>CM060905.1:1284462566-1285712566 GCA_030737815.1 Allium fistulosum
ATTATTCTTTTATCGCTTTAACAATAAGGATTATCTCTAAAGTGTTTTACCAATATGGAAATCAAGCACAAGTTCAATTCTTTTAAATGTTAAAGTTCGATTTCGGTTATAGAACAATAGTTTCGGAATCGATATCACTTATATGGAAAGGATCTATTCATGCATTTAACGCTAAACGTTGAGACTTGGTCTCGTTTCTATCTCGAAGGTTAGAAATGTCGTCAAGGTAACACCTAGAGGTAACACTACCTCAACTTGCTCGGATTCATTTTCAACCAAGAGATATGACTTGTCTTGAACCAACAAGCAGTGGTAAATATATGAAATTTAATTTCCATATATGATCATTTTAATTATCCTCGATAGTTGATTTATTAATTATCGGATTAAGATTTCTTCATGGTGTAACGTCACCTTAAAAACGATTTGTTGCTCAATCGAGCTTTGTTATCCTTTGTCGGAAATGACTAAACCAAAAGCACAAGTGGGGCCAAGCTATGTGGGGTTGCTCCCATCAAAAGGGTATTTTCACATCTCATTTATTTTGGTTTCGGTTATGCACTTAGATGTGAAAATATTCGGATTCTCGATATAGTATGGCGGTGTCCAGCTTTGAGGGTCCCGAGAAGTTTTCATAGAGTAAATGTGCTTCTCAAAAGTATATTACTAGAGGTATACTTCAATGGGGGTGCACCTTCATTGTTATTTTTTTGAAATTTTACTTTCCTTATTAGATTCGAATCCCTAAATCTGTTTTAATTGTAAATTACCACGAGTAGAGCCAACTCCTCATCACAGCATTTTAAGTATTGATTTATTCCTTCTATAAAGTTGGACTGTTACCTTATTCAGTACATTATATCAAGTTTGGATTGTTACCTTATTTAGTCCATTCTATCAAGTTGGAATGTTTTCCTTATTCTATCCATTCTGTCCAGTTTGGATTTTACTTGGTTATTCCCATTTTTCAAATCCGGTTGTAATATTAATTATGCCCATTTCTATTTGCATTTGTTTCTTGAAATTTATTTATCTTCTTGCCTGTACGGATGTTATTCTTGTGAGTTGAAAACCCATTCCGCATTAGCGGCATGGTCTCGTAGAACTTTTATATGTTCCCCATTATTTGAGTTATATCACGTTGGTATCTCCAGACTGATCCGGGTGTTATTTTTTTATAATGCTCGGGTCTGACCGAATATGTTCCTAGGTTGTCCATGGTGTTATGGAGGTCTTGAAGGGGAGCTGAAGATTCACTTATCGTAGTATTTTATTTTCCGCTGTATTATATGTATACCTATCGACATTTGTAAAGGTCGGGATTTTATAACTATCTGGCCGATAAGGTTTGTTCTTAACTTTGATATACTCTGTATGTTTGGGGTGATAGTTCTACTATCCTTATTATATTATTATATGTTTTTGATTCTACAGTGAGATTCTGTTTTTCTCTGTTCTTTGTTCTTTCTTTTTATTTACCCTAACAATCTGCCTTCTTATCGATTGGATGCGCGACATTGGAATACAATGGTAGCGTTCGGGTCAATTTTCAATGGTAAAAAAGGAGGGTCATTACATTAGGTCGTGGTATTGTTTTTTGACAACATTGTTGTTTTTGTCTAACGAACCACCTTTTTGGACGGTTTAAATTGACGATAAGCCACACACGTCAGACAAAACAATTCAAAAGTGTAGATTGTTATGTAGTAAATAAGAAAAAGCAGAGAAAGAAAGAAAAAAAAATACAGAATCTCGCAGCGGATTGACAAAATATAATAATCAAATAAACAGTTCACAAAGCTATTTTACAAATAAAATTTGATTACACTTTACAACACAGAATCGAAGTACATACAACAGTAATAAATAAGAAATGCAGCGGAATAACATGATGTAGTGCAAATGATAGAATAAATAGTAATAATACTAAATCTTCGTCTTCGTCCTCCAAGAACAGTCTTTGATGTACTGAAAATCTCAGACTGACCCGAGCGAATTGAAAAGACAAAACACTCGAGTCAGAACTAAAAGATCTTATGTAAGTTAAACCAACAGTAAATAAATATTAGTGTAACAATGTCAGAGATGTTTATGGGTTTTGACTTCTCCTATCCAGTGTCACGTGAGTGCAATAACTTAAGAGAATGTTCAGGATTTCCATCTCTTAAGGATCCGTTAAACTATCTACATACATAGTACAATACGCTATTGTAATAGTGTCTACAGTAAAGTAAAGTATTAAAATAGCATTAAGGCGTTACCCATATTCCCTTTAACACATTTTTATCTATTCCCACAGTCTATACAGTACTGTAATACCTCCGTAAACTGGAGGGCTATTAGTAGGTATGGTACAAACCAAACTCGTAAAAGGCGAGATAGGGCATGTGAACATGGCACTCAAGGCAATGCCAGAGTAGGACTCTACCGTTTTACAGAACCGGGTTGGTGGTAACGCATAGCAGCTACTACCACCTACCTCGGAACATACTCCCATAATCAAAATCGAGGGTGGCGACGAAATCAATCACAAAGTCATAATATGGTATCGAAGAAGCATGTCCGATAGGAGGAATGACCACACTTAGCCTAGGTATTGCTCATGTTTTAGTCACATCTAAGCTGACTCACGGGAGTCAGGATCACGTAAATACCTCATATAGAATCGTTCTCCAAACCATCCTACTTCATTCTGGAATCTCCACCACATACATAGTTGTTAAAGTGGTTTTCGGTATTAGTAGAGAGTATGACAATATCCGATCTCGGTCTCTTTAACAAACAAACGCTTATTTCACACCAGATGGTTCTTTTACATTTCCAAAATTGATTTATAATTTATATCAAAATATCATATTCTCAAAACCATATCATTTTCGAAATCATATTTACTTTCGAAATTGTGTCACATTTGAAATCATATCACTTTTGAATTCATATTTCCAACATAGATTAAATCCTCATATAAAATCATCATATTCCTCAAATATGTCATTTAAATCCCAACTTATGTTATAACATCATTTAATCGTATTCTCCTTAAAAATCAAGGATTCAAATATAAAACTTCCACTTTACAAAACCTGAAATTCAGAAAATAGTTTAGATGGTTTAAAATAGATTAAAACAGATTAATATAGTTTAAAATAGATTAAAATGGATTAATATAGTTTAAATAGATTAAAATAGATTAATATAATTTAAATAGATTAAAATACCTTAATATAGTTCAAATAGATTAAAATAGATTAATATAATTTAATATAGATTAAAATAGTTTGATATAGTTTAAAATAGATTAAAATAGATTAAATAGCTTAAATAGATTGAAATAGATTAATATAATTTAAAATATATTAAAATAGTTTAATATAGTTTAAAATACATTAAAATAGATTAATATAATTTAAAATAGATTAAAATAGTTTAATATAGTTTAAAATAGATTAAATAGCTTAAATAGATTAAAATAGAATAAAATAGATTAATATAGTTTAAATGGATTTAAATACTTTAGGATTGAGTCCAAACATTAAAAAAATTGAAACTTCTTTTTCATTTTTCATGGAGGGACTAGATGAAAGAATCAATAGGGAGTGGTCAGAGAGGATTGGATATGGAAGATTGATAGAAAGATTAGGCCAAACAGAGAGAGATTTTAAGTTGCATAAAGCATGATCAATAGTGGAGGAAGTTCTAATTCCAGTCCTACTTCTATTATTCCAGGAAAATCTTGCACCAGAAGTTTGAATTTTGAGGAGATCAGAATTAGAGATGGCAATTTTTAAAGGAAGGATGTGCTTGGGGAATAAGGGCTGACCACCATACTTATCATCAAGTTGAAGACACCTATTAAAGTCACCCATGACCAACCATGGATGTGAATCTTGCCTAAGATAAGGTAAGAAGTCAAAGAGATTTTGTCTTGAAGCAGAGGAGTTATCTGCATAAATAAAAGTAATGTAGAATGAAGTTTGAGTTTGCTGATAGATGACTTTAGTGTGAATGGATTGCCTAGAAGAAAGGATGGAGGATAGGGAGAATGTGGTAGGATCATAGAGGATTAATATCCTACCAAACTCAGCATCATAAAGATTATGGAGAAGTTTCCAATTAGGGTTAATGTATTTAGTAGTCCTAATAGTGAGAGTGAGGATGAGTTTTGTTTCAATAATAGCTATTAATTTTAGATTATGAGAGAGAATGAGATTTTTAACTTGATCCAGTTTCAAGTGGCAATGAGCACCTCTTATGTTCCAAACTCCTATATTTTGTATCATCATAAATCTAGAGAGATTGGTAGATTGTGTTTTTTCTGCTCCTAGTTGCAGGAGAATGTGGATCGGCAGGACCAGATTTGAAATTTGGATTTTTCTTTGATGTTGTTCTTTTATTACTATCATTTTTACCATGGGTTGTGTCTTCACACACCTGTTTTCCTTTGTCAATCCATCCTGGAGTGATAGTATTATTAACATATAGAAACTGAGCTTAAGTTGAAGGAGGAGGAGATGATGAGAGGATGTGAGAGATAGGGGGGTCTATAATAGGAGTAGAGGAAATTTGAAGAGTAGGATTGGAGGAAGAAGCAGTAGTGTTATTTTGCATGGAGCAGGCAAGTTCAAATATGTTATTAGCATAAGAGCTAATGATGTATGTTTCTGAAGCTTGAGAACCTTGCATAATTGTGTCATTTGTTGCTACCATTTGATTTTGTTCATTTTCAGGTTGAAACAGAGAAGATTCTTGATTGTTGCATGCAGAGGAGGTGTGCACGTGCACAAGAGAATCACTGTGCACTCTTGTTATGTCATGTATTTTACCACTACCGGTAACTTCGGGGCAGACTATGGAATTTACTATGCCTTCTTCAAGAAACTCTCCCTCCTCAACGCCTATGTCAATTCCTTTTGCCTTTTCCTTATCCACCAGATCTGCTACCCCAAAATCCTCATTTTGGTCATTTGCTAGCACTTGAAAACTATTCACCATACTATTAACCGAGACATGACGGGAAACTGGATTTTGATTAACTTTATCAGGTTTGTCCTTGGTACCCACCCCATCATTACCATTAGCACACTGAACAGTCCTAGTGCCTATTACCTCCCTTTGGTTTTCACTAACATCATTTAGACTGATTCCTTTATTCTTCATTTTATTATAAGTGACTTTTTTCCAAACCTACTTCTGGTTTCTAGTCTTGCTCAACACCTCTTGTTTATCTTTTCCTGACTCATAAACACATGGAGATTCTTTTTCATCATGATTAGCAACCTCATTATCTTTTGGTGCAAACAAGCAGTTATGATCAAAATGACCAAACTCACTACAAAATACACACACTTCTGGCTTCCATAGACAATCTACTGTAACTAGTTGGCCGCTACCATCCATCAGTTTTACTAGAAAATTATTCACAAGTTTTTTTTCAGGTTTAACTTCTACAAGACATTTAGCATAAGTTATCATGTATAACCTCTCTGTTGACCGATCCATGCACGAAAACTTGCCAACCCTTGATGCCAACCAATTAATACTATAATGCGACCAGGCATAAAGAGAAATATTATATAATTTAATCCATACAGGAACAGAGTGTATTGTTCCACAACTATTACCTACTGTAACATCCCACGGCTTCAATATGAATAGTTTGTTTTTCATTATGATTGGATCAGCCTCAGAATCCAATGTTTGTCATTTGTAGAAGTAAAACTGAAGAGAAAGAGAAACCCATCAGACTTAACATTAACATCACCTTTTAGCTTCCATACTTTCTTCAGATGATACACAATAGTAGCGTACGGTAATGGCTTGTCTAGAAAAAACCCCACAAGGCAGTCCTTCAAAACATCAGTACCAGCCTTTATAATTTCACTTGTTGGCATGAGAACATCACCAGAGAACTGAAGAGGAATTTCCTGAGGAACATAAGTGCATGCATTACGAGGCTTGGATTTGAAAAGAGATGTCCAAGGCAGAGAGTTAAGAGTGGAAGAAGGGTTGACAGGAGTAGAGGAGCAATGGAGATCAGATGGAACAGACTGTGGAGGAGGAAGAGAGGACTGCTCGGCAACTGTTTGAGGAGGAGGGTTAGGAGTAGGTGGAGGAGGAATGGGTGAAGTAGCTGTGAGAGGGACGGAATGGTGATGAGACTAGGGAGGAATGGGTAAGACAGAAGGAACAGTAGAAGGTAAGGGAAGAACAGAAGAAGGAGGAACGGTCCCCATGAAAAAGGTGTAATTTTAAGTAATTTTTTCTTGCAGGAAGCTCAAACTTGTTAAAAATCTATTGAGAACTTAGGCTGCTGAATTGCATGGGGATGGAACAAAGCAGTCAACTCTTTTGAAGACTAGGTATAAACAAGCTCAAGAATTTATGATGAATAACCCACAGGACCCCATAGCTGCTGAGGAGGAAGGAAAGCTCTGCACATTACTTAACAAAGCCCTTAATATTGAAAGTGGGATGAAACAACAGCAGTTGCACTATAAGTGGTTTCACTATGGTGATCGTAACATTGAGTTTTTTCATTCTTCAATCAAAATTAAGCAAGCTAAAGAAAATATACGTATGATACGTACTCTTGATGGTTCTCTAGCCTCCTCTCCAGAGAAAATTGATGCAGCCTTTCTTAGTTATTTTGAGGAGTTATTTGGTAAATCCTCTGACTTTAATCCGGACCTAGATATGTTTAACGAAATTCCACTTTCAACTATCTCTAGTTTGTTGTCTTCTTTGCTTGTTGAAAAGGTTTCTGATGAAGAAATTAGACATACTCTATTTGCCATGAACAGAAAATCGAGTGGTGGTCCTGATGGTTTTAATGTTCTTTTCTTCATTACATGCTGGGACATTGTTCAACATGATTTCTGCAAGGCTATACATAACTTTTTTAATAAATGCTCTCTTCTATTTGAAGTTAACTCTACAAACATTGTCTTAATCCCAAAATCTCCCGATGCTTGTTCTGTGTCTTCTTACAGACCTATTTCTTGTTGTAATGTGGTGTACAAATGTATTTCCAAACTCATTGCCACAAGATTAATGCGAGTCCTCCCTCAAATTATATCATAGAATCAAGTTGCTTTCCTACCTAACAGAAGTATATTTGAAAACATTCTTCTTACCCAAGAGCTTCTATGTGGGTATGGGAGATCTAAGACAACACCATTAGCAATGTTAAAGCTTGATCTCACGAAAGCTTATGGCTCGATACACTGGTCCTCTATAGTGCATATTATGGCTTTAATGAAATTTCCTAAGCCTTTTGTAGGATGTGTATATGAATGTACATCAACTCATAGCTACTCTATTGTTCTGAATGGTCGGCCTATTGGGTATTTCAAGAGCAGGCAATGAATTAGGCAGGGTGACCCCATCTAATCTTATCTATTTCTTCTAGTGATGGAGGTCCTCAACATATTCATGAATATCAAGTACTCTTCTGGTCAGATTAGATACCAACCTAAGTGTAAGCTTACAAATGTTACTACTCTTATGTTCGCTGATGATATAATGATTTTCACTAAGCCACATCTTTCATCGATTTCGTGTGTTATTAGTTCTTTGACCGATTTCTACAAAATGACTGGTTTGCTGCTTAATTGTACCAAATCCAGTATTACTTTTGCTGGTATTTCAACACAACTTTCCTTTTCTCTACTGCAAATTTCCGGGCTTCAGCTTATGGACTCAAATATGACATATCTTGGCCTCCCTCTCTTAACCTCTAGATTAAAACTCTCTGATTGTCTACCTCTGTACACCAAAATTGTTTCATTATTAGACAGGTGGGCTAACAGATATTTATCTCAGGCAGGAAGGCTAGTTCTTATCAAATCGGTTTGCTTTTCAATGGTCGTTTATTGGTCCAAAGCTTTTCTTTTGCCTGCTAAACTTTTGAATCTGATTAGAGGTGCCATGTTTAGATTTTCTTGAACTGGTTCCATACATAACAGGAAACCTCTGCCTTGCTCTTTCAGTCTTTTTGAGAAAGATAGAAATTCTGGAGGACTAGGAGTTATAAACATCATGAAATGGAATGATGCTGCTTTCAGTACACATTTAAATTCAATAATTTCCAGGAAGAATAGTGGGTGGGTTGATTGGGTTTGGGCCCATAGAATAGAAAGGAAAAGCTTGTGGAGTGTGCCTATTCCACAAACTTGTAGTTGGACTTGGAGAAAGTTGCTTGGCTTGCGTAACACCTTACTTCCCATGATAGTTCATAAGTTGGCTACCACATCTGAAGTGAAGTTTTGGTTTGATCCGTGGGTAGCCTCTGGTGTGATATTGCAAAAACTATTCAGCTATCAACAAGTAATTTAGTCTGGAGTTGCCAATTCTGCTAAGGTAGTTGATTTTATATGTCAAGGCAACTTACAGTTACCATACTCCTCCAACCAATATATCAGGTCTGTTTGGAATGAATTACAAAGTAATAACTACCCTCCAGTTGAGGTTGATGTTGTTCAATGGAGTGCCAAACCCCATTATGTCTCTTATGTGTACAATCACCTGATTCTTTCTGGTAGTATCCAGGCTTTTAAGTGGAGCAAAATCATTTGGTCTTCTGATTCTGTGCCCAAAGAAAATTTAATGCTATGGAAGGTTGTTCAAAATGCCTTGTTAACTAAAAGTAAGATGATGGATATGGGTCTTAATCTTGGTGATTCTTGCCTATTCTGTTCTAACTACCTTGAGACCACCCACCATTTGTTTTTTGAATGCAGCTTTAATCTGATACTATTTAGACAAATGATGCAGCTTGCTGGTAGTAATTTTCCGTCAACTCTTAGCCCTATTGATATGGACATGATATACAAAGCTACAAGGTGGAGAACCATGAAAGCTAGATTTCTTTCTATTTGCCTCAAGAAGTATTTGATCATTGTGTGGTTTGAACGAAACATGATCTGTTTTGAAAAGAAGAGGAGGGATGGGGATGTATTATGGAAGGCTCTAAAGCATGAAATTTATGATGCATTGATGAGACTGCCTGTTTTTTCTACTGCTTTGGGTTATGCTTGGAGGTAGTTGGTGGTGTAACGACCCAGAATTTTGACCAAATTAAATTGAGAATATTTAATTAATTTTAAATATTTGAACGATGATTTAATTTGAATCCCCGATATAACTCTGAATTTGGCGATTAAATTATAGAATTTAATCTGTTGATAGTTGAATAAAAAAAAAATTGAATCTTCAATTTTAAGCTGATTTAAAATATTTCAAAGGCTTGTAGAAGTCGTATTGATTATACTGAAGATAACAGAAGCTTCAGAAACGAATTTGAAAACGATTTGTTCAGTTTTGAAATTAAGTCGTTCGAATCGATATTTACAAATAGCCGTCCGAGGCGCAGTCTCGGAATTCGACGAAACCAGTTCCATTGGGTCCGTAATATTGAATTATTACCGGATTCCAATTTTCGTAATTTTTGGAGTTGTTGTTTGAGCATACGAAATTTAAACGCGTTGAACTTTGTTTTGAAACAAATTAAAATATATACTCACATCAGCCACCCTACTTCTGAACAAGTCGACCTACTCTGCTTAATCATCGTTCTCTTGTCCCCTCTTTTCTTTTTAAATCCCACGCAACCTTCTCTGGTTCCTCAATTAAAGATTTCAGAGAAAATTTAAATCTCGTTCAAAGGAAATAACAATGGCCGTGTGTTTTGAAAATAAGAAGAAAAAAAACGCGAGTATCCTCATCTCTTTAGTTTGAAAAACGAAACCCCCCCTTTCACTCTCGTTCGAAGTCAGAGAAAAATAATGGCGAGTAAATAAAATTTCTTTTCATTCGCAATTCACCTCCCTCTCAAATTCAATTCAAATCAGACGAGGCGCGTGCGCGCGCGCAAGGAATGGCAGCGCGAGCACCTGAAATCGAAGACGACTTCGATTTCGTGAGGAGGCAGGTCGAATGGCGATCTGGATCGTGCGCGTTCGTTCGTGATGTTGGGTCACGCAGTGGATTCGAAGAAGCAGCAGCGAAATTCGTTCGACGTCGCGATTTCGTCAACGATTAGAGATGGGTTTTGCGAGTATGGAGTTCGCGGGGTCGCCGGCGGCGATCGGTGAAGGAAATGATGTCAGGAGAATTTGCGTGCGATGGCGATAAGGGAACTCGAACCCGAGTTCGAGTTTGATGGAGGAGGTGACTTCTGCGACGTCGCGATGGCTCGTTTGAGGAGGCAGCGATCTGGAGGAACGTTCGAACTCGTTTTCGTGGTGTCTGGGATGTCAGTAGGCGATGCCTAGGGTTTGGGTCTATGGGAAGGAGCGACTTTAGCTTCGGGGTTGTTTCGATCGGGACCATCGATTGACTGTGATGACGTCTTCGACTAGAGAGATGTTCTGAGCAGCAAGGTATGGTTTTAATTAAATTGAATATATAGGTATAAGATAATAAATATTTACAGTAAAAGAAAAAGTTTCTATAAAGAAATTCTTGAAAATCTATAAAGAATATTTTTTATAAGTATAAGTATATATATATATATATAGATATATATATTTTCAAAAGAACATAAAGATAAAATAGTCTGATTTAAAACAGTAATTAAAGTAGTCAGAAAATATTTTGTTAGAAAGAAAAAAAAGATAGTTGATTTTTCATTTATTTAAATGATGATTAACTGGGTTTATTACCTTATTAAAATTATTTTTGATACTAAAGAGTATTTTAAAGGGAAATCAGTTTAATATTAAAAGTAGTGGATTTATTTGTAAAAGGGAATTTGTTACAAATTCAATTTATAAAGTAAAATGATTTATTAATATGGGAAAATGTGTTAAATTTAGTTTAATTAAATAAATAAATGGAAATGAATTGTTCGATTTATTCGAATATTAATACATTGTATAAAATTGGTTATACAAGGTTAAGAATGGAAAAACAAGCCGGAACAAAAGTGGAAATGGATGGCAATTAAAAGCTAAGGTGAGATTTTCTCACTCAAATTGAAAAGTGGAATTTTCAGTTATTGTTTGATTGTCTGTTTGGATTGCTGATATTAGATATTTTAGGATATATCTATATATAGCAATATATACATATTGGCATATGTATATATTGGATTGATGATTTCCCGCCTCGTATAGCGGATGAGACCCTATTGCGCCGTTAGTAAGCGGATTTATAAAAACCTATATACCGCGATAATTCCGTACTGGAGCGGAATTGGTATTGTGCTAACATCTTTGGATGCAGGGAAACAGGTTGGAGGAATCCAACTGGATTCCTCACCAGTAGTTATTTATTTACAGGATTGATGTATATTCTGTTATCATATATTGATATATGATGTTGATGTTGTGATTGACTAATTGATGCGTTGCATCATTGGATTCAATTTTTGAAGTTTTAAAATAACGATTTTAACTTTAAAAGAGATTTTTTTTAAAGTGATTATTTGTAAGTATACGTTATTAAATTTTCGAATAAATTTACAAACGTTAAAATTATTAAAGTTATAAAGGTTAAGATTTTGGGTGAAATATAACCCAAAGATGATTTTTGAAATAAACAGTTAAGCAATTTATAAAATAGCTTAAATGTGGATTTCGAATTATTAAA
This sequence comes from Allium fistulosum, assembly GCA_030737815.1. NCBI lineage: Eukaryota > Viridiplantae > Streptophyta > Magnoliopsida > Asparagales > Amaryllidaceae > Allium > Allium fistulosum. The sequence goes on from CM060905.1 coordinate 1,284,474,156, forward strand.
AACGATGGATATAAAAGATGTACAAAAATTGATATTTATCAATTAAAATTATTGGAATTTTAAACGAGTTTTATAAGTGTTAAATTTGTAAAGATATGAAACTTATAAAATTATAAGTTGTAAAGATAGGAAATTTATAGGATTATAAATTGTGAAGATTTGAAGTTTATAGATTTATAAAATTTGAAGTTTTATAGATTTATAAAGTATGAAGTTAAAAAATGAATGGAATTGTAGAATAAAAGATTATAAGAAGGTTACTTGGAAATTGGATTTTGCCTTTAAATGGAATACCTATCGAATTGATTTATAAAGAAGATTTATAAATCAAAGTGGTTATAAAATAAAGATAGAAAGAGAATTTATAAAACGTTGTTTTATAAATTCGAGATCAATTGAATTTGATAAATTAAATGTAGCAGGTTATCAAAGGAGATATATTCGCGATTTTGAATAGCGAATTATTATTGAAATAAAACGTGTAGAAAATAGTGAAATGTAATTAGTGAAGTATATTCACGATTTTGGACAGTGAATATATTGTTAAGTAAAATAGATATGTTTGGGAAAGGGATATTTAAGAGGAAGTTAATTGTTTTAACGATGTTTTAAAATTGTTATATATCGAAATCATAGATTTCAACTTTTATTGTTGAAATAGACGTTTTCGAGGAATTTAAGGAAATGATGGACTATAACACTGTTGTTATAGTAAATGGTTTCCGAAAGGAAATATTTTTATCTAGTATTGGGATTCATGTATCTATCTTAATTTCGAATCCCTATACTAGTGATTTTTGAGTCGTCGTAACGATGTTTTACGTAACATTCGTTTTGACTCAAATTGATGTTGTTATAGAAAATAGATTTCCTTAAAGAATGAATATATACTTAATTTGATTTAAGTATATCGAATATTTTCAAATGTTGAAAATAAATAGATTTGTGAAATACTTATTATTAAATAAGTATGGAAATGCTTTTCCAAAATGAAATGAAATGTTTTTGAGAATTTATCTTCTTAAAGATAAATCGAAAGTGAATATGTGAAATCGTATATCAGTAGATATTTTGAAATATAAATTCACTATGGAATTTATAAAAGAAATGGGAATTTGTTTAAAAATAAATATTGATTTATTTTTGAAGTGTGGAAATTTTATATCTAGTAAAGATATTTTTGGAAGATGAAATAATTTGGAATCTGATGATGTTGCGCATCTTTATTGATAGTTAAATAACCGACTATCAATAATTACCTTTAGATAGGTATTTGTTGTGAATTGGATGAATTTGAATGCCACACTTGTTTTTGAATAAACGCTCACTATTCGGGTTAACCGGGAAAGGACCATGGGGTCGTATAACCCATTCCGAATACGTGATACGTCGTTATGAATTGCATTCGAAGACCGGTGTTGAAGACCGGATATTTTTGAAAACGGAAGGATTACCGTCGAGTTACTCTACATCGGCTGATCTCCGGTTTAGAGGTTTTATCATCCTTAGTGACGGGAAGTCCAGACGTGATTAGAAATTTATCCGGATATGCAAGGGCTTCGTGAGAAGTGCCTTCGGTTCTGTTCGATCCCGGAACAGACTTGTATGGATTGTGTGTCTGACGTTACAATTTGAGATATAAAGCTGATTTCTTTCAAATACATTTCTGTTGGTGGCGGAGAATTTATTCTCTTAGCTTAACACCGTTCTCTGAGACGTACGAGCTTAGAGGTTATGTAGTTGAAATTTATCAGCGATATATCCCAATTTGGTAACGTGGCATACTGAGTGTTGCTGTGAAATGATCAGTGTTTGATCATTTGTGATATGATCATTTGTTTGATCTTATATCTTTGTGATCATAGGTTGATCATTTTGTTTGACCCGAAGCAGGGCTTTTTGTAGAAAGCGTAGCTTTGTGGACGAGACTTCGTCGAGCCTCACACCCCGGAAATGGTCGAAACAGGAAGAATGCGGCAAGGTTCTAGGGAGTAGCGCCCCTTAGTGTATGTCATTCCTTCTGGATAAAGGTGGTATCATGGTATGGAGCCCAGATACTTAACCTCTGTGGTTGCTGCACAGTTATTATTACTTTGTGGTTTGTTGGAAATCGGGGATCCTCGGGAAGATCGGTGATGATCGGGGGATGGCATACGCGTGTCAGTAGTTACCTATTTTTGCAGAGGTAACCCGGCCTTGTGTTGGCAGAGATCTAACCGTAACGTTAGGTTCTCGGGTCGTCTATTCCAGGGACGTACCCATCGTGGATAGGAAGTTCCTTAGCCTGACCATTTGTTGGAAATCCAAAGAAACAATACGACACCTGTACGGTTTTAGTTGTAGAACCTATCATTCACTTATGGTGGCGCCCCACTGTTTGGATGGTAGCTATAGTAGGCATAGTTCGAAATGTCTATGCTGGCTAAGATTTATATTCTACTTTCGAAATGTTTTCTACACTATGCACTAATAATAATATCAAAAAGAATTTGATTTTGCGTAGTAAGCATCTTTGACTATCATAAGAAGAAATCTCCTCCAATTCTGCGTTTGCATTGTGTGTGTGGTGGGAGGTCTTATGGTAGTTTCATTTTCCTAAAGCATTGCGAATTGACATTAAAGTTTTCATGTTGTTTATTCTAAAGAATAACTGTTTTACGATCTCACACCAGTCACCATGACTGACTCGGAGTTTATTGTTTCCCTTCTAAACTCTGGGTGCCCACTAATTTCCACACGGGCAGCCTAGAGTTATGTTATCAGGATATTCGGGATATTCTGGAGCTTTGGAAGCAAGCTGGATGGCGAGACGTAGTATTTGTATCTGATAGTATTTATTCCGCTGTGTATTCTGTATGAGGACAAGTTATATAACTGTCCATTGTTGTATATCGACTCTGATGATTGATGTATATATAAAATGATATAGTTCTTTGTTTTAAAGATTATTCATTTATCTATTATATGTTGTTCCGCTGCGATGTGTAAGATTCTGATATTGTTCTGTTTCTGTTCTCTGTTGTTGTTCTGTTATTCTTCTTTCTTTTCTTCTTCTTCCTCTGTTGTGCTTCTATCTTCTTCTACTTTTTCTTCTTTCTAAAAACCCTCACTATTGGAGTTTCCGGCGTTCGATTTCTCGGCAGTCGATAAAGTGAGTATCGATGTCGAATTTTCGAAAGTCGAAAATTTCGGTATGTGACAGCGTGGTATCAGAGCATATGGTTAAGCGACAACCCTGCTCTGTTGGGTGTTACTCATTAGAGATAGAGTCAGTAGTACTCTAGAATGAGTTGAGTGTAATAATAGATATGAGCGCGTATTTGTTATTGAATATAAAAATTGTTTTGTATTGTGATGATTGGTTTATTGGGTGGTATATGAACCTTCGTCGGCACAGTCTTGCAAAACTGTATCGAAGGGGTTTCTAAACACTTGAATAGGACAATTCGGCACAGTATTGTTTTTAAATAGGGTGAATGAAATAATTTTACCCAAAACTATTTTTGTATATAAAAGAAGTGTTTTTCTATGAATTACTATAGTATATGGTTGCATGGTTGCTAGAAGTAATATTATTAAATTATCATCACTAAAATTGAATAAGAAATTGAAATCATAACTCCAAAGTTAAGAAGTTAATTCACATACAAATGAAATTTGTAAATGTAAATTATAAATGTGAATTGTAATTTAAAACAGGATTCCAGAGAAGTTTTTGGAAATGTTTTGAAAGGAGTTTGAAAATTTTGGAGATTTGGAAGTTTAAATCTTTTTGATTTGAAAATGAATTTCAAAGGTTGGAAAAATGTTTTGAAGAAATGAAAAGCTCTAAACTCTTTTAGGTCGCTGGAAAATAATCCTGATGATGATGGCCACATCATTAGAATTCATTTTCGGGTTTCCAAAAGAGGAATTGCTGCCAAATTGTTTTAAATGGAAGTGTTTGGAAAATTTGGATTTTGTTTTGGAAATTCAAAAGGATAATTTAAATTGTTTCCAAAAATGATTTTGAAATGTTGAAAAAGACTCTGGAATACTATATATAAAAATATTTATGAAATATTGTAAGTTGATAACTTATGCAATTTGAATATTGATAGAATAAATTCAATTTAAAGATTGGAGTTAAATTAAAGAAAGTATAAGTGAATCAATGTAATGAAAGTGAAATTGAAAGTTGAGATTCATTTCGAATCTGTAAGCGATAGAATTGAAATTGAAAATGAATTGAGACTTGAATTGTGAACTAAATAAAAGAATGGTTCGGAATTGCAAATAAATTCAAGTAAGAAGAAATAAATTTCAAATGAATGGAATTTACAATTGTAAGTGAATAAAATTGAAACTGAATGTTGAAACAAATTTGAATTGTGTGAGATAAAATGAAGCTTTAAGATTAGTTTGAAGTGAACTAAAGATAATTGATGAAATTCAATATTCAGAAGTAAACTGAATCTAAATTAGATTGAAAGTGTAGATTAAATTCAAATGAATGTGAAATGTGAAATTGAATGATAATGGATATAACTTCAATAGTAAACTAGAAATGGTATAAGAAGTTGATATTTGAAGTTTGTAATAAAATTTGCAAAATAGTTGGATGTTATAACTAGATATTATGGCTAGTAGATATACAGGTATAAAGGGAATTGAATTTGATTTCACAGATAATTTGAATTGCTCGACAAAAGGTACGTATTTGAATTATAATATGAGTTTTTGATGATTTCTTGTCCGCCGCTTGGCTTTTTCTTTTTCTTTTTGAAATCTGAGAGTCCGTAGGGACGTTTTGTAGTCGTGCCGTATTAGCCGCGCAAAGGAGACGCTGGCGAAATTTTTCGAAAATTTAGGGCGTTAGAAAAAATTTTGAGAAAATTTGGAAGTTTAAAATTTGAATTTAAATTTGAATTTGAATTGAGAAGTAAAACAGTGTTGTTTAAAACTTATAATTGAAGTTAGAAAGCTAGTTGAATGATAACGAATCTTTATTAGAAAGATTTGTTTTGAAAATTTGAGAAAACTATTATATTGTGAAAAATAGTAGACGAGTAAGGACCATTTTTCCTAACTTGTAATTTCGAGGACGAAATTCTTTTAAGGGGGGAAGTCTGTAACGACCCAGAATTTTGACCAAATTAAATTGAGAATATTTAATTAATTTTAAATATTTGAACGATGATTTAATTTGAATCCCCGATATAACTCTGAATTTGGCGATTAAATTATAGAATTTAATCTGTTGATAGTTGAATAAAAAAAAAATCGAATCTTCAATTTTAAGCCGATTTAAAATATTTCAAAGGCTTGTAGAAGTCGTATTGATTATACTGAAGATAACAGAAGCTTCAGAAACGAATTTGAAAACGATTTGTTCAGTTTTGAAATTAAGTCGTTCGAATCGATATTTACAAATAGCCGTCCGAGGCGCAGTCTCGGAATTCGACGAAACCAGTTCCATTGGGTCCGTAATATTGAATTATTACCGGATTCCAATTTTCATAATTTTTGGAGTTGTTGTTTGAGCATACGAAATTTAAACGCGTTGAACTTTGTTTTGAAACAAATTAAAATATATACTCACATCAGCCACCCTACTTCTGAACAAGTCGACCTACTCTGCTTAATCATCGTTCTCTTGTCCCCTCTTTTCTTTTTAAATCCCACGCAACCTTCTCTGGTTCCTCAATTAAAGATTTCAGAGAAAATTTAAATCTCGTTCAAAGGAAATAACAATGGCCGTGTGTTTTGAAAATAAGAAGAAAAAAAATGCGAGTATCCTCATCTCTTTAGTTTGAAAAACGAAACCCCCCCCCTTTCACTCTCGTTCGAAGTCAGAGAAAAATAATGGCGAGTAAATAAAATTTCTTTTCATTCGCAATTCACCTCCCTCTCAAATTCAATTCAAATCAGACGAGGCGTGTGCGCGCGCGCAAGGAATGGCAGCGCGAGCACCTGAAATCGAAGACGACTTCGATTTCGTGAGGAGGCAGGTCGAATGGCGATCTGGATCGTGCGCGTTCGTTCGTGATGTTGGGTCACGCAGTGGATTCGAAGAAGCAGCAGCGAAATTTGTTCGACGTCGCGATTTCGTCAACGATTAGAGATGGGTTTCGCGAGTATGGAGTTCGCGGGGTCGCCGGTGGCGATCGGTGAAGGAAATGATGTCAGGAGAATTTGCGTGCGATGGCGATAAGGGAACTCGAACCCGAGTTCGAGTTTGATGGAGGAGGTGACTTCTGCGACGTCGCGATGGCTCGTTTGAGGAGGCAGCGATCTGGAGGAACGTTCGAACTCGTTTTCGTGGTGTCTGGGATGTCAGTAGGCGACGCCTAGGGTTTGGGTCTATGGGAAGGAGCGACTTTGGCTTCGGGGTTGTTTCGATCGGGACCATCGATTGACTGTGATGACGTCTTCGACTAGAGAGATGTTCTGAGCAGCAAGGTATGGTTTTAATTAAATTGAATATATAGGTATAAGATAATAAATATTTACAGTAAAAGAAAAAGTTTCTGTAAAGAAATTCTTGAAAATCTATAAAGAATATTTTTTATAAGTATAAGTATATATATATATATAGATATATATATTTTCAAAAGAACATAAAGATAAAATAGTCTGATTTAAAACAGTAATTAAAGTAGTTAGAAAATATTTTGTTAGAAAGAAAAAAAAGATAGTTGATTTTTCATTTATTTAAATGATGATTAACTGGGTTTATTACCTTATTAAAATTATTTTTGATACTAAAGAGTATTTTAAAGGGAAATCAGTTTAATATTAAAAGTAGTGGATTTATTTGTAAAAGGGAATTTGTTACAAATTCAATTTATAAAGTAAAATGATTTATTAATATGGGAAAATGTGTTAAATTTAGTTTAATTAAATAAATAAATGGAAATGAATTGTTCGATTTATTCGAATATTAATACATTGTATAAAATTGGTTATACAAGGTTAAGAATGGAAAAACAAGCCGGAACAAAAGTGGAAATGGATGGCAATTAAAAGCTAAGGTGAGATTTTCTCACTCAAATTGAAAAGTGGAATTTTCAGTTATTGTTTGATTGTCTGTTTGGATTGCTGATATTAGATATTTTAGGATATATCTATATATAGCAATATATACATATTGGCATATGTATATATTGGATTGATGATTTCCCGCCTCGTATAGCGGATGAGACCCTATTGCGCCGTTAGTAAGCGGATTTATAAAAACCTATATACCGCGATAATTCCGTACTGGAGCGGAATTGGTATTGTGCTAACATCTTTGGATGCAGGGAAACAGGTTGGAGGAATCCAACTGGATTCCTCACCAGTAGTTATTTATTTACAGGATTGATGTATATTCTGTTATCATATATTGATATATGATGTTGATGTTGTGATTGACTAATTGATGCGTTGCATCATTGGATTCAATTTTTGAAGTTTTAAAATAACGATTTTAACTTTAAAAGAGATTTTTTTTTAAAGTGATTATTTGTAAGTATACGTTATTAAATTTTCGAATAAATTTACAAACGTTAAAATTATTAAAGTTATAAAGGTTAAGATTTTGGGTGAAATATAACCCAGAGATGATTTTTGAAATAAACAGTTAAGCAATTTATAAAATAGCTTAAATGTGGATTTCGAATTATTAAAAACGATGGATATAAAAGATGTACAAAAATTGATATTTATCAATTAAAATTATTGGAATTTTAAACGAGTTTTATAAGTGTTAAATTTGTAAAGATATGAAACTTATAAAATTATAAGTTGTAAAGATAGGAAATTTATAGGATTATAAATTGTGAAGATTTGAAGTTTATAGATTTATAAAATTTGAAGTTTTATAGATTTATAAAGTATGAAGTTAAAAAATGAATGGAATTGTAGAATAAAAGATTATAAGAAGGTTACTTGGAAATTGGATTTTGCCTTTAAATGGAATACCCATCGAATTGATTTATAAAGAAGATTTATAAATCAAAGTGGTTATAAAATAAAGATAGAAAGAGAATTTATAAAACGTTGTTTTATAAATTCGAGATCAATTGAATTTGATAAATTAAATGTAGCAGGTTATCAAAGGAGATATATTCGCGATTTTGAATAGCGAATTATTATTGAAATAAAACGTGTAGAAAATAGTGAAATGTAATTAGTGAAGTATATTCACGATTTTGGACAGTGAATATATTGTTAAGTAAAATAGATATGTTTGGGAAAGGGATATTTAAGAGGAAGTTAATTGTTTTAACGATGTTTTAAAATTGTTATATATCGAAATCATAGATTTCAACTTTTATTGTTGAAATAGACGTTTTCGAGGAATTTAAGGAAATGATGGACTATAACACTGTTGTTATAGTAAATGGTTTCCGAAAGGAAATATTTTTATCTAGTATTGGGATTCATGTATCTATCTTAATTTCGAATCCCTATACTAGTGATTTTTGAGTCGTCGTAACGATGTTTTACGTAACATTCGTTTTGACTCAAATTGATGTTGTTATAGAAAATAGATTTCCTTAAAGAATGAATATATACTTAATTTGATTTAAGTATATCGAATATTTTCAAATGTTGAAAATAAATAGATTTGTGAAATACTTATTATTAAATAAGTATGGAAATGCTTTTCCAAAATGAAATGAAATGTTTTTGAGAATTTATCTTCTTAAAGATAAATCGAAAGTGAATATGTGAAATCGTATATCAGTAGATATTTTGAAATATAAATTCACTATGGAATTTATAAAAGAAATGGGAATTTGTTTAAAAATAAATATTGATTTATTTTTGAAGTGTGGGAATTTTATATCTAGTAAAGATATTTTTGGAAGATGAAATAATTTGGAATCTGATGATGTTGCGCATCTTTATTGATAGTTAAATAACCGACTATCAATAATTACCTTTAGATAGGTATTTGTTGTGAATTGGATGAATTTGAATGCCACACTTGTTTTTGAATAAACGCTCACTATTCGGGTTAACCGGGAAAGGACCATGGGGTCGTATAACCCATTCCGAATATGTGATACGTCGTTATGAATTGCATTCGAAGACCGGTGTTGAAGACCGGATATTTTTGAAAACGGAAGGATTACCGTCGAGTTACTCTACATCGGCTGATCTCCGGTTTAGAGGTTTTATCACCCTTAGTGACGGGAAGTCCAGACGTGATTAGAAATTTATCCGGATATGAAAGGGCTTCGTGAGAAGTGCCTTCGGTTCTGTTCGATCCCGGAACAGACTTGTATGGATTGTGTGTCTGACGTTACAATTTGAGATATAAAGCTGATTTCTTTCAAATACATTTCTGTTGGTGGCGGAGAATTTATTCTCTTAGCTTAACACCCTTCTCGGAGACGTACGAGCTCAGAGGTTATGTAGTTGAAATTTATCAGCGATATATCCCAATTTGGTAACGTGGCATACTGAGTGTTGCTGTGAAATGATCAGTGTTTGATCATTTGTGATATGATCATTTGTTTGATCTTATATCTTTGTGATCATAGGTTGATCATTTTGTTTGACCCGAAGCAGGGCTTTTTGTAGAAAGCGTAGCTTTGTGGACGAGACTTCGTCGAGCCTCACACCCCGGAAATGGTCGAAACAGGAAGAATGCGGCAAGGTTCTAGGGAGTAGCGCCCCTTAGTGTATGTCATTCCTTCTGGATAAAGGTGGTATCATGGTATGGAGCCCAGATACTTAACCTCTGTGGTTGCTGCACAGTTATTATTACTTTGTGGTTTGTTGGAAATCGGGGATCCTCGGGAAGATCGGTGATGATCGGGGGATGGCATACGCGTGTCAGTAGTTACCTATTTTTGCAGAGGTAACCCGGCCTTGTGTTGGCAGAGATCTAACCGTAACGTTAGGTTCTCGGGTCGTCTATTCCAGGGACGTACCCATCGTGGATAGGAAGTTCCTTAGCCTGACCATTTGTTGGAAATCCAAAGAAACAATACGACACCTGTACGGTTTTAGTTGTAGAACCTATCATTCACTTATGGTGGCGCCCCACTGTTTGGATGGTAGCTATAGTAGGCATAGTTCGAAATGTCTATGCTGGCTAAGATTTATATTCTACTTTCGAAATGTTTTCTACACTATGCACTAATAATAATATCAAAAAGAATTTGATTTTGCGTAGTAAGCATCTTTGACTATCATAAGAAGAAATCTCCTCCAATTTTGCGTTTGCACTGTGTGTGTGGTGGGAGGTCTTATGGTAGTTTCATTTTCCAAAAGCATTGCGAATTGACATTAAAGTTTTCCTGTTGTTTATTCTAAAGAATAACTGTTTTACGATCTCACACCAGTCACCATGACTGACTCGGAGTTTATTGTTTCCCTTCTAAACTCTGGGTGCCCACTAATTTCCACACGGGCAGCCTAGAGTTATGTTATCAGGATATTCGGGATATTCTGGAGCTTTGGAAGCAAGCTGGATGGCGAGACGTAGTATTTGTATCTGATAGTATTTATTCCGCTGTGTATTCTGTATGAGGACAAGTTATATAACTGTCCATTGTTGTATATCGACTTTGATGATTGATGTATATATAAAATGATATAGTTCTTTGTTTTAAAGATTATTCATTTATCTATTATATGTTGTTCCGCTACGATGTGTAAGATTCTGATATTGTTCTGTTTCTGTTCTCTGTTGTTGTTCTGTTATTCTTCTTTCTTTTCTTATTCTTCCTCTGTTGTGCTTCTATCTTCTTCTACTTTTTCTTCTTTCTAAAAACCCTCACTATTGGAGTTTCCGGCGTTCGATTTCTCGGCAGTCGATAAAGTGAGTATCGATGTCGAATTTTCGAAAGTCGAAAATTTCGGTATGTGACAGCGTGGTATCAGAGCATATGGTTAAGCGACAACCCTGCTCTGTTGGGTGTTACTCATTAGAGATAGAGTCAGTAGTACTCTAGAATGAGTTGAGTGTAATAATAGATATGAGCGCGTATTTGTTATTGAATATAAAAATTGTTTTGTATTGTGATGATTGGTTTATTGGGTGGTATATGAACCTTCGTCGGCACAGTCTTGCAAAACTGTATCGAAGGGGTTTCTAAACACTTGAATAGGACAATTCGGCACAGTATTGTTTTTAAATAGGGTGAATGAAATAATTTTACCCAAAACTATTTTTGTATATAAAAGAAGTGTTTTTCTATGAATTACTATAGTATATGGTTGCATGGTTGCTAGAAGTAATATTATTAAATTATCATCACTAAAATTGAATAAGAAATTGAAATCATAACTCCAAAGTTAAGAAGTTAATTCACATACAAATGAAATTTGTAAATGTAAATTATAAATGTGAATTGTAATTTAAAACAGGATTCCAGAGAAGTTTTTGGAAATGTTTTGAAAGGAGTTTGAAAATTTTGGAGATTTGGAAGTTTAAATCTTTTTGATTTGAAAATGAATTTCAAAGGTTGGAAAAATGTTTTGAAGAAATGAAAAGCTCTAAACTCTTTTAGGTCGCTGGAAAATAATCCTGATGATGATGGCCACATCATTAGAATTCATTTTCGGGTTTCCAAAAGAGGAATTGCTGCCAAATTGTTTTAAATGGAAGTGTTTGGAAAATTTGGATTTTGTTTTGGAAATTCAAAAGGATAATTTAAATTGTTTCCAAAAATGATTTTGAAATGTTGAAAAAGACTCTGGAATACTATATATAAAAATATTTATGAAATATTGTAAGTTGATAACTTATGCAATTTGAATATTGATAGAATAAATTCAATTTAAAGATTGGAGTTAAATTAAAGAAAGTATAAGTGAATCAATGTAATGAAAGTGAAATTGAAAGTTGAGATTCATTTCGAATCTGTAAGCGATAGAATTGAAATTGAAAATGAATTGAGACTTGAATTGTGAACTAAATAAAAGAATGGTTCGGAATTGCAAATAAATTCAAGTAAGAAGAAATAAATTTCAAATGAATGGAATTTACAATTGTAAGTGAATAAAATTGAAACTGAATGTTGAAACAAATTTGAATTGTGTGAGATAAAATGAAGCTTTAAGATTAGTTTGAAGTGAACTAAAGATAATTGATGAAATTCAATATTCAGAAGTAAACTGAATCTAAATTAGATTGAAAGTGTAGATTAAATTCAAATGAATGTGAAATGTGAAATTGAATGATAATGGATATAACTTCAATAGTAAACTAGAAATGGTATAAGAAGTTGATATTTGAAGTTTGTAATAAAATTTGCAAAATAGTTGGATGTTATAACTAGATATTATGGCTAGTAGATATACAGGTATAAAGGGAATTGAATTTGATTTCACAGATAATTTGAATTGCTCGACAAAAGGTACGTATTTGAATTATAATATGAGTTTTTGATGATTTCTTGTCCGCCGCTTGGCTTTTTCTTTTTCTTTTTGAAATCTGAGAGTCCGTAGGGACGTTTTGTAGTCGTGCCGTATTAGCCGCGCAAAGGAGACGCTGGCGAAATTTTTTGAAAATTTAGGGCGTTAGAAAAAATTTTGAGAAAATTTGGAAGTTTAAAATTTGAATTTAAATTTGAATTTGAATTGAGAAGTAAAACAGTGTTGTTTAAAACTTATAATTGAAGTTAGAAAGCTAGTTGAATGATAACGAATCTTTATTAGAAAGATTTGTTTTGAAATTTGAGAAAACTATTATATTGTGAAAAATAGTAGACGAGTAAGGACCATTTTTCCTAACTTGTAATTTCGAGGACGAAATTCTTTTAAGGGGGGAAGTCTGTAACGACCCAGAATTTTGACCAAATTAAATTGAGAATATTTAATTAATTTTAAATATTTGAACGATGATTTAATTTGAATCCCCGATATAACTCTGAATTTGGCGATTAAATTATAGAATTTAATCTGTTGATAGTTGAATAAAAAAAAAATTGAATCTTCAATTTTAAGCCGATTTAAAATATTTCAAAGGCTTGTAGAAGTCGTATTGATTATACTGAAGATAACAGAAGCTTCAGAAACGAATTTGAAAACGATTTGTTCAGTTTTGAAATTAAGTCGTTCGAATCGATATTTACAAATAGCCGTCCGAGGCGCAGTCTCGGAATTCGACGAAACCAGTTCCATTGGGTCCGTAATATTGAATTATTACCGGATTCCAATTTTCGTAATTTTTGGAGTTGTTGTTTGAGCATACGAAATTTAAACGCGTTGAACTTTGTTTTGAAACAAATTAAAATATATACTCACATCAGCCACCCTACTTCTGAACAAGTCGACCTACTCTGCTTAATCATCGTTCTCTTGTCCCCTCTTTTCTTTTTAAATCCCACGCAACCTTCTCTGGTTCCTCAATTAAAGATTTCAGAGAAAATTTAAATCTCGTTCAAAGGAAATAACAATGGCCGTGTGTTTTGAAAATAAGAAGAAAAAAAACGCGAGTATCCTCATCTCTTTAGTTTGAAAAACGAAACCCCCCCCTTTCACTCTCGTTCGAAGTCAGAGAAAAATAATGGCGAGTAAATAAAATTTCTTTTCATTCGCAATTCACCTCCCTCTCAAATTCAATTCAAATCAGACGAGGCGCGTGCGCGCGCGCAAGGAATGGCAGCGCGAGCACCTGAAATCGAAGACGACTTCGATTTCGTGAGGAGGCGGGTCGAATGGCGATTTGGATCGTGCGCGTTCGTTCGTGATGTTGGGTCACGCAGTGGATTCGAAGAAGCAGCAGCGAAATTCGTTCGACGTCGCGATTTCGTCAACGATTAGAGATGGGTTTCGCGAGTATGGAGTTCGCGGGGTCGCCGGCGGCGATCGGTGAAGGAAATGATGTCAGGAGAATTTGCGTGCGATGGCGATAAGGGAACTCGAACCCGAGTTCGAGTTTGATGGAGGAGGTGACTTCTGCGACGTCGCGATGGCTCGTTTGAGGAGGCAGCGATCTGGAGGAACGTTCGAACTCGTTTTCGTGGTGTCTGGGATGTCAGTAGGCGACGCCTAGGGTTTGGGTCTATGGGAAGGAGCGACTTTGGCTTCGGGGTTGTTTCGATCGGGACCATCGATTGACTGTGATGACGTCTTCGACTAGAGAGATGTTCTGAGCAGCAAGGTATGGTTTTAATTAAATTGAATATATAGGTATAAGATAATAAATATTTACAGCAAAAGAAAAAGTTTCTGTAAAGAAATTCTTGAAAATCTATAAAGAATATTTTTTATAAGTATAAGTATATATATATATATAGATATATATATATATATATATTTTCAAAAGAACATAAAGATAAAATAGTCTGATTTAAAACAGTAATTAAAGTAGTCAGAAAATATTTTGTTAGAAAGAAAAAAAAGATAGTTGATTTTTCATTTATTTAAATGATGATTAACTGGGTTTATTACCTTATTAAAATTATTTTTGATACTAAAGAGTATTTTAAAGGGAAATCAGTTTAATATTAAAAGTAGTGGATTTATTTGTAAAAGGGAATTTGTTACAAATTCAATTTATAAAGTAAAATGGTTTATTAATATGGGAAAATGTGTTAAATTTAGTTTAATTAAATAAATAAATGGAAATGAATTGTTCGATTTATTCGAATATTAATACATTGTATAAAATTGGTTATACAAGGTTAAGAATGGAAAAACAAGCCGGAACAAAAGTGGAAATGGATGGCAATTAAAAGCTAAGGTGAGATTTTCTCACTCAAATTGAAAAGTGGAATTTTCAGTTATTGTTTGATTGTCTGTTTGGATTGCTGATATTAGATATTTTAGGATATATCTATATATAGCAATATATACATATTGGCATATGTATATATTGGATTGATGATTTCCCGCCTCGTATAGCGGATGAGACCCTATTGCGCCGTTAGTAAGCGGATTTATAAAAACCTATATACCGCGATAATTCCGTACTGGAGCGGAATTGGTATTGTGCTAACATCTTTGGATGCAGGGAAACAGGTTGGAGGAATCCAACTGGATTCCTCACCAGTAGTTATTTATTTACAGGATTGATGTATATTCTGTTATCATATATTGATATATGATGTTGATGTTGTGATTGACTAATTGATGCGTTGCATCATTGGATTCAATTTTTGAAGTTTTAAAATAACGATTTTAACTTTAAAAGAGATTTTTTTTTAAAGTGATTATTTGTAAGTATACGTTATTAAATTTTCGAATAAATTTACAAACGTTAAAATTATTAAAGTTATAAAGGTTAAGATTTTGGGTGAAATATAACCCAGAGATGATTTTTGAAATAAACAGTTAAGCAATTTATAAAATAGCTTAAATGTGGATTTCGAATTATTAAAAACGATGGATATAAAAGATGTACAAAAATTGATATTTATCAATTAAAATTATTGGAATTTTAAACGAGTTTTATAAGTGTTAAATTTGTAAAGATATGAAACTTATAAAATTATAAGTTGTAAAGATAGGAAATTTATAGGATTATAAATTGTGAAGATTTGAAGTTTATAGATTTATAAAATTTGAAGTTTTATAGATTTATAAAGTATGAAGTTAAAAAATGAATGGAATTGTAGAATAAAAGATTATAAGAAGGTTACTTGGAAATTGGATTTTGCCTTTAAATGGAATACCTATCGAATTGATTTATAAAGAAGATTTATAAATCAAAGTGGTTTATAAATTCGAGATCAATTGAATTTGATAAATTAAATGTAGCAGGTTATCAAAGGAGATATATTCGCGATTTTGAATAGCGAATTATTATTGAAATAAAACGTGTAGAAAATAGTGAAATGTAATTAGTGAAGTATATTCACGATTTTGGACAGTGAATATATTGTTAAGTAAAATAGATATGTTTGGGAAAGGGATATTTAAGAGGAAGTTAATTGTTTTAACGATGTTTTAAAATTGTTATATATCGAAATCATAGATTTCAACTTTTATTGTTGAAATAGACGTTTTCGAGGAATTTAAGGAAATGATGGACTATAACACTGTTGTTATAGTAAATGGTTTCCGAAAGGAAATATTTTTATCTAGTATTGGGATTCATGTATCTATCTTAATTTCGAATCCCTATACTAGTGATTTTTGAGTCGTCGTAACGATGTTTTACGTAACATTCGTTTTGACTCAAATTGATGTTGTTATAGAAAATAGATTTCCTTAAAGAATGAATATATACTTAATTTGATTTAAGTATATCGAATATTTTCAAATGTTGAAAATAAATAGATTTGTGAAATACTTATTATTAAATAAGTATGGAAATGCTTTTCCAAAATGAAATGAAATGTTTTTGAGAATTTATCTTCTTAAAGATAAATCGAAAGTGAATATGTGAAATCGTATATCAGTAGATATTTTGAAATATAAATTCACTATGGAATTTATAAAAGAAATGGGAATTTGTTTAAAAATAAATATTGATTTATTTTTGAAGTGTGGAAATTTTATATCTAGTAAAGATATTTTTGGAAGATGAAATAATTTGGAATCTGATGATGTTGCGCATCTTTATTGATAGTTAAATAACCGACTATCAATAATTACCTTTAGATAGGTATTTGTTGTGAATTGGATGAATTTGAATGCCACACTTGTTTTTGAATAAACGCTCACTATTCGGGTTAACCGGGAAAGGACCATGGGGTCGTATAACCCATTCCGAATATGTGATACGTCGTTATGAATTGCATTCGAAGACCGGTGTTGAAGACCGGATATTTTTGAAAACGGAAGGATTACCGTCGAGTTACTCTACATCGGCTGATCTCCGGTTTAGAGGTTTTATCACCCTTAGTGACGGGAAGTCCAGACGTGATTAGAAATTTATCCGGATATGCAAGGGCTTCGTGAGAAGTGCCTTCGGTTCTGTTCGATCCCGGAACAGACTTGTATGGATTGTGTGTCTGACGTTACAATTTGAGATATAAAGCTGATTTCTTTCAAATACATTTCTGTTGGTGGCGGAGAATTTATTCTCTTAGCTTAACACCGTTCTCTGAGACGTACGAGCTCAGAGGTTATGTAGTTGAAATTTATCAGCGATATATCCCAATTTGGTAACGTGGCATACTGAGTGTTGCTGTGAAATGATCAGTGTTTGATCATTTGTGATATGATCATTTGTTTGATCTTATATCTTTGTGATCATAGGTTGATCATTTTGTTTGACCCGAAGCAGGGCTTTTTGTAGAAAGCGTAGCTTTGTGGACGAGACTTCGTCGAGCCTCACACCCCGGAAATGGTCGAAATAGGAAGAATGCGGCAAGGTTCTAGGGAGTAGCGCCCCTTAGTGTATGTCATTCCTTTTGGATAAAGGTGGTATCATGGTATGGAGCCCAGATACTTAACCTCTGTGGTTGCTGCACAGTTATTATTACTTTGTGGTTTGTTGGAAATCGGGGATCCTCGGGAAGATCGGTGATGATCGGGGGATGGCATACGCGTGTCAGTAGTTACCTATTTTTGCAGAGGTAACCCGGCCTTGTGTTGGCAGAGATCTAACCGTAACGTTAGGTTCTCGGGTCGTCTATTCCAGGGACGTACCCATCGTGGATAGGAAGTTCCTTAGCCTGACCATTTGTTGGAAATCCAAAGAAATAATACGACACCTGTACGGTTTTAGTTGTAGAACCTATCATTCACTTATGGTGGCGCCCCACTGTTTGGATGGTAGCTATAGTAGGCATAGTTCGAAATGTCTATGCGGGCTAAGATTTATATTCTACTTTCGAAATGTTTTCTACACTATGCACTAATAATAATATCAAAAAGAATTTGATTTTGCGTAGTAAGCATCTTTGACTATCATAAGAAAAAATCTCCTCCAATTCTGCGTTTGCATTGTGTGTGTGGTGGGAGGTCTTATGGTAGTTTCATTTTCCAAAAGCATTGCGAATTGACATTAAAGTTTTCCTGTTGTTTATTCTAAAGAATAACTGTTTTACGATCTCACACCAGTCACCATGACTGATTCGGAGTTTATTGTTTCCCTTCTAAACTATGGGTGCCCACTAATTTCCACACGGGCAGCCTAGAGTTATGTTATCAGGATATTCTGGATATTCTGGAGCTTTGGAAGCAAGCTGGATGGCGAGACGTAGTATTTGTATCTGATAGTATTTATTCCACTGTGTATTCTGTATGAGGACAAGTTATATAACTGTCCATTGTTGTATATCGACTCTGATGATTGATGTATATATAAAATGATATAGTTCTTTGTTTTAAAGATTATTCATTTATCTATTATATGTTGTTCCGCTGCGATGTGTAAGATTCTGATATTGTTCTGTTTCTGTTCTCTGTTGTTGTTCTGTTATTCTTCTTTCTTTTCTTCTTCTTCCTCTGTTGTGCTTCTATCTTCTTCTACTTTTTCTTCTTTCTAAAAACCCTCACTATTGGAGTTTCCGGCGTTCGATTTCTCGGCAGTCGATAAAGTGAGTATCGATGTCGAATTTTCGAAAGTCGAAAATTTCGGTATGTGACAGGTGGTCTGCTTCGGGTTTTGTCTATTTTCCCTTTTCTTTTCCTGCTTTGTATTCTAAGTGTGCCTGTTTTTTTATAGTTTTTTCCTTGTGTGTATTTTGTAGCTTGTATTCGTTACAAGTTAATTTTATTTTATTGTTTTGTTGCGATAAAATCAGGTAGAGGCCCTGTTAACCCTGCTAGCCTTTGCTAAAAAAAATACTTTAGAATTTTGATTTAAACCAATTTCCAATTCCTACCCTCAAACTTGGATTTTCAAAGTAACTCAATTTATATAAATCAATTTCCTTCAAAATATCATTTAATCCAATTCAAGATTTAAGGGTTTTAAAATCGTTTAATTTAACCAATCCGGTGTCCGTATAAAATTTTATACCATATGGTCAAGTGATACGGATATTTATCATTTCAATCCGCAAAAATTTAAATTTACGGGTATATATTATTTCAACCCGCAATCCCAAATTCCAAATCAATGAAAATCGTTTGGGTTTATCATTTCAACCCATAACGATTTTCTCCTATTCTATATGATCGTTCAGTTATGTATCATTTCAACCCATAGGGATTTTCTAACAATAACTAAGGGAACTTATAGTGTTATAACAGTATAAATATAACATCAAATCACCAATATCAATAATTAAACATACATCACAATCATCACCTAACAGGTACTAAATTGACAATTAAATTCAATATTAAATTAAACGATGGTTAAATGCAATAAAAGTTAAATTTAACTAGAACGACGATTTAAATATACCAAACATCAACCAATAAATTCCAAATCACATCATAAATTCAATTTAACTAACATGAGATAATTTAGTAGTTGTGAGTGGGTCAAAACACTCACCTTTGATTTCAAATCGATTTGAAATCCAAAATAAGATCCAAAGTTCAATAGTCTTAGAATTCGTCCAAACCTGTTCCATAATGTCTGGAATTTCGATACGATCGTAGCGGAACAAACCGTGCATGAATCCGAGCTCGTACGTAAAAGTTATGATCGTTAGAAGTTAAACGATTTAAAATAAAATAAAATAAAATAAAATAGAGAAAAGACACATCACCTCGTTTCTCACGCACGCGACCATCTCGCTCACGTAATAGCCATGCTTGAACCCTAGAAGCCGCAACCCATCTCCTCGATTTTGCCGCCGCCATACGTGCTTTCCCTCCGATCGAAAGTCGCAACAGGCTCCACCTGACCGAGCCGCACCCACCATGCCAAAACGACCACCTCCGACCAAGACCTCCACCTCCGCCATCGCCTATCCTCTCTGGCCCATCACGGTGATTTCTGGCCACATCAAGGCGAACAAAGACTACCGATCATGATTGCTCGACCTCCTCTTCGAGCCCATGCCCTCCGATCGTCGCCATGGCGAAGATCCACCGTTAAACAATCGAAACACTAATATGGACGACTGAGGTTCAACCTCAATTTCTGATCAAATGTGATTCTGATCGAAAACAATAGTGGCTATGAATTACGTTTGTCGAGAGCTTCGAAACGGTATATAATATGATAGGGTTTGGAGTAGTTTGAATTTTGAAATTGATTTGGAAATTGAATTTAGGGTTTTGAGATTGAATTTGTTTCTGCCATTGAAAAGAAGGAGATAGACAGAAGTTGGTGTACGTACAGAATAAGAAAAATGACCGCTAGGGTTTGAAAAAAAAGATTATATATATTAACAAAGCCCGATAAGAAAATAAACACATATCGAATTGGTACAAATGACAAATAGCGACCCAAAAAGCCTATTCTGCCTCCAAAACGAAAGTGGGTCATCCCATATATCAAAATAGATGTTTTCGATATTTTTAAACTTGATGGAATAGGTTTCCAGTCCAAATTCCATCGTATGAAGAAGTTAGCTTAAAATCAGCTTATTTCAAATTGATTTCAATTGAATTTAATTAAATTGCTTTCTACGCGTTTCGAGCCCGTACGATCAAACGACAAGTCCAATTGCTACGAAACTTGAAACCTTAAAATAATTCACTGTTACGGATCCGATGAAACGAGTTTCGTCGAAATCCAAGCTAGTGGCCAAAATGGCTATTTTCACGTTAATTAAATAAATTAATATTAAATTAATTAAATCACTTTTTTTTCAAATTTAATAACTAACAATTTCTATCATATTTGATTACTTAGACACTTACAATAATTTAATACAAATTTACATAACAATTCAGTGTTAAATATTACACTAATTATAGTGTTCAATTTCAACTGTAATAAAAATCCAATTAATTGTATTTTAATTCCAATAAATTGATTAAGCTTGATTTCAACCTTTTTATTCAATCAATCATTACTCTATAGACATAGTTAACATTCGTTTATATCTTATTACATTGATATTCTGCAATTATCATCTTTTACCATATTAGTTGTAATATTTCAATTATATTGAATTTTTGTCGATTTCACATTAATTTAAAATCCCAATAAATTCATTTATCTTGGTTTCATTCTTTTTATTAAATCAATTATTTCCTTATGAATGTAATTAATATTTTTGTACATTTTATTACATTCATACTTTACAGTTATCGTCTTAACCCATTTTAACGTAACATTTAATTATAATTGATTGCAATTGATTTCCAATTTAATTCAACAGATTAAATAAATTGGTAACAAATGACAATCGTTACCTTTTCTTAATTTAATCACATTTATAAGTTTATTACCTACAACCAAATGTTATAACTACTTATACAACACTAATTTTGTCCAATTATAATTTATTACATATTATTTCATAAATTAATATAGCATTTAATTTATTTTCTTATTTTAAATTTATAACCAAATATAACTTACAATCATTACAATTAATTGAAGTTACATTAAAATAGTTAGCAATTAACTTAAATTAACATTGTTACATTTCATTCTAATTATCATTCGCATTAATAAATCACAAATTTTAATTTCTTTCAATATGAAATTACAAAATCTTATTAAATTCAATATTTTAATTACCGAAAATTATAGGTCATTACATTTTGCCTTTCATTTGAATGAATTCCATTAGTTGAAGATTTTTTTTAAAGTTTATGAAGTGATCAGTCAAGAACAATTTTAAAGATATTATTTCTGTGAAATGTCATACAGATTGTATATGCTATTAATGTGGAATTTTGTATCTACTATATTATAAAATATTTAAAAAGAGTTGTTAAAATTATATTTTCAATGTTTGTTAAACAAGGTTCAATTAATAAACAAAATGGTTGAATAATATTATATTATGCTTTATAACAATGCTTTAAATTATTATATAAGATTTGAACATAACTCCTTTCAAACGATGTTTATATTACTTTTATAACATTTTGGTATTGTTTTTAAAATTTATTGCAACAATAGAGATTATTGGAAACGCTAAATACAACAGTTTACTAGCACGGTAGAAAAACTTTCATCGTTGTTTATACTATGTTGTAGAAAGTATATTCAAATTATTTAAAAACTATGGGGCATGGTGTTTTTAATCAATATAGGAGATATATACTACAATGAAAAAGGATTGTAAACATATTATTTGCAACAATCTATGCTGCATTTAATAATTGTTGGCAAAAAATGCATATTTTGTGCAACCACAGATATGAGGATAGTAAGATAAAGTTATTTAGGTACTTTAATAATGTTTGTTCACCATTGTAAATGTGGCTTTCAAGGTTTATTTATTTTTAGGTAATATTGGAAATACAAAATATAAAAAAAGTAAAAGGACATGGTTTTATATTGGTTCAGTACTTTTTGAAATTACATCAATTTAATTAGGTTTGTAGATTCATGTGGTTTCACTAAGAAATCTTAGTTGTATACAAAGTAATATATGTTTTATGCTTTCCAAGAGATATTCCTTTCTCATTTGTACTAGAATAAATTATTATATATGAAAACTTTTGATGTAGTCATGCAAATGTGACGCATGCAGTTGCGATGAGCGGTTGAAAATTTTATTGATTATGAGCTAAACATCTTTTAATTGATGTTTTAACGGTTGAGGTTAAATAATTTGTAGTTAAATAAGATGATATGAATTGTTTATAAGATTTTAAATTGAAGTTAATTAAGTTAGTATTGAGTAGTCAATGGATACTTCCTTCTACTTGAAATGAATATTTATTAAGTGGTAAAGGAAATATTATAAGTGGAATGATACTTATTTTGTGGAAATGTTTTTTATTTTGGACAATATGCCATGACATTAATTGTAGGGGAAGTGGTGGTTGAAAAGATAGAAGTTAAAAGGGTATAATTAGGATAACTTTGAAATAGAGGTCCCCTATTTATTTTCAAATTTAATAGATAAAAAACTTATCGAATACACAATTACACCGCTAAAATTATTTTTGACAATTTAATTTGTTTGTGAAAATTATATTTGCACTTAATCGAAAGCTAGTATGGCTCAAGTTGAACTCATTTTTACTATGTTTTGCAAAAGTGCAAATATATGCAGTATTCAATAAAAATATTGCATTTTGGATAAAATTAAGAACATGGTTGTTTTTTTAGCCTTATTTTTTGCTAGTGGTTGTTATATATATATATATATATATATATATATATATATATATATATATATATATATGAAACTTAAAGGAAACGTTCCACAGAAGTTCCCTAGAACAAATATTAACTGGTAATAGCTAGTTAATGAATGTTTGTTAAGGTGTATTAAAAGGAAATTAATGGAGAATAAATAGTAGCTAAGGTGGGTCATTTGAGAAATTAATTAAGGAGTAAACATTTGTGTGAGGTTGTTGAAGAGTCAACAAAGGATGTTTTAATGACATTTTGAGGAGAAATAATAGTAATGGGGAGGGTCCTTGGAAGTTAACCCATTTATCCAATGCAAGGAGAATCATATTTATAGTTTTTATATTGAAGTATGACTTGTAAGGGTTATAGTAAGAAGATGTTCATGGTATTTTAAGGGCTAAATTTTTGGGCCGAGTAGTTGGCATGTTGGACTTTATTATATTATATTAATGACATTCATTATGCTAACCATGTGCATTAGTATTAAGTCTGGATTTCATTATTAGATGAAACCATTTAATAAAAAAAAATTACATAACGAATGTGAGATAAAATTAAGGAGTAACAATAATACATTTATACTACCATCCATTAAATAAATTAATATGAGGTAAAAGTGAGAAGTAACATACCATTAACACATTTATACTAAAATTCAATAAATAAATAAACCAACTAATAAATGTGAGATAAAATTAAGGAGTTACTGTAACAGCCTATAAATTTTAATAATAAATCAAAACGTTAATAAGAATAAAAGTGTAAATTTGCACAAAAGGATGAAATCGTAAATTTTTACAAATGAAGGAATTTGGGAAATATGACTTTTACATTGTGTCAAACAGATTTTTCTAGCCTAATTCATATATAATTTATTAGAAACACACATCGTATGAAAAAGATACGGAATGTTTATTGTAGTGTGCATTTTGCGCATATTTTGAGAGTAAGATTAAAGATTAAAGAAAGAGTTAAGAAGACTTATTTGTTAATAAATAAGTTGAATATGTGAAGGTTGACTCTACGAAAAGGAAAAAATAATAATAATGAGTATACATTTAAAAATAAAATAATGAAAGACAAAAGCATGAGTGGTACAGTGGTAAGAACTGTACATTCTAACCAGGTGATTTAGGCTGGAGTCTCGTAGAGTATATTTTTTTTATGAGCACATTTCAACCATAAATAAATGTAAAACAAGGTAAAAGACTAAAATAAAATAAGTATGTAAACAAACATATTAATTAATAGGGGTATTTATTACCAAATACAGAAAGTTCATATGTTTATGAAACACTGATTAAAAGAAGAGAAGGAATATGTGTCAGCTTATTCATATATATTTGTATTTATTTATGCTTAAATGGTTGGCAACATATGTACGTAAATGTATAAGTTAATTGGTTAGGAAGATATAAATTAAGATGTAATTGACTAATTAAATTAAGGAGGATTTAACATTGGTTAAAAAGGGTAACATTTATGTGAATTAGGGAAGCTAATTAATACCAATCAATTTCAAAATTGATTGCGCGATTAGATAGTAAAGAATATGGTCAATTATATACATATGTATATGTTTGATACCAATTAATTAATTTATTAACTGACTAAATTAAAAGGATATACATATATGAGTAACCTAAATTAAAAGCTTAAACATGTACATATTTTATCTAGAAAAGTGTCTAAGTTCAACGTGTCTTATTCAACGCCTGTAAAGATCCTGAACTCGGCCTTCGAAAATCGGCGCCCGTACTTCACTTGTACTCAAAATGCCGTAGATTCAAACGCCGAATCTGGCTCTCCGGAGCTTATAACACAGTAAGTATAACAACACAGCGGAAGAAAGAATGAATGATATCATATACATCACAAATGATACAATATCCAGAATATGATATACAACAATGATATCAATATGATACAAGAATATCAGAGATAAATAAAGATGCTACAGCGGAAAACAGAAGTGATAACTCCAAATGATCTGAAAAAGAACATGGTCCACTAACTCCAATATCAAGCTCGAACCACCATCATGTCTCACAAAGATAAGCAAGAGCAGTCATGATCTCCAAAAACTGAACTAGCTCCAACTAGTCTACTAAACCTGACTATTTGAAAAACCCAACTCCAGACTGCCCATGTGAAAAAATTGTGGGCACCCAGAGTTTAGGAAGGGAACAATAAACTCCGAGTCATTCATGGTACTGGTGTGAGCAACAAAAATAGTTTATCTTTAAAACAAACACAAAAGGATTTTTAACATTGAAATCCGCAATGCTTTTGGAAAATGAAACTACCATAAGGCCTCCCGCCACACACACAATACAAACACAGAATTGTAGGAGATTTCTCCTTATGATAGTCAAAAATGCTTACTACGCAAAAATCCCTTTGATATTATTAATAGTGCATAGTGTACAAAATCATTTTGAAAATACAATATTAATCTTAGCCAGCATAGGTACCATTATATTATGCCTACTATAGCTACCATTTTAAATGGCAGGTTCTACAACTAAAACCGTACAGGGCTCGTATTGTTTCTTTGGATTTTCCAACAAATGGTCAGGCTAAGGAACTTCCTATGCCACATGGGAACGCCTCTGGAGTGATGCCCCGAGAACCACCTGGCTCTCTGCCAACACAAAGCCGGTTACCCCCCTTCCCGTGTAGTAAACCTGAGATATGCCACCCCCGGTCGTTTGCGACCTTTATCCGAGGCGCCTCGATCACAAAGCAACAATCACACAGTAAATGAGATTGGAGCAACCACACAGGTAAATATCTAGGCTCCATACCATGATACCACCTTTTTCCAAAAGGAATGGACATACCCTAGGGGAGCTACCCCTGAAACCTTGCCGCATCTTTCCTGTTTCGACCATTTCCGGTTTGTGAGGTCCGATGAGGTCTCGTCCACAAAGCTACGCTTTACACGAAAGCCATGCTTTGATCAACAAATGATCAGCAACACACAGCAGCACTTAGCATGCCACACTACCAAATTGGGAATATATCACTGATAACCTTCAACTACATAACCTCTAAGCTCGTACATCTCAGAGAAGGGTGTTACGCTAAGAGAATAAATCTCCGCCACCAAACGAAAATGTATTTGAAAGAAATCAGCTCTATATCTCAAAGTGTAATGTCAGACATACAACCATACAAGTCTGTTCCGGGTTTGAACAGAACCGAAGGCACTTCCGAAGAAGCCCTTGCAAATCCGGATAATTTCTAATCACGTCCGAACTTCCCATCACAAAGGGTGATCAAATCTCTATATCGGGGACTAGTCGATGCAGAGACATTCGACGAGTTGTCCTTTCGTTTTCGAAAATATCCGGTCTTCACCACCGGTCTTCAAATGCTATCCATATACGACGTATCATTATTCGGAATGGGTTATATGACACAAAGGTCCTCTCCCGGCTAAACCGAATAATAAGCGTAATATTTAAAAACATATGGATATTGGGATTTCGATTAAGTCACAACTTATTACCCAAAACTTCAAATGGTTTAAACACATTACCATTTTAATCTTTTACACAAAAAGATTCAAAGTTCACCCAGTTTCACAAAGATCTATTCATAGATTTTCCAAATCAATTTCCATTTCAATTGGATTAACTCGTCCAATCTTTAAATCAAAGGTTTAACTCATAGCTTTCAAAACAATTCCATTTCAATATTTATACAAAAGGTACACCTTTCCAATTTCAAAACAAAGTTCAACAATCTTCACAAAGATTTATTCATAACTCGGAAAACTATTTTCCTTCTATGAAAGCTTCTATTATTTGAAAACAAATAGTTTTCATTTTTGGAAAATCTGATTCATTTATACGAGTTAAAATCTTTGGGTTAAATTCAAATTCTCAAAACCATACTTTCAAAATGGTTTAAATTCATATAAACACAGTTATAACATTTTTAACCATAATTTCCAGACATGGAATTCAATTCCAAATTTATGAATTCAAATTCAAATTAAAAATATTAAAATTGGAAACTTTACCAAGTTATTCAAAATAACTTTTATCTTAAAAACTCCTTTTCAAAAGCTTTAGCATTTAACCCAAATTCATTTCCAAAATCAATTGAAATTAAAATTTCAATTTCAAAAATATTATTAAATTTAAATCATCTGTGACTTAACCGATTTCCTCGTGAAATCCATATTTGTGTGCGTAAAAGTGTGGTCCAGGGGTTTCACATAATAGTGCAACATCATTCAATCATCACAGATTCAAATACAACAATATATTTGATAAGCGGTATAACTATAACCCTTATCGTTCATTCACAGATACACAAATATATAAATTACAGATAAAATAAATTACATTCATCACAACTTGAATTAAAACAGATTTACATCACAAAGCATCACACAGCAGAGATAACGAAACAATTCACAGCATTTCAAACATCCATAAGTAAGATTAATTAATTATCTAATTAATTTAAATCAGATTTATTACTTATGAACAAACACTAATTCTGGTTAATTAATTATTAATTGCAAACCATTTCTATTAATTAACCTTAAATTAATCACAGTAATTAATCATTCTTTAATTTATCAAAACCTTAATTAATTTTAAAGATAAACACTTTTATCTTAATTAACTACTTAATTACAACATTAAATCTTACTTTAATGAACCTTTGAAATAAATTTATTTATTATCCCATAAATTAACTAAAGACTTTTAAGTTAAATTAACAATTAAACATTTTCTCTTTCCTATTCGATTAATTAATTATATCATTTAAATAAACTTAAGTTAAAACAATTTTACAACTCTCATTTATTCAAACACTTAAGCATCAATTATTTACAAAAATTTTATTTAATAAAACAATTCAAAACTGGATTTATTTAAATATTAAAACTTGATTTATTTTAAAATTTAAAAACTGTTTTATACATAATCATCCAGACCCGAGCTATTTCATGATTTTGCCGAGCACAACTTCGGGTCATCTTCCCACTTTCTTTTCCCCGAGTTACCTTGCAAATTTCTTCAAGACGAACCCGAGTACTCCTCGTCTTCCACAACCAAACCGATACATGCCTATACGCGTGCACGTATACACTCAAATTGGCTGCCTCCAATCAACTACGACACCATCAGCAAGTCATCGCCGACCACCACTACCCAACTGACTACCCAGATCCTACAATCTCGCCGTAGATCAACATCGAGTAACTCGATCAATACTGGAACCTAGCCCAGATCGAAAAAACCACTTCGCTATGACAACATTGACCACCGGCGACCCCGCCACCTTGACCCAAGCTGCTCCGACTATCCATCAAGCTTTTTCCCCTGGTCCAGTGCAACTCGACGCAATGGCGACGACGAAATCGTCGCTACTCCCACATCGAACAAAACAGGGTAAGAAACCCTAACTTCACGTCGATCGGCCACCACAGCAGCCAAGAATTCAAGCGAACATTTTTTTCAAACTCCCCGACCACCCAGCAAGCTTCAGAAATGATCGCGCCAACCATCTCCCCTTCGATCACCAGAATTTTCCCAAAATCCATTTTCTAGTCAACTCAAAAATTTACACCATCTACAAACTTAAAAATCTAGATTTATATATCAAAAATCATCATTTTCCGATTCGATTCAGTTTATGAAATTAAAACTTGATATTTGGATACTGGATTTCCTGACATTAATTGATCATTGCTGTTAATTTCTCATTTTTTGAATTAATTACTTATTATATATACTTAAAATTATTTTTAAAATTAATGTGACCTTCATACACGCATTTTATCTTTAGACATCATAGCCTAATACTGAATCTATAAAGAGAAATAGAATTATTTTAGGTAGATTGGTGCCTGAATACAAACAGAGATGTATATGCATTTACACAGACATGCATACTCAAATATTTACATATTTATATATATTCAAACAGATTTTCATTCATGCAACTACTTTACTTCAAGTAATAATCACAGATATCAAGTTATAGATCAACTAAAGTTTCAAGACAGTAGTTTACTCACTTTGTTTTTCCAGAAGAAAGAAAACAGAGTTGATGAAGAAATAGTTTTGAATATCTTTGCTTGCTGAAACCATTTCTTTGATCCTCTGGTTTGTTTTAATTGTATTGTTGTTTTAAGTTTTGAAATGGTGTTCATTTCAGAGATTGCTCAGTTATCTTGATGGACGAACTGAAATGAGAAGGCTGATAAAAGAAGATGAGTTTACAGGTGATATTTTTGAACAGGGTAATGTATATTTTTTTAGTTTTGTACAACATACCAGAGAGTTTTTTCTCCTCTTGGTGGCTGATGAGATATATTGTGATGGCTTGCAATAATTATCATGTACAATTATACATATCCAATTTTATTTGTACATGGATATTTGTAAAAAAAATTCATTTCGGCTGTACCAATATGAAATATTTTCTTTGGCTTCCTTTGCAAGCTTTAGCAAGTGTTCATGAATACATATTAGTGTTTGTATTTTCTTTGTTTTTATAATATAAGTGAATCTCTATTTTAAAATGTTGTAAAAAAATTTCTTTTATTTTTTTTTCATTTATTTTCATTTATTTCTATGTTTAACTTAACCATCAATTCTAAATTTAAAATTATTTATTTATTTTCTTTCATTTGTCAAAGTCTATAATTTTTATATTTAATATTTAAACCATTTATTTAAGATTTAAATTCAAATCAAATATGTATATATATATATATATTCACATATATAAAATTGAAAATCAAATGATTTAACATCTATTTCATTTGAGTTTTGGGGAAACTCGCTTCAATTTACAATTAATTTTACAATTTTAATTCAAAAATTCAATTAATTATAAATTTAAATATTTATAAAATCCGGGGTCGTTACAACACCCCTAATTAATTCCCTCCACCCTGAAGTAATTATCCAACGGCGTATATTAATTTACAAATCCTATAAATTCAGCCTAAAACTAACCTAATTCTCATCCTAAAAACTACTCTATTTTATTCTCTATTCTAGTTTCTCTTCCTCTTTTAAATATTTATCTTCTTCACAAAATAAATTATATATTCACATACAAAATAAAATAAAGTTACAAGAAGATTACTAAATAGCAAGGAGACTTAAAAAGGAGGAGTTAAGTACACTTATATGCGTTGCAGGGATTCAGGTGAGTGGATAATACCCTATTTTGGGAATTTGCCTATGAAACTTTTAGATTTTTTTATATATTTTAATTCTGTCCTGTTTTGATTGTAATTTGTATTCTTCGATCAAATTTCTATCAGATATAGTATACTTTCCTTTTCCTTTCAGATCTATACAGGATTTGGGCGTATGATTTACATTTTAGTTTCGATCTTTTGATTTGAATACCAAGTTGTGATGCCCCACTCTGAGACCCATATTAACAAAGAGTATTACGAGGTAATACCGTCTTATTGAGATATATTTAGAATATATGATTAAGATATTATGCTATATTTAGAATATATGATTAGATGTTATGAGTGGTATGTGATAAGGGAAATATCTTCGTAAGATTTCCTGCTGTTTCCATAATATATGATTAGATGTTATGAGTGGTATGTGATAAGGGAAATATCTTCGGAAGATTACTGCTGTTTCAGATAAAGTCTTTGGTATGTATTATAAATAGGGATGCTGGTGATTAATAAAAATTCAAGCTGAGTTTTGCAATTCTTCATGGTATCAGAGCGAGGTTAACGATTTTTTCTTCAAGAATAATTTTCCATGCCTAGTGTAGAAGATCCACCACCTCCTCCACCACCTAAAATTGAACCCAATTCCCCTTATTATCTCGGCCCACAAGATAGACCAGGAGACTTCATTACACCCTCTCGACTCAAGGCCGATAATTATGACGACTAGACGGCTGATATTCAGATGGCATTAGAAGCCCGACAAAAGTTTGAATTTCTTGATGGCAGTATCCTTACACCAGCGCCTCCCTGTACAAAGTCCGATTGGACCGCGATTAATGCTATGCTTATTCCTTGGATTTCGAATACTATCGACCCCGAGGTTAGGCCCCCTTTGTCGAAATTCAGGGAAGCTAAACCCTTTAGGGATCATCTCAAGCAACGTTTTTCCCAAAACAAACAGTCCTAGGGTTCAACAATTACAATCTTCAATTGCGCGATGTGAGCAGACAAAGACGATGCCTGTTTCAGTTTACTATGGTAAATTGCATGCTTTGTGGCAAGAATTGGATTACCATGAACCTTTAATCTCTTGTTTTTGTTGTTCCTCGTGCTCGGTTGGCAGATTACATGAGGAACGACGAGCACAGGCCAAATTACATGATTTTTTGATGGGTCTTTGTTCTGAATTTTATGGTCCTTTGCGCATACATATTGTGACGACCCGGAATTTTGGATATTTGAAATGGGGATATTTAATCGATTTTAAGTATTCAGAAGGGTAATTTTGACTTTAATTTCAAATATTACAATTTATTGGGTGATTTAAATTATAGAATTTAATAATTGGAAGTCTAGTGAAATATTGAACTTCGGTTTCAAGCTTGTTAAAAATAATTTGAAGGGTTGTAAAATCAATATTGATAATAATGAAGATAGTAAAAGTGCTA
Source organism: Allium fistulosum (assembly GCA_030737815.1). Lineage (NCBI taxonomy): Eukaryota > Viridiplantae > Streptophyta > Magnoliopsida > Asparagales > Amaryllidaceae > Allium > Allium fistulosum. Next base: position 1,284,505,837 of record CM060905.1, read on the forward strand.
AAATTGAATTTGGAAGTGTTTTGTTAAGTTTTGAAATTTTATCGTTTAAATTGAATTTAAAAATAGCCTTCCGAGGCACAGTCTCGAAATTCAACGAAACCATTTCAATTGGATCCGTAATATTGTATTATTATCGAATTTCTAATTCATAGTGATGGAGATTGTTGTGTGAGCGTACGACATATAAACGCGCTGAAATTTATATCGAATTCAATATAATAACTGGATTCAAAAAGCTATCTTCTCCATACGATCGAATTAGGACTCGAAACCCTTTCCATTGCGTTCGGGATGGGGGTATTACATTATAAACGCCTGACGGCATGCCTCGATGGGAGGTCAAGATTTTAAGTTGCATTTTCGAGACAATTTGAATTTAAATATAAATAAATACTTTACTTGACTAGTCAAATTAATTTCACATCAGAGTTTTTTCCAGTCTTTTCTAAAGCACTGTAGCATGTGTAACCAACACGCCACGTTCTCTTCAACATCGCGTCCCCTTTTCCATCACGCAACATTGCAGAACACGCTTCCCTCTTTTTATATATCTAACCGAGTCTTCTTCTTATTCTAAAATCAAAAGAAAATAAAAATCAATGGCCGAATAAATGAATTTCCTCATTCAAAATTTATTTCTCCTCTTCTCTTAAAATCAAAACCCCTGAAACCTCGTTTTTCATTTTCGAACGACGATTTTAAAAATTGATTTCTTCCTAAATATAAAGTTCTTGGCCGATCGAGTTCAATTCAAAATCAATGGTCACCTCGTTTCTTTCTTAGTCAAGATCGAACCAAGATTTACTTTCCTCCCTCTCTGCAGTAATCAAAATCCCTTCATACGCGATCGGATCGAGTGCGACGAGGCTGGTGAGGGTATGGGATCCATCGCCACGCACGTTCGTGAGAGAGAAACCTGGCAACTGTTCGAGAGTAGTTGCGAGGTTGATGGGAGCGCGTGGGTGCACGCATACCAGGGAATTAGCGATTTTGGGCTTGGGTACTGGTCGGATTTCGAGCTCGATGGAGTTCGTATGGCCCTCAGCGCGATGGTCGGAGTGGGTCAGTGGGGAGGCTCACGATGGGCACGGTCGTGGTTGATTTTAGGGGATTGAGCGGAGCGTGACAAGGTAGAGACGACCGTGTGTGAGCAGTCAAAAATTGAGAAGAAAGCAAGCTGGATTGGGAATGGATGCTAATAAAAAGCAAAGGTGAGTTAATCTCACTCATCTGGGTTATTTAAATTTAAATAGTTAAATTTAAATTTTGATTGAATGATTGAATTAATTGGTTGGGGTATATTATGTATAGTAATATATATATATATATTGGAGTGATTGATTTCCCGCATTATATAGCGGATGAGACCCTATGTGTCGCATAATAGCGGATGATATTTTATAAACCCATATACAATGATATTCCACCACGAAGTGGAATTGGTATTGTGTTAACATCTGTGGATGTAGGGAAACAGGTTGGAGGGATCCAACTGGATTCCTCAAAATTATTAGATTGTTTTAATAATTCTGTGTTATGATTATTTGATATTCTATGATGAATTATACTGATAATTGGAATATTGGATGCTATGGTTTGATTGAATATATCTCGATATACCGAGTTATCAAAATATTTTGAATTGGATTTTGATGAGAAAATAAAAGAGAATTTTTAAGTAAAATAATTACCGAGAATTTGAATAAGTTAAAGAATGAATTGGAAAAGAATAAAAGTGATTTTAAAATTCCAAGTATGGGAAAGGAGATTTTTAAATAAATGGGGATAAGTGGATTTCTAAACTTAAGTAATATTAATTAATGAATTAAAGGTTTATTTCTGAATTCAGGATTAAAGTAGTTTAGAAAGAAATTGGAATTTTAAAAGAAGAATTTTAGAATAAATATGAAAATTTGTATTTTCAGTTAAAGTAAGATTTTAAATCATCACAAGGAGGTTAAACCTGAAATTAATAAGTTTTGAAATAAAATTGGATAAGTAAAGGAATTTATTTTAAATGGAGTTAATTTTGAAAATCAATTTGAAAATTCATTTAGTGTTTGAAACTGTGATTTGAAAGGAGGATGAGACTATGGGATTTATAAACTGGGTTTATAAGGTGAAACAAGATATCAGTGGATATTTGAAAATATAAATTCAAGGTGGGAATTTATAAAGGGATGGGTAAATTTGTTTAAAAATAAATAGTGATTTATTTTCAAAGGATGTGAAAGAGAAGTGTATTTCCCTGGATAGCCAAGTACGTTTCAAAGCAAAATTTTAAGTATAAGTTAAAAGTTTTAAAGTTGATTTTAAAAGAATGTTTTTGGGAAATTATTATTTAAGTTGTTAAATTTTAAAGGTAAATATTTTGAAAGGTTTGACTAGTATTATGATTTTAAAGATAATTATTAATATTTATATTTTATAAAATAGTTTTATTTTAAAGATAGTTTGGTTAAAGTTTAATTTAAAAACTTGTATGGAATTTCATAATCTCTTATTTTAAATTTAGTTTGGCTTAACTTTTATTTTAAATATTCTTAAAGTATATATTTTTAAATAAAGTAGTAAAGTAGTTTTAAACTTAAATGTTTTAAAGTATATTATATAGTAAAGTGTTTAAAATTTATTCTTTAAATCAAAAGTATTTCTACTCGGTGATTTCAGTGGAAATAGAAATTATTTGGGGAATTTATTCCATGAGAGAAAGACGGTTTGAAACTGTTTTCAAAGGGTTAAAAGGTGGAAATATATCTTGCAAAGCTATTTGAGATAAATAAATAATTTGGGAGAAATTATTGTGGCTTGATGATTGGTTGTGAATGAAATTGATAGTTAAATAACCGATTATAAATATTGGCCAATGCGCTGATCGTTTCGAAGAGACCGGGATCAGAATTTATTTCCCGAAAACCACTTCGATCCGGTTTGTACGTTTTCGTAGGAAAAACGAGTTTGGAGTCGAAGATGGAGCAGTGAAGTGCAAGGGCTAGTCGCTACTAATCCTGTAGGTGATTCCAGAATGGATGTAGTAGGAGTAGTGCCTTCCGTTCCGTTCAAACCCGGGACGGACTTGTATGGATGAATGCTTTCGGAACATCATCAGGTGGACGGTGGGCATTCTAAGTGATTTGTTCTAAAAAGGTAACGCTTAGCCTCGAGCCTCATCAACCAGTAATGACTGAAAATCAGGGGTTATGCAGCAAGGCTATGTGGGTAGCACCCATTAGGGTGAGGTCATCCCTGTCTAGATGTTCCTTTTTATTCGGCTTAGTGGTGGGTTGCTGATCCCAATAGTGGTGTGATCTTACTCGGAATTATCCAGTAAGGGGTAGTTCCGGCCTTGTGTTGTAGGGGATCGGGCGTGGCCCTCGGTACGCTGATCTAGACCAAGTACGGTAACAGGTGGTACCCCAGTGCCTAGTCATTAGTTGGAAATCCATTCTCCCACACGCTTGTACGGTTTTGATTATGCCCAACTATTGTTGAAACGTGAGATGCAAGCATTTCAGCTAGATTCTATTTTACTTTCAGTAGACACTATTATAATATCAGACGGATTTGATAAAAAGTGTTTTGGCTATCGTAGGGTAAAAAGCCGACATGTTTATTTGTGGCATTGTCTTACGAGATGCTTTTGATTTCAAAGGGTTTGGAAAACTTTAATAAACCAATTAAGTGTGTTATCTCACACTGGTTTTCCAGACTGACTTGGGTGTTATTTTATTATAATGCTCGGGTCAGACCGAGTATTACAGATACAGGATAGGATGCTATGGAGCTTAGGAGACGAGCTGGATGGCGAGACGTATCACACGTATATGATGTATATTCCGCTGTGTTGTGTATGTTGTGTATTCTGTGTGGGACAAGTTATTATAACTGTCCTGAATAGTGTTGTTGATTGTATTATACTCTGATTCTGTACTCTGATGATGTAATGTATAAACAGATGTATTTTCTTCTGTGTAAAGATCATTTATTATCTATTATATTTTATTCCACTGCGATGGTTAGATTTTGTTGTTGTACTATTTTTTCTTCTACCTCCTTCTTCTTTAACCCTAATGGTTCGTATTTCCGTTCACTTTGAGTCGAGATGTTGGAAAATAGTGTTGATTCAAAGGGTACGGGTTTGCGGGTCATTACAGTGGTATCAGAGCTGAAGGTTAAGCGAGAACCTTGGCTCTGGTGGGAATTACTCATTAGAAATAGAGTCTGTAGTACTCTAGAATGAGTATGAGTGTATTAATAGATATGAGCGCGTATTTGTTAGTGGATATAAAAATTGTTTTTACATTGTGTTGACTTATCGGTTGAGTGTTTATGGATTCTGATCGATATGTGGGACGCCATGTCATCAATAGGGGTTTCTAAACTCTTAAACAAGATAAACCGACACAGTATTGTTTTAAGATAGGGTAAATGAAATAATTTTACCCAAATTATTTTTGTATATTAAAGAAATAATTTTAGTACTTATTATATATATATATATATGGTTGCTTTGTTGTTAGGGAGTGATAATATTTAATTATTATCACTATTGTGAGAAAATTGAACAAGAAATTGAAATCATAACTAAAAGCTAAGAAACAAATTCATATACAAATGGGATTTGTAAATGTAAATTGTAAATGTGATTTGTAATTTGAAATAGAATTCCAGAGGAATATTTGAAAATAAATTTAGATGAAAGCTCCAGAGTAATGTTTGAATATGAACTGGATGGATTTGGAATTTGAAATTTTGGGAAAAGTTTAAATTCCTTTGAGTTTGAAAATGCTTCCAAAGGTTTTGGAAAAATAATAGCGGTATTATTTGAGAAATATTCTTGGATTGGACTTGAAATCTGGAGAGATTTGAAATTAAAAATATTTGAAAATTGTTTTTAAAGAGATAAAAGCATTTAACTCTCTTTCGGTCGCTGGAAAATAACTTCGGTGATGACTGCAGCATCATCGATGTTCTTTTTCGAGTTTCCAAGAGAGAAATTGCTGCCTGAAGAATGTTAAATTGGAATTGTTTGCAAAAGTTGGGTTTGATTTTAGAAATGCAAAGGATTTTGGATATAATTGATTTCAAAGGTGATTTTGAAATGTTGCTTAAACTCTGGAAGATAATTTAAAATGCTTATGGGATTTAAATAAGTTGGAAACTTAAGGAAGTTTAAAATGTAAATTGAAATTGTAGAATTTTGGCCCAAGGAACTAAAGAAGCAAAAGTTTAGAAATAAACTTTTATTTGAGATTTAAAATAAATTAGTAAATGTAACTAATTTAAAATAAGTGTGGAAATGAAATAAATTAGAAGAGTAAGTCAAATTTAATGAACTTAAGCTAAGTTTAATAATATTATGATTAGATTTGAATTAAAGTTCAAATATAATTGAGATGGAATTGTATCATGTGGTGGATACATTAATTAAAATTTAGCTCTTACTTAATAAAATGTATAATTCCGGGTTAAAAGTAAATTAATTTGATTTAATTTAAGCCAAGTAAAAGGAAGTGAGTTGAATTAAATGAACTTAAGCTATCAGTTGGATTGAACTGAAAATAAAATCTAGTGTATTTGAAGTAAGTTGAAGTAAAAATTGAATTGGAATAAATAAAATTCAACTTGGATTGGGAATGAATTAAATGTAAGTGGAAATGTTGTCAAATGAAATGGAATTGGATTATAATAGAAAATGATTTGAGTTGCAAATAAAATCCAATTCGAGTATAAATGAGTTAAATATGTGCTTGAATATTATTTTGATAAATTGAGAATGTGAATTAAAATTAAAATGGATGGGCTAACTGAATTAAATGGAATATGATTAGATGAGAATCAAATTAACTGGAAGTGAACTTAAGTTTGAAGTTGGGATAAATTGAAGTAAATTAACTTAAGTTAAGAATAATTAGAAGCTCGACTTCGAGTAAGAATGGAAGACCATTAAATAAAAGCTTGGGTTGAATTAATTTGGGAATGGTTAGTAGTATACAAGCATGGAATGTGTCGAGCTAAATAAAATGGTTGTGAATAAATTAAATGGAAGGAATTAAATATAAATTGAGTTGGAATCAATTTAAAATGGTTATAAGCTTAAGTAATTATTTATTCACATGAATATAGTCGAATTGCGTAGAAATAAATTGTCGTTTGACGGAAACGAGAAAAAAATTCTATGAATTGATAGAAGTAAAATAAAATTGATTTTGAAATCAATTGAATTGAATATGAGCTTGTTTGGATTAAAAATGAATTGAATTTAAGAAATTGAATTGTAAACCTTTAAAATTGAATGAAATGGCATATGAATTGATTGAAAGCAATTGAATTAGTTTTGCAATCATATAAATTGCTCATGGAATGTGTTTGGTGTATGATGCTTATGAAATGCATGTGTTTAGCTATTGAAAGTAAGTGAATGTTAGTAAATTTCATATATTTAGTACTTACATGTTTTAATTGAGTAAGTACAGGTTTTTGGAAGCCGTTTGGCTGGATTTGATCGCGCAAAATGCTAAATAAATAAGCCGCTTGCTTAAAAATACTAAATAAAGGTAAACCTACGCAATAAAAAGATAGGAAATATTAATTGTTGTTTGTTTTTTTGTTTTCCGACCGTGTGGGTCGATGTATATATATTTATATCTCTTGTCAAATTGCAAAAGCTCCTCCGTACAAATGAGACTCTGCCAAAATTTTCCAGAAATTTTGGGAGTTAAATTTTTTTTTTAAATTTTCACTAACGACAAATGATTTAAAATTTGTAAGCAAATAGAATTTAAACCGAATATTGAAATCTAATTTAAAATTGTGTATGTGAAGTAAGGTGAAATCGAAGAAATTGTTCGAAGAAACTGAAGGAAGAAAAAGTTTGCAAATAAACTTTTATTTGAGATTTTAAATAAATTAGTAAGTGAAACTAATAAAAGGAAATGGTTAATTAAATATGGGTTGAGATAAGTTGAATAAAAATTCAATATTCAAAGTCTGAAGACAAATTGAATTCAAGTAGAATTGAAGATGGAAATCTGAATGGAAATTGGGAAAAAGTATTGAAGTTGAAAATAATTAATAAATTGAAGCAAACTGAAATTTATATGGATTTGAATTCAATTTGAATATAAACTTCAGTAGTGAAGTAGTGGAAATAAATATAAGAAATATTTATATTAGACTTAAGAAATGGAGAATGAAATTCTTAAGTAATTTTGGAATGGAGAAATATACTAAGTGAATAATTGAATGAAGATTAAAACTGAAAGTTGTGCAATGGGAAAATTGTGAATAAGCGAATAACAATCAAAATGAATGTGAATAAAAAGAGAATTGATATAGTTGATAATCAATTGAAATTTATACGTAGGATGTACGTATATTATTTTATTCGCATAGCTGTTCGATCCAGAATTCGAGCACAGAATTTCGAGGTAGTTATATCGATCTGAGTTGGGATTTTTCACTCGATTTTCGACGGCGAACCCTGGATATGGATTTTTGATTGATTCTGGATATTCTCTATCATAGTTTGCGGCTATGCAAGGAGAATGACGGTTTCTGATCAAGAAACTAGATCTGAGTCTGCACTAGGATGTCGGGTGGATGATACTAGTTCGGAAATGAAATTGTGTGATCGAGTGAGCGATCAGATTTGGTATTGCGTACGGATAATATATGTGCATCGTACGGGCTTAAGTAAAGTAGATATTGGAAATTTTGAAAGGAAATGAATAAATGATTTTGGAAACTGTGATTGGATATTATTGCTTAGTAGGATATACAGGTATATAAAAGCAAAGGATAAATTGATGTTTGATTTCAGGAGATAAATTTAAATGGCCCAACAAAAAGGTATGTATTTAAATTTCTGTATGAAATTTGATGATTTTCTGATCTAGCCACCTGGCCTTTTGTTTTCTTTTGAAATTTGGAGGCCTGTAGAGGCGTTTTGTAGTTGTTCCGATCTAGCCGCGCAAAGGAGACGTTGGCAAAAAAATTCGAAAATTTTAGAAGTTAGAAAATTTTGAAGAAAATTTTGATAGTTTAAAATTTGGTTTAAACTATAATTTGAATTATTGTTGGGGATAATATAATTGAGAACCTATGGGTGGGTTTGGAATGTTAGTAAGGGTGATAATGTGTCTTTGATAAAAAAATTTATTTTGGGAAGTTGTTAAAAACTGTTTGGTTTGGAAAATGATGAATGTTAATGGATCATTCTTCTTAACTAGTAATTTCGGGGACGAAATTCTTTTAAGGGGGGAGGAATGTGACGACCCGGAATTTTGGATATTTGAAATGGGGATATTTAATTGATTTTAAATATTCAGAAGGGTAATTTTGACTTGAATTTCAAATACTACAATTTATTGGGTGATTTAAATTATTGAATTTAATAATTAGAACTCGGGTAAAATATTGAATCTTCGGTTTCAAGCTTGCTAAAAATAATTTGAAGGCTTGTAAAATCTATATTGATAATACTGAAGATAGTAAAAGTGCTAAAATTGAATTTGGAAGTGTTTTGTTAAGTTTTGAAATTTTATCGTTTAAATTGAATTTAAAAATAGCCTTCCGAGGCACAGTCTCGGAATTCGACGAAACCAGTTCCATTGGGTCCGTTATATTGTATTATTATCGAATTTCAAGTTTCGTAGTGATTTGAGATTGTTGTGGTGAGCGTATGACATATAAACGCGCTAAAATTTATATCGAATTCAATATAATAACTGGATTCAAAAAGCTATCTTCTCCATACGATCAAATTAGGACTCAAAACCCTTTCCATTGCGTTCGGGATGGGGGTATAACATTATAAATGCCTGACGACACGCCTCGATGGGAGGTCAAGATTTTAAGTTGCATTTTCGAGACAATTTGAATTTGAATTTATATTTAAATATAAATAAATACTTTACTTGACTAGTCAAATTAATTTCACATCAGAGTTTTTTCCAGTCTTTTCTAAAGCACTGTAGCATGTGTAACCAACGCACCACGTTCTCTTCAACATCGTGTCCCCTCTTCCATCACGCAACATTCCAGAACACGCTTCCCTCTTTTTATATATCCACTTGAGTCTTCTGCTTATTCTACAATCAAAAGAAAATAAAAATCAATGGCCGAATAAATGAATTTCCTCGTTCGAAATTTATTTCTCCTCTCCTCTTCAAATCAAAACCCCTTAAACCTCGTTTTTCATTTTCGAACGACAGTTTTAAAAATTGATTTCTTCCTAAATATAAAGTTCTTGGCCGATCGAGTGCAATTCAAAATCAATGGTCACCTCGTTTCTTTCTTAGTCAAGATCGAATCAAGATTTACTTTCCTCCCTCTCTGCAGTAATCAAAATCCCTTCATACGCGATCGGATCGAGTGCGACGAGGCTGGTGAGGGTATGGGATCCATCGCCACGTGCATTCGTGAGAGAGAAACCTGGCAACTGTTCGAGAGTAGTTGCGAGGTTGATGGGAGCGCGTGGGTGCACGCATACCAGGGAATTAGCGATTTTGGGCTTGGGTACTGGTCGGATTTCGAGCTCGATGGAGTTCGTATGGCCCTCAGCGCGATGGTCGGAGTGGGTCAGAGGGGAGGCTCATGATGGGGGCAGTCGTGGTTGAATTTAGGGTATTGAGCAGAGCGTGACAAGGTAGAGACGACCGTGTGTGAGCTGTCAAAAATTGAGAAGAAAGCAAGCTGGATTGGGAATGGATGCTAATAAAAAGAAAAGGTGAGTTAATCTCACTCATCTGGGTTATTTAAATTTAAATAGTTAAATTTAAATTTTGCTTGAATGATTGAATTGATTGGTTGTGGTATATTATATATAGTAATATATATATATATATATTGGAGTGATTGATTTCACGCATTATATAGCGGATGAGACCCTTTGCACCGCATAATAGCGGATGATATTTTATAAACCCATATACCGCGATATTCCACCTCGAAGTGGAATTGGTATTGTGCTAACATCTGTGGATGCAGGGAAACAGGTTAGAGGGATCCAATTGGATTCCTCAAAATTATTAGATTGTTCTAATAATTCTGTGTTATGATTATTTGATATTCTATGATGAATTATATTGATAATTGGAATATTGGATGCTATGGTTTGATTGAATATATCTCGATATACTGAGTTATCAAAATATTTAGAATTGGATTTTGATGAGAAAATAAAAGAGAATTTTTAAGTAAAATAATTACAGAGAATTTGAATAAGTTAAAGAATGAATTGGAAAAGAATAAAAGTGATTTTAAAATTCCAAGTATGGGAAAGGAGATTTTTAAATAAATAGGGATAAGTGGATTTCTAAACTTAAGTAATATTAATTAATGAATGAAAGGTTTATTTCTGAATTCAGGATTAAAGTGGTTTAGAGAGAAATTGGAATTTTAAAAGAAGAATTTTAGAATAAATATGAAAATTTGTATTTTCAGTTAAAGTAAGATTTTAAATCATCACAAGAAGGTTAAACCTAAAATTAATTAGTTTTGAAATAAAATTGGATAAGTAAAGGAATTTATTTTAAATGGAGTTAATTTTGAAAATCAATTTGAAAATTCATTTAGTGTTTGAAACTGTGATTTGAAAGGAGGATGAGACTATGGGATTTATAAACTGGTTTATAAGGTGAAACAAGATATCAATGGATATTTGAAAATATAAATTCAAGGTGGGAATTTATAAAGGGATGGGTAAATTTGTTTAAAAATAAATAGTGATTTATTTTTAAAGGATGTGAAAGAGAAGTGTATTTCCATGGACAGCCAAGTACGTTTCAAAGCAAAATTTTAAGTATAAGTTAAAAGTTTTAAAGTTGATTTTAAAGGAATGTTTTTGGGAAATTATATTTAAGTTGTTAAATTTTAAAGGTAAATATTTTGAAAGGTTTGACTAGTATTATGATTTTAAAGATAATTATTAATATTTATATTTTATAAAATAGTTTTATTTTAAAGATAGTTTGGTTAAAGTTTAATTTAAAAACTTTTATGGAATTTCATAATCTCTTATTTTAAATTTAGTTTGGCTTAACATTTATTTTAAATATTCTTAAAGTATATATTTTTAAATAAAGTAGTAAAGTAGTTTTAAACTTAAATGTTTCAAAGTATATTTTATAGTAAAGTGTTTAAAATTTATTTTTTAAATCTAAAGTATTTGTATTCGGTGATTCAGTGGAAATAGAAATTATTTGGGGAATTTATTCCATGAGAGAATGGCAGTTTGAAACTGTTTTCAAAGGGTTAAAAGGTGGAAATATATCTTGGGAAGATATTTGAGATAAATAAATAATTTGGGAGAAATTATTGTGGTTGATGATTGGTTGTGAATGTAATTGATAGTTAAATAACCGACTATCTGATGCAGGCCAGCCCGATTCAAGCCGTTCCGATTCTTTAAGTCGCACCAGTGCAATACAAATTGAAGAGGTTTTAGGTCGGTTACGACCTAGTAGAGATTCGCGACCTAGCGAAGATTACTTGCGAGCTAACAAGCAACGTGTTTTAGGTCGGTTGCGACCTAGTGGAGACTTGCGACATAACGAAGGTCGCTCACGAGTTAACGGGCTAAGCATGAAGACACTCGAGCGAGTTAACGGGTTAAACACTCCAGCGCACAGTTCCTTAGGTCGGTTATCCAACTGCGACTTAACGAAACTCCAACCTATCAAGCCACGACCTAAACTCTTAGGTCGCTTTGATGTTAGGTCACAGGAAACAATTACCTTAGGTGGCTTCCCAGGGATGTTGAAGTACATTAAGTCGCATGAAGATTCCTGTTGCTGTGAAGAGATAAGTCGTTTTTTATCTAGGTCGTAACTCGTGTAACGTTGTTAAGTCGTTATGTACTAGGTCGTATGTCGTTGATACTATGTTGTAATATGTTTGTATTTTTCTTTAAGTCGTAGGTCGCGTGAGTTGTATTTTAGGTCGAGGCCGATCTATGTGTTGTAAATATGTGATATCATGTGTTGTAATGTGCTATAGTTCGTGTTGTGTTGCTGTGTTGTTTCCTTAGGTCGCAGACGACCTTAGTTAGGTCGTAGGTCGCAACTTATGATAGGTCGGTGGTAATGTTGGGTTGTAAGCCTATAAATAGGCGGGTGGTGTCATTTGTAATAGTTAGTTGAATTTGAATAAAATTTCTTTTGTGTGCTTTTGTGCCACCATTAAAATTGGTAGTTGAGTGTTATCTCCTATCTCCACCTTCGGACATTCGAGTGGGCTCGAATCAACGATTGTTGAAGCCGATTCACGGAATCTAGTGCGCTAGATCAACGTCGAAGAATCGTAGATCTTCTCTCACGGCATCGTGCGCGATCAACGTGTCGAGGATAGCTAAAGTCCGGTATCTTCGTGATCAACAGATTTGGGTCATTTGGTATCTTCAATTCCCCGATTGCTACTTTCACCGCATCATACATTTTCTGTTATCCGCTGCTGCATCATTTGGTATCAGAGCTAGACTTAGCCAATCATAGCTAAGCCGAGTCTTGGAGCCAATTCTTATTCAAGAGTTCAAGCCGTGCATCACTTTGTTATTCAAGGCCTAGAGTTTGAAGTTGAAGGCCGTGCATCATTTGGTATCCTTTGATCATTTGTTTGTTCAAGGTCGAGAGTTGAAGATTGTTTGATTTGAAAATGCCACCGAGAAGAGCTAATCGCCATCAGAATGTTGAAGCGTTGTATAGAAGAGAAGAAGCCGAGCAAATGGAACAACGCATTAATGAAAAGTTTGATGAAGGTATTAGGAGGTTAGAGAAATTTATGATGGACATGAATCAAGGACAAAGGAGAAGGTCGCCAATCTCGAACCATGGAGGAAACAGAGTTTCACCATCGGTTACAGAAGCGAGGAGGGTGTCGCCACAAGCTTATCGAGGAAGAAGAGAAACTTCAGTTTCATTGAGAAGAGACCATCACGAGTATAGAGATGAAGAGAGAAGAACTCCACGTGAGTTTGAACATGAACCATACCGTGATGATGACAGACAAAGTAGAAGAGATATGCGAGATCATAGAAATGAGGGTGGTCGAGATCGTTATCGAAGTACATTTGTTTTTGATGAAGATGGTGGTAGATGTAGTGTTCATTCGCGAGATTGAGACCAAGTACGAAATGCATATCGGGATGTTGAGGATGATCGCCGATGGGAGTCAGGGATGAATACTGAACTTCCAGAATTCAAGGGTGGAATGGTAACGGAGGAATTTCTGGATTGGGTTTCAAATGTTGAGGGAATTTTTGACTTCAAAGAAGTTCCCGCAGATCGAAGAGTGAAGTTGGTTGCTACGAGATTAAGAGGGAGAGCTATGGCGTGGTGGCAGCAGACTAAACTTACACGGGAGAGAATGGGAAAATCTAAAATTATCACTTGGGAGAAAATGAAAAAGTTGATGAAAGCTACATTCCTGCCGCACAATTATCAATCTCTTATGTATCAACGCTTGCAGAACCTAAGACAAGGGGCAAGATCAGTGAATGAGTATGCAGATGATTTTTACCAATTGATTGCGAGGAATGATATTATGGAAACAGAGGAACAACTAATAGCTAGGTATGTTGGCGGGTTGCGAACACAAATTCAAGACATGGTGAATATGTTTGATCCAAGATCTGTCGCCGAAGCACATCAGAAAGCACTTGCTTGGGAGAAACAAGGAAGGAGAGGTGGTGGAGTGTTTACGAATTCCAACAATCAGAACAAGGATGTTAGTAACAGTGCAGATGTTTCTAAAGTCGTCAGTAAGTCAATTGTGAATGAAGTCAACAAAGCAAAGGTCAATAGTCATTTCAAATGTTTTAATTGTCAAGAGTTGGGCCATAAAAGCAATGAATGTACAAAGCCCAAGAAGCGAGCAATGATTGTGGATATTGAGAATGAAAATGCAGAGGTAGAGTGTGTCAATTCTATACTAGTTGAAGAAGAAGAATTATTGTCTGGAGATGAGGGTTGTAGTTTGTTGTTGAGGAGATCTTGTTTAACACCAAAGCAAGAAGATGATTCTAGTTGGTTGAGGAGCAATATTTTCCAGTCAACATGCACTATTCTAGGGAAGGTTTGTAAATTTGTGATTGACGCAGGAAGCTGTGATAATATTATTTCTTCAGAAGCTGTGAAGAAATTGTCGTTGAAAACAGAGAAGCATCCAAACCCCTACTGTAACAACCCGCATATCTATCGATTTTATATTTAAATATTTTATCGTTAGTCGGATGTTAGTCCGAAAAGCTACTTTTTGCATACGGTCAAATTAGGACTCGAGACCACCCGCATTGAGTTCAAAATGACGTTTGCGATCTTTTTGAGTGTAAACTTCGATATGTTTGGAGATAGTGAAATTTTCGTCACTTTTCCCACTTGTGACTTTGGTTGGGACTGCACCTTCTTAACTCAGCCCAACCCCCTCTTCTCTTCATCACTTCATCAAACACTTCAAGCTTCTTCAAAAATGGTGGGGGGAAAGAGAAATTAAAATTCCAAGCTCGAGATCTTCAGTAAATTCAACATCAAACTCCGAATTCAAGGTGAAGAACATAGATTCAAGCTAGGGGTTGATTCTTGCTTCGTTCTTAAGCTCTCCAACATCAATTTCGTGGAAAAGGTGAGATTTTTGATCTCACATCTTGCCTATAATCGTCATTGGACTGTTGGGAATGATTCCTCATCACTTTAGCATGTTTGTTGCATTTGGTTTGGATTGGATTGGCGAAAAAAATTCCAAATTTTAGTGATTTTGGTGAAAAAAACTGCTACTAGGTCGTTCTGGCCATTTTTAGCTCGTTCGGAGTTAGGTCGCCCATCCATAGGTCGTAGGTCGCCTGCGAGTTAAAGTCTTAGGTCGCATGCGAGTTAAAGGCTTAGGTCGCCTGCGAGTTAAAGTCTTAGGTCGCCTGCGAGTTAAAGGCTTAGGTCGCCTGCGAGTTAAAGGCCTAGGTCGTTCACGAGTTAAAGGCTTTAGGTCGTTCGCGAGTTAACTCCTTAGGTCGTCCAGGCTGCTAGCTCGCGTGTTGAAAAGTCTCCACTTTCTTAGGTCGTTGCCGACCTAAAATTCCAAGGCAAACCACTAAGTCGCTCGAATTTTGTTAAGTCTTAGGTCGTTACCGACCTAAAATCCCCAGGCAAAACGTTAGGTCGTTGCCGACCTATAATTTCCAGGCAAAACGTTAGGTCGTTGCCGACCTATAATCCCCCAGGCAAACTTTAGGTCGCTCGCACTGGCTTATCTCGTAGGTCGTCTCCGACCTAAGCTTCTTTTCCATAAGTCGTTCGCGAGTCAAGTGTTAGGTCGTCTCCGACCTAACGCCCTCGTCACCTTAGGTCGTAGCTCGTAAGTCGTAGGTCGTCGCCGACCTTACACTTGGTCTTTTTTGTTCGCGATTTCCTTAGGTCGTATGACCTATTTTTCCTTAGGTCACTGGACCGCTTGCCTTCACTAGGTCGTACCGTGACGGGGCGCTGCCCCGCACCCCGCCGTGGGCGCTGCCCCCTGGACCCCCGCGACCTGACCCCGTATTACTCTGCGTAGGCAATCTCTTCTGAAAAACATTTATCAAAATTCTACTTTGATGGTTTTGGGATTGACTTCTTCGGAATTTACTCACGTCTTCGAACGTGAATTGATTTGTTCTACAATCGTTTTATGACTTGTCACTTTAAAGATATATGAAGGTTTCAATACTAATAGTAAATATCAAAACTCTTTCATCAAAGCGATTTCAACACTATTTTAAATATCTAAAGTTCGTTTTCTCAAACCGATTTTCAATCTACTAGTATATACAAGCCTTTACTTCACTCGAATGAGAAATCGACTTAAACGACTTAGTAAAACGAGTGGTATGAAACGCTTGCGTTCACTTCGTCGGTTAGTTCTTGGACTTGTTCGATTGAACCCTTTTCGTGACAATTTCCTAGTGAAGATTTACAGCTTGTTCGTAAATATTTAAGTTAAGCAAGTGGTTATGGGACATGAAGCTAAACTCATATATTTACTAGCTTGGTGTGATTGACACTTCTCGCTGATCATGATGATCATTTTATGATTTAGACTAGCAATTGTGCGATGTCTCTTTGTTTGCAAGGTAAGACTAGGCCGCAGTAGTGTGATTCCGACTCACACACATCTCTTTGTCCGCAAGGTTAGTCTAGGCCGCAGTAGTGTGATTCCGACTCACACATATCTTTTTGTTTGCGAGGTTAGGCTAGACACCACTTGTGTGATTCCATTCACACATACCTTTTTGCTTTTTGGTTAGCCTAGGCCTCAATCAGTGTGATTCCGACTCACACATATGGGGTAGCTCCCCATGGTCTTCGGACCATCATGTGATAGGCCTCTTTCTCTTTTTATGATTTCTGGATTTCTTGTTTGATTTCTGGATTTTTATGTCATTGACTTGTTATGAGTACAAGTTTAGGGTATGATGCCCTCTTTGGATCTTTGAGAAGATTCTCGTGATATTGATCATTTCTCATCGGTTGATCTCCTGTTGATCATCATTTTCATACTTATAGTAGTATGTCTGTATGGATATTCTATGTTTATGCCATATCTTTTATTCTATATCATGTCATCTGATATTTATAGTTAGACTGATCCGTTTATTATTTTCTTAAATAATACTCGGGTCAGACCGAGATGTTACAGGTGCTTCTGCTTGACTTCCTTCCGGGATTTGCTACTCTGACTTTTGGCTGACTATTTAGTTTAGCAGTTTTTGTTGTATACACTTGAGATATGGACTCATAGTTGTATTCTTTTTGTATAGCACAGGTTGCTATTCTTTTGTATTATTGTGGAACTTTTTGACCACTACTCTGATGTACACTTTCATGTGTTAGTTATATATTCATATCTTCTTCCGCCTTTGTGATATGGATGTCTGTGACTGCTTTGTGTTATGTTTATTTCTATGTTTGTTTCCAAAGATTATTTTATAGCCACCGTGTGATAATCAATTACATGGATGGTCGCTCCTCAACAGCCTTATTCTCCGTGCTAGTTGACAGCACTACATCGTAGTGTCCTTGGCTAGCGTGGGTATTGAGGTGGGGCGTCACACCTACAAATTAGCTTGGTTGTGGAAAGGAGGGGAGGTGAAGGTTAATCGAAGAGCTTGTGTTAATTTTTCCATTGGGAAGAAATACAAAGATGAAATTTGGTGTGATGTGGTTGACATGGATGTATGCCATCTGTTGTTGGGAAGGCCATGGCAATACGATAGAGCTGTGCAACACGATTGATGCGCAAACAGTTACAGTTTTATGTTCGAGGATACATGAATCATTTTGGTTCCTAAAAGACGTCAACAGAGTGAAAATAAATTCGAGGAAATCGAGGAGCTAAAGACTTTGTTGTCTTTAAAGGAATTTGTTGATGTGGAAGATGAAATTGATTATTTTCAATCACCAAAGTTTGACGGAGATGAAGTTGTTGATTTTCAACCAACGAAATCTGATGAACATGAGGTTGAAAGTTCACAAGCAGCAAAGTTGGATGAGGGTGAAGAAAATAAGTCAGGAGATGAAGAGGGTAATTTGTTGATGAAGGAGGTGGATTCGATTAGTCTATTATCTATAGAAGGGTTTGTTAAAGAAGTAGAGGATAGAGCGGAAGAGTTTATGTTGAATAGGAATGAAACCAGTAGAGATCTCGAGACTCCTGAGGAGGTTAAGTCAATGGTGAATGATTGTGAGGAGGCAATTCCTGCTGAGTTGTCCAAGGAATTACTGCCACGAGAAAACATACATCATGTTAATCAAGTGCCAAGTGCTATTGTACCATATATGCCACGTAACCATATGTGTCTGACAGAGCAGGTAGAATTGAGAAGATTGGTTAATGGGTTTCTGTTCAAAGGAAGGCAATTGTATACTCCTGATCGCAGTTCGCAAATAAAAGTTATTAAAGATGAGCGTGTAGGAAGACACGTGGACAGTGACCATACCATGCAGATGGTTACAATGTTTTGTTTGGGACCATCAATAAGAAAAAGGGTTAAAATGTTTGTTCAGAAGAGTCAGAGTTATCAAATTTCAAAAGAGACCGCGACGAAGTCAGGATTATGTATGTCATTACCTATACATACTAGATCATGGGTGAGCGTAAATATGGATTCTGTATTGGATTTGATGAAGACACAAAGTGACAACGAATCTATCTACTTGATGGTTGAATGATCTCTTGTTGGTACGTACAACAAGCTGGATGCCGGAGGAATGAGTCGTTTGGAAATTATGAAGACAATTTGTGAAAATGATTGTAAGATGAGCTTGCCGAATCATCGTCCTATGGCTAATATTGACAATATCAAACACTTGGTTCCATTTCACGAGGATAAGAGTATCGAGGATGAAGAGCTGTTAAATTCGAGGATGAATTTCTTCTAACAGGGGGAGGATGATGCAGGCCAGCCCGATTCAAGTCGTTCCGATTCTTTAAGTCGCACCAGTGCAATACAAATTGAAGAGGTTTTAGGTCGGTTACGACCTAGTAGAGATTCGCGACCTAGCGAAGATTACTTGCGAGCTAACAAGCAACGTGTTTTAGGTCGGTTGCGACCTAGTGGAGACTTGCGACATAATGAAGGTCGCTCGCGAGTTAACGGGCTAAGCATGAAGACACTCGAGCGAGTTAATGGGTTAAACACTCCAGCGCACAGTTCCTTAGGTCGGTTATCCAAGTGCGACTTAACGAAACTCCAACCTATCAAGCCACGACCTAAACTCTTAGGTCGCTTTGATGTTAGGTCGCAGGAAACAATTACCTTAGGTCACTTCCCAGGGATGTTGAAGTACATTAAGTCGCATGAAGATTCCTGTTGCTGTGAAGAGATAAGTCGTTTGTTATCTAGGTCGTAACTCGCGTAACGTTGTTAAGTCGTTATGTACTAGGTCGTATGTCGTTGATACTATGTTGTAATGTGTTTGTATTTTTCTTTAAGTCGTAGGTCGCGTGAGTTGTATTTTAGGTCGAGGCCGATCTATGTGTTGTAAATATGTGATATCATGTGTTGTAATGTGCTATATTTCATGCTGTGTTGCTGTGTTGTTTCCTTAGGTCGTAGACGACCTTAGTTAGGTCGTAGGTCGCAACTTATGATAGGTCGGTGGTAATGTTGGGTTGTAAGCCTATAAATAGGCGGGTGGTGTCATTTGTAATAGTTAGTTGAATTTGAATAAAATTTCTTTTGTGTGCTTTTGTGCCACTATTAAAATTGGTAGTTGAGTGTTATCTCCTATCTCCACCTTCGGACATTCGAGTGTGCTCGAATCAACGATTGTTGAAGCCGATTCACGGAATCTAGTGCGCTAGATCAACGTCGAAGAATCGTAGATCTTCACTCACGGCATCGTGCGCGATCAACGTGTCGAGGATAGCTAAAGTCCGGTATCTTCGTGATCAACGGATTTGGGCGTTTGGTATCATTAATCCATCGATTCATATTGCTTCATCTAATCGTTTCATCGATTAGTTTGACACGAAATCTTCATTTCGTCGTCAAGTGTTATTTCCGCTGCGTCACTATCAATATTGGCCAATAAGCTGATCGTTTCAAAGAGACCGGGATCAGAATTTATTTCCAGAAAACCACTTCGATCCGGTTTGTACGTTTTTGTTGGAAAAACGAGTTTAGAGTCGAAGATGGAGCAGTGAAGTGCAAGGGCTAGTCGCTACTAATCCTGTAGGTGATTCCAAAATGGATGTAGTAGGAGTAGTGCCTTCGGTTCCGTTCGAACCCGGGACGGACTTGTATGGATGAAAGCTTTCGAAACATCGTCAGGTGGACGGTGGGCATTCTAAGTGATATGTTCTAAAAAGGTAACTCTTAGCCTCGAGCCTCATCAACCCGGAATGACTGAAAATCAGGAGTTATGAATCAAGGCTATGTGGGTAGTGTGACGACCCGGATTTTAGCCCGTTTATTTTAATAAATATTTAATCTAATTAAATAAAAAGTAAACTGATCATTTTTAAATAAATTCTCTTAATACTATTTATACTAAAATCTATCTTGTATCATTGAATTTAAAATACTTTATCTTGTTAACATTGGTGAAATTATATATATATAGATAATAATGTTTAAAATAAAATCAAAATCTATCAATACAAAATAATAAATATTAAATATAAGTAAAACTTATGTATATAATATTGATAGTCAAAATATAAAATGCAAATGTAACTACAAACAAGAAATAAAGTGAAATACAAAATACAGAATAAAATTTAAGGAACAAAGCATTTAATTTCTATCAACTCAGCCAATGTTTTGTTCAAAAGCAAATATTTACAAATATTTACTTTGCAGAAGAAAGATCTGGTCAAATAAATCATAGACAAGACAATAAAAATACCAGTTACCACCTTCCCTTAAACATCCTGTTATCTTATATATGTGTCCATCTTTTTGTATAGTTCGATCAGTAACATATGTAACATGAAAACAAAAATACCTATACATGAGTAAAAGCTTGCATTCAAATATGAATGAAAAAGAAAGTATATATATATATATTCAAGTGTAAATAAACAAATGAAGCTTGCAATGAAAGACATGGAAAAAATCTATTCAACTTGTACAGCTGAAATGAAAGGAAGGAAAGATGTAAACAAATTTGTACAGAAATAATAAATGTTAGCCACCACAAAATCTTTTCAGCCAACAATTTAATAAAAGGAATCTCTGGCCAGAAGATAAACAAAATTTTTTTAGTACATTTAAAAAAAAAATTCTTGCATCTACATCATGTTATCAACCTGTACACACTATTCTTCTTTTATATATCACCTTCTTATTATCATTCGATCATCATAAAATTGATAAGCTTATAAAAAAAAGGAGAAGTTTGTATAAAAGAAAGATAAGTATGACAATTGAAAACAAGACAAACATAATAAATGCTAGCACAACTTAAATCATTTCAGCCCCCAACTCAAATAAAATCTCTGCTCAACCTATAAAAAAAACATTTTCTAGTACAAAGAAGTATCTTGCACCAGTAAACCAAACTCTGCACACCTTGTTTCTATATATATCACCTCTTCCTTGTTTCATTCGTTCATCAAAACTGAGTATCATATAAATATATATAGAAGATCTGGAAAACTGAACACAGCAACTAAATAAATTAGAAATCAAACAATCTGCAGTTTTGGATAAGGGAGTCCAGATCAGAGTTTTACTCTGTTTCCTATTCAGGTTATATTAAGGTGAGTAAACTAACTATATTTATCTTAAATCTGGATTGCTTGATTCAAATCATCAATGTTGATATATATGTTGTTTGCATGCGTTTGGATAATGAAATGGGCAGGTTATGTATACTGTATCTCTGTTAACCTTCCCAATACTATAAACAAGTTCTTTAAATTCCGGATTCAGATTAGTTGATTGGAAATTTGTTTAAAGTAGGTTGGAAAATTTGCTTGTATGTGTGAATTTGAGTATATAAGTGAGTGAGTTGGCTATGTTTGTCTGGAAATCAGATATATGAATTTGTTTCCAGGTTTCAGACATTAAATTCGTTCAAAAATCTTTTCCATCTCTCTGATTTACTTTAGACAATAATTTCTAAACAAAAGATGTTAGTTTTTGCAAGATTTAAAAGTTAAAAATAGTTTTAAGTAAATCAAAACAAAGTTTCTCTGGAAATTTAGAAATTACAGCCAAAATTTAAAATATGCTAGATTTCAAACATTAAATTTTGATGTTTCAAGATTGTAATTCTAATTCACTTGGAAAGTTTGGATTTTTAGAACTAAAATCAAAAATTTTAAATGATGCATTGTGTATGCAATTTGGGATTAACTAGGATTGTTATGTGAGGCTATCTCTGGCGATCTGGAGGAGGAGAAGTCTCGGAGTTTTGTCGGAAGATAGGCGGGCCTTAGCGATAGGTTCTGGAGTCAGTAGACATTCAACCATTCGATTTCGAATTCGCGAAGTGTTCGTC
The DNA here is from genome assembly GCA_030737815.1 of Allium fistulosum. Taxonomy (NCBI): domain Eukaryota; kingdom Viridiplantae; phylum Streptophyta; class Magnoliopsida; order Asparagales; family Amaryllidaceae; genus Allium; species Allium fistulosum. Next base: position 1,284,527,814 of record CM060905.1, read on the forward strand.
GACCTAGATGATCGATTTAGCTCAGGGATAGATTGTCGAGATGATGATGATCGGAGTGAGGTTCGAAGCCGGTCAGGGGAAGTGTGCACGTGCACGCGAGTGGCTTGTATCAGTGGGAAGCTAGGTGATTTGCACGATATTGTGCACGAGAGATCCAGACGAGGGTGTTTTCGAGTTGAGCTGTGTGCGATAGGTGATGGTCTCAGGGTATTCTCGAGATGATGCTCGAATCGGTCGAGCTCGGTTTGTTTTCTTTTCGCGTTGATCGTTTGGTCGTGTTCCTGGAATTAGAATTCGAAGTAGATGGTTGGAAAGGGAAGAAGGGGAAGGATTTCAATCTGACTTCTTTGATCTGGGTTGGGCTTCGGCCCATGGTATTGTAAATTGATAAAAGAGCTTATTTGAATAACCTAGGTTAAAATAAAAGTCCTAAATAAATCAAGTTAATGATTTAAAATTTGTTTAAAGGGATTATATTAATTATGAAATTAACTGCCAATGATTTTCAAAGGAAGTTAACAAGGTAATTAAGTAATTTATGAAGGTAATGAATCTATCTTTAATTAGGGTTAAGATTAATTAAGATAAATTATTAGTGAAATTAATTAAAGTATAATCACCTAATGAGATTATAAAGGTTAAGTGATTTATGTTGATAATTAAAGAAAAACTACTTAGTAGTAATTAGTGGATAGACAATGAACGTAATTTAAAGGTTATTAACTAGTAATTATGAGGTGATTAATAATGTAATTAAATTAAGATGATTGGTTTAATTTATTAAGGATAGTTAATTACTTGATTAATTAAGGGTTGATTAATCTAAGTAATTTAAAGGTTATCAATTTAAGAATGTTAAATTAATAGAAGTAATTAAAGGGGTGAATTACTGAATGTAATTAAATCAATGTGATGATTAATTAATGGAGGTAATTAAAGGTAAATAAATATGAATGGTTAAAGGATTTACTAATTAATTAAGAGGTTAATTAATTAATGAAAGTAATTAAGAATAATTAATTACTGAATGTGATTTATCAAGGTTGATAAATGTATGTAGTGGATAAAATAAAGACTAATTACTGAATGTAATTAGAGAGGATAATTAGGGGATGAATAGTTAATAGTTTGAAATTAATTATTGTTAAGTAAGCAAGGTTAAAAGTGATTAGGTAATTAATTTGATTTAATTAGGAATGGGTGACTAATAAATCTTGCTTATGAATGTGTGGTTGATATTTCTAAAATGAAATGTTTGAGATATGATATGTTTGTCTTGAACAGTGATTATGTGGTTATTTGTCGATGATGAATTGATGTGTAAAGAATGACATCTTGTGATTAAAGGTTGAAACTGTATCTCACTTGAATAGAGTGGGTTAAAATGGCATTGAAGTCGAAGAGACCGGGGTCGGGTATTCATAAATACCCGAAACCACTTCGATTTATAATCTATAATAATTCTGTATAGATTTGATATGTGGAATCAATAGACTGGAATGGAATGATTTAAGTGAATTGGACTATTTAATCTAAGTTTTGGCACTTGGAATGAGTGAAATAAGTAATGCCTATAACAATTTGTGAATTTGTAATTGATACAAGTTACCCGGGTTATATATATATAAGTTGTAGACTTTTGCCATTCATGTTAGATGGGTTTACTCACGCTGGTTTCAAGCCTGACCCAGGTGTTACTTTGATGTAATGCTCGGATCAGACCGAGTATTACAGATTTTTCAGGTAAGGACGTTCTGGAGCTCGGAGGCGAGCTGGATGGCAGGAACGTATGGAGTGTTTCCGCTATGATATTGTTGTATATTTGGACATGTTGATTATATATGTCCAGTGATTGTATATATGCTGTGACTCTGATGTATTAAAATGTAATTTAACTGATACAGTTTGTATAAATGGTATTATATGATATTATATTTGATCCGCTGCGAATGTGAGATTCTGTGTTTTATTTTCTGTTTCTTCTTCTATCTCTTTCTTTTTCCCTAACTATCTGAAATTTTTGGGATCGAAAATTCAGGGTCGTTACAGTTGGTATCAGAGCGAAGGTTAAGCGAGAACTTTGGCTCTGGTAGGTTTACTCATCAGGGATAGGGTTAGTACTACCCTAGGATGAGTTGAGTATATATATATATATATATATATATGAGAGCGTACTTGTTAATTTCTTATATAAAGATTTTAAATGATTTTTGTAAGAATATATTTTGATATATATAAAGCAATATTTCTTACTAATAAATGTTAAAGAAATTGGTTGTTAAAAATTATTGGAATTAAATAAAATAATGAGAATTAGGTGTTAATAGTAATACAACCAAATTGTAATTGAATAAAGATAAATTTGAAATGGATCCAAACTGAAATTAAAACCCTGAATTTGTAAAAATGTTTTCAGAGTAAAGATGATAATGAATTGGTTTTCAGATTTGACAATCTTGGTTATTATCATAAATGGTTGTTGTATTTAATAGTGGAATGTGTGTTAATGAGTAAGCAAAATAAAATGTGTTAAGGATATAAACTTAGATGAGTATAACTTGTAAATTAGAACAGATTTAAATTGTGAAGTTTAAACCTAAGTTTAGAAACATTTGAATTGTTTCAAAGTGTTAAAAGAAAAAAATAAATAATATTGTTAGAATATACTTGAATGTGATCTTATTTCAAAATAAGGAGTTGTTTGAAAATTTAAAAAGAGATCTGTCTTAAATTAAAACCAAAGGTGGTTTAAATTTTAAAGTATAGCCTGGTGGGCTAAGAAATAAATATGTATATATAGTTACAAAGATGGTTTGAAATAAACTCTAAATGTTGAGTTTTAAATTTGAGAAATAAGATGTGATATCTAAGGTGATAAGTTTTTGAACTTATAAGATTATTAATGTGAAGTTTAAAATTTGAAGTGGAAATTCAAACTTGAGTAAGTTTGACGAGATTAAATTGAATTAACTTAAAGGAAGTTAAATAAGTTTGGAACAAGCAACCTGAATTGGAAATTTCAAGATGAAATTTAGATTTAACTTGGGAAGTTAAAGGGTTAATTTGAATTGGGAGTTTGTGTGATCTCAAAAATGGGTTTGAGGTCTGGAAATGGGAAATTAAAATTTGGAATTAAGGAGATGAAATCACTTTTAACATTAAGATTTGAATGTTTAAATAAACATGTAAACTAAAATGGTTAAGGATTGGTTCCAAGATTGAATTCGGGTAATAAATTGAATTTCGAAGATTAAATTGTTTAGAAAGGAGTTTGAATTATTATTTGAACCTAGAAATAAGTTTATGTAGTAGTAAAGATAAATTAAAATGGAATTTTGAAATTTGAACTGAGAATTAAATGGTTAGGCTATTAAATTAAAAGTAAAGGTAAAATTTGATTTATGGGATTAAATCAACGTTTGAAAATTTAACTCGAATTTATATAATTCGAGATGGTTTAAAATTGAGATTTAAATTGAATTAGTTCAAACTGAATTTGATTTGAATTAATGGGAATTGTGATTTATGATGGATAAGTATAAAATTCAAATGGGAAATTTGAATTGGATTAATTTGAAATAAAATTGAAGTTATTCAAATTGGGATTGAGTCAATTTAAATGGAAGTGGAAATTTAAATTGAATTGATGGAAATGGAGATGGGGTATTAAACAGTTTGACTTTGGACTATTTTCAAAATAAATTGTTTTAATATAAATCTATTTTTCCCAACTATTTACTACAACTTTTATTTTTAAAACTAAAACTACCTTAAGCTTATTTTACAATTATTTTTGGGAACTATTTAACAATTTTACAACTGATTTATAAACTAATTGATGTTTTTCAATTGGTTGTGAATAATTACTATTTTTCCTATTTAAAATTACTTAACTACCTTACAGCTATTTTACAAACTAATAATTATTTTCCAACTACTTATCTATTTTTAAAATTTTCAAGCTATATTTCTAAATTAAAGTTGGTCGGAGTTCAAACTGTTACTGATTAAATACCCAACTGAGATAAGAATTGAAGTGATAATCCAAATGGGGATTAAGGTAAATGTGGATAAGTGAATAAAATCAAAAGTGAATGTGAATAGAAAGAGAATTGATTTAACTGATAATCAATGAAGATAAATACGTAGGATATACGTATATTATTCTATTCGCATAGTGATTTGATCCAGATTCGAGCATAGAATTTCGAGATAGTATTATCGATCCGAGTTGGGATTTTTCGCTCGATTTTCGAAGGCGAACCTGGATATGGATTTTTGGTTGGTTCTGGATATTCTCTATCATAGTTGTGACTATGCAAGGAGAATGACGGTTTCTGATCAAGAAACCAGATTTGAGTCCGCACTAGGAAGTCGGGTGGACAATACTAGTTCGGAAGTGAAATTGTGTGATCGAGTAAGTGATCAGATTGATATTGCGTACGGATGATATGTGGACATCGTACGGGTTTGAATAAAATTGATATTGAAATTTGTGGATAAAACTGTAATATGGTTTTTGAAATAGAAATAAATTTTGAGAAATATTCCATAAGTAAAGTGAAAATGGAATATCTTTATGATTAAAATTTACTTTATCAAAGTAAATAATTTGGTAAGTGATTTTATAAAGTAATCAAATTTGAATATTTGATTTGGAATAAACAAAGTTACGTATCTTTGTTATATATGATAAAACTCCCCTTATTGAATCCATTGCCAGAAGAAAAAGGGTTTTGAAAGTTTTTGAAGTATACGAAGGAAACTTATATAAGTATAAAGTGATTTAAAGATTTCCCAAGAAGATTATATATATGTATATATATATAAAAGATTTTATGGAAATGGTTTTGAGAAAAAGGTTTTGGGAACCTTTGGATTTGGAAAAGGCTTTTGATTTTTGGGTAAAATCAATATTGGGATTTGGGAAAGCCTGATTTGTGAATTATCGATTTTGAGAATCGATTTTGTGTAAAAGCATTTATATGGAATTCATACTAGGTGTATGATTTGGAAAATACTATATGTGTATAGTATAAAGTGTTTTGAGAATAGCTCTGGGGAAAAAGGCGCTTCCTTGAAATGAACTTCTCAGGAGTGCCACTGGGTGGTACTGCCTTGAGCCCCAAGGGGGGGTTTCTAAAGTTGATCCTGTGAGGAGTCCGGACAAAACTAGTTCCTGAGGATTATTTGTGTAGCGAAAGTCGAGGGGCTGGTGCCCACAGAGGCATTTGGGTTATGTTGTGACGACAGTGTAACTCAATGTCGCTGCGATCTACTACAGACCATAGCGAAAGTCGTGTGTGCCGCTGAGAGCCAACAGTCTACGTTTGATTTTACATCGGTAGACTGCGACACTATGGTAACATAGCGAAAGTCGCGTGAGCCGTTGAGAGCCAACAGTCTACGTTTGATTTTACATCGGTAGACTGCGACCTATGTTAGAGTGGAGAAGTTTCATTTTGACAGCGAAAATCGTGTGTGCCGCTGAGAGCCAACAGTTACATGGACTTTGCCTGCGACGGCAACGTAACCCTGGAATGTAACTGCGATCTGTTGTGGGTTCCATGGTGTAATCAGTTACATGGACTTTTACTGCGATGGCAACGTAACCCGTGATGTAACTGTGACCATGGATGGGGGTGATGATTTCCAGAGCATTTTCACCAAAGATATTGTTAATTCCTTTATCTCAGCGACCTAAAACTTTGCAACCTAAGAGAAGTTCGCGACCTAACAAACTCTACGACCTAAGAGAAGTTCGCGACCTAAGGAATTCTGCGACTTAAGGAACCTTGCGACCTAAGAACAGAAAGACCTTGCGACCTAACTACAGGAAGAGTTTGCGACCTAACTACAGGAAGAGCTTGCGACCTAACTACAGGAAAAGCTTGCGACCTAAGGGACTTAACGACCTAAGGTAGATAGTGACCTAAGGGACTTAACGACCTAAGGTAGTTAGCGACCTAAGGGACTTGACGACCTAAGGTGGCTAGCAAGCTAACAGATTGCGCGACCTAACTATTAAAGCAGCTCAGCGACCTACGACCTAAGGGGCAAACGAGCTAAGACTTCAACGACCTAAAGCTCCCATAGCTATTCCTAGCTCGCCTGCGACCTAAGACTTCATCAGCTGACTTCCTTAGCCGCAAGAGGACTGCTACCTAGCTTAGGTCGCTCGCGACCTACGACCTAACTTAGGTCGTACGCGACCTAAGACTTGGGCAAAAGTTCTGCTCAGAAATCAGCTCCTATAAATAGGGCTTCAACTCCGACGAGGAAAGGACTTTTTGGCCATTCATTTTTTCAAGCGCCATTACTCTGTCGAAATCTCCATTCATTCAGTAATCAAAGATCTTCAAACATTCGAGACGCTACAACAAGATTCGAGAGGAATTCCTTACATCCAACACGGATTCATCGAGTTTTATCGTCGAGGATTGAGCTAGTAGTCAAGATTGTTTCTTGTGATCAAATTGTACTGTTTTCATAAGAGATTTGTATCGATTTGTAACCGGATTCAATAGTAAAGAGATTCAAAGTGGACGTAGGCTTAATCTCAAGCCGAACCACTATAAATTGCTGTCTTTTACTGCTTTTCTGCTATTTTACTGCTTAAATTCTGTTCCCGTCACGCGGGTGGTGCTTTCACAATTATATTACACACACCGGCTGTTAGCGTTTACTTTTTAACTTTAACATTTTTGGTGCTTTCACTGAGAAACCAACTCAGGCTACTACTCACCATTGCTTCACAGAAGTTTGCTGAAAGAATTTCCTACAAAACCAGAAGTCTATCAGACATAATGGCTCCTGGAAGGAAACGAAAGTCTGTGAGAACTGATGATGATCGTGACAATACTGCCACTTCTCTCTCTCCAAATCAGGCAGCTCCAAGCGTCGGTGTGACGCGACAAGAGTTAGATGCTTCTGTATCCGGACTGTACCAGCAGATTGAAACTCAGAATAATCTGATGATGGAAAAGCTGAATGCTCTATTTGGGGCGAATCAAAGACCAGTAAATAATGTGGAAAACTTTGCTAATGCTGCTCCCAATTCCGAAGGGAGAAATATTCCTCACGGGGGATCAGGTGCTGCTGAAGGGGCACCCCTCCAGGCTGAAGGATCTAGGCCGTCACCAGTTCTCCGTGAGCATTTACCTGGACAAACCCCCGAAAAGATGGCCGAGGTCTATTCTGCGAAATCTCTAAACAATGAGGAATATCTATCTAGCATGGTTCGACAGATAATGAAGGAAAGCATGCAAAGAAACGAGGATGAGAATGATTGGGGATTCGCCCCGAGTAAAACTCCATTCACAGAAAGGATCTTAAAAGCTGAGTTTCCGAGAAAATTCGTTCCTCCCACCATTCCTTCTTATCGAGGAACGAGTGATCCGAATCAGTTCCTTTACAAATATGATTGGCACATGACTGGTGCTAGAGCTACTGACGAGATTAAATGCCGATATTTCCCGGTATACTTAGAAGGAGTGGCGTTACTTTGGTTCACCAAGCTTCCTGTGCGATCTGTCGACCAATTTTCTGATATGACCCGAAAATTCAAGGAACAATTCAGATTATACATCTCAAGGGCAAAGGATATAATGTCTCTCTCAAGTCATGAACAGAATCCTGGAGAGCCCATTAAATCCTTCTTGAATCGCTTTAATCTAGCCCTAGCAGAAGTTGATAACGCGGAACCGCGAATGATCTTAACCTACTTGATGCGGGCTGTTGACAAGTCTAGCGAGTTTGGAAAATGGTTAAAAATGAAAGAATTAAATTCGCTCGAAAAATTCTACAAAAAGGCTGATGAGTTCATGCGCTTAGAGAATCTCTCCGCGTCAGCTAAAGTTATGACAACAGTGGTGGAAAATAATGCTACAGTTCAGAACAAGAAAGAACCCGCAAATCAGAAAAGGGAGAATAATGGTGGAAAGAAGCAGAAAGATCTCAAAAAGCCCCGCTTCCTCAAACCTTCGGATATTACTCCTCTGACTGATACCCCGGAGAATATTTTCATCGCCACTAAGGATGCTGTTGATTTTCCAAAACCATCAGCAGTAAAAGTTGGGAAAAATGCTGTTCAAAGCGGAAGATTTTGCAAATTTCATAATCAACCAGGCCACGATACCAACGAATGCCGCCACTTGAAAAGCCTAATTGAAGAATTGTTGAGAGAGAATAAGTTGCAGCAGTATGTGAAAAGAAATAGAAAAGACCCGTCTTCATCTAACCAGGGGCAACTACCCCCAGCTCATTCATCTGGTTCAGGAGAGAGGCCTGCTGAAAAGGAAAGACCTGTTATCAATGTGATCACAGGGGGACCTCATCCAGCTGGCAGGAGTTGGGGTGAGATGGAAAGGTATGCTAGAGCTTTGAAGTATGCTCCAACTGAAGAAAGTGTCTTAATCTTGGAAGATGATGCACCTCTAAAGCAGCAGAAAACTTTTCACGATGATATTATGTTCAGAGCCAGGGATTCTATTAATGTGGAAGCTCCTACTGAAGACCCTTTGGTTGTCTCTTTCGGTATTGGGCCGGCTATTGTGAGAAGAGTACTGGTTGACAGTAGGGCCTCGTGCAACATTCTCTTTAAAAAGACATTTGATCAAATGAAAATTCCAATGACAGATGTACAAGCCTCTTCACACAAGATTGCCGGATTTACAGGAGAGCTGAAACAACCAATTGGAACGGTGGACTTGTTTGTTGAGATGGGCGAAGGACATAAGAAATTGGTTCGGAAGCAAACTTTTGTAATCGTTGATGGATTCTCCGCCTATAATGCTTTCTTGGGTAGGCCTACTCTCGCTGCTTTCAGGGCCGTCCTCGCCCCATGGTGCTTAACAATGAAATTTCCCACTGATAATGGGGTTGCTGTCATTAAAGGCGATCAGAATGCGGGGCGAGAATGTTATCTTGTAGAGCTCCGTGAGGCTATAAAACGAGAAATGGGGAAAGATGCGGCAGCTCCACTCCGCATCAAGGAGCCAACTTTGTAGCAACTACGGGGTGGCCCCTGTACTGGCGAACACAGCAATGCAAGAAAAGAAATGGATCCCAAGAAAGCCAGTACAGGGGAGAGTAGAGTGGTACCCGTGGAGGTAACGGTACCAATATCTGTTGATTCAAAAGACCCAAACAAAGTACTCAATATGGGTTCTCAACTAAGCATAGCAGTTCAGAACACGCTGATATCTTTCTTAAAAGCCAACCTGGATGTGTTCGCTTGGTGTCATGCTGATATGTGTGGGATCTCCCCGGAAATTGCTGTACATGCCCTGAACATCGATCCAAAATTCACACCAGTGAAACAAAAAAGAAGAACTCAAGGCCCAGAAAGGTCGACAGCACTGAAAGAAGAAGTCGATCGTCTTATGGAAAACGGCTTCATCAGAAACTCCACTTATCCAAATTGGGTTTCGAATCCAGTACTTGTTAAGAAGGCAAATGGAAAGTGGAGAGTTTGCATCGATTTTTCAGACCTAAACAAAGCTTGCCCTAAAGATTGCTTCCCACTGCCCAGAATCGATCAATTGGTGGATGGAACAGCTGGGCATGAGTTGTTATCATTTATGGACGCTTACTCCAGGTACAATCAAATTATGATGCATGAGCCGGATCAGGAAGACACAAGCTTTATCATAGATGTGGGCCTCTACTGTTACAAAGTTATGCCTTTCGGATTGAAGAATGCTGGGGCAACCTACCAAAGGCTCGTCAATGCAATGTTCAAACCTCAGATTGGCAGAACCATGGAAATTTATGTTGATGATATGTTGGTAAAGTCAAAGAAAGCTGTAGACCATATGGGTCACCTGGAGGAAATGTTTGCAATTCTTCGAAAGTATGGAATGAAGCTCAACCCATTGAAATGCTCATTCGGAGTGGAGTCCGGAAAATTCTTGGGTTTCATTGTAAGCGCTAGGGGCATCGAAGCCAATCCCACTCAAATCACAGCTCTGAGAGATGTTAAGGCCCCTAAAACGAAGAAAGAAATGCAAAGTCTCAATGGAAAAGTCGCTGCTCTAAGTCGCTTCATTTCCAAAGCCACATACAAATGCATTCCCTTCTTTGAAGCTTTAAAGAAAGGAAAGAAAAATTTTGAGTGGACTTCCGAATGCCAGAATGCTTTCGATGAACTTCTTCGTCATATGGAAACGCCTCCAGTTCTTTCCAAGCCTAGTGATGGTGAAGACCTTTTCATCTATTTAGCAATTTCATCTCATGCTCTCAGTGCAGCACTTGTACGAGAAGATATGAAAGTACAACGTCCAGTCTATTACATCAGCAAACGGTTCACTGGGGTAGAAATGAATTATTCGAAGATAGAAAAGGTTGCCTATTGTTTGCTAATTGCTTCCAGGAAACTAAGACCATACTTTCAAGCTCATCCTATCAAGGTTCTTACTGATCAACCTCTAAAGCAAGTCCTGTTTCGCCCTGAAACTTCAGATCGTCTTTTGAAATGGAACATTGAACTAAGTCAATATGATATCACTTACCACCCCCGAAGAGCAATCAACGGACAAGCTTTAGCAGATTTCATTGCGGAGTCCACTGACAAAGGTGACAGTAAGGAAGAAACAACTGACTGCATTCCAATACAGTGGAAGTTGTATGTTGATGGCTCGAGAAATGATTATTGTTCTGGGGCAGGGGTTGTGCTTGAAACTCCCGAAGGACGATCACTATGTTATGCATTGAGACTGGAATTTCCTTCGACAAACAATGAAGCAGAATATAAAGCCCTTATTGCCGGTTTAAAAATCGCCAAGGAACTGAACATCAAAGTGTTACAGATTTTCAGCGATTCTCAGCTTATTGTTTGCCATGTGAAGAAAGAATTTCAAGCCAAAGGAGGAAATTTGCCCGCATATTTGACAAAAACTTCCGAACTCCTCAATGATTTTGATCACTATTCGATAAGCCACATACCTCGAGAGGAAAATATGAAGGCAGATTCTCTAGCAAAGTACTCAAGTTCCGGAGAAGCTCAATTACAGGGATTAGTTCCTGTAGAAGTTCTGTCAGCTCCAAGCATTGATGAAATGGATGTTGATTGGATTATGGCTACATCTCCAGAGCATGAATCATGGATGACTCCAATCAGAGAATATTTGCTCAATGGTACATTGCCAGAAAATTCTAAAGAACGCCTAAAGCTGTTGAGAAAAGCATCAAGATATGTAATTCAGGATGGTCAGTTGTACAGGCGGGGATTCTCAATGCCATTACTTCGATGTGTAACCAAGGAAGAAGCTAAGGCAATCTTAGCAGAGGTACACGGAGGAGAATGTGGAGATCATTCAGGCGGTCAAACACTTGCAAAGAAAGTTCTTCGGTATGGGTACTTCTGGCCCGATATTAATCGAGATGCAGCTATCTACTCCCGAAAATGCGACAAGTGCCAAAGATTTGCAAAGATTCCAAGGGCACCTTCCACTGAACTAACACAAATGGTCAGTCCATGGCCATTCGCTATTTGGGGGATAGATCTAATCGGACCATTACCAGTTGCCAAATCAGGAGTCAAATATGCTATTGTTGCTGTCAATTATTTCACCAAATGGGCTGAAGCTGAACCTTTGGCCACCATTACTTCTAAAAAGATGATAAATTTTGTAACAAAAAATATCATTTGCAGATATGGTGTACCACAGAAAATAATCACATACAACGGTACTCAGTTTGAAAGTGAAGAATTCCAGGATTTTTGCAAACGGTTCAGAATTCGAAAAAGCTTCTCAGCAGTGGCTCATCCGCAGGCAAACGGGCAAGTGGAAGCAGTAAATAAAATCATCAAGTCAACCATAGCAACTCGAAAGAGCCAAAGGTGGTTGGGTTGGTAAGCTTCCATTAGCACTATGGGCATACAGGACCACTCACATTACTACGACTGGGCACACTCCATTTTCACTGGCATACGGATCAGAAGCAATGATTCCAGTGGAAGTAGAAGTTCCTTCACATAGAAGAGTTCATTTTAACGAAGCTGAAAATGAAAAGCTGCAACTTGAAGCACTTGATTTTCTTGATGAGAAAAGAGAAGAAGCTAGGCTCAGAGTTTCAGCTTATCAGCAAAGGATAGCCAGGCACTTCAACTCTAAAGTTCGCCAGCGTAGCTTTGAGGTCGGAGATTTAGTTTTGAAAAGGATCATGACGGCAACTGGTGTGTTTGGACCAAACTGGGAAGGACCATATGCCATTGGCAGTAAAATTCTTGATGGCACTTTCAAACTCATAACTGTTGAAGGAGATCCAATTCCAAGAGCCTGGAACGGCAACCACTTACGTCCTTATTTTACTTGAAAGAAAAAGCTTTGCTCAAAATTGTAAAAAAGTGATGAATGTATCAGTTGTATTGTAAAACATTGTAAATCAGTGTGAATGAATGAAAGCTATAAAGTGGATGTAGGCCCGATTCTTGGCCGAACCACTATAAATCTTGTGTTCTTTACTATTTCATAATGCCTGTTTTATTTCGATATGTAAATACTATAAATGTATTGCTAAAATGTCGATTCAAAATTGCAGGACATTAAAACAAGGCTTGCTCGTCATAAAACCAAGCGACAAAAAAGTTCCAAATTCAAATCCTATACAAGGAGAACTTCACATAAAAAGTTGGCGACTCCACTGTGACAAACCTTTGTTCACTAGTTGAGATTATCGTTATGAATAGATATCCAACTAGATAACTCGCGTTTGTCCCGTGAAGTCGTTCAACAGTGAAGTCCACTCCTTCGGATGAGGCAATTTACTTGTAAAAGGAAAGAAGATGCGCTTGGAAACAATACTGAAAGATCGCTAATGAGTAGATGATGAGAGAACATTGCCAAGCAAACAAAGAAGCAGCCAAAAGGAGGTATGCTTCTCAATAAAAGGGCCGGTAAGAACCACCGAAGGGACACCTTCCCAAGCAGAAGGAACAGGGCCCTTGCTAACTGATCGTGATGCATCCGATCAGGCAGCTTGCGTCCATCCCGTGGATCTACTCGCCCCTGAGACGCAACCTTCCTAGCACACCAACCAACCAACGCTCCTTCTCAAAGGTCAACAAAGCCCTCTAACGAGGCACACCAAAAAATGAAAGTGCTTTCCTCAATCAAAAAAGATTGGTGGAACCACCGGAGGGGCACCTTCCCAAGCTGAAGGAACAGGGCCCTTGTTAGTTAATTGCGATCGTTTGTGCAAACAAACATCCAATCAAGCAACTTGCGTCCGCCCCGTGGATCCACTCAACCATGAGAAAGTAACTTCCAGGCAATCAAAAAGCCCTCTTCGGAGGCACAATCCCTTTTCGGAGGCACAAGCCCTCTTCGGAGGCACATGACCTCTTCGGAGGCAAAAGCCCTTTCCCAAGGCACCACAAGCCCTCTTCGGAGGCACATGACCCCTTCGGAGGCAAAAGCCCTTTCCCAAGGCACCGCAAGCCCTCTTCGGAGGCACAAGCCCTCTTCGGAGGCACAAGCCCTTTTCGAAGGCACAAGACCTCTTCGGAGGGACAACTCTTTAAGAGAAGCCCTCTCCGGAGGCATGTCCCAAAATAGAATACTCAAAGCCTTCTCCGGAAGCACAGTTCAACTCTCAAAGGAAGGTTAACTTGTTCATCTCAAAAAGTTCCTCCTAAAATAGTTGAAATGCTACAAAATTCTTTCAGAAAAGTTCATTTCACTGCATAGGGAAATCTACTTTCTTCTTTGACAAATGAAAGTGATCATCCCCGATAGTTGGAGTGTTCTTCAGAAAGAAAGAAAAAATAAAAATTTCTCCAAAAAAAACGAGATGTATTCTATTAAAAGCAGAATGATTCTTCCCCTAAAAGTGGAATTGTTGTTCTCTGAAGTGAGAATATCAGTCTTATAAAAGCTAGAAATATTGCAATGCACTTGTGGTATGGGGGCAACACTATACAATTCAATTATATTAATAAAAGCAACACACCACAAGTTCATTGCAATATCACGAAAAATAGATGTGGAATAAATGTATTCCCAAACACAGACAAAAAGTTCGTACAAGTAAAAGGAATCGTTTATTCTACATCAAAAAAGAGAAATAGATGCGTTCTCACATAAACAAGAATTTGTACAAGTAAAATTACTGTTTTATTTAGTACTATGAAAATTCTTTACATGTGCAGATATCTCAAAAAAGGAAAAGCAGGGACCGGTACCCGCACAATCTCCGGTCTATACATGTAAGAAGCAAAATAATAAGTAGAAAGCCCAGCTTGTCATTCCTTCTTCCCGCCACCCTTGGAGCCTTTGCTTGGCCTAATAGTTAATTTCGGAATCCGATGTGGGCGGGACGGAGAAGGAGGAGTGGTTGGGTCTTCTTCTGTTTTGTCTTCCCCAGTCGAAGCACTTCTCTTCTTCTTCCTTATGGCACGCTTCCCCTTCCTCTTCGAAGAAGATTCGCTCCCCGGAGTAGCAAGCAATGTTGAAAGCTTCGTGCCATCATCTAGAGACCGCTCCGGGGTCTTCTCAATGTCTTCAAGATCCTCCGCCTTCTGCTCCTGCGAAACAGCCGAATCATCCAGGCCTTGAAGAGCTTAGATTTTCTCTGCCTGTGATCCTGGTTGGGAAGCAGAAGGAGGAGTAATCTGTGAAGGTGGAGGAACGGCAACTGAAGGAGTGGAAGCTTGTGCAGTGTTCGGTGCTTCCGCTGTAGAAGAAAAGAAGTTAAAATCAACATCCCCCGAAAATAGAGAAGGTATCGGTTCACCAAAGTTTAAGTAACAAGTAAGAAGGTCATCGAATTCGGTTAAATCAAATGACTGGTTCATTGGGCCCGGGACGACGCCAAAATTACCTGGAGGAGTTGGCTTTGCAAGATCAATCTCAAATTTCTCGGCTTCAATATCGTCTAGTGCCTCATCCTCAGTAGGAGTGGTCGCAGTTTCTTGGGCAACTTTAGCTGGATGTGAAGAATGAGAGCTGGAGTCCATAATATTAACATCGGCTGAAGTTGAAGTATGAACAGGGGCAGTTAAAGGAGCTTCCTCTTTTGGAAGCTCTTCTCCCGTTGATTCAGCTCATACTTTAGCAAGATGCTCCTTCCCCTTAACAAGAGCGGCCCGAGCCTCATCATCAAGATAGCGCTCCTCAAGTTCCGACTCATCATAGCCGGCCCTGCCAAGCATGTCAATTGCGACTTCCCACACTTCAGCCAGTGTAATTTCATAATCAGGACCCAGAAAAGCGAGGCTCCCACGACCCAGAACGCTATGCAGATAAAAATCAAATAAGGTAGAGCTGACATTGGCTTTTGTTTCTGCATGAGCTTGCTCGGCCGCTTCTTTTTCGGCAATGGCTACAACTTGACCGGAAACAGCCTCGTCGCGCTCCTTCTCAACTTGAAGAAGCCTAGCTTTTAGTATCTCAATCTCTACGTTCTGGGAGTGAACTTTTTCACGCAATTCAGCGTTTTCTGTGCGATATTTCTCAGTAATGTGATGCTCAGCTGCAAGCTTCATTTCAACATCCCTTTGTGCAGCATGTGCGTCCCGCACTTGCTTCTGAAAGACTTCTCCTTTTTGAGTGTGCGATGCAGAAGATGAGGCAAGATCTTCCTTAAGTCGCTTGACTTCAGATTCAAGCTTTGCGTTGTCGTCTGCGATGCTCGTCATCTCCGCATCATGCTGCTTACGCCATTTGTCCCATTCAGCTTTATCGTTCTCCAGAGTCAACATATTTTCAAGATTCATGTGATTGACTCTTTGGAGTTCGTCGACAAGTTTCTGCCATTGCGACATCCTCTCGATATTAAGCCTGACTGCGTCAAGACTTTTAACCATGTCTTGCTTATCAATCGGAACCAAATCCAAGTCAAAGTGAACTCCTTTTAGGCACCAATTCGGAAATCTGCTCTGAAGCGTTGGAGGGCCGTCTTTAACATGATATTGTGGCCTGTTAATGATTGTTTGAATATCAGATTTCTTTAGAGGAGGAGAGCCGGCCGGAATATCAGAAGAAATGGGAGCGTCAGTCTTCTCAGAAATTACAGACGCGTCACTTGGCTTGGACCGCTTGTTTGATTCGTCAGCAATCTGAGTTTTTCCCTTATCATCATAAGACTTTCGCTTATGGGAATAGTCACTTCTGTGAGAAGAATCATATCGCTCAGCATCTTTTCTTCTCTGCCACTGATCGTAATCCCGCTTCTCCTGAGCCTTCCTTCGAGCCCTTTCTTCGTCTATCTCGCTCGGGGCATCGAGATATTTTCTAAAGTTATAAGATCCACGGCCTCCATGGCGATGAAATGAGTCATAATATGAGCCAATACGCCCCATCGGAGAATCTGAAAACAGAAAAGAAGTAAAGTTTAGAAATTTCCAGAAAAGAAGGATAAGTGCTTATAAGTGCTGAAAAATCCTAAGTGTGTGCGGCGTGCAAACTACATGCGTCAAACTATAGACCACGCTTTAGTGTGGAAACAGAGACGACTGGCGTAGAAGGCGTCAGGACTTGTTTAAAGGTGGAAGTCGCTTCAACAACGGGAGAAGTCGCTTTTGGAATATTATCCCTGAAAAGCTCTTGAGAAGTTATCATTATATCACTCAAGTCATCAAAGGTGTCATCACCCTGGTGTTCAGCAGACTTCTCCTTTTCAACTTCCATATCAATTGGTTTTTCAGAAACTCGAGGATTTTCTTCCTCTTCAATAATTGGGGCAAGTGCCGACTTGCTGACTGACCCTACAACATCGGTGGGTGCGGAACATTTTATCAAAGCAGCCTCTATGACAGGTGCTTCTGATGCAACTTCTTCTACAAAAGCTGGGGCATTCGAGGCCTCCGCTCGAGAGCCTGAAGCAGCTAACGTTTCCGCATCAGAACTAGAGATTTCATGAATCTGAGTCGATCTAGAAGGATGTAAAAGACCAAACTGGTGCAGAAATTCATCTTTCAGCAAGAATTTGGCACTCCTCTCTTCAACATCAACGGCACTCAAAGTATCTAAAATCGACTTGTGACTGGTATCTCGAAGTGGAGGGGGAAGTGCTGCAAAAAGAAAGAATGGAGTTAAGTATTTGACAGTTTGAATCGAATTCTGAAAAGTCTTAAAAACAAAGCGGAAAGGCGCAATCTTACTTCCGACTCTCCAGATGGCATAAAATCCCGGAGGACAGCGGACGTAAAAGAATTGAGTCAAGAATCCATGGGCACTTTCGGGAAAGTCCAGAATTAGTTTACGGTTCCTGGCACTCCTCACAAGTGTGATAGAGGGATGGTCTTTGTTCTTTGCAAACGTGCACAAGAAGCGAATTTCGGCAAAACATGGGAAACGGTCCAACGTTCTCCTGAAAAGCACACACAGTCCCAGCAGGATGGAGTATCCATTAGGGTGTAGTTGAAAAGGGGAGATAGATAGCCGAAGGAGAAGTTCTCGAAGACAGTCGTTAAATGGGGGAATAGCTCCACTCAAACACATTTGACGGTTAACTACGACAAAGCCACGGGGCGGCCTGTCAGCAGTATCATTTATTCCAGGGAACAAAGCGTCAGCTTCGGCAATGCCAAATTGGATGCATAATTGACAGAAAACTTTATGACTCAGAGTAGTAGGAGTCCTTTCCGGAGGATCGTTCAATGGAGTAGCAATTGGAAAAGCTTCTCCAGCTATTTCCAAGTCTTCCTGCTGAGATGCCATTCTACACAAGGAACTGGACAATCAAATATTAAGGTGCACGTTTCCTAAAAAAGAGTGAAGTGTTGTGCAAAACTAATGCAATAACAAGCAAATATAAATGAAACTAAATTAATTGATACTTGTCGATTATGAAGTTTCAAGGCTTGATATCTTAAGTCCAAGAACAGTGTTGTGTTGATGCAAATAAATCAGCTTTAGTTGATCATTTCAATTTTGCTTTAATACTTCACTTAGATTTGTTAGTTCATAGCATTTCATTCACGAAGTTCATTTAAGTTTGATATTCTTTGTTAACTAATCTGTCAATTGATGTGGGCAATCAATGGCAGTATATTCGTCCCATTTTTCTGCGAATGTTGCTTCTAAACAGGTTATTAGCATTAAAGTTAAGGCAATTTGAAAAGAAGTACAACAAAGTCCAAAACAATTCGAATTCAAAGATCAGTCAAATTCTGCTCAAAATTCTATGTATTAGGGCGCTCACGACCTAACATAGGTTGTAGCATTCTTAAGTCATGTTGTTCAGATTAAAAGTTCAGGACTGCGAAAAATTGTTTAAGTGCTAGGTCGTTCAGCGACCTATTATAGGTCAAGATGTCTGTAGGTCGCACATTGCAACTGAATGGATTAAGACGATGCAATTTTCTCTAAGTCCTAGGTCGTGCACGACTTGGCTTAGGTCGAAGACTCTTTAGGTCACAAGTGTTGTTAGATCGCAAAGGCTTAAGTCGTTAAGCATTCCCACGCAACCTAACTCTTAGGTCGTCCAAATCTGGTAGGTCGTTGACTTCCTCTCCAAGCAACATCATATTGGATCCGATAACCCAATACCGCCATTTCAGAAGAATTCATCTTCCCCTTCATTCTACCTCAACATACCACCAAATAACTAGCAAATCGATCGCAAACCCCGCAGATCCATAGTAAAAGCTTCCATATGATCGCGAATCACCACAACGCATCAAACGACAAACAAAAGTCAATTGAAACCACCATTCAGAAAGCATGATGCATGAAATTAAGCTTAGGACAGGTAACAACGATTCGTGATGAAGCAGTGATTATGGATGAATAAAGATTGATCCACTTACGAATTATGTTGGTGAGGAAGAATCGACAACTGAATGGGTCGAATTTGTCTTTGGAAGTTCGAAAAATCGTCAATGGTGATGGAGGCTCAAAACAGTAGGGTGAGGAAGAAGGAGCGACCTAACCAATTTATATGAAACAGAATGGGAGGCGAACAGGCGTGCAAGTTCTAGGTCGTTCGCGACTTAGCAAGGTTGAGTCGAAGCATACGACCTATGGCAAAGTCATATACCTCGAGGGGCAAATGTTAATTCCTTTATCTCAGCGACCTAAAACTTTGCGACCTAAGAGAAGTTCGCGACCTAACAAACTCTACGACCTAAGAGAAGTTCGCGACCTAAGGAATTCTGCGACTTAAGGAACCTTGCGACCTAAGAACAGAAAGACCTTGCGACCTAACTACAGGAAGAGCTTGCGACCTAACTACAGGAAGAGCTTGCGACCTAAGGGACTTAACGACCTAAGGTAGCTAGCGACCTAAGGGACTTAACGACCTAAGGTAGTTAGCGACCTAAGGGACTTGACGACCTAAGGTAGCTAGCAAGCTAACAGATTGCGCGACCTAACTATTAAAGCAGCTCAGCGACCTACAACCTAAGGGGCAAACGAGCTAAGACTTCAACGACCTAAAGCTCCCATAGCTATTCCTAGCTCGCCTGCGACCTAAGACTTCATCAGCTGACTTCCTTAGCCGCAAGAGGACTGCTACCTAGCTTAGGTCGCTCGCGACCTACGACCTAACTTAGGTCATACGCGACCTAAGACGTGGGCAAAAGTTCTGCTCAGAAATCAGCTCCTATAAATAGGGCTCCAACTCCGACGAGGAAATGACTTTTTGGCCATTCATTTTTTCAAGCGTCGTTACTCTGTCGAAATCTCCATTCATTCAGCAATCAAAGATCTTCAAACATTCGAGACGCTACAACAAGATTCGAGAGGAATTCCTTACATCCAACACGGATTCATCGAGTTTTATCGTCGAGGATTGAGCTAGTAGTCAAGACTGTTTCTTGTGATCAAATTGTACTGTTTTCATAAGAGATTTGTATCGATTTGTAACCGGATTCAATAGTAAAGAGATTCAAAGTGGACGTAGGCTTAATCTCAAGCCGAACCACTATAAATTGCTGTCTTTTACTGCTTTTCTGCTATTTTACTGCTTAAATTCTGTTCCCGTCACGCGGGTGGTGCTTTCACAATTATATTACACACACCGGGTTTTAGCGTTCACTTTTTAACGTTAACAGATATTTCCTCTATTTTCAGAAAACTGTTTTCTATATTTTCAATAAAAATTTATTTTCCAAAGTATTTTCACTGGGTGTTGGAAACGAGTTTACCAAGTATTTATAGATTTTCAGTCCTACGCCAGATCAACGTATGACCGAATTTCTATGAGAACGAGGATGGACTTGTCAAAACATCGAGTTATAAAAGTATTTTTGTAAAAACTATTTTAGAAATACTATATAGATTTTTAAAGTAGTTTAAAAATGATCAAAGAAAATTTATCTGATTTTAAGCATTTTAAATAAATCTGGCTTCGTTCCTTTTCGAGGACGAAAAGTTCTAAAGGGGGGAGGAATGTGACGACCCGGATTTTAGCCCGTTTATTTTAATAAATATTTAATCTAATTAAATAAAAAGTAAACTGATCATTTTTAAAATAAATTCTCTTAATACTATTTATACTAAAATCTATCTTGTATCATTGAATTTAAAATACTTTATCTTGTTAACATTGGTGAAATTATATATATATAGATAATAATGTTTAAAATAAAATCAAAATCTATCAATATAAAATAATAAATATTAAATATAAGTAAAACTTATGTATATAATATTGATAGTCAAAATATAAAATGCAAATGTAACTACAAACAAGAAATAAAGTGAAATACAAAATACAGAATAAAATTTAAGGAACAAAGCATTTAATTTCTATCAACTCAGCCAATGTTTTGTTCAAAAGCAAATATTTACAAATCTTTACTTTGCAGAAGAAAGATCTGGTCAAATAAAACATAGACAAGACAATAAAAGTACCAGTTACCACCTTCCCTTAAACATCCTGTTATCTTATATATGTGTCCATCTTTTTGTATAGTTCGATTAGTAACATATGTAACTTGAAAACAAAAATACCTATACATGAGTAAAAGCTTGCATTCAAATATGAATGAAAAAGAAAGTATATATATATATATATTCAAGTGTAAATAAACAAATGAAGCTTGCAATGAAAGACATGGAAAAAAATCAATTCAACTTGTACAACTGAAATGAAAGGAAGGAAAGATGTAAACAAATTTGTACAAAAATAATAAATGTTAGCCACCACAAAATCTTTTCAGCCAACAATTAATAAAAGGAATCTTTGGCCAGAAGATAAACAAAATATTTTTAGTACATTTAAAAAAAAATCGTGCATCTACATCATGTTATCAACCTGTACACACTATTCTTCTTTCATATATCACCTTCTTATTATCATTCGATCATCATAAAATTGAGAAGCTTATAAAAAAAAGGAGAAGTTTGTATAAGAGAAAGATAAGTATGACAATTGAAAACAAGACAAACATAATAAATGCTAGCACAACTTAAATCATTTCAGCCCCCAACTCAAATAAAATCTCTGCTCAACCTATAAACAAAACATTTTCTAGTACAAAGAAGTATCTTGCACCAGTAAACCAAACTCTGCACACCTTGTTTCTATATATATCACCTCTTCCTTGTTTCATTCGTTCATCAAAACTGAGTATCATATAAATATATATAGAAGATCTGGAAAACTGAACACAACAACTAAATCAATTAGAAATCAAACAATCTGCAGTTTTGGATAAGGGAGTCCAGATCAGAGTTTTACTCTGTTTCCTATTCAGGTTATATTAAGGTGAGTAAACTAACTATATTTATCTTAAATCTGGATTGCCTGATTCAAATCATCAATGTTGATATATATGTTGTTTGCATGCGTTTGGATAATGAAATGGGCAGGTTATGTATACTGTATCTCTGTTAACCTTCCCAATACTATAAACAAGTTCTTTAAATTCCGGATTCAGATTAGTTGATTGGAAATTTGTTTAAAGTAGGTTGGAAAATTTGCTTGCATGTGTGAATTTGAGTATATAAGTGAGTGAGTTGGCTATGTTTGTCTGGAAATCAGATATATGAATTTGTTTCCAGGTTTCAGACATTAAATTCGTTCAAAAATCTTTTACATCTCTCTGATTTACTTTAGACAATAATTTCTAAACAAAAGATGTTAGTTTTTGCAAGATTTAAAAGTTAAAAATAGTTTTAAGTAAATCAAAACAAAGTTTCTCTGGAAATTTAGAAATTACAGCCAAAATTTAAAATATGCTAGATTTCAAACATTAAATTTTGATGTTTCAAGATTGTAATTCTAATTCACTTGGAAAGTTTGGATTTTTAGAACTAAAATCAAAAATTTTAAAAGATGCATTGTGTATGCAATTTGGGATTAACTAGAATTGTTATGTGAGGCTATCTCTGGCGATCTGGAGGAGGAGAAGTCTCGGAGTTTTGTCGGAAGATAGGCGGGCCTCAGCGATAGGTTCTGGAGTCGGTAGACATTCAACCATTAGATTTCGAATTCGCGAAGTGTTCGTCGACTTAGATGATCGATTCAGCTTAGGGATAGATTGTCGAGATGATGATGATCAGAGTGAGGTTCGAAGCCGGTCAGGGGAAGTGTGCACGTGCACGCGAGTGGCTTGTATCAGTGGGAAGCTGGGTGATTTGCACGATATTGTGCACGAGAGATCCAGACGAGGGTGTTTTCGAGTTGAGCTGTGTGCGATAGGTGATGGTCTCAGGGTATTCTCGAGATGATGCTCGAATCGGTCGAGCTCGGTTTGTTTTCTTTTCGCGTTGATCGTTTGGTCGTGTTCCTGGAATTAGAATTCGAAGTAGAGGGTTGGAAAGGGAAGAAGGGGAAGGATTTCAATCTGACTTCTTTGATCTGGGTTGGGCTTCGGCCCATGGTATTGTAAATTGATAAAAGAGCTTATTTGAATAACCTAGGTTAAAATAAAAGTCCTAAATAAATCAAGTTAATGATTTAAAATTTGTTTAAAGGGATTATATTAATTATGAAATTAACTGCCAATGATTTTCAAAGGAAGTTAACAAGGTAATTAAGTAATTTATGAAGGTAATGAATCTATCTTTAATTAGGGTTAAGATTAATTAAGATAAATTATTAGTAAAATTAATTAAAGTATAATCACCTAATGAGATTATAAAGGTTAAGTGATTTATGTTGATAATTAAAGAAAAACTACTTAGTAGTAATTAGTGGATAGACAATGAACGTAATTTAAAGGTTATTAACTAGTAATTATGAGGTGATTAATAATGTCATTAAATTAAGATGATTGGTTTAATTTATTAAGGATAGTTAATTACTTGATTAATTAAGGGTTGATTAATCTAAGTAATTTAAAGGTTATCAATTTAAGAATGTTAAATTAATAGAAGTAATTAAAGGGGTGAATTACTGAATGTAATTAAATCAATGTGATGATTAATTAATGGAGGTAATTAAAGGTAAATAAATATGAATGGTTAAAGGATTTATTAATTAATTAAGAGGTTAATTAATTAATGAAAGTAATTAAGAATAATTAATTACTGAATGTGATTTATCAAGGTTGATAAATGTATGTAGTGAATAAAATAAAGACTAATTACTGAATGTAATTAGAGAGGATAATTAGGGGATGAATAGTTAATAGTTTGAAATTAATTATTGTTAAGTAAGCAAGGTTAAAAGTGATTAGGTAATTAATTTGATTTAATTAGGAATGGGTGACTAATAAATCTTGCTTATGAATGTGTGGTTGATATTTCTAAAATGAAATGTTTGAGATATGATATGTTTGTCTTGAACAGTGATTATGTGGTTATCTGTCGATGATGAATTGATGTGTAAAGAATGACATCTTGTGATTAAAGGTTGAACTGTATCTCACTTGAATAGAGTGGGTTAAAATGGCATTGAAGTCGAAGAGACCGGGGTCGGGTATTCATAAATACCCGAAACCACTTCGATTTATAATTATTAATAATTCTGTATAGATTTGATATGTGGAATCAATAGACTGGAATGGAATGATTTAAGTGAATTGGACTATTTAATCTAAGTTTTGGCACTTGGAAATTTATGAGTGAAATAAGTAATGCCTATAACAATTTGTGAATTTGTAATTGATACAAGTTACCCGGGTTATATATATATATAAGTTGTAGACTTTTGCCATTCATGTTAGATGGGTTTACTCACGCTGGTTTCCAGCCTGACCCGGGTGTTACTTTGATGTAATGCTCGGGTCAGACCGAGTATTATAGATTTTTCAGGTAAGGACGTTCTGGAGCTCGGAGGCGAGTTGGATGGCAGGAACGTATGGAGTGTTTCCGCTATGATATTGTTGTATATTTGGTCATGTTGATTATATATGTCCAGTGATTGTATATATGCTGTGACTCTGATGTATTAAAATGTAATTTAACTGATACAGTTTGTATAAATGGTATTATATGATATTATATTTGATCCGCTGCGAATGTGAGATTTTGTGTTTTATTTTCTGTTTCTTCTTCTATCTCTTTCTTTTTCCCTAACTATCTGAAATTTTCGGGATCGAAAATTCCGGGTCGTTACAGGTAGCACCCATTAGGGTGAGGTCATCCCTGTCTAGATGTTCCTTTTTATTCGGCTTAGTGGTGCGGTTGCTGATCCCAACCGTGGGGTGATCTTACTCGGAATTATCCAGTAAGGGGTAGTTCTGGCCTTGTGTTGCAGGGGATCGGGCGTGGTCCTCGGTACGCTGATCTAGACCAGGTACTGTGACAGTTGGTACCCCAGTGCCTAGTCATTAGTTGGAAATCCATTCTCCCTACGCGCCTGTACGGTTTTGTTTGTGCCCAACTATTGCTGAAACGTGAGATGCAAGCATTTCAGCTAGATTCTATTTTACTTTCAATAGACACTATTATAATATCAGATGGATTTGATAAAAAGTGTTTTGGCTATCGTAAGGTAAAAACCCGACATGTTTATTTGTGGCGTGGTCTTACGAGATGCTTTTCATTTCAAAGGGTTTGGAAAACTTTAATAATCCAATTGAGTGTGTTTTCTCACGCTGGTTTTCCAGACTGACTCGGGTGTAATTTTATTATAATGCTCGGGTCAGACTGAGTATTACAGATACAGGATAGGATGCTGTGGAGCTTAGGAGACGAGCTGGATGGCGAGACGTATCACACGTATATGATGTATATTCCGCTGTGTTGTGTATGTTGTGTACTCTGTGTGGGACAAGTTATTCTAACCGTCCTGAATAGTGATGTTGATTGTATTATACTCTGATTCTGTACTTTGATGATGTAATGTATAAACGGATGTATTTTCTTCTGTGTAAAGATCATTTATTATCTATTATATTTTATTCCGGTGCAATGGTTAGATTCTGTTGTTGTACTATTTTCTTCTTCTACCTCCTTCTTCTTTAACCCTAATGTTTCATATTTCCGTTCACTTTGGGTCGAGATGTTGGAAAATAGTGTCGATTCAAGGGTTACGGGTTTGCGGGTCGTTACACATATCCTCTCTCAAGATCCTCTCCCTAATCTTGATCGAGCTTAAATTAGTGTCACAAGAAGAACGTGTTCGTCAATCGAAGCAGGAAGTTGAGAAAAAGCCCTTTGAAGCAGTCGGTTTTGTTGTACATACAGGGGCTGGTCGGGGCCGAGGAACCTCTGATAGACCGACGTGTTCTCAGTGCAAGAAGCAGGGCCATGAGGCCTCAAGTTGCTGGGTGAAATTTGTTTGCAGCCACTGCAAGAAAACAGGCCATGAGGTTAGCCGGTGTTACGAGATTCATGGATACCCCGATGGTTGGTTCAATGGCAGACGAGGCAGCTCCGCTGGGCAAGGTAGGGGCAAGTACGTGCTAATGTGGCTGCTAGCAGCAGCTCCTCTATCGCATCCAATTCGTCGACGGTGTCAGCCTTGGGTCAATTGTTCACGAATGAGCAGTAGAAAGCTATTTCGGGCTTGATTGGTAATAGTAAAATTCCCGAAAATCGATTGAATGGTAATTTTGATGATACTTCATGGATTATCGATACCAGAGCAACCCATCATGTTACAAGGAAACGTTCATGGTTATTTGACACACAAAATCTTGAGTGTTCTGTTGGTTTGCCTAATTGTGAAAAAGTGATGGCTACTTTGGTGGGATCCGTATGTGTGACGGACAAAATTACACTCACCGGATTACTTTATGTTCCAAACTTAAGTTGTAATTTAATTTCTGTTTCTCAACTTAATGATGATTTACGAACTGTTGTCCAATTTTATTCTCATACTTGTGCTATACAGGACCAAACGAAGGAGCTGATTGGAACGGGAGTTAGGAGAGATGGACTGTACTACTTTAGCAAACCGGAATTTGTGTCAATAGTTGAAGCAACATCAAATTTGGAGTTGTGGCATCGTCGACTCAGGCATCCTTCCGAAAAAGTAGTTAAGTTAATTCCTCACGTTAAAAATAATAAAGATAGTTTAGATAAAGGGTGTGAAGTATGTATGCGTGCTAAACATCCTAGAAACAAGTTTTCTTTAAATGACAATAAAGCTTCTACAATTTTTTAGAAAATACATTGTGATTTGTGGGGTCCGTATCGACACGTTTCGTCATGTGGGGCCAGTTATTTTTTGACAATAGTTGATGATTTTTCAAGTGCAGTTTTGATTTATTTGTTTGTTGACAAATTAGAGGTGTTTCAAATGTTTATGGCCTTTGTTGCTATGGTCGATAGGCAATTTTCTCAAACAATTAAGGTCGTTCAAACTAATAATGGAACTGAGTTTAATTGTTTGATTAATTATTTTAATGCAACTGGAATTTTGTTTCAAACATCGTGTGTGGGTACTCCACAACAAAATGGGAGAGTTGAAAGGAAACATAAACATATTTTGAATGTGGGTAGGGCATTACGCTTTCAAGCAAACTTACCTATTTATTTTTGGGGTGAATGTGTTCTTGTTGCCGCTCATTTAATTAATCGTACACTCTCTTCCATGTTACAAAATAAAACACATTTTGAGATACTTTTTGGCAAACCACCCTCTTTTGGTGCTATTCGAAGCTTTGGGTGCTTGTGCTTTGCTCATAATCAAAACACTAAGGGAGATAAATTTGCAAGTCGGAGTCGAAAGTGTATTTTTTGGGTTACCCGTTCGGTAAGAAGGGTTGGAAATTATTTGATCTTGATACAAAGGAATTTTTCGTGTCTAGAGATGTGAAATTTGTAGAGGAGGTATTCCCGTTTAGTTGTTCGGAAGATGTCAATATAATATCTAGTGAGAATAATGATCATGATATTCATCAAGATTTTGCTGAAATAATTTATGAAGATGAGGATGTTGATCTTTTGATTAATGATAATGGGTCTGTTGGGTCTGCGCATGGTTCTGCTTTGGATCAGTCTACTAGTCCACAAAAAATGGGTCGTGGTCTTCGGGAAAAGTTCCCAAATGTTCTATATCGAGATTTTTTGACACATACAGTTTTTGCTAATGGTCCATCATCCGATTCTCCTCCTTCCAATCACTCCTTAGGTACTCCTTGTCCTCTAGCACATTACATAAATTGTGACAATTTTTCTGTAAATTAACGTTCTCCTCCTTCCAATCTCTCCTCAGCCATAATTAAGGGCAAGGACCCTAAATCATTTAAAGAAGCTATGAAATCCGATGAGTGGCGCCATTCCATGAAGGATGAGATACGGGGTCTAGAAGACAATGGCAAGGCTCAATTTGATTTTCTTCTCTCCAAGTTGGGCATTTTTGAATCTCATGCTCCAACTTGAGGGGGGTATTAAGATATATTTTGAATATATGATTAAGATATTATGCTATATTTAGAATATATGATTAGATGTTATGAGTGGTATGTGATAAGGGAAATATCTTCGGAAGATTTCCTGTTGTTTCCGCAATATATGATTAGATGTTATGAGTGGTATGTGATAAGGGAAATATCTTCGGAAGATTTCCTGCTGTTTCAGATAGAGTCTTGGGTATGTATTATAAATAGGGATACTGGTGATTAAAAAAATTCAAGCTGAGTTTTGCCAATTCTTCACGTCTGCTAATGTGGAGAATAGAGCTGGATAAGAGCGACCATCTATAGCCTTGTCTTAACTATCTACTAAATACGTCGATAAGTGCTATCTATTTTTTTTTCTTCTCAAGTGGATCAACGTATCCAATAAATATTTAATACAAAACTATAATGGCTAATGGATTTAACAGAACAAAACATAATAACTCAAATGTAAATAACATCACAGAACAGCAGAAATGCATACATATGCATAAGTACAGATACAATCACTAGTACAATCCAAAATGATACATCAAAGTGGTATGATGACCACAACCCAAAAATGGGTCAAAAGAATATACATCAGAGTGCCAACAAAAAGGACTAGACAAAAAGCTATAACAAAAAGAGCTAGCAGAATAGTCCATGCGGAAGTAGAATAGGCTAAGTCCAAATGTACCTAACCTGAAACACCTCGGTCTGACCCGAGTATAAAATACACGGGTCAGTCTAACTAAAACATATCAGTTAGAGTGGGACAAGATGATGATATGAGTACAGACAAGATAACAATGCTTCTCAAATGAGAAGTAAACAAAGAGAGTCTATATGGATATCATAAAAGAGAATACATCTCATAGTAACAATAAAATCTCTAAAAGAGATAACTCAAGATCCAATAAACTCAAATAACAAGCCTCATATCATCGGCAACTCAAAATATACAAAGGATATAAATATCCCAAATCAAGCCAAAAAGGCAAACACAAATGCCAATGAAGGCATCACAAGTTTCCACAAGGTAATCGCTATGTATTGAGTGGTTCAAAGGACCGACTCCAAAAAGCGATACTCTAGGGAATCATAAATGTCAATGAAACAAAAGATGCACATGCTCAGTACTGTATAAACAACGATCCACAAGCCCGAAGAAGACAAACCCAAGTATCTCTCGAGCGGTGACGAAGGACCAACTACAAAAGCGATACTATAGGGCAACAAACCCGAAGGCACAAACCCGAAGGCAATAAACTCGAAGGCAAAAACCTGATGGCGACAAACCGTAGTGGCGAAGGTCTGGAGGCCCAGTACTGGACGCCACTAACTGGCAATATGTGTCACAAACCCCTCGGATAGGAACCCACAAAGTGTTAACGTGTGTCCCATATCACACGTTCGCACTAAACGGTTTACTAACCGTTAGTCAATTCCATACTCAAAGCAGTACAAAGTTTACATCATCTCATCGGTAAACCAGACCCGAAGGTCAAAACGATTAAACGAATAGATTAGGAATTAACTGAAAAGATAAACGCACATGTTCATAGCACGCGTTTTATCTAATCACTTAATTTTCCTCCCTCTTCGCTCAAAGTGCAAAATTGTGTGTTTTATATAGAAATTAAGTTGAAGAAAACGAGCTTTAGGAACGTTTTGAAATCGCTTTAGAAATTGTCTTTGAAATTCTCTTATTATAGAGTATATAATTTTTATACTAAAAAATAATATATAATAATAATTTCAAAAGCCCATTTATTTGAAAAAAAAAGATTAAAACACAATATAATACCTGTGTATGAAATCCAAAAAGAAATATCAAGAAGACCTCGAAATAACGGAAATTACACTAAGTATTATCCGTTTAAAACAAGCTGCGACTCAATATTCGACAGCAGGTTTGAACAATTTAACGGTGTCAAAATGACTTGAAATTCTGCAGGAATGTATTTCTACATTCCTACTTCAATTTTAAAAATAATCATTCAAATCCGATTTGAAACGAAGAATCTGCGTCGTTCCAAATTGGACTAAAACAAGGTTAAATAGCTGAATTCCAGCATGCTGCGGGTTCAAGTTCGACAGCAGATATATACAAGTTAACATAGTCGAAATGACCTAAAACATTGTAGAAATAAAGTTCAATATTTTTACTTTAAACTGCAAAAGGAATCGCTGTGTTCTGATAAGAGAAGAAGAAACTGCGATGTCTCAAAGTTGGACTCATGCCAGGAAGTGAATACATAGGAAAAACAAATGTCAGCGGCTTGTTTAGCCAGTTCGCCCCTATTCAACCCAAAATTTGAGAAAGCACGAAACATGAAAGTTATAGAAGATATTATAAGCTTTCCATAACATCAAAGATTACCGAATTCCGATTAGAAATGAAAAGTTATGACCAAAACAATTTTCAGATTTGAAGTTCACTACGGCTATCATTTTAGTCTCGGGACAGTGACACTAGAATAAACTTTTGAGCATGTAAACTTTAAAATTTAACAAAACCCAAAACACAAAAGTTATAGTAGACAATCTTTGCTTTTGCAGAACATCAAAAATCGTCAAATTTGGACATCAAACGTGAAAGATATACTCAAATTACCAATGTCATTTAGCACAGAAAATTATGGTTTTACAGTGACAGGATAGCAAGTTTACATCAAGTCTTTCGACACACTATGCTCAGTGTTTACAAATAAGTTTAACCTGAAAGTTGTCACACTCTTATTAAGATTTTTGAAACATTAAAAACCATCTAAGTCCGACAAGAAATGAGAAAGATATGCCTAAAACAATTTCTGTGTTAAAGTTAAGATTAAAACACAGGACATAAAGGTTACATCTTCTTCAAATCCAAATTACTCTTAGTAAACTGCTTAATCACAAAAATCAATGAATATAAAAGTTGTTCCTTATAAAAATACTTTCCAACTGAAAAAAACCTCACTTAATTTTGATCTACCATTTAAAAGTTATGGTGATTTTAATATCAGGTTTCAACAAAAATATTGCACAGAGCAAAGCTATGTACATCAGTTTAAAACTCAATTTCTTCCCTCTAGACCATAGAATTTCTTTAAGTGATTAAAAGAGAACTTGTAGCTAATAGAAATTTCTTTCAACTGCAAAAAGATTGAGCTAATTTGGATAAAATTGCACTAAGATATTGTTGTTTTACTGCAGCAATATTTTTACAAACAATTTTCAGCAAACTACAACCAAACAATCATTCAAATTCAAGCAACCAATTCACAACCAATTTGAAAGAAATTCAATCAAAAAACAATCCAATTCAATTCAAATATCAACTAAAATTTATTCTCATAGATTAAAGGTAGTAGTATGAGTGATTAACTCACTTTTTACTCCAATTTGACAAAGTTGCAATGCCTAGATCAACATATGTGCACTCCTCTTCTTCTACAACTCCTATGCTATACATGCCATAAGAATCACCCAAAAGCCCTCTCATCCAAAAATTTCAGAAATTAGAAATCAAATAAAATTGAAATTAAATGCTAGATTCGGATAGAGAAGAGGATTTAGAGACTTACCCATATCTTCTTTTACTTTCTAGATTTTTATTTTTTTTTCTAATGATTTTCCAATGAGCTAGGTTTATGAGTTTCTTAGTTTTGAAAAACCTAGTTTTTACTTTGTGCCTAGTTAAAATGAATGTACCATTCATTTTCCAATACAAAGGAGATAAGAATTCTCCTTTATTTTCACAAATGGGCTAAATTTTATTAAGCCCAAACTCAAGTTTTAATACAAAGAATTAAAATTCTATGTCACCTCTTTACTTAGTCTAATAAAAAGATTAGATCATTTTTTTCGATTAGTTTATCCTCTTTTCCTAATTAACCACTAGTTTAATTATAATCACATTTTAATTTATTAACAGGTAATTACAAAACCGCGGGTTGTTACAGACTCCCCCCCTTAAGAAAATTGTGTCCCCGCAATTTCTATAATGAAAGTTATCTATAACATCTATTTCATCACAACAAGATTCAAATCAACAGATAGGATCATAGATATTCACCCTCGATAGAGTATGAAAGGATCAGGACAAGTTTGCTCGGCAAATCCTATGGTTTCCCAAGTACAATACTTAGGGTTGGCGGACCATAGAATTTCATTAGCGGAACATTCTTATTTCGAAGGTGTTTAATCTTCGAAGCAACTACACAAATAGAATTCGGCACAATATAAAAGTCGGTGAGACTCGTGATCATGCAACATAAGAGAATTAACAATCGATATTAAATCTTGAAGATATAATAAAATTGAACAGAAAATGATGCATGAAAGCAATCGAACCAAGGCGTTCAGTAATAGTAGATGGTCCTATATAACTAGCAGCCAACTTTCCAAATATACTGAAACACACTTAACTCCTTTAAAGGAGTAACACAAATAAGCACAATCATCAAAAGAGGATTCAACAAAAGATAGGTGGTATTTCAAGCTACCACCATAACACATGACTGCATGAATGCAAGTCATCACCAGAATCGCACTAAGGCAAGACACACAAGAATGGATTACAAGAAATTTTCTCAAAAATTTATTATAAGAGTTTTCACTCAAATCCATTTTCTTTTATACACAAAACTCAAACTTCAATACTTGATAATTTTTAAAGTCTCATACTTAAATTTTCAATTCAATCATCTTTACTTTAAATTTAAAGTAAATTAAATTAGAATTGTTCCATACTCTAATTCTAAAAATAATTATATTATAATAAGTAATATATATATTTTTTCCACTAAATTTATCAAATTTTAAACCATTTTACTTTATGATTTAAAATGACACTTATTAGACCCTTCATCGATGGCTCTAAATATTCACTAATTAAATTTTCTCAAAATTTTTCCAAGTGTTTAATTTTTCGAAAATTCAACAGAGTCTCCTTTGCATGGAGAGCCCTTTACAATTTCATAAATATGAATTATAGATACACATCAATCAAAAGGTAGGAACACAATATATATATATATAATTCTTAACACATAAACACTTAGCAATTCATACCTTTCATTTTAGCATTTAAAATGCGAGCATGCTTACTTTTATACTTACTCTTTTGCTAATTAATCATTCAAATATCCTCTTACACCTGCACTTAACTTATTGAAACATATTAGCATGCACCTATAAACATATGAAGCATTAAAATCATAGTTTAAATAAGACAACAACTCCAAACTTCAAAGTTTTCAAATTCAGACCTGCTACAAAGACTTAGGCTTTTGACACAGTAAAACTCATAATCTGAAAATACTCATAAAATAAAAGTTATTCTACTAATTCTAAGCTTTCCAGCGATATAAATATCATCAAAATCGGATTTACGTTTAAAGTTATGCCCAATTTACTTTCAGCTTTAAACTCAGAAATTATAAAAGAGGACAGAGATGTTCATCAGTTTTCAAACTCATTTTTGAATAACTAAACAGCAAAATTTTCAAAAATGATACAAAGATGATTTCTAGCTTACTTAAAGCACTCTCTTTTGCAAAAAGAATGGACTCATTTGGATATTTAAATCACAAGTTATCGCCGTTTTAAAACAGTACTTTTCAACCAAAATTTTCTGGCACAAGACCTTTTATTGTCAAAATTTTCAAACCAGTATTAAATCCAAACTACATAATTTTATATCAAAAATAGTTTCTCTAAAACATTTATTACATGATCCTTTTCTCTGGAAAGCCATGACATCTAGAATTACACTATAATACATACAACAAACTTTCAAAATGGTTTACAAAGAAAACTTTTTCCCAATTAACAAACAAGTCTTTTAAAAGAAGACTCATATTTTAATTAAGATAATTACTTTCTTATATTAGTAAGAAACAATTATCTATCCAAACTAGAGTTTGGAATTACATATTGATTTTTTTTAATTGCTTTCACAATTAAAAATCTTATTTTGTTGCTTTATTTATTATTATTTCTAGCTTTTCACAAAAATTTGCATTTTATAATAAATGAATCTTATATATTCAATTTTCTCTTAATCCACAAAGCTAAACATT
This sequence comes from Allium fistulosum, assembly GCA_030737815.1. NCBI lineage: Eukaryota > Viridiplantae > Streptophyta > Magnoliopsida > Asparagales > Amaryllidaceae > Allium > Allium fistulosum. The sequence continues at coordinate 1,284,561,549 of CM060905.1, forward strand.
TATTTTATTATCGCTAAGAACTAGCCAAGGTTGATACTTAATTCAAACTTGTTTTCAATTGAACTTCACAAATACATAATTAACAAGTTTTTAACACTATTTAAATTCATAACCAAACTTACTCTAATGGTTTTGCTCCTTATTAAATTTCATGCTAATTCAAAAGCAACAAATTAGCATTTTCTTAAATTTTCCCAAAGGCATACTTTTTTTCACTTGTTATTAATCAAATGATTAAATGTTTAAACTAATCTTCATAACTATCCTTTTACATTTTACTAAACCTCATTCCAATTAATATGTTAGTTTCCTAAACAATTCATTTTCTTAATTTGAATACTTTGTTTTATTAATCACTGTCACATAATAGTTTCATCCAATTAAGGTATTTCCTTAATTAAAATTATTTGCCATATAAATAAATTACCATAAGGTAATATTTTCCAAAAATACTTTAACCAAAAACTTACTTAAGCATTTTAAATTTTCCATGTATGTAAACTTTCACAAACATGTAATATAACCAATAATGAATACAATTTATTTAAATGAAACCATATTCAAATTTTCCAATTATCAATTTATAAAATGATAACATGTAACTAATACATTTATAGTGAATGACATTATCAAGGACTGCAAAGTTGACCAAGATCAACATTGCCTCTCCATTACCCTCTATGTCACAATATTTTCATAAATCCTTAAGTATATATAAAATACTTATCTCAAATGGCAATTTAGAATTTTCAAAATCTTTGCAATATCTATATATTTTTGCATTCAACATCCATACTAGTAAATATTATTTATTGCCATTTCAAAAGCATGTATCACATCGCCCCGTAAGCGTTTAGGAATCCATATCGATAACGCTGATCAGACGCATCGACCAGAATTCTTAAAATACTTATTATCCAATTGACACAAGAAATTATAAAACCTGTTTTGATTTCTTAAGGAATCTTAAACTTGGTTGTAACAATGTTTATTTTAAAAACATAAAACATTTTCTAATTATACAACCATACAATCAATTCATAAAACAATCAGGTTATATACATAAGTATATCTCTTGTTAGAAAGATTTCCATTCACATGGATGCTTTCTTTCCCAAAAATTATTTTAGTAATTTTACTTCTTTAAAATGCATCCATGAAATTCTTAAACATTAAATTTTTTTTCATTTTAACCTTTGGTTAAATACCACTTGTGAATTAAATTTCATTTTCAAAATTTAATCTTTCTAATAATTCTTGCAATAGCTACAACTTGAAGACACCGTAAGTTCTTATCATTTGCATTGAGTAGGTTTCTAACTCTCAATTATATCACCTACTCAATATTATTTCAACAATTACTATGCTAACACACATTCATGCAATCATCAACAAAACAAGCATTTATTAAAAACAAAGCATTAAATGTGCCCAGCGAAAACGGTCACAACATTTCCGCTGCGCAACTCTAATCACTAAGGATCAAAACACATAATTTAAATCTAAGCCATCTGAGGTCTAACTTCTACTATTTTAAAAATAGTGATATTTAAAACCCTTATAATGTTTTCAAACTTATTATCCATTCTAAGAAAATGAAAAGACTATTCTAAATTTTTTAAAAGGTGAACTTTACCCCTTTCCTATCCTATCCATGTTTATCCATTTTCCTCTAAGATAGTTACTTTCAGATCTGTTCTATATTCTTCTTCTTTATTCAAATCTGTATTGAATTAGGTATAATTCACATGTTTATTCTAGACTTGTAAATCAAGAATGAAATTGGAAGGTTATAGAATATATTTGATTTAGAGTTGATAATCATATGTATTATGTTGTGATGAATGTTTGTACATTGAAATTTGTACATTGGGAATGTTAAATACACAATAGAATTATGTGTAAACATGGAAGGATAGGGTGACTGTGGTTAACAGCGCCAACAATTGAGGAAGTTTGAGATTGGCCTTATTTAATGAGCTTATTTTATTTATTTTGTTATTTGAGTTGGTAAACCCAAGATTTCGCTATAGTATTTGGGTTGGTATAAACCAAAGATTTAGTTGTAATTTATTTATTTTCGGCTCTGTTATATTTTATTTCTTGAGTTGGAAATATTACGGTAGGCGGAAGTCCATAGCGGTGTAACTATGGAAAGTCATAATCGGAGCAGGTTCACGGGGATTATGGGATCATTGGTTAAGTTTTGCCCGTAGTGCAAAAGGCACAAGCGGAAGCCGTAGTGGTGTAATTGTCGAACAGGGGTGTAACTGGACATGATCAGAGCAGTGGTGTAACCAGCGGAAGATCATGATTGGGGAATTCGGTGGTGTAACTAAATGGGATGCGTGATAGGATTTTTGCCCATTTATCAGTGGAAAGCATGGGTGTACCATGCGAAATAGGATATATGAGGCATTTGTCCACTTGTTGCTGAGAAATAATATGAGGGAGGCCGATGATACCAGTGAAGCTAAGCTAAACTCGTGTGTTCTTTCCATTGTAACTTGTGGAGTAGTTGAGGACGGATGTGTGGCAGGCCGATCAGCGCTTTATTTCAGATTATTACTATTTTACTTAGATGGGTAATCTAAGTCATTATTCTCTTATCTACTTAGATAGTTAATCCAAGTTATTATTCCTTTATTATTCTCATTTATACTTAGATGGGTAATCTAAGTTATGCTCCATTCTGTTTGTAATTTGGATGGTCTAAACAGACCTGAAAGTTTGTTATTCTTATTCCTCTTTTAGTATTTTATTCATTCAACGGACTTTATGTCTGACCCATTCGCTTTTTTCCCCACCCATAAGAAGACAGTTTAGAAACTATTGGGATTTGGTAAAAGGGCAAGTTTCACTCTTAGGTTCAACATCATTGGGGACAGTAGCCTAATCCTGGTTAGTAACCATATGTTGAATACTTTATCATTATTCCGCTGTGAGAGTTTATAAACATTACTCTGACTTAACTTTGTTATTTGCAGGATACCAAACCAGCAATTCATGCTTAAGTGGACTTGGATTTTTGGTTCATCGAAAATTTAAGCCTACTGGGGTGCGGGTTGTTACAGTTACTAACGTCCTATAAATAAATAAACCAATTAATCAACGTAACCTTTTGAAAACTGTAACATATAATTTATGGAAATATATTTATACAAACATCTAATAAATAAATAAAACAATTAATCAATGTAACCTTTTGAAAACTGTACCATATAATTATGGAAATATATAATCCATTATATTCGAAAATCTTGTGAAAGGTAAATTCTATTCTTTTTCTAACTAGGTTATATATATAACATAAACGACAAACATTTGATCCATACTTAGAAAAGTCTACGTAAGTGTAACGACCCCGGATTTTATATATATTTAAATTGATAATTAAAATTAATTTTGAATAAAATTTGTGAAATTAATTGATAAATTGATGTGAGTTTCCCCGAAATCAAATAAATTCTGTATAAATCATTTAAATTTAAATTATTGTATATATATGTATATATGTGAATATATATGTATTTGGGCATATATGAGTAAATTTGAAATTATATATATATATATATTTGATTTGAATTTAAATCGTAAATAAATGGTTTAAAAATAAAAATACAAATTATATAAGATAAAGTATAAAAAAATATAATAGTAACCCATTTGCTAAAATTTAACAACTAATTAAAATATAGAAATTATTTATATTACAAATTAATAAGACTAAAGAAAAATAAACAAATATAAATATAAAAGTATAAAGTAAATACATTGGATAAAATCTAATAACATAAACTAAAATAGAAATTCACCTATATTACAAAATAAATATAAAAAATACATAAGATAAATTATAGAAAATATATATAGTAAACAAATTAGTTAAATTAAACAATATATTAAATATGGAAATACATTCAAATATGAAAAAGAAAATAAAAATATACAAATATTTATGAAGCTCACTTATATTACAAAGTGATAAAACAAACAAAAGAAAATACACATTCAAATAAGAAAATAAAATATATATGTAGGCTTACAAAGTTAGAAGCCACCAGATTTTTCTTTCAATGTATAAAATAAAATAAAGAAAATAAAATAAGGTAAGTGGTACAACTAATAAATGCAGCCTCCAATTGAAAAAAATATCTCTGTTTAAATTTTGTACAAAATATAAACACTTGTACAACATTTCATTTCAGCTGAAAACAAATATTTATCATCTTCAACAACATAACTTCTCATTCCAATTTCGTTCATTATTGTAACTGAGAAAAATCTGAGGTAATACCACCTTGCATTCAAACAAATATCATCCTACAATTAAACAAACAATACAAATTCATATTAACCTGAGATCAAGAAGAAGAGTTCCAGTAACAAATTCAAACATGATTTTTCAACTTTTAAAATTCAAAAAGGCTTCAACTTCCAGTTGAAAACTTCTGGAATCAAAATGTTTAAGGTGAGTAACAATTAATGATTTCAAACTTGAATATATATTTTGCAAATGCTCTGTCTATATGCATCAGTGATTGCTTTTCTTCTTCTCTGTTTAGTTCCAGAGTATCAAAACAACAAAGAAAATTCCATGTCTTCCTTTGTAATCCATATCAGGCTTCAGTTTTAAAACAAGACAGTTGTGTTTAAGTATGAGCTACTGTAAAGACCCGCAAATCCGCCTTCCGAAAACCCGACACTGCTACGTCCACTGTAGCAATTGCCGAACAATCGGATGGCGGAAATGCGAACTTTAATATTTAAAAGAAGAGGAGGAAGAAAAAATAGAAGAAAAAGAGAAGAAAGAGAGAATGGAGAAGAACAACAACACGGAAGAACAACAGAACATAAAACAATATCAGAATCTTACACATCGCAACGGAATAATATATAATAGATAATCAATAGTCTTTTAAAACAAAGAACTATATCAGTTTATACATACATCAATCAGAGTCAATATACAACAATGGACAGTTATATAAACTTGTCCTCATACAGAATACACAGCGGAATAAATACTATCAGATACAAATACTACATCTCGCCATCCAGCTTATCTCCAAAGCTCCAGAATATCCAGACTATCCTGATAACATAACTCTAGGCTGCCCGTGTGGAAAATTTGTGGGCACCCAGAGTTTAGAAGGGAACAATAAACTCCGAGTCAGTCATGGTGACTGGTGTGAGATCGTAAAACAGTTATTCTTTATAACAACAAACTAATTTTTAAAGTCAATTCGAAATGCTTTTGGAAAATGAAACTACCATAAGACCTCCCGCCACACACACAATGCAAACGCAGAATTGGAGGAGATTTCTTCTTATGATAGTCAAAGATGCTTACTACGCAAAATCAAATCATTTCTGATATTATTATTAGTGCATAGTGTAGAAATCATTTCGAAAGTATAATATAAATCTTAGCCAGCATAGGCATTCCGCACTTATGCCTACTATAGCTACCATCCAAACAGTGGTGACCACCATAAGTGAATGATAGGTTCTACAACTAAAACCGTACAAGTGTCGTATTGTTTCTTTGGATTTCCAACAAATGGTCAGGCTAAGGAACTTCCTATCCACGATGGGTACGTCCCTAGAATAGACGACCCAAGAACCTAACCGGATTCTGCCAACACAAGGCCGGGTTACCTCTGCAAAAATAGGTAACTACTGACACGCGTATGCCATCCCTCGATCGTCACCGATCTTCCCGAGTATCCCCGATTTCCAACAACCACAAAGTAATAAACTTGCAGCAACCACAGAGGTTAAGTATCTGGGCTCCATACCATGATACCACCTTTATCCAGAAGGAATGACATACACTAAGGGGCGCTACTCCCTAGAACCTTGCCGCATCCTTCCTGTTTCGACCATTTTCGGGGTGTGAGGCTCGACGAAGTCTCGTCCACAAAGCTACGCTTTGTTCACAAAGCCATGCTTCGGGTCAAACAAATGATCAACCTATGATCACAAAGATATAAGATCAAACAAATGATCATATCAAAAATGATCAAACACTGATCATCACACAGCAACACTCGGCATGCCACATTACCAAATTGGGATATATCGCTGATAAATTTCAACTACATAACCTCTGAGCTCGTACGTCTCAGAGAAGGGTGTTAAGCTAAGAGAATAAATTCTCTGCCACCAACAGAGATGTATTTGAAAGAAATCGGCTTTATATCTCAAAGTGTAATGTCAGACATGTATCCATACAAGTCTGTTCTGGGTTTGAACAGAACCGAAGGCACTTCTCACGAAGCCCTTGCAAATCCGGATAATTTCCAATCACGTCCGGACTTCCCGTCACTAAGGGTGATAAAACCTCTATATCGGGGATCAGCCGATGCAGAGTAACTCGACGGTAATCCTTCCGTTTTCAAAAATATCCGGTCTTCAACACCGGTCTTCAAATGCTATCCATATACGACGTATCACATATTCGGAATGGGTTATACGACCCAAAGGTCCTTTCCCGGCTAACCCGAATAGTGAGCGCAATTTAAAATCATATGGATATGGGATTTCAATTAAGTCACAACTTATTAATTCAACTTCTTTTTTTCAAATGGTTTAACAAATTACCATTTTCAAATCTTTAGACAAAAAGATTCATTTTAAACAACCTCCAATGGTTTAAACAATTTCCACATTTAAATCTTTTAAATAAAAGATTCATTCACAGATTTTCCCAATTAATCTCCATTTCAGTTTAACTCATTAAATCTTTAAATCAAAGATTTAACTTATAGCTTTCAAAACAATTCCATTTCAAATGATTTAAACCAATCATTATTTTAAATCTGTTAAAAATAAACAGATTTAATTCATAGCTTTCAAAAAGGATTCATAACTTGGAAAACCATTTTTCAATTCGATCTTGAAATTCCTTTAACTAAATTAGAATTTCATTTCTTATCTGAAAGCTTTTATTCTTTTAAAACAACAGTTTTTATTTTGGAAAATCTGATTCATCCATACGAGTTGAAATCCTTTGGTTAAGTTCAAATTCTCAAAATTACATTTTTTTTTGGTTTAAATTCAGATAAACACATTTATAACATTTTCAATCCCTAGTTTCAAATCATAGGATTCAATTCCAAACTTGAATTCAAATTTAAATCAAATTATTTAAATTTCCAAAACTCGATTAAGTTGTTCAAAATAACTTTTATCTTTGAAATTCCATTTCAAAAGTTTTTCACATTTAACCCAATTTCCAATTTCAAAATCAATTGAAATTAAAATTTCAATTTCAAAAACATCAGATTTAAATTATCTATGACTTAACCGATTTCCACGTGAAATCCATATTTGTGTGTGTAACAGTGTGGTCCAGGGGTTTCACACAATAGTGCACAACATCAATCATCATAGATATATCGATAAGCGGTATAACCCATAACGCTTATCTTCATTCACAGATTCATAGATAAAATAAATTTATCAGTCACAAAGATTCATCATTACAATTCGATGTGGGTTTCGGATAACCAACTGGAATCCGACTCCCTATCGCATCGAAATTCAAGTGCCGTGTTACGGACCATGGGTTGCATATCCACATAGTAATATATCACAGAAATAGAAATTACATCTCAGATCACAACATAAATCAGGATGTATCACAAAGCATCATATATCAGGGATATCAAATAATTCAACATTCAATAGAATTCAACATCCGTAGGTAGGATCAATTTAATTATCTGATTGATTTGAATCAAATTTGTTTCTATGAATAAATTACTAATCCTGGTTAATTAATATTAATCAATTACAAATTATTTTGATTAATTATTCTTTAATCATTTATTAATAATCATCAATAATAATTTACTAATCCCTTAATTATTAATTGATCAATCTTTAATTATTAAATAATTAACTTTTAACTATTTAATTCACCATTCTATTAATTATCTTCAATTAATAAATTTACCCTTAATTTCTTTTACGAAGTAATTAACAATTTACAATTGATTTGTGTCAATTAATTACTCTAATTATTTATCAAATTTTATCACATAAATTTGATTACTTAATAACTTTTAGTTAATTAACTTCATTAACTAATAACATTTCTTCAATTCTTTTCTTGAGAAATTATCTTAGATTTATTCATATTAAATCATTTCCAATTATAATTTAATCTAAATCATTAATTAACTTTTAATCATTCTTTTATTTAACTTAAGTAGTTAATTACCATTTATTAATCACTTAATCATTACTTAATTCAAACTCCAATTACAATTATGATTTAATTGATTGATTTAATTGTTCAGCCAAATTGACACTTAGAAGTCTCTTCAAATTTTGAAAATCAATTATAGTATTAATTACAAATTAAAGCAATTCCTTCGTATGAAAGAATTTTAAATCAAATTATTTAAACTTATTTAATTTCAAAAACTTGAAAGAGACTTCTAAGTGTCAATTTGGCTGAACAATTAAATCAATCAATTAAATCATAATTGTAATTGGAGTTTGAATTAAGTAATGATTAAGTGATTAATAAATGGTAATTAACTACTTAAGTTAAATAAAAGAATGATTAAAAGTTAATTAATGATTTAGATTAAATTATAATTGGAAATGATTTAATATGAATAAATCTAAGATAATTTCTCAAGAAAAGAATTGAAGAAATGTTATTAGTTAATGAAGTTAATTAACTAAAAGTTATTAAGTAATCAAATTTATGTGATAAAATTTGATAAATAATTAGAGTAATTAATTGAGACAAATCAATTGTAAATTGTTAATTACTTCGTAAAAGAAATTAAGGGTAAATTTATTAATTGAAGATAATTAATAGAATGGTGAATTAAATAATTAAAAGTTAATTATTTAATAATTAAAGATTGATCAATTAATAATTAAGGGATTAGTAAATTATTATTGATGATTATTAATAAATGATTAAAGAATAATTAATCAAAATAATTTGTAATTGATTAATATTAATTAACCAGGATTAGTAATTTATTCATAGAAATAAATTTGATTCAAATCAATCAGATAATTAAATTGATCCTACCTACGGATGTTGAATTCTATTGAATGTTGAATTATTTGATATCCCTGATATATGATGCTTTGTGATACATCCTGATTTATGTTGTGATCTGAGATGTAATTTCTATTTCTGTGATATATTACTATGTGGATATGCAACCCATGGTCCGTAACACGGCACTTGAATTTCGATGCGACAGGGAGTCGGATTCCAGTTGGTTATCCGAAACCCACATCGAATTGTAATGATGAATCTTTGTGACTAATAAATTTATTTTATCTATGAATCTGTGAATGAAGATAAGCGTTATGGGTTATACCGCTTATCGATATATCTGTGATGATTGATGTTGTGCACTATTGTGTGAAACCCCTGGACCACACTGTTACACACACAAATATGGATTTCACGTGGAAATCGGTTAAGTCACAGATAATTTAAATCTGATGTTTTTGAAATTGAAATTTTAATTTCAATTGATTTTGAAATTGGAAATTTGGGTTAAATGTGAAAAACTTTTGAAATGGAATTTCAAAGATAAAAGTTATTTTGAACAACTTAATCGAGTTTTGGAAATTTAAATAATTTGATTTAAATTTGAATTCAAGTTTGGAATTGAATCCTATGATTTGAAACTAGGGATTGAAAATGTTATAAATGTGTTTATCTGAATTTAAACCAAAAAAAATGTAATTTTGAGAATTTGAACTTAACCAAAGGATTTCAACTCGTATGGATGAATCAGATTTTCCGAAATAAAAACTGTTGTTTTAAAAGAATAAAAGCTTTCAGATAAGAAATGAAATTCTAATTTAGTTAAAGGAATTTCAAGATCGAATTGAAAAATGGTTTTCCAAGTTATGAATTCTTTTTGAAAGCTATGAATTAAATCTGTTTATTTTTAACAGATTTAAAATAATGATTGGTTTAAATCATTTGAAATGGAATTGTTTTGAAAGCTATAAGTTAAATCTTTGATTTAAAGATTTAACGAGTTAAACTGAAATGGAGATTAATTGGGAAAATCTGTGAATGAATCTTTTATTTAAAAGATTTAAATGTGGAAATTGTTTAAACCATTGGAGGTTGTTTAAAATGAATCTTTTTGTCTAAAGATTTGAAAATGGTAATTTGTTAAACCATTTGAAAAAAAGAAGTTGAATTAATAAGTTGTGACTTAATTGAAATCCCATATCCATATGATTTTAAATTGCGCTCACTATTCGGGTTAGCCGGGAAAGGACCTTTGGGTCGTATAACCCATTCCGAATATGTGATACGTCGTATATGGATAGCATTTGAAGACCGGTGTTGAAGACCGGATATTTTTGAAAACGGAAGGATTACCGTCGAGTTACTCTGCATCGGCTGATCCCCGATATAGAGGTTTTATCACCCTTAGTGACGGGAAGTCCGGACGTGATTGGAAATTATCCGGATTTGCAAGGGCTTCGTGAGAAGTGCCTTCGGTTCTGTTCAAACCCGGAACAGACTTGTATGGATACATGTCTGACATTACACTTTGAGATATAAAGCCGATTTCTTTCAAATACATCTCTGTTGGTGGCGGAGAATTTATTCTCTTAGCTTAACACCCTTCTCTGAGACGTACGAGCTCAGAGGTTATGTAGTTGAAATTTATCAGCGATATATCCCAATTTGGTAATGTGGCATGCCGAGTGTTGCTGTGTGATGATCAGTGTTTGATCATTTGTGATATGATCATTTGTTTGATCTTATATCTTTGTGATCATAGGTTGATCATTTGTTTGACCCGAAGCATGGCTTTGTGAACAAAGCGTAGCTTTGTGGACGAGACTTCGTCGAGCCTCACACCCCGGAAATGGTCGAAACAGGAAGGATGCGGCAAGGTTCTAGGGAGTAGCGCCCCTTAGTGTATGTCATTCCTTCTGGATAAAGGTGGTATCATGGTATGGAGCCCAGATACTTAACCTCTGTGGTTGCTGCAAGTTTATTACTTTGTGGTTGTTGGAAATCGGGGATCCTCGGGAAGATCGGTGACGATCGGGGGATGGCATACGCGTGTCAGTAGTTACCTATTTTTGCAGAGGTAACCCGGCCTTGTGTTGGCAGAGATCCGGTTAGGTTCTCGGGTCGTCTATTCCAGGGACGTACCTGTAACGACCCGGAATTTTGAACGAATTAAATTGAGAATATTTAATTTATTTTAAATATTCGAACGATGATTTAATTTGAATCCCGAATATAACTTTGAATTTGACGATTAAATTATAAAATTTAATCTATTAAATGCTGAATAAAATTTAAATCTTCAATTTAAAGTTGAAGAAAATTATTTCGAAGGCTTTTAAAATTCGTAGTGATAATACTGAAGATAATAGAAGCTTCAGAAATTAATTTGGAAACAATCTGTTCAGTTTTGAAATTATATCGTTCGAATCGATATTTAAAAATAGTCATTTTTCAAACAGTCTCGGAATTCGACGAAACAAATTTCATTGGGTCCGGAATATTGAATTATTGTCGGATTTCAAATTTCGTATTTTTTGGGTTTGTTATGTGAACGTACGAAACATAAACGCGTTGAATCTTATCGAATTCAATTTAAGTTTAAACCTGTAATTGGTCAACGAGAGCTCGTTATCTGTAATGACCCAAGATTTTAGGAATTCATTCTGGAAAATATAAATAAATTTAAAATAATTTTTAAATTAATTTTGGAAGGAGATTGTTATGGCTTGATAGTGTATCAGTATGTGTGTACATGTGTGCACAGGGTATACACATGAACTAAAGCTAAAAATCTCTGAACTTTAAGAATAAATACATATTGATATGTATGGGAATATATATATATATATATATATATATTAAATCTTTAAAAGCTGAATGCATAAGTAAATATAAATATATGTATGCTACTGAATATTTTTCTTAAGTATACATGTGCATGTGTGTGTCAATACAGAATGATATATATATATAAATATATACATGTGCTAATAAAATACCAGAGTTTAAATTAGTGAGATAAAATATACAGACATATTTTAATAAAAGCAGAAATGAAAAGAATAGAGATATAAAAAGGAATAATCCTCTTATAAGTAAATGAAGGAAGTACATACCATTTACATGAAAGCTAAAAATAGAAAAAAATAAGAGAAAACAGAGAAATGTTGCTATAGGCAGAATTAGGAAGTGTATTAAATAAATAACAAAACCTAGTCACATTTTTAGCATGATTGTAGACAAGGGGGAAAAATATTTTCTGAAAAGCAATTTCTGAAAGAAAAATGTAACCACTTTTCTCTTCACCCAAATTAAGCCGGGAAGGGGTAAAACTTTGGGTTAAAATGCAGATAACATGATTTTCTGGTGGGCAAAAATGGCTTTAGCCAATACCCAAAACCCTAAGAGAAACCCTGTATATATATATACAAGTATATACAGCAGCCTCCTCTTCTCCTCAGAAAAGAATTTTGAAAAAAAAGGGAAGAAAAACAATACCACAGAAATCATAAGACAAGGAAAGAAAGAGAGCTTGAGGATAAGAGCAGGAGTTCATCAATTAATTAAGGAAACAAAGAAGAGAGCTAGGTGAGAAAACTCACTCAAAAAATCTAAGGCAATAAGTCCTAATGTAGGCAGCCAGATAAAAGTATTTTTATTAAAAGAGTATTTTCATATATGAATGTTTATCTGTGAATTTAAACCTAAATATGTTTTGATTTTTTTTGGTTGATCATTTGTTTTATTATAACAAAGTTTTATGTGTTGTTAGCATACATGTCTGTTTTATACACTCAGATCTCTGATATGTTAATGTTTAGGGATATAAATAAATACCCAGAAAATAAAATGTTGAGAATAGGCAAGTAGTATTGGTTTTGGCTCAACCCAGAAAGATGTAAATAATGTTGAGCTGCAATATACTCATGTATAAGTGCTAAGGCTTGAAATAGAAAGGAATTAGGGGTGCAATAGGGTTGCCTATGTGCTGATGCTCCTGATTCAATAAAATGCATAGCAAACAAGATTTTGTGATTCAGTGAAACCAGATTATTCTGAGTTTAACTCAAGCACAAATGTTTGCAAAAGAAAAACTCTCTTAGAAACCATAAGCCAATGTTAGTTGCCTAAGCTCCTTTAAAAATACCAGGATGAATATCTATATATATATATACAGAATCTTATTTTGTAGTCACCAATGGCTGTTTGCTTGTTGTTTCTGTATGGTCATGAATAATAGGAGATACCATGATATGGATGTTTTAGCTAAATAAAATGAATCACTGAATGGTTTGTCATGAAAAATCAAAGGGGTTATTATTAACTTAAATCTGATTAGGAAATTGGGGTCAAGAACACTGCAGGAATGACTTGTGTGCTTGAGTAACATAAGTTGACACATGGCTTGTTTAAGTCCTGAGATCTTTGTGTAATGGAGTGAATTAGTTCATTACAGTGTGTCCATTGATTCATAAATATTGCAGATGAGACCAAGGATAGATAAATATACCAAGGAGATAATACTTGAGCAGATGAGAAAACTAGAGTTTTTCCCAGATTTGAAATATGAGGATTGAATAAGTGATTTAACTCATATTAGTTATTTTCCTGTTTGGTATGAATGATTGTTTGTCTATGATTGAGTTGTATGCTTGAATGTATGTGCCATATTCATATGTGTAGTCTCTGGAAAGAAAGTTAAAGTGTGCACATGCACAATGACACAGAGCATGCACACAAGTATTTACCTGATTCCAAAGGACAGAACCTTATGTACTTGTACTTAACTTGATTTTAACCTAATTAACAAATTGCTTTTGTGAATTTTCTCATACCAGACATATGTCTGACCCTAGTGTGCTAATGGCATCTGGGGTGTCTCATTTAAAATGAGGCAGTTTCAAATGCTTTTTCAGGGATTGCAGCAACTAAATAGGAGTAGGAGCAAGGCTTTGAGAAGAAGATATAGCATGCTAAAACTTAGTTAGATAAGAGCCTAAATGTTGAAATCTACATGTATTGACAATTTAAATTGCTACTTGTATAAAGTGATGAATATTGGATGGATATTTGGTTAGGCATTTTGTTAAGAGATTGATCTGTATCTGGAAACTATGAATTAAGTTAAATATCTGTTATGTTTAAAAGTATTTTAATCAAATCTTGTAAGTAGATTTAGCAAGAACACCATGTTAAAATTGAATGATTACATTTTATAAATGCATTAGTCAATCATGAATCTTTGGAAAGGATTTAAGTTTTGGAAAATCTGGAGAGTTGATTCTCAGAAAATTTAAATGGTTTTATTTTCTAATATAGCATATGTATGCAAAAGAAATAGGCATAGATTAAATGTTTTATATGGCTGCAAGGTTTCTATAGTTAAACTTGTTTCATACAAATGTTTCATGTCCTATTTTTAATTAGAGAAAGGATCTGTAATAAGGTAGATGGAAGCCAGATTCAAATAGTTGCAGATATATATGCACATAAATATGTTTAGTGCAAACATTACCACATTTTTTTCTTTGCACTTGTAATAGGAATCTGGATTTCACTCAGATTTTAACCAAATGCATTTTTAAGGCCAGACAGACCTTATAGGAAGAAATACAAACCTGAATGATGATAAACACTTCTATAATCCTCAAAACCCAAGAACCTTACTCTTAATTCATATTAATCCTGAAGCCTTCCAGGTTATAGGGATGTGATTCAATAATGATTAAGCAAGGATTATTGTTTTGTATGATGGGTCTTAGGTAAAAAATAAAATATATATAGGTGCAGATAGGTAGATAACAGATTCCAGACTGCACAAAAGAAAAAAAAAGAAAAATTGTGTTTGAACCGACCAGCATAGCACTCGAACTCGTGACCTTGCATGTATAAGTTAGGCGCGTTTCCATTACGCCTAGATGTTGCTTGTGTTTCCTTAGGATCCACTTTATTTTATACTGATTTTGACACTATTCAGAACTTAACACAAACATCTATATTAAAAGCTTGTTTACTACTGATTATTTCCTGATCACTTCTTAGTTAGTATAAACAGACTAATGTGTATGTTTCCAGTGGATTGTTTGATCAAAAAAAAATAATATGAAATAAATTAGCAATCCAACATCCTCTTGTTTTTCAAAACTCTGATTCAAACAAGAGAGGCATATACATCCTCACATGTATGTGCTTATCTTTGTGAATGTACTGATATACTTATATTGGTTGATTATTGTGATCCTGGATATATTTTGGTTTATTGTAGAAAGATATTGACCCTGAGAATTATATTTGCAATGGATATATCTATATATCCTCTTTACAAAAAAAAAATTCCTTATGAAATTAGAATAGAATATAGGAGGGTCATTTCAGTTGGTATCAGAGCTATGTTATTCAACATAGTAGAAGTAAGGATCAAGTCCTTAGATAGAAATAAAATTAAAAGGAACTAAATATTAAACTAACCAGCTATGTAAATTATTATTAGCAAACTATGGTAGGGAGACCACCAAATCAGGGAGCAGGATCTTCCCATGCACCACCAATGGTCAATCTGCAAGACTTGGTGAGGGCATTTAGGGATGGGGCAGGACAAAGGCAAGAAAATCCCTATGAAGAACTCTCAAAATTGCTTAAGACATATACTCATTTAGGAGGCAAAAGCTTTGAAGGGACAGAGAGTATCATGGAAATTCAAACATGGTTGAGAACATTGGAAAGAATTTTCAATGACATGCAACTTGATGATCAAAGAAAGAGGCAAGTGGCTTCAAGACAGCTAAAAGGAGTAGCTTTAGGCTGGTGGGAAGTAATCATTGCAGGAAGGAAAGGGAGAAGTTCAGAAATTTTAAGAGCAATAATAACAAGAAAGGTAAGGGGAGGTATCACCCTTATGATAAGAAGAAAGAAGAGGCTAGTAACAAAAGCACTGGAGATGTCAAAGCTAAGGAAGACAAGAAGAAAATTGTGTGCCATCAGTGTGGAAAGGAAGGGCATATCAAACCAAAATGTCCAGAATTGAAAGGAGGAGCTTTCAAATGCTATCTATGTGGGAAAGAGGGGCATATGAAGAGGAATTGTCCTGAGTATAAACAGCAAGGCAAATTGGCAAATTTGGAAGGAAAAGGCAAAGCCACAGTGGAGAGTAACACTGTAAACCATAGCCAAGTGGAAGGTACATTACTTATTTGTACCATACCCATAACAGTAGTATATGATACTGGGGCAACTCACTCCTTAATTTCTTATGAACTGGTTAGAATGCTAAAACTGAATTGCATATTGGTTGAAACCCCATTGCATATACACAGTCCATTGGGGAGTTCTAGTGTTTTAAATATGATTTGTGTGGATGTGGGATTAAACATAGGAGGAAATATTTTTATTTCCAATTTATATGTTTTGAATTACCCAAATATAGGTGTTATATTGGGGGTAGACTGGTTAAGGCAATTTAAAGCCATAATTAATTTAGACTCATCCACCATATCATTGCAAAATTCTAGAGGCCAGAGAATCACAGTTTTATGTGAGGTAGCTAAGGAAGGAAAACTATATCATTTAGTTGACTCAGAAAAAGATTTCAGTGAGCTAATCATTGAAGAAATTCCCATAGTCAATGAATATTTGGATGTGTTTGGTGAGGTCAAGGGTATTCCACACCATAGACCAGTAGAGTTCCAGATCAATTTAGTTCCAGGAGCAAGCCCAGTGATTAAAAAGCCAACTAGAATGGGGCCAAATGAACTAAAGGAACTAAAGAAACAGTTAGAAGAATTGGAAGAAAAGGGTTTTATAAGACCAAGTAATTCTTGCTGGGGAGCACCAGTGGTGTTTGTTAAGAAGCAAGATGGATCCTTAAGACTCTGCATAGATTATAGAGAATTAAACAAAGTAACTATTAAAAATAAATACCCATTGCCAAGAATAGATGATCTTTTTGATCAATTAGCAGGGGCAAAAGTATTTTCTAGACTAGACTTAGCATCTGGTTTTCATCAAATGAAGGTGGAAGAATCAAGCATCAAGTACACTGCCTTTAACACTAGGTATGGGTTGTATGAATTTTTGGTTATGCCATTTGGCTTGACCAATGCACCATCTTATTTTGTAGATTTAATGAACAGAACCTTTAGAGATTGCTTAGACAAGTTTGTGCTTATTTTCATAGATGACATTTTGATTTATTCCAAGACAGTGGAAGAACATGAGCATCATTTGCACCTGGTTTTGTCTAGGCTAAGGGAAAAAGATTTAAAGGCAAAATTTTCAAAATGTGTGTTTTGGAAGGAGGAAGTACATTTTCTTGGCCATGTTATATCTGCCAAAGGAATTTCTGTGAACCCCAATAAAATAGTGGCTATTCAAGCATGGAAGAGGCCAAGCACTGTGAGTGAGGTGAGGTCATTTATGGGGATGGCAGGGTATTATAGAAGGTTTATAAAAGATTTTTCAAAAATTTCTACACCACTCACTAACCTAACCAGGAAGAACCAAGCTTTTGTTTGGTCAGAAAAATGTGAAAAGTCTTTTGAACAGTTGAAGGAGGCATTGGTGAATGCTCCAATTCTAAAAGTACCACATGGAAATGAAGAATTAGTGGTATACACTGATGCTAGTGGATTTGGCTTGGGTGCAGTGTTGATGCAACAAGGCCAAGTCATTGCATATGCATCCAGACAACTTAAACCCCATGAAGTAAGGTATGCCACACATGATCTCGAATTAGCAGCTGTGATATATGCTTTAAAACTTTGGAGACATTATTTATTAGGCACTAAGTTTGAACTTTACACTGACCACAAGTCTCTAAAGTATTTGTTTTCACAAAAAGATTTGAACATGAGGCAACACAGATGGGTGGAGTTCTTAGCTGCCTATGATTTTGACATACTCTATACACCAGGCAAAGCAAACAAAGTTGCAGATGCTCTAAGTAGACAGCATGCTAAATTGGCTATGATGATGATAGCAGAATTTAAAGATTTGTCTTTGCTAACTGAGTTAGAGATTGGGGAGAATGGTTGTGTGCACATTGATGAGAAGATGCATGGTGCACCAGAAGGTAAAGGGAAGTTAAGCTTAATGACACTTCAACCAGATTTAATTCTGAAGGTAGGAAAAATGCAAGAACAAGATGCTCACTTATTAGAAAAGAGAATGCTCCTCTCAAGAGGGGAGGAAGTAATGAATCACCACCTGGATAAAAATGGCTATGTAAGATACCAGAATAGGATATGTGTACCAGAGGACATAGAATTGAAGAGGGAGATATTGAATGAATATCACAGGAGTAAATACTCCATACACCCAGGTAACACAAAAATGTATCAAAATTTGAAAAGAGACTTCTGGTGGAAGGGGATGAAATCTGATATAGCTAAATACATTGCCAAATGTATGACTTGCCAACAAGTCAAGGCTGAAACTCAAAGACCATCAGGGTTGATGCAACCTCTTAGTGTACCACAGTGGAAGTGGGAAGACATATCTATGGACTTCATAGATGGACTGCCTAGATCTAAGAGAAGTAATACAAGCATATGGGTGATAGTGGATAGGCTAACCAAGGTAGCACACTTCATCCCAGTCAAGTCAGAAAGAACTGCACCAAAACTAGCTCAAATTTTTATAAAAGAAGTGGTAAGGTTACATGGCATTCCCAAGACCATTGTGAGTGATAGGGATACCATCTTCACTTCAAAATTCTGGAGAAGCTTTCAAGAAGCAATGGGAAGTGAACTATGTTTAAGTACTGCCTACCATCCTCAATCAGATGGGCAGACTGAGGTGGTAAACAAAGTTTTGGAGGACATGTTGAGGGCATGTATACTGGATTTTGGGGGCAACTGGGAAGATTATCTTCATCTAGTTGAATTTACATACAACAACAGCTACCAAAGCACCATAGGAATGGCTCCATTTGAAGCCTTGTATGGTAAACCCTGCTTGTCACCTGTTTGCTGGGTAGAAGCAGGAGAAAGGTCTATTTTAGGACCTGAGTACATACAAGAAACCAAGGAGAAAATTGAGTTGATAAGAAGAAGAATGACAGCAGCTCAAGATAGGCAAAAGAAATTTGCAGACATGAGAAGGAGGCAGGTAGAATATGAAGTGGGAAATTTTGTTTTCATCAAAATCTCACCCATGAAAAATGTGTTGAGGTTTGGAAAACAAGGCAAATTAACCCCAAGATATATTGGACCATACAAAATTCTGGAGAGAATTGGTCCCTTGGCATATAAGTTGGAATTACCAGAAAACATGCAAGGCATACATGATGTTTTTCATGTATCACAATTGAGAAGGTGGGTCCATGACAAGGCAGAAATTCTTGAAACCCCAACCCAAGTGCAGATAAATCCTAATTTGATTTATGAAAAGGATCCAGTGGGAATTTTGGCAAAAGATGTGAAGAAGTTAAGGAATAAATCTCTGAAACTTGTGAAGGTACAGTGGAGTCTAGATCCTAGTGATTGCACATGGGAATTAGAAGACAAAGTTAGGATGAATTATCCTAAGCTATTTTCAGATTAAGGTAATTCTGATCTTTGATTGTTTTCTTTATTTTGGATGAATATATTTTTAGTTAGTATAGAACTAAGAATCTATTTGGTAGAGAATATACTTGTTCTCTGAATTAAGTTTAAAATTTATTTTAAGCTTAGGAAAATTGTGGGACACAATTTCTAAAAGGGGGGGTGTATGTAATGACCCAAGATTTTAGGAATTCATTCTGGAAAATATAAATAAATTTAAAATAATTTTTAAATTAATTTTGGAAGGAGATTGTTATGGCTTGATAGTGTATCAGTATGTGTGTACATGTGTGCACAGGGTATACACATGAACTAAAGCTAAAAATCTCTGAACTTTAAGAATAAATACATATTGATATGTATGGGAATAAATATATATATATATATATATATATTAAATCTTTAAAAGCTGAATGCATAAGTAAATATAAATATATGTATGCTACTGAATATTTTTCTTAAGTATACATGTGCATGTGTGTGTCAATACAGAATGATATATATATATAAATATATACATGTGCTAATAAAATACCAGAGTTTAAATTAGTGAGATAAAATATACAGACATATTTTAATAAAAGCAGAAATGAAAAGAATAGAGATATAAAAAGGAATAATCCTCTTATAAGTAAATGAAGGAAGTACATACCATTTACATGAAAGCTAAAAATAGAAAAAAATAAGAGAAAACAGAGAAATGTTGCTATAGGCAGAATTAGGAAGTGTATTAAATAAATAACAAAACCTAGTCACATTTTTAGCATGATTGTAGACAAGGGGGAAAAGTATTTTCTGAAAAGCAATTTCTGAAAGAAAAATGTAACCACTTTTCTCTTCACCCAAATTAAGCCGGGAAGGGTTAAAACTTTGGGTTAAAATGCAGATAACATGATTTTCTGGTGGGCAAAAATGGCTTTAGCCAATACCCAAAACCCTAAGAGAAACCCTGTATATATATATACAAGTATATACAGCAGCCTCCTCTTCTCCTTAGAAAAGAATTTTGAAAAAAAAAAGGGAAGAAAAACAATACCACAGAAATCATAAGACAAGGAAAGGAAGAGAGCTTGAGGATAAGAGCAGTAGTTCATCAATTAATTAAGGAAACAAAGAAGAGAGCTAGGTGAGAAAACTCACTCAAAAAATCTAAGGCAATAAGTCCTAATGTAGGCAGCCAGATAAAAGTATTTTTATTAAAAGAGTATTTTCATATATGAATGTTTATCTGTGAATTTAAACCTAAATATGTTTTGATTTTCTTTGGTTGATCATTTGTTTTATTATAACAAAGTTTTATGTGTTGTTAGCATACATGTCTGTTTTATACACTCAGATCTCTGATATGTTAATGTTTAGGGATATAAATAAATACCCAGAAAATAAAATGTTGAGAATAGGCAAGTAGTATTGGTTTTGGCTCAACCCAGAAAGATGTAAATAATGTTGAGCTGCAATATACTCATGTATAAGTGCTGAGGCTTGAAATAGAAAGGAATTAGGGGTGCAATAGGGTTGCCTATGTGCTGATGCTCCTGATTCAATAAAATGCATAGCAAACAAGATTTTGTGATTCAGTGAAACCAGATTATTCTGAGTTTAACTCAAGCACAAATGTTTGCAAAAGAAAAACTCTCTTAGAAACCATAAGCCAATGTTAGTTGCCTAAGCTCCTTTAAAAATACCAGGATGAATATCTATATATATATATATATATATATATACAGAATCTTATTTTGTAGTCACCAATGGCTGTTTGCTTGTTGTTTCTGTATGGTCATGAATAATAGGAGATACCATGATATGGATGTTTTAGCTAAATAAAATGAATCACTGAATGGTTTGTCATGAAAAATCAAAGGGGTTATTATTAACTTAAATCTGATTAGGAAATTGGGGTCAAGAACACTGCAGGAATGACTTGTGTGCTTGAGTAACATAAGTTGACACATGGCTTGTTTAAGTCCTGAGATCTTTGTGTAATGGAGTGAATTAGTTCATTACAGTGTGTCCATTGATTCATAAATATTGCAGATGAGACCAAGGATAGATAAATATACCAAGGAGATAATACTTGAGCAGATGAGAAAACTAGAGTTTTTCCCAGATTTGAAATATGAGGATTGAATAAGTGATTTAACTCATATTAGTTATTTTCCTGTTTGGTATGAATGATTGTTTGTCTATGATTGAGTTGTATGCTTGAATGTATGTGCCATATTCATATGTGTAGTCTCTGGAAAGAAAGTTAAAGTGTGCACATGCACAATGACACAGAGCATGCACACAAGTATTTACCTGATTCCAAAGGACAGAACCTTATGTACTTGTACTTAACTTGATTTTAACCTAATTAACAAATTGCTTTTGTGAATTTTCTCATACCAGACATATGTCTGACCCTAGTGTGCTAATGGCATCTGGGGTGTCTCATTTAAAATGAGGCAGTTTCAAATGCTTTTTCAGGGATTGCAGCAACTAAATAGGAGTAGGAGCAAGGCTTTGAGAAGAAGATATAGCATGCTAAAACTTAGTTAGATAAGAGCCTAAATGTTGAAATCTGCATGTATTGACAATTTAAATTGCTACTTGTATAAAGTGATGAATATTGGATGGATATTTGGTTAGGCATTTTGTTAAGAGATTGATCTGTATCTGGAAACTATGAATTAAGTTAAATATCTGTTATGTTTAAAAGTATTTTAATCAAATCTTGTAAGTAGATTTAGCAAGAACACCATGTTAAAATTGAATGATTACATTTTATAAATGCATTAGTCAATCATGAATCTTTGGAAAGGATTTAAGTTTTGGAAAATCTGGAGAGTTGATTCTCAGAAAATTTAAATGGTTTTATTTTCTAATATAGCATATGTATGCAAAAGAAATAGGCATAGATTAAATGTTTTATATGGCTGCAAGGTTTCTATAGTTAAACTTGTTTCATACAAATGTTTCATGTCCTATTTTTAATTAGAGAAAGGATCTGTAATAAGGTAGATGGAAGCCAGATTCAAATAGTTGCAGATATATATGCACATAAATATGTTTAGTGCAAACATTACCACATCTTTTTCTTTGCACTTGTAATAGGAATCTGGATTTCACTCAGATTTTAACCAAATGCATTTTTAAGGCCAGACGGACCTTATAGGAAGAAATACAAACCTGAATGATGATAAACACTTCTATCATCCTCAAAACCCAAGAACCTTACTCTTAATTCATATTAATCCTGAAGCCTTCCAGGTTATAGGGATGGGATTCAATAATGATTAAGCAAGGATTATTGTTTTGTATGATGGGTCTTAGGTAAAAAATAAAATATATATAGGTGCAGATAGGTAGATAACAGATTCCAGACTGCACAAAAGAAAAAAAAAACAAAAATTGTGTTTGAACCGACCAGCATAGCACTCGAACTCGTGACCTTGCATGTATAAGTCAGGCGCGTTTCCATTACGCCTAGATGTTGCTTGTGTTTCCTTAGGATCCACTTTATTTTATACTGATTTTGACACTATTCAGAACTTAACACAAACATCTATATTAAAAGCTTGTTTACTACTGATTATTTCTTGATCACTTCTTAGTTAGTATAAACAGACTAATGTGTATGTTTCCAGTGGATTGTTTGATCAAAAAAAAATAATATGAAATAAATTAGCAATCCAACATCCTCTTGTTTTTCAAAACTCTGATTCAAACAAGAGAGGCATATACATCCTCACATGTATGTGCTTATCTTTGTGAATGTACTGATATACTTATATTGGTTGATTATTGTGATCCTGGATATATTTTGGTTTATTGTAGAAAGATATTAACCCTGAGAATTATATTTGCAATGGATATATCTATATATCCTCTTTACAAAAAAAAAAAAAAAATTTCCTTATGAAATTAGAATAGAATATAGGAGGGTCATTTCATTATCTTCCTTTAATCAAGCAGTTAATCGTGCCTAAATTCACGCCTTCAAACACGCCGAGAATCACGAAATAATCGTGCCAACCATCCCCTTCAGCTTCAAAAGCAAAATCAAACGAGGCTTCTTCCTTTATTTCCTTTATTCAAATTTAAAGACAATTCGCACGAAATCAAAACGAACCCCACTCGTTCTTCCTCGTTCAACAATTAGGGTAGTAGAAATCGCGATCTTCCTTTCCTTCTTCTTTTAAGTGCCGAGCTCTTCAAATCAAAGCCAGAACCGCGAATCGAAAATCGCGATCGATAATGGGAGGGGTGGCGATGTCGAGCAGCTCGCGGCGAGGTGGAATCGCGTGGGAGGATTCGTCGATGGAGCAGTGGAGGTTGGACTCGAGTTCGACTGCGATGAGAGCTCGCGGTCTTGAGAAAGTGGGTTTTGGGTCGCGCGTTCGCAGGAGGTTGCGGCGGGCCGAGGTCGCGACTCAAGGGCGAAGGGAAGCGTTTGGAGTTGGGGGCTCGATCAACGCGAGCAGACACAAGGGTGTCGGCGGCGAATCGAGTCGCAACTCGCGATAGGCGGTGATGCTCGAGGCTGGAACGCGGCGGTGATGAGGCCAGTCGACGATTGGGGGGAGGGCATTGTCGAGCAGTAGACTGGATGAGGAATCGCTCGATGGCCAGAAAAACATGGGGTCGAAGTCGAAGGGGATGGCCGGTCTTCATCGATGAAGTATAATTTCGAATTCAAATTGCAGTGAGGTATTCTTTAGTTTTACCAGTTTATGTTGAAGTTTAATAAATCACTGTTAAGTTAAAACAGGAATTAAATCATTAGTTCATTAAAATATAAAATGGAAATTTTGGGCAGTAAGGTTTAAAACAAAATTTATTTCAGTTAAAAAATTATGTATATATATATATATATATGCAGAAAAATATAAGTAAGATTTTGAAAAGTTTTGAATTCATATAAATTATCGTTTTAATATAGGTATATATAGTTCAAGTAAGAAAGAAATAAAAATACTTATTTAAAATCGCTAATTTGAATTATTTTTGATACTAAAGATTTTCAAAAAGGGAATTTGTTTAGGAAATTAAATCACTAGTTTGAAATGAGTTTTATTTAGTTGAATTAAAATGTTAAAATGGTAAATTGAATTGTTCGGATTTATTTCGAATATTAATAAAACCTTATAATGTCTGTTACAAGGTTTAAAATGGAGAAATGGTCAAAATGGAAATTGGATTGCAAATAAAAGCAAAGGTGAGATTTTTCTCACTCAAATTTAAAGTGGAATTTTCGCAGTTATTGATGATTGCTATTGGATGTGATATTAGATATGATAGGATATATCTATTATATATAGCAATATATACATATTGGCATATGTATATATTGGATTGATGATTTCCCGCCTCGTATAGCGGATGAGACCCTATTGCGCCGTTAGTAAGCGGATTTTTATAAAACCCATATACCGCGATAATTCCGTACTGGAGCGGAATTGGTATTGTGCTGACGTCTTTGGATGCAGGGAAACAGGTTGGAGGGATCCAACTGGACCCCTCACATTGATTGAATTTATTTCTACTGTGATGTGATAATCTGTGAATGATTATTGATGTTATTGAATTGATGTCTGGAAATTGTTGAAAGCTAAAATTTAGCTGAATGGATGTTTGATATCATTGGATTCCAAAAATAAACGAAATTGAATTTTTGGTAATTCAAGCAGAAAATTTTAAGTGAATTGATTTTTTTGAAATTGAATAAAGTTTGAAGAAAAGAATTTAAAGGTATAAAAGTTGATTTTTATAGTATTATCGAATTTATTCCAGAATAAAGTGAAAATGTTAAATAAATGGATTTCGTAAAATAGTGATTTTAAATTGAAGAATTTAATTTAAAATTTGGATTTTTAAAATATATTGAAAGAAACGATTGAAATTTATTTTCTTAAAAAGGAATTTATTTAAGAGAAGATAAGTTGGAAATCCTATTAGAAATTTAATTGGTAAATTGAAACAAATTGGGAAATCGATGTAAAATGATTTCAAATTGAAGAATCCATTGTTAAAAACAGAATATTGAATAATTTGAGGAAAATAAGGAATTTACTTAGTAGTGATAAATAAATTTTTAAATCAATATCGAAATTGATTTGGGATTGAAGTTTTTATTAATAGAATTGGAATTTATAAAAGTTGTTTATAAATCCGAAATCACTTATTCTGATAAGTAAAATATAGAAGTTGATAAAAAGAAGATTTATAAGTCGAGTTGTATAACGACCCACCTTTTTGGACAGTTTAAATTGACAATCAAACACTCTTGTCAACTCAAACCATTCAAAAGGGAGGATTGTTAATGGGGTGAATAAGAAAAGAAGAGAAAAGAAACAAGAAACAATCACAGAATCTCGCAGCGGAAAGATAAAATATAATAATCAAATAAACAGTTCATGAAGCTGTTTAATATACTTTTGATTATCATTTATACAACATTTATCAGAGTTATACATATACAACAGAACAAATAAAATAATGCAGCAGACAGCATGATGTAAGGATAATAATAGTAATAGTATACCAAATCCTCGTCTTCGTCCTCCAGAATAGATCTTCAATAAGCTGAAAAACTCAGGACTGACCCGAGCGTAATGAAAGAACAAAACACTCGAGTCAGGACTAAAATATCCTCATGTAAGTTAAATCAATCGTAAATAAATATGAGTGTAACGGCGTCAAAGATGTTTACGGGGTTTGACATCTCTTATCCAGTGTCGACGTGCGTGCAATAACTCAAGAGATGTTACGGGATTTTCCATCTCTTAAGGATCCGTTAAACTATCTACTATGTAGTACAATACGCTATTATAATATGTCTATAGTAAAATAAACTATTAAAATAGCGTTAAAGCATTACCCATATCCCCCTTAACACATTTTATATATTCCCATAGTCTATACAGTACCGTACGCTCCTCCGAGAGGTTTACGCAGAGGGCACCCCATAGGTATGGTACAAAACAAACTCGTAGAAGGCACGCTAGGGCATGTGAACACGGCACACGAGGAAATGCCAGGGTAGATATACCAATTGCACTCCCGGACTGGTGGTGACGCATAGCAGCTACTACCGCCCACCCCGGACACACTCCCAAACAATCGAGGGGTGGACACCAAATCGAATCACAAAACAATATAATGGTATCGAAGAAATATGCCCGATAAGAGGAATGACCTCACATTAGCCCGGTATAGCTCCTGATTTTAGTCACATCTAAGCTGACTCATGGGAGTCAGGGTCACGTCATACCATATAGAATCGTCGCCAAACCATCCTACTTCATTTCTGGAATCTCCACCACGTACACAGTTGTTAAAGTGGTTTTCGGTATCGACAGAGAGTATGCCCATATCCGATCCCGGTCTCTTTAACAACCAAACGCTTATTACACACCGGATGGTTCTTTTACATTTTCAAAATCAATTCATAATTGATATCAAAATATCAAGTTCGCTTCAAAATCAAATCCATTTCAAAATCATCGTATCTACTCAAAATATACGATTCCATTTCGAAAATCATTTTCGCCTCAATATCTCATTTCAATTTCAAAAATCGTTTCAAATTCCAATTTAGGTTGTAACTTCATTTAGCCCAATTCGTATTTAAATCCAAGATTTAAATATAAACCTTTCACCTTATTGACCAGTTGGAATTTTGGAAAATTAGTTTTGAATAGTTTAAAGTAGCTTAAATAATTGGAAAATAGTTAAAATATTCTAAATATTAAAGATAGATTTCAAAATAGTTTTAAATTGATCTAATATAGTTAAATAGATTTAAAATAGATTTAATATAATTAAATAGGTTAAATAGCTTAAAATAGATTAAATATGATTAAAATATATTAAAATAGATAAATTACTTTAAATAAATTAAATTGGGTTAAGTAGATTTAAAAATAGATTAAAATAAGTTAATATGTTTAAATAAGTTGAAATAACTTGATATAATTAATATAGGTTAAAACAGTTTAGTGTAAAATAGTTTAAGTATTTAAAATAGTTTATATAGCAGAATAACTTAAGAAAACCCAATTTGAAATAGCTTCAAAGTCAACCATTTTAAATTTCCAACTTACCAATCTGAATCAAATTCGAATTCCATTCAGTCGATTCAAATCTCAAATTTCAGTTCAAATCAATTTCGATTTCAAATTAATTTAATTCCATTTTTCGAATCCAATTTCCTCAAATTTCAAAATGTTGTCTTTATCACACTTTTACTTAATAGTATTCAAATCCGAATAAAAATTGAATCCTTTAAAATCGAATCAATTTACGAAAATTCAATCATATCACAATTTTAATTTCAAAGTCTTAACTTCAATTATTAACCAATTTGTTTAACAAAAATTTATTTCAACATCTCAACCTCAGATTCGCGATAAATTCAATTTCTATAAAATAGATTTTATTCCTTTAAATCAAACCATTTAAAGTAATTCCAAATCAAAGATTTTTTTTTTACAAATTATTTAATTTAACCAATCCGGTGCCCATATATAATTTTCTATCCTATGGCCAAGTGATCAGTTATTTCAATTAAATTTCAAGAATAGATATATATCACTTCAAATCAAATCATAGTGTCATAGGTATATATCATTTCAACCTATTTCTCAATTTATTCAAAATGAATCAATTTACAGCTATAATTTATAAAAAGGGTGATGACAGGATATCGACAACCAAATAAACATCCAAACATTTCAAACATCAATCAATAGCATCCATCGCAACCAATCATCCAAACAGACAAATATAAATCACGGAAATTTCATAGTTATAATTGTTCGGTAATTTAATTGCGATTAAATTTCAATTCTAATTTGACTGTCAATTTCAATTTCTAACATTAAATTCGATGACAATTTAGATGACAGTTAAATTTTATCAACAATGACTAATAAAAATCATATCACTTCACAATATTAAATTTAACAAGCATCAAGATATTTTAGTACGGTGTGAGCGTTATAAAACACTCACCTTGATTTTAAAATTTCAAATCAAATCGAACGACGTTCGATTTAACCTGAAATTTTAATTAGCTCCAAACGCTCCCGGATCTGCACTGCAACGAAGCTCTCATCTCTGCGATTCCAACGCAAAAAGTTTCGTCTGCTTCTGATAACGTATGAAAGAGTTACACCATTTTCAAGTTTGAATACAATTTATATAACAATTCTTTTTTTTTTTTACAAACCTTACAAATCTCGACCGTACATCATCAGATCTGAAATCAAGGGCTGAGAGATGCTTCTTCTTCAAATCGCGCTTATACCAGGTTCGAACATACCCATCGACCGCCACCTAGGGTTGGTCATCGCGGCCCCAACGACGCGCTATTCGACGATCAAACTCCACCCCTACGAAGAGCGTCACGAACACCTCCACCGGCCAGAAGCTCGTCGAGCTCGGTCATCCCAGGCGCGTCAAAACGCGGGCGAACGGCAGAGACAACTCTCCCCTTTCCGGCTCCATACGACGACGATACGCAAAATCTACCGTTGGATGGGTAGATGACGAGGTGATCAACAACTTCCCAGTTGAAATCGATTCACAAAAGTTGATGGATTGATCGCAAATCGAAGGGGAACGTCAATAATTTTCGGCCATCAAAATTTACACTGGCGGCCACGAAAATAGAGCTAGGGTTTCGGTAGAGAACGCGTATATATACACGTATATATATATTATTTAATATTATTTACAAATTTAACAAGATTTTCGAACGAACTCCAAATTAGACGTGCCGACAGGCGTCCGTAAGGTTTTACCCGCCTTCCGAACACAATGGAACGTGTTTCGGAAGCCAATTTGATCGTCTGTGCGAGTTATAGAAATAAACGATCGATTTTAAATTTAAATCGATTAAATGAATTTCTAAA
This sequence comes from Allium fistulosum, assembly GCA_030737815.1. Taxonomy (NCBI): domain Eukaryota; kingdom Viridiplantae; phylum Streptophyta; class Magnoliopsida; order Asparagales; family Amaryllidaceae; genus Allium; species Allium fistulosum. Next base: position 1,284,591,023 of record CM060905.1, read on the forward strand.
CGTTTTCAGCTGCCACGGTCAAATGGCAACTCCGATTGCTCCGAAATTTGAAATCCGATAATAATACACTATTACGGATCCAATGGAACTGGTTTCGCCGAATTCTGAGACTGTGCCTCGGAAGGCTATTTTACTCGTCGATTAAATCGACGACTTTTCAAAATTTACAGAATTCCTAAAATTCAAATTTTATATGTTAACAAATTCATTGTTGTTTAAATAAAATTTTATATCAATCTTCGATATCATTTTCAATCATATTATATTCAAAATCCAATTATTCAAATATTTGCAAATTTAAATTTTTAAACAATTTAGATTATCCGAAATTCATTATCTTGAGATATTTGAAAATGAACTTATAAAATTTAACTCTAAAACGAATTCAAATTATGGAACAATTATTTCCGTTATACAGTTATTCAATTCCCGTTATTCAATCTATTCAATTATTCAATTTATTTCCAATATCAAATTTAAACAATTTAATTGATCCATATTCAACAAATTTCAATATTAGATTTTAAATGAATTCTCATTACTAATCAATTACTTTATTTACATCTAATGAATTCAACATTTATTTATCCAACTATAGATCGTAAACTCATTCAATAAGTAGCATTTATATTTCAATGTTAGATTTTAAATAAATTTCCGTTATCAGTCAATTACCTTATTCACATCCAGTGCATCCAACATCTGTTATTCAACTTCAGTTATTGATTGTAAAACCCAGTTAATATATAAAATTTCATTTCATTTACAATTGGTTTCTAAATTCGATTCGACTGACAAATAAACAAGTAACTTATAATAATTATCACCATTTACTTTTAATCACACTTATAAGTTTATTATTTACTACAAGTGTTACAAATTTCCGATATAAGACAAATTAGATTCCATTATCATTGACTACATCTTATTTCATTAGTTAACGTAATATTTACATTTGTTTTTCTTATATTCCCTTATAACCAAGTTATAACATTTGAGTCATTTCAATTGATTGGAATATCATTTAATTTATTAATAATTAACTTAGATAAATATTGTTGCAATTCATTCTCGTTATTATTATTATTATTATCATAAGTAAATTACAAATTTTTAATTCTTCCAACATTAAACCATGAAATCTTATTAAATTAACTATTTTAATTATCAAAAATTTACGGGTCGTTACACTCTCCCCTACTCAAAACTTTTCGTCTTCGAAAAGGAAAAAGAAGGGAAAAGGAACTAAGTAAAGATTTCAGCATTCGATACATTTTATTCAAATTTATCAACTTATAAAACAATGAAATTTTATTTATAAAGATGTTACTACACTTCACTACTCTACTCCGATAAGCTTACGAAATTTACAAGTTGGTTATCCAAATGAGTTATAAAATTTTAAAACCTGAAAAATTTCCTAACACCCGGATTTACGGAAAATTTCGGCAGCGTCTCCTTTGCGCGACTCGATCGGTACAGCTACAAAACGCCTCTACGGGCCCCAAACCAATAAAAGAAAACAAAAACCAAGTGGCTCCATCCAAAAACCATCAAATCCAATTGACAAATAAACGTGTACCTTTTTGTCGGGCAATCCAAATTCCTTGATTTTTAAATACCTGCATCTTATTTATCAATGATATTCAATCATATAATTAAAAATCAATTTAGAATTTTCATTTTCAATTATTTCAATATTTGCCTTACTTAAATTTGTACGGAGTACATATATCATCCGTACGCAATATCAAATCTGATTACTCATTCGATCACAAAATTTCACTTCCAAACTAGTATCGTTCATACGACTCTCTAGTGCGGACTCAGATTTGGTTCCTTGATCGAAAACTGTTATTCTCCTTGCATAGCCATATACTATGATAGAGAATTCCAGAATCAAATCAAAATCCATATCCAGGGTTCGCCGTCGGGAATCGGGTGAAAAATCCTAACTTGGATCAATATAAATTATCTCGAAATTCTGTGCTCGAGTTCGGGTCAAATTGTTATGCGAATAAAACAATATACGTACAACTTACGTATTACCTTCCAATATATTCCTATACAATTCATCTATATTCAATTTATTTACTTATCATCATTTCATACAATTTGCTTAGTTAAGTTCATTTTAAACACTCCATGTAATTTAATTAAATTCAATTTCATTCTTCAATTAATTCTTAGCTATACCAATTCATTTGTTAATTTTTACTTTATTTTTATAATTTCAGTTAATAATGTACTTCATTTTCATAATTTCAGTTAATAACAAATTTATAGGTGGAACATTTTATCAATCATCACTTTAGTTTATTAATCATCCTATAAAAGTCATATATAAGAAGTTGGACTTTATCTAAGTTATAATTATCTCAAAAGCTACAAATTTCAATTTCACAATTTCTTTGCAAATTTATATTCAATTCTATAACAAATTTACAAAGATATTATTTGGTTCATTGGCCGGTTTTCTTAAGTTCTACTTACTTATTCCACTTAGCCATTCATCATTTCACATTTTACTTAAGTATATAACATTTTTTTTTCTTTTTTTTTTTCACAACCAAATTTCCATTTGCACACATTGTAATTACTTTTAAGTTTTGCTTACTTGTATAATATCCCATTACATCCCTAAACATCATTTTAACCTTTAAACATTTGGTAAGTCATATTATATGTTATTAGAATGCAATTTGATATATTACAAATTTATAGGATTTATTTTACTTAATTAGAATGTTCAAAATTTTAATTCATTTAAATTTTCTTTACTTTTCAATTTCAAGAGTTACAACTTCAACTCTAAAGTTTCTCAAAACATTTAGCTTAGAGTTTTTTTTTCCCTCTTATTATATAAGTTCTGATTATTCACATTTCACTCAGATAATTTGAAAAATATTAATTAACAGAACTTAGAAATTTAAATGCCCGGTTCATTTCAAATCAATTTGAAATAAAGATAAAATCATTTATATCTTATATATATATATCAAATCATACTTTCGGAGTTTAAACCAAAATGCATTTTTTTTCAAAACAGTTTCGAAGCAAAGCAAAGCTTTGTAGAAGTCCCCTTCACTTTGAGACTCGAAAATGAACGTCGATGATGCTGCGCAGTCATCACCGAAATTATTTCCCAGCGACATAAGAGAGGAGTACTGAACTTATATATAAAAAAAAACTCCTTTCAAAATATTTCCCATAAATATTTTTCAACTAACATCACTACATATTTTCTTCAAAGTTTTGAAAACCATTTTCAAAATCCCCGGGTCTTAAATTCAATATTTCACAATTTAAATCTATCTTGATTTATAAGTCACATTTATAAATTATACTTACAAAATTTTTACCTTCTTAAAACATTCCACAAGTTGTTTTATCATTGTTTATTTTATAATAAACCATATTTATTAAAACACAATATCCAATTTACGGTAACCATACATATTATCATTTCTAACAACCAAACAAACTGGATGTATCATAATAATTTCTAAAAATTATTTCTTTATATACAAAATATAATTGGGGCAAAATTATTTCATTTACCCAATTTCAAAACAATACTATGTCGAATTGTTCTGTTCAAGTGTTTAGAGATCCCTATCAATAACGTTAATTACTCGTATTGACCAGAATCCATATGCCACTCAACAAATCAACCAACACCGTATAAAATTTTTTTATATCACTAACAAATACGCTCTCTCATATATATACACTCAACGACTCATCATAGGGTATTACTACCCTATTTATAAAGAGTCTGACCCCACAAAGCTAAGGTTATCGCTAAACCAAAGCTCTGATACCAACTATAACGACCCACCTTTTTGGACAGTTTAAATTGACAATCAAACACTCTTGTCAACTCAAACCATTCAAAAGGGAGGATTGTTAATGGGTGAATAAGAAAAGAAGAGAAAAGAAACAAGAAACAATCACAGAATCTCGCAGCGGAAAGATAAAATATAATAATCAAATAAACAGTTCATGAAGCTGTTTAATATACTTTTGATTATCATTTATACAACATTTATCAGAGTTATACATATACAACAGAACAAATAAAATAATGCAGCAGACAGCATGATGTAAGGATAATAATAGTAATAGTATACCAAATCCTCGTCTTCGTCCTCCAGAATAGATCTTCAATAAGCTGAAAAACTCAAGAATGACCCGAGCGTAATGAAAGAACAAAACACTCGAGTCAGGACTAAAATATCCTCATGTAAGTTAAATCAATCGTAAATAAATATGAGTGTAACGGCGTCAAAGATGTTTACGGGGTTTGACATCTCTTATCCAGTGTCGACGTGCGTGCAATAACTCAAGAGATGTTACGGGATTTTCCATCTCTTAAGGATCCGTTAAACTATCTACTATGTAGTACAATACGCTATTATAATATGTCTATAGTAAAATAAACTATTAAAATAGCGTTAAGGCGTTACCCATATCCCCCTTAACACATTTTATATATTCCCATAGTCTATACAGTACCGTACGCTCCTCCGAGAGGTTTACGCAGAGGGCACCCCATAGGTATGGTACAAAACAAACTCGTAGAAGGCACGCTAGGGCATGTGAACACGGCACACGAGGAAATGCCAGGGTAGATATACCAATTGCACTCCCGGACTGGTGGTGACGCATAGCAGCTACTACCGCCCACCTCGGACACACTCCCAAACAATCGAGGGGTGGCCACCAAATCGAATCACAAAACAATATAATGGTATCGAAGAAATATGCCCGATAAGAGGAATGACCTCACATTAGCCCGGTATAGCTCTTGATTTTAGTCACATCTAAGCTGACTCACGGGAGTCAGGGTCACGTCATACCATATAGAATCGTCGCCAAACCATCCTACTTCATTTCTGGAATCTCCACCACGTACACAGTTGTTAAAGTGGTTTTCGGTATCGACAGAGAGTATGCCCATATCCGATCCCAGTCTCTTTAACAACCAAACGCTTATTACACACCGGATGGTTCTTTTACATTTTCAAAATCAATTCATAATTGATATCAAAATATCAAGTTCGCTTCAAAATCAAATCCATTTCAAAATCATCGTATCTACTCAAAATATACGATTCCATTTCGAAAATCATTTTCGCCTCAATATCTCATTTCAATTTCAAAAATCGTTTCAAATTCCAATTTAGGTTGTAACTTCATTTAGCCCAATTCGTATTTAAATCCAAGATTTAAATATAAACCTTTCACCTTATTGACCAGTTGGAATTTTGGAAAATTAGTTTTGAATAGTTTAAAGTAGCTTAAATAATTGGAAAATAGTTAAAATATTCTAAATATTAAAGATAGATTTCAAAATAGTTTTAAATTGATCTAATATAGTTAAATAGATTTAAAATAGATTTAATATAATTAAATAGGTTAAATAGCTTAAAATAGATTAAATATGATTAAAATAAATTAAAATAGATAAATTACTTTAAATAAATTAAATTGGGTTAAGTAGATTTAAAAATAGATTAAAATAAGTTAATATGTTTAAATAAGTTGAAATAACTTGATATAATTAATATAGGTTAAAACAGTTTAGTGTAAAATAGTTTAAGTATTTAAAATAGTTTATATAGCAGAATAACTTAAGAAAACCCAATTTGAAATAGCTTCAAAGTCAACCATTTTAAATTTCCAACTTACCAATCTGAATCAAATTCGAATTCCATTCAGTCGATTCAAATCTCAAATTTCAGTTCAAATCAATTTCGATTTCAAATTAATTTAATTCCATTTTTCGAATCCAATTTCCTCAAATTTCAAAATGTTGTCTTTATCACACTTTTACTTAATAGTATTCAAATCCGAATAAAAATTGAATCCTTTAAAATCGAATCAATTTACGAAAATTCAATCATATCACAATTTTAATTTCAAAGTCTTAACTTCAATTATTAACCAATTTGTTTAACAAAAATTTATTTCAACATCTCAACCTCAGATTCGCGATAAATTCAATTTCTATAAAATAGATTTTATTCCTTTAAATCAAACCATTTAAAGTAATTCCAAATCAAAGATTTTTTTTTTACAAATTATTTAATTTAACCAATCCGGTGCCCATATATAATTTTCTATCCTATGGCCAAGTGATCAGTTATTTCAATTAAATTTCAAGAATAGATATATATCACTTCAAATCAAATCATAGTGTCATAGGTATATATCATTTCAACCTATTTCTCAATTTATTCAAAATGAATCAATTTACAGCTGTAATTTATAAAAAGGGTGATGACAGGATATCGACAACCAAATAAACATCCAAACATTTCAAACATCAATCAATAGCATCCATCGCAACCAATCATCCAAACAGACAAATATAAATCACGGAAATTTCATAGTTATAATTGTTCGGTAATTTAATTGCGATTAAATTTCAATTCTAATTTGACTGTCAATTTCAATTTCTAACATTAAATTCGATGACAATTTAGATGACAGTTAAATTTTATCAACAATGACTAATAAAAATCATATCACTTCACAATATTAAATTTAACAAGCATCAAGATATTTTAGTACGGTGTGAGCGTTATAAAACACTCACCTTGATTTTAAAATTTCAAATCAAATCGAACGACGTTCGATTTAACCTGAAATTTTAATTAGCTCCAAACGCTCCCGGATCTGCACTGCAACGAAGCTCTCATCTCTGCGATTCCAACGCAAAAAGTTTCGTCTGCTTCTGATAACGTATGAAAGAGTTACACCATTTTCAAGTTTGAATACAATTTATATAACAATTCTTTTTTTTTTTTTTACAAACCCTACAAATCTCGACCGTACATCATCAGATCTGAAATCAAGGGCTGAGAGATGCTTCTTCTTCAAATCGCGCTTATACCAGGTTCGAACATACCCATCGACCGCCACCTAGGGTTGGTCATCGCGGCCCCAACGACGCGCTATTCGACGATCAAACTCCACCCCTACGAAGAGCGTCACGAACACCTCCACCGGCCAGAAGCTCGTCGAGCTCGGTCATCCCAGGCGCGTCAAAACGCGGGCGAACGGCAGAGACAACTCTCCCCTTTCCGGCTCCATACGACGACGATACGCAAAATCTACCGTTGGATGGGTAGATGACGAGGTGATCAACAACTTCCCAGTTGAAATCGATTCACAAAAGTTGATGGATTGATCGCAAATCGAAGGGGAACGTCAATAATTTTCGGCCATCAAAATTTACACTGGAGGCCACGAAAATAGAGCTAGGGTTTCGGTAGAGAACGCGTATATATACACGTATATATATTATTTAATATTATTTACAAATTTAACAAGATTTTCGAACGAACTCCAAATTAGACGTGCCGACAGGCATCCGTAAGGTTTTACCCGCCTTCCGAACACAATGGAACGTGTTTCGGAAGCCAATTTGATCGTCTGTGCGAGTTATAGAAATAAACGATCGATTTTAAATTTAAATCGATTAAATGAATTTCTAAACGTTTTCAGCTGCCACGGTCAAATGGCAACTCCGATTGCTCCGAAATTTGAAATCCGATAATAATACACTATTACGGATCCAATGGAACTGGTTTCGCCGAATTCCGAGACTGTGCCTCGGAAGGCTATTTTACTCGTCGATTAAATCGACGACTTTTCAAAATTTACAGAATTCCTAAAATTCAAATTTTATATGTTAACAAATTCATTGTTGTTTAAATAAAATTTTATATCAATCTTCGATATCATTTTCAATCATATTATATTCAAAATCCAATTATTCAAATATTTGCAAATTTAAATTTTTAAACAATTTAGATTATCCGAAATTCATTATCTTGAGATATTTGAAAATGAACTTATAAAATTTAACTCTAAAACGAATTCAAATTATGGAACAATTATTTCCGTTATACAGTTATTCAATTCCCGTTATTCAATCTATTCAATTATTCAATTTATTTCCAATATCAAATTTAAACAATTTAATTGATCCATATTCAACAAATTTCAATATTAGATTTTAAATGAATTCTCATTACTAATCAATTACTTTATTTACATCTAATGAATTAAACATTTATTTATCCAACTATAGATCGTAAACTCATTCAATAAGTAGCATTTATATTTCAATGTTAGATTTTAAATAAATTTCCGTTATCAGTCAATTACCTTATTCACATCCAGTGCATCTGTAACGACCCTAGATTTTAATTAAATTTAAATTTATAATTGAATGAATTTTTGAATAAAAATTTGTAAAATTTATTTTAAATGAAAGCGAGTTTTCCCGATCGTAACTAAATTTGATATAAATCATTTAAATTTAATAATATTGTAAATATGGTATATATGTGGATATATATGTATTTGAGCATATATAAAGAGAATTTGAGATTTATAAATAATAGAAATAATTGGTATTAAATTTAGAAATAAACATAATAAAAATACAAGACAACATAACAATATATAACAAAACATAACAATATATATATAAGTAAGTAAATAAACAAAACCCAAATGTATGTATATTTAAGATATTTATACACAAGATAAAGAAAATGCATAAGCTTTAGAAAACAAGACAACAAAGTATAAATCACCTCAGCCGAAAAACAAAAAAAAAAGAAGAAAAACAAGATAAGTATGGCCAAAGCAAAGCAATAAGTACATTGAAGCATGAAGCATTAAATGCTTTCAAACTCAGCCACCATAACATTATCATCTCAGCATATAAACAAAATATCTGCCATACCTCTAGCATACAAAAGAATGTATCAACCTGGGAAAGCAAGACATAGTGTAAACAAAAGATAAAATAAAATAATAAAACAAAGTATAGGTGAATAGCTTGTAAAGATAGCCATCATTTTATCTCAAACATTTACAGCCGAAGTCAAGAAGAAATAAACAAATGTAAATGGTACAAAGTAATTAAAGCAACATTCCTATTGTACAAAATAATATATAACCTGTAGGCTTCTTTTATATATATAATCAAGTCCCTCATTTCAAATCGGTCATCCAAGCTAATATACTATGAAGTGATGATCATTTCAGAATTTAAATAAACTTCAACATGAATTACAATTCATATCAATACCAATCTCAAGCCAGAGAAGCAAAGTAGAAGGGGGTTCCAGTTTGCAAATTTCAAAGCATGTTGCAAACAACTCTGTTCTTTCTTCTGAACCAGGTGAGTAACATATTTTTGAAAACATTCAAGCCAAATTAAACTGTGTGAATGACTTATGCTATGTTTTGACCATATATAGATGAGAACTTTTTGTATACCATTTTCATTTGTTATGAATACAGTTGCTATCATCTGTTTTATTTTCAAAAGTATAGAGTTCAATCAAGTAACAACTCCAAATTCCACTTCTCAAATCTCTGATATATATACATTCTATCTTCAACCAATAGCTTTGTTTTAAGACCTCATTTAGGAGCTAAAATTGGTTTTCAGCTTGAACATGGAAAGTTGCCTCTGAAACTAACATTTTACTGTAAAAACAAGTTTTATGATAAATTCAAGTATTGTAAACCATTGTTTTGATTTCATAAATTGAATGAGCAGAACAAGTTATGATTTTTAAAGGTAATACGATAATTTTTACTTAAGTGGTTTAAGGGCAGTTCGTATATGAACAAAACTCGCATTCCTATCAATATCTCATGATCGAATCAATTAAAATTTCTGAAACTTGTTGTGTAGCAAGTTTAATCCTATATGAATCCAAGAAAAATGCTAAAAAAAATTTCGATTGCATAGATTTGGGGTTTGGATCGAGAGTAGGGTTTTGGGGTAGGATGGGTTCGCTGTTGTTCACGAGTGGGTTCCGTCGTCATCGTGGTGATCTGGTCGATCACACGGGGGGAATAGGGCCGTAGTGATGTGTGGAAGTTGAGGTCGGAGATCCATGGCCACCGATGATCTCTGGCGTCGGAGCGAGGCGTTGTTTTGGGAGGTACTGACGTTCCAGGTTTGGGGTTTTATGCTTAATTTTGATTCAATGATCTTCTCACGCGTTTGGGTGGTCGCGGGGCTTCAAGGCGACACGGTGGATTTGTTGATGATCGAAACTGTGGCCGGAGAAGTTTGGGGTTCGCGTGCATGTGTACGGTGGTCGCGTGCACGATGGGATGGTCTGGGTTTGGTCCATGAATGGATGCACGAGTAAATGGAGTTGATGCTTCGGGTTTGCATTCGAGTTTGTTTGAGCGAGTTACTGATGCTTTGATTCATAAGTTAAGAACAAAAAATTTAACTACTGAAAGAAAAAAAAGAAGAAGAAGAAGATGATTCAGGGAACGTCTCGGTGATATGGGTGGGGAACTCGAAGTGTAACTCGAGTAAAACATGGAGGAAGCCTCGGGTTTTGTTACTTTCAACTGCAGTAATGTTTTTTTTATACCAAAGTGAAAGGATTTCCATCAAGTTTAAATATTGCAAACTTATCAAGTGTTTAATTTATTTGTAATTAAAAATTTATGACAATTAATTAAAGATAATTGATTACTTAAGATAATTAATTAATGAAGAATAATTAATTGATGATTAAAGTTGATAAATTAGGTAATTAAAGGACAATTACTCGATTTAATTAATTTGTGATTAGAATAATCACTTGTTGTAATTAATTAAGAATAATAAATTAAATGGGAATTAATTAAGGGTTAATTAATGTGATTGATTTAGGATAAATTAATATAAGTAATTAAAGGTAATTAATTACGTGAAGATAATTACTTAATTAAAAGTAATTAGATAATTAAAATTGATTTAATTAAATGATTAAAGAATAATTAATCAAAATGATTTGTATTTAATTAATGTTAATTAACCAGGTTTATAAATTCATAAGTAATTAATCTAATTTGAATAAAATCAGATAATTAACTGATCTTACTTATGAATGTTTGGATTCTATTGAATGTTAAATTATTTGATATCCCTGATATATGATGTTTTGTGATATACATCCTGATTTATGTTGTGATCTGAAATTTACTTTTCTGTGATATATTACTATGTGAATATGAAACCTTTGATCCGTAAAACGGCACTTGAATTTCGATGCGACAGGGAGTCGGATTTCAGTTGGTTATCCGAAACCCACATCGAATTGTAATAGTGAATCTTTATGACCGATAAATTTATTTTATCTATGAATCTGTGAATGAAGATAAGCGTTATCGATTTCACCGCTTATCGATATATCTGTGATAATTGATGTTGCACTATTGTGTGTTGAACCCCTGGACTACACCATACACACACAAATATGGATTTCACGTGGAAATCGGTTAAGTCACAGATAATTTAAATTTAATGTTTTTAAAATTGAAATTTTAATTTCAATTGATTTTGAAATTGGAAATTTGGGTTTAAAAGTGAAAAGCTTTTGAAATAGAATTTCAAAGATAAAAGTTATTTTGAATAACTTAATCGAGTTTGGAAAATTTAAATAATTAGATTTAAAGTTGAATCCAAGTTTGAAATTAAATCTATGATTTTGAAACTAGGGATTAAAGATAATATAAATGTGTTGGTATGAATCTAAACCATTTAAAAGTAAAATTTTCAGAATTCGGATTTAACCCAAAGATTTTAACTCGTATTAATGAATCAGATTTCCAAAAATGAAAACTGTTGTTTTAAAAAGGAATAAAAGCTTTCAGATAAGAAATGAAATTCCAGTTTAATTAAAGGAATTTCAAGATTGAATTGGAATTATTTTTCCAAGCTATGAATTGAATCTGTTTATTTTTAACAGATTTAAAAATGATGTTTGTTTAAACCATTCGAAATGAAATTGTTTTAAAAGCTATGAGTTAAATCTTTGATTTAAAGATTTAACGAGTAAATCAAATTGAAATGGAAATTGATTTGGAAAATCTGTGAATAAATCTTTGTGAAACTGGGTGAACTTTATGAATTAAATCTTTTATTTAAAAGATTAAAATGTGGAAATTGTTTAAACCGTTGAAGGTTGTTTAAAATGAATCTTTTTATTTAAAGATTTGAAAATGGTAAGTTGTTAAACCCTTTGAAAGAAAGTTTGGAATTGTTAAGTTGTGACTTAATTGAAATCCCAATATCCATATGCTTTTTAATTGCGCTCACTATTCGGGTTAGCCGGGAAAGGACCTTTGGGTCGTATAACCCATTCCGAATTAGTGATACGACGTTATGGATCGCATTTGAAGACCGGTGATGAAGACCGGATATTTTTCAAAAATGAAAGGACAACCTGTCGAATGTCTCTGCACTGAGTTGCTCCGGTATAGAGATTTATATCACTCTTTTTGTGACGGGAAGTCCGGACGTGATTGGAAATTATCCGGATTTGCAAGGGCTTCGTGAGAAGTGCCTTCGGTTCTGTTCGAACCCGGAACAGACTTATATGGATACATGTCTGACATTACACTTTGAGATATAAAGCCGATTTCTTTCAAATACATTTCTGTTTGGTGGCGGAGAATTTATTCTCTTAGCTTAACACCCTTCTCTGAGACGTACGAGCTCAGAGGTTATGTAGTTGAAATTTATCAGCGATATATCCCAATTTGGTAATGTGGCATGCTGAGTGTTGCTGTGTGATGATCAATGTTTGATCATTTGTGATATGATCTTTTGTTTGATCATTTATCTTTGTGATCATAGGTTGATCATCTGTCGACCCAAAGCGTGGCTTTTTGAAAAAGCGTAGCTTTGTGGACGAGACTTCGTCGAGCCTCACAACCCGGTAATGGTCGAAACAGGAATCGTGCGGCAAGGTTTTCAGGGGTAGCTCCCCTAGGGTATGACCATTCCTTCTGGAAAAGGGTAGTATCATGGTATGGAGCCCAGATACTTACTCATGTGGATACACTTTCTTTATGATGTGTGATGTTGGTTATCGAGCGCTCGGATAAAGGTCCCAAAGGACCGGGGGTGGCATATCTGAGGTTTCTTTTATCCCTTGGGAAAAGGGGTTGCCGGCCTTGTTTGGCAGAGAACAGTTGGTTCTCGGAACGTCCCGCCAGAGGCGTTTCTTTCGTGGAATAGGAAGTTCCTTAGCCTGACCATTTGTTGGAAATCCAAACAAAACAATACGAGCCCTGTACGGTTTTAGTTGTATTACCTGCCATGGAATGTGGTGGTAACCTGCTATTGAACATGGTAGCTATAGTAGGCATAAGTGCGAAATGTCTATGCTGGCTAAGATTAATATTATACTTACGAAATGTTTTCTACACTATGCACTAATAATAATATCAAAAATGATTTGATTTTGCGTAGTAAGCATCTTTGACTATCATAAGAAGAAATCTCCTCCAATTCTGCGTTTGCATTATGTGTGTGGTGGGAGGTCTTATGGTAGTTTCATTTTCCAAAAGCATTGCGAATTGACTTTAAAATTCTCTGCTATTTGTTTTAAAGATAAACTGTTTTGTTGCTCACACCGGTCCCATGACTGATCCGGAGTTTATTGTTTCTTTCCTAAACTCTGGATGCTCAAAATTTTTCTACACGAGCAGTCTAGAGTTTGGTTTTTCAGATAGTCAGATTAGTAGGTTATCTGGAGCTAGTTCAGTCTTTGGATCGGACTGCACTTGCTTATCTTTGTGCCTCGTTATTGGGAGTTCGAGCTATTTCTGGATTAGTGCTTTGAAGATGGAGATTATCCGCTGCTGATGTTATCGTTTTCTTTTCCGCTGCTATTTGTTGTATCATATCTCTGATGTATATTGATATTCATTGTATCATTCTGTTGTATCAGATATTGTATATCAATGTATTATTCATTTCTTCCGCTGTGTTATTTACTTAACTGTGTTATAAGCTCCGGCGACTCGGATTTAAACGCTCGAATCTACGACATTCGAGTACGATGTAAAGTATGGATGTCGATTTTCGAACGTGAAAATCCGGGACGTTACAGCATCCAACATCTGTTATTCAACTTCAGTTATTGATTGTAAAACCCAGTTAATATATAAAATTTCATTTCATTTACAATTGGTTTCTAAATTCGATTCGACTGACAAATAAACAAGTAACTTATAATAATTATCACCATTTACTTTTAATCACACTTATAAGTTTATTATTTACTACAAGTGTTACAAATTTCCGATATAAGACAAATTAGATTCCATTATCATTGACTACATCTTATTTCATTAGTTAACGTAATATTTTGTGACGCCCCACCTCAATACCCACGCTAGCCAAGGACACTACGATGTAGTGCTGTCAACTAGCACGGAGAATAAGGCTGTTGAGGAGCGACCATCCATGTAATTGATTATCACACGGTGGCTATAAAATAATCTTCGGAAACAAACATAGAAATAAACATAACACAAAGCAGTCACAGACATCCATATCACAAAGGCGGAAGAAGATATGAATATATAACTAACACATGAAAGTGTACATCAGAGTAGTGGTCAAAAAGTTCCACAATAATACAAAAGAATAACAACCTGTGCTATACAAAAAGAATACAACTATGAGTCCATATCTCAAGTGTATACAACAAAAACTGCTAAACTAAATAGTCAGCCAAAAGTCAGAGTAGCAAATCCCGGAAGGAAGTCAAGCAGAAGCACCTGTAACATCTCGGTCTGACCCGAGTATTATTTAAGAAAATAATAAACGGATCAGTCTAACTATAAATATCAGATGACATGATATAGAATAAAAGATATGGCATAAACATATAATATCCATATTGACATACTACTATAAGTATGAAAATGATGATCAACAGGAGATCAACCGATGAGAAATGATCAATATCACAAGAATCTTCTCAAAGATCCAAAGAGGGCATCATACCCTAAACTTGTACTCATAACAAGTCAATGACATAAAAATCCAGAAATCAAAACAAGAAATCCAGAAATCATAAAAAGAGAAAGAGGCCTATCACATGATGGTCCGAAGACCATGGGGAGCTACCCCATATGTGTGAGTCGGAATCACACTGATTGAGGCCTAGGCTAACCAAAAAGCAGAAAGGTATGTGTGAATGGAATCACACAAGTGGTGTCTAGCCTAACCTCGCAAACATAAAGATATGTGTGAGTCGGAATCACACTACTGCGGCCTAGACTAACCTTGCGGACAAAGAGATGTGTGTGAGTCGGAATCACACTATTGTGGTCTAGTCTTACCTTGCAAACAAAGAGACATCGCACAATTGCTAGTCTAAATCATAAAATGATCATCATGATCAGCGAGAAGTGTCAATCACACCAAGCTAGTAAATATATGAGTTTAGCTTCATGTCCCATAACCACTTGCTTAACTTAAATATTTACGAACAAGCTGTAAATCTTCACTAGGAAATTGTCACGAAAAGGGTTCAATCGAACAAGTCCAAGAGCTAACCGACGAAGTGAACGCAAGCGTTTCATACCACCCGTTTTACTAAGTCGTTTAAGTCGATTTCTCGTTCGAGTGAAGTAAAGGCTTGTATATACTAGTAGATTGAAAATCGGTTTGAGAAAACGAACTTTTGATATTTAAAATAGTGTTGAAATCGCTTTGATGAAAGAGTTTTGATATTTACTATTAGTATTGAAACCTTCATATATCTTTAAAGTGACAAGTCATAAAACGATTGTAGAACAAATCAATTCACGTTCGAAGACGTGAGTAAAGTCCAAAGAAGTCAATCCCAAAACCATCAAAGTAGAATTTCTGATAAATGTTTTTCAGAAGAGATTGCCTACGCAGAGTAATACGGGGTCAGGTCGCGGGGGTCCAGGGGGCAGCGCCCACGGCGGGGTGCGGGGCAGCGCCCCGTCACGGTACGACTTAGTGAAGGCAAGCTGTCTCGAGAAGCCAAACTGGTCAAACGACCAAGTACTAACTCGCGAACGACCTAGGGGAAAAACAGGTCAAACGACCAAGTACTAACTCGCGAACGACTTACGACTTAAGGGATAAGGTCATACGACCTAAGTGGAGGCTGCCACGCGACTTAGCAGAAGAACAGATCGAACGACCTAGGGGAAAAACAGGTCAAAACGACCAAGTGCTAACTCGCGAGCGACCTAAGGTCTGCGACCTAAATACGAGCGACCTAACGAAGTGCGCGACCTAACAGTGAGGCGCGACCTAAGTGTTCACGACCTAAGAGAATGCGCGACCTAACAGGGTTCGCGACCTAAGATAGGCGAACGACCTAACTGTCTGAAGTGTCGAGCGACCTAAGGGTTAACTCGCGAGCGACCTAACAGAGGTATTCGACCTAAAACTCGCGACCTAAGGAAGGTGCGCGACCTAACTGGTTCGCGACCTAAGGATGGTGCGACCTAACAGGTTCGCGACCTAAGGTCTTGCGACCTAAGGTCTTGCGACCTAAGGAGGGTGCGCGACCTAAAGTGAACGACCTAACGAGGTCCAGGGGAAGCGACCTAAAATGCTTCGACCTAAAGGTGCACGACCTAAGGTCAACACGACCTAACGACCTAAGGACGAGCGACCTAACTCCGAGCGAGCTAAAAATGGCCAGAACGACCTAAGTGCTAACTCGCGAACGACCTAAGTCCTTAACTCGTGAGCGACCTAACACTTAACTCGTGAGCGACCTAACTTTGCCTGGGGATTATAGGTCGGCAACGACCAAAGACTTAAGGTTTAACTCGCGAACGACTTAGCATTTTGCCTGGGGATTATAGGTCGGCAACGACCTAAGACTTCGCCTGGAGATTATAGGTCGGCAACGACCTAAGAAGTTAACTCGTGGACGACCTAGGGATGGCCAGAAGCGACTTAAGCCCAGAAAAATCACCAAAACGCTGAAAATTGAAGTTTTTCGCCAATCCAATCCAAACCAAATGCAAATGTTGATGCAAATGCAATAGGGGATCATTCCCAACAGTCCAAGATAGATATAGGCAAGATGTGAGATCAAAAATCTCACCTTTTCCACGAAATTGATGTTGGAGAGCTTAAGAACGAAGCAAGAGTCAACCCCTAGCTTGAATCTATGTTCTTCACCTTGAATTCGGAGTTTGATGTTGAATTTACTAAAGATCTTGAGCTTGGAATTTTAATTTCTCTTTCCCCTCACCATTTTTGAAGAAGCTTGAAGTGTTTGATGAAGTGATGAAGAGAAGAGGGGGGTTTGGGCTGAGTTAAGAAGGTGCAGTCCCAACCAAAGTCACAAGTGGGAAAAGTGACGAAAATTTCACTATCTCCAAACATATCGAAGTTTACACTCAAAAAGATCGCAAACGTCATTTTGAACTCAATGGGGGTGGTCTCGAGTCCTAATTTGACCGTATGCAAAAAGTAGCTTTTCGGACTAACATCCGACTAACGATAAAATATTTAAATATAAAATCGATAGATATGCGGGTTGTTACATATTTACATTTGTTTTTCTTATATTCCCTTATAACCAAGTTATAACATTTGAGTCATTTCAATTGATTGGAATATCATTTAATTTATTAATAATTAACTTAGATAAATATTGTTGCAATTCATTCTCGTTATTATTATTATTATTATCATAAGTAAATTACAAATTTTTAATTCTTCCAACATTAAACCATGAAATCTTATTAAATTAACTATTTTAATTATCAAAAATTTACGGGTCGTTACAAGTTGTTACTAAAATAGGAATAGAATTTATAAACGTGTTTATAAATTCAAAATCAGTTGAATTTGAGAAATTAAATATAGAAGATTTTTAAAGAAGGTATATTCGTGATTTTGGATAGCGAATTTTTATTGAGATAAAAATGTGTAGAAATGATTGAAATTGGGTTAAGTGAATTATATTCACGATTTTGGACAGTGAATATATTATTAAATAAAATGGATTCATTTTTGAAGAAGTGATATTAAAAATGAAGTTAAACATTTTAAAGATGTTTTAAAATGTATTATGAATCGAAAGCATAGATTTCAACATTTTATTGTTGAAATAGACGTTTTTGAAAAATAAGGAAATGATGGACTATAACACTGTTGTTATAGTAAATGATTTTCGAAAGAAAATGTTTTATATAGTATTGGGATTTACATATCTATCTTAAATTTCGAATCCCTATACTAGTGATTTTGAGTCGTCGTAACGATGTTTTACGTAACATTCGTTTTGACTCAAATAAATGTGCTTAAGAGAATGATTTCCTTAAAGAATGAAATGTATACTTAATTTGATTTAAGTATATTGAATATTTTCAAACGTTGAAAATAAATGATTTGTGAAACACTTATTTTTAAATAAGTATGGAAATGTTTTTTTCAAAACGAAATGAAATGTTTTTGAGAATTTATCTTCTTAAAGATAAATTGAAATTGAATATTGAAATCGATTTGAAAATCGTATATCAGTAGATATTTTGAAAATATAAATTCACTATGGAATTTATAAAAGAAATGGAAATCCGTTTTAAAGAATAAACGTTGGTTTATTTTTGAAGTGTGGAAATTTTATATCTAGTAAAGATATTTTTGAAGATGAAATAATTTGGAAAATTATTTGGAATCTGATGTTGTCGCGCATCTTTATTGATAGTTAAATAACCGACTATCAATATTTACCCCTGAATGGATATTTGTTGTGAATTGGATGAATTTGAATGCCACACTTATTTTTGAATAAGCGCTCACTATTCGGGTTAGCCGGGAAAGGACCATGGGGTCGTATAACCCATTCCGAATATGTGAATACGTCGTTATGAATTGCTTTCGAAGACCGGTGTTCAAGACCGGATATTTTTGAAAACGGAAGGATTACCGTCGAGTTACTCTACATCGGCTGATCTCCGATTTAGAGGTTTTATCACCCTTAGTGACGGGAAGTCCGAACGTGATTAGAAATTTATCCGGATATGCAAGGGCTTCGTGAGAAGTGCCTTCGGTTCTGTTCGATCCCGGAACAGACTTGTATGGATTGTGTGTCTGACGTTACAATTTGAGATATAAAGCTGATTTCTTTCAAATACATTTCTGTTGGTGGCGGAGAATTAATTCTCTTAGCTTAACACCCTTCTCTGAGACGTACGAGCTCAGAGGTTATGTAGTTGAAATTTATCAGCGATATATCCCAATTTGGTAACGTGGCATACTGAGTGTTGCTGTGAAATGATCAGTGTTTGATCATTTGCGATATGATCATTTATTTGATCTTATATCTTTGTGATCATAGGTTGATCATTTTGTTTGACCCGAAGCAGGGCTTTTTGAGAAAGCGTAGCTTTGTGGACGAGACTTCGTCGAGCCTCACACCCCGGAAATGGTCGAAACAGGAAGGATGCGGCAAGGTTCTAGGGAGTAGCGCCCCTTAGTGTATGTCATTCCTTCTGGATAGAGGTGGTATCATGGTATGGAGCCCAGATACTTAACCTATGTGGTTGCTGCATTATTATCTATGTGGTTTGCTGGAAATCGGGGATCCTCGGGAAGATCGATTACGATCGGGGGATGACATACGCGTGTCAGTAGTTACCTATTTTTGCAGAGGTAACCCGGCCTTGTGTTGGCAGAGATCCGGTTAGGTTCTCGGGTCGTCTATTCCAGGGACGTACCCATCATGGATAGGAAGTTCCTTAGCCTGACCATTTGTTGGAAATCCAAACTCCAATACGCACCTTGTACGGTATTAGTTGTAGAACCTGCCATTTACGTACGGTGGTCACCACTGTTTAGATGGTAGCTATAGTAGGCATACGATACTGGTCGTATGTTGGCTAAGATTAATATTATACTTTCGAAATGTTTCTACACTATGCACTAGTAATAATATCAAAAAGAATTTGATTTTTGCGTAGTAAGCATCTTTGACTATCATAAGAAGAAATCTCCTCCAATTCTGCGTTTGCATTGTGTGTGTGGTGGGAGGTCTTATGGTAGTTTCATTTTCCAAAAGCATTGCGAATTTGTTTTATTTTCTTTGTGAAAGAATAACTGTTTTACGATCTCACACCAGTCACCATGACTGACTCAGAGTTTATTGTTCCGTTCTAAACTCTGGGTGCCCACCAATTTCCACACGGGCAGCCTAGAGTTATGTTATCAGGATATTCTGGATATTCTGGAGCTTTGGAAGCAAGCTGGACGACGAGACGTAGTATTTGTATCTGATAGTATTTATTCCGCTGTGTATTCTATATGAGGACAAGTTATATAATTGTCCGTTGTTGTATATGACTCTGATTGATGTATGTATAAAAACTGATATAATTCTTTGTTTTAAAAGGCTAGTGTTTATCTATTATATATTGTTCCGCTGCGATATGTGAGATTCTGATATTGTTTTCTGTTCTGATGTTGTTCTTCTTTTTCTCTTCTGCTTCTACTCTTTTCTTCTTCTTCTACCTTTTCTTTCTTTCTAAAACCCTCACTATTGGAGTTTCCGGCACTCGATTGCTCGGCAGTCGATAAAGTGAGTATCGATGTCGAATTTTCGAAAGTCGAAAATTTCGGTATGTGACAAAGTGGTATCAGAGCATATGGTTAAGCGACAACCCTGCTCTGTTGGGTGTTACTCATTAGAGATAGAGTCAGTAGTACTCTAGAATGAGTTTGAGTGTAATAATAGATATGAACGCGTATTTGTTATTGAATATAAAAAAAATTGTTTTGTATTGTGTTGACTTATCGGTTGATTGTTTATGGATTCTGGTCGGTGCAGTCTAGCTAACTGTAATCGATAGGGGTTTCTAAACTCTTAAACAAGATAAACCGACACAGTATTGTTTTAAAATAGGGTAAATGAGATAATTTTGCCCAAAACTATTTTTTTGTATAGAAAAGAAATGATTTTCTATGAATTATCACAGTATATGGATGTTTGGTTGTTAGGAAGTAATGACATTGAAATATTATCATTATTATATGAAATTGAATGGGAAATTAAAATAATAACCAAAGATTTGGAGATAAATTCAATTAACAAATAAATGTGAATTGAAGCATATAGAAATGAATTCATATACAAATGAAATTTGAGAATATAGAATATAAAGGTGATTTGTAATTTAAAACGGGATTCCAGAGAAGTTTTTGGAAATGTTTTGAAAGGAGTTTGAAAATTTTGGAGATTTGGAAAGTTTAAATCTTTTTGATTTGAAAATGAATTTCAAAGGATTTGATATTGTGGAAAATTGTTTTAGAGAGTTGAAAGCTCTAAACTCTTTTCGGTCGCTGGAAAATAACTTCGATGATGACCGCGGCATCGTTGGTGTTCATTTTCGGGTTTCCAAAAGAGGAATTGTTGCCAAATTGTTTTAAATAAAAAAATTGTTTGGAAAATTTGGATTTTTGTTTTGGAAATTCAAATGGAATTTGAATTGTTTTCAAAATGGCTTTGAAATGTTGGTAAACTCTGGAATGCTATATAAAGATATTTATGAAATATTACTAAGTTGATAACTTATACCAATTGAATTTTGGTAGAATAAATTTAACTTAAAAGAATGAAGTTAAATCAAAGCAAGTATAAGTGAATCAATTAAATGAAAATGAAATTGAAAGTTGAAATTCATTTCGAATTCGTAAGCAATGAATTGAAATTGAAAAATGAAATGAGACTTGAATCAAGTGGAATAAAATCCAAACCTGAGGAAAATGAATAAGGATTGAATCCGAATAAACTACTTTGATAATTAATTGATTCATGAAATGGAAGTTGAATTAGTTAAATTGAAACTTGAATTGTGAACTAAATAAAAGAATGGTTCGAAATTGAAGATAAATTCAAGTAAGTAGAAATAAATTTCAAATGAATGGAATTTACAATTGTAAGTGAATAAAACTGAAACTGAATGTTGAAAACAAATTTGAATAAAATGAATTGGAATCTGTGATGAATTGGTAAATGAAACTAATTTAAAATAATGTAGTTATGAACTAAAGATAATTGATAAATTCAATATTCAGAAGTTAAATAGAATTCAAATTGAATTGAAATTATGAATTGAATTCAAATTAATGTGAAATGTAAAATTGAAATGAAAAGAATAGTTATTTAACTTTAATAGTGAAGTAATGATGATATAAGCAGTTATATTGAAAATTTTGTAACAGAATTTGCAAAATGATTCGAATGTGTAACTAGATATTATGGCTAGTAGGATATACAGGTGTAAAGGAATTGGGATTTTAATTTTGAAGAGAATTTGAATTGCTCGACAAAAGGTAAGTGTTTCAATTTGAATATGAGATTTGATGACTTATTTCTCTAGCCGCTTGGCTTTTTCTTTTTCTTTTTGGAATCTGAGAGTTCGTAGGGACGTTTTGTAGTCGTACCGTACTAGCCGCGCAAAGGAGACGCTGGCGAAATTTTTCGAAAATTTCGAGTGTTAGAAAATTTTTGAGAAAATTTGAAAGTTTAAAGTTTAAAATTTAGATTTTAAATTTGAATTGGAAGTAAACAATGATGTTTGAAAACTATAGAAGGTTTAGAAATTTAGTTGAATGATAACGAATCTTTAGTAGAAAGATTTGTTTTGAAAATTTGATAAAACTATTGAATTGTGAAAGATAGTAGACGAGTAAGGACCTTTTTCCCTAACCTGTAATTTCGAGGACGAAATTCTTTTAAGGGGGGAAGTCTGTAACGACCCGGAATTTTGAACGAATTAAATTGAGAATATTTAATTTATTTTATATATTTGAACGATGAATTAATTTGAATCCCGAATATAACTTTGAATTTGACGATTAAATTATAAAATTTAATCTATTGAATGCTGAATAAAATTTAAATCTTCAATTTAAAGTTGAAGAAAATTATTTCGAAGGCTTTTAAAATTCGTAGTGATAATACTGAAGATAATAGAAGCTTCAGAAATTAATTTGGAAACAATCTGTTCAGTTTTGAAATTATATCGTTCGAATCGATATTTAAAAATAGTCATTTTTCAAACAATCTCGGAATTCGACGAAACCAGTTTCATTGGGTCCGGAATATTGAATTATTGTCGGATTTCAAATTTCGTATTTTTTGGGTTTGTTATGTGAACGTACGAAACATAAACGCGTTGAATCTTATCGAATTCAATTTAAGATTAAACCTGTAATTGATCAACGAGAGCTTGTTATCTTCCTTTAATCAAGCAGTTAATCGTGCCTAAATTCACGCCTTCAAACACGCCGAGAATCACGAAATAATCATGCCAACCATCCCCTTCAGCTTCAAAAGCAAAATCAAACGAGGCTTCTTCCTTTATTTCCTTTATTCAAATTTAAAGACAATTCGAACGAAATCAAAACAAACCCCACTCGTTCTTCCTCGTTCAACAATTAGGGTAGTAGAAATCGCGATCTTCCTTTCCTTCTTCTTTTAAGTGCCGAGCTCTTCAAATCAAAGCCAGAACCGCGAATCGAAAATCGCGATCGATAATGGGGGGGTGGCGATGTCGAGCAGCTCGCGGAGAGGTGGAATCGCGTGGGAGGATTCGTCGATGGAGTAGTGGAGGTTGGACTCGAGTTCGACTGCGATGAGAGCTCGCAGTCTCGAGAAAGTGGGTTTTGGGTCGCGCGTTCGCAGGAGGTTGCGGCGGGCCGAGGTCGCGACTCAAGGGCGAAGGGAAGCGTTTGGAGTTGGGGGCTCGATCAACGCGAGCAGACGCAAGGGTGTCGGCGGCGAATCGAGTCGCAACTCGCGATAGGCGGTGATGCTCGAGGCTGGAACGCGGCGGTGATGAGGCCAGTCGACGATTAGGGGGAGGGCATTGTCGAGCAGTAGACTGGATGAGGAACGATCGCTCGATGGCCAGAAAAACATGGGGTCGAAGTCGAAGGGGATGGCCGGTCTTCATCGATGAAGTATAATTTCGAATTCAAATTGCAGTGAGGTATTCTTTAGTTTTACCAGTTTATGTTGATGTTTAATAAATCACTGTTAAGTTAAAACAGGAATTAAATCATTAGTTCATTAAAATATAAAATGGAAATTTTGGGCAGTAAGGTTTAAAACAAAATTTATTTCAGTTAGAAAATTATGTATATATATATATATATGCAGAAAAATATAAGTAAGATTTTGAAAAGTTTTGAATTCATATAAATTATCGTTTTAATATAGGTATATATAGTTCAAGTAAGAAAGAAATAAAAATACTTATTTAAAATCGCTAATTTGAATTATTTTTGATACTAAAGATTTTCAAAAAGGGAATTTGTTTAGGAAATTAAATCACTAGTTTGAAATGAGTTTTATTTAGTTGAATTAAAATGTTAAAATGGTAAATTGAATTGTTCGGATTTATTTCGAATATTAATAAAACCTTATAATGTTTGTTACAAGGTTTAAAATGGAGAAATGGTCAAAATGGAAATTGGATTGCAAATAAAAGCAAAGGTGAGATTTTTCTCACTCAAATTTAAAGTGGAATTTTCGCAGTTATTGATGATTGCTATTGGATGTGATATTAGATATGATAGGATATATCTATTATATATAGCAATATATACATATTGGCATATGTATATATTGGATTGATGATTTCCCGCCTCGTATAGCGGATGAGACCCTATTGCGCCGTTAGTAAGCGGATTTTTATAAAACCCATATACCGCGATAATTCTGTACTGGAGCGGAATTGGTATTGTGCTGACGTCTTTGGATGCAGGGAAACAGGTTGGAGGGATCCAACTGGACCCCTCACATTGATTGAATTTATTTCTACTGTGATGTGATAATCTGTGAATGATTATTGATGTTATTGAATTGATGTCTGGAAATTGTTGAAAGCTAAAATTTAGCTGAATGGATGTTTGATATCATTGGATTCCAAAAATAAACGAAATTGAATTTTTGGTAATTCAAGCAGAAAATTTTAAGTGAATTGATTTTTTTGAAATTGAATAAAGTTTGAAGAAAAGAATTTAAAGGTATAAAAGTTGATTTTTATAGTATTATCGAATTTATTCCAGAATAAAGTGAAAATGTTAAATAAATGGATTTCGTAAAATAGTAATTTTAAATTGAAGAATTTAATTTAAAATTTGAATTTTTAAAATAGATTGAAAGAAACGATTGAAATTTATTTTCTTAAAAAGGAATTTATTTAAGAGAAGATAAGTTGGAAATCCTATTAGAAATTTAATTGGTAAATTGAAACAAATTGGGAAATCGATGTAAAATGATTTCAAATTGAAGAATCCAATGTTAAAAACAGAATATTGAATAATTTGAGGAAAATAAGGAATTTACTTAGTAGTGATAAATAAATTTTTAAATCAATATCGAAATTGATTTGGGATTGAAGTTTTTATAAATAGAATTGGAATTTATAAAAGTTGTTTATAAATCCAAAATCACTTATTCTGATAAGTAAAATATAGAAGTTGATAAAAAGAAGATTTATAAGTCGAGTTGTTACTAAAATAGGAATAGAATTTATAAACGTGTTTATAAATTCAAAATCAGTTGAATTTGAGAAATTAAATATAGAAGATTTTTAAAGAAGGTATATTCGTGATTTTGGATAGCGAATTTTTATTGAGATAAAAATGTGTAGAAATGATTGAAATTGGGTTAAGTGAATTATATTCACGATTTTGGACAGTGAATATATTATTAAATAAAATGGATTCATTTTTGAAGAAGTGATATTAAAAATGAAGTTAAACATTTTAAAGATGTTTTAAAATGTATTATGAATCGAAAGCATAGATTTCAACATTTTATTGTTGAAATAGACGTTTTCGAAAAATAAGGAAATAATGGACTATAACACTGTTGTTATAGTAAATGATTTTCGAAAGAAAATGTTTTATATAGTATTGGGATTTACATATCTATCTTAAATTTCGAATCCCTATACTAGTGATTTTGAGTCGTCGTAACGATGTTTTACGTAACATTCGTTTTGACTCAAATAAATGTGCTTAAGAGAATGATTTCCTTAAAGAATGAAATGTATACTTAATTTGATTTAAGTATATTGAATATTTTCAAACGTTGAAAATAAATGATTTGTGAAACACTTATTTTTAAATAAGTATGGAAATGTTTTTTTCAAAACGAAATGAAATGTTTTTGAGAATTTATCTTCTTAAAGATAAATTGAAATTGAATATTGAAATCGATTTGAAAATCGTATATCAGTAGATATTTTGAAAATATAAATTCACAATGGAATTTATAAAAGAAATGGAAATCCGTTTTAAAGAATAAACGTTGGTTTATTTTTGAAGTGTGGAAATTTTATATCTAGTAAAGATATTTTTGAAGATGAAATAATTTGGAAAATTATTTGGAATCTGATGTTGTCGCGCATCTTTATTGATAGTTAAATAACCGACTATCAATATTTACCCCTGAATGGATATTTGTTGTGAATTGGATGAATTTGAATGCCACACTTATTTTTGAATAAGCGCTCACTATTCGGGTTAGCCGGGAAAGGACCATGGGGTCGTATAACCCATTCCGAATATGTGAATACGTCGTTATGAATTGCTTTCGAAGACCGGTGTTCAAGACCGGATATTTTTGAAAACGGAAGGATTACCGTCGAGTTACTCTACATCGGCTGATCTCCGATTTAGAGGTTTTATCACCCTTAGTGACGGGAAGTCCGGACGTGATTAGAAATTTATCCGGATATGCAAGGGCTTCGTGAGAAGTGCCTTCGGTTCCGTTCGATCCCGGAACAGACTTGTATGGATTGTGTGTCTGACGTTACAATTTGAGATATAAAGCTGATTTCTTTCAAATACATTTCTGTTGGTGGCGGAGAATTTATTCTCTTAGCTTAACACCCTTCTTTGAGACGTACGAGCTCAGAGGTTATGTAGTTGAAATTTATCAGCGATATATCCCAATTTGGTAACGTGGCATACTGAGTGTTGCTGTGAAATGATCAGTGTTTGATCATTTGCGATATGATCATTTATTTGATCTTATATCTTTGTGATCATAGGTTGATCATTTTGTTTGACCCGAAGCAGGGCTTTTTGAGAAAGCGTAGCTTTGTGGACGAGACTTCGTCGAGCCTCACACCCCGGAAATGGTCGAAACAGGAAGGATGCGGCAAGGTTCTAGGGAGTAGCGCCCCTTAGTGTATGTCATTCCTTCTGGATAGAGGTGGTATCATGGTATGGAGCCCAGATACTTAACCTATGTTATTGCTGCATTATTATCTATGTGGTTTGTTGGAAATCGGGGATCCTCGGGAAGATCGGTTACGATCGGGGGATGACATACGCGTGTCAGTAGTTACCTATTTTTGCAGAGGTAACCCGGCCTTGTGTTGGCAGAGATCCGGTTAGGTTCTCGGGTCGTCTATTCCAGGGACGTACCCATCGTGGATAGGAAGTTCCTTAGCCTGACCATTTGTTGGAAATCCAAACTCCAATACGCACCTTGTACGGTATTAGTTGTAGAACCTGCCATTTACGTACGGTAGTCACCACTGTTTAGATGGTAGCTATAGTAGGCATACGATACTGGTCGTATGTTGGCTAAGATTAATATTATACTTTCGAAATGTTTCTACACTATGCGCTAGTAATAATATCAAAAAGAATTTGATTTTTGCGTAGTAAGCATCTTTGACTATCATAAGAAGAAATCTCCTCCAATTCTGCGTTTGCATTGTGTGTGTGGTGGGAGGTCTTATGGTAGTTTCATTTTCCAAAAGCATTGCGAATTTGTTTTATTTTCTTTGTGAAAGAATAACTGTTTTACGATCTCACACCAGTCACCATGACTGACTCGGAGTTTATTGTTCCCTTCTAAACTCTGGGTGCCCACCAATTTCCACACGGGCAGCATAGAGTTATGTTATCAGGATATTTTGGATATTCTGGAGCTTTGGAAGCAAGCTGGACGACGAGACGTAGTATTTGTATCTGATAGTATTTATTCCGCTGTGTATTCTATATGAGGACAAGTTATATAACTGTCCGTTGTTGTATATGACTCTGATTGATGTATGTATAAAAACTGATATAATTCTTTGTTTTAAAAGGCTAGTGTTTATCTATTATATATTGTTCTGCTGCGATATGTGAGATTCTGATATTGTTTTCTGTTCTGATGTTGTTCTTCTTTTTCTCTTCTGCTTCTACTCTTTTCTTCTTCTTCTACCTTTTCTTTCTTTCTAAAACCCTCACTATTGGAGTTTCCGGCACTCGATTGCTCGGCAGTCGATAAAGTGAGTATCGATGTCGAATTTTCGAAAGTCGAAAATTTCGGTATGTGACAGTACCCATCGTGGATAGGAAGTTCCTTAGCCTGACCATTTGTTGGAAATCCAAAGAAACAATACGACACTTGTACGGTTTTAGTTGTAGAACCTATCATTCACTTATGGTGGTCACCACTGTTTGGATGGTAGCTATAGTAGGCATAAGTGCGGAATGCCTATGCTGGCTAAGATTTATATTATACTTTTGAAATGATTTCTACACTATGCACTAATAATAATATCAGAAATGATTTGATTTTGCGTAGTAAGCATCTTTGACTATCATAAGAAGAAATCTCTTCCAATTCTGCGTTTGCATTGTGTGTGTGGCGGGAGGTCTTATGGTAGTTTCATTTTCCAAAAGCATTTCGAATTGACTTTAAAAATTAGTTTGTTGTTATAAAGAATAACTGTTTTACGATCTCACACCAGTCACCATGACTGACTCGGAGTTTATTGTTCCCTTCTAAACTCTGGGTGCCCACAAATTTTCCACACGGGCAGCCTAGAGTTATGTTATCAGGATAGTCTGGATATTCTGGAGCTTTGGAGATAAGCTGGATGGCGAGACGTAGTATTTGTATCTGATAGTATTTATTCCGTTGTGTATTCTGTATGAGGACAAGTTTATATAACTGTCCATTGTTGTATATTGACTCTGATTGATGTATGTATAAACTGATATAGTTCTTTGTTTTAAAAGACTATTGATTATCTATTATATATTATTCCGTTGCGATGTGTAAGATTCTGATATTGTTTTCTGTTCTGTTGTTCTTCCGTGTTGTTGTTCTTCTCCATTCTCTCTTTCTTCTCTTTTTCTTCTATTTTTTCTTCCTCCTCTTCTTTTAAATATTAAAGTTCGCGTTTCCGCCATCCGATTGTTCGGCAATTGCTACAGTGGACGTAGCAGTGTCGGGTTTTCGGAAGACGGATTTGCGGGTCTTTACAGGTGGTATCAGAGCTTTCAAATGGAAGTTAAAGTCTTTTTGAAATTTGCAAACTGAAGCTTTTCTTGATCCTCTGGTTTTGAGAACTGCAGTTTGTTTTTCTTTGTTGAATGAATTGAACTCGTTTTAGATTTAAGATGATGCTTGCTTGCTTTATATTTTCTCAGTTTTGAAAAACGAATGAAACTGAGGTAAAGAAGGTTGATATATAGGGAAGCTTACATGAGACATACTTGTATTTGTATTTGTTTCTACATACTTATAGTTTTATTTATTTTTATTTTCTATTATCATTTGTTATTATTAAACCATTTATTTACAATTTTTATCCAAAAATTCATTTAATCATCAATTTAAATAAATTAAAAATCTAGGGTCGTTACAGCTACAATCTAAAAATAGTCTCATGAAATAAAAATGCATATATAATGAAAAATCAAGTTTTTACAGTAAAAACTTTAAATTCTGGAAATTTAAAGTATCACGAATTATTGATTCAAGTACATGACTCGAATCCTTATTGAAAGTTACGATTTTTAAGGTAAGTTTGGTGATTTTTAGTGATGGGAGTTAAGAGCGGTTTGTTTTTGTTTAAAAAGTAGATTTTTATCAATTACTGGTGATCAATTGATTCGTGGATGTCGGGATTGTTCGTGGAGATGGAGGAGCCTATGGGGTTGCCATAAAAAATGGTCGGAGGTGGCGAAGATGACGGTGGCGACAACGGCGTAAGATTTTAGTTTGTAAACCTAGTTTTTGAGTGGAGAGGAAACTCGTGCCTCACGCCTTCGTTCGAGCATCGAGTTGCCCAAGGTTCTGTGTAATGGTGGCGGTGGGGTTGACGAAGTCGAGGCCGGAGCCTCGAGTCGTCTAGTGGTTGGAGTTGTGGAGACGTGGCGTTGACAGGTTTGGGTTGTGATAAGTTGGTGGTTCCAGGTTTCAAGTCTGACCTCGAGTTTCGATTTCGAGGTGATGGGATGGTTCGAACGGTCGGGTTTGGTTCTGGAGTTGATCGTCGATGTACTCGACGTCGTGACGATGACCGGCGTTGGTCGGAGCCACTGTGCACATGCACGAGCTCTGGTGCCTGGGTGTTTTGTTTTGCCTGGAAGAAATGGATTTTCTCGCATTGTGCTCGAGTATATCGAGTTATTTACTCGAAGCAGGGAACAGAGAATCTCGGGTCAAAAGATTGTAACAGGCTTTTGAACCTGAACCTAGTGTCTGTCTGAAATTTTAAAACTAAATTTAAATTTTAAATTAAGGTTTTAAAACTGAGTTTAAATTAAAATGTAAATATAGATTCTAGTTTGAATTGAAATTTAGTTTGAAGATAAATAAAGTTTTAAATTCAATTTGTTTATTTAATATAAAAGCAATAAAATGTATGGGAGAATTTGAATTTAAAATGGATTTGAAATTTCTAAATGAAAATTTAGACAGGTTGAAATTTAAAAGTTAAACCTGGGATTAATTCTAAAATCTGATTTCAAGATTTTGAAATTAATTAAGTTTTATAACTTTAGTGTTTAAAATAAGTTAAATAAATTGAAATTTAAATAAAAAACGAAATTAATTTTAAACTCTTTAAGATTTCCTTTAAGTAAATAAGGATTTATTTCAAATTTTAAATCTAAATTGGAATTTAAAAGGAAATTTGAAACAATGTACTTAACATATTGTAAATAACATATTAAATCATGAATGAGTGTTATCCCGCCTTTTGGCAAGGCCAGGACATCAAGAAGCCGGCTAGAGAACCAGGATAGCACGCCATGGATATCGCTGAATTTTGTCCGAGCCCAGAGTGAGCTACAATTGATAGGACACGACAAGAAGGGCCATAGAGATCAGCACCTCAAATTTCAAGTCGATCCGGGCTCATACGCTCAAGTTATGATCGAGTCAAATTGGAGGGAAAGAGCCCAGATTTCGTATCCATCACTCTGGGCGATTTCGTATCCATCACCGAAGCCCCAGTTCGAATCCATCATGCTTCGTATCGATCAGCTCCGGATCCATCGAGTGTCTACTTCGTATCCATCAGCCAACACTTGCTTCGTATCCATCATTCAGTGTCTACTTCGTATCCATCAGCCAACACTTGCTTCGTATCCATCAGCCAGTGTTTGCTTCGTATCCATCAGCCAACACTTGCTTCGTATCCATCAGCCAGTGTTTGCTTCGTATCCATGGATGAAGTCCTACTCGAAACCATCAGGTCAACCAGCTTGGATAACGTGTCACCTCTCGAAGGAAACGGGGCAAGATACATGGAGTCGAAGCGATCAACGCGGAACAAATACCGGATCGAGGCGAAGAGCGCACACCACGTCATCCCTCGATGCGAATGCGCCGAGATATATGGAGTCGACGCGGTCGACTCGGAGTGAAGGGCGGATCGAAGCGAGGCGCGCGCACCGCATTACCTTGAGAGCGCGTGCAATCATCGAGACGATGCGATGGAGTCGAAGCAATGGAGACGAGCAAAACAGCCAGCGTTAAAATCCATCTCGTATCGACGATATCTCTCAATCCACTGATCCAAACACCATGAAATTTTAACTAAAGGCTGCACACATAACAAGGAATGTCTCCACCAATTTTGAGCTCAGTTGGAAGTAATCCTGATCGATACGAAGTGATTTCGTATCGATCACAGAATGGCTTGAAACTCTCTGGAAGTGGTCGAATGGGCCCCCTCACGTGTCAGGCCAAGTCTCCCGGGGTTTGAGCGAAATCCAAGCCTCCTACACCTATAAATAGAGCCCCAGAATCAACGGAAAAAGGATCTTTTTTCTCTGAAGCGTCCAGACTCTGCCGGATTGAGATTCGCATCATACTTTTGCTGTCAATTTCGAATTCTAAACTGTAATCCGCTGTTCATCGCTGTAAACGCTTGTAATCATTGAAAGAGAATCAATAAAATCATCAAAACTTCATAGTGGACGTAGGCTATACGTCGAACCACTCTAAACTGCTTGTCTGTGCACTTTACATTCATATTTGTTGGAGTTTTTGTTAGATAATCTCTGTTTTACATTTATAATCTTCATTTTATCTCTTCAAATAACTCCCGAAGAGTGTTGTGCCCATTTTTGGTACAAACACTTTGGTGCTTTCACTGAGAAAACCAGCTTTTTCTCCTGCTCATTGGATCTGCCGTCGATACCGGATTGCACAAATCCAAGAGGAAGATCCAGATATCCAGTCCGGAATCCTTCCATTCTATTCAGATTTGTTCAAAATCTAGGAAAGGACTCCACCACCGACAATGGTCAGCACAAGAACTGGCGCCACCGCTACAGAGCAAGAAGGCCGAGACAGGCAAAATCCAACACAGCCGCCTTCTTCCAATCAAGACAATGCCACTCAGTCAGACTCAACGGGGCTAGTCACCCGACAGGAGTTTCAGGTATTGCTCCAGGAGCTGACCCAAAGCCGTCAGCAGTTGGCAGAACAGTTACGCGCCAATATCGAGCTGACCAACCAGCTGAACCGCCGGGGGCACAGAAGGTCCAGGAGAGATGATGTCTCCAGAGCGTCTACCGAAAGCTCAGCTTCATCTGATTACCACCGCCAGACTACCCGTCCTCGACTAGAGGGGAATCGCGCTCAAGCTGCTGAATATCAGCCTGCCTTAACTGTTGGGCAACTGAGGGTAGGACCGTCGACTAGTTTCCAAACCGGTCCCTCAACACGAGGAGGTACTGCCCCACAGTATACCACCGATAACCGAGCCACAACTGCCGCAGCAGAGACAAGGGCTGATACCCGAAATCAATCTGAGCCGATCAATCAACAACGAGGACATACTCCTGAACCTTATGTCCCAGAAGACGTTGAGCCAAGGAGGCGAGATACGGGTCGTCGACAACGCCCGATCCCTACTCGCGCCGTGGAACCCGACCACGCCTTAGCTCATCACGCTCCGAATCCGCCTGTTTCGGATATATCAACCATGATACGTCAAATGATCCGCGAGAGTCAGGGGCTCACTAATGATGACTGGGGAATTTCCCGTAGTCATACCCCTTTCACAAACGAAGTGTTACATGCCGAACCCCCTAGGCGATTCAGAATGCCGACTCTCCCGATGTATGAAGGGAATAGTGACCCCAACCAGCATATTCTGAAGTATGAATGGTCGATGAGCGCCGCAAGGGCCGACGACGCAGTGAAGTGTCGGAGTTTCCCCATTTCTCTGGGAGGAATCGCGACAATGTGGTTTATCCGCCTACCACCTAGATCAATTTCTTCGTTCGATCAATTGGCCAAGAGGTTTGTGGAGCAATTCCGGATGCATGTTGCTAGGCCGAAGGACGTCAACACCTTGTCCAGCGTCACTCAAGCTCCTGGAGAAACACTCAGGCGTTACTTGGAGAGGTTCCACGCAGCATGCGTCGAGATCACCAATCCCAACGATAATTCAATCTTAATGGCTCTGACCAAGGGGATTGATCCTGATTCTGAATTCGGAAACTGGCTGGCTGGGAAACCACCCGCGTCGTTGGACCGTTTTTACTCCAAGGCCGCTCAATTCCTGCGGCAGGAGGATGCAAAACAGTCTAGGAAGCAGGACGATGCGAGGCCCAGCATTGAAGGAATACAGAGCAATGTGGTAGTTAAACAGTCCGGCGAGAGTTCCGGGAAAGTTCAGCTCAACATACAAAACAAGCAAACCCAGCAGAGAGGAAACAATGGCCAGAACAAGAAGAGAGATGAGAACCGAGGCCCCCGACGTAGAGCTCAGATGTTTGACAGTTATACACCGCTGAACACGTCACTGGAAAACGTATACTTGCAGACTTGCAACACCGTACAGTATAAGAAGCCTGCTCCGAAGCCCTCATCGGAGAGACAGATTCAGACAGGAAAATTCTGTAGGTTCCATGAAAGCTATGGACATAATACCAATGAGTGTCGACACTTACAGGACCTCATCGAGAAGCTGATTAGAGAGAGGAAGCTAGATCAGTTTGTACGGGCGCCGCAGCCTGGCGGAGCGGGCCCCTCAAATCAAAATCGTTCACAGAATCAGGAAAGAGAGGATGAACCCGCTCGTGCGGGCGGGAGATTAGTTATCAACACAATAAGTGGTGGTCCCCATCCGGCAGACAGAAGCTGGGGGGAAATGGAGTCGTATGCCAGTTCTATCAGGCATGCGGACTTCGAGTGTTATAGTAATTGCGAGGATGGGACCCCGGCAAAGCAACAAAAGATAATGTCCGATGATATCGTGTTCAGGAGCCGAGACGCTGATAAAGTTGAAGCCCCTACTATCGACCCACTAGTCATATCCGCCCAGGTAGGTCCTGCTTGGATGAAGAGGATCCTGGTTGACAGTGGGAGCTCTGTAAACATCTTGCTCAAACGGGCTTACGATCTGATGAAGATGGAAACAAAGGATTTGAAACCCTGTTTATCCAGAATCCATGGTTTCAATGGAAGTGCCACGATACCCATCGGAATAACTGAACTCCCAGTCGAGTTAGGCGTTGGAGAGCGCCGGAGGGTCCGCATGTTACAATTTGTTGTGTTAGAGATAGATTCGCCATACAATGCGTTTCTGGGACGACCAGCTTTGGCCGAGTTCAGGGCGGCGATTGCCCCATGGTGTCTAACTCTGAAATTTCCCACTGATCATGGGATTGGAGTTGTTCAAGGAGATCAGGCCTCGGGAAGGGCCTGTTATGTTGCTGAGCTGCGCGGGGCGCAACGTAAAGAGAAGGGGAAGGGCGTAGAGGAATCTCTCTGCGTCCGTTCTATCGATAATTGACAATTGGTGCCTGGGCCTCGGCCCGGGCACCACGACCAATTCCTGAAAGACCTGGACCCCAGGGACAACGAGGATAGAGACGAATCAACGGAGAGTCAAGCCTCTCCAGCCGAACTGACTGTGGACGTCCCGATCAGTGAGGATGATGATTCGAAGATGCTGAAAGTTGGGTCCCAACTAAACAAGCAGACACAGCAGGAGTTGGTCGAATTTCTTCGGGCGAATCTCGACGTCTTCGCCTGGACGCACTCTGACATGTGCGGGATCTCGCCGAACATTGCAAGTCACTCCCTGAATATAGATCCGCGACATGTCCCAGTAAAGCAGAAAAGGCGCGGTATGGATCCAGAGAGATCTGCCGCCCTTAAGGAAGAAGTTGATAAACTACAATCGAATGGGTTCATTCGAGATGCCTTGTATCCAGAATGGGTGTCCAACCCTGTACTAGTTCGGAAACCAAACGGGAAGTGGAGAACCTGTGTTGACTACTCTGACCTAAACAAGGCCTGTCCAAAAGATAGCTTCCCGCTTCCGCGAATCGATCAACTCGTGGATTCGACGGCCGGACATGAACTACTATCCTTTATGGACGCTTATTCCGGCTACAATCAGATACCCATGCATCTGCCTGATCAGGAACATACCAGCTTCGTGACCGACCTGGGACTCTATTGTTACAAAGTCATGCCGTTTGGTCTAAAGAACGCTGGAGCAACATACCAACGCTTAGTCAACCGAATGTTCGCTGATCAGATTGGGAAGACCATGGAGGTTTACGTGGATGACATGCTGGTGAAGTCCCGATTCTCCACCGATCACGTCAGAGATTTGGATTCAATGTTCAGCATCCTCCGGGAGTACGGGATGAAGCTCAACCCACTCAAGTGTCACTTTGGCGTTGCATCCGGAAAATTCCTTGGGTTCATTGTCAACGCTCGAGGAATAGAGGCGAATCCTGAGAAGATCTGGGCTATTAGAAATTTGCAAACCCCTAAAACTATAAAGCAAGTCCAGAGTCTTAACGGGAAGGTCGCAGCATTGAGCAGGTTCATTTCGAAGTCCACCGACAAATGCATTCCTTTCTTCGACCTGATTCGGAAGGGCAAACGAAACTTTGAATGGACCACGGAGTGTGAAGGCGCGTTCCGATCACTAGTTCAACATCTCTCCACACCTCCGATCCTGTCAAAACCGGTTGACCACGAGCAATTATATCTCTACCTGGCAGTATCTGAACATGCAATCAGTGCTGCTCTAGTCCGGGAAGAAGACAAAGTGCAAAACCCGGTCTACTATGTTAGTAAGCGACTAACAGGAGCTGAAAGAAATTATCCAAGGCTGGAGAAACTGGCTTATTGTTTGGTCATTGCCTCGAGGAAGCTCCGTCCCTATTTCCAGGCTCATCCGCTTACTGTGTACACCGACCAGCCGTTACGACAGGTCCTTACGCGGCCTGAGACGTCCGGTAGGTTACTCAAGTGGAACATTGAGCTAAGCCAATTTGATATCGCATACGCTCCGCGGAGGGCCATTCAAGGACAAGTCCTGGCTGATTTCATAGCCGAATTCACCGTCCTGGAAGACTTACCCAAAACCAGTGAATCTCCCGAATACATCTGGAAGCTGTATACTGATGGTGCGTCAAATGACCAGTGTTCGGGCGCGGGGGTTGTACTTGAGACTCCCGAGGGCCGATCCATATGTTATGCTCTTAAATTCGACTTTCGTGCAACTAATAATGAAGCCGAATATGAAGCCCTCCTGACCGGCCTAAGGCTTGCCAGAGATTTGAGAATTGTCGCTGTAGAAATTTATTGCGATTCGCAGTTAGTGGTATGCCAGGTGCGAGGAGAATACCAGGCAAGAGACCGAAGACTGGCCGCTTACTTGACACGAGTTCAGGAAATCCTAAACCAGTTTGATTATTATGCCATCTATTATGTGCCTCGGGAACGCAATCAGAAAGCCGATTCACTGGCAAAGTTAGCTAGCACAGGCGAAGCGCAACAAATGGGACTTGTTCCCGTTGAAACTTTGGCCACTCCAAGCATCGATCGGATAGAAATGGACTCTGTATTTGAAATCGCTCCCAATAGAGAGTCCTGGATGACTCCGTATCGGAATTACATTGAGAATGGGGTGCTACCTGAACCTAGAAATGAGAAGAGACAGATTCAGCGAAAAGCCTCGCGGTTCATCATCCAAAACGGAGTCATGTACAGGAGAGGTTATTCCGTTCCTCTCCTCAGATGTATCGCCCACGAGGAAGTCAAGCGAGTGCTACATGACGTGCACGAAGGAGAGTGCGGTGATCATACCGGCGGGCAAGCTCTCGCTAAAAAGATACTCCGATATGGGTACTACTGGCCGACGGTGAACCGAGATGCGGCAAACTATGCCCGGAAATGCGATAAATGCCAGATACATGCCCAAATTCCGAGAGCTCCGCCAACTGAGATAACCCAAATGGTCAGTCCCTGGCCATTCGCAATGTGGGGCATTGACATCATCGGCGCTTTACCTTTAGCAAAAGGCGGTGCGAAATACGCCATTGTCGCAGTTGATTACTTCACAAAATGGGCCGAGGCCGAAGCCCTAGCAACCATTACGACAAAGAAGGTGATAAATTTCGTGGTTCGCAACATCATCTGTCGATTTGGACTCCCGCATACTATCATCACTGATAATGGAACCCAATTCGAGAGCGCAGAATTCAAGAATTTCTGTCAACGGTTTCATATCCGCAAAAAGTTCTCGGCTGTCGCACACCCCCAAGCGAATGGACAAGTTGAAGCTGTCAACAAAGTTATAAAATCGATCCTGAAGAAACGATTAGAGAAGGCTGGGGGCAAGTGGGTCGATGAACTTCCTATGGCATTATGGGCCTATCGAACGACCCATAAAACCGCGACCGGGCACACTCCGTTTTCCCTATCTTATGGCTCAGAGGCCGTTATTCCGGTCGAAACAGAAGTGCTCTCTCATCGCGTGACTTATTATGATCCAAAAACAAACGCTATACTCCTAGCCGAGTCTTTGGATCTATTGGATGAAAAACGGGAGGAGGCTGATTTGAGAGCAGCCGCACATCGAAGTCGGGTCGCCCGATTGTACAACACCAGAGTTCGACCTCGAACCTTTGAACTCGGCGACCTCGTGCTCAAGAGAATTTACCCAGTTCCTTCACACATGAAACCAAACTGGGGAGGGCCGTATGTGATTACACGAAAGCTCGGAGATGGTACATTCAAGCTGTCAACTGTTGACGGTCTCGATTTACCGAGGGCTTGGAACAGCGAAAGTCTCCGCCGCTACTACATATGACAGGCTTTATTTATCATTCTATTTAGCAATTTGTTTCTGCATTTCGAAATTTGAATTTTGTAATAAGGCAACTGACTTTGCCGCATTTTCTTATTTCAGCAATAAAATGCCACTTCTTCGAGCCAGAGCTGTGATTCATTATGTACGATATACAACATCACGATGCACGAAGAGCTAAATCCCATCACACAATGGGACTTATTCAAATGGAGAGTGGCTGTGATACGACCGGCCACTCACTAGGCGAAACCCGAGCTCGGGGGAAAGCCATGACACCGATATTAACAGGATTGACACACGACAATCCTACATCTAACTCCATATTCCCAGAGTGCGAAATGGAGTATAAACATCTAACTCCATATTCCCAGAGTGCGAAATGGAGTATAAACATCCGACTCCGTATTCCCAGAGTGCGAAACGGAGTATAAACATCTAACTCCGTATTCCCAGAGTGCGAAGCGGAGTATAAACAATCAACTCCGTCTTCCCAGAGTGCGAAGTGGGGTATAAACATTCAACTCCGTCTTCCCAGAGTGCGAAGTGGAGTATAAACATTCGACTCTGTATTCCCAGCGTGCGAAGCGGAGTATAAACATTGAACTCCGTATTCCCAGAGTGCGAAGCGGAGTATAAACATTGAACTCCGTCTTCCCAGAGTGCGAAGCGGAGTATAAACATTCAACTCCGCATTCCCAGAGTGCGAAGCGGAGTATAAACAACCGACTCCATATTCCCGAAGTGCGAAATGGAGTATAAACATCCGACTCCGTATTCCCAGAGCGCGAAACGGAGTATAAACATCTAACTCCGTATTCCCAAAGTGCGAAACGGAGTATAAACATTTAACTCCATATTCCCAGAGTGCGAAATGGAGTATAAACATCCGACTCCGTATTCCTAGAGTGCGAAACGGAGTATAAACACTTAACTCCATATTCCCGGAGTGCGAAATGGAGTATAAACATCCGACTCCGTATTCCCAGAGTGCGAAGCGGAGTATACACACTTAACTCCATATTCCCGGAGTGCGAAATGGAGTATAGACATTCAGCTCCGCATTCCCAGAGTGCGAAGCGGAGTATAAACAATCAACTCCATGTTCCCAGAGTGCGAACAACCGCTTACGAGATGACGCATATCCCCGGAGTATGGATGGAACGATTCATAAGAGAACGAGCGTAGTTCGACCACTCGGTCCTCGCTCGGTATCATCACAAGCTGATCATCACAACTTGACCCCGGAACTGGGGGCAGAGGCGAATGTTAGTCATTGCCCGAAACTATACGATGTTCAGCTCCGATGCAATTCCCTATCACAACTCGAGTCCGAAAGTTTCGTACTTAACAAGCACAAATGAGCTATCCTTGAAGCAATCACAAAATGCAAATACATTGGACCAAAGTCCGAACATTACAATATTCAAGCATAGAAAGGAACGCAAGCTGAAGCTAAAAGACAAAATTTTATTCCAACTAAACCCAAAAACAATGCTTCATACATGAGATCTTTCCTAAAATGTTCCTACTAGCAGGGGCCGAACCCGCATCTAAACACGGCCTGCAAAAGGGAAAAGACAGAAAAAATAACAAAAGTCCCTAACTGCCTATGAGAAGGATGTCTAATCCTTCTGCTTCCTCAGCTTCTTCTTCTTCTTTGAGGAACTACTGGAGCCGCCAGTTCCCTTTCGCTTGGAGCCTTTCTCCCTAGGCAAGCTCCCCCCGGGTGAAGGCATAATGTCAACGTCCTCATCTGAGCTGGACTCTATAGGGATACTTCCCGCGGGAGGAGTGGGAGGAACAGACTCCGCAGCCGGAGGAGGGGCTGGTACATCAGTATCAGTAAGTGTGCCCTCAGGAGACATAGTCATAAGAGGAATGGGGCACTGTGCTGCCGTTCCGTCATCTGCATCACCGCCATGCGCCGCAGCCGTCATCTCGGCATTGATCTCGGCTAGCATCGCCGCTTCTCGCCGTGCCCTGGCCTCGCTAGGGGCCGCAGTAGTTTGGGACAAGGTGTCAGATGTAGCCGTGAATCCACCCAAGCCAAATGGCAGGTCCGCAAAAGGATCACTTTGACGGCCGAGAAGCTCGTTTATCATCTGCTCGTCGAAAGAAAGTGAGCTCCCCTCCGTCACTCCAACCGGTGCCATTGCTGCGACGGAGGTCGCCTCAGAAACGATGGCTCCTGGCGCGTGACCTAATACTTGGGTGATAAGAGGCGCGGCTGGTGCAACTCCTGTCACTGATCAAAGGAAAAGACATGTCATTAGCAACATTTCAACACGGGATCTTCGATCTAAATATACTGGAAGTTAGTTCAAAGTACCTTCCTCGGTTTGGCTCGAGGTCGTCTGAACCGCTTCAGGAGGATGTTCCTTAATAGGAGACAAGTGCGGTTGATCTGGGTCGTACGTTGGGATAGGCTGGGAGTAGATCATTGAAGTTGGCTCAGACTGAGATGAAACGACAATCTCAGAACTTGTAACATGGTGTTCCGCACCAGAGCTCTCTCCGACTTCCGGGA
Source organism: Allium fistulosum (assembly GCA_030737815.1). Taxonomy (NCBI): domain Eukaryota; kingdom Viridiplantae; phylum Streptophyta; class Magnoliopsida; order Asparagales; family Amaryllidaceae; genus Allium; species Allium fistulosum. The sequence goes on from CM060905.1 coordinate 1,284,631,782, forward strand.
CCTGAGCGCCAAGCCTCACCTTGTCATGGGAAATCATGGAGTCATGGAGAACCTTCTTTTCGTCATCATTAAGGATGCGGTTCTCTAGCTCGAACTCATCAGGGGCTTCATCAGGGTGCCCAGATCTCTCCTCATCCACCAGTAGGTTCCAGGCGTTATAGAGATGTGTGGGGTAATCGTCAAGCCATGTCAGGTCTCGGTGCCTTAGCACATTGGCGTTGTAAGTGACGAGTAGCTCCTCCACCTCGGCCTCAATCCTGGCCTCCGCCAGCCGTACTTTCTCCTCAACTCCAGCCTCAGCCTCACGGGCTTGTTGTACAGCCGCTTCCTTCTCCCTTTGGAGTGTCACTGCCTGGTCACAGGCTTCCTGCGCAGAGACGTTAGCTGCGTCTTTTTCCTTAGCCATCTCTGAAAACTTTGACTTCAGCTCATTAAGCTCCTTGAGAGCGGCATCCCTCTCGGCAGTGATGGAAGTGTTCCTGTGACCCATGTCCTCAATTGCGGTGTAATGCTCTTGCTTCATCCTGACCATGGCAGCGGTCACCTCGTCAACTTTCTTTAAAGCCTCCATTTCAGACTTACGAGAGGACTCGGCTTCAGAGTTAAGCGCTTTTATGATTTGGTCGTTGCGACCTAGCTCTTTCTCAAGTTTCTCGATGGTGACGCCCCGCTCAAACGCCACTTTAGATGCCTTCCTCGCGGCCCGTCCCCACTCCCTATACTGGAAAAAGATGTCCGCGACATAATCGTGGATAGTGGTTTCCGCGGTTGGCGGGATTCTCTTCAGGTGCGGGGGAAAGACATATCCATCAAAACAGATGTCAGGAAATTCCTTCCTCATCTGTGCCAATTTGAGCGCTCCCTCGCTAGACGCCTCGGTCGGGACCGACACAGTAGCCGAAGAGGTGGCTATTTCGGTCCTGCGCGGAGGGTCGGACCTCAAAGCTTGAGAAGGCGGCCTAGACTGTGAAGTTTCGGGAGGACGAGTAACGGCGACCACAGGAGGTGCAGAGGTCCTGGGGGGAGGAGAACGAGATCGGGATCGGTGAACATGTCCCCTATCTCTGTCAGACTTCTCCTGACCAGAGTGTCCAGCGTCATAATCCCTCTCGCCCTCTCTCCTGCGTGGCTCGTGATAACGGCGCTTACGCAAACTACCAAGCACGGAACCTTTCCCAGACATCGTACCTGAAAAGAAAACAACAAAGAATCAATAACCGTTCGCGATGCGTCGTTTGTGGTTAGGAAAGTGTGTTGTGCCGTGAGGAGTGTGTGAATGTGTAACCCCCCGGACCAACCAGAAGTGTCAGTTGCATCGGCAAGCTCAGACTCGCTAACATCGACAATGTGTCGCGGTCCACCCGACCCAACATCGTGTTGCTCTGGCTCGATGTCAGGGAGTGGAGGGTCAGCAGGCCCTTCAAATTGATCTCCAGCTTGCGGGGAGGACGCCTCCGTAATCTTAACTCCCGGCGAAGGGCGGTGCAAAACCACAGACTTCCGCCTCCCAGACTTAGGCTGTTTCGAAGCCACAGCTTTGCCTTTCCTCTTAGCATCGGACTCTGGGGTTGCATTAGCATGTCCGGCCAACGGCTCTTCGTCAGTGTGGGTTTTCTCGGAGTCGGGTTCCTCGATTATCACAACCCTGGGCTTCATCTGCTTGACCTTTTTCCTGGAGACGGTCTTTAATGCGCCGTCGAGTCTTATGCTCTGCCTCCGACCAATCAGCCCAAGGACTCTGAGATTCCGATCTGTCAATAACAGTTCAATATTCCTTTCTTCGCTAGGAATCTCTTGGAGGACCCGAACTATCTCTTTGTAATAGCCACCCTCAGGCCGCTGGATGATAGCTGAAAGAAAAAGAGGAGAAGGCGTAAGTTTAATTTCACTCCGAAAATTGCCCTGTCAATTACTTGGGAAAAGAGACGATACTCACGTCTGAATAGCCATCTTCTGGCAAATCCCGGGGGACATCGGACATAGAACCACTCCGACTTAAAATAGCTTAGCCTAGTCCACGACCCCACGACGACTTGGCAGTTCCTTACGGACTCCAAGAACGTATAAGATGGGCTGTCAGTCCGACTCTTGAAGTTAAACAAGTATCTTATGTCGATCATACGGGGAGGACGATGGAGGTACTCCATGAATACTACGAACAAGCTGTTAAGCGAGGCATATCCGTTTGGATGCAATTGAGACGGAGCGATATCCAGATAAGCCAACACTTCTCTTATATAGTCGTTGAATGGAGGAAGTGTGCCGGCTGCGCACGCGTGCCGATTAAAAGCAGTATACCCCTCCGGGGGATTATGTGGCCTATCATCCGGTCCAGGCAACAATACCTCATCCAAGGATAAACCATGCCTTAAGCATATCCTCCCCAGCATGTCTTCGGAGATGTTGGATGGGACGGAATCAGGTGGACTATTAATGAAGGACGCGTTGGGCAACTCGTCCGGAGCTGGGCCAATAACTTCGGCCTCGATGACCGGAATCTCAATTCTAGGAAGGACAGGGTTCTGAATTTCTTGCTGCTGCGAACTTGACGGTTCCATCGCCAGCTAACTCACGAGAAACCATCATTAGGTGACAAAAAGCCCGTGTATGCCCCAGTGTAAAGTGCATGAATGTGTTGTGTAGTGCGAATGCTGTGCGTGACTTGAGCAAATTCTGCAGAATTAAAGAAAATGTGCAAGCGACGAGATTCTGGAAGTCAGACAAACATGACCGTCATCGCTGACCGTCATGACTGCGCCATCCAGATGATAACAATCGATTCCAGGTTAAAGAATTCATTGTACTTTTCTATTAAAAGGCAGTTCCATCGACGAGCTTCGAAAGTCAGTCAAATATGCAATCCTGTAATCAAGTCCAATTATGCAAGGCGAAAGCTCGTCGGAGTTGAATATAAGGACATGCAAAAGTTCGCTAAGTTCGTCAAATTTCAGCATGGAATCGATCGTAGTTCGAGTTCAAATTCATTCGGAGGCGTGATGTCTTTCGTATCGATCAAGTCAACTCGATACCTTTCGTATCGATGACAGTTCGTATCGACCGGAGGAGGAGATTTCGTATCGATCAGGTAGGTTTACTTCGCATCGGCCAAGGGTAACGGTTGTGAGACAACCAAATACAATAACTTCGTATCGATCTGTGGTTATCGATATGGGACCGATGAGATCTCTTGGTCTTCGTATCGATCAAGAGAGACAGATTTTCGCATCGATCACGCTGGCCAAGCGCTTACATCGATCATCTCAGTTCAACACAAGCCCCTACCACCTTAGATCGATGCGAACCTCTGCATCCCCTTTAACCCATCAGTCGATGCGAAATCATGAAATCTGGATCGAGTCGAATCCTCCTATCCCAGATCGACACGAACTAGTGGTGAAACAATCACTCCAGAACTTTTTCTTCTCCGATTGAAGCGAGCATGGCCATGGCCATCCTCGACCAAGCTCTGGTCCAGATCTGGCCTTGGCACCACCAAAATTGATAATCGGCAAAGGCACGATGGATCTGAGATCTGAACTTCGTCGCTCAAGTGTAGCCGTGATTGCTCATTTACCTGAATCGAATTGGAGTTTGGGGAAATTATAAGATGATGTTTGATCGATTCGAAGATTGGAATAATTCTTCTCTCCTGCTTGTCTGTGGATCGATATGAGAAGGCAGAAGACAACAGTAAAAGTAAAAGGTAAAAAAGTGAGAAATGGCAAAGTCCCAGATATTTATACGAGGCCTAGGACGGAACCGAGTCGATTCGACTCCCAGTCAATTTGACCGATCGCAACCAGTCAAGCAGCGCATCGATGCGAGTATTCGTATCGAGCCCACTAACCTTTATCGTTTCGAAGCGCACAGGGAGGCCACGTGAATATGATAGGTAGGTGTACGCGCTTTCCTCGCATCCATCAAGCTGTGCATTCATCGAGGCGAAATGTTCACCAGACACCATCGTTTCGAAGCATCCAGGTTTTGAGCCATCGATTCGAAACAGAGCAGATCTGTTGATACGAGCGTCGATTTCGTATCTATCAGTATCTATCGATGCGAACATCCATTTCGTATCCACCAGATATCATCAGTTCGAACCAGAATTCACCACCATTTGTGACCATCGATACGAACGATTGTCTTCGTATCCATCAAATCAACCCACATCGATACGAAAGAAGGCTTTTTGACTTTGAGCATCGACTCGTAAGCGGACCGATACGAGAGAATGGCTAAGGGGTACGACTTCCAAAGCTATTCGAAGAAGGCTTGCAGCTTTTCAAAGCACGTCATGTTTTCACAAGACGTACTTTGGGGGGCAAATGTTATCCCGCCTTTTGGCAAGGCCAGGACATCAAGAAGCCGGCTAGAGAACCAGGATAGCACGCCATGGATATCGCTGAATTTTGTCCGAGCCCAGAGTGAGCTACAATTGATAGGACACGACAAGAAGGGCCATAGAGATCAGCACCTCAAATTTCAAGTCGATCCGGGCTCATACGCTCAAGTTATGATCGAGTCAAATTGGAGGGAAAGAGCCCAGATTTCGTATCCATCACTCTGGGCGATTTCGTATCCATCACTGAAGCCCCAGTTCGAATCCATCATGCTTCGTATCGATCAGCTCCGGATCCATCGAGTGTCTACTTCGTATCCATCAGCCAACACTTGCTTCGTATCCATCATTCAGTGTCTACTTCGTATCCATCAGCCAACACTTGCTTCGTATCCATCAGCCAGTGTTTGCTTCGTATCCATCAGCCAACACTTGCTTCGTATCCATCAGCCAGTGTTTGCTTCGTATCCATGGATGAAGTCCTACTCGAAACCATCAGGTCAACCAGCTTGGATAACGTGTCACCTCTCGAAGGAAACGGGGCAAGATACATGGAGTCGAAGCGATCAACGCGGAACAAATACCGGATCGAGGCGAAGAGCGCACACCACGTCATCCCTCGATGCGAATGCGCCGAGATATATGGAGTCGACGCGGTCGACTCGGAGTGAAGGGCGGATCGAAGCGAGGCGCGCGCACCGCATTACCTTGAGAGCGCGTGCAATCATCGAGACGATGCGATGGAGTCGAAGCAATGGAGACGAGCAAAACAGCCAGCGTTAAAATCCATCTCGTATCGACGATATCTCTCAATCCACTGATCCAAACACCATGAAATTTTAACTAAAGGCTGCACACATAACAAGGAATGTCTCCACCAATTTTGAGCTCAGTTGGAAGTAATCCTGATCGATACGAAGTGATTTCGTATCGATCACAGAATGGCTTGAAACTCTCTGGAAGTGGTCGAATGGGCCCCCTCACGTGTCAGGCCAAGTCTCCCGGGGTTTGAGCGAAATCCAAGCCTCCTACACCTATAAATAGAGCCCCAGAATCAACGGAAAAAGGATCTTTTTTCTCTGAAGCGTCCAGACTCTACCGGATTGAGATTCGCATCATACTTTTGCTGTCAATTTCGAATTCTAAACTGTAATCCGCTGTTCATCGCTGTAAACGCTTGTAATCATTGAAAGAGAATCAATAAAATCATCAAAACTTCATAGTGGACGTAGGCTATACGCCGAACCACTCTAAACTGCTTGTCTGTGCACTTTACATTCATATTTGTTGGAGTTTTTGTTAGATAATCTCTGTTTTACATTTATAATCTTCATTTTATCTCTTCAAATAACTCCCGAAGAGTGTTGTGCCCATTTTTGGTACAAACAATGAGTGACTTTAAGTAATGAAGATTAATGATTTCTAATTCATTAACGAATGAGTTTTTAATGGTGAATCGATTTATAATCAATAATGATTAATATAAGTAAATTTCTTTAGAAAGGTAATTAAAGAAATTCAATAGTCAATGAAGTCATTAACTAAGATTTTATTTGAATAATTAATTAATGTGATAAATTAAAACAATAAATTTAGATTAATTAATTTAATAATAATCAATTGTGGAATTATTAAATATAATTACTTAATGATAGTAATTATGGAATTAATTATTCAGTGTAATTAATTGAGTTTAATTGGATTAGTTCAAGTTAATTACTTAAGTTTAAATTAACTCAGAATAACCACTTGACGATTTGGAAAAGTATAATTACTTAGAGAAGTAATTAATAGATAATTACTGGATGTAATTAATTGAATGATGATTAGTCACTTGAGTATAATTATTTGTTAGTAATCAAAGGATTAATTAATGAATGTGATTAATTAAGATTTATTAAATAATTAAAAGTTAATTGATTCATTAATTAAGGATGATTAGTTAATAATTAAAGGTTAACTAATAAATGATTAAAGGGAAATTTATTCCAGATAATTTGTAATTAACTCATGATAATTAACCCGGATTAATGATTATTCATAAGTAATACATCTGATTTAAATTAATCAATTGATTAATAAATTTTACTCGTGAATGTTTGGATTTTATTGAATGGGTGAATTGTTTGATATCCCTGATATGTGATGCTTTGTGATACATTCTGATTTGTGTTGTGATCTGTTTCTCTAGGATGAATGTAATTAATTCTCTGTGATGTAATTTATTATCTGTGATACATTTGTATATTATCTGTGATCTGTGTACAAAAGATAAGCGTTATAGTTTATACCGCTTATCAACTATATTTCTGTATTCTGATCTGTAATGATTGAATGATGTTGCACTATTGTGTGAAACCCGTGGACTACACTTTTACACACACAAATATGGATTTCACGTGGAAATCAGTTAAGTCGCAAATTTTTGACAGTTTTAAAGATTGAATTGTTGAATCCAAATAGTTTTGGAAATTGGAATTGAGAGCTTTGTAAATGAGTTTCAAATATAGAAGTTATTTTAAATAACTTGATAAAACTTTGAAATCAAAATAATTTGATTTAAAAATTTGAATTTAGTATTTGGAATTGAATTCAACGATTTGGGAAACTAATTGTTTTCAACTGATAAAAGCTCTCATGTAAAAATGAAAATGAAATTCCAATTTGAATTAAAGGAATTTCAAGTTTGAATTGAAGATGGTTTTCCAAGTTACGAATAAATCCTTGGAAATGATTTTGAAGGCTATAAGTTAAATCTTTAATATAAAGATTTGATGAGTTAATCCAATTGAGATGGAAATCGATTTGAAAATCTATGAATGTATCTTTGTGAAACTGGGTGAACTTTGTGAATTAAATCTTTTTGTGTAAAAGATTAAAATGGTAATTTGTTTAGACCATTTAAAGAGGAAATTTGGATAATAAGTTGTGACTTAATTGAAATTCCATTATCCATATGTTTTAAATATTGCGCTCATTATTCGGATTAGCCAGAAGAGGACCTTTGTGTCATATAACCCATTCCGAATAATGATACATCGTTTATGGATTGCATTTGAAGACCGGTGGTGAAGACCGGGTATTTTCGAAAATGATAGGATAACCTATCGATTGTCTCTGCACTAAGTCGCGCCGGTATAGAGATTTCCTAAGCGATGGGAAATCCGATCGGGATTGTGAATACCCAGATTGCAAGGGCTTCTTTGGAAGTGCCTTCGGTTCTGTTCGAACACGGAATAGACTTGTATGGTTGTATGTCTGACATTACACTTTGAGATATAAAGCTGATTTCTTTCAAATACATTTCTATTTGGTGGCGGAGATTTATTCTCTTAGCTTAACACCCTTCTCTGAGACGTACGAGCTCAGAGGTTATGTAGTTGAAGGTTATTAGTGATATACTCCCAAATTGGTAATGTGGCATGCTGAGTGCTACTGTGTGTTGCTGATCATTTGTCGATCATTTGGTGATCATTTGTTGATCAAAGCATGGATTTCGTGTAAAGCGTAGCTTTGTGGACGAGACCTCATCAAACCTCACAAACCGGTAATGGTCGAAACAGGAAAGATGCAGCAAGGTTATGAGGGTCGCTCCCTTTAGGGTATGTCATTTCCTTCTGGAAAAAGGTGGTATCATGGTATGGAGCCCATATATTTTACCTGTGTGGTTGCTCCAATCTCATTTATTGTGTGATTGTTGCTTTGTGATCGAGGGCCCTCGGATAAAGGTCCCAAAAGGACCGGGGGGTGGCATATTCATGTAGTAGTTACCTAGTAAGAGGTAACCCGGCCTTGTGTTGGCAAAGAGCTAGTTAGTTCTCGGGACGTCCCTCCAGAGGCGTACCCATGTAGCAGTAGGAAGTTCCTTTGCCTGACCATTTGTTGGAAAATCCAAAGATACAATACGAACCCAGTACGGTTTTAGTTGTAGAACCTGCCATTTAACATGGTAGCTATAGTAGGCATAATATAATGGTACCTATGCTAGCTAAGATTAATATTATACTTTCGAAATGTTTTCTGCACTATGCACTAATGATAATATCAAAGGATTTTTGCGTAGTAAGCATGTTTGACTATCATAAGAAGAAATCTCCTCCAATTTTGCGTTGCATTGTGTGTGTAGTGGGAGGTCTTATGGTAGTTTCATTTTCCAAAAAGCATTGCGAATTTCAATTTTACTTTGTTTTCCAAAGCCAACTGTTTTTGTTACTCATACCAGTCCCATGACTGATTCGGAGTTTATTGTTCCCTTCCTAAACTATGGGTGCCCACAATTTTCCACACGGGCAGTCTAGAGTTGGGTTTTTCAGATAGTCAGGTTTAGTAGATTATTTGGAGCTAGTTCAGTTTTGGAGCTCACGACATTGCACTTTCTTCACTTAGTGAGATGTGATTGGGGGTCGAGCTTGATGTTGGAGTTGTTGGACGCATTCTCTTTAAGAGATCATTTGGAGTTATCACTTCTGTTTTCCGCTGTATCATTATTTATCTTTGATATTCTTGTATCATATTGATATCATTATTGTATATCATTCTGGATATTGTATTCATTGGGGTTGTATATGATATCATTGTTTTCTTTATTCCGCTGTGTTGTTATACTTACTGTGTTATAAGCTCCGGTGAGCCAGATTCGGCGTTTGAATCTGCGGCATTCGAGTACAAGTGAAGTACGGGTGCCAATTTTCGAAGGCTGAGTTCAGGATCATCACAGTAAGAATATTTCTTCCTTCTACAAATACATCGCTATTAAAACGTTTATTACATGTTTATTCAACAAAGTGATTACACGGTTTACCAATTTTCTATTATAGCACCGCAATTATGTGTGGAGTATATTATATTTTAGTACTTCTCATATTTGCAATACAGTCTTCGTACTTTCAGCAACCTACCGAAGCGTAAAAGACTTGCTCATTTGAAGGTAAATTCCTAAATATTTTTATGTTTCAATTTTGATTTCTAGGAAATTCACATTCATGACATGCCTACCTATGCAGATACAATAGTATTTTTGATTGAAGTTGAAAAATTGGTTTCGAATATACTAAATTTCAACTGATATATTCCTCAATTGTTTTGAACACTCTAGTGTTTGTTAAATGTCTATATGAAGTAAATTTTAATCACATTCTTTACTCTATCATCGATATGACACAATGTTGACATATTATAGCTTAGTTTTCAGCATTGATAAATTCCATTATTTTCTTCCTTATTGTGTTAAAGCTAATAGTTATATTTTCATTAAAATTTGAGAATCCATTTGGGTGCATTTATATTTCCTGATTTTATACACGAGGAATAAATGTCCCAGTTTGATATACAGTTGTAGCTTTAAGATCGATTAAGAGCAACTTGGTCTACCAATGAATACACTTAGATCATGGAATTCTGAAGATCCATGCGCATCAATGTGGGTTGGAATATATTGAACAAAGATGCAAAATGATGGTTACCGGCATATACAAGAAATGTATTTTTTTGTCCTTCGTTATATGATTTATATATTCTTTTATTAGCTAGTGATTATACCAGACGTAGATAAACATTGATATTTTGAACTTTTGAAATTTTTCTGATTTTTTTGGGAATAATTATTTATTTTAAGTTATTCTTAATTATATGACTTACTTCAATACTTTTTCCCTATTTGCAGCCGACTCTTATAATATTCTTCCAAATTGAAATTGATTTCGGTGTATATGAAGTCTTTTTTATGTTTCAAACACAATTTTTACTTGGTTTCATACATACAATTATAGTTTGTACAGTTCTGTAATGCTTTATAAAGCTAATAAATGAATGGTTTATTATTGCATGAGAAAGACAATAAGTTCTAAAGAAATTTCACTTACAAAAGTTTCAAGGATGTGATGCTTCCGATCTCCGGGGGAATATCCAACTTATATTGTTCCACATAAAATCACTATAATAGAAGAAAATGAAAATTATACGCTAAATATAATAAGTGGTACGAAAAAGAACTAAATATGCTCTTTAACCCTTTCTAAAGGAATATTTTTTATAATTTTTATTTCTCTACATAATTTGTAAAATGTTAATTTGTTTGACATTTGTTTGACAGTATGAGTTTGTAAACTTACATTATTTTAAGATGGGTTAGAAGGCTCAATTGAGTAGATAATGTTCCAGAAAGGTTCAGGTTTAAGAGTCGACTGCAGAAAGGGAAAAGTATTGAAGTAAGTTATATAATTAAAACTAAAATAAAATGAATAATTATCCATAGGAAGATCGGAATATTTTCAAAAGTTCAAAATATCATTGTTTATCAGTTCTAGTATAATCACTAGCTAATAAAAGTATATATAAATCATATAATGAAGTACAAAGAAATATATTTCTTGTATATGCCGGTAACCAGCATCTTGCATCTTTGTGCAATATATTCCAACCCATATTGATGTGCATGGATCTTCAGAATTCCATGATATAAGTGCATTCATTAGATAGACCAAGTTGCTCTTAATCGATCTCAAAGTTCCAATTGTATATCAAAATGGGACATTTATTCCTCCATGTAAAAATTAGGAAATATAAATCCACCCAAAAGGATTCACAAATTTTAATGCAAATATAACTATTAGCTTTAACACAATAAGGAAGAAAATAATATAACTTATCAATGCTAAAAACTAAGCTATAATATGTCAACATTGTGCCATATTGATGATAGAGTAAAGAATGGAATTGAAATTTACTTCATATAGACATTTGACAAATACTAGAGTGTTCAAAACAACAGAGGAATATATCAGTTAAAATTTAGTATATTCGAAACCAATTTTTCAACTTCAATCAAAAATATTGTTGTATCAGCATAGGTAGGCATGTCATGCATGTGAATTTCCTAGAAATAAAAATTGAAATATAAAAATATTTAGGAATTTACCTTCAAATGAGCTAGTCGTTTGAGCTTCGGTAGGTTGCTGAAAGTATGGAGACTGTATTGCCAATATGAGAAGAACCAAAAATAATATACTCCACACTTAATTGCAGTGCTATAATATAAAATTGGTAAACCATGTAATCGCTTTGTTGAATAAACATGTAATAAAAGGTTTAATAGAAATGTATTTGTAGAAGGAAGAAACATCCTTACATAGACTTTTCTAAGTATGGGATCAAATGTTTGTCGTGTAAATCAACATAATCTTTTGAAAACTGTAACATAAAATTTATGGAAATATCTAATTCATCACATTCGAAAATCTTGTGAAAGGTAAATTCTCTTCCTTTTCTAACTCGGTTATATATATATAGTAAATTCTCTTATCTTTCTAACTCAGTTATATATACATATATATATATAACTGAGTTAGAAAAGGAAGAGAATTTACCTTTCACAAGATTTTCGAATGTGATGAATTAGATATTTCCATAAATTATATGTTACAGTTTTCAAAAGATTATGTTGATTAATTGGTTTATTTATTTATAGGAGATGTTAGATCTTTACCAATAATCTAAATAATGTATTCCCTTCTCAATCTTAGTCTATGAATTACTTATATCTGATGCCAACTTAAAAGGTTTCTTGGACATAATTATGTGTAAATTTTATACATATATATTTTTGTGATTTATGCACACCTAATTATCATTCCATTACAAAAGACATATGTTAAGCATATGCAAGAGGAACTCTCAGTCATTAAACACAATAAGTTCAGATAAAAAAACAATTTTTGAGTAAATTTAAAAAAATTATGACAATCAAGGTATATTTATGTTAAAGTTATGTATGATGGATTTGAATGCATCTGTTACTTATTTATGGTAATGTAATTTTCTTCTAGTGTTGAATAAGGAAAAAAATCAATATGATCATGGTTAGTTTCAAACAAAATTGGAAATATTGTGATTTGATGAGTATTGTGTAATAATGATTAAAAAACCTCTATAAAAAAATTTATCGAATAATGATCCACTAAAATATGTCAGATTAGTGTTTATGGACTCCCCTTACCGATATAGGTCGTGTTTACATGCATCAAATAATGTAAATAAAATAGCAAATTAATAAAGGATCTAATAATAACACCTTTTTTAATGAATACATCGACGTTGACCTTTCTTCTAATAACTGATCTCATCATAATAGATTTCCATGTCGTATGCAAGTTTGTGACCTCTTAAACTATGATGCATGAATGATGATCCTACTTTCAATATTTGTTTCTTAATTGCATCTGTCATGTTTTCTAACAAAGATTGGTAAGAAGGAAATGTTTGATGTGATTTTCAGAAACCTAAGTTCAATTTTATATTTTGAAAGAGCATATGTTGTAGCCATGGTTCATGTTATATTGATCAAGTTATTGTGTGGGATCTAGTTCAAATACATCAACTTTAGCTTGGACGATCTCATAAACGTTTACTTCTTCTAGAATGTTTCCATCTAGTTTGCAAAATTAATAGCTAAATGTAAATAACACTGTAAAGATCGTCTTGTCATCTCGATGAATATGAAAATAGTAAATGTACTATTTTTCCTATGAAAGCTGGTCTATCCATTATAGTTCAAGTACTATAGATCCTCTTCAATTCAAAATATTTTTAACTAAAGAAAATAAATTAACTGGCTATAGTAGGATTTTTTTCCATATATTTTATGAACTTCATATGTTCAATCTCAAGATTACATGCATTGAATGCAAATATGAAAATATCAAATGTTGTTTCATAACCATAGAGAAATCTTAATATACTCAACTGATATTAGGAACTTGTTACTCAAGGAGGTAGGTCGTGATCACAAATAATGAAACATGTCCTGTAATGACCCATATTTTCGCTATTCTAAATTATTAAAGTTAATATAATTATTTAATAAAAATGGTTAGAAATAAAAATTTAATGATTTATTAATGTAGTTTTTTGAATATAAACTTGAATAAAATTTTGAAATAAACAATTTCGAAGATTTTGGTCATTATAGATATTGAATTGGTATTTTTTGTATTGAATGTGTTTATAATCAATAGCTAGGATTGAATAATAAATGTTGAATTACTTAGATGAAAATAAATTAATTGTTTGATAATAAATTCATTTGGAATCTAATATTGGGATTTATTGAAACTCTAATACTGGAAATCATCAAAATTGGGTCATTGGAACACTTCAAAATAAGAAGTAAAACTAAGTGTAGTAGTAGTTTTATCATTTGAATTTGTTAGTAAATTTTATAAGTTAAATAACTTTTATTTCAATTTTAGCGACTTATTGGATAACTAAAATTGTTAAAATGTAATATTGAATTTTTCTGAATAATCGAATTTTGAATTTAATGTGAATGAAAATGATGTCAAAAGTTGATTTAAATTTTATTTAAACAAGAATGAAGATTGTTAACTTTTAAATGAATTTAAAGTGATTAAATTGATTTTTGAAATTTCTTATTTTAACAATTGAAAATAGCTATTTTGTCCACTGTCTCGGATTTTGACGAAACTAGTTTCATCGGATTCGTAATAGTGAATTATTATAGGATTTCAAGTTTTATAGCGATCAGACTTATCGTTTGGCCGTGAGAGCATGAAATGCGTAGAATTTAATTTTAGAATTTAATTAAAATTATTTTATTTTGAAAAGCTATCTTCTGCGTACAATCAAACTAATCCTCGAGGCTAGTTCCATTACGTTTGAAATAGAGGCATAACCGATAGAACGCCGGGTGGCACGCCTCGTTTGAAGCTCGAGAATTTCGGACGTTATAAGTCAGATATTTTCTAATTATAATATATATACTACCCTATCTCTCAACACTTTGTACATCCCGCCTACCATCTTGTCTACCCTATACCCTATCTCTCAACAGTTTGTACATGCCGGAGCGCCGATGGCCGTGGAGTGGGCGCGAGGGAGTGGCGAGGATGGCGACAATGGAGAGGGTGGTTCGATTGCACTGTAGGGTTTCGGGGCTGCTGCATTGTTTTGTGCCCGCACGTGAGGCGGCGACTCTGGGGATCGAGGTAGCGTGACAGGCGTCGGCGGCAAGCAGGTCTAGGTGAACTTCGATTGTCGATTAGGGTTTTTAAGTAAAAGTAATATAAAAAGGAAGCAAGCGCAAGCTTAGCTGGAAGGAGGAAATGCGTACGATTCTAGCATGAATAAAGAGAAGGTTAGGTTAGCTAATTGATTAAGTATTTTAGTTAAGTGTTTATTGTGTTTTCATTATATCGATATTAATATACTACATAACTTTTGCATTCGAGATCGAATTCGAGTGCGGTTTTTTAAATCGGAGTCGTATCAGAGCCGTCTACTCTATGGAGGTGATTCATTTCTATTCGCTTCATTCGAATTTTTAGATTCGAATGAAGGTGAGTGTTTTTATAACGCTCACGGTTTACTAAATATTTTTATGTTAGTTAAAGTGGAATCGTGAAATTATCTATTTTACTAACTGTTGTTTGGTAGTGCAACTAACATTTAAATTTGACATCTGATTTGAACTGATAGGAATTTAAATTTGACAATTAAATTGAATTGGAATAAATTGGTAGTTAAACTGTGGGTTATGGATAACCAGTTAATTGTTTTGATATTTGGACTAGTTGGATGATTGATTGTGATGTGTGATGACCTGCTATTTTGAACCATTCAAATAGACAATAAACCACACATGTCAGACTTGAATTGCTCAAAATAACAGATTGTAATTTATATTTGGAAAAAACTTAGCAAATACAGTAAATAAATCAATCATAGAATCACAGACACAAAGTAATACAACAATAGGCAGCGGAATAGATAAATAGTAGTTCATGAAGCTACTATAGAAACAACATAGTCCAAGACAAAAGACAACAGAAGTCCAAATAAAAAGAAGTCTCTAATACATAAGCAAATAACTAGTCTGAACAGAAACAACTAAATGACTGAAATAACAGAATAACTGGAAAGCTGAATATATATTTGGTTTGAATTTAAATCATAAATAAATGGTTTAAAAAAATGAAAATATATAAGATATAAAAATATAAAGTAAATACATTGGATAAAATCTAATAACAAATTAGAATCTAGAGATTCACTTATATTACCAAATAAATATAAAAATAATTAGTATTAAATTTAGAAATAATTGAGATACAAAATAAATATAAAAATACATAAGATAAATTATATATAGTAAACAAATAAATGAATTAAACAATCTATATTAAATATAGAAATTCATTATAAATTATAAAATAAAATAAAATAAACACCTTAGATAAATTATAACAACATATTCAATATAGAAATACATTTAAAAAGAATATAAGAAAATTAAAATAAAATAAATACATTAAATAAATTATAACCACATATTAAAATATGGAAATACATTCGAATAAAAAGGCAAGTTAAAAACAAAACCATATATATACGCAAACATATACATTCAAAAGAAATACAAATAAAAGACATGTATAAAAGCTTACATAAGAAGCCACCATTATCTCCATTTTAGTACAGCCGAATAAGAAAAAAAAATAAACATGGTACAAGGCAATAAATGCATATACTCATCAGTGTAACGACCCAGAATTTTGAACAAATTAAATTGAGAATATTTAATTAATTTTAAATATTTGAACGATGATTTAATTTGAATCCCGAATATAACTTGGAATTTGACGATTAAATTTTATAATTTAATCTATTGAACTGAACAAAAATTTATATCTTCAATTTTAAGTTGAAGAAAAATATTTCGAAAGCTTTTAAAATTGATATTGATAATACTGAGGATAATTGAAGCTTCAGAATCGAATTTGAAAATGATGTATTCAGTTTTGAAATTTAATCGTTCGAATTGATATTGGAAAATAGCCATCCGAGGCGCAGTCTCGGAATTCGACGAAACTAGTTCCATTGGGTCCGTAATATTGAATTATTATCGGATTTCCAATTTCGTATTTTTCGAAGTTGTTCTGTGAACATACGACGTATAAACGCATTGGAATTTAATCAAAGTCAATTTAAATTTAAAATTTAAATTTTTGGTCAACGGTACCACGTTATTTCCTTTGATCACGCCAGAAATCAAGGAACAAAATCGTGTAAGCACGTATTCCTCTGTAAAGCCACGAACTCTTGTCCCCTTCGTTCCTTTTTATTACGCGAGCAAAAATCAAATGAAATCCTGCGTTCAAAAAAATTCAAAACGAAAACAAAGAAAACAATGGCCGCGCACTTAAAATTCAGAGGAAAATTTAAAATATAAGGTTCGCGACCAAATCACGATTGGGGGAAATTAAAGTCAGGCGAATCCTTTCCTTTCTTCTCCAGGATTCACGTTTTCAACTTTTCCAAAATAAAATCGAATCCACGAAATTCGAGAATCGCGTTCTAAATAGCTGAAACCTTCGTCGTCGGTAGGGGATTCGCGATTTTGGCATGCGGCAGCATCGTTCTTGGATGATGGGGCGTCGAAAATTTCTAAGCAGTCGCGTTGTCTTTGGTTCTCGAGCAGGCCGCGAGTCTTGGGTTCGTCCACATCGAAGTGGCATTGTGGAAACTCGCGATTTCTGTTGGTGGCTGCGAGCACTCGCGTAAGGGCAGCGTGCGATGGCGTCTAGGGCAGGGGTGGTTTGCGGCATGGAAGAGGGGGCTCGCGACTTGTCGTGGGATTCTCGAGCTAGGCTATTTGATGGTCAATGGCGATTTGTCGCGAGCAATTGCGGTGGAGATGGCAGCGAACCACGTTCGAGTAGGGGACGATTCGTGTGGCCTATATAGCTGGCGACAAGGTTAGGGTTGTTGAACGGCAAGGCAGTTTCGTCGATGTGGGTCTGGTTATCGGCAGTGGAGGTAATTTTTGTTCGTTTAAAATTAAATGTAATTAGCATATTTAATCAGAGGAATACTTTGAAAAATTTTATGCGTGTAGAAGATATGATTTTTACAGTAAAAAGAAGAAAGATTTATTACTGTGTTTATTTACAGGAAATAAAGTATAAAGGTATTGTTTATTTGGTTATCTGAACACTATTTTAATTTACTGAAGAAAATATATATAGGGGATTTAGTTTTAAAAATAAAATTTTGAGTTAAATGAATTTAGTTTTAAATTTTGTTAAATAAATTATTAAAAGGGACTGATTTAAAATCAATTGTATTAAATTTGTTAAAAAGAGAATTTAGTTGGAAATAAAATTGTTAGATAAAAACAAAAATACCGAACGAAAAAAATTGGTTATTCGATTTATTTCGAATATTAATCGATTTTATAAAATTGTTTATACAAGGTATAAATCAAGAAATCGAGTCAAAATGGAAATGGGTGGCAAATTAAAAGCAAAGGTGAGATCTTCTCACTCAGATTTATGATTGAATTGCAGTTATTGATTGATTTGTTTGAATGTGCTATTAGATATGTAGGATATATCTATATATATAGCAATATATACATATTGGCATATGTATATATTGGATTGATGATTTCCCGCCTCGTATAGCGGATGAGACCCTATTGCGCCGTTAGTAAGCGGATTTTTATAAAACCCATATACCGCGATAATTCCGTACTGGAGCGGAATTGGTATTGTGCTAACATCTTTGGATGTAGGGAAACAGGTTGGAGGGATCCAACTGGATTCCTCACCAGTATTTATTTATTTACAGATATTGATGTATATTCTGTTATCATATTGATATATGATATTGACTGTTGTGATGGACTAATTGATGCGTTGCATCATCGGATTCAAGTTTTGAACTTTAAAAATAACGACTTCACTTTAAAAGGATTTTTAAAGTGATTTTTTAAAAATAGACGTTTTATGGAATTTTTGAATTGATTTATTTCAAATAAATAAACGTATGAAATTTTAACGTTACAAAAATTTATAGATTTGGGAAATATAACCGAAAAGTGATTTTTGGAATAAATAGTCGACTGATTTATGAAATGGTTTAAATTGAGATTTTTTTGAATTTCTGTAAACGGTTTATATAAAAGATTTATGAAATTGATATCTACAAAATTAAGAATGTTGAAATTATAAAATGAGTTTTTATAAGTGTTAAAAATGAAATATTATGGAATCCGTAAGTGAATGAAATTTATAGATTTATAAGTTGTGAAGTTGAAAATGAATGGTAAGTTATTAACTTATAATATGGACTTGTGATATTTATATCGGGTATAACTCGAATTTGTTAATAAAGAAGATTTATAAATCGAAGTTGTTAGAAAATAGAAATGGAATTTATAAACGTTGTTTTATAAATCCGAGAATCAATCAAATTGGATGAATTTAATATAGAAGGTTATTAAGGGAATTTTATCCACGATTTTGGATAGTGGATAAATTCTTGAAATAAATGTGTAGAAAAGACTGAAATTGGTTAGTGAAGTATATTCACGATTTTGGACAGTGAATATATTGCTAAATAAAATGGATTTATTTTTGAAGAAGTGATATTAAAAATGAAGTTAAACATTTTAAAGATGTTTTTAAAATGTGAGAAATATCGAAACCATAGATTTCAACATTTTATTGTTGAAATAGACGGTTTCGGAAAATAAGGAAATGATGGACTATAACACTGTTGTTATAGTAAATGATTTCCAAAAGGAAATGTTTTGATGTAGTATTGGGATTTATATATCTATCAAAATCCGAATCCCTATACTAGTGATTTTGAGTCGTCGTAACGATGTTTTACGTAACATTCGTTTTGACTCAAATAAATGTTGTTATAGTAAATGGTTTCCTTAAAGAACGAAATATATACTTAATATTGATTTAAGTATATCGAATATTTTCCAAGTGTTGAAAATAAATGATTTGTGAATTACTTATTTTTAAATAAGTATGGAAATGCTTTTCCAATATGAAATGAACTGTTTTGAGATTTTATCTTCAAAGATAAAATGAAATGTGGAAATTAATTTGAAATTGTTTTCAAATGGTTAAGTGTGGAAATTTTATATCTAGTAAAGATATTTTTGAAGATAAAATAATTTGGAAAAATTATTTGGAATCTGATGATGTTGCGCATCTTTATTGATAGTTAAATAATCGACTATCAATAATTACCTTGAATGGTATTTGTTGGAAATTGGATGAATTTGAATTCCACACTTGTTTTTAAATATACGCTCACTATTCGGGTTAGCCGGGAAAGGACCATGGGGTCGTATAACCCATTCCGAATATGTGATACGTCGTTATGAATTGCATTCGAAGACCGGTGTTGAAGACCGGATATTTTTGAAAACGGAAGGATTACCGTCGAGTTACTCTACATCAGCTGATCTCTGATTTAGAGGTTTTATCACCCTTAGTGACGGGAAGTCCTGACGTGATTGAAAATTATCCGGAATTGCAAGGGCTTCGTGAGAAGTGCCTTCGGTTCTGTTCGATCCCGAAACAGACTTGTATGGATTGTGTGTCTGACGTTACAATTTGAGATATAAAGCTCATTTCTTTCAAATACATTTCTGTTGGTGGCGGAGAATTTATTCTCTTAGCTTAACACCCTTCTCTGAGACGTACGAGCTCAGAGGTTATGTAGTTGAAATTTATCAGCGATATATCCCAATTTGGTAACGTGGCATACTGAGTGTTGCTGTGAAGTGATCAGTGTTTGATCATTTGCGATATGATCATTTGTTTGATCTTATATCTTTGTGATCATAGGTTGATCATTTTTGTTTGACCCGAAGCAGGGCTTTGTAGAAAGCGTAGCTTTGTGGACGAGACTTCGTCGAGCCTCACACCCCGGAAATGGTCGAAACAGGAAGGATGCGGCAAGGTTCTAGGGAGTAGCGCCCCTTAGTGTATGTCATTCCTTCTGGATAAAGGTGGTATCATGGTATGGAGCCCAGATACTTAACCTCTGTGGTTGCTGCAAAATTTATTTCTTTGTGGTTGTTGGAAATCGGGGATCCTCGGGAAGATCGGTGACGATCGGGGGATGGCATACGCGTGTCAGTAGTCACCTATTTTTGCAGAGGTAACCCGGCCTTGTGTTGGCAGAGATCCGGTTAGGTTCTCGGGTCGTCTATTCCAGGGACGTACCCATCGTGGATAGGAAGTTCCTTAGCCTGGCCATTTGTTGGAAATCCAAAGAAACAATACGATCTTGTACGGTTTTAGTTGTAGAACCTATCATTCACTTATGGTGGTCACCACTGTTTGGATGGTAGCTATAGTAGGCATAAGTGCGGAATGCCTATGCTGGCTAAGATTAATATTATACTTTCGAAATGTTTTCTACACTATGCACTAATAATAATATCAAAAATGATTTGATTTTGCGTATCAAGCATCTTTGACTATCATAAGAAGAAATCTCCTCCAAGTCTGCGTTTGCATTGTGTGTGTGGTGGGAGGTCTTATGGTAGTCTCATTTTCCGAAAAGCATTGCGGATTTACTTTAAAAATTTTCTGTTGATTATTTTAAAGAATAACTGTTTTACGATCTCACACCAGTCACCATGACTGACTCGGAGTTTATTGTTCCCTTCTAAACTCTGGGTGCCCACCAATTTCCACACGGGCAGCCTAGAGTTAGGTTATCAGGATATTCTGGATATTCTGGAGCTTGGAGATAAGTTGGAGGACGAGACGTAGTAGTTGTATCTGATATATTTATTCAGCTGTGTATTCTGTATGAGGACAAGTTTATATAACTGTCCATTGTTGTATATTGACTCTGATGATTGATGTATATATAAAATGATATAGTTCTTTGTTTTAAAAGACTAGTGTTTATTTATTATATATTGTTCCGCTGCGATGTGTAAGATTCTGATATTGTTTTCTGTTCTGATGTTGTTCTGTTGTTCTTCTTTCTTTTCTTCTCTCTTCTTCTGTTCTCTTCTTCTTTCTTCTGTTTTCTTCTTCTTCTGCCTTTTTCTTCTTTCTAAAACCATTATAGTTCGTATTCCCGTTCATTTTGAGTTAATCAATGGAGATTAGTGATTAATCAGGAGGTACGGATTTGCGGGTCATGACATTTGGTATCAGAGCATATGGTTAAGCGACAACCCTGCTCTGTTGGGTGTTACTCATTAGAGATAGAGTCAGTAGTACTCTAGAATGAGTTTGAGTGTAATAATAGATACGAGCGCGTATTTGTTAGTGAATATAAAAAATTGTTTTATATTGTGATGATTTATTTATTGAGTGGTATATGGATTCTGGTCAATACGAGTAATTAACGATCATTGATAGGGATCTCTAAACACTTGAATAGAACAATTCAGCACAGTATTGTTTTAAATAGGGTAAATGAAATAATTTTACCCAAAACTATTTTTGGATAGAAAAAAAAAATGATTTTCTGTAAATTATTACAGTATATGGTTGCATGGTTGTTAGAAGTGATAATATTAAACTATTATCAATGAAATTAAATAAGAAATTGAAATCGTAACTCCAAAGTTAAGAAATAAAATTCATATACAAATGAAATTTGAGAATGTAAATTATAAATGTGAATTGTAATTTAAAACGGAATTCCAGAGAAGTTTTTGGAAATGTTTTGAAAATAATTTGAAAATTTTGGAGATTTGAAAAGTTTAAATTCTTTTTGATTTGAAAATGAATTTCAAAGGTTTTGAAAAGTATTTTGGAGAGACGAAAGCTCTAAACTCTTTTCGGTCGCTGGAAAATAACTTCGGTAATGACTGCAGCATCACCGGTGTTCATTTTCGGGTTTCCAAAAGAGGAATTGCTGCCAAATTGTTTTAAATGGAGGTTGTTTGAAAAAAAAATTGGAGTTTTGTTTTGGAAATTCAAAAGGATAATTTGAATTGTTTTCAAAATGGATTTGAAAGGTTGAAAAGACTCTGGAATACTATATAAAAATATTTATGAAAATGAAATTGATAACTTGTAAAGTTTAAAGTTTAAATAAAAATCCATTTAACGAATGAAATTTATAAATGTGAATTGAAATATAAAGAAATGAATTCATATATGAACAAAAATTATGAATATGAATTGTAAATATAATTTATAAATGAAAGTAGAATTCCAAGAAGATAATTGAAAATAAAATTCCTTAATGAAATGGAATCGTGAATGTGAATGTATAAATGATCTTATAAATCGAAATGTAAGTAAGTCGAAGACTTATAGAATATTTGAAATTTGATTTTGAAATCAGATTCGAATTGGAAATGAAAGAATTAGTGAATGAGTTTCAGAATGAATAAACAAATTTGAATAAGTGGATTAGAATTTGAAATGGATTAGTAACTTAAAGTAATTTAAATGGTGCAGTTATGAGTGAAAGGTAATCGATAAAATTCAATATTCGGAATAGAAGGTAAAAATTGAATTCGAATAGAAATTTGAATGCAAAATGGAATGAAAAAGAATATATATGTAACAACCCAGAATTTTTGATAATTAAAATTCGAATATTTAATTGATTTTAAATATTAATAAATGAATTTAATAAGTCGAATAATTTATTTAAAGGATATTGGATTTAATTTGACAATTAAATCGATAAATTAATAATTGAAATTCCAGAAATAATTGAAAATCGAGTTAATATGATTGAAAATGATTTGGAAAATTTTATTTAATCATACTGGAGTTATAGAAAGGTTATAGAACTTTTAGAATCGAATTTGGAGTTAATTTGTGAAAATTGAATATTTTAATATTTAATTATCGACTGAAAAATAGTCAATTTTCGAACAGTCTCAGAATTTAATGAGACCAGTTCCATTGGATCCGTAATAGTTAGTTATTATCGGATTTCAATTTTCGTATCCATCGGAGTTGTCGTTTGACCGTGGCAGCTCGAAACGCATCGATATCGTTTTAATTTTAAATCGTCGAGTTAAAATAGTCATTTTTCGAACAGTCTCGGATTTCGACGAAACCAGTTTCATCGGATCCGTAATGTGATATTATTATAAGATTTCAAATTTCGTAATTTTTGGATTTACCGTTTGTCCGGTACAAATTAAAACGCCTCGAAATCGATTTAAATCGGTTTAATTTAAATTGATCGTTTATTGCCATATCTCGCACAGACGATCGAATTAGCTTCCGAAACCTGTTCCATTGCGTTTGGAACGCGGGATAAACCCCAGAAACGCCAGTTACCGCGCGAAAATCTGAGTCCGGAAAATCGGAATGAATAGTGTTCATTAAATTTCTATAAATACACTAGTTTCTTCACAAATACAAGAAAATAAAATAGCCTAGAGTTTTGAAACTGCAGCCGCCACCCTATATTCGAACGGCCAGCATTTCTTCTCCTTCCTCCCTCAAATTCGTCGAATCCAAGCATCTATTCAAGAAATCATCAACTACGAAGTTGAAGAGGGGAGTGAGGTCTATAATTTCAACGGCTGTGATCGTCATAGGCGCGACGATGGAGGCACAGGAGAGCCGCGTTTGGTGGCCGTTCAGCCTCGTCATGCGTGCTGGGGGCGTGACCGAGTGGGGCCGGTCTGAGGGAGAAGGGAGCTCTTGTCGTGGCGCGTTGAACGGTGGTCCTTGATCGTTGAGGAAGTGGTCGGAATTGTTGCGTCGTCTAGGGTTTTAGAGGCGGCTATGGGTGTTGCTCGCGTTCGAAACTGGTAGGAGGGAAGAAGATGTACACGGCCGTGATCTGGGGTTTGCAAACGAACGGTCCAGATTTGCTAGGTTTAAAATTTTAAAAGAAAAATGTAAATTTAATTATATTAGAATCGTATAAACTTTGAAATTGCATATCTTTTTGCTGCGAGGTCGGAATGGAACGAAACGAAAAGCGTTGGCTTCGTTTTGTCGAGCTCTTCGCTATGGAACTGAATTGGAGCCATTTGGAGCTAGTTTGAATTTCGGGTAAAATTAAACGCCCGTTTAATTTTATTCGAAATAAACGCTGAAATCAGAATTAAAATCACGGTGAGATCTTCTCACTCAAATGAATGTGGAATTTTTGCAGTTATTATTGACTGATATGATTACTATGGGATGTGCTATTAGATATGATAGGATATATCTATATATATAGCAATATATACATATTGGCATATGTATATATTGGATTGATTGATTTCCCGCCTCGTATAGCGGATGAGACCCTACTGCGCCGTTAGTAAGCGGATTTTTATAAAACCCATATACCGCGATAATTCCGTACTGGAGCGGAATTGGTATTGTGCTAACATCTGTGGATGCAGGGAAACAGGTTGGAGGGATCCAACTGGATTCCTCACCGTATTGATTATTTACAGATATTTTGATATATTCTGTTATCATATGATGATATATGATATTGACTGTTGTGATGGACTAATTGATGCTGTTGCATCATCGGATTCAAGTTTTGAAGTTTAAAAATAACGACCTTTACTTTAAACGGATTTTAAAGTGATTTTTGAAAATATACGTTTTATGAAAATTTTGAATCGATTTATAAACGTAAAATTTTAAAGTTATAAAAGTTATAATTTTTAGTGAAATATAACCCAAGTGTCATTTTTGAATAAATAGTTGATTTATTTAAAAAAGGGTTTAAATTGAGTTTTTCATAGTATTATAAACGGTCTATTTAAAGGATTTAAAAAGTCGATATTTATAAATCTAAAACATTGGAATTTTAAACGAGCTTTGTAAGTGTTAGAACAAGACGAAATAAAAATTCGTAAGTAAATGAAATTTATAAATTGTGAAGTATAAATTGAATAGACGTGTAGAATAAAAGACTTATAAGTAATAAACTTATAAATTAGATTGTTGCACTTAGATGGAATATGAATAGAATTGGCTAATAAAAATGATTTGGCAAGTTGAAATTGTTATGAAGTATGAACGTGATTTATAAACGTTGTTTTATGAATCCAAAACCAATTGAAATTGATAAGTTAAACATAGAAGTTTAATAAAGGAGATATATCCGCGATTTTGGATAGTGGATAATCATTGAAATAAAAATGTATAGAAAATATTGAAATGTGGTTAGTGAAGTATATTCACGATTTTGGACAGTGAATATATTGTTAAGTAAAACGAATATTGTTTTGGGAAAGTGACATTGAAAATGAAGTAAATTGTTTTAAACGATGGTTTAAAATGTATTATGAATCGAAAGCATAGATTTCAACAGTTCTTGTTGAAATAGACGTTTTCGAGAGATATAAGGAAATGGTGGACTATAACACTGTTGTTATAGTAAATGATTTCCGAAAGGAAATGTTTTTATGTAGTATTGGGATTTATATACCTATCTTAATTTCGAATCCCTATACTAGTGATTTTGAGTTGTCGTAACGATGTTTTACGTAACATTCGTTTTGACTCAAATAAATGTGTTTAAAGAGAATGATTTCCTTAAAGAATGAATATATACTTAAACTTTGATTTAAGTATATCGAATATTTTCAAATGTTGAAAATAAATGATTTGTGAAATACTTATTATTAAATAAGTAGGGAAATGCTTTTCCATTATGAAATGAAATGGTTTTGAGAATTTATATTCTTAAAGATAAATCGGAAGTGAATATGTGAAATCGATTGAAAATCGTATATCAGTAGATATTTTGAAAGATATAAATTCAATATGGAGTTTATAAAGAAAAGGGAAACTGTTTAGAAAAATAAACGTTGATTTATTTTTGAAGTGTGGAAATTTTATATCTAGTAAAGATATTTTTGAAGATGAAATAATTTGGGAAAATTATTTGGAATCTGATGATGTCGCGCATCTTTATTGATAGTTAAATAACCGACTATCAATAATTACCTTGAGTAGGTATTTGCTGTGATTGGATGAATTTGAATGCCACACTTATTTTTGAATAAGCGCTCACTATTCGGGTTAACCGGGAAAGGACCATGGGGTCGTATAACCCATTTCGAATATGTGATACGTCGTTATGAATTGCATTTGAAGACCGGTGTTGAAGACCGGATATTTTTGAAAACGGAAGGATTACCGTCGAGTTACTCTACATCGATTGATCTTCGATTTAGAGGTTTTATCACCCTTAGTGACGGGAAGTCCTGACGTGATTGAAAATTATCCGGAAATGCAAGGGCTTCGTGAGAAGTGCCTTCGGTTCTGTTCGATCCCGGAACAGACTTGTATGGATTGTGTGTCTGACGTTACAATTTGAGATATAAAGCTGATTTCTTTCAAATACATTTCTGTTGGTGGCGGAGAATTTATTCTCTTAGCTTAACACCCTTCTCTGAGACGTACGAGCTCAGAGGTTATGTAGTTGAAATTTATCAGCGATATATCCCAATTTGGTAACGTGGCATACTGAGTGTTGCTGTGAAATGATCAGTGTTTGATCATTTGTGATATGATCATTTGTTTGATCTTATATCTTTGTGATCATAGGTTGATCATTTTGTTTGACCCGAAGCAGGGCTTTTTGAGAAAGCGTAGCTTTGTGGACGAGACTTCGTCGAGCCTCACACCCCGGAAATGGTCGAAACAGGAAGGATGCGGCAAGGTTCTAGGGAGTAGCGCCCCTTAGTGTATGTCATTCCTTCTGGATAAAGGTGGTATCATGGTATGGAGCCCAGATACTTAACCTCTGTGGTTGCTGCACAGTTATTATTACTTTGTGGTTTGTTGGAAATCGGGGATCCTCGGGAAGATCGGTGACGATCGGGGGATGGCATACGCGTGTCAGTAGTTACCTATTTTTGCAGAGGTAACCCGGCCTTGTGTTGGCAGAGATCCGGTTAGGTTCTCGGGTCGTCTATTCCAGGGACGTACCCATCGTGGATAGGAAGTTCCTTAGCCTGACCATTTGTTGGAAATCCAAAGAAACAATACGAGCCTTGTATGGTTTTAGTTGTAGAACCTATCATTCACTTATGGTGGCGCCCCACTGTTTGGATGGTAGCTATAGTAGGCATAGTTCGAAATGTCTATGCTGGCTAAGATTTATATTTTACTTTCGAAATGTTTTCCACTATGCACTAATAATAATATCAAAAATGATTTGATTTTGCGTAGTAAGCATCTTTGACTATCATAAGAAGAAATCTCCTCCAAGTCTGCGTTTGCATTGTGTGTGTGGTGGGAGGTCTTATGGTAGTTTCATTTTCCAAAAGCATTGCGAATTGACTTTAAAAATTATTTTGTTGTTATAAAGAATAACTGTTTTACGATCTCACACCAGTCACCATGACTGACTCGGAGTTTATTGTTTCCCTTCTAAACTCTGGGTGCCCACCAATTTCCACACGGGCAGTCTAGAGTTAGATTATCAGGATATTCTGGATATTCTGGAGCTTTGGAGATAAGCTGGAGGACGAGACGTAGTATTTGTATCTGATAGTATTTATTCCGCTGTGTATTCTGTATGAGGACAAGTTTATATAACTGTCCATTGTTGTTTATTGACTCTGATGATGTGATGTGATGTAATGTAATAACAGATATAATTCTTTTGTTTTTAAATGATATTCATTTATCTATTGTATATTGTTCCGCTGCGATATGTGAGATTCTGATATTGTTTTTCTATTTCGGCTCTTGTTCTGTTGTTGTTCTTTCTTTTTCTTCTATCTTCTTCTTCTACCTTTTTCTTCTTTCTTAAAACCATAACTTTTCGGGTTTCCGGCATTCGATGGCTCAGCAGTCGATAAAGTGAGTATCGATGTTGAATTTTCGAAAGTCGAAAATTTTCGGGATGTTACATTTGGTATCAGAGCATATGGTTAAGCGACAACCCTGCTCTGTTGGGTGTTACTCATTAGAGATAGAGTCAGTAGTACTCTAGAATGAGTTTGAGTGTAATAATAGATACGAGTGCGTATTTGTTAGTGAATATAAAATTGTTTTATATTGTGATGATTGGTTTGTTGAGTGTATATGGATTCTGGTCAGTATTGTCCGTACAACTCTAACGATAGGGATCTCTAAACACTTGTATAGAACAATTCGGCACAGTATTATTTTAAATAGGGTAAATGAGATAATTTTGCCCAAAGCTATTTTTGTATAGAAAATAAATGTTTTTCTATGAAGTACTATAGTATATGGTTGCATGGATGTTAGGAAGTAATAATAGTGAATTATCATCACTAAAATTGAATAAGGAATTGAAATCGTAACTCCAAAGTTAAGAAATAAATTCACATGCAAATGAAATTTGAGAATGTAAATTATAAAGGTGAATTGTAATTTAAAACGGGATTCCAGAGAAGTTTTTGGAAATGTTTTGAAAAGAATTTGAAAATTTTGGAGATTTGGAAAGTTTAAATCTTTTTGAATTTGAAAATGAATTTCAAAGGTTTTGGAAAAGTATTCTGAAGGAATAAAAAGCTCTAAACTCTTTTCGGTCGCTGGAAAATAATTCCGATGATGATCGCGACATCACCGGTGTTCATTTTCGGGTTTCCAAAAGAGGAATTGCTGCCAAATTGTTTAAATGGAAGTTGTTTTGAGAATTTGGGTTTTGTTTAGAAAATTCAAAGGATAATTTGAACTGTTTTCAAAAATGGTTTTGAAAAAGTTGAAAAAACTCTGGAATGCTATATGAAAATGTTTATGAAATATTATTAAGTTGATAGCTTATACAATTTGAATTTTGATAAAATAAATTTAACTTAAGAAATTTTAAGTTGAATTAAAGTAAGTATAAGTGAATCAATAAAAATCCAAGTGGAAATTTTTGAATATAAGTTGTATAACTTATAAAATGAGAAAATGAAAGTGAAATAAATGATGTTTAATGGGAATATAACTTAAGAAATGATGAATGAATTTGATTTTGGGTATCAAAATTTATTACTGAAATGAATATGAACTTGAGTTATATAAGTGAAATTCAACTTGAAATGTTAAGTGAATTAGCAATTGAATAAATAAATGTATTGGATGTTAATCAATCTAATGAAAGTAAATTGATATGGAAAAATGAATGTAAGTGTAAATTCATCAAAGCTAATTGAAAGGTGTTGAACCAAATTGAATGCTAAAATAAGCAGTGTAAATGAAAGCTAATCAATGAAAGTCAATATTCAGAAGTTGAATTGAATCCAAATTAGATTGAAATTGTAAATAGAATTCAAATGGAAATCGAAATGTAAAATTGAATCATAATGGATATATATAACTTCAAAAATGAACTTAAAGATGATATAGGAAGTTATATTGAAAATTTTGTAATTGAATGTATGAAATGGTTTGAATATATGCAACTAGATATTATGGCTAGTAGGATATACAGGTGTAAAGGATTTGGAATTTGATTTCAAAGATAATTTGAATTGCTCGACAAAAGGTATGTATTTGAGTTTTAATATGAGTTTTTGATGATTTCTCTCTAGCCGCTTGGCTTTTTCTTTTTCTTTTTGAAATCTGAGAGTCCGTAGGGACGTTTTGTAGTAGTGCCGTATTAGCCGCGCAAAGGAGACGCTGGCAAAATTTTTCGAAAAGTTCGAGTGTTAGAAAATTTTGAGAAATTTTGAAAGTTTAAAATTTGAATTTAAACTCAAATTTGAATTGAGAAGTTAAACAATGTTGTTTGAAACTTATAATTGAAGTTGGAAAATGAGTTGAATGATAACGAATCTTTAATAGAAAGATTTGTTTTAACAATTTGATAAAACTATTAGATTGTGAAAAATAGTAGACGAGTTAAGGACATTTTTTCCTAACGTGTAATTTCGAGGACGAAATTCTTTTAAGGGGGGAAGTCTGTAACGACCCAGAATTTTTGATAATTAAAATTCGAATATTTAATTGATTTTAAATATTAATAAATGAATTTAATAAGTCGAATAATTTATTTAAAGGATATTGGATTTAATTTGACAATTAAATCGATAAATTAATAATTGAAATTCCAGAAATAATTGAAAATCGAGTTAATATGATTGAAAATGATTTGGAAAATTTTATTTAATCATACTGGAGTTATAGAAAGGTTATAGAACTTTTAGAATCGAATTTGGAGTTAATTTGTGAAAATTGAATATTTTAATATTTAATTATCGACTGAAAAATAGTCAATTTTCGAACAGTCTCAGAATTTAACGAGACCAGTTCCATTGGATCCGTAATAGTTAGTTATTATCGGATTTCAATTTTCGTATCCATCGGAGTTGTCGTTTGACCGTGGCAGCTCGAAACGCATCGATATCGTTTTAATTTTAAATCGTCGAGTTAAAATAGTCATTTTTCGAATAGTCTCGGATTTCGACGAAACCAGTTTCATCGGATCCGTAATGTGATATTATTGTAAGATTTCAAATTTCGTAATTTTTGGATTTACCGTTTGTCCGGTACAAATTAAAACGCCTCGAAATCGATTTAAATCGGTTTAATTTAAATTGATCGTTTATTACCATATCTCGCACAGACGATCGAATTAGCTTCCGAAACCTGTTCCATTGCGTTCGGAACGCGGGATAAACCCCAGAAACGCCAGTTACCGCGCGAAAATCGGAGTCCGGAAAATCGGAATGAATAGTGTTCATTAAATTTCTATAAATACACTAGTTTCTTCACAAATACAAGAAAATAAAATAGCCTAGGGTTTTGAAACTGCAGCCGCCACCCTATATTCGAACGGCCAGCATTTCTTCTCCTTCCTCCCTCAAATTCGTCGAATCCAAGCATCTATTCAAGAAATCATCAACTACGAAGTTGAAGAGGGGAGTGAGGTCTATAATTTCAACGGATGTGATCGTCATAGGCGCGACGATGGAGGCACAGGAGAGCCGCGTTTGGTGGCCGTTCAGCCTCGTCATGCGTGCTGGGGGCGTGACCGAGTGGGGCCGGTCTGAGGGAGAAGGGAGCTCTTGTCGTGGCGCGTTGAACGGTGGTCCTTGATCGTTGAGGAAGTGGTCGGAATTGTTGCGTCGTCTAGGGTTTTAGAGGTGGCTATGGGTGTTGCTCGCGTTCGAAACTGGTAGGAGGGAAGAAGATGTACACGGCCGTGATCTGGGGTTTGCAAACGAACGGTCCAGATTTGCTAGGTTTAAAATTTTAAAAGAAAAATGTAAATTTAATTATATTAGAATCGTATAAACTTTGAAATTGCATATCTTTTTGCTGCGAGGTCGGAATGGAACGGAACGAAAAGCGTTGGCTTCGTTTTGTCGAGCTCTTCGCTATGGAACTGAATTGGAGCCATTTGGAGCTAGTTTGAATTTCGGGTAAAATTAAACGCCCGTTTAATTTTATTCGAAATAAACGCTGAAATCAGAATTAAAATCACGGTGAGATCTTCTCACTCAAATGAATGTGGAATTTTTGCAGTTATTATTGACTGATATGATTACTATGGGATGTGCTATTAGATATGATAGGATATATCTATATATATAGCAATATATACATATTGGCATATGTATATATTGGATTGATTGATTTCCCGCCTCGTATAGCGGATGAGACCCTATTGCGCCGTTAGTAAGCGGATTTTTATAAAACCCATATACCGCGATAATTCCGTACTGGAGCGGAATTGGTATTGTGCTAACATCTGTGGATGCAGGGAAACAGGTTGGAGGGATCCAACTGGATTCCTCACCGTATTGATTATTTACAGATATTTTGATATATTCTGTTATCATATGATGATATATGATATTGACTGTTGTGATGGACTAATTGATGCTGTTGCATCATCGGATTCAAGTTTTGAAGTTTAAAAATAACGACTTTTACTTTAAACGGATTTTAAAGTGATTTTTGAAAATATACGTTTTATGAAAATTTTGAATCGATTTATAAACGTAAAATTTTAAAGTTATAAAAGTTATAATTTTTAGTGAAATATAACCCAAGTGTCATTTTTGAATAAATAGTTGATTTATTTAAAAAAGGGTTTAAATTGAGTTTTTCACAGTATTATAAACGGTCTATTTAAAGGATTTAAAAAGTCGATATTTATAAATCTAAAACATTGGAATTTTAAACGAGCTTTGTAAGTGTTAGAACAAGACGAAATAAAAATTCGTAAGTAAATGAAATTTATAAATTGTGAAGTATAAATTGAATAGACGTGTAGAATAAAAGACTTATAAGTAATAAACTTATAAATTAGATTGTTGCACTTAGATGGAATATGAATAGAATTGGCTAATAAAAATGATTTGGCAAGTTGAAATTGTTATGAAGTATGAACGTGATTTATAAACGTTGTTTTATGAATCCAAAACCAATTGAAATTGATAAGTTAAACATAGAAGTTTAATAAAGGAGATATTTCCGCGATTTTGGATAGTGGATAATCATTGAAATAAAAATGTATAGAAAATATTGAAATGTGGTTAGTGAAGTATATTCACGATTTTGGACAGTGAATATATTGTTAAGTAAAACGAATATTGTTTTGGGAAAGTGACATTGAAAATGAAGTAAATTGTTTTAAACGATGGTTTAAAATGTATTATGAATCGAAAGCATAGATTTCAACAGTTCTTGTTGAAATAGACGTTTTCGAGAGATATAAGGAAATGGTGGACTATAACACTGTTGTTATAGTAAATGATTTCCGAAAGGAAATGTTTTTATGTAGTATTGGGATTTATATACCTATCTTAATTTCGAATCCCTATACTAGTGATTTTGAGTTGTCGTAACGATGTTTTACGTAACATTCGTTTTGACTCAAATAAATGTGTTTAAAGAGAATGATTTCCTTAAAGAATGAATATATACTTAAACTTTGATTTAAGTATATCGAATATTTTAAAATGTTGAAAATAAATGATTTGTGAAATACTTATTATTAAATAAGTAGGGAAATGCTTTTCCATTATGAAATGAAATGGTTTTGAGAATTTATATTCTTAAAGATAAATCGGAAGTGAATATGTGAAATCGATTGAAAATCGTATATCAGTAGATATTTTGAAAGATATAAATTCAATATGGAGTTTATAAAGAAAAGGGAAACTGTTTAGAAAAATAAACGTTGATTTATTTTTGAAGTGTGGAAATTTTATATCTAGTAAAGATATTTTTGAAGATGAAATAATTTGGGAAAATTATTTGGAATCTGATGATGTCGCGCATCTTTATTGATAGTTAAATAACCGACTATCAATAATTACCTTGAGTAGGTATTTGTTGTGATTGGATGAATTTGAATGCCACACTTATTTTTGAATAAGCGCTCACTATTCGGGTTAACCGGGAAAGGACCATGGGGTCGTATAACCCATTCCGAATATGTGATACGTCGTTATGAATTGCATTTGAAGACCGGTGTTGAAGACCGGATATTTTTGAAAACGGAAGGATTACCGTCGAGTTACTCTACATCGACTGATCTTCGATTTAGAGGTTTTATCACCCTTAGTGACGGGAAGTCCTGACGTGATTGAAAATTATCCGGAAATGCAAGGGCTTCGTGAGAAGTGCCTTCGGTTCTGTTCGATCCCGGAACAGACTTGTATGGATTGTGTGTCTGACGTTACAATTTGAGATATAAAGCTGATTTCTTTCAAATACATTTCTGTTGGTGGCGGAGAATTTATTCTCTTAGCTTAACACCCTTCTCTGAGACGTACGAGCTCAGAGGTTATGTAGTTGAAATTTATCAGCGATATATCCCAATTTGGTAACGTGGCATACTGAGTGTTGCTGTGAAATGATCAGTGTTTGATCATTTGTGATATGATCATTTGTTTGATCTTATATCTTTGTGATCATAGGTTGATCATTTTGTTTGACCCGAAGCAGGGCTTTTTGAGAAAGCGTAGCTTTGTGGATGAGACTTCGTCGAGCCTCACACCCCGGAAATGGTCGAAATAGGAAGGATGCGGCAAGGTTCTAGGGAGTAGCGCCCCTTAGTGTATGTCATTCCTTCTGGATAAAGGTGGTATCATGGTATGGAGCCCAGATACTTAACCTCTGTGGTTGCTGCACAGTTATTATTACTTTGTGGTTTGTTGGAAATCGGGGATCCTCGGGAAGATCGGTGACGATCGGGGGATGGCATACGCGTGTCAGTAGTTACCTATTTTTGCAGAGGTAACCCGGCCTTGTGTTGGCAGAGATCCGGTTAGGTTCTCGGGTCGTCTATTCCAGGGACGTACCCATCGTGGATAGGAAGTTCCTTAGCCTGACCATTTGTTGGAAATCCAAAGAAACAATACGAGCCTTGTATGGTTTTAGTTGTAGAACCTATCATTCACTTATGGTGGCGCCCCACTGTTTGGATGGTAGCTATAGTAGGCATAGTTCGAAATGTCTATGCTGGCTAAGATTTATATTTTACTTTCGAAATGTTTTCCACTATGCACTAATAATAATATCAAAAATGATTTGATTTTGCGTAGTAAGCATCTTTGACTATCATAAGAAGAAATCTCCTCCAAGTCTGCGTTTGCATTGTGTGTGTGGTGGGAGGTCTTATGGTAGTTTCATTTTCCAAAAGCATTGCGAATTGACTTTAAAAATTATTTTGTTGTTATAAAGAATAACTGTTTTACGATCTCACACCAGTCACCATGACTGACTCGGAGTTTATTGTTTCCCTTCTAAACTCTGGGTGCCCACCAATTTCCACACGGGCAGTCTAGAGTTAGATTATCAGGATATTCTGGATATTCTGGAGCTTTGGAGATAAGCTGGAGGACGAGACGTAGTATTTGTATCTGATAGTATTTATTCCGCTGTGTATTCTGTATGAGGACAAGTTTATATAACTGTCCATTGTTGTTTATTGACTCTGATGATGTGATGTGATGTAATGTAATAACAGATATAATTCTTTTGTTTTTAAATGATATTCATTTATCTATTGTATATTGTTCCACTGCGATATGTGAGATTCTGATATTGTTTTTCTGTTTCGGCTCTTGTTCTGTTGTTGTTCTTTCTTTTTCTTCTATCTTCTTCTTCTACCTTTTTCTTCTTTCTTAAAACCATAACTTTTCGGGTTTCCGGCATTCGATGGCTCAGCAGTCGATAAAGTGAGTATCGATGTTGAATTTTCGAAAGTCGAAAATTTTCGGGATGTTACAATATAACTTCAATAGTGAATTAGAGATGATATAAGAAGTATATATAGAAAATTTTGTAATTGAATGTGCGAAATGGTTTGAATGCTGTAACTAGATATAATGGCTAGTAGATATACAGGTATTGTAAAAGGAATTGGTTTTGATTTCAAAGATAAATTTGAATTGCTCGAAAAAGGTATGTATTTC
Organism: Allium fistulosum; assembly: GCA_030737815.1. Taxonomy (NCBI): domain Eukaryota; kingdom Viridiplantae; phylum Streptophyta; class Magnoliopsida; order Asparagales; family Amaryllidaceae; genus Allium; species Allium fistulosum. The sequence continues at coordinate 1,284,667,244 of CM060905.1, forward strand.
AATTTCAATATGAGATTTGATGATTTCTTGTCTAGCCGCTTGGCTTTTTCTTTTTCTTTTTGAAATCTGAGAGACCGTAGGGACGTTTTGTAGTCGTACCGTATTAGCCGCGCAAAGGAGACGCCGGCGAAATTTTTCGGAAATTTAGGGTGTTAGAAAATTTTTGAGAAATTTTGGAAGTTTAAATTTGAAATTTGAATTTAAATTTGAATTGAAGTAAAGCAATGTTGTCTGGAACTTATAATTTGAGTTGGAAACGAGTTGAATAATAACGAATCTTTAGTAGAAAGATTTGTTTTGATAAAATTGATAAAATTATTGGATTGTGAAAAATGATAGACGAGTTAAGGACCACTTTTCCTAACTTGTAATTTCGAGGACAAAATTCTTTTAAGGAGGGAAGTCTGTAACGACCCAGAATTTTGAACAAATTAAATTGAGAATATTTAATTAATTTTAAATATTTGAACGATGATTTAATTTGAATCCCGAATATAACTTGGAATTTGACGATTAAATTTTATAATTTAATCTATTGAACTGAACAAAAATTTATATCTTCAATTTTAAGGTGAAGAAAAATATTTCGAAAGCTTTTAAAATTGATATTGATAATACTGAGGATAATTGAAGCTTCAGAATCGAATTTGAAAATGATGTATTCAGTTTTGAAATTTAATCGTTCGAATTGATATTGGAAAATAGCCATCCGAGGCGCAGTCTCGGAATTCGACGAAACCAGTTCCATTGGGTCCGTAATATTGAATTATTACCGGATTTCCAATTTCGTATTTTTCGAAGTTGTTCTGTGAACATACGACGTATAAACGCATTGGAATTTAATCAAAGTCAATTTAAATTTAAAATTTAAATTTTTGGTCAACGGTACCACGTTATTTCCTTTGATCACGCCAGAAATCAAGGAACAAAATCGTGTAAGCACGTATTCCTCTATAAAGCCACGAACTCTTGTCCCCTTCGTTCCTTTTTATTACGCGAGCAATAATCAAATGAAATCCTGCGTTCAAAAAAATTCAAAACGAAAACAAAGAAAACAATGGCCGCGCACTTAAAATTCAGAGGAAAATTTAAAATATAAGGTTCGCGACCAAATCACGATTGGGGGAAATTAAAGTCAGGCAAATCCTTTCCTTTCTTCTCCAGGATTCACGTTTTCAAATTTTCCAAAATAAAATCGAATCCACGAAATCCGAGAATCGCGTTCTAAATAGCTGAAACCTTCGTCGTCGGTAGGGGATTCGCGATTTTGGCATGCGGCAGCATCGTTCTTGGATGATGGGGCGTCAAAAATTTCTAAGCAGTCGCGTTGTCTTTGGTTCTCGAGCAGGCCGCGAGTCTTGGGTTCGTCCACATCGAAGTGGCATTGTGGAAACTCGCGATTTCTGTTGGTGGCTGCGAGCACTCGCGTAAGGGCAGCGTGCGATGGCGTCTAGGGCAGGGGTGGTTTGCGGCGTGGAAGAGGGGGCTCGCGACTTGTCGTGGGATTCTCGAGCTAGGCAATTTGATGGTCAATGGCGATTTGTCGCGAGCAATTGCGGTGGAGATGGCAGCGAACCACGTTCGAGTAGGGGACGATTCGTGTGGCCTATATAGCTGGCGACAAGGTTAGGGTTGTTGAACGGCAAGGCAGTTTCGTCGATGTGGGTCTGGTTATCGGCAGTGGAGGTAATTTTTGTTCGTTTAAAATTAAATGTAATTAGCATATTTAATCAGAGGAATACTTTGAAAAATTTTATGCGTGCAGAAGATATGATTTTTACAGTAAAAAGAAGAAAGATTTATTACTGTGTTTATTTACAGGAAATAAAGTATAAAGGTATTGTTTATTTGGTTATCTGAACACTATTTTAATTTACTGAAGAAAATATATATAGGGGATTTAGTTTTAAAAATAAAATTTTGAGTTAAATGAATTTAGTTTTAGTTTTAAATTTTGTTAAATAAATTATTAAAAGGGACTGATTTAAAATCAATTGTATTAAATTTGTTAAAAAGAGAATTTAGTTGGAAATAAAATTGTTAGATAAAAACAAAAATACCGAACGAAAAAAATTGGTTATTCGATTTATTTCGAATATTAATCGATTTTATAAAATTGTTTATACAAGGTATAAATCAAGAAATCGAGTCAAAATGGAAATGGGTGGCAAATTAAAAGCAAAGGTGAGATCTTCTCACTCAGATTTATGATTGAATTGCAGTTATTGATTGATTTGTTTGAATTGCTATTAGATATGTAGGATATATCTATATATATAGCAATATATACATATTGGCATATGTATATATTGGATTGATGATTTCCCGCCTCGTATAGCGGATGAGACCCTATTGCGCCGTTAGTAAGCGGATTTTTATAAAACCCATATACCGCGATAATTCCGTACTGGAGCGGAATTGGTATTGTGCTAACATCTTTGGATGCAGGGAAACAGGTTGGAGGGATCCAACTGGATTCCTCACCAGTATTTATTTATTTACAGATATTGATGTATATTCTGTTATCATATTGATATATGATATTGACTGTTGTGATGGACTAATTGATGCGTTGCATCATCGGATTCAAGTTTTGAACTTTAAAAATAACGACTTTACTTTAAAAGGATTTTTAAAGTGATTTTTTGAAAATAGACGTTTTATGGAATTTTTGAATTGATTTATTTCAAATAAATAAACGTATGAAATTTTAACGTTACAAAAATTTATAGATTTGGGAAATATAACCGAAAAGTGATTTTTGGAATAAATAGTCGACTGATTTATGAAATGGTTTAAATTGAGATTTTATTGAATTTCTGTAAACGGTTTATATAAAAGATTTATGAAATTGATATCTACAAAATTAAGAATGTTGAAATTATAAAATGAGTTTTTATAAGTGTTAAAAATGAAATATTATGGAATCCGTAAGTGAATGAAATTTATAGATTTATAAGTTGTGAAGTTGAAAATGAATGATAAGTTATTAACTTATAATATGGACTTGTGATATTTATATCGGGTATAACTCGAATTTGTTAATAAAGAAGATTTATAAATCGAAGTTGTTAGAAAATAGAAATGGAATTTATAAACGTTGTTTTATAAATCCGAGAATCAATCAAATTGGTTGAATTTAATATAGAAGGTTATTAAGGGAATTTTATCCACGATTTTGGATAGTGGATAAATTCTTGAAATAAATGTGTAGAAAAGACTGAAATTGGTTAGTGAAGTATATTCACGATTTTGGACAGTGAATATATTGTTAAATAAAATGGATTTATTTTTGAAGAAGTGATATTAAAAATGAAGTTAAACATTTTAAAGATGTTTTTAAAATGTGAGAAATATCGAAACCATAGATTTCAACATTTTATTGTTGAAATAGACGGTTTCGGAAAATAAGGAAATGATGGACTATAACACTGTTGTTATAGTAAATGATTTCCGAAAGGAAATGTTTTGATGTAGTATTGGGATTTATATATCTATCAAAATCTGAATCCCTATACTAGTGATTTTGAGTCGTCGTAACGATGTTTTACGTAACATTCGTTTTGACTCAAATAAATGTTGTTATAGTAAATGGTTTCCTTAAAGAACGAAATATATACTTAATATTGATTTAAGTATATCGAATATTTTCCAAGTGTTGAAAATAAATGATTTGTGAATTACTTATTTTTAAATAAGTATGGAAATGCTTTTCCAATATGAAATGAACTGTTTTGAGATTTTATCTTCAAAGATAAAATGAAATGTGGAAATTAATTTGAAATTGTTTTCAAATGGTTAAGTGTGGAAATTTTATATCTAGTAAAGATATTTTTGAAGATAAAATAATTTGGAAAAATTATTTGGAATCTGATGATGTTGCGCATCTTTATTGATAGTTAAATAACCGACTATCAATAATTACCTTGAATGGTATTTGTTGGAAATTGGATGAATTTGAATGCCACACTTGTTTTTAAATATACGCTCACTATTCGGGTTAGCCGGGAAAGGACCATGGGGTCGTATAACCCATTCCGAATATGTGATACGTCGTTATGAATTGCATTCGAAGACCGGTGTTGAAGACCGGATATTTTTGAAAACGGAAGGATTACCGTCGAGTTACTCTACATCGGCTGATCTCCGATTTAGAGGTTTTATCACCCTTAGTGACGGGAAGTCCTGACGTGATTGAAAATTATCCGGAATTGCAAGGGCTTCGTGAGAAGTGCCTTCGGTTCTGTTCGATCCTGGAACAGACTTGTATGGATTGTGTGTCTGACGTTACAATTTGAGATATAAAGCTGATTTCTTTCAAATACATTTCTGTTGGTGGCGGAGAATTTATTCTCTTAGCTTAACACCCTTCTCTGAGACGTACGAGCTCAGAGGTTATGTAGTTGAAATTTATCAGCGATATATCCCAATTTGGTAACGTGGCATACTGAGTGTTGCTGTGAAGTGATCAGTGTTTGATCATTTGCGATATGATCATTTGTTTGATCTTATATCTTTGTGATCATAGGTTAATCATTTTTGTTTGACCCGAAGCAGGGCTTTGTAGAAAGCGTAGCTTTGTGGACGAGACTTCGTCGAGCCTCACACCCCGGAAATGGTCGAAACAGGAAGGATGCGGCAAGGACTAGGGAGTAGCGCCCCTTAGTGTATGTCATTCCTTCTGGATAAAGGTGGTATCATGGTATGGAGCCCAGATACTTAACCTCTGTGGTTGCTGCAAAATTTATTTCGTTGTGGTTGTTGGAAATCGGGGATCCTCGGGAAGATCGGTGACGATCGGGGGATGGCATACGCGTGTCAGTAGTTACCTATTTTTGCAGAGGTAACCCGGCCTTGTGTTGGCAGAGATCCGGTTAGGTTCTCGGGTCGTCTATTCCAGGGACGTACCCATCGTGGATAGGAAGTTCCTTAGCCTGGCCATGTTAACCCTTAATTCTCCACCACTTAAGAAGTACGCGACTCAAGAGTTAACGAGTTAAGGGAGTGCAAGACTTAACGAGTTAAGAGTTAGATGACCTACGACTCAACAGGCTCCGACCTAAGGAATGGTCCGACTCAACGACCTACGAGTTAAAAGGATCTACGACTTAACTATTCAGAGGATTTACGATTTAGTGACTTAACAAGGTACGACTTACGACCTAAAGTCATGCCGATCTAGTGGTTGCCGATCTAACTACTCAAGGAGTTTAAGGCTCTATGATTTGGGAAGGTTTCGACTTAGCATGCTACGACTCATAAAGTTAACTCTTCTACGACTCAACGAGACAAGCCTTCTACGACTCATCAGGTTCAACGAGTCATGGAGTATACGACTCATGGTCTTACGACTCATCAGGTTCACGACTCAAGAGGACCTCACGACCTAACAATGTACGAGTCAAAGTACCTGCGAGTTAAGGAGTCTGCGACCTAAGATGTCTACGACCTAGGACTCAATGACTTAACTTGCCCAGCGACCTAAGGCTACAGGAATGTCACGACCTAAGGGAAGTCGCGACCTAAGGAAGCTTGCGACCTAAAGACTCCGCGACCTAGTAGTGTTGCGACCTAAAGGTTACGACCTAAGGAAGATTCCGAGTTATGAAATGCTCCGACTTAAGAAGGTTCCGACCTAACGAGTTACGACTTAGTGGGTTTACGACTTAAAGGCTGCGAGTTAAGGCCTTACGAGTTAAGGTCTGATAAGTCGGCTACGACTTAATACTTGTCAAAGACAGCCACAGAATGGGCCTAGAACAACCATCCCTTAACTCGTCGCCGACCTAACCCTATCCCTTAACTCGTCACCGACCTACCCTAAGTCGGCTACGACTTAAAGACTTAGAGAAATTTCCTAAGTCCAAATCAGCTCCTATAAATACCCCATCACTTCCAACTTGGAGAGGACTTTGGGGCCATTCATTTCTCCAAGCGCCGTTACGCTGTCGAAGCCTCCTCTCATTCAACAATCAAAGATCTTCAAGCATTTGAGACACTACAACGATCTTCGAGAAAAGCTCCTAACATCCAACACGGATTCGTCGAGTTTCATCATCAAAGATCGAGCGAGTAGTCAAGAGTGTTTTCATGATCAAGTTGTATTGTATTTTGAAGGATATTGTATCGAATTGTAATCGAATCAGCAATAAAAGGCTATAAAGTGGACATAGGCTCAATTACGGGCCGAACCACTATAAATCTGTTGTTCAATTACTACATTTCTGTTATTTTCCTGCTTAATTTCTGTTCCCGTCACACGGGTGGTGCTTTCACAATCTTATTACACACGCCGGGTGTTAGCGTTCACTTTTTACCGTTAACATTTTGGTGCTTTCACTGAGAATTGAACTCAGGCGATCGTCCACCGTTGCTTCGCAAAGACTCATAAAAAGAACCTCTCTTAAAAACCAGATCCGAAATAATGGCTCCTGGAAGAAGAGGTAGACCTATCAGATCCGGAAACGCTCACGAAGGAACTTCCGCTTCCCCAGTAACAGACCAAGCAACTCCAACCGTTGGGGTCACCAGGGCTGAATTGGATGACGCAGTTTCTGGATTATGCCAACAAATTGAAACTCAAAACGCTTTGATGATGGATAGATTAACTGCTCTGCTCGGGGCAAATCGTCAACCAGAAAACCATCGAACTACTCTTCCTGAAATGCCACCTTTCCAAGCTGATGGTTCTATGCCGCAACCAACTTGTCATGAGCATATGCCCGGGCAGACTTCCGAGGGAAGAACTGGTACTTGCCCGGAGGTGTCTTTGAACAATAAAGAGTACCTGTCTGAAATGGTTGGCAGCATCATGAAAGAGAGCATGCAAAGGGAAGAAGATGAGGCTGACTGGGGATTTGCGCCAAGCAGAACTCCGTTTACTGAAAGGATCCTAAGAGCGGAGTTTCCAAGGAAATTTGCACCTCCTACTATCCAAGCTTATAGGGGAACCAGTGACCCTAATCATTTCCTCTACAAGTACGATTGGCATATGACTGGTGCAAGAGCATCGGACGAGATCAAGTGTCGATACTTTCCGGTATACCTAGAAGGTGTGGCTTTACTTTGGTTCACAAAGCTTCCAGTTCGGTCTGTAGATAAATTCTCCGATTTAACGCAAAAGTTTAAAGAACAGTTCAGATTGTATGCTTCAAAAGCTAAGGATATAATGTCACTGTCTAACCTTGAACAAGCGCCCGGAGAATCAATCAAATCTTTCTTGAGCCGTTTCAATATAGCTTTAGCCGAGGTAGAAAATGCGGAACCACGCATGATCCTGACTTATTTGATGAGAGCCATTGATAAATCGAGTGAATTTGGGATATGGTTAAAGATGAAATTACCAAACTCACTTGATAAATTTTATAAAAAGGCCGATGAGTTCATTCGCCTTGAAAGCCTTTCTGCAACATCGAAAGTGGTTACTGCCCAGACTGATAATGACAATGTCCCACCTAAGAAAAGAGAATCTGAAAGTCAGAAAAGGGAGAATGAAGGAGGAAAAAGCCAGGGAAATGAAAAGAAACCTCGCCGCTTTAATCCTTCGGACTTTACTCCTTTAACTGATACACCAAGAAATATCTTTTTTGCAACAAAGGACGTTGTCAGGTATCCTAAGCCACCTGAGATGACGAGAGGGGCAAAGCGTAATGGAAAATTCTGCCAATTTCACAATCAACCTGGCCATGACACTAACCAATGTTGCGAATTAAAGAAGGTGATTGAAGAATTGCTAGAGCAGGGTAAACTCCAACAATACGTTAAAAGGAACGGAGTCGATCCAACCTCATCCACTCGGGATCAACAACACCCTACCCATCAATCCGATTCTCACAACAACACTGCAGTGCAAGATTCAGAAAAGCTTGTCATTAATGCTATCACAGGGGGACCATACCCAGCAAGCAGAAGTTGGGATGATTACTAATTACCCACAAGACTACGACTGGGGCATCTCTCACTTTCTCTGGCATAAAAATCCAAAAGCTATGAATCAAGCACAAATGGAAATCCAGCTTGGAGATTCTGAAACAACAATAACTAGCATTCATTTTTACTTAACTGCATTGCTTGAATTTGTAAAGATAATGATGGATGTGTAACTTCTGCATTGTAAACTGCTGAGAAATCAGCGTGACTCAATAATGAAAAACTATGCATTGTGTTTTCTATTATGAAATGCCTGTTATATTTCGATGTGTAAATACTCTAAATGTATTGCTGAAATATCGATCTAATACTGCAGGTCATTAAAGCAAAGCTCACCCATTGCAAAGCTAGGCGAGCCTTGCAAATCATTTATTAAAGCAAATTTCAAGCAACAAAAATTTCAAACTCAAATCCCATACAAGAGGAGCTTCACATAAAAAGTTGACGGCTCCACTATGTCAAGCCCTCGTTAACTGGTTGCGATCGTTGATATAAAAAGGCATCCAACCAAATAACTTGCGTTTACTCTGTGGAGTCATTCAACAGTGAAGTCTACTTCTTCGGATAAAGCAATTTACTTGCAAGAGAAAGAAACATGCGCTTGGAAACGATGATAAAGGATCGCAGATTGGCGGATGATGATACAACATGAGCGGGCAAACATGGAAGCAGCAAAAGGGAAGTATGCCTCTCAACAGGAAAGCAGGTAGATCCACTAAAGGGATACCTTCCCAAGCAGAAAGAATAAGACCCTCGCTAGCTGATTGTGATGCATCCAATCAGGCAGCTTGTGTCCATCCCATGGATCTACTTGCCCCTAAGACGCAACCTTCCTGGCACACCAACCAACTGATGCTCCTTCCCAAGGGTCAACAAAGCCCTCTAACGAGGCACGCCAATAAATGGAGAGCTTTCCTCAATCAAAAAGATCGGTGGGACTACCAAAGGGGCACCTTGTTAATTGATTGCGATCGTTTGTACAAACAAACATCCAATCAAACAACTTACGCCTGTCCCATGGACCCCTCCGACCATGAGAAAGAAACTTCCAGGCAATCACAAGCCCTCTTCGGAGGCACAAGCCCTCTTCGGAGGCACATTTCACCCGTGTAGAAGTGCAAAATGCTTCTCTTCGGAGACCCACTTCACCAGTGATGAAATGCTAAAAAGCCCTTTTCGGAGGCACATTTCACCCGTGTAGAAGTGCAAAATGCTTCTCTTCGGAGACCCACTTCACCAGAGATGAAATGCCAAAACTGCTTCTCTTCGGAGACCAAAACTGCTTCTCTTCGGAGACCAAAACTGCTTCTCTTCGGAGACCAAAATCGCTTCTCTTCGGAGACCAAAAGACCTCTTCAGAGGCGTACTTCACCTTGCTTGAAGTACCAAAAATGAACCCTTTACTGGGGCACAAAAATCAAAACCTTCTTCAGAAGCTCATTTCACTATGCAGGAAAATTCACTTTCAAACAAATAAAAGTGATCATTCCCAGAAGTCGAAGTGTTCTTCAGGAAGAAAAAGAGAATAAAAATTTTTCTCCAAAGACAAGATATACTCTATTAAAGGCAGAATGATTCTTCCCTGAAAAAGTGGAAAGTTATTCTCTAAAATAAGAGTATCGGTCTTGTGAAGGCAAGAAATATTACAATATACTTGTGGTATGGGGGCAACATTATACAATTCAGTTACATTAATAAAAGTAATATACAAGCAACATACCACAAGTTCATTGCAATATCACGTAATAAAGATGTGGAGTAAATGCGTTCTTAAAATACAGACAAAAAGTTTGTACAAATAGAAAGAATCGTTTACTCTACACTTCAAATGAAAAACAGATGTATTCCTACATACACAAGAATTTGTACAAGAAAAATATCTATTTATTTCAACACTATGAGAAATTTTTTACATTGTACAAGTTACAAAAAGAAGCGGAGACCGGTATCCGCACAATCCCCGGTCAATACAAAAAGCAGAAAATGCAAAATCAAACTCATTTCCCCTTCTTCCCACCCTTGGAGTTTTTACCCGGCCTGGTAATTAGCTTCGTAGGCCGTGTCGGAGAAGAAGGAGAAAGAGACTCAGCCGGATCAATCTCTGCCTCATCCCCAGCAGCAGAAGAACTCTTTTTTCCTTTCTTCGAAACCACACGTTTCCCCTTCTTCTTGGAAGAAGACTCACTCCCCGGAGCAAGGAATGTAGAAAGCTTTGTGTCATAATCAAAAGATTGCTCCGGGGTCTTCTCGCTATCCTCCAGACCTTCTGCCTTCTGTTCTTCGGAAGAAAGTGGTTCGTCTAAACCTTGAAGGGATGCTATTGGTTCTTCCTGTGAACCTGGTTGAGAAGCTGGAAGGGATATAACTTGAGAAGGAGGAGGAACGACAGCTGAAGAAGGAAGAATTGGTGCAGTTTCCGGCACGACTGCTGCATAATAAAAGAAATCAAAATCAGTATTCTCCGAGAAAAAAGAAGACCGTGAATCGTCAAAGTTACCTGGAGAAGCCAGTTTAGCAAGATCAATCTCAAATTCCCGAGCTTGGAAGTCCTTCATTGCCTCTTCCTCTGTAGGGGTGGATACAGTTTCTTTGTCAACCATAGCGGGAGGCGTGGAATGAGAACTAGAGCCGGTAATATCCGCATGAGCTAAAGCCGAAGTATAAGCAGGAGCAATAGGAGGTGTTTCTTTCTCAGGAAGCTTCTCTCCCGTCACCTCGGCCCGCATTCGGATGAGCTGCTCTTTTCCTTTGGCAAGGGCAGCGCGATCGCTCTCACTTAAGTAGGTAGCTTGAAGATCTGTTTCAGAGTATCCGGCACCACCAAATAAGTCAATGATTGCCTCCCACACCTCCGCTAAGGTGACTTCATACTCTGGTCCCAAAAATGAAAGGCTCCCACGCCCCAGGACACAATGCATATAAAAGTCGAACGGAGTCGCGTCAACGGTGGCTATGGTCGCCTTATGGGATTCTTCGGCTGCGGCTTTACCGGAGAGAACTTCATCACATTCTCTTTCAGCCTTCAGTAACTGGGACTGTAGCCTAGCAATTTCTAAGTCTCGAGAGCTGAGTTTCTCCTGAAGTTGAGCAGCGTCATCACGATATTTTCTAGTAACATGCTGTTCTGCTTCAAGCTTGACTTCAGTATCCCACTGAGCAGCATGGGCGTCTCGAACTTGTTTTTGAAGCATTTCCTCTTTCTGAGAATAAGAAGTGGAAGAAGTAGCAAGCTCTTTTTTAAGCCTTTCAACTTCGGCTTCGAGCTTCACATAACCATCGCTAATGCTTTTCATCTCCGAGTCATGCTGCTTACGCCATTTGTCCCACTCAGATTTATCATTTTCCATGGTCATCATCGCTTCAAGGTTCAGATGGTTGACCCTTTGAAGTTCGTCACCCAGCTTCTGCCACCCAGACATTCTTTCGATGTCAAGCTTTACAGCATCGACATTTTTCAGCATCGCCTGCTTATCAATGGGGACCAAGTCCAAATCAAAATGCACTCCTTTCAGACACCAATTCGGAAATCGGCTCTGGAGTGTGGGAGGACCATCTCCAGCTTGGTACTGTGGCCTATTAATGATGGTCTGGATGTCAGATTCCTTAAGGGCAGGAGAACCGGAAGATGTATTAGGAGGAACAGAAGCGGTAGTCTTTTCCGAGATGTTAGATGTGTCTTTCTCACCAAGTCTGGTCCGTTTACTGGAATCATCAGAAATGTGACTCTTCCCCTTATCGTCGCAAGATTTCCTTTTATAAGGATCGTCGCTTCTGCGGGAAGAGTCACGTTGCTCATCCCTTCTCCCGTGGTATTCCTCATCTTCTCTCCGGCGACGCTCTTCATGAGCTCGCCTCTCATGAGCCTTTCTGGTAGCCCTCTCCTCATCAGTTTCCTTCACAGCACCAATGTAACTCCTAAAGTCATAAGCCTCACGGCTTCCGTAACGTTGGAATTTGTTGTAATAAGAGCCGCTTCGCCCCATCAGAGAACCTGAAATTGAAGAAAAAGACCAGTTTTAGAAATCCTCAAATTGAAGAAGCTAAGTGCATAAAAGTGCCAAAGTTCTAAGTGTGTGTGATGTGCAAACTACACGCATCAGACTACAAACCACTTTTGGGTGTAGAAATGGCAATAAGTTGTGTGGAAGGCATTGTGGTTTGTTGCAAAGAAGAAGTTGCTTCGACAACATGAGGGACCACTTTAGAAACATCATCTTTAAAGAGCTCCTGAGAGGTTATCATGATGTCGCTCAGACTGTCGAAAGTATCATCGCCATGGTGCATGGGAGAATTATCTTTTTCAACTTCTACCTCAGCCGTCTTTTCAAGAGTGTGAAGATTTTTCTCCTCTTCAATAACCGGGGCAAGTGCTAACTTACTGGACGACCCCGCAATGTCGGTAAGAGTAGAACACTTCACCAATGAAGTCTCAACGGTAAATTCTTTCGGTGAAAGTTCTTTAGCAGGAACAGGGGCATCTGACTCCTCAGCAGGAAAATCAGGGACTTCATGTGGCTGAGTGGAACGGGAAGGATGTAAGAGTCCAAATTCGTGGAGGAACTCATCTCTCAATAGAAACTGAACACTCCTCTCCTCAACCGGCACGGCCATAAGCCTCTCAAAGGTTGTCTTGTGACGAGATTCCCTAGAGGGGGAAGGAAGCGCTGAAACAGTAGAAAAAGAAGTTAACACTTGACAATTTGGACTTCAAAGAATTTAGCAAAAACACAGGGAAAAGACAGATAATCGTACTTCCCACTCTCCAAATGGCGTAAAATCCCGGGGGACAACGAACAAAGAAAAACTGGCTCAGAAACCCAGGAACGCTTTCGGGAAGACCAATAATCAGTTTGCGATTCCTGGCACTCCTTACAACTGTGATAGAGGGATGGTCCTTGGTCCTTGTGAATGAGCATAGAAAGCAAATTTCTCCAAAACTGGGGAAACGGTCCAGCATTCTCCTAAAAAGCACACACAATCCCAGCAGGATGGCGTAGCCATTAGGATGAAGTTGAAAAGGGGAGATAGATAATCGAAGGAGAAGTTCTCGGAGACAGTCATTAAACGGGGGAATCGTTCCACTCAAGCACATTTGGCGGTTCACTGCAGTGAAGCCATGGGGCGGCCTGTCAGCAGTGTCATTTACTCCAAGGAGCAAAGCGTCAGATTCAGCAATCCCAAACTGGGAGCATAGTTGACGGAAGACTTTTTGACTCAGAGTGGTAGGAGTCTTTTCTGGGGGATCATTCAACGGAGTAGCAATTGGAAAAGCTTCTCCACTTGGTTCCAAATCTTCTTGATGGGATGCCATTCTACACAATCAGCCGAGTGTTCAAAAGTGAAGGTGCACGTTTCCTAAAAGTGTAAAGTGCTGTGCAAAACTAATGAAAATAAGAAAAAGCAAGTATAACTGGAATTAAACTAACTGACAATCAGTCGATTACGAGATTTCAAAACTTGTTAATGCTTAAGTGCAGTGTCAATGCAGACAAATCAGTTTTAGTTAACCATTACGATTCTGCTTTAATACTTCATTTGAGTTGGTTATTGTGTAGCATTTCACTCATACAGTTCATTTAATTTTAATCTTTATCAACTAATCTGTCATCCGATATGGGCAGTCGGTGGCAGTATATTCGTCCCAGTTTTTGTACATGTTATAACAGGCAGTTAGAGTTATTGACAATCTATAAAAGAGTGCAACAAAATTCAAGAGTCCAAAGTTCAAACAACTCAAGTCTTAGCATTCAAGGCAGTGGGAAATTTGCTCAAGTTCTAACTCGGTCACGACTTAACTTAGGGCAGATTTTCCTAAGTCCTAACTCGTTCACGGTCTAAAAGATATGCCGTGAATCAAGTTGAGTCGTAACTCTCCAATCGTCCCACACATTCAAGCAAAATCTGAACAAGTGCTAAGTCGCGAACGACTCAAATGGCTCCTGCGACCTAGGGTCAACTATTCTCTAAGTCGTAAGTCGTGAGGAATAAAAAGAGACTTCAAGTCGTAAGTCGTAACATCAAAACTGCTGGATCACGCGAAATTACCAATCCATCTAACTCCTGACTCGCTTAATCCTTAACTCGTTAACCATCTATTCATCCAATTCCTAACCCATTTACCTCCTAACTCTTGAGCTTTGTCACTCCTAACCCGTTAACTATTCAACCCGTTAATCCATTAACCAGTTAGCCTCTCCATCAACCCTATTTCTAAATCACCGTAAATCACAAATCGTTGCAAGTCATACCGAGCCACCTTAAGTTCATGGATATCCTGTATAACAGTATTCGCAAGGCCCAAAGGGAAAAAATCATGGATGAAGGTCGACGGCAATGATCGGCGATTGGGAAAAGGGAAAAGATGCTTACGCGGTGTAATTGGGAATGGATGGAAGTAAATCAAGTCGAAATCGCCTTTGGAAGCTTGAAATTGCGTTAATGGCAGATACGGCTTAAAGAACGAGTAATAGGAAGACGGAGAAAAGAGGAACGACCTAAGCATTTTATACCCCAGGTCGAAGGAATTGGAATCGGCCCACACGAGTTAAGATGAGTCGAAACACACGACCTACGACTTAGGCGTGTATTTCGAGGGGCAAATGTTAACCCTTAATTCTCCACGACTTAAGAAGTACGCGACTCAAGAGTTAACGAGTTAAGGGAGTGCAAGACTTAACGAGTTAAGAGTTAGATGACCTACGACTCAACAGGCTCCGACCTAAGGAATGGTCCGACTCAACGACCTACGAGTTAAAAGGATCTACGACTTAACTATTCAGAGGATTTACGATTTAGTGACTTAACAAGGTACGACTTACGACCTAAAGTCATGCCGATCTAGTGGTTGCCGATCTAACTACTCAACGAGTTAAAGGCTCTATGATTTGGGAAGGTTTCGACTTAGCATGCTACGACTCATAAAGTTAACTCTTCTACGACTCAACCAGACAAGCCTTCTACGACTCATCAGGTTCAACGAGTCATGGAGTATACGACTCATGGTCTTACGACTCATCAGGTTCACGACTCAAGAGGACCTCACGACCTAACAATGTACGAGTCAAAGTACCTGCGAGTTAAGGAGTCTGCGACCTAAGATGTCTACGACCTAGGACTCAATGACTTAACTTGCCCAGCGACCTAAGGCTACAGGAATGTCACGACCTAAGGGAAGTCGCGACCTAAGGAAGCTTGCGACCTAAAGACTCCGCGACCTAGTAGTGTTGCGACCTAAAGGTTACGACCTAAGGAAGATTCCGAGTTATGAAATGCTCCGACTTAAGAAGGTTCCGACCTAACGAGTTACGACTTAGTGGGTTTACGACTTAAAGGCTGCGAGTTAAGGCCTTACGAGTTAAGGTCTAATAAGTCGGCTACGACTTAATACTTGTCAAAGACAGCCACAGAATGGGCCCAGAACAACCATCCCTTAACTCGTCGCCGACCTAACCCTATCCCTTAACTCGTCACCGACCTACCCTAAGTCGGCTACGACTTAAAGACTTAGAGAAATTTCCTAAGTCCAAATCAGCTCCTATAAATACCCCATCACTTCCAACTTGGAGAGGACTTTGGGGCCATTCATTTCTCCAAGCGCCGTTACGCTGTCGAAGCCTCCTCTCATTCAACAATCAAAGATCTTCAAGCATTTGAGACACTACAACGATCTTCGAGAAAAGCTCCTAACATCCAACACGGATTCGTCGAGTTTCATCATCAAAGATCGAGCGAGTAGTCAAGAGTGTTTTCATGATCAAGTGGTATTGTATTTTGAAGGATATTGTATCGAATTGTAATCGAAACAGCAATAAAAGGCTATAAAGTGGACGTAGGCTCAATTATGGGCCGAACCACTATAAATCTGTTGTTCATTTACTACATTTCTGTTATTTTCCTGCTTAATTTCTGTTCCCGTCACACGGGTGGTGCTTTCACAATCTTATTACACACGCCGGGTGTTAGCGTTCACTTTTTACCGTTAACAGGCCATTTGTTGGAAATCCAAAGAAACAATACGATCTTGTACGGTTTTAGTTGTAGAACCTATCATTCACTTATGGTGGTCACCACTGTTTGGATGGTAGCTATAGTAGGCATAAGTGCGGAATGCCTATGCTGGCTAAGATTAATATTATACTTTCGAAATGTTTTCTACACTATGCACTAATAATAATATCAAAAATGATTTGATTTTGCGTATCAAGCATCTTTGACTATCATAAGAAGAAATCTCCTCCAAGTCTGCGTTTGCATTGTGTGTGTGGTGGGAGGTCTTATGGTAGTCTCATTTTCCGAAAAGCATTGCGGATTTACTTTAAAATTTTTCTGTTGATTATTTTAAAGAATAACTGTTTTACGATCTCACACCAGTCACCATGACTGACTCGGAGTTTATTGTTCCCTTCTGAACTCTGGGTGCCCACCAATTTCCACACGGGCAGCCTAGAGTTAGGTTATCAGGATATTCTGGATATTCTGGAGCTTGGAGATAAGCTGGAGGACGAGACGTAGTATTTGTATCTGATATATTTATTCCGCTGTGTATTCTGTATGAGGACAAGTTTATATAACTGTCCATTGTTGTATATTGACTCTGATGATTGATGTATATATAAAATGATATAGTTCTTTGTTTTAAAAGACTAGTGTTTATTTATTATATATTGTTCCGCTGCGATGTGTAAGATTCTGATATTGTTTTCTGTTCTGATGTTGTTCTGTTGTTCTTCTTTCTTTTCTTCTCTCTTCTTCTGTTCTCTTCTTCTTTCTTCTGTTTTCTTCTTCTTCTGCCTTTTTCTTCTTTCTAAAACCATCATAGTTCGTATTCCCGTTCATTTTGAGTTAATCAATGGAGATTAGTGATTAATCAGGAGGTACGGATTTGCGAGTCATGACAATCAGCCTCTAAACCAAGAAAATATCCCTATTTTCTTTGTACAAAATATTATATCACTTGTACAACAAAAATCATCACTTTGTACAAATTTTTTTTATAACCTGTACACTTCATTTCAGCCTATACATTTCAACACATTATAAAACTTTTCATTCCAATTTTTTTTCGTTCATCCATTTTAAACTGAGCAAAAGAAAGAAAAAAAACTGAAGTAAAGAATCATTTTAAACAAACAAACTTCAGTTTAAACAATCAAACAATCAAAGAAAAGCTTGAGATCAAGTGAAGACTTCCAGTATCATATTCAAATCAGATTTCACACTTTCAAATTCAAAAAGGCCTCAACTTTTCAAACTTCAAAACTTCTGGGATCTAAATTGTTCAAGGTGAGTAACATTTAGTAATTTAAACTTAAGTATATGTTGAATTTGCTCTGTGTATATATATGTGTGTGTAACGCCCCACCTCTATGCTCATAATAATAAACAGTATTAAAAGAAATACTGTCTATTATTACGAAGAATAAGGCTGGATAAGAGCGACCATCCGTAGTTGGCCTTACACTAATATTGGTTACCTCGATAGGAGTGGTATATACTTTTTATTTTTCATCTCTTATTTGTTTACTCCCATCGACATACCCAATTCTAGTACAAAACGAACTACGACGGTTCATAATAGTTTAGGATAATGAATATAATAATAACACAGATAATATAATGCAGAACACAGATTAAACAAAAAGTCTTATATATATAACTGATGTCAGTTACAATACAGTTGACACAATAAATATGATACAACTACAACTGTCGACTCAAGAAGTTATATATACAAGTACATTATCGACTAATATACATGAATACATATCAACTTAAAACAGACCCACTGACTACTACAAAAAGACGTAGACCACTTCAAATGATATGAAAAGTCTTCACAGCTCAACAACAACTCAAAGCAGTAAATCTACAACCTGAAATACTCTGGTCTGACCCGAGTATTACGTTCAAAAGAAAATAATACACGGGTCAGTCTAATTCAAACTCAGTTATTAGTGCACAGAAGCAATAATAATCAATTATCAAATAGACGACAGTCACAGAAATCTCGTATATCCGACTCCTCGATAAAAGAATCGGATAACGGCAGATGTAACACTAAACAGTGTTAAACAACAAATCAGCAATCCAAATCATCAACAAAGATAAATAAAAAGAATTATCAATGAAGATAATTTTAGAAAACAACAAAATTATTAATTCTGATTGGCTGCAGTACACGCTAACGGGTACTGCCTCGCCAATACGGCATACGAAATACGCAACAAATCCATGAATCCAGAACAAAAGAAATATCAATTAAAATCTGTCAATTCTGTGGGGCTGTAGTACACGCACGCGTGTACTGCCTCGCCACTACAAAACAACCCAAATAAATTAAGGACATTGAGCAATGTAACAACATGCACAAGTGAGACATGTGTAGTAGACACACATGAATACAGCTAGAATAAGCAGTGCCAACCAGATCAGAGTCAACTAAATGAAATTGGAATGCAATCAGATCCCAAAGTATATAAAACAATGGCGGCGCATAATGCAAGACCAAACTCAAATGTGCAGCTACATGAAGATATAGTTAAGCTAATATGGCAACAATGAATACCCAGATCAAATGCAAGCTCGACTAACAGACTGAATCAACGAAATGCACTCATGACGCTGCACAATTTAGTCCATATGCAGCAATCATAACTAAGTCGACGTAAATGAGGCCGAACAACATGTAACAGCAGTATCAAGTGACTCAGGCAATGTATAGATGCAACTACATGGAGGAACCCAAAATATAACCAAATGCAAAGGACCTGCCACTGACCTGAACCACAATTAAAATATGATATGCCTCAAAGTTCGACAGTGACAACTCAAATGCAAGCCAAATGCCACCAGTGAATATGATAACACTGCAACAACTACGCTGCAAGTACTACAGGCACATGGAGATGCAGTGAAGCCAATATGGCAAACCATGATGAAGTATATAAGTGCAGATACATTACATAAGTACCCAGCTTCGAGTCAAGCAATATAATGCAGACTCAAATATCGAATGCTCAAAACATTGGAATGACTCAAGTGATACAAATTATATGCTATGTGTACAGTTGAACAGATATACATGTATACTAGGGAGACATGTACATATGTGCACAGGTACAAAGACCAAATGATGCAGTGCAAAATCATCAACAATTTCAAGTGTAATCGAACGGCGAGCAAAAGTGATTGCCAAATTCAAAGTCGAGACAAGAAGGCAACATAAACCAGACTCGATGCTACAAACGAAACAAGACTACTAGTAAAATGCATGGACATCGAACTCACCACAATACATCACTGTGACTTCAACATCAAACCATCAACAAAGTGAAACTGCACATAGTCACGAACCAGTGCCAACATCATACCCAAGTTAACAATATCAATAAAGACATCAAGTGAGACCAGAAGTGAGACCAGACCAACCAACTAATCAACAAACAAATGAATCAGATCAGACTCAAGTGATACCAGTAAATAACAAAAGGAACATGACCCAAGATCAAAACAAGTGTGCAGGTCAGAACAGCAACGACCAAGGCTACAATATGCAACTTGAGCTTATAATGAACATATCAGAAGTAACCAAGTGCAATTACAAATGCATAGCAATTATCAAGTGAAGAAGACTACAATCTATTAAACAAATGCATGGGCATATACATATATACACACATGTATGCATGTATATACATGAACTAGATTGATGCACACTGAAATACAAAGATGCGAACTAGTCTGGAAATCACTCAGAAATAAACAGAATTGACCGAAGTTAGGTGAAGTTAAAATTCAAGTCGAAGCCATTCAAAACAAGGCCGAAGTCAAGGAAATTCGAATGTACAAATCAAAGCTGGAAAATCATGCAATCAGAAACGGTCGAAGTCAACAGCAAAACAACACCGTGGTCATCACGAAATGGAACCGTGATCATCAAGTAAAAAAATATATGCAGTTGAACAAGTCAAAATCAACAATCAACGAAACGAATTAGAATGGCCAAGGTAAATCAAAGCGACTCAAACATTCGCATACAAACGAAAAACCCACAAATCCAAAGCAGTGGAAATCACAAATCACAGGTATACGATCTTGAATTAGATGTGAGTCGAACTCACCTTGTCGACGAATTTAGAAGAAGCCGAGCACTCCAGCAATCGAGCGAAGCCAGAGTTTGAACTCGATCGAGAATTGGGGAATCCTCAACCATCCAAGCAATCAGGATGAAAGCGACCTAGTTAGCACGAAGCTCTACTTCGATCTCACGAAAATATTGTGGCTGCCATTTACATTTTCGTTCTTTTATTCTGCTTAGGGTTAGGGCACGCGAAAATGAAAAAGAAAAATGGAGGAACGGGCCGACATTGACAATAGATAAGGATGATAACAGGGATGTGATTTGTTTTCTTTGATGGGCTTGCGAATGAAAATGAGTCAAAGAGGAACGAGTATACTTTTACTAATCTCAGCACCAGAACAAAAATAAAATGTGGGCTAGGATCAGTATTAAAGCCCGCATAATCCTTTAACAAATTGTAAAGGAATTTATAACTGATTAAAACAATTAACACTTTTGTAAAAGAATTTCACTTGATTTAAATTCCTATAGCAATATCATCACTTTAACCGTTAAATGACGATTATAATATGAAGCTAAATCCCGGGTTGTTACAGTGTGTATCATCGCTTTCTTCTTCTCTGTTAGTTCTAGAGCACCAAACAACAAAGCAAGAAAATTTAATTTCTTGTTTTCTAATCAACATCAGGCTTTGGTTTCAAAACAAAATAGTTGTATCTAAGTATGGTTTATAATTTAAAAATGGTTTTGTGAAGAATAAAGGCATAGAGAAGGAAAGATCGAATTTTTACAGTAAAAACTTAAGTCTCCGAAAATTTCGAATATCACAAATTATTGGTTCAAGAATATAACTTGAATTCTTATTGAAAGTTAGGATTTTTAAGCTTGGTTTGACGAATTTTAGACGCGTGGTTTGAGAGCGGTTCCTCTTTTTTTCAAAATTGGATTTTGACCATTTTCTGGTGATCGACTGAGGCATGACGGTCGGGGTTCAGCGTGGAGGTGGAGGAGGCTACGAGGGTGTCGGGAAAAATTGTCGGTAGTGGTCCAGTTCACCGTGGCGATGACGGTGAGGAGTTTTTATTTCTAAACATAGTTTTAGGAGAGTTTACGAATTCGATTCGTTCGATGACCACGATCGATCGAGTGTTACGAGGTTTTGGGGAATGATGGAGGAGGTGTAGACGAAGCATCGACTGGAGTTTCAGGTCCTCCAGTGGTCTAGGCGGCAAGTTCGAGGCGTTGCCAGGTTTCGAGAGGAAGTTACTCTCGAGTTTCCAGGTTTCAAATTTTTTTCTCGAATTCGAATTCGAGATGTAGGCGATGTTCAGGTGGTTACGAATCGATCTGGGGAGGATTGTCGACGTGCTCGACGTAGGGGCGGTGTCGGAAGATCGCCAGAGGCGATGTGCACGTGCACGAATTTTGGGGGTGTCAGCCTGGGTATTTGTCTGGGAAGAACGAGAATTTTCTTGCGTGTGACTCGAGTAATTCGAGCTGGTTACTCGAAGAAAATGCATGGAGACTCGGGTCAGAGTTTTGTTCCAGGCTCTGATGTCTGAAGTGTTTTCTGTTTTGAAATTCAAAACTAAATTTAAATTTATCAAGCAAAGTTTAAACTGAGGTTTAAATAAAAATGTAAATATAATTCAAGTTGAATTGAAATTTAGTTTGAAGATAAATAAAAGTTTTAAATTCAATTTGTTTTACTAATTTAAAGTAATTATAGGTAGTGGAGAAATTAGAATTTAAAATAGAATTGAATTTGAAATTAAAATTTAAAAAAGTTGAATTTAAAAGTAAAACCTGGAACTAATTTTAAATCAGATTTTAAAATTTTGAGATTTAATTAAGTTTTATAACTTAAGTGTTGTAATAAGTTAAAATGTATAAGTTAAAACGAGAAAATTTGATTTTAAATTCTTTAAAATTTCTTTTGTAATCAATTGTTATTTTAATACGTAAATTTAAAAATGTTAAGGAATTTTGTTTTAAACTTATTTGAAGATAAGCAAGAATTTATTTCAATTTTGAATTTCAATTGAAATTAAAAAGGAATTTTGAAATAATGTTTTCAATATATTGTAAATCATCATTAAATCATAAATATGAATGTGTTACTTCAAAAAAATAAAGATTTATGATTTAAAATTCATTAATGAATGAATTCCTAATGGTTAATTAATTTATAATCAAAAATGATTAATAAAAGAATTTTCTTTAAAAAGGTGATTAAAGAAATTTAATAGTTAATGAGATCATTAACCAAGATTTTATTTGAACAATTAATTAATGTGATAAATTTTAACAATAATTTAGATTGATTAATTTAATAATAATCAATTGTGGAACTATTAAGTAAAATTACTTAATGACAGTAATTGTGGAATTAATTATTCAGTATAATTAATTAAGTTAATTGAATTTGTTCAAGTTAAAAATTCTTAAGTATAATTCAGAATAATCATTTGATAATTTGGGAAAATATAATTACTTAGAGAAGTACTTAATAGATAATTACTGAATGTTATTAATTGAATGATGATTTGAAATTTGAGTAAATTATTTGTTATTAAATCAAAGGATTAATTATTAATGGTGATTAATTAAGATTAATTAATAATTAAGGAGTAATTAATTCATTAATTAAAAATGATTAGTTAATAATTAAGGGTTAACTAATAAATTTGAAAAGAGGATTTATTTCAAATAATTGGTAATTAACTTATGATAATTAACCCGGATTAATAATTGATACATCTGGTTTAAATTTATCAGTTGATTAATAAATTCACTTGTGAATGTTTGGACTTGGCTAAATAATTGAATTGCTTGATATTTCTGATCAGTGATGCTGTGTGATATATATTTTGATTTGTGTGTAATCTGTACTGTAGTTATTTATCTGGGATGAATGTAAATTATTATCTGTAACTTATATATCTATGATCTGTGATTTGTAAATGAACGATAAGCGTTATAGTTATACCGCTTATCAACTATATTTCTATATTCTGATATGTGATGATTGAATGATGTTGCACTACTGTGTAAAACCCCTGGACTACACCATATACACACAAATATGGATTTCACGTGGAAATCAGTTAAGTCGCAGATTTTTGACAATTTTGAAGATTGAATTCTTGAATCCAAATAGTTTTGGAATTTGAATTGAGAGCTTTGTAAATGAGTTTCAAATGTAAAGTTATTTTAAATAACTTAATAAAACTTGATATTTTAATAATTTGATTTAAATTTGAATTCAATACTTGAAATTGAATTCAATGATTTGGGAAACTAATTGTTTCCAACTGATAAAAGCTCTTATATAAGAAATGAATTTCTAATTTGAATTAAAGGAATTTCAAGTTTGAATTCAAGATGGTTTTCCAAATTACAAATAAATCTTTGGAAACGTGTTTTGAAAGTTATCAGTTAAATCTTTGATTTAAAGATTTAATGAGTTAATCTAATTGAAATGGAAATTGATTTGGAAAATCTGTGAATGAATCTTTGTGAAACTGGGTGAACTTTGTGAATTGAATATTTTTGTTTAAAAGATTAAAATGGTAAAATTGTAATGTGTTTAAACCATTTGAAAGAAAAATTTGGATAATAAATTATGACTTAACTGGAAATCCCACTATCCATATGTTTTTAAATATCGCGCTCATTATTCGGTTTAGCCGGGAGAGGACCTTTGTGTCATATAACCCATTCCGAATAATGATACGTCGTATATGGATTGCATTTGAAGATCGGTGGTGAAGACCGGGTATTTGTGAGAACGATAGGATGACCTATCGATTGTCTCTGCACTGAGTCGCTCCGGTATAGAGATTTCCTAAGTGATGGGAAATCCGATCGGGATTGTGAATACCCGGATTGCAAGGGCTTCTTCGGAAGTGTCTTCGGTTCTATTCGAACCTAGAACAGACTTGTATGGTTGCATGTCTGACATTAAACTTTGAGATATAAATCTGATTTCTTTCAAATACATTTCTGTTTGGTGGCGGAGAATTTATTCTCTTAGCTTAACACCCTTCTCTGAGACGTACGAGCTCAAAGGTTATGTAGTTGAAGGTTATCAGCGATATACTCCCAATTTGGTAATGTGGCAGGCTGAGTGTTGATGTGTGTTGATCATTTGTGATCAAAGCATGGCTTTGTGAAAAAGCGTAGCTTTGTGGACGAGACCTCATCGAACCTCACAAACCGAAAATGGTCGAAACAGGAATGATGCGGCAAGGTTATGAGTGTCGCTCCCTTTACTCATGTGGACACACTTTATTTGTTACTATGTGATGTTGTTGGTTATCGAGCGCTCGGATAAAGGTCCCAAAGGACCGGGGGGTGGCATATTCGTGAAGTAGTTACCTATTGTAAGGGGTAACCCGGCCTTGTGTTGGCAGAGAGCTAGTTAGTTCTCGGAACGTCCCGCCAGAGGCGTACCCATGTGGCATAGGAAGTTACTTAGCCTGATCATTTGTTGGAAATCCAATTTCCAATACGAACCCTGTACGGTTTTAGTTGTAGAACATGCCATTTACTTATGGTGGTCACCACTGTTTAGATGGTAGCTATAGTAGGCATAGTTTGGAATGTCTATGCTGGCTAAGATAATATTATACTTTCGAGATGTTTTCCACTATGCACTAATAATAATAATCCAGTGATTTTGCGTAGTAAGCATATTTGACTATCATAAAGAGAAATCTCCTCCAATTCTGCGTTTGCATTGTGTGTGTGGCGGGAGGCCTTATGGTAGTTTCATTTTCCAAAAGCATTGCGAAATTCAATTTTACTTTGTTTTAAAGATAAACTTTTTTTGTTACTCACACCTGTCCCATGACTGA
Organism: Allium fistulosum; assembly: GCA_030737815.1. Lineage (NCBI taxonomy): Eukaryota > Viridiplantae > Streptophyta > Magnoliopsida > Asparagales > Amaryllidaceae > Allium > Allium fistulosum. Next base: position 1,284,692,111 of record CM060905.1, read on the forward strand.
CTCGGAGTTTATTGTTCCCTTCCTAAACTCCGGGTGCCCAAATTTCTCACACGGGCAGTCTAGAGTTGGGTTTTTCAGATAATCAGGTTCAGTTGACATTGGAGCTAGTTCAGTTTTGGAGATCACGACTGACATTGCTTACCTTTGTCTTACATGATGATGGTTCGAGCGGATGTTGGAGTTATTGGACTCAGCCTCTCTGACTGATCATTTGGAGTTATCACTTCTGTTATTTCCGCTGTATCATTATTTATCTCTGATATTGTTGTATCATATTGATATTATTATTGTATATCATTCTGGATATTGTATTCATTAGAGTTGTATATGATATCATCTATTTCTTTATTCCAATGTGTTGTTATATTTAATGGTGTTATAAGCTCCGGTGAACCAGATTCGGCGTTTGAATCTATGGTATTTTGAGTACAAGTGAAGTACGGATGCTGATTTCTGAAGGCCGAGTTCAGGATCGCTACATTTGGTATCAGAGCTAAGGTTGAACTTTAGCTCAGGAGTATTACACATTAAGTAGCTCATTAGAGATAGGGTGAAGTAAACCCTAGGATGAGTAATTCCTAAGATATCTGTCCATATGCCTCAGTAAATTCTCTTACTATCCACTGATAGTAAGTATGAGTGTAAGAGGAGGATGAGATAGGGGACAGGGGGAATACAACTATAAATGGTCAATACCCTGCAACAGTGGAAACAAATTTTCTCTATCAATCTCTTTTGTTCATCATCTTTCCTTAATTCTTCGATGATTTCTGGTAGATCCAGGAAAGAAATTCGATATATTAATATGGGACATAAAACTTCGGATGGACCAAAATTGTTTGTTGGATGAATTGTTTGCTTCGGTTGCTATGGTTGATAGGTATAATGTAGTTTCTAAACTAAAAGTTTTAAGATTATATCTATATATCTATTTCTTTAGGATTCTGAATATATTCTACGAATGGTTAATTATCCCTTCAAACTAACCGCTATCACTCCATATTTCGTAGATCTGGATGACCCGAGTATAGTATGAAAAACTTAATAGATTCATTCTTATATCTATAATTGATATTCTGATTTGGTGAGCCAAATGCAGAATAGATATTCAGTTTGATTTGATGAAATATTATTCATCTATCTTTGTGTCTCCTTGGCAATTTCGGGGACGAAATTCTTTTAAGGGGGGAAGGTTGTAACGACCCCGAATTTTATATAAATTTAAATTGATAATTTATTGAATTTTTGAATAAAAATTTGTTGAATTAATGGATAACTGGATGCGAGTTTCCCCAAGTTAAAATAAATTCTGTATAAATCATTTTAAATTTAAAATATTGTATATATATGTATATATGTGAATATATATATATGTATTTGAGCATATATGAGTAAATTTGAAATTATATGTATATATATTTGGTTTGAATTTAAATCATAAATAAATGGTTTAAAAAAAATGAAAATATATAAGATATAAAAATATAAAGTAAATACATTGGATAAAATCTAATAACAAATTAGAATCTAGAGATTCACTTATATTACCAAATAAATATAAAAATAATTAGTATTAAATTTAGAAATAATTGAGATACAAAATAAATATAAAAATACATAAGATAAATTATATATAGTAAACAAATAAATGAATTAAACAATCTATACTAAATATAGAAATTCATTACAAATTATAAAATAAAATAAAATAAATACCTTAGATAAATTATAACAACATATTCACTATAGAAATACATTCAAAAATAATAAAAGAAAAATAAAATAAAATAAAATAAAATGAATACATTAAATAAATTATAACCACATATTAAAATATGGAAATACATTCGAATAAAAAGGCAAGTTAAAAACAAAACCATATATATATATATATATATATGCAAACATATACATTCAAAAGAAATACAAATAAAAGACATGTATAAAAGCTTACATAAGAAGCCACCACTATCTCCATTTTAGTACAGCCGAATAAGAAAAAAAAATAAACATGGTACAAGGCAATAAATGCATATACTCATCAGCCTCTAAACCAAGAAAATATCCCTATTTTCTTTGTACAAAATATTATATCACTTGTACAACAAAAATCATCACTTTGTACAAATTTTTTTTATAACATGTACACTTCATTTTAGCCTATACATTTCAACACATTATAAAACTTTTCATTCCAGTTTTTTTTTCGTTCATCCATTTTAAACTGGGCAAAAGAAAGAAAAAAAACTGAAGTAAAGAATCATTTTAAACAAATAAACTTCAGTTTAAACAATCAAACAATCAAAGAAAAGCTTGAGATCAAGTGAAGACTTCCAGTATCATATTCAAACCAGATTTCACACTTTCAAATTCAAAAAGGCCTCAACTTTTCAAACTTCAAAACTTCTGGGATCTAAAATGTTCAAGGTGAGTAACATTTAGTAATTTAAACTTAAGTATATGTTGAATTTGCTCTGTGTATATATATGTGTGTGTATCATTGCTTTCTTCTTCTCTGTTAGTTCCAGAGCACCAAACAACAAAGCAAGAAAATTTAATTTCTTGTTTTCTAATCAACATCAGGCTTTGGTTTCAAAACAAAATAGTTGTATCTAAGTATGGTTTATAATTTAAAAATGGTTTTGTGAAGAATAAAGGCATAGAGAAGGAAAGATCGAATTTTTACAGTAAAAACTTAAGTCTCTGAAAATTTCGAATATCACAAATTATTGGTTCAAGAATATAACTTGAATTCTTATTGAAAGTTAGGATTTTTAAGCTTGGTTTGACGGTTTTTAGACGCGTGGTTGGAGAGCAGTTCCTCTTTGTTTAAAAATTGGATTTTGACCAATTTCTGGTGATCGACTGAGGCGTGATGGTCGGGGTTCAACGTGGAGGTGGAGGAGGCTACGGGGGTGTTGGGAAAAATTGCCGAAAGTGGTCCAGTTCACCGTGGTGATGACGGTGAGGAGTTTTTATTTCTAAACCTAGTTTTAGGAGAGTTTATGAATTCGATTCGTTCGATGACCACGATCGATCGAGTGTTACGAGGTTTTGGGGAAAGATGGAGGAGGTGTAGACGAAGCATCAACCGGAGTTTCAGGTCCTCCGGTGGTCTAGGCGGCGAGTTCGAGGGGTTGCCAGGTTTCGAGAGGAAGTTGCTCTCGAGTTTCCAGGTTTCAAATTTTTCCTCGAATTCGAATTCGAGATGTAGGCGAAGTTCAGGTGGTTGCGAATCGATCTGGGGAGGATTGTCGACGTGCTCAACGTAGGGGCGGTGCCGGAAGATCGCCAGAGGCGATGTGCACGTGCATGAATTTTGGGGGTGTCAGCCTGGGTATTTGTCTGGGAAGAACGAAAATTTTCTCGCGTGTGACTCGAGTAATTCGAGCTGGTTACTCGAAGAAAATGCATGGAGACTCGGGTCAGAGTTTTGTTCCAGGCTCTGATGTCTGAAGTGTTTTCTGTTTTGAAATTCAAAACTAAATTTAAATTTATCAAGCAAAGTTTAAACTAAGGTTTAAATCAAAATGTAAATATAATTCAAGTTGAATTGAAATTTAGTTTGAAGATAAATAAAAGTTTTAAATTCAATTTGTTTTAATAATTTAAAGTAAGGTAGTGGAGAAATTGGAATTTAAAATAGAATTGAATTTGAAATTAAAATTTAAACAAGTTGAATTTAAAAGTAAAACCTGGAACTAATTTTAAATCAGATTTTAAAATTTTGAGATTTAATTAAGTTTTATAAATTAAGTGTTGTAATAAGTTAAAATGTATAAGTTAAAATGAGAAAATTTGATTTTAAATTCTTTAAAATTTCTTTTGTAATCAATTGTTATTTTAATACGTAAATTTCAAAATGTTAAGGAATTTAGTTTTAAACTTATTTGTAGATAGGCAAGAATTTATTTCAATTTTGAATTTGAATTGAAATTAAAAAGGAAATTTGAAACAATGTTTTCAATATATTGTAAATCATCATTAAATCATAAATATGAATGTGTTACTTCAAAAAAATAAAGATTTATGATTTAAAATTCATTAATGAATGAATTCCTAATGGTTAATTAATTTATAATAAAAAATGATTAATATAAGAATTTTATTTGAAAAGGTGATTAAAGAAATTTAATAGTTAATGAGATCATTAACCAAGATTTTATTTGAACAATTAATTAATGTGATAAATTTTAACAATAAATTAGATTGATTAATTTAATAATAATCAATTGTGGAACTATTAAGTAAAATTACTTAATGACGGTAATTGTGGAATTAATTATTCAGTATAATTAATTAAGTTAATTGAATTTGTTCAAGTTAAAAATTCTTAAGTATAATTCAGAATAATCATTTGATAATTTGGGAAAATATAATTACTTAGAGAAGTACTTAATAGATAATTACTGAATGTTATTAATTGAATGATGATTTGAAATTTGAGTAAATTATTTGTTATTAAATCAAAGGATTAATTAATAATGGTGATTAATTAAGATTAATTAATAATTAAGGAGTAATTAATTCATTAATTAAAAATGATTAGTTAATAATTAAGGGTTAACTAATAAATTTGAAAAGAGGATTTATTTCAAATAATTGGTAATTAACTTATGATAATTAACCCGGATTAATAATTGATACATCTGATTTAAATTTATCAGTTGATTAATAAATTCACTTGTGAATGTTTGGACTTGGCTGAATAATTGAATTGCTTGATATTTCTGATCTGTGATGCTGTGTAATATATATTCTAATTTGTGGGTAATTTGTACTGTAGTTATTTATCTGGGATGAACGTAAATTATTATCTGTAACTTATATATTTGTGATCTGTGATCTGTAAATGAACGATAAGCGTTATAGTTATACCGCTTATCAACTATATTTCTATATTCTGATCTGTGATGATTGAATGATGTTGCACTACTGTGTAAAACCCTTGGACTACACCATACACGCACAAATATGGATTTCACGTGGAAATCAGTTAAGTCGCAGATTTTTGACAATTTTAAAGATTGAATTCTTGAATCCAAATAGTTTTGGAATTTGAATTGAGAGATTTGTAAATGAGTTTCAAATGTAAAGTTATTTTAAATAACTTAATAAAACTTGATATTTTAATAATTTGATTTAAATTTGAATTCAATACTTGAAATTGAATTCAATGATTTGGGAAACTAATTGTTTCCAACTGATAAAAGCTCTTATATAAGAAATGAATTTCCAATTTGAATTAAAGGAATTTAAAGTTTGAATTGAAGATGGTTTTCCAAATTACGAATAAATCTTTGGAAACGTGTTTTGAAAGTTATCAGTTAAATCTTTGATTTAAAGATTTAATGAGTTAATCCAATTGAAATGGAAATTGATTTGGAAAATCTGTGAATGAATCTTTGTGAAACTGGGTGAACTTTGTGAATTAAATCTGTTTGTTTATAAGATTAAAATGGTAAAATGGTAATGTGTTTAAACCATTTGAAAGAAAGATTTGGATAATAAATTGTGACTTAACTGGAAATCCCAATATCCATATGTTTTTAAATATCGCGCTCATTATTCTGTTTAGCCGGGAAAGGACCTTTGTGTCATATAACCCATTTCGAATAATGATACGTCGTATATGGATTGCATTTGAAGACCGGTGGTGAAGCCCGGGTATTTGTGAGAACGATTGGATGACCTATCGATTGTCTCTGCACTGAGTCGCGCCGGTATAGAGATTTCCTAAGTGATGGGAAATCCGATCGGGATTGTGAATACCCAGATTGCAAGGGCTTCTTCGGAAGTGCCTTCGATTCTGTTCGAACCCAAAACAGACTTGTATAGTTGCATGTCTGATATTACACTTTGAGATATAAAGCTGATTTCTTTCAAATACATTTCTGTTTGGTGGCGGAGAATTTATTCTCTTAGCTTAACACCCTTCTCTGAGACGTACGAGCTCAAAGGTTATGTAGTTGAAGGTTATCAGCGATATACTCCCAATTTGGTAATGTGGCAGGCTGAGTGTTGCTGTGTGTTGATCATTTGTGATCAAAGCATGGCTTTGTGAAAAAGCTTAGCTTTGTGGACGAGACCTCATCGATACTCACAAACCGGAAATGGTCGAAACAGGAATGATGCGGCAAGGTTATGAGGGTCGCTCCCTTTAGGGTATGTCATTTCCTTCTGGAAAAGGGTGGTATCATGGTATGGATCCCAGATACTTACTCATGTGGACACACTTTATTTATTACTGTGTGATGTTGTTGGTTATCGAGCGCTCGGACAAAGGTCCCAAAGGACCGGAGGGTGGCATATTCATGAAGTAGTTACCTAGTGTAAGGGGTAACCCGGTCTTGTGTTGGCAGAGAGCTAGTTAGTTCTCGGAACGTCCCGCCAGAGGCGTACCCATGTGGCATAGGAAGTTCCTTAGCCTGACCATTTGTTGGAAATCCAATTTCCAATACGAACCCTGTACGGTTTTAGTTGTAGAACCTGCCATTTACATATGGTGGTCACCACTGTTTAGATGGTAGCTATAGTAGGCATAGTTCGGAATGTCTATGCTGGCTAAGATTAATATTATACTTTCGAGATGTTTTCCACTATGCACTAATAATAATAATCCAGTGATTTTATGTAGTAAGCATATTTGACTATCATAAGGAGAAATCTCCTCCAATTCTGCGTTTGCATTGTGTGTGTGGCGGGTGGCCTTATGGTAGTTTCATTTTCCAAAAGCATTGCGAAATTCAATTTTACTTTTTTTTAAAGATAAACTGTTTTTGTTACTCACACCAGTCCCATGACTGACTTGGAGTTTATTGTTCCCTTCCTAAACTCTGGGTGCCTACAATTTCTCACACGGGCAGTCTAGAGTTGGGTTTTTCAGATAATCAGGTTCAGTTGACATTGGAGCTAGTTCAGTTTTGGAGATCACGACTGACATTTCTTACCTTTTTCTTACGTGATGATGGTTCGAGCTGATGTTGGAGTTATTGGACTCAGCCTCTCTGACTGACCATTTGGAGTTATCACTTCTATTATTTCCGCTGTATCATTATTTATCTCTGATATTGTTGTATCATATTGATATCATTGTTGTATATCATTCTGGATATTGTATTCAATGGAGTTGTATATGATATCATCTATTTCTTTATTCTGCTGTGTTGTTATACTTAATGGTGTTATAAGCTTCGGTGAACCAAATTCGGCATTTGAATCTGCGGCATTTTGAGTACAAGTGAAGTACGGGTGCTGATTTTTGAAGGCCGAGTTCAGGATCACTACACAAACCAAACTCGTAGTGGGCGCGATCAGGATAAATATGACAAGGCACGCGAGGCAATGCCCAAGGTAGGATACTACCATTTTGTGGATCCGGACTGGTGGTAACGCATAGCAGCTACTACCGCCCACCTCGAGAAACACTCCCAAATCAAATCAAAGGGTGGCCACCAAATTAATCACAAAGTAATAATATGGTATCGAAGAAATGTGCCCGACAGGGGGAGCGACCCCACTTGGCCCGGCGTGGCTCCTGTTTTAGTCATTTTACTTATGACCCGAAGGTCAAGGCTATCCATCATCGTTCTCTTACTTCATTCCAGTAGAGTTCGCCAAACCATCCTACTTCATTCTGGATTATCCACCACGTGCACAGTTGTTAAAGTGGTTTTTGGTATTGGCAGAGAGTATGACAATATCCGATCCCGGTCTCTTTAACAACCAAACGCTTATTTGACACCAGTTGGTTCTTTTACATTTCCAAAACCGATTCATAATGTAACGACCCGTAAATTTTAATAATTTTTATAACGTAATTAATTGATCGTGAAATTTTAAATAATAAAATTTTGAAATAAAAATATAATATTTGGGATACGTATTTAAAAACATAGCAAATGGTAAATTTTCACCTGATAATATTGAAGTTTATTTCATGGTATAATTTTATTCAAACTCAAATCAGTTAATAATTGACGGTAATAAAATGTTTTTCCAAACTTGAATATTTTTATACAGTAAATTTCTAAATCTTCTTCTGAGTGAGATGTCATCTTTCGTTTTTCCAAATTTGGACTTCTACTGCTCTGTTTATCTTAATTCTGGCAAAATAGCAGCATTTCTAGTACCGATTATCGACTTTCGATCGGATAATCGTACCACTAGTATATGTATACTGTTTTGATCGTCACATCGTGCTGATCTCTGCGGTATATTTATTTCTGTGTTTTGGGGACCGGTACGCGACGGAACAATAAACCGTTGGTTGTAACGGTACCATAAACTGTGACTTGACTTTTTCCTTTCCGTTTCAAAATTCAAACGTGATGTCCAATCAAGGCATAAATTATTTTCAGCTAAATTATAGTCGTTGCTTTTATATTTTTTCCATAATTTAAGGGTCACAATTATTATTTCCTGACCTTTCCTTTCCTTCAGTCCACTGTTTCCTTTTCTTTTATTATAACCACTCTTTTGCACTTTTGCTTTTATACCAATAGCCGTTACTTTTATTTATTCTCTGAAATCACTCGTAACATTCCTTTTCCTTTCCCATTTTCTCTTCTGTCATTTTGTTTTCCTTATGTCTCCCTGTCCCCTTCCCTTCATATTATAAGTTACCTTATTCTAATTTTAGCCTATTTTAATTCTTTCCTCTGTCCTCATTCTTCTCTAATCTTTTCCATTTTCTTTTCCTCTCCCCGGTCCTTCACGTTAGACCATCCTCTCTTCCCCCTTCCTGCAAGCAAAACCCATGCCATCACCGAAGCATTTTCCACCACTCCTTATTTTTCCTTCGACCGCATGTCTTCCTCTCCATGCCTTTAATCTGCCCAGATCTCCTCGACCTGGCCTCAAAGTCTTCACCACCGATCGCCCATCACTTCCACCGTCAGCCTCCACCCGCGTCTCCTCCGCGGCTCCCCATTTTCTCACACCGCCCCTGCTTTCTCTTCCATTCGCCTGCTTCGAGGCCAGCCTTGCCACCACCTGCACCCCAACCCTAAGCTTCATCGCCTACAATTCGACGCAGCATCACCACCAACCGCTACCAATCTCCTCACCAATCCACTCCATGTCCAGGCAGTTTCAGCCGTACCACCTCACCATGCTTACCGCCTCCATTTTTCCTATATGTAAGTTTGTGCATATATATATATATGTATGTATGTTTATATAATTATATAACTTATTTTATATATACACAAGTATAGATATAGCTGTATGTTTATGAATAGTCGGCATGTATATTTGGAAGTATTTATATACTAAGGTAAATATATTTTATAACTATAAGTTAGTTTATAAGTTTCATATATATGTTAATTTATACAATCTTTAAAATAGGTTAGTTACTTACTTAACTCATGTAGGTATGCATATATTGTTCCAGTGGAGTATATATATACTATAAAGATTATAATAGCTGTTGAAATTAGCTGTTGTATTATTATATGTATATAGTGAAGAAGAAAGAGAAATGTATATAAAAAATTTGTTCGAGGTATATACGTGAATCTTATATTTTAAATAAATTTTGAAATAGCTTTTGTATAAACATGGTTTAATTATTCCTTTGAAGATGCTGATAAGAATAAATGTGTTTTATAAGTCTTTATATAAGCTGCTGGTATATATAGTTATAAGTTGCTTTTATATTTGGTTTGATATGTATATTTACGTTAGTAATAGATTGTTAACTTTTAACTCATGTATATATTTGTGTTTATGGTCTACATATATATTATATATATATATAGTTATATTATAGTTTGTTATATGAGTTGTTTAAATACATGCGTGCTGGCCGATGTATGTATAATTAAGTTGTTTATAACAGATCTGAAAGTAAATTTAAGCGTGTCTAAAGTATTGTATATATTATATAAGGTTTATGTACATTAGTTCATACATTTTTCATAGTTTTATAGGTCCTAGGGAGTCTGCATATAAATATGTTAATATGCATATGGGTATATAAGGTTATATTATACATATTGTTTTAGATGTGTGTTACATACCAACATTTTATACATGTAGATTTTTACAAATCTTTGTCTGCATTCAATCTGATTATAATATTTATGTTTGTATATTTATACTCTATACACAATTAAAGGAATGTCAATTCTTGTTTTTTTTAAATGTAAAATATATACAGAATATATTTTATACGTGTTTATATGATATGGTTTAAAATCTATATGAGTCATGTTATACATGATACGTTATGTTGACATTTTGGTAGGACAATACATATTTTATATAAATATTTAGCAAAATAATATGCATATATATATAAGTATTAATTTGAGAAATGATACGTATTTTGATTTTGATAATGTTTGATTTTTTTAAGTTTATTATAAAGATTTTATTTTATCTTATTTTCATATGAGTTAATAGTAGACCTTAGATTATATATATATATATATATGTATGTATATGTATTTTGTTCTCATCAAATTCCTATTCACCAGATCATCGATCAAATTCGTGCCAACCTAGCTTTGCTTCGAAATTCGTGCTTGGATTCGTGACCCATCTCATTCTTGTTAATATCTAGCCTCGAAAGGTGAGCAATCACTCACGATTAATGTTCTTTTATTTATTAAATTTGATTTCAATTGAAACGACAATTGAAATATGTTACTGTAGCTATTTAAATTGTTATATATGCTATTATCTGTAACTGTTCACCTGTGGGATATGACACCATATCCTGTTGTTTATATTCTATTGTTATTGATGATATATGCCTATTGTTGTATTTTATATTATTTGTTATCACTCTGCAAGTTCCCTGTTAGTATAGAATTCACTATGGGTTGAAATGATACATACCCGAACGGACTTTAGAATAGGAGAAAATCGTTATGGGTTGAAATGATAAACCCAAGCGATTTTCATTTGAATTGAATTTGGGATTACGGGTCGAAATGATATCTACCCGTATGTATTTAAATTTACGGATTAAAATGATAAATATCCGTATCACCTGACCATAGATAGGAAATTATATACAGACACCGTTGGTCCATATATAAATATTTTGAAAATAAATTCTATGGTTTTGGAAAGAAATATATGGTTTTAATAAATGTTGATTCTTAAATTTTTATATATAAATGGTAATGATATAGATAGATTTAATAATGATATTTAATTTAATTAAGATGGATTTAATACATATAATATGTAAAAAAAAATTATATTTCAAAATAGATTTTGGTAATAATTTGAATAAGTTAAGGTTGGGAAGATAATTTGAATTTAGTTGAAATTGTATTCATTAAAGAATTTTATTTAATTAAACCGATTTGAAACTTATTGAAATTGAGATTTAAGATAGGATTTATAACTCGGGTTTTATTTAAATAATTTAATGAATAATTCTTGTTTAAATAAATTTAAGGAAATATTTAGAAAAAAATGAAATTTAAGGCTAGTTAAATGATATTGAATTTATTAAGTGAATATTCCCTGATTAAATAATAATGAAGTTAAATCAAGAGCTATATGAAACTGTTAAATTTAACTTTGAAAATATTGAATAATAAAGCCTTGAAATATATTAAAAATTTAAATGGTCTATTGAGAACTGGATTGAATTGATGAATTGAGCTTTGAATAAATTTGAATTTGGAATTTGAGTTAATTTGAATCGATTTGTGAGACTTGAGGAAATTATAAATACTTTACTTTATAAATTATTTAATGTATATACACTATTTTGGAAAATAGATATTTTTGAAATGAAAATGATATTTTGGTTTTGATGTATAAATTTATTTGAAATGACCATGGTGTTATAGTGTATATTTCTACCTTGTAGATAGTTCCGTAGATCCTTAGAGGATGGTTATCCCAAACATCCTTTAAGTTACTTGTATTTCAGTTGATATTTCACTTGAGTGGGATTTATTGGTATAAGAATGTTAATCCTGACTCAAGTGTTTTGTGTTTTACTTTACGCTCGGGTCAGACCGAGTGATACATCATTTGAGACTCACTTTTGGAGTTTGGAGCTTCATTTGGAGATCCAACTATCGTTTTAGCTTTCAGTTTTTCCAGTTGATTTGTTCAGAAGAGGTCATCTATTCGTACTGAAGACTTCACTGTAATTAAGATATTCTGTTGTATTTTATTTTTTAACTTTGATGTTTATATAGTAGCTTCATGAACTACTATTTTATCTAATCCGCTGCGTATTATTGTATTACTCTGTGTCTGTGATTCTGTGATTGATTTATTTACTGTATATTCTGAGTTTTGCCAAATTTTAAATTAACAATCTGATATTTTGAATTATTCAAGTCAGACATGTGTGGATTATTGTCGATTTGAATGGTCCAAAATACCGGGTCGTTACAGTTGTTATCAGAGCTTTGGCTCTAGGCAAAACTTAGCATATATAGTAAATTTATCACTTTCGTTCGAGTTGAATCTCTTCCTTTTGACTCGATTTTCTTTGAACTTTGGAACGTTCCCTACGGTTCCAAAATTCATTCTTGTCTCTCCCTATTTGTATTCTTTTGATTCTGGAGTATCCCATAACTCCACTTTGAATGATCCCTATATGAATAGGCAATCCCACCAATCTTTGAATGAATTGTGAAGGGGTGAAACTCCTTTACAATTGGCATTGATTCACTGGAGATTTATATATCCCTCGGTTTAGATGCTGCTATCTCTTGTTATGCCGAATTCTATCTCTGGCGATCGAATGTCGATTTGCCTCAGAATTCTGCACCAATCTTATTTTGAAGTCACGGTTGACCCCAAAGTCATCCGTGATTTATAAAAATATATCTATCTTGTATTTTGTAATCTCATCTTTGTTCGAGACTATCTTCAAGTCAGAATTCTATCTGATTGGAGTCCCTCTAATTTGAATCACTATCATTGATTTGAAATACATTTTTGAATCATCCTTTGAAAATCGGGTTTGTTTGTATTTTTAGAAAGTGTTTTATATACAGAAATTTTTATTTTGATAAGTATGATTATATTCTACATATAAAAGTGAAATGTTTTCGATAAAGATTATATACTTTTTCTAAAATGAGAATTTGAGGTTTCGAAAGGATTTGTAATTTTGAAAAATTATATAAGAAATTTGATTTATCTAAAAATGATTTATAACTGAAGGATATTAAAATTTGAAATTCGAGAATTGAACCCCGGTGTTTTGAAATTGGTTTTAAGATTTTTGAAATATATAATAATAATATGATTTAAAAGTATTTTTCCGAATAAGAAATGTTTCAAATGATTTTAATGAGTTTCGAATGATTTCGAAGAAATTTCAAAAGAAGTTTGAGAAAACAGAAGTCCAGAACTCACTTATGTCGCTGGAAAATAATTTCGGTGATGAGTGCATGCATCATCGACATTGATTTTCGAGTTTCAGAGTGAGAGAGAGGCCACTTTAATAGCTTTGCTATGCGAGTGATTTTGTGAAACCAATTTTGATTTCAAGTTCAGAAGTAAGATTTGATTCGAAAGATATATGTATATATATGTTTGAAATGATTTAAAGTAAGCCGATGTTCAGCCCTTGAGTTTCGGATTTGAAACCTATCTTTTGAAATTGATTTACTGATTTGTTGTTTATTTCCAACTCTTGAATTTGAAAATGATTTCTTCAACTATTTTGAAGGTTCAAGCACTTCCAAATCAAGGTTAACTTTTCAAAGCTAAGGATTTTTGAAAAAAACCATAAAGTATATAAATTTGGTATGTTTGTTTAAAGTATGTAGTGATATGATTGAAATAAGTTGAAACTGTTTGTTAAGTAAATGAATAAGGCAATTTTAAAATTTTCTAATATGAAATTTAGATTTAAAATGTTTTGAAAGGAATTTGGTCTTCAAAATATTTTAAATTAAATTTAGTTTAATGTTTTAACTTAGTAACATCTTTATGAAACTATATATTTAACAAGTTGGAATAAATATATAAGTGTACGTATGCTGTTTTATTCGCATAATTAATTTGGTCTAGGTTTGAGTACACATGTTCGAGGTGAATTACACCATTTCATGTTAGGATTTTTCATTCGATTCTTGATGGCGAATATTTGATATGGATTTTGGGCTCGATTCTAGAATTCTCTATCATAGTATATGGCTATGCAAGGAGACTGATGGCTTCTAGTCGAGAAAACCATATCGAAATCCGCATTTGGGAAGTCGAATGGACAATACTAGTTCGAAAGCGAACTTGTGTGATCGAGCGAGCGATCAAATGTGATTTTGCGAAATGATGACGTATGTACATCTTATATTCTAATATCATTGATATATTTTGACGCTGAAATTGAAAGCTGTCGGGTTAGAATATCTTTGCTTACTAAAAGAAAATTTTCCAATTTAAATTACAAAGATATATAACCCATAAAAGCAAAGACATTCAATCCCATATGGATCTTCATACAGCGTAATTGATTTTGGAAAATTTTGATTCTGATATAAGATGGACCTTATGTAGGTATAAGATTGATTTTGAAAACCATTGATTTTGGAAATGAAATGGTTGACTTAAATTATATTGATTTGGAAACTTGGACTATTTTCCAAACCCATTATTTTGGAAACTTTGAAACTAAAGATATTTAGATTGAGAAGAAATAATTTGGTGGGATTGTATATGATTTTGAAACTGAACTGATATTGAAACAAATTGAAATTTGAGAACCTTATTTTTACTAAATACCTGATTTGGGAGTTATCAAACTTATATAAAAATTTGGTTTGTATAAGTATGATGTTGATTCGAAAACTATGGATTTGAAAAGGTACTCAATTTGAAAAGTGAAATCTTATATAATTGAAGTCTATATAAGTGTGATTTGATATACTTTTGATTTTGGAAAAGTATTTGATTTGAAAATGAAATCTTATATATAATGGACTTTATTTAAGTATGATATTTGAAATTAATTTGAAAGGTACTATATGATACATATTTTCGAAGTAAAGATATGGAAAGTGCCTTCTGCTTGATATCCGATTTGTGGCCACATCTTGGATTCATTCTATCGATATTATTCTCTCAGATTTTGGTTTTTCGGATATGACACTCGAGTGTCCTTCGAATTCCATAGCGTTACCCATGGTCTTACGAACTCGACTGCATAGCGTAACAATGCAGTGATTGCTTAAAAGGTACGGATGTTTCATGGGGGATCCAGGCGTAACCATTGTGTATCTGCGATCTATGGTCGTGTTAGTGGCATAATCCGCAAGGCAGAGATTGCTTAAAGGGTATGGATGTTTCCTGGGGGATCCAGGCGTAACCATTGTTATGTATCCTGCTGTGATAACCCGGATTTTGGAACATCTGTTAATTGATAATTAACTGGGTTAATTAATAGGAATATTGATTTGATTTGGATTAAATTTATTAAAATAATAATTTGTAAATTGAACAAATAAAATTCTGATATATATATATATATATATCTGGATATGTATACAGACGAATTTGAATTATAATAAATGATGAATAATAAATATGTATTTGATAATCTCCTGATATAATTGTTGAATTTGAGAATATTAGTTTAATGACCTTCTTTTATAAATATTCAATTTGGCAAAATTTATACATGTTCTAATTATGATTTATATAAAAAGATATCCACATAGATTAATAAAAACAATTATTTAGTAGTTCAAAATATAATATAAATACTCTTTCTTTTATATTTGAAATTTATGCACTTTGTATATATATATATATATATATATATATAGATAATACATATTAATATAAATACACATAAGAGATATTTAAAATAAGTTTTTAATATTTGTAAATATATAAAGTATGTAATACCAAGTGTTAATAGATTAGATTATGATAGTAACATGTGTAATGAGATTAAATTATGTAAATGACAAGTGTTAGTAAATAAAACAAGTGTTCCATTTCCCTTTTATTTCAAAAAAAATTTACTAAAAAAGTATTTAATAGCTTGTATTAAACATTTTCAATTCTTTCCTTCATTCTTTCTCTATTCTATTTTTTTCAAAACAAATCAAAGAAAAATCTTGTACCCTGAAAACCAGATTTCAATTTCTTCTCAACTTGGAAAGCAAATTAAATCAAAACAACTAGTGCAAACTTGATAAGCAAAACAAGGATTAAAACTTCAAACAAGCTAATGCAAACTCAATTCCAGATCAGATTCAAAGTTTCAGTTCAATCTTCAATTTCCAGATCAAACAAATCAAAATCAAAACAGGCTTTCTCTGTTCTTAAAAACAGGTGAGTAAATCTACCTCTTGAAAAACTAAATTCTACTTTATAATTGAATGCATGCAAGATTTTATTATAGAAATGTCTCAAATATTACTTACACGAGTGAAAGGATGTGATGCCTGGGTATACGTGATATTTATGTGAGTAAATTTCTATTTAAAAAAAATGCTATGAATAAAACTGCTCTGCCTTCATTTTTAGAGTGAATAACTTCACAATTTAAAAAGGCTTAAATTTATCTGTTGCATGTGTATATATAGGAATACGTATGCTTGTATGATTGTATTGTGATGGATATTTTGTGTGTGTAGATATATGTGTGTGTGTTTACAAGTATCTGTATACCTGTTTCTGCTTTTAAAACTAAAATTTTAAATAGTATCCATTATCATTTGACTTGATCTCAACTAGGATATGAATGTAAATCAGAAATTGTTTGTTTAGTATGGATTTAAGTTTATAAATTATTATTAAGTTAAATTAGGGAACTGGTTGTCTCTGTAAAGAATATGATCAGTCATTATTTAAAATAAGCAAAAATATCAAACATCTTAAAATATTAAAATAGGTTTATAACTTGAATGCTTGTATGAAATCATGATTTTTAAAACCAAAATCACATTTTTTAGTTAAGTTTGGAGTGAGTGTTTCTGGGTTGAACAAATAAGGAGTTTTGGGGTTTTTCTGATGATTCAGTGGATTTGGGAAGTTGTAGTTCTTCCTGGAGGTGGAGTGATTGGTGAGTGGGGGAAAATTGTCAGATGGATGATCAGAGGTCGGTGGTGACCGTGGTAGGCTATTCCAGTTTCTAACCCTAGTTTTCTGGAGGTAGGAATTTTGTAGCTTCTTGATTTTTATGATGCATCGAGTGATGTAAGGCTTTGGGGATTGAAAGAAGGGATGTAGATGAAGGGTTTGCCGGAGTCACAGTAATTCTGATGGTCGGAAATGGGTTTTCGAGGTGATGACAGGTTTAGGGCTGTGTGCAGTGTAATGTTCCAGGATGGGTTGGCTATCTCGATTTTGATTTCGAGCGTCTGTGGAAATTCTGATGGTCGTGATCAGGTGTGGATATGGTCAGCGACATGAGGTAGGTGTTGACGATCGCTGGAGGTTGCTAGAGCGTCGGTGCATATGCACCGTGCATACTTTGTTCTGATGATCTTTTTGAGTTTGTGTAGAAATGCAACTCGAGTTTTATTCGGGTAATTTGAGAATCTGTCTCGAAGTAGATTAGGGTGTTAACTCGAAGCACTTGTGAGTGGTCTCGGGTAAGTGCTTGTTTCAGGTTTATAACCTGACAGTGTGCAGTTTTTTAAAAAATAAAATTATACAGTTTAAAAAAAAATTAAGTAAAATCAAGTTTATTTTTATCAAGTCTAAACTGATCTTAAATAAATTACTTTTATATGTAATCAATGTTTTTGTTTAACTACTGGTTTTAGAAGTTGAATAATTATGTTATTTAAATCAATTTAGTTGGTTCTTAAGTTTATTTAAACTTAATTTTAAATATGTAATTAAGTGGTTAATTAAAGAATTAATATGTTTTGTATCATATGTTAATAATAAGTGATTTAAGATTTATTAATAAGATCTTAATAATGATTTAGAAAGTAATAAAGATTAAAGGGTTTATCTTATAATAAATTAATAAGTAATTAAAGAGTAATTAATCAATATAAGTGATTATAGGATAATTAATTTGAGTAAATAATTAAAGATAAATGTAATTAACGTGAAATGGGTGAAGGTTAATTAATCTGTGATATTAATTTAAGGGTAATTACTTAATGTAATTAAAGAGGATAATTAAGGGATGATTAATTAATGGTTTGTAATTAATTAATATAAGTAAGCATGATTAAAAGTGATTAAAGTAATAAATTTAATTTATTTAAATTAATTAGAAATGGTGTGACTAATTTATCTTGCTTATGAATGGTTAGCTGATATTGAATGCCTCGGATTATTTGGTATCTCTGATATATGAGATGAAATGTTTTGTGATATGATATGTTTGGGTTAATTAGTGATAATATGGTTATCTATCGATGATAAATTGTTGTGTAAAAGTGAATTCCTACATTTAAAATCGAATTGTATTCACTTGAATAACTTGGTTAAGATCACATTGAATTCGAAGAGACCGGGATCGGATATCAGCAATATTCGGAACCACTTCGATTTGAAATCTATAATTCTTTATAGATTTTATATGTGAAATCAATAGGCCAGTTTGGAATAATATGGACCATTTAAACTAAGTTGGATACTTAGATATTGTTTTATGAAATAAGTATTGACTATATAAGTTGTTTACTTGTGGTAAAGTACGAGTTACCCCGGGTTTATATAAATTCTATGAATTGAAATTTCATGTTAGATGAGTTTACTCACGCTGGTTTCCAGCCTGACCCGGGTGTTACTTTGATGTAATGCTCGGGTCAGACCGAGTATTACAGATTTTTAGGTAAGGACGTTCTGGAGCTCAGGAGTCGAGCTGGATGGCAGAAACGTATGGAGTGTTTCTACTGTGTTATATTTTTGTATATCTGAGACTTGATAATTGTGTATATCCAATGTCTGTAAAAATGTGTAACTCTGATGTATTAAAATGTAATCGACAGATATAATATTGTTTTGTAAACTGTTATTATTTATTATTATATTTTATCCCCTGTGAATGTGGGATGTTGATGTTTTTGATATTCTTCTTCTTCTCCTTCTATCTCTTTCTTCTTTTTCATAACTATCTGGAATTTTCGGGTTCGAAAATTCTGGGTCGTTACAGTTAGTATCAGAGCTGAAGGTTAAATGAGAACCTTGACTCTGGTGAGTTTACTCATTAAAAATAGGGTCAATAGTACCCTAGAATGAGTTGAGTATATATATATATATGAGAGCGTAATTGTTATTTTCTTATATAAGGATTTTAAATGATTTTATAAGAATATATTTTGATATATAAAATGATATTTCTTTCTAATAAATATTAAGGTAATTGGTTGTTAAAAATATTGGAATTAAATTAAGTGGTAGTAGAAATACAACCAAATTGAAATTGAATGAAGATAAGTTTGAAATGGATCCAATCTGAAATTAAAATCTTGAATTTGTAGAAGTGATGTCAAGAATAAAGATAATAATGAATTGGTTTCTAGATATGATAATCTTGGTTATTATCATAAATGGTTGTTGTGTTTAATAATGAAATGTGTAAATGATTAAGTAAAATGAAATGTTTTAGGGAAGTAAAATTTTAGGTGAGTATGACTAATAAATTGGAATTAAAGATAATTTAAAATTGTGAAATTTTAAATCTAAATCCAGAAAACTTGAAATTGTTTTAAAGAAATTGTTTTGAATTAAAAACCAAAGGTGGTTTAAAAAATTTAAGATATAACTTGGTGTGTAAAGGAAATAAATATGTATAAATAAGGATATACATAATATCAAAGGTGATTTGAAATAAACTCTAAGTGTTGAGTTTTAAATTTTCCTTGGAATGTGATATGAAAACCCAAAGTGATAAGTTTTTGAACTTATAAGTGGATAGATTATTAATATAAAGTTGAAATTTTGAAATGGGAATTCAAATTGGGTAAAGTTGACTGGATTAAATTGAATTTGACTTAAGGAAAGTTAAATGAGCTTAGAATGAACAACTTGAATTGGAAATTTCAAGATGAAATTGAAATTTAACCTGGGAAGTTAAATGGTTGATTTTAAATGGGAGATATGAGTGATCTCAAAATGGGTTTGAGATCTGGATCTGGAAATTGAAAATGGATGCTGTTAATTGATGTTTGGATAAATTTGGATGTTTATTTATCCTGATATCATTCTATTTTTATAAATAATCTATGAAACTAAGAATTGGTTTTGAAGTTAGAAATGGATAACAAATTAGAATCTAAAGATTAAATTGTTTTTGAATTCTTATTTGAACTTTGTAATAAGTTAAGTAAAGATAATTTTAGAATAGAATTTTGGAATTTGGATTCAGAATTAAATGATTTAAAGATTTAAGTTGTTAAAAAAAAATATAAAGGTTGATTTAATTTAAAAGTAAGGGTTAATTTGACTTAAGGGATTAAATCAACATTTAAATTTTTAACTCAAATTTATATAATTTGAGATGGTTTTAAGTTGAGATTTGAATAGAATTAGTTCAATTTGAATTTGATTTGAATTAATTAAAATTGTGATTGAAGATGGATAAGTATAAGTTTAAATGGAAAATTGAATTGGATTAATTTGAAATAAAATTAAAGATTGAATGAGTTTAAATTCAAAAGGGAAATTGGGATTAATTCATATAGAAATTAAAATAATTTGAAATTAAAGTGGATTCAATTTGGAATTTTTCTAAATTAATTTGAATAAGTTGGAATTGTAATTAAAATAAATATGTTTAAAATCAAAAGGAATTTGATTTGAATTTGGAAAGAAATTGTGGATAATTCAACTTGAATTGAGACTGGATCAATTTAATGAGAAATTGATTAAAATGGAGATTGGGAAGTTGAACAGTTTGGCTCTGGATTATTTTCAAAATAAATTGTTTTAATAAAAATATATTTTTCAAACTATTTACTATACAATCTTTCTTCTTAAACTCCAAGCTATCTTATACTTATTTTACAATTATTTTGGAACTATTTAACTATTTTGAAACTGTCTTATAAACTAATTACTATTTTTCAGTTACTTATATCTAATCACTATTTTAAAAACTATTTTGCAATTATCTAACTATTTTATACCTACTTAACTATTTTACAGCTATTTTACAAACTAACAACTATTTTTCAACTACTTATCTATTTTAAAAAAATTTCAAGCTATTTTTAAATTTAAATTGGTCAGAGTACAAACTGTTTGTAATTAAAGAAATAACTCAATTGGAAATGGAAGCAATTGAGAATAAGTGAATGGAATTAAAGGAAATGTGAATAGAAAAGAGAATTGATTTGGCTAATAACCAATAAAGATAAATACGTAGGATATACGTATATTATTCTATTCGCATAGTGATTTGATCCAGATCCGAGCACAGAATTTCGAGATAGTATTATTGATCCGAGTTGGGATTTTTCGCTCGATTTTCGACGGCGAACCTGGATATGGATTTTTGATTGGTTCTGGAAATTCTCTATCATAGTTGTGACTATGCAAGGAGAATGACGGTTTCTGATCAGGAAACCAGATCTGAGTCCGCACTAGGAAGTCGGGTAGACAATACTAGTTCGGAAGAGAAATTGTGTGATCGAGTGAGCGATCAGATTGGTATTGCGTACGGATGATACGTGTACATCGTACGGGTTTGAATGAAATTGATATTGAAAATTGTGAATAAAAACTGTAAAATGGTTTTTGAAAAAAAAAGTGATATGGTTAATAACTTTATAAAAGATTTATCAAATTTGAATATTTGATTTGGAATGAACAAAGTTGTGTATATATAAGATAAATCTTCCCTTGTTGAGTCTATTGCTAGAAGAAAAAGGTTTCTGAAAATATTTGAAGTATAAAAGAGGTTTTATACAAGTTTGAAATGATCCAAAGATTTTCAAAGATATATATATCTCTATATATATAAGGAATTTTATGGGAATGATTTTGGAAAAGGTTTTAGGAACTTATGAATTTGGAAAAGGCTTTTGATTTTTGGAAAAATCAATTTTGGATTTTGGAAAGCCAAGTTTGGAACTATCGATTTTGGATATCGATTTTGTAAAGATGATTTTGATATAAATCATAAAAGGTATGATTTGAAGATACTATAAGTGTATAGTATAAAGTGTTTTGAGAATAGCTCTGGGGGAAAAGGCGCTCCCTTGAAATGAACTTCTCAGGAGTACCACAGGGTGGTACTGCCTTGAACCCAAGGGGGGATTCTAAAGTTGATCTTGTGAGGAGTCCGGACAAAACTAGTTCCTGAGGATTATTTGTGTAGCGAAAGTCGAGGGGCTGGTGCCCACAGAGGCATTTGGGTTATGCTGTGACGACAGTTTAACTCAATGTCACTGCGATCTACTGCAGACCATAGCGAAAGTCATGTGTGCCGCTGAGAGCCAACAGTCTGCGTTTGATTTTATATTGGTAGACTGCGACACTATGGTAACATAGCGAAAGTCATGTGTGCCGCTGAGAGCAAACAGTCTGCGTTTGATTTTATATTGGTAGACTGCGACCTATGTAGAGTGGAGAAGTTTCATTTTGACAGCGAAATCGTGTGTGCCGCTGAGAGCCAACAGTTACATGGACTTTTGCTGCGACGGCAACGTAACCCTGGAATGTAACTGCGATTTGTTGTGGGTTCCATGCTGCCATCAGTTACATGGACTTTTGCTGCGATGGCAACGTAACCCGTGATGTAACTGTGACCATGGATGGGGGTGATGATTTCCAGAGCATTCTCACCAAAGATATTTCCTCGATTTCAAAAATATTTTCCTATATTTTCAATAGAATTATTTTCCAAGTATTTTCATTGGGTGTTGAAAACGGGTTTACCAAGTACTTTTAGATTTTCAGTCTTACGCTTGATCAACGTATGACCGAATTTCTATGAGAACGAGGATGGACTTGTGAAGACATCGAGTTATAAAAAGTATTTTTACAAAAACTATTTTGATAATATTATATATTTTTTTTTAAAAGTGTTTTAAAAATGATCAAAGAATAATTTATCTGATCTTAAGTATTGAATAAATTCTGGTTTCGTTTCTTTTCGAGGACGAAAAGATTCTAAGGGGGGAGGAATGTGATACCCAGATTTTGGAACATCTGTTAATTGATAATTAACTGGGTTAATTAATAGGAATATTTATTTTATTTGGATTAAATTTATTAAAATAATAATTTGTAAATTGAACAAATAAAATTCTAATATATATATATATCTGGATATGTATATAGACGAATTTGAATTATAATAAATGATGAATAATAAATATGTATTTGATAATCTCCTGATATAATTGTTGAATTTGAGAATATTAGTTTAATGACCTTCTTTTATAAATATTCAATTTGGCAAAATTTATACATGTTCTAATTATGATTTGTATAAAAAGATATCCACATAGATTAATAAAAACAATTATTTAGTAGTTCAAAATATAATATAAATACTCTTTCTTTTATATTTGAAATTTATGCACTTTGTGTGTATATATATATATATATAGATAATACATATTAATATAAATACACATAAGAGATATTTAAAATAAGTTTTTAATATTTGTAAATATATAAAGTATGTAATAACAAGTGTTAATAGATTAGATTATGATAGTAACATGTGTAATGAGATTAAATTATGTAAATGACAAGTGTTAGTAAATAAAACAAGTCTTCCATTTCCCTTTTATTTCTAAAAATATTTACTAAAAAATTATTTAATAGCTTGTATTAAACATTTTCAATTCTTTCCTTCATTCTTTCTCTGTTCTATTTTTTTCAAAACAAATCAAAGAAAAATCCTGTACCCTGAAAACCAGATTTCAATTTCTTCTCAACTTGGAAAGCAAATTAAATCAAAACAACTAGTGCAAACTTGATAAGCAAAACAAGGATTAAAACTTCAAACAAGCAAATGCAAACTCAATTCCAGATCAGATTCAAAGTTTCAGTTCAATCATCAATTTCCAGATCAAACAAATCGAAATCAAAACAGACTTTCTCTGTTCTTAAAAACAGGTGAGTAAATCTACCTCTTGAAAAACTAAATTCTACTTTATAATTGAATGCATGCAAGATTTGATTATAGAAATGTCTCAAATATTACTTACATGAGTGAAAGGATGTGATGCCTGGGTATACAAGTGATATTTATGTGAGTAAATTTCTATTTAAAAAAAAATTGCTATGAATAAAACTGCTCTGCCTTCATTTTTAGAGTGAATAACTTCACAATTTAAAAAGGCTTAAATTTATCTGTTGCATGTGGATATATAGGAATAAGTATGCTTGTATGATTGTATTGTGATGGATATTCTGTGTGTGTGTATATATATGTGTGTGTGTTTACAAGTATCTGTATACCTGTTTCTACTTTTAAAACTAAAATTTTAAATAGTATCCATTATCATTTGACTTGATCTCAACTAGGATATGAATGTAAATCAGAAATTGTTTGTTTAGTATGGATTTAAGTTTATAAATTATAATTAAGTTAAATTAGGGAACTGGTTGTCTCTGTAAAGAATATGATCAGTCATTATTTAAAATAAGCAAAAATATCAAACATCTTAAAATATTAAAATAGGTTTATAACTTGAATGCTTGTATGAAACCATGATTTTTAAAACCAAAATCACATTTTTTAGTTAAGTTTGGAGTGAGTGTTTCTGGGTTGAACTGTGACGCCCCACCTCAATACCCACGCTAGCCAAGGACACTACGATGTAGTGCTGTCAACTAGCATGGAGAATAAGGCTGTTGAGGAGCGACCATCCATGTAATTGATTATCACACGGTGGCTATAAAATAATCTTCGGAAACAAACATAGAGATAAACATAACACAAAGCAGTCACAGACATCCATATCACAAAGGCGTAAGAAGATATGAATATATAATTAACACATGAAAGTGTACATCAGAGTAGTGGTCAAAAAGTTCCACAATAATACAAAAGAATAGCAACATGTGCTATACAAAAAGAATACAACTATGAGTCCATATCTCAAGTGTATACAACAAAAACTGCTAAACTAAATAGTCATCCAAAAGTCAGAGTAGCAAATCCCGGAAGGAAGTCAAGCAGAAGCACCTGTAACATCTCGGTCTGACCCGAGTATTATTTAAGAAAATAATAAACGGATCAGTCTAACTATAAATATCAGATGACATGATATAGAATAAAAGATATGGCATAAACATAGAATATCCATACAGACATACTACTATAAGTATGAAAATGATGATCAACAGGAGATCAACCGATGAGAAATGATCAATATCACGAGAATCTTCTCAAAGATCCAAAGAGGGCATCATACCCTAAACTTGTACTCATAACAAGTCAATGACATAAAAATCCAGAAATCAAACAAGAAATCCAGAAATCATAAAAAGAGAAAGAGGTCTATCACATGATGGTCCGAAGACCATGGGGAGCTACCCCATATGTGTGAGTCGGAATCACACTGATTGAGGCCTAGGCTAACCAAAAAGCAAAAAGGTATGTGTGAATGGAATCACACAAGTGGTGTCTAGCCTAACCTCGCAAACAAAAGATATGTGTGAGTCGGAATCACACTACTGCGGCCTAGACTAACCTTGCGGACAAAGAGATGTGTGTGAGTCGGAATCACACTACTGCGGTCTAGTCTTACCTTGCAAACAAAGAGACATCGCACAATTGCTAGTCTAAATCATAAAATGATCATCATGATCAGCGAGAAGTGTCAATCACACCAAGCTAGTAAATATATGAGTTTAGCTTCATGTCCCATAACCACTTGCTTAACTTAAATATTTACGAACAAGCTGTAAATCTTAACTAGGAAATTGTCACGAAAAGGGTACAATCGAACAAGTCCAAGAGCTAACCGACGAAGTGAACGCAAGCGTTTCATACCACTCGTTTTACTAAGTCGTTTAAGTCGATTTCTCATTCGAGTGAAGTAAAGGCTTGTATATACTAGTAGATTGAAAATCGGTTTGAGAAAACGAACTTTAGATATTTAAAATAGTGTTGAAATCGCTTTGATGAAAGAGTTTTGATATTTACTATTAGTATTGAAACCTTCATATACCTTTAAAGTGACAAGTCATAAAACGATTGTAGAACAAATCAATTCACGTTCGAAGACGTGAGTAAAGTCCAAAGAAGTCAATCCCAAAACCATCAAAGTAGAAATTCTGATAAATGTTTTTCAGAAGAGATTGCCTACGCAGAGTAATACGGGGTTCGACCTGCCCGGTCAGGTCGCGGGGGTCCAGGTGGCAGCGCCCACGGCTGGGTGCGGGGCAGCGCCCCGTCACGGTACGACCTAGTGAAGGCAAGCGGTCTCGAGAAGCCAAACGACCTAAGGGAAGAATGCCACGCGACTTAGCAGAAGAACAGGTCGAACGACCTAAGGGAAAACAGGTCAAACGACCAAGTACTAACTCGCGAACGACTTACGACTTAAGCCTTGAATTCGAGCTACGAGCTAAGGCTGGAACGACCTAGTGGAGTTAGGTCGGGGACGACCTACGACTTAAGGTCATACGACTTAACAGTTGCGAGCTAGCGGAGTTGGCATGGCCTAGCGACTTAAGAGCCATACGAGCTACGACTTAACGATTTAAAAGCCAACGACCTAGGACTTAAGAGCCATACGAGCTACGACTTAAGCTCAAATACGAGCTACGAGCTAAGGTCTATACGACCTAACGACTTATCCCAGTACGACCTAAGCCAGGACGAGGTAGCAGAAGGCAACGACCTAACTCTTAACCCGCGCACGACTTATCACTTAACTCGCGAACGACTTAGCACTTAACTCGCGAACGACCTAGCGAAGGCAGAACACCCAGAACGACTTAACACTTTAACTCGCGAACGACTCAAGCCAGTAACTCGTGAACGACTCATCACTTTAACTCGCGAACGACTCAACGATGGCCAGAAACGACTTAAGGCCAGAAACTCACCAAAACGCCAAAATTTATAGTTTTTCTCCAATCCAATGCAATCCAAAGGCAGATATTCATACAAATGCAATAGAGGATCATTCCCAACAGTCCAAGATAGATATAGGTAAGATGTGAGATCAAAAATCTCACCTTTTCACGGAATTTGATGAAGATGGAGATTTGAGAGCAAAGCAAGAACACCAACAAGCTTGAATCAATGGTCTTCACGTGAATTTGATGTTGAATCTCGGATTTGCAATAGAATTTGTGTTTGGAGTTTTAATTTCCACTTCCCACCACCATTTTTGACAAAGCTTGAAGTGTTTTGATAGAGTGAGGAAGATGGTTGGGCTGAACTAAAGGGGTGCAGTCCAAACCAAAGTCAAAGGCGGGAAAAAGTGTTGAAAATTTCACTATCTCCAAACATATCGAAGTTTACACTCAAAAAGATCGCAAACGTCATTTTGAACTCAATGGGGGTGGTCTCGAGTCCTAATTTGACCGTATGCAAAAAGTAGCTTTTTGGACTAACATCCGACTAACGATAAAATATTTAAATAAAATATTTAAATATAGAATCGATAGATATGCGGGTTGTTACATGAACAGATAAGGAGTTTTGGGGTTTTTCTGATGATTCAGTGGATTTGGGAAGTTGTAGTTCTTCCTGGAGGTGGAGGAGTGATTGGTGAGTGGGGGAAAATTATCAGATGGATGATCAGAGGTTGGTGGCGACCGTGGTAGGCTATTCCAGTTTCTAACCCTAGTTTTCTGGAGGTAGGAATTTTGTAGCTTCTTGATTTCTATGGTGCATCGAGTGATGTAAGGCTTTGGGGATTGAAAGAAGGGATGTAGATGAAGGGTTTGCCGGAGTCGAAGTAATTCTGATGGTCTGAAATGGGTTGTCGAGGTGATGACAGGTTTGGGGCTGTGTGCAGTGTAATGTTCCAGGATGGGTTGGCTATCTCGATTTTTATTTCGAGCTTCTGTGGAAATTCTGATGGTCGTGATCAGGTGTGGAGATGGTCAGCGACATGAGGTAGGTGTTGACGATGGCTGGAGGTTGCTAGAGCGCCGGTGCATATGCACCGTGCATACTTTGTTTTGATGATCTTTTTGAGTTTGTGTAGAAATGCAACTCGAGTTTTATTCGGGTAATTTGAGAATCTGTCTCGAAGTAGATTAGGGTGTTAACTCGAAGCACTTGTGAGTGGTCTCGGGTAAGTGCTTGTTTCAGGTTTATAACCTGACAGTGTGCAGTTTTTAAAAAAAATAAAATTATACAGTTTAAAAAAAAATTAAGTAAAATCAAGTTTATTTTTATCAAGTCTAAACTGATCTTAAATAAATTATTTTTATATGTAATCAATGTTTTTGTTTAACTACTGGTATTAGAAGTTGAATAATTATGTTATTTAAATCAATTTAGTTGGTTCTTAAGTTTATTTAAACTTAATTTTAAATATGTAATTAAGTGGTTAATTAAAGAATTAATATGTTTTGTATCATATGTTAATAATAAGTGATTTAAGATTTATTAATAAGATCTTAATAATGATTTAGAAAGTAATAAAGATTAAAGGGTTTATCTTATAATAAATTAAGATCTTGGATAATTATAGATAAATAAATTAATAAGTAATTAAAGAGTAATTAATCAATGTATGTGATTATAGGATAATTAATTTGAGTAAATAATTAAAGATAAATGTAATTAACGTGAAATGGGTGAAGGTTAATTAATTTGTGATATTAATTTAAGGCTAATTACTTAATGTAATTAAAGAGGATAATTAAGGGATGATTAATTAATGGTTTGTAATTAATTAATGTAAGTAAGCATGATTAAAAGTGATTAAAGTAATAAATTTAATTTATTTAAATTAATTAGAAATGGTGTGACTAATTTATCTTGCTTATGAATGGTTAGCTGATATTGAATGCCTCGGATTATTTGGTATCTATGATATATGAGATGAAATGTTTTGTGATATGATATGTTTGGGTTAATTAGTGATAATATGGTTATCTATCGATGATAAATTGTTGTGTAAAAGTGACATCCTACATTTAAAATCGAATTGTATTCACTTGAATAACTTTGGTTAAGATGACATTGGATTCGAAGAGACCGGGATCAGATATCAGCAATATCCGGAACCACTTCGATTTGAAATCTATAATTCTTTATAGATTTGATATGTGAAATCAATAGGTCGGTTTGGAATAATATGGACCATTTAAACTAAGTTGGATACTTAGATATTGTTTTTTGAAATAAGTATTGACTATATAAGTTGTTTACTTGTGGTAAAGTACGAGTTACCCCGGGTTTATATAAGTTCTATGAATTGAAATTTCATGTTAGATGAGTTTACTCACGCTGGTTTCCAGCCTGACCCGGGTGTTACTTTGATGTAATGCTCGGGTCAGACCGAGTATTACAGATTTTTAGGTAAGGACGTTCTGGAGCT
The DNA here is from genome assembly GCA_030737815.1 of Allium fistulosum. Classification (NCBI taxonomy): domain Eukaryota; kingdom Viridiplantae; phylum Streptophyta; class Magnoliopsida; order Asparagales; family Amaryllidaceae; genus Allium; species Allium fistulosum. Next base: position 1,284,721,498 of record CM060905.1, read on the forward strand.
CAGGAGTCGAGCTGGATGGCAGAAACGTATGGAGTGTTTCTATTGTGTTATATTATTGTATATCTGAGACTTGATAATTGTGTATATCCAGTGTCTGTAAAAATGTGTAACTCTGATGTATTAAAATGTAATCGACAATTATAATATTGTTTTGTAAACTATTATTATTTATTATTATATTTTATCCGCTGCGAATGTGAGATGTTGATGTTTCTGATCTTCTTCTTCTCCTTCTTCTATCTCTTTCTTCTTTTTCATAACTATCTGGAATTTTCGGGTTCGAAAATTCCGGGTCGTTACACCTGCGGTCCACAGTTTTGTTATCATGGCGAAATTCGCAAGGCAGTGAATGCTTAAAAGGTAAGGATATTTCCTGGGGGATCCAGGCGTAACCATTGTGTATCTGCGATCCATGATTTGTTTGTTTTTTGTTTGGATTGTACTTTCCATATCTGTTTTAAAAGTTTTCCAGTATTTTCACTGGGTGTTGAAACAAGTCTACTAAGTACCTGGAGAATTCTAGCTTTGCGCCTGATCAACGCACTACCAGAGTCTGCGAACGAGGATAAACTTGTTGAAACATCGAGTTATAAAAGTATTTTACTTTAAAGGTATTTTATTATAAAAGTATTTCCAACAAAGAAATTTTGTATTAATATTTGAAATTGAAATCCTTATGGTTTGAATTAATTATTCATGCCCGATACTATTCTTTTGAATCCACCTTATCTGCTCAGCTTTAGTTATTCACCTATATTCTGTTTTTCCAAATCCTCCTTCTTTTCCTTGTTGACTATATCCTTTTTAAATATTATTTATTTATATACTACATGGTTTAATATAAAATTGAATGTTATAGATATTTTAGAAGTTACTAATTAAATAAAAAATATTTAAGGAAAATGATTATTGATTCATTAATAATATTTGAAAAGTATCCTTAGAAAAAAAATTAATAAATTTATGAATTATGGATTGGATGTTTTCAAATAGCTTCTTTGTAAATATAAGTAATGATAATAATTGTTTTCAAATAGTTTATATATATTTATAAAGGTGTTATTTAAACATATAGATGGTATTTATGAAGGAAGCAAGAAATTTTACAAATGGGTTTTGAAAAGTATGAATATTTCAGGTAAAATTTATATAGTTTCAAATTAATTGTTTAATCTTAACTTTCAATCTATTTTTCTTTCTAGTTGTTTCTATTCTTCTACCTCCTTTCTTTTCGGGGACGAAAAGTTTTGAGTAGGGGAGAGTGTAACGACCCGTAAATTTTAATAATTTTTATAACGTAATTAATTGAATTTTTGTGAAATTTTAAATAATAAAATTTTGAAATAAAAATATAATATTTGGGATACGTATTTAAAAACATAGCAAATGGTAAATTTTCACCTGATAATATTGAAGTTTATTTCATGGTATAATTTTATTCAAACTCAAATCAGTTAATAATTGACGGTAATAAAATGTTTTTCCAAACTTGAATATTTTTATACGGTAAATTTCTAAATCTTCTTCTGAGTGAGATGTCATCTTTCGTTTTTCCAAATTTGGACTTCTACTGCTCCGTTTATCTTAATTCTGGCAAAATAGCAGCATTTCTAGTACCGATTATCGACTTTCGATCGGATGATCGTACCACTAGTATATGTATACTGTTTTGATCGTCACGTCGTGCTGATCTCTGCAGTATATTTATTTCTGTGTTTTGGGGACCGGTACGCGACGGAATAATAAACCGTTGGTTGTAACGGTACCATAAACTGTGACTTGACTTTTTCCTTTCCGTTTCAAAATTCAAACGTGATGTCCAATCAAGGCATAAATTATTTTCAGCTAAATTATAGTCGTTGCTTTTATATTTTTTCCAGAATTCAAGGGTCACAATTATTATTTCCTGACCTTTCCTTTCCTTCAGTCCACTGTTTCCTTTTCTTTTATTATAACCACTCTTTTGCACTTTTGCTTTTATACCAATAGCCGTTACTTTTATTTATTCTCTGAAATCACGCGTAACATTCCTTTTCCTTTCCCATTTTCTCTTCTGTCATTTCGTTTTCCTTATGTCTCCCTGTCCCCTTCCCTACATATTATAAGTTACCTTATTCTAATTCTAGCCTGTTTTAATTCTTTCCTCTGTCCTCGTTCTTCTCTAATCTTTTCCATTTTCTTTTCCTATCCCCAGTCCTTCACGTGAGACCATCCTCTCTAATCTCCTCGACGTGGCCTCAAAGTCTTCACCACCGATTGCCCATAACTTCCACCGTCAGCCTCCACCCGCGTCTCCTCCGCAGCTCCCCATTTTCTCACACCACCCCTGCTTTCTCTTCCGTTCGCCTGCTCCGAGGCCAGCCTTGCCACCGCCTGCACCCCAACCCCAAGCTTCATCGCCTACTATTCGACGCAGCATCACCACCAACCGCTACCAATCTCCTCACCAATCCACTCCATGTCCAGGAAGTTTCAGCCGTGCCACCTCACCCTGCTTACCGCCTCCATTTTTCCTATATGTAAGTTTGTGCATATATATATATATGTATGTATGTTTATATAATTATATAACTTATTTTATATATACACGAGTACAGATATAGCTGTATGTTTATGAATAGTCGGCATGTATATTTGGAAGTATTTATATACTAAGGTAAATATATTTTATAACTATAAGTTAGTTTATAAGTTTCATATATATGTTAATTTATACAATCTTGAAAATAGGTTAGTTACTTAGTTAACTCATGTAGGTATGCATATATTGTTCCAGTGGAGTATATATATACTATAAAGATTATAATAGCTGTTGAAATTAGCTATTGTATTATTATATGTATATAGTGAAGGAGAAAGAGAAATGTATATAAAAATTTTGTTCGAGGTATATATGTGAATCTTATATTTTAAATAAATTTTGATATAGCTTTTGTATAAACATGGTTTAATTATTCCTTTGTAGACGCTGATAAGAATAAATGTGTTTTATAAGTCTTTATATAAGCTGCTGGTATATATAGTTATAAGTTGCTTTGATATTTGGTTTGATATGTATATTTACGTTAGTAATAGAATGTTAACTTTTAACTCATGTATATATTTGTGTTAATGGTCTACATATATATATTATATATATAGTTATATTATAGTCTGTTATATGAGTTGTTTAAATACATGCGTGTTGGCCGCTGTATGTATAATTAAGTTGTTTATAACAGATCTGAAAGTAAATTTAAGCGTGTCTAAAGTATTGTATATATTGTATAAGGTTTATGTACATTAGTTCATACATTTGTCATAGTTTTATAGGTCCTAGGGAGTCTGCATATATATATATATATATATATATGTATGTATGTTAATATGTATATGGGTATATAAGGTTATATTATACATATTGTTTTAGATGTGTGTTACATACCAACATTTTATACATGTAGATTTTTACAAATCTTTGCCTGCATTCAATCTGATTATAATATTTATGTTTGTATATTTATACTCTATACACAATTAAAGGAATGTCGATTCTTTTTTTTTTAAATGTAAAGTATATACAGAATATATTTTATACGTGTTTATATGATATAGTTTAAAATCTATATGAGTCATGTTATACATGATACGTTATGTTGACATTTTGGTAGGACAATACATATTTTATATAAATATTTAGCAAAATAATATGCATATATATATAAGTATTAATTTGAGAAATGATACGTATTTTGATTTTGATAATGTTTGATTTTTTTAAGTTTATTATAAAGATTTTATTTTATCTTATTTTCATATGAGTTAATAGTAGACCTTAGATTATATATATATATATGTATGTATATGTATTTTGTTCTCATCAAATTCCTATTCACCAGATCATCGATCAAATTCGTGCCAACCTAGCTTTGCTTCGAAATTCGTGCTTGGATTCGTGACCCATCTCATTCTTGTTAATATCTAGCCTCGAAAGGTGAGCAATCACTCACGATTAATGTTCTTTTATTTATTAAATTTGATTTCAATTGAAACGACAATTGAAATATGTTGCTGTAGCTATTTAAATTGTTATATATGCTATTATCTGTAACTTTTCACCTATGGGATATGACACCATATCCTGTTGTTTATATTCTATTGTTATTGATGATATATGCATGTTGTTGTATTTTATATTATCTGTTATCACTCTGCAAGTTCCCTGTTAGTATAGAATTCACTATGGGTTGAAATGATACATACCCGAACGGACTTTAGAATAGGAGAAAATCATTATGGGTTGAAATGATAAACCTAAGCGATTTTCATTTGAATTGAATTTGGGATTACAGGTCGAAATGATATCTACCCGTATGTATTTAAATTTACGGATTGAAATGATAAATATCTGTATCACCTGACCATAGATAGGAAATTATATATAGACACCGTTGGTCCATATATAAATATTTTGAAAATAAATTCTATGGTTTTGGAAAGAAATATATGGTTTTAATAAATGTTGATTCTTAAATTTTTATATATAAATGGTAATGATATAGATAGATTTAATAATGATATTTAATTTAATTAAGATGGATTTAATACATATAATATGTAAAAAAATTATATTTCAAAATAGATTTTGGTAATAATTTGAATAAGTTAAGGTTGGGAAGATAATTTGAATTTAGTTGAAATTGTATTCATTAAAGAATTTTATTTAATAAAACTGATTTGAAACTTATTGAAATTGAGATTTAAGATAGGATTTATAACTCGGGTTTGATTTAAATAATTTAATGAATAATTCTTGTTTAAATAAATTTAAGGAAATATTTAGTAAAAAATGAAATTTAAGGCTAGTTAAATGATATTGAATTTATTAAGTGAATATTCCCTGATTAAATAATAATGAAGTTAAATCAAGAGCTATATGAAACTGTTAAATTTAACTTTGAAAATATTGAATAATAAAGCCTTGAAATATATTAAAATTTTAAATGGTCTCTTGAGAACTGGATTGAATTGATGAATTGAGCTTTGAATAAATTTGAATTTGGAATTTGAGTTAATTTGAATCGATTTGTGAGACTTGAGGAAATTATAAATACTTTACTTTATAAATTATTTAATGTATATACACTATTTTGGAAAATAGATATTTTTGAAATGAAAATGATATTTTGGTTTTGATGTATAAATTTATTTGAAATGACCACGGTGTTATAGTGTATATTTCTAGCTTGTAGATAGTTCCGCAGATCCTTAGAGGATGGTTATCCCAAACATCCTTTAAGTTACTTGTATTTCAGTTGATATTTCACTTGAGTTGGATTTATTGGTATAAGAATGTTAATCTTGACTCGAGTGTTTTCTGTTTTACTTTACGCTCGGGTCAGACCGAGTGATACAGCATTTGAGACTCACTCTTGGAGTTTGGAGCTTCATTTGGAGATCCAACTATCGTTTCAGCTTTCAGTTTTTCCAGTTGATTTGTTCAGAAGAGGTCATCTATTCGTACTGAAGACTTCACTGTATTTGAGATATTCTGTTGTATTTTATTTTTTAACTCTGATGTTTATATAGTAGCTTCATGAACTACTATTTTATCTATTCCGCTGCGTATTATTGTATTACTCTGTGTCTGTGATTCTGTGATTGATTTATTTACTGTATATTCTGAGTTTTGCCAAATTTTAAATTAACAATCTGATATTTTGAATTATTCAAGTCAGACATGTGTGGATTATTGTCGATTTGAATGGTCCAAAATACCGGGTCGTTACACATAATTTAGATCAAAATATCATATTCACTTCAAAATCATATCACTTTCGAAATCATATTCACTGCAAAATCACATCACTTTCGAAATCATATTCACTTCCGAAATCATATTCATTTTCAAAATCATAACCACAAAATAGGTTAAACCATCCTATCAAAATATTTGCATTTTAAATCAATTAACAGTTCCAACTTTAAATATTTTGAATATTGAAAGTAGTTTATATATTCGAATAGTTATCCATTAAAAATAGTTTATATTTTTAAAAATAGGTTATAGATTGAAATAGTTTATATATTAGAAATAGTTTATATATTAAAATAGGTTATAGATTGAAATAGTTTATATATTAAAATAGGTTATATATATTAAAATAAATATATTAATTTAAATATTTTAAACATAATATATTTTATTTTTATTAAATTTTATTAAATTAAATCTTATATTATGAAAAAAAGTAAATAAATATAAGCAAAACCTTAAAATTTACATTTTAAAACTTAACTTCTAAATTTAGAATTCTTAAAACATATAATTTTAAAATCTAAATTTTACATATATGTTTTAAAATAAAATCTTTATATTAAATTTAAAAATCATTTTCCTTTTTTTTCCAAACACATCTTTCCAAAATTTCAGAAATCACTTTAAAAACAGAACAACGGTGTCCGTATATAGTTTTCTATCCTAGGGTCAAGTGATATGGATATTTATCATTTCAATCCGCAATAGTTTAAAATTTTCGGGTATATATCATTTCAACCCGCAATCCCAAATTTCCAAAATCAATAAAATCGCTTGGGTTTATCATTTCAACCCATAACGATTTTCCTTAATCCAAAAGATCATTCGAGTATATATCATTTCAACCCATAGTGATTTCCTAAGGCTAAGGGAACTTGCCACATGATTTACATAAAATAAATAACATAACACTTATTCATACATAACATATTACTTAAGGTAGCGCATAACTTACATAACAAATTGCATAAAATAACATATAACTTACATAACAAATTGCATAAAATAGCGTATAACATACATAACAAATTACATAAAATAGCGTCTAACTTACATAACAAATTACATAACACAGCATGTAACTTACATAATTAATTACATAACACAGCATGTAACTTACATAATTAATTACATAACACAGCATGTAACTTACATAATCAATTACATATTTTAGCATGGAATGTGACATAAAATTCCTACCATAACATAACATAATATGGAATCATTTCTAACATAGCACATTAAGTGATTTCCTATATTACAACGCAACACATAGGTGGAAGGTGGAACCAGTACACGAGGCTCCTGCGCAATAGCGGGCTCTAGAGAGGTCGATAATGTACGTAGCCTTTCCCTCGCATCGCGAAGAGGCTAATATATTCATATAAATTTTCACACAACGTAACACATATATGCATATAAATTTAATTCTTTTTCTTTCTTTTTTTTCTTCTTTTTCACACATAAATTTTCACATATCATATTAGTGACCTTTTTCATAACATGGGTGACAACTTTTAAATCAATATAACATTTCCTTTTTTTTCAACATATCAATATAAGATTTCCTTTTTTTCAACATAGCAATTTCATATTAACACCATGAAGCATATTAATAACCATATCATCACATCTATTTTTTGTAAATAAAAAACATAATATCAAAAACAATAATCATGTCAAAATAATAAGGGAACATAGGTCAACATATGTCATATCAAATCATAACCAAACTACAAAAAAATTCTTAACTATTGCAACATTTCAATAACATATCAATTGATGTTCATTCACTTAGCATAAGATTATAAATCGTGAGTGAATAACTCACCTTTCGAGGCTAGGAAATATTTGACAAACAAAGCTATAAATTTGAACCTTAATTCCAAAGCAAAGCAAACTAGAATCAACGGATCTCCAAAATAAAATAGGTAACTTTGTTTTTTTATGAAATAGAAGAGAAAAGAGACAAAGTAGGTTCGGCCTAGGGTAGGAAAAGAGGGGTAGGGTTTTGGCTTTGGGTGGTGATTGGTGGCCGAAATAAGGAGAAAGAGATGAGGGCTTGGATGGTGGAAGAGAGGGCGGCACAAGGAGGAAGGAAGGATTGAAGGAGAGGAGGAAAGAGTTTTGATTTGTGAAGTTTTGGAGATTTGAGATCTAGAGCTCTCTGTAAATTTGGAGAGAAAGAAGGAAGTGTGTTGAGAAAGTTTTCTGAAGAGAAAATTATGTGCGTAAAAGTTAGTCCGAAGGAAACAAGTGGTCGTAGGCATAGGATTAGACACAAGTCTCTTGGTATGGTTAGAGTCTCTTGGTTAACCAAGGTCCACAAGGACTAAACCAAACCCATGAGGACTTAACCAAATTTCATAACTAAACACTAGAAACTTATGTCAGTTTTTCACAGAAATTCAAATATTTTGGAGCAATAGGAATTTGAATTTGATGAAATGAAAAGTGAAGAAAAGATCAGAATTCACTCTGGTATCATAGACAAAAAACAAAATTTTAAAATTCAAATTTAATTTTTTTCAACCAAAGGTCAAATTTTGACTAAGTTTGACCAAAATTTAAAATTTTAGAAAATTTTCTATTTCATTGAATTTAGAAAAATATATTACTCAATATTCCAAATTTTGTTCTTTAATTTTAACCTTTAAATTTCATTTAAACTCAAATAATAATATATTTTAAAATTGACTAAATTGTACCTTCATTTTATTAACATTGGTTTGTCTTCATTCAAATGTTCATTTTATTCAATTCAACATATGTTGCTTATTCTTCACTGAATCAATTACCATCTATTACTCTTTACCTTAATTAAAATATTTAATTCCAATTAATCCAATATTAAATTTCCAATTGAATGTTGGTTACACACTAATCGTTTTATTTTCATTAAATAATTCAAACAAAGTTTTATCCTTTTATTTCAATTCACATGTTCTTTATATTACATTAAATTTCTATTTCAATTAAAACATATGTTTCCCTTTTATTTCCTTAACTTCATCTTTTATTTTTGTTCATACATACGTTTCTATTATTACGTCCATTAATTACAATTAATGTTCTCTTTCCTTTTATTTGAAAGATCTCAATTACATTTAATTCTATTGATTACAAAATAACTTCCAAACGGATTATTCAATGGGATGAGAAATAAATCAATTGTTACAACTTAGTAATTCATATATATTAATTTATTGTTTACACAAGAAGTATAAATCTACTTACAATATAATTGATTTCTTATTGTATGCTAACATATTTAGAATATTGTTTGTCCCATTCTTTAGTAACATTTATTGTTACAGTTGATTGAAATTGCATTAATACAGTTGTCAATTACATTCAATTGATATTATTAATTATATTCTAATACGCGTTACCACCTTCCATTTCAATAAAGATTAGTTGTTTTAGAATTTTATCTAAGATCATGTTTTATATTCTAACAAATTTATTATTATTATTATTATTTACAATAATAATTGAAAATTCATTATTTCTAACCATATTCTAGTCAGCAATTATAATTAATATTTTTAAAATTTGTTCGAATTTATGAGTCGTTACATGATGGATGCTAATTGGTTGATATTTTGGATGATCGGATATTATTTATTATATATATATATATCCTATATCATCCTGTAAATTGAATTATTTCGAATAAATTAAGAAATAGATTGAAATGATATATACCTATGACACTTTGATTTTGATTGAAATGCTAAATATCCATCTTTGAAATTGAAATAAAAATAATTGATCACTTGGCCATAGGATAGAAAATTATATACGGACACCAGATTGGTTAAATTAAACGATTTCCAAATTTTGGCATGAAATTATTTTAATGATTTTGATTTATAGAAATAAAAATCGAATTTATGGAAACTGAATTATTTTCAAACTTGAGCTCGAAAAGTTGAAATCAAAATTTGTTAACAAGATTAAAGAATTGAATTTGAAATTCGAAGCTACAATTGAAATATGATTTAAATTATGGAAATTGATTTGTTTGAAAGATTTGAACTTTATTCAGACTTTGAAATAAATCCATGCAAAAGTAATTTAAATGGATATTTCAAATTTGAACTCGAAATTGAATTATTTTAAAAATCTAAACATTACATTGAACATCGAAGTTAAGTCTAATTTAAATGATTTAAATCGATATTCTGGAATCGAACTTGAATTTATATAAATTAAAATGGTTTAAATTGAGAATTAAATATAAATTTAAACTATTAAATTGAATAGTTGAACTAAAATTGTAATTAATTTGGAATTAAAATTGAAATTGATTTGAAATGAAATCGAAATTAAGTTGATTTGAATTGAATTAAGATTGAAAATGATTTGAATTGGAATTGAGTCAATTGATTGGAATTTGGACTTAGGTCGAGAGTTGTTGAAATGGAAAAAAAGAGTTTGAGTTGAAAATTTTCCAAAATAAATTATTTTAATATATAAACTGTTTAAAAATCTATCTTTTTAATTATTCAAATTATTTTGATTTTCCAAACTATTTTCCTATATAAACCGTTGTTATTATTTAGACTATTTTATATTGAACTATTTTAACTTTTAAACTATATAAAAATATTCAAACTATTTTCTAAATAAACTCAAAATGGACAAGATTGGAAAGTTTATATTTAAATCATGGATTTAAATGGGAACTGGGTTAAAATGAAGTAATAACCTAAATGGAAATTAATAATGATTTTTGGAAGTGAAATTTAAGTATTGAGGCGAAAATGATTTTTGAAGTGAAATAGCATATTTTGAGTAAATATGAGATTTTGAAATGAAGGATAATTTTGAAGTGAATATGATATTTTGATTGCAAATTTGAATCATTTTCGAAATGTAAAATACCAACCGGTGTGTAAAACGACGTTTGGTTGTTAAAGAGACCAGGGCCTCTTATTGGCATACTCCTTGTCAATATTGGAATCACTTTAACAACTGTGTAGGCAGAGGAAACTCCAGAACGAAATGGTTGGATTTGGTGTACTTTTGTTGGATATGAAGAAAGTGAACAATGATGGATAAACCCCGACACTTGTGCCAATTTGAAATGACTTGTAACAACCCGCATATTTATCGATTTTATATTTAAATATTTCATCATTTGTCAGATTTTTGGTCCGAAAAGTCACTTTTTGCAAACAGTTGAATTGGGACTCGAGACCCCTTCCATTGAGTTCAAAATGCCATTTGCAACCTTTTTGAGTATAAACATTGATATGTTTGGAGCTAGTCAAAATTTGACCATTTTCACTTTGGGTTTGGGTTTGGGTTCAGCCCACTTGTTCAAATCTGGTTATATCCACCCAACCACTCCCCACTTATCTTCATTCATTTCATTTTCCTTATACATTCAAGCTACAACTGAAAATGGTGGAGAGGAATGGGAAATTAAAACTCCAAGCCCTAGTCTTCATTAGCAAATCCAACTTCTAGCTCCAAATTCAAGTGAACCCATTGGTAAGCATCTCCTTCTTCTTCTCCAACTCTTTCTCCTTCCAATTTCAGAAATTCCTAAACCTAACTTTGGGAATGTTCTTATTTTAAGCTTTGAATTCAAGCTTGTTGAGTTGGAATTGAAGAGTAATTGCCCTTGCCATTGCTCCATAGCTTCTTCTTCATTCGTTTGGGTTTAAAGGTGAGATTTTTATCTCACATCTATGTCTATATCTATCTTCGATTGTTGGGTATGAATTCCTAACAATTATCCATGTGCAATTGCTTTTGATTCGGATGGGTTTTGTGAGCATTGCAATTTTTGGTGTTTTGGAAGTCTAAAACTCTAAAAATCATAGCTTTGATGTAGGATCATGTTTTTGGTGATAAATCGAAGAGCTTATATGGCCGGGTAGTCGATTGGCGTAAACCCTTAGTGTCGTTGCTCGTTTGGTTGCAAGTTGAGAGTGTTTGCACTTCAATTGTCATAGGATAGGAAATGCAGAAAATTAGGTTCAGTCGACTAAATCCTCTGTTCAGTCGACTGAGCTGAAGCCCGAAATTTTCTGGACAGTGTTCAGTCGACTGAACAGGGATTTCAGTCGACTGACCTGCTCCTGTTTTCCTGATTTTCCTATTTATGCTCATCTTGATTGGTTTTCCGAATTTTATCGATTCATGTTGGTTCTTAGTAGTTGTTATCATTTATTATGACTTTGATGACTCTTTTTTCGAGATTTTTGAATATCCATTTCGATGGTTTCTTTATCGATTTAATTGGATTTGATTCACGTCTTCGAATGTGAATTTTAATGATTGATTGTTTCTACAATCATTTCTATGACTTGTCACTTTAAAATACAAAGGTTTCTATACTAGTAGTAAATATTCAAACTCTTTTACAAAGATGATTTCAACTCTATTTTTAATACAAAGCTCTTTTATAAAACCGTTTTCTAATCAATTAGTATATACAAACCTTTACCTCATTCGTATGAGAAAATATAATTAAACGGCTTAGCAAAACAAGTGGTATGAAACGCTTGCGTTTACTTCGTCAGTTAATTTTTGGACTTGTTCGATTGAAACTCTTGTGACAATTTTCGAGTGGAAATCTACAATTTGTTCGTAAATATTTGAGTTAAGCTACTGGTTATGGGACATGAAGCTAAACTCTTATATTTATTGGCTTAGTGTAATCGACACTTTTATTGATCGATGATGATCATTTTGTGATTTAGACTAGCGATGTGCGATGTCTATTTGTCTGCGAGGGAGACTAAACCCCGTTTCGGTGGAACTTCGGTTCAATTTGGCGGGGTAGCGACCCGTGGTCTTCGGACCGTTTATGGAGCTTCGGCTCAATTCTTAATGGTTAGCGACCATGGAATAGCGTTCCATTTGTGATACACGTGTTGGAGAGCTTTCATGCTCCCGTTTGTGATAGGTCTCCCCCTTTGTGATTTCTGGATTTCTTGTTGTGATTTCTGGAATTTGTGTTTCACCTCCTTTTGTGATTGGCAATGATATGTTTGTCAATATTTGATGTTTGGTGAATAAAATAAAGAATGTGAAGTTCTTTTTGATGCTTTGAGATTTCTTGAGATTTTGTATGATTTTGTTGTTGTTGAAAACATACTTGTCACAGCTTGACATGATTGTTATCATACGTTATTATTGTAGCTCTGTTTATATATCTCATTCCTTTATCTGATATTTATAGCTAGACTGATCCGTTTATTATTTTCTTATTAAATAATACTCGGGCCAGACCGAGATGTTACAGGTGCTTCTGCTTGACTCCTCGTCGGGGATTATTATTCTGACTTTTGGCTAACTACATTACTCTTGTAGTTTTTGTTGTTATATATTCGAGATATTGACTCTATGATGTATACTTATTCTTTTGTCTAGCACTTGTAATTATTCTTTTGTGATATTGTGGATCTTGTTTGACCACTACTCTGATGAACACTTTTATATGTTTTATTCATATCTGTTCCGCCTATGAGATATGAACATCTGTGACTGATTTATGTTATGTTTAATTCTATATTTGTTTCCGAAGTCCATTTAGCCACTGTATAGTAGCTTTGAGTTTGTATCAGTATGTCGGATTTCCATATTTTTATTTGGCATATCGGTACTCGCACAAAGCAATTATACAGATGGTCGCTCCTCAACAGCCTTATTCTCCATGCTAGTTGACGGCATTACCCCGTAGTATCCTTGCCTAGCGTGGGTATAGAGGTGGGGCGTCACAGCTTGGTATCAGAGCCAAACTTCGGAACAATGTAGAATAATCTAGCAAGGATCATTGTCCTAAGTCTTTCTTAGGAATCGTGCCATGGGATTTAATTCGGGTCTTCGTATCGTTCTATCCTATTTCTTTTTATGATTTATCCATCAAGTTTGTTTGATATTCATTCTGAGATTAATCTTTTTCTCTTTTCTTTCTTTCTTAAAGAAAAAGAAATGGTTAGACCTGGCCGTCCCAGCGCCGGTCAATCTAGTGCTACTCCCTAGGATGGAGTTTTTATGTCTGCCCAGTAGCTTCTTGATCTTGTGAGAAATGCTCAAGCTGTCGGACCTATTCCTGAGCCTACTCACCCTAAGTCTGGATTTGCACGCTTGTGCAACGATTATAACAAATTGGGTGGAAAGCCATTCAAAGGTTCTGAAACCATTATTGAAGTCCAGGCTTTGCTCAGATCATGCGATCGAATATTTTCTCGCATGAATCTTATTGATCTTCACCGAGTTCAGGTGGCCTCTAGTATGCTCCAAGAAAGGGCATTAGACTGGTACGAGCTTCTGATTTCTGAAATTAATGAATCGGATCTTACTTGGGAGCAATTCCGGGAACGCTTCGAATTAAAGTTTGTGCCAGAAGCTGAGAAAGTGACTTTGGCTCGTCGTTTCATAGACCTTGTTCAAGGTGAATCCTCCGTGGCAGATTATGTCGCATCTTTCGAGTCACTTTCTAAATATGGGGTTGAGTACATCAACACCCCATTGAAGAAAAACCAGAGATTTGTTTATGGCTTGAACAAAAGTCTCAAAAAGCCATTGCTTCTAAAATTGGAAGTTTCTTTTGATCAACTTGTTGATATTGCTCTTCGACTCGAAGAGACTGACAAAGATAGTGATGCTGAGGTTAAACCGAACATCAACAAGAAGATACCTTTCAAATTCAAGCCTAATCCCAATAAGAAGGGAAAGCAAGCAACACCGGTAGCAATTACTCCTAACCCTCGTCGTGGAGAATGCTACAATTGTGGTTCTAAGGACCATTATGCAAATAAGTGCCCGAAGCCTCTTTTCTGCCGCTACTGCAACAGTTCGGGCCATACTCTATCTTTGTGTCCCAAACTTCAAGGCAAGAAGGAGGGCAAGCTAAATGTTGTCCAAGCCCCTGCTAACACTTCTCGTGCTCAAGGTATTTCTCATTCTATCCTTGATGGCATTATTATATTTCGTGATCTTCCTATTAGAGTTCTTTTTGATACGGGTGCATCTCACTCTTTTATATCCAAAGAACTTGTTGATGCTTTGTCTTTGGATGTTATTGGCTTGATGACTTCTTTGAGGATTGCGAATCCGGTTGGCGGATCCGCAACACTTAGTTTATTATGTAAAGATGTCGAAATAATTTTATGTGATTACTCTTTCCATGCCGATTTGCACGTCATGCGTTATTTAGGTTTCAGAATGATTTTGGGAATGGATTGGCTTAACCGTTATGAAACCCATATCCTATGTCCTGAGCGGACTATATATCTTCGGCATCCGCAATCTGTTAAGCAGATTTCTCTCGTTCTTAAAGATTTGGATTCCAACTTAACAGCATCTTTATATTCCTTAAATCCTCGTGATGATGATAATATGATGAGGAAGATGTCATTTCTTGTATTCACGTTGTTCGTGAATTTTCCGACATATTCGAGCCCGTTCTAGGATTGCCACCTAAGCGAGCAATTGAGTTCAGAATTAATCTTGTCCCTGGAGCTCAACCTATCACTCGTCCTCCTTATCGCATGTCCAATAAGGAAAATGAGGAGATGCGCAAACAATTATCCAAATTGGAGACGAAGCAATTTATTCGCTCTAGTTCCTCGCCTTGGGGAGCTTTGGCTATTTTTGTGAAGAAATCCGATGGTACACTTAGGCTTTGCGTTGACTACCGCAAGCTTAACGATCTCACCATCAAGAATAAATATCCCTTGCCTTGGATTGATGATTTATTCGATCAACTTAGTGGAGCTAAGGTCTTTTCACAGTTAGGCTTAGCAACCGATTTTCATCAGCTTCGTATTGCAGAGGATAGCGTTCCTTTGACATCGTTCCGTACTCGCTATGGATCTTATGAATGGCTTGTTATGCCATTTGGTTTAACGAATGCTCCGGCTTATTTCGTTGACCTCATGAATCGAGTTTTCAAAGATTTCCTTGATCGATTTGTTCTCATCTTTATTGATGATATTCTTGTGTATTCAAAAACCGAGGAGGAACATGAAAAGCATCTTCGGATTGTGTTGGAAACTCTTAGGAGTAATCAATTAAAAGCAAAATTTTCTAAATTCCACTTTTGGCAATCTCGTGTGAAGTTTCTCGGTCATATTATTTCCGAATCCGGAATTTCCGTAGATCCTTCAAAGATTGAAGCGATTCAAAATTGGAAGAGACCGGAGAGTGTGATGGAAATCCGTAGCTTTCTTGGATTGGCGGGTTATTACCGTCGTTTTATCAAAGACTTTTCTAAAATTGTCGTGCCTCTTACTAGCTAAACAAAGAAAGGCGTTAAATACATTTGGTCGGACAAATGTGAAACTTCTTTTCAGAAATTAAAAGAACTCCTTTTCCGATGCTCCTATTCTTGTGATTCCCGAAGGAAACCAAGATTTTGTTGTGTATACCGATGCTAGTCGCGTTGGTTTGGGTGTCGTTCTTATGCAAAGAGAATGTGTTATTGCTTATACTTCTAGGCAATTGAACCCAGCCGAGACTAGATACGCCACTCATGATTTAGAGCTCGCGGCTATTATTTTCGCCCTTAGAATTTGGCGCCATTATCTTTTAGGAGAGAAATTTGTTCTCTACACCGATCATAAATCTTTAAAGTATTTATTTTCCCAAAAGGAACTTAATTTGCATCAACAACGTTGGCTCGAGTTCCTTGCATCATATGATCTTGATATTCTTTATACTCCCGGAAAGGGGAATCGTGTTGCCGACGCCCTTAGCCGAAAGCAACAAGCGGTTGTTTCTATGATGATATCTGAATGGAACGATCTCGATACTTTGTCTACTTGTGAGATTCGAGATCGTGTATCCGATTTATGTTCATCTCTTGTTTTATGTAGCCTTGAGGCTCATCCATCTCTTTTGGACTGCATTCTTGAAGTTCAAAAACTAGATCCCGAATTGGTTCTTCTTGGCCAAAATTTGAGGGATAAAATTGATATTGAAGGTATGAAAGACTATGATATTGATTCTCGTGGCGGTATTAGAAAATTTGGTAGACTTGTCGTACCAAATATTAGTGATCTTCGCAAAGACATATTAGAAGATTCCCATTGTTCTAAATTCACCATTCATCCCGGTAGTAGTAAAATGTACGCGGATATGAAGCGACTTTATTATTGGGAGGGAATGAAATTTGATATCGCTAACTTCGTTAAGCGTTGCATGACTTGCCAACTCATTAGGGCCGAGCATCAAAGACCCGGTGGGTTATTGCAACCTTTAGACATCCCAATGTGGAAGTGGGATCATATTTCCATGGATTTTATTAATGGCCTTCCCCGTTCTCGTTCGGGACATGATAGCTTGTGGGTGATAGTTGATAGACTTACTAAATCCGCCCATTTTATTCCCATTCGGTCCAACCGGACCGTACCTCTTTTGGCCAAACTCTATGTTAAAGAAATTGTTATATTGCATGGAGTTCCTACTTCTATTACTAGCGATCGCGATCCATTATTTATTAGTGTATTTTTGAAGAGTCTTCAAAAAGCTTTGGGAACGAAGCTTAATTTTAGCACCGCTTATCATCCCCAGTCCGATGGACAAACCGAGCGTGTGAATCAAACTCTTGAAGATCTTTTCCGTTTTTGTGTTCTTGACTTTGGTGGAAGTTGGGAAGATCATATTTCTCTTGTTGAATTTTCCTATAATAATAGCTTCCAATCTAGTATTGGTATGGCACCTTTCGAGGCGCTATACGGAAGGCCATGCCGATCTCCTTCTTGTTGGCTTGAGGCCGGTGAGAAGCTGGTTTTAGGACCAGATTTTATTCGTGATGCCACTGAAAAGATTGACCTTATTCGTCATAGGATTAAAGAAGCCCAAAGTAGACAAAAATCCTATGCCGATAACCGAAGAAGGAAATTAGAATTTTCTGTGGGAGATTTGGTGTTTATTCGTGTTTCACCTATGAAGGGTGTTGTGCGTTTCAGTCGATCGGGAAAATTAGCGCCTCGTTACATTGGTCCATTTCCCATCACCGAACGTATTGGTTCCGTGGCTTATCGCCTCTTATTACCGGCCAATTCTCTGCTATCCATGACGTGTTTCACGTTTCTCAACTTCGGAAATGCCTTCGAGATTCCGATTCTATTCTTGAGCCCGGTGTTGTGGAAGAAATTGAAGTTTCGCCTAATTTGACTTATGAGCAACATCCTATTCGTATTATCGATTCGGAGGTTAAACGCCTTCGAAATAAAGATGTCCCGCTTGTGAAGGTTCAATGGTCCTCAAATCCTAAGGATTGCACTTGGGAATCCAGAGAATACATCGAGCGAACACATCCGGACTTACTTTCTCATGCTCTTTGAGGTGAACTTCTTATTTCAAATTTCTTCTTTTGTGTTGATATGCTTTTATGGTTGTTACTTTTAGTTCATTTGTTCCTTATGATTGCGAGGATGCAATTTCTTTAAGGAGGGGAGTCTGTAACAACCCGCATATTTATCGATTTTATTTTTAAATATTTTATTTAAATATTTTATCATTTGTCGGATTTTTGGTCCGAAAAGTCACTTTTTGCAAACAGTCGAATTGAGACTCGAGACCCCTTCCATTGAGTTCAAAATGCCGTTTGCAACCTTTTTGAGTATAAACACTGATAAGTTTGGAGCTAGTCAAAATTTGACCATTTTCACTTTGGGTTTGGGTTCAGCCCACTTGTTCAAATCTGGTTATATCCACCCAACCACTCCCCACTTATCTTCATTCATTTCATTTTCCTTATACATTCAAGCTACAACTGAAAATGGTGGAGAGGAATGGGAAATTAAAACTCCAAGCCCTAGTCTTCATTAGCAAATCCAACTTCTAGCTCCAAATTCAAGTGAACCCATTGGTAAGCATCTCCTTCTTCTTCTCCAACTCTTTCTCCTTCCAATTTCAGAAATTCCTAAACCTAACTTAGGGAATGTTCTTATTTTAAGCTTTGAATTCAAGCTTGTTGAGTTGGAATTGAAGAGTAATTTCTCTTGCCATTGCTCCATAGCTTCTTCTTCATTCGTTTGGGTTTAAAGGTGAGATTTTTATCTCACATCTATGTCTATATCTATCTTCGATTGTTGGGTATGAATTCCTAACAATTATCCATGTGAAATTGCTTTTGATTCGGATGGGTTTTGTGAGCATTGCAATTTTTGGTGTTTTGGAAGTCTAAAACTCTAAAAATCAAAGCTTTGATGTAGGATCATGTTTTTGGTGATAAATCGAAGAGCTTATATGGCCGGGTAGTCGATTGGCGTAAACCCTTAGCGCCGTTGCTCGTCCGGTTGCAAGTTGAGAGTGTTTGCACTTCAATTGTCATAGGATAGGAAATGCAGAAAATTAGGTTCAGTCGACTGAATCCTCTGTTCAGTCGACTGAGCTGAAGCCCGAAATTTTCTTAACAGTGTTCAGTCGACTGAATAAGGATTTCAGTCGACTGACCTGCTCCTGTTTTCCTGATTTGCCTATTTATGCTCATCTTGATTGGTTTTCCGAATTTTATCGATTCACGTTGGTTCTTATTAGTTGTTATCATTTATTATGACTTTGATGACTCTTTTTTCGGGATTTTTGAATATCCATTTCGATGGTCTCTTTATCGGTTTAATTGGATTTGATTCACGTCTTCGAATGTGAATTTTAATGATTGATTGTTTCTACAATCATTTCTATGACTTGTCACTTTAAAATACAAAGGTTTCTATACTAGTAGTAAATATTCAAACTCTTTTTCAAAGATGATTTCAACTATATTTTTAATACAAAGCTCTTTTATAAAATCGTTTTCTAATCTATTAGTATATACAAACCTTTACCTCATTCATATGAGAAAATATAATTAAACGGCTTAGCAAAACAAGTGGTATGAAATGCTTACGTTTACTTCATCGGTTAATTTTTGGACTTGTTCGATTGAAACTCTTGTGACAATTTTCGAGTGGAAATCTACAATTTGTTCGTAAATATTTGAGTTAAGCTAGTGGTTATGGGACATGAAGCTAAACTCTTATATTTACTGGCTTAGTGTAATCGACACTTTTATTGATCGATGATGATCATTTTGTGATTTATACTAGCGATGTGCGATGTCTATTTGTCTGCGAGGGAGACTAAACCCCGTTTCGGTGGAACTTCGGTCCAATTTGGCGGGGTAGCAACCCGTGGTCTTCAGACCGTTTATGGAGCTTCGGCTCAATTCTTAATGGTTAGCGACCATGGAATAGCGTTCCATTTGTGATACACGTGTTGGTGAGCTTTCATGCTCCCGTTTGTGACAGGCCTCCCCCTTTGTGATTTCTGGATTTCTTGTTGTGATTTCTGGAATTTGTGTTTCACCTCCTTTTGTGATTGGCAATGATATGTTTGTCAATATTTGATGTTTGGTGAATAAAATAAAGAATGTGAAGTTCTTTTTGATGCTTTGAGATTTCTTGAGATTTTGTATGATTTTGTTGTTGTTGAAAACATACTTGTCACAGCTTGACATGATTGTTATCATACGTTATTATTGTAGCTCTGTTTATATATCTCATTCCTTTATCTGATATTTATAGCTAGACTGATCCGTTTATTATTTTCTTATTAAATAATACTCGGGCCAGACCGAGATGTTACAGGTGCTTCTGCTTGACTCCTCGTCGGGGATTATTATTCTGACTTTTGGCAAACTACATTACTCTTGTAGTTTTTGTTGTTATACATTCGAGATATTGACTCTATGATGTATACTTATTCTTTTGTCTAGCACTTGTAATTATTCTTTTGTGATATTGTGGATCTTGTTTGACCACTACTCTGATGAACACTTTTATGTGTTTTATTCATATCTGTTCCGCCTATGAGATATGAACATCTGTGACTGATTTATGTTATGTTTAATTCTATATTTGTTTCCGAAGTCCATTTAGCCACTGTGTAGTAGCTTTGAGTTTGTATCAGTATGTCGGATTTCCATATTTTTATCTGGCATATCGGTACTCGCACAAAGAAATTATACAGATGGTCGCTCCTCAACAGCCTTATTCTCCGTGCTAGTTGATGGCATTACCCTGTAGTGTCCTTGCCTAGCGTGGGTATAGAGGTGGGGCGTCACATGACTAAAACATGATGGCTTAAAAGGGCCAATGCGGCTAATTACCTCTAGTGGACATCCGTTCTTTGATTTATTTTTGGACTTGGTCCATACTATTACTCTTTCTGTTGGTTTCGATTAGTGCACCTTGATTTTGGGATACCCTCCCTTTGACTCGATATGGGATGGATGTACTCGGTGGGCGATTGTGGCTATGATGCGTTAGCACCTTCCCTGCGACCCAAACTAGTAGCATGCTAGATTGGGAATTGTCTCATGTGCCTTGTCATACTTTTATCCCTATACGAGGCCACTATGATTTTGGTTTAGTGTTGTCGTATCACGGTGCATCCCTATCCCACGACGTGCTACTGGGGCGTTATATGCAAACTGTACGACGATGCTTAAAAACACATTAAGAAAGATTAATGTAAAGCCTTAACGCTAAGAAAAATATTTATTTTACCAATTAGACATTATATATAGCGTATTCTACTATATATAAATAATTTTGACGGATCCTTAAAAGATGGAAAATCCGATAACATCTCTTGAGTTATTGCACGCACTTTATACACAGGATATGACATGTGAAATCATGTAAACATCTCTGACGCTATTACACTCATGTTATAGGTAATATTGATTTGACTTACATAAGGATATTTTAATCCCGACTTGAGTGTTTTGTCTTTTCATTACACTCGGGTCAGCCCGGAATTTTCAGCACATTGAAGATTATTTTTCTGGAGGCAAAGACGAAGATTTAGTATATTATTACTGGTATTATTTCACCACATTGTTGTTCTACTGCACTGTTGTATTCTATTATTCTATTGTATATATAACTCTGATAAATGTTGTATAAATTATAATAAAATGTATAGCATAAACAGCTTCATGAACTGTTTATTTGATTATTATATTTTGTCATTCCACTTCGAGATTCTATTTATGTTTTCTTCTTCTCTTATTTTTCTTAATTAACCTCCTTGATTATTTGTGTTTCGAATTGTTTGAGTTGGACATGTGTGGATTATTGTCAATTTAAACCTTCCAAAATGTGGGTCGTCACAATTGGTATCAGAGCTTTGGTTTGGCCATAAACTTAGCTTTGTGGGGTTTGACTCATTAGAGATAGAGTAGTTATAACCTAGAATGAGTTTGTTTGAGCGCGCGCACGTGTGTGTGTGTATATATGAGCATGTACTTGTTAGTGTTATAAAATGTTTTATATTGTGTTTACTTATCTGTTGGGTTGTTTATGAATTCTGGTCAGTGCTTTGGATGCCATATTATGGATAGGGATTTCTAAACACTTAAACGAGGCAAGTCGACATAATATTATTTTAAAATCGGGTAAATGAAATAATTTTACCTAAATTATATCATCTATATATATATATAATGATAATTTTCAATGAATGTTTTTTGTTAGGAGATGATAATATTTAGTTATCATCGATTTTTGGTTGAATTGAACTAAAAACGAGTACTTTGTGAACTCAATTTCACGAAGCATTCGATAATTAAATTGAATTGAAATCTAATTACAATAAGAATTATTTATAAATTAATGAAATGTTTTCATAATAAGGTAATGAAATTGAATAAGTATATTTTTAGTATGGTTTATAAATAGAAAGTATTTAAAAGTAGAGAATTTTAGAATTTAAAATCCTGTTGATTTTCAAAATTGGTTTCAAAGCCTTCAAAATTAATAATAATATTATTTAAAGTGTTTTGACTAGAAATATATTTTGAAAGGATTTTTAAAAGGAATAAAAGCACTGAACTCGCTTTAATCATTGGGAAATAATTCTGGGGATGACTGTAGCATCGCTAGTATTCATTTTCGAGTTTCATAGTGAGAATTAATACTAGAAGGAATTTATTTCCGATTCAAACAAGTTTTAATTGTGAGAAATATATTTCAAGTATGATTTGATAAATATACGAAAATAGTTTTGCACTTATAAATTGAAAATAGTATAGATAAGAAATAATTTTATAACTTATAAAATTGAACTGGAAACCAAAACCGAATTTTAAAATGCTTAAATATTTTAGTTAAGCAAACAAAAGAAATTTGGAATTTGAGATATGAATAAGGAATTAACATAATAAATGTTAAATAAATTGAGTTAGTGAAATAAAGTAAATAAAATGATGTTAAACTCAAGAAAGTTTAAATGAAAGTTAATTATATCTAAAATTAATTAGATTGTAACGACCCAAAATTTTGGTTCTTTAATTTTAAAAGTTTAATCAAATTTAAATATTTAAATAATTGAATTTTGGAAGTTAATAATTTATAATTTAAATATAGAGGATAATTAATATTTGAATTGTGAATTAAATGTCAATTAAATGGATTTAATAATTTTATTTAACTCCATTTAACGAATAAATAATATTGGTAAATTCAATTTGTAAATTTATTTACAAATATAAATAGATTGGATAAATATCGGTAATTAAAATATTTAAGACTGTTAAATTAGCCTTTCGTTGCACAGTCTTGGATTTCGACGAAACAAGTTTCATTGGACCCGTAATAGTGAATTATTATCTTTTGGGATAATTAATATTCTCTTAAAGTTATAAAAAGGAATTGGAACTCGATTATTTGGATGTTAAGTTGGATAAGCTTCTAAGTGTTTGGTTACTTCAGCTATAGATTACTTTAACTACTTTATAAACGTTTTATATCCTCGATACTTGGTATCTCAGCTATCGGTTACTTCAGCTACTTTATAAACATCATCCTAAGATGATTTATTGCTTCGTTGAGCTTTGTTATCCTTTGTCGGAAATGACTAAGTCCAAAGAGCTTATGGGCGTCCAGCTATGTGGGATTGCTCCCATTAGGGTATTCACATCTCATTTAGATTTTTGTGTAGAGTCATGTGAAAAACGGTTTGTCTTTTAAATGTGAAATATTCGGATTCTTGGGAAGAGTTGGTAGGGACTGGCTGGTACTTTTCCCGACGAGGTCACCGAGTATATGACCTTCTCAAGAGTATACTACTAAAGGTATATTTAAGAGGGGTCGAACTCTCCTTGTCATTTTTTGGAAAATTTTCTTTCCTTATTTGATTCGTATCCCTGAATCTGTTTTAGCTTTAAATTGTCACGAGTCGAGCCAACTCCTCAACATGGCATTTAAATATTGATATAATCCATTCTATCAAGATGGATTGTTCCCCTATTATGTCCATTCTATCAAGTTGGACGGTTACCTTATTCAGTCCATTCTATCAAGTTTTGATTGTTACTTTATTTAGTCTGTTCAATCAAGTTGGACTGTTTACCTTGTTCTATCCATTCTGTCTAGTTTGGATTTACTCGGTTAATTTTTAGTATTTCAAGTCTGGTTTAATATTAATTATACCCATTCATATTTGGATTTGTTTTTTATATTTATTTCTACTCTTGTTTGCATGGATGTTATTCTTGTGAGGTAAAAACCCATTTCGCGTTAGCGGCGCGAACTCATAGAACTTTTATATATATTTCCACATTATTCGAGTTATCTCACGCTGGTATTTCCAGACTGATTCGGGTGTTATTTATTTATAATGCTCGGGTTAGACGGAGTATTTTCCCAGGTTGGCGTTGATGTTATGGAGGTCTTAAAGGGGAGCTGTAGATTTACCCATCGTATTATTTTATTTTCCGCTGTATTATATACTATACATATCGGTATTTGTAAGGTCGGAATTGTATAAATGTCCAGTTGATAAGGTTTGTTTTTAACTCCGATATACTCTGTGTATTTGGAGGGACAGTTTCTACTTTCCTTGTTATATTATGTGTTATCGATTTCGCTGTGAGATTCTATTTTTCTCTGTTCTCTGTTTTTTCTTTTTATTTAACCTAACAATTTATCTTTTCGTTCACTTTGAGTTGGACATGTGTGGTTTATTGTATGCTCAAAGGGTACGGAAAAATGGTTTGTTACATAGATAAAATAATGAAATTAAATTTTAAGTGAATAAGTTTGTATGACTTATAGATTTGAGAATATTAAGCTAAAGAAAAAATTTAAATTTGTTGAATGTGTATGATAAGAAAAGGAATTTTTTAAATAAAGTTAAATAAATTGAGTAATGGATTAAATGAAATAATGTTTAACTTAATAAAGAGTAAATGAATTGGAGTTCGATGGAACAAGATAAATTAGTAAAGTGAATTAATTCCACTTACTCTATAAAATGACTTAATAGAATGAATACGAACTTGAATTATACAATGAAATGCAATTTGGGTGCGAAAGAAATTGAATGAGAATAAACGGGTGTAAGTAAAATTTATGTGAGTAATTGAATTTGATTTAAACTGGATGTAAATAAATTGAATGCAAATGGAATGAGTTTTAATAAATTGAATGTTAACTAATTGAATAAGAGATAAGTTAATGAATGAATTATAAGATTAAAGTTAACTTAAGAAAAGTTGAATGAAATTGATTGTGATAAAAAGGAAAAATTATTAGTATGAATTTGAGTTGTAAAATAAAATTTACTTAAGTAAAGTAAATGATATGACTTAATGAAATAAATTAATGAAGTGAATCAATGAACTAAAATGAACTTAAGTTATGAAGTAATAAATAAAATGGGTTGCGTTTTATAAAATGGTGGTAATAGACTTAAATTATTTATGAAATGGTTTATAAATGATATTAGTATTAAAGAGAATATACTAAGTGGCAATGAAATAAAATTTAAATCAATTAAGATTAAATAAAATGATTTATAAAATGACCCAAAAATGGATTTATATGAAATATGTTGAACAAAAAGTGAATAATTGAAATTGGAATAAATTAAATATAAATGAAATAGGTGTAAATAAATTTAGAGCAAATCAATTAATTTTTAATAAAAAAATTGGATGTTAATAAGAAATGATAATGTATAACTTAATTATTGACATTGAAAAATGTAAATTGTGATGATTATGAATTAATTAGATGAATATTAATAATTGTGAATGGTTTCTTTGGTTGCAAATCATTGTTATTACTGCTTTGGCTGCATATGGTCATTATGTTGTGTATTTATGCTAATGCTTATGATTTGGATTCAAAATTCATACTATATAGTCTATTAAACTTATAAAGGTTTTCTATATCTTTTATATGCAACTAATATTCTAAATTGAGT
The DNA here is from genome assembly GCA_030737815.1 of Allium fistulosum. Taxonomy (NCBI): domain Eukaryota; kingdom Viridiplantae; phylum Streptophyta; class Magnoliopsida; order Asparagales; family Amaryllidaceae; genus Allium; species Allium fistulosum. Next base: position 1,284,747,524 of record CM060905.1, read on the forward strand.
TGTGATAGGTACAGACGAAGGGCGTTTGGACATCTACGCGGATTTTATTTGCTTTTGCTTGCTTAATATGAGCGAACTCAGTCGTATTGATAATAACAACATACATTCTCGGATTACATACTGCATTTTTATATTTTTCCTACAGGATGCCTCATCATTGAGATGAGATGTATATTTGTAATATATATATATTGTAATGTAAATTTTTCGATCGAGCCGCGCAAAGGAGATGCATTAGAAATTTTCCTAAATCCTGGTGTTAGAAAATTTTTGAGATTTTAAAATTTGGTAACTTGTTTCATAAATAAGTAGTAATTTTCCATAAAACTGATATCGGAGTGGCGTAGTAGAGGCGTAATAAAGGTTTTGCAAAATAAGATTTTAAAGTTTTATATGTTGATTATTTTAAGTAAAATATATCAAATGCTAAATTCCTTACTTAACACCCTTTCGAGGATGAAAAGTTTTGAGTGCGAAAGAATGTAACGTTACATATTTTCACTATTTTAAATTATTAAATTTTTTATAATTATTGAATAAAAATGGTTAGAAATAAATATTTAATGATTTATTAACGTAGTCTATTGAATATGAACTTGAATAAATTTTGAAACAAACAATTTCAAAGATTTTGGCAATCACATATATTGAAATGGTATTCTATGTATTGAATGTGTTTATAATCAATAGCTGGGATTGAATAATAAATGTTGAATTATTTAGATGAAAATAAAACAATTGTTTGATAATAAATTTATTTGGAATATAATTTGGGATTTATTAAAATTCTAATATTGGAATTCATCAAAATTGGATCATTAGAACACTTTAAAATAAGAAGTGAAACTAAGTGTAGTGGTTGTTTTATCATTTGAATTTGTTAGTAAATTTTATAAGTTAAATAACTTGTATTTTAATTTATGCAATTTATTGGATAATAAAATTGTCCAAATTTAATATTGAAAATTATTTGAATATTTGAATTCCAAATTTAATGTGAATGAAAATGATGTCAATATTTGATTTAAATTTTATTTAAACAAGAATAAAGATTGTTAACTTTTAAAATTTAGTTTAACCTAATTAAATTGTTTTTTGAAATTACTTGTTTTAATTAACGAGTAAAAATAGCCATTATGACCACTATCTCAGATTTCGACAAAATCAATTTCTTCGGATCCGTAATAGTGTATTATTATAGGATTTAAAGTTTCGTAGCGATCAGACTTATCGTTTGGCCCTGCGAGCTTGAAACACGTAGAATTTAATTTTAGAATTTAATTAAAATAATTTGATTTTGAAACGCTATCTTCTACATATAATCGAACTAGGCCTCGATGCTAGTTCCATTGCGTTCGAAATAGGGCTATAACATATAGAATGCTAGGTGGCACGTCTTGTTTGGGGCTCGAGAATTTCGAACGTTATAAGTCAGATACTTTCTAATTATAATATATTTAAATATACTTCCCTGTCTCTCAACACTTCATACATCCTGCCTACCATCTTGTCTTCCCCATACCCCCCTCTTTCTTTCATTTCGAAATTATAGTGAATGGAAAGAGGTAGAAAAAAAGAAAAAAGAAAAAATGCTTACGCACGCGCGCCTGAGGCGCATGGCACGGGGGCGAAGCATCGACGGCCGTGGAGTGCGCGCGAGGGAGCGGCGAGGACAGCGACAATGGAGACGGTGGTTCGATTGCATTTTAGGGTTTCATGGTTACTGTGTTGTTCTGTGTGCGCGCGTGGGGTGGCGACTTTGGGGATCGAGGCGGCGGCGCCAGGCGTCGGCGGCAAGGAGGTCTAGACGAACTTCGAGCATCGATTGCAGTTTAAAAAAAAAAAAAAAAAAAACGGAAGCAGGCGCGAGCTCGGCTGGAAGGAGGAAATGTGTACGACTATAGTGTGAATAGAGAGAAGGTTAGGTTAGATAATTGATTGATTATCTTAGTTAAGTTTTAGTTATGTTTTAATTATATCGATATTATTATACTACATAACTTTTGCGTTCGAGATCGGATTCGAGTGTGGGTTTTTGCATTGGAATCGTACCAGAGCCATCTATGCTATAGAGGTGAATTCGCTTCTATTTGTTTCATTCGGATTTTCAGATTTAAACGAAAATGAGTGTTTTATAACGCTTATGATTTTCTAAATATTTTTATGTTATTTAATTTGGAATCGTGAAGTTATTTATTTTACTGGCTATTATTTGGTAGTTTAACTGACATTTAAATTTGATGTTTGATTTAAACTAATAGGAATTTAAATTTGACAATTAAATTGAATTGGAATTAAATTGCTAGTTAAACTCCGGATTATTGATAACTAGTTAATTATTTTGATATTTGGACTGGTTAGATGATTGATTGTGATGGATGCCAATTGATTGATATTTTGGATGATTGGATGTTTATTTATTTTATATATATCCTGTATCATCCTCTAAATTGAATTATTTCGAATAAATTACGAAATGTGTTGAAATGATATATATCTATGACACATTGATTTGGATTGAAATGATATATATATATATGTATGTATGTATGTATGTATATATCCATCTCTGAAATTGAAATAAAAATAACTGACCACTTGGCCATAGGATAGAAAATTATATACGAACACGGGATTGGTTAAATTAAATGATTTTAAAATTTTTGGTTATGAAATTATTTAAAACATTTTGATTTAAAGAAATAAAAATCGAATTTATGGAAATTGAATTATTTTCAAACATGAGCTCGAAATGGTTTAATCAAAAATTATTAACCGGAATTGTTTAAAGAATCGAATTTGAAATTTGAAGCTATAATAGAAAATTGAGTTAAATTATGGAAATTGATTTGTTTGAAAGATTTGAATATTTATTCGTACTTTGAAATAAATCCAGGGAAAAGTAATTTAAATGGATATTTCAAATTTGAACTTGGAATTGAATTATTTTCAAGATTTGAACATTAAATTGAACATCGAAGTTAAGTTTAGTTTAAAAGATTTAATCGACATTCTGAAATAGAACTTGAATTTGTATAAATTAAAATGGTGTAAATTAATAATTAAATTAAAATTCAAAATATTGAATCGAATAGTTGAATTGAAATTAATTTGGAATTGAAATTGATTTGAGTTAAAATCAAAATTGAGTCAATTTGAATTGAATTGAGATTGAAAATGATTTGAATTGGAATAATTGAAATTGAGTTAGTTTGTTTGGAATTGGACTTGGGTCCAGATTTGTTGAAATTGAAAGAGATAGTTTGAGTTGAAATTTTTTCCAAAATAAATCATTTTAATATATAACCTGTTTAAAAATCTATTTAAATATTCAAATTATTTTGATTTTCCAAATTATTTTCCTATATAAACCATTTTTAATATCTAAACTATTTTCTATTGAACAATTTTAACTTTTAAACTATTTAAAAATTTTCAAACTACTTTCTAAAAAAATTCAAATTGGTCAAGGTTTGAATGTTCATATTTAAATCGTGGATTTAAATGTGATTTGGGATAAAATGAAGTTATAACCTAATTGGAAACTCGGAAAGATTACTGGAAGTGAAATTTAGATATTATGGCAAAATTGAATTTGAAGTGAAATAGCATTGTGACGACCCGGATTTTAACGTTTGATAATTGGGCTATTAACTGATTTTAATTTTTAAATATTGATCTTATAAGTCAAACAAATAAATAAAATTATATATACAAAAGTTAAGATGTATATAGTATTTCTAATATGGAAATGTATAAATATATGTATATCATATACAAGTTTGAGGATGTTCAATATAAATACATAGATATACGTATGAGTACATAAATATGTATATGGTGATTGAAAACATATATACATAAGTATATAAATAAGATAACAAATGCAAATGCATTGGGTAAAAACAAATATACATATGAATTGTACGTATATATATGTATGAACCTAGGGAGACAAGCATTTAATGCACATTCATCTTAAGCATACAATACATCATTTCAAGCATACAAAGCATTGTATCAAGTTAACAGCAAAAATCAAGTCTAGCATATGAAATAGCAAATCAAAACTTTTCAGATCAAGCCTGTACACACACAAGTTTCAACCTTGGCTTGCCCTATAATCCTTATCTTCTCCACATATATCTCCAACCTCTCTTCTTATTTCATTTCATTCAAACCAAGTTAAAAACAAAAAATATACCAAACTGACGCAGCGGATTAATCAAAACAATGTAGATCGTTGAAAGTAGCAGTCGATGGATTGAAAGAATACTGGAATGCCCGAATTCGTTGATCCGAAGATACCGAACTCTAGCTATCTCGAACTCGTTGATCACGCACGATACCGGGTTCAAAGATCTTCAATTCTTCAAGCGTTGATCAAGCGCACTTGATTCCGCGAATCGGCTTCTACAATCGTTGAATCGAGCGCACTCGATTATCCGAAAGAGGAGATAGGAGATTACACTCAACTACCAATTTGAATGAAAGCACAAAGCAATCAAAAGAGAATTTTATTCAATATTCAACCCACCTTTACAAAATGACCATACATGCCTATTTATAGGCTACAACTCAACATAACAGAAAAATTCAAAAATTTTACAAGTACTTAGGTCGTGAGCGACCTACGACCTAAAATGGTTCGACCTAAGAATATACGCGACTTAGCATAGGTCGGCAGCGACCTAACAACAAACAGTTACAACACACTGACTTGACGACTTAACAATCAACGGAAGAGATCCACGCGGCATAAGAATCAATGACCTCCAGAGCTTTGCGACTTAAGAACTTTGCGGTATCCCAACTCAACGACTTAAAGAAATCAATGGCATCCAGAGCTTTGCGACCTAAGAATGAATGGCATCCTTTCGTTTGCGACCTAACAGAAGCGGCTTCAGAAATTCTTCGCGACCTAAGGCCTCGCGACCTAAGTCTCCGCGACCCAAGACTTTGCGACCTAACTTAGCTCGTTCCGTTTTCTTGCGACCTATCATAGGTCGTGATTTGTTAGGTCGTAGCACCTTCTCAGCTCGTTCCAGCGACCTATTTCCTTGTTTTAACTCGGCAGCCCCCAACCCGTTAGGTCGTAGTTCTTTCCCAGGTGATATGTTAAGTCGTTACCACGACCTACACCTTAACTCGTTAGCTCGTATGCGACCTAAAAACAAGTTAGGTCGTTCCAGTATCTTGTTAGGTCGTAGACAACCCAGACCCTTCTCCTTAGGTCGTAAACTCGGGTTAACTCCTTCCCCTGGTCTCCAGTTAAGTCGTAGCTCCTGCTCACATGCTTCCTTAGGTCGAAGACGACCCATAGTTACTTCTTTAAGTCGTGTGCGACTTAGTTCCTTAAGTCGTGTACGACTTAGACCTTCATCCTGAGCTGCATCATCCTCCCCAGGTTGAGAAAAATTCGACCTCGAATTTGCACTTTCCGCATTCACCTCAACAAACTCATCCCCATGATATGGTACGAGATGCTTAACATTGAATACGTCAGACGTATACACATCATCTGGCAGCTTCAATTTATAAGCATTTTCATTGATTCGTTTCACAACTTCCACCAGACCAATTTTCCTGGCTTTCAACTTGTTGTAAGCGCCCACTGGAAAACGATCTTTTGTTAACACTGCATAAACTAAATCACCTTCGTTAAATTCAACACTTCTTCGTTTCAAATCTGCAGATTGTTTATATTTCTCATTTGCTTTCTCCAATCGTTCTTGAACGATTTTATGACATTCCGTCAACCCCTCAACAAAATCAGCAGCTTTCTTAATTGTCCCCTTTGAGTGTGGTATCGCGGTTAAATCCAACGGTCCTTTCGGTAAGCTCGAATAGACAATCTGGAATGGACTGAACCCTGTAATACGATTTACTACATGATTATGAGCAAACTCTGCCTGGCATAATTTTACATCCCAACTTTTCAGATTGTCTTGTACAAGACATCTCAGTAAATTCCCCAATGATCTGTTTACAACCTCGGTCTGTCCGTCCGTTTGCGGATGATAAGCACTACTAAATTTCAGCTTCGTTCCGACCATTTTCCACAAACTCAACCAAAAATGACTCAGAAATCGAGTATCTCTATCCGACACAATAGATTCTGGCAATCCATGAAGTCGATAGATCTCCCTGAAAAACAACTGAGCAACATGAACAGCATCCGCCGTCTTCTTACAAGCAATAAAATGTGCCATTTTCGAAAATCTGTCAACCACCACATAAATGGAATCATTACCACACTGCGTTCTTGGCAACCCCAACACAAAGTCCATACTGATATCCACCCATGGTTTTACAGGCACGGGTAACGGCATATATAAACCAGAATTAGTCGCAGTTCCTTTCGAAACTTGACAAATATGACAACGCTCCACAAACCTCGCTACTTCTTTCCTCATCGATGGCCAAAAATAAGACTGTGAAATCAACTGTAAAGTACGGTCTCTCCCAACATGTCCCTCTTCGTGTAACTCCTTGATAATCTTCATTCTCAGACTACCCTCCGGTATGCATAATCGACTTCCTTTAAAAAGAAAACCGTCAACCAACATAAACTCATCAGTCTTCCCTTCATTGTTCCCTTCAACAAATTTCTTAAAATTAGAGTCTTCTGCAATCTGTTCCGGCAATAATTCAAAACCTGTCACTCCAACTTTCATTGTCGTCAACAAATGATTCCTCCTGCTCTAAGCATCAACCACTCGATTCGTCACACCTGACTTGTGTTTAACAACGAAAGTAAACTGTTGTAGATAGGCAATCCACGATGCATGCCTTGCTGAAATCTTATCTTGCCCTTACAAATGCTTCAATGCTTCATGATCAGTATACAGAACAAACTCTTTCTGAAATAGATAATGTCTCCAGTGTTTAATAGATTGCACAACAACATAGAATTCCACATCATACGTACTGTATCTCATCTTCGCTCCTGACAACTTCTCACTGAAATATGCAATTGGACGCCCCTTCTGACTCAACACTCCCCCAATCCCAACCTTGGATGCATCAGTATGTAGTTCAAACACTAGCTGAAAATCAGGTAATACTAGAATTGGTGCAGATGTCAGCAACTCCTTAATCTTCCCAAAAGCATTCCCTGCTTCCTCTGACCATGTAAATTGTTTACCCTTCATACAATCTGTAACAGGTGCCATCACACTACTAAAGTGTGGAATGAATCTTCGATAGAATGAAGCCAACCCGTGAAAACTACGAACTTCCGTTATCGTCTTGGGCTGCGGCCAATCTCTAATCGCTTCAACTTTACTTTGGTCAACTTGTATTCCTTTCTCTGAAACAACATACCCCAAAAATAGAACACTCCTCGCCATAAAAACACACTTCTTTGTAGCAGCATAGAATTGTTCTTCCCGAAGTATAATTAACACTTTCTTCAAATGCTGAACATGTTCTTCTGTACTAGCACTGTAGATCAGAATATCATCAAAGTAAACCACCACAAATTTCCCAATGTACGGTCTGAAAATTTGGTTCATCAACCTCATGAATGTACTTGGTGCATTCGATAGACCAAACGGCATTACCAGCCATTCATACAAGCCTTCCCTCGTCTTGAATGCTGTCTTCCATTCGTCCCCTGGTCTAATGCGAATTTGATGATAACCGCTCTTCAAGTCAATCTTATAAAAGATTACGAACCCACTGATTTGATCCAATAAATCATCAAGCCTTGGCATCAGAAATCTGTATCTGACTGTGATCTTATTCAATGCCCTACTATCTGTGCACATCCTCCACGTTCCATCCTTTTTGGGTACCAATAAAGCTGGTACAGCACAAGGACTTAAACTCTCCTACACACGCCCTTGCTCAAGCAATTCCTCTACCTGCCTCCGCAACTCTTCATGTTCCTTCGGACTCATTCGATAATGTGGTCTGTGTGGCAAAACTGCTCCCGGAACAAGATCGATTTGATGTTGTATGTCTCTCAAAGGCGGTAACTCCTTTGGTAACTCATCTGGGAATACATCGTCAAATTCTTTCAAAACTGGTTTAACTTCTTCTGGAATTTCAACCTCTTCTTTGCTCTCACGACCAATCAATAAAAATACTTCAGGCTCTTTCTCAACCTCCTTAACAAACTCCTTCAAAGATAATAAAGTTTTCAGCTCTTCAATTTCTTCTGACTTACTTTCTCCTTGTGGTCTCTTCTTTGGAACTAGGATAATCTTCATGCCTTCAAACATAAAACTGTAACTATTGGTCTGACCGTCATGTTGTACTGCTCGATCATACTGCCATGGTCTTCCCAATAATAAATAACAAACATCCATCTCTACTACATCACACCAGATCTCATCTTTGTATTTCTTCCCAATAGAGAATGGAACACGAACTCGTCTATCCACTTTCACTTCTCCTCCTTTTCTCAACCATGCTAACTTGTATGGATTCGGATGTTTCTCTGTCTTCAATTTCAACTTTGTCACAGCCTCGGTTGAAATAAAATTATCACAGCTTCCTGCGTCAATCACGAATTTACACACCTTTCCCAGAATAGTACATGTCGACTGAAAGATATTACTCCTCAACCAACTAGCTTCTTCCTGCTTCGGTGTTAAACACGATCTCCTCAGCATTAGGTTACAACCTTCATCTCCTGACGCAATATCCTGCTCATCCTCCTCAACTGGACTTGAACAATCTCCATCACCATCACCATCCTCATCCTCAATTTCTGCAATCATGGTTCTCTTCTTTGGCTTTGGACACTCACTGCTTTTATGACCCAATTCCTGACAATTGTAACATTTGAAACCATTGTTAACCTTTGTCTTCTCAACCTCCTTCACCACTGGTCTACTGATAGGTTTAGAAACATTAGAACTTCCTCCAACACCCTTCGCTTGATTGTTAGAATTAGGAAACACACCACCTCCTCGTCTCCCTTGTTTTTCCCAAGCCAACGCTTTCTGATGTGCTTCGGCCACAGATCTAGGATCGAACATATTAACCATATCCTGAATCTGCATTCTCAATCCCCCAATGAACCTAGATGTCAGCTGCTCTTCTGTTTCCATAATATCATTCCTTGCAATAAGTTGATAGAATTCATCAGCATAGTCATTCACAGATTTCGTCCCTTGTCTCAAGTTCTGCAAAAGTTGATACATCAAAGATTGATAATTATAAGGTAAGAACGTTGCTTTCATCAATTTCTTCATCTTCTCCCAAGATTCAATCTTTGACTTCCCCATACGTTCACGTGTAAGCTTGGTTTGCTGCCACCATGCCAAAGCTCTACCCCTCAGTCTCGTAGCAACCAACTTCACTCTACGATGTTCTGGAACTTCTTTGAAGTCAAAAATTTCTTTAACATTAGCTACCCAATCTAGAAACTCCTCCGCTTGCATACCACCCTTGAATTCAGGAATTTCTGTTTTCATCCCCGACTCCCACTTGTGATCATATTCAGAGTAATTTCTTCCTTGACCTCGTCCTTGTCCTCGAACACTACCACCATCATACTCCTCTTCAAAATCGGATGTATATTGTTGTCTATCTCGTCCACCCACATCTCTACTACCATTACGTCTTCCACCATCATCCCTTCTATCTACATTCCTCCGTTCACGATCATTCACGTTCCTCCCACGCCTTTGATCATTTTCAACACTTCTGTCTCGATTGGAATGTGGTGATGCTCTACTACCCCCATGGTTAGATTCTGGTGAAACCCTTCTCCGATTTTGATTCATCTCCGTCATAAGCTTCTCTAACCGGCCAATTCCTTCGTTAAGCTTTTCACTAAAGTTCTCATTGATTCTTTGCTCCATCTCATCAGCTTCTTCTCTTCGATACAAAGCTTCTACGTTTTGGTGGCGATTAGCTCTTCTTGGCGGCATACTTGAAAACTTCACCAACTCTTCAACACCTCAAAATTCAAACACTTTTCGGACTTTGATCCAAAATGAAACGGATCGAAGACTTCCACTTTGTAGCAAATCGCGATGAACATGATGGACAAAGTTTCGGCTTCCAATTCAATTTCGATCAATCAATCTTCGAACAATGATGACTCTTCTTCCTTTCGGCCACGGTTTAACACTTCAAGCACTCGGCTTCTCTTCAAACTTCAAATTCTTCAAAATGATTAGGCTCCAAGTCTCGATCTAGCTATGATTGGCTAGAACAAGCTCTGATACCAAAACTGACGCAGCGGATTAATCAAAACAATGTAGATCGTTGAAAGTAGCAGTCGATGGATTGAAAGAATACTGGAATGCTCGAATTCGTTGATCCGAAGATACCGAACTCTAGCTATCTCGAACTCGTTGATCGCGCACGATACCGGGTTCAAAGATCTTCAATTCTTCAAGCGTTGATCAAGCGCACTTGATTCCGCGAATCGGCTTCTACAATCGTTGAATCGAGCACACTCGATTATCCGAAAGAGGAGATAGGAGATTACACTCAACTACCAATTTGAATGAAAGCACAAAGCAATCAAAAGAGAATTTTATTCAATATTCAACCCACCTTTACAAAATGACCATACATGCCTATTTATAGGCTACAACTCAACATAACAGAAAAATTCAAAAATTTTACAAGTACTTAGGTCGTGAGCGACCTACGACCTAAAATGGTTTGACCTAAGAATATACGCGACTTAGCATAGGTCGGCAGCGACCTAACAACAAACAGTTACAACACACTGACTTGACGACTTAACAATCAACGGAAGACTTGATTTTAATGGCGTCCTCAGTCCTCCCTGTCGCACCCCCCATCTCCTTCGTCCCCAGCAAATACAATTCCATTCTGTCCCCTTCATCCCCCAACTCCCCTGGAGCCCCCACCCAACAAGAGTTCCCACCCCGCGTCCCTCCGCCTCCACCCGGATCCAAACAGCCGCTATGCATCGAGATACCTGCCAAAACGTATGCTCAGGTTGCGAGCTCTGCTCCTCGTTCCCCCCTCCTACCCAACCCCCCGGCCAGAAGACGTCACCCACTGCCTCAGTTCAAAAATGTGCGCCATACGGTTGAATTTCTAAAAAAAGAAAACCGTTGCCTTCGCTGTGCAGGCCTCCGACACGTGGCGCAGTCTTGCAGAGATGCAAAGATTTGCTATAAGTGCGGATTTTTCGGGCATCCACAATCTCACTGTCCCAATAAAATCCCTAGTCAGCCTCAGGCTCGAATAACTAGCAAAGTCCCCTCCTCTTCCAATAAGGACAAACAACCCTCTGCCGGCTGGGCCCCAATGTCCAATCCCCTCTCAGATCGTACGAAACCCTTCAGCTCCCCTAGACAAATCATTTCCCCTGCATCTCCTCATAGCCCACCCCATGCCCCTAAACAGCATCATTATTCATCTCCAAACCCTAAAACTTTCGCAATGGCAGACCCTTCACTACTTCTCGTCGCAAACATTATCTCTGGCACCTGGTCCCTAGACTCCCTCCGCCACACGCTATCCTCTACATTCCAACACAGAGACTGGCCTCTCTGGCTTCAATCCGACAACAGCTTCATCTTCTACTGCCCCTCATTCCTTATCAGAGACCAAATCCTCCAAAGATCGACCATCCCTACAACCGCGGGAACTATACAATTCCACCCCTGGTCTGAGCTGGACCGCCCCGCGCCGACATTGGACCCACCTTCATGGGCAAGAATCTCTGGGTTCCCTGAACTACTCCGTTTCAACTCAGAAGCCATTTCGGAAGCTGTTAAGCCAGTAGGTAGATTCCTGGCTCAGGACGATTGCGAATGGGCTGAGCTTGACCACCGTTTTCTATACATCCAAATCCAGTTCTATAGTGGCATCATCTCCCCATCTTCCTATGTCTCGGTCCTTAACAACACTGAATACCTCCTTCGTATAGAAAGATGGGAACACGAGCACCCGAACAGGCGCCCAGAGAACCACCTGCTAGGTTTCGACTACGAAAGGCACTTCCCTATCTTCGAGCAACACATCCAGATAGACGACCTAGAGTCAGACGAAAGATTTGACGTCCTGAACTACTCCCCCATCTTCTCAGGCTCCCCACCGGCGCCTGGCCCTATTTACGACCAATCCTTCGAGGTGGTGGGCCCAAGAGGTTGGGACCCATGGCCAGTCCAGGAACACAGGTGGGACCCCTTCTCTGACCTGGACCTCTCATCCCCGCTCTTCCAGCAAATTCCAACCACTCCGCCCCCATCCGTCCCTCCTCATCCTCCCCCCAACCATGCCCCTCATACAAACACCCAATCTCTTCCGGTGCAGATCCTCCACTCCCCACTCCAAGCTGACCCCCCCTCTCCCACTCTTCAATTCCCTATCCACAGCCCAGAGGAACTCAGTCAAGTGGCCCCTCCTAGAACAAATCAAGAGCTTCAGCCCGACACTCAAGCGGTAGCACAGTGGTCTCAGCCAATCACACCGACAGCGGTGCGTCGTAGCTCCAGACTGGACAGAGCAGCATCGCATCCTGGTAGTTTCTTTAAACACGTTGTCTTTTCGTCACTTAATAAAAGCTTAAATAAAAAAATGGCACGTTGCATGGGAGTTAACTTGCATGGAGAGCATTACTCCTCCATGCAGGCACTAGAATCGGAGCGCTTATCATTCTCCCAATGAAGCTAATATCCTGGAATACACGGGGGTTGGGGGACCCCAGCAAAAGACACGCTGTTAGCCTTGTCATATCCCCTCACAAAGTAGACATTCTTTTCCTGCAAGAATCCAAACTATCAGACCCAAACCCCAACATACTCAGACAGATCGGTGGGCCATTCCTAACTGGGTGGGCCCACATTAATGCTGTCGGCTCGTGCGGCGGTATAATGACAGCCTGGAATGAATCCGTGTGGTCCCACTGCCAAACTTTCTACCACACTTCAGCCCTACATGTAGCCCTTCGACACTTACAAACTAACACAATCTTCTTCTTCACAAATATCTATGGCCCACACAACCCTCGAAATAGAAACGACCTCTGGACAAACTGTCTCTCCTTCTCCTCACACATCAATGGCCCCTGGGTCGTTGGAGGAGATTTCAACACCACCAAATCCCCAACAGAAAGGAACTCTGGCAACCTTTCCCAGGACTCCGAAGCCTTTAATCAGTTCATCAACCAGTGCTCCCTAATTGACCCACCCATTAATAATCGCCTTTTCACCTGGTCAAACCGCAGATCTGACCCATCCCTCGCAAAACTAGACCGCTTCCTTTTCAACCCAGCCTGGGAGGACTTATTTCCCCTCTCCATCGTCTCGGGCCTAGCCACTGTTATCTCCGACCATTGCCCACTCCTCCTAGACACGGGTTCCCTAGCTTGCCACAACAGACCCTTCAGGTTCGAACGTCTCTGGCTCCTCGAGCCATCCTTCGACAACTTCATCAGAGAAATCTGGACTCAGCCCTCCCCCATACAATCTGCCACAGCCAGGGTAGTCTCCAAGCTCCGCTCTCTCCGAAAAATCATCAAACCCTGGGCCAAATCAGTTTGGGGCTCCATTCGTTTGCGCATCTCAGCCATCCAAGATGAGATTCTTGACCTTAATATCCTGGAAGAAACCTCCCCGCTCCCTGATCCGGACCGCTCTCGTCTGAGAGAGCTGGAAGCGGACCTTGACAGGTTGCTACTGCAAGAAGAAATTGGCTGGAAGCAACGGTCCAAAGCGAAATGGATCGAAGACGGAGACAAGAACACTGCCTACTTCCACCGTCTTGCCAACGGCAGACGTAGATCCAATCACATCCCCGAAATCACTCACGACAACATCACTACCACTGATCAATCGGCCATCCTCAAACTCTTCACCGACCATTACCGATCCATTCTTGGCCTTCACCCCCCTCCTCTCCCCCCAATCGATTGGAATCTGATCTACCCGGTTAACCCCCTCATCCCCATTGACCAGCCCTTCACTGAAGAAGAAATTTGGGCAGCGCTTAAAAGCATGTCGGACGATAAGGCTCCTGGCCCAGATGGTTTCGGGCCTCTCTTCTTCAAACACTACTGGGAAATCGTCAAGTACGACATCATCGAAATGTGCTCTGAATTCCATACCAATCCAAATTCTGTGGACCGCATCAACTACGCAAATATCATTCTTCTCCCAAAATCCCCAGGCGCCACCTCCCTCTCGTCCTTTCGCCCCATTAGCCTCCTGAACACAACCTTTAAGATCATAACCAAGGTCCTAGCCAACCGCCTCCAGAGCGTCATAGCCCCCCTTATTGGAATCGAGCAATCTGCATTCATCTCGGGCCGTAACATCATGGACTGCGTAGCAATGACCCAGGAGATCATTTCCTTTTGCCACTTGACCTCAACACCAGGAATGCTACTCAAACTAGATTACTCAAAAGCGTTCGACTCTGTTAACTGGCAATTCATAGGGGAGCTAATGGCACACAGAGGCTTCCCCACAAAATGGTGTAACTGGATATCCTCTATACTCAACTCAAGCATGTCCTCGATAGCCATCAATGGGATCTCGGGGGGCCTAATCAAATCGGCCCGCGGACTGCGACAAGGTGACCCACTTTCTCCCCTACTCTTCGTTCTGGTGGCCGATGTGTTCAATCGCATGATCAAATTAGCAATTTCGAACAACATCTTTCAGGGTATCAACCTCCCCAACTCTAACCTAACCATATCCAACCTCCAATTCGCGGACGACACCATCCTATTCGCATCACCCACGATCAACCACATCCACTGCCTCAAAGTAGCACTATATTCATTCGAACTCATATCAGGCTTGTCCATTAACTTTAGCAAAAGTTCCATCATCATGCTCGGTAAAGCTGATAACCTCGGGCCAACCTGTTCCAGCCTGCTCAACTGTAAGATTTCACACTTCCCCATCTCCTACCTCGGTGTCCCTATCCGTCCAACCAAATTGCATAGATCCGATTGGTTCCCCCTCATCGCCAAGATAGAAAAAAGACTCCACTCATGGAAAGCCCATTCCTTGTCCTCAGCAGGGCGCCTAGTCCTCGTTAAATCCGTTCTATCATCGATCCCCACTTACTGGATGTCACTATACAAACTCCCTTCCTGGATAATCAAAAAAATCGATTCAATCAGAAGTTCCTTTCTGTGGCACGGTAGCAACATAAAGAGGCTCGTAAACTGGCAAACTGCCTGCCTTCCCCTGACAAACGGTGGCCTTGGAATCACTAATCTAATTGACTTCAACTTATCGCTCCTCGCCAAATGGCTCTGGCGATTCCTAACCCCTGGCCCCACCCTCTGGAAATCATGGATCACCACCCTACACTATCACTCTAACCCTCACCTTGTCCTCCACGCCCCCAATGGCATAAAACCATCCCCCTTCTGGTCTGGAGTAGTTTCGACCCTACCACGCGTCAAAAGGCTTTTCCACGTCAACCCGGGAAACGGGGCTAATTGTCTCTTCTGGTTAGACACTTGGCACAATCAACTTCCACTCTCCTCCATCCTCCCCAACCTCTTCGCTCACACAACTAATATCTTCACCTCCATCTCCGACATTTCCACTTCGGGCCCAGCCCAGCTTCTCCCGGCTTCATACTTTGACCTCTCTACCCTCAACGAAATTCACCTCGCCTCCTCAATTCTCCGCAACACCCATCTCAACTCCCGACCAGATTCCTTCACCTGGGCACCCAACCCCTCATCCGGCTTCTCCGTTGCCTCCTGCTACGCCCACCTAAACAACCCTGGACGACTATTCACCTTCCCCAGACTCTGGAAGTGCAGGATTCAGCCCCGCTTTGCTTTCCTGCAGTGGTGCCTCATCCATGGGCGAATTAACACAAGAGACAGACTCCTCCGCCATAACATTGTAGTAGACCCCAGCTGCGTCCTATGTTCCACCTCAACAGAAAGTTTGCAACATCTCTTCTTCGAGTGTGATTTTGCTGTCAGGGTCTGGGCGGCGACAACTGCTCACATCCTCGGACATATCCCCACGTTCACCTCATTTTTCGACCACTGGCAGAACAACCCCCCCAACTACCACATAGATCTCACGGTTGCTATTTTCAGTTGGTGGATCTGGGCCGAGCGCAATGCACGTGTATTCTGCAAGCCCATATCCAGCCTTGAAGAAACCTGTAGACGTATTACTCACCATTTCTCATCTATATCAGGTCGTAGCTTCTCCGCTCCGTTCAGGCTGAGACTTCCTCACCCCAGCTCCCCACAGGCGGAATCCTCGGGCAGCACATCAGCAGTTCCTACTGACAGGCATCGTGGGCACCACTAAACCGCGACTTAGCTCCGGCCTTTTCATCACTGTGCTTTTTTCCACTATATGTATTTTGTTTATATAACTCTGTCTGCTACTCAATACTTTTTGGCCAGCGATCAGGCTTGTTGATCGCAATATTTACTAATTTATATAATATCTAATCGGCTGTGTAGTGCCACGCTACACAACCGTGTTGCTCAAAAAAAAAAACAATCAACGGAAGAGATCCACGCGGCATAAGAATCAATGACCTCCAGAGCTTTGCGACTTAAGAACTTTGCGGTATCCCAACTCAATGACTTAAAGAAATCAATGGCATCTAGAGCTTTGCGACCTAAGAATGAACGGCATCCTTTCGTTTGCGACCTAACAGAAGCGGCTTCAGAAATTCTTCGCGACCTAAGGCCTCGCGACCTAAGTCTCCGCGACCCAAGACTTTGCGACCTAACTTAGCCGTTCCGTTTTCTTGCGACCTATCATAGGTCGTGATTTGCTAGGTCGTAGCACCTTCTCAGCTCGTTCCAGCGACCTATCTCCTTGTTTTAACTCGGCAGCCCCCAACCCATTAGGTCGTAGTTCTTTCCCAGGTGATATGTTAAGTCGTTCCCACGACCTACACCTTAACTCGTTAGCTCGTATGCGACCTAAAAACAAGTTAGGTCGTTCCAGTATCTTGTTAGGTCGTAGACAACCCAGACCCTTCTCCTTAGGTCGTAAACTCGGGTTAACTCCTTCCCCTGGTCTCCAGTTAAGTCGTAGCTCCTGCTCACATGCTTCCTTAGGTCGAAGACGACCTATAGTTACTTCTTTAAGTCGTGTGCGACTTAGTTCCTTAAGTCGTGTACGACTTAGACCTTCATCCTGAGCTGCATCACAAAGCAACTTCAATTCAGTTTTAAAGTCCAAACCATCTCAGATCTAAACAAGATCATTTCAACAACTAGATCAACAACTTCAGATTCATCTGGGAATAAGGCTTCAAGATCAAAAGCAAACTAACAATTCAGGATTCAAATTTCATCTCAGCAGTTTCCAATTTCCAATATTCTTTCCAGATTCTAGGCCTCTGTTTTTAATAAAGTGAGTAAACACACTTCAAATCTTTTCCATAGATCAGCAAATTTGAAATGAAGTGTGATAAATGTTCATATGATTGTTAACATGAATTATATATATATATATATATTGTTATCCCGCCTTTTGGCAAGGCCGTAATACCAAGGACTTAACTAGAAAACGGTGACATATCGTCTCGGAAGTCGGTTACACGTAAGGATCGCTACGGATATCGATGAAATTTGTTCAGGTCCGGATCGGGCTACAATTGATAAGGCACGTCAAGCAAAGCCGTGGGAACCAACGATCCAAGTTTCAAGTCAATCCGAGTTCGTACGCTCAAGATATCGCCGATGAAAAATGGAAGAAACAACCTTGTATTCGAATCGGTTAAGGTCGACTCGATCGTCTTCGAATCCATCCCCTTTCGTCTGCTTCGAATCCATCGTTTACGCTTACCTTCGAATCCATCCCCTATCGTCTGCTTCGAATCCATCGTAGACGCTTACCTTCGAATCGAGGAGACACAGCTTCACTTCGAATCGATTGGTACATGACCTCACTTCGAATCGATGAGACACAGCTTGCCCTCGAACCCACCATCTTCGAATCCAAGCCATGGATTCGACCCAGTCAATCAGGAATGGAAACCGGATCGATTCGAAGAAAGCGCACCACGTCACCATCTTCACCAACAGGAAGATCGATTCGAACGAATCGATTAGAGCATATCGATTCGAACGACTCCAGAATACGAAAAACACCAACTTAAATCGATCATAACTCGAGTTCTACAAGTCCAAATCCCATGAAATTTTCACAGAAGCTCAAATACATGATGAAGAATGTACACACCAAATTTCAACTCGATTGGACGATTTCTTGATCGATTCGAACCAAGGGTCGAATCGATCCCAAGGCGGGCCCAGATCTCCAGATTTCGGCCATGTGGGCCCCCTGACGTGCCAGAACTGGTCTCCCCTCATTTTGGGCGAAATCCCAGCCTCCAACACCTATAAATAGACCCCCTGGTCATTCAGAAAAGGGGTCGGAGAATTCTAAGTACTGAAGAGCGCCCAGATTCTGCCAGATTTACTCCAGAACACCGCCGCTGCTTTAGATTGACACTTAGCATTTGAATTCAGTTGTATTACATTATCAACTACTGTAATATTCAAGGAATCGAGCAATAAAATCATCAAACTTCATAGTGGACGTAGGCAAAACGCCGAACCACTCTAAATCGCTTGTCTTTGCAATTTACTTTCTGTTATTCGGAGTTTTTGTTAGATAATCCACAGTTTTAATTTTCATTCTTCACCTTTATCTCTTCAAAAACTTCCGAAGAGTGTTGTGCCCATTTTTGGTACAAACACTTTGGTGCTTTCACTGAGAAAAAACCAGCTTTTTTCTCCTGCTCCTTGGATCTACCGTCGATACCGGATTGCACAAATCCAAGAGGAAGATCCAAATCTTCGATTCACAGTCCTTCCATTCTACTCAGATTTGCATAAAATCTAGGAAAAGGATTCATCGTTCAAAATGGTTAGCACGAGAACCACTTCTGCAGCTCCAGGACAAGAAGGTAGGGATGGACAAAATCCTGCTCAACAGCAGCCACCCAACCAAGACAACACTACCCACTCGGATCCATCTGGGGCAGTCACTAGACAAGAATTTCAGATGTTACTCCAAGAATTGACTCAGAGTCGGCAACAGTTAGCCGAACAGTTGCGAGCTAATATTGAGTTGACAAATCAACTGAATCGCCAGGGCCGTAGGAGGTCCAGAAGGGAAGATGTTTCCCGCTCACCCACTGAAAGTTCTGCCTCGTCTGATTATCATCGTAGATCTACCCGTCCCCGATTAGACGGAGATTATGCTCAGACTACGGGATATCAGCCCGCCCTGACTGTCGGGCAATTGAGGGTAGGACCATCAACCAGCTTCCAGGCTGGGCCATCAGCACGGGGTGGCCGCACTTCACAATATACTACGGACAATCATGTCACAGCTGCGACAGCGGAAACAAGGGTCGATACCCGATATCTTCCAGATTCGGGTAATCAACAGCAAGGGCGTACTTCTGAACCATACGTCCAGGAAGACGCTGAGCCAAGGAGGCGAAACTTGGACCGTCGACAGCGCCCGGTCCAAACTCGCATTGTGGAACCCGACCACACCTTAGCTCAGCAGGCTCAAAATGTAGCAATGCCAGACATCTCGACTATGATACGTCAGATGATCCGTGAAAGCCAAGGACTTACCAATGACGATTGGGGAATTTCTCGAAGCCATACTCCTTTCACGGACGAAATACTATACGCTGAACCTCCTCGGCGATTCAGAATGCCAACTCTCCCTATGTACGAAGGAAGTTCTGATCCCAATCAGCACATACTGAAATACGAATGGTCAATGAGCGCCGCAAGGGCCGACGATGCAGTGAAATGCCGCAGCTTCCCCATTTCATTGGGTGGAATTGCGACAATGTGGTTTACAAGGCTACCCCCAAGATCTATCTCTTCATTTGACCAATTAGCTAAGAAGTTTGTTGAACAGTTCCGTATGCATGTTGCCAGACCCAAAGATGTTAACACCCTGTCCAATGTTACCCAGGCTCGTGGGGAAACATTAAGGCGTTACTTGGAAAGATTCCATGCGGCATGCGTGGAAATTAGTAATCCCAACGACAACTCAATTTTAATGGCATTGACAAAGGGAATTGATCCCGATTCTGAATTTGGAAACTGGTTAGCCGGAAAACCCCCCGCATCGTTGGACCGTTTCTACTCCAAAGCCGCTCAATTCTTACGGCAAGAGGACGCAAAACAGTCTAGGAAGCAGGACGATGCAAAACCCGGAAGTGAGGGAATACAAAGCAATGTCGCAGTTAAACAGTCCGGTGACAATTCCGGAAAAGTCCAGTTAAACATACAGAACAAGCAAACCCAGCCAAGAGGTGGCAATGGTCAGAATAAGAAGAGAGACCCGAATCCGGGCCCACGGCGAAGGGCTCCGATGTTTGAAAGTTATACACCGTTAAACACATCACTGGAAAATGTGTATTTGCAAACTTGCAACACAGAACAGTATAAGAAACCCGCTCCGAAGCGGTCGTCAGAAAGGCAGATTCAGACGGGAAAGTTTTGTAGGTTTCATGAGAGCTATGGCCACAATACTAATGACTGTCTCCATTTGCAAGATCTGATAGAAAAATTGATCAGGGAGAGGAAGTTAGATCAATTCGTACGGGCGCCGCAATCTGGTGGTGCGGGCCCATCGAATCCAAACCGTGCGCAAGATCAGGAAAGACAAGAGGAACCCGCTCGTACAGGCGGGAGGCTAGTTATCAATACCATAAGTGGTGGTCATCATCCAGCGGACAGGAGCTGGAGGGAAATGGAGTCGTATGCTAGCTCTATCCGGCATGCGAGCTTCGAATGTTGCAGTAATTGTGAGGATGGAGCCCCGGCTAAGCAACAAAAAACGATGTCTGACGATATCATATTCAGAAGCAGAGATGCTGACAAAATCGAAGCTCCAACGATTGATCCACTGGTCATATCTGCCCAGGTCGGTCCTGCTTGGATGAAGAGGATCCTGGTTGACAGTGGAAGTTCTGTAAACATTCTATTCAAGCGAGCTTACGATTTAATGAAGATGGAAGCAAAGGACCTGAAACCCTGCCAATCCCGGGTTCATGGCTTCAATGGCAGTGCAACGATACCTACTGGGATAGTAGAACTACCAGTGGAACTGGGGATCGGAGAGCGCAGGAGAGTCCGACTACTGCAATTTGTTGTTCTTGACATTGCTTCACCGTACAATGCATTCCTGGGTCGACCAGCTCTCGCTGAATTCAGGGCAGCCATTGCCCCGTGGTGTTTGACTTTAAAATTCCCAACCGATCATGGTATAGGAATCGTTCAAGGAGATCAGGCAGCAGGAAGAGCCTGTTATGTTGCTGAATTGCGAGAAGCACAGAAGAAGGAGAAAGGAAAGGGCGTAGAGGAATCTCTCTGCGTCCGTTTTTCTGATAATTGACAACTGACGCCTGGGCCCCGGCCCGGGCACCACTACCAATTCCTTAGAGATCTTGACCCTAGAGATAGCGAAGATAAAGCTGAAGTAGAAGAGGATCAAGCGTCTCCAGCCGAACTGACTGTGGACGTCCCGGTCAGTGAGGATGACGACTCAAAAGTACTGAAAGTTGGATCTCAACTGGGAAAACAGATACAACAGGAATTGGTTGAATTTCTTCAGGCGAATCTTGATGTCTTTGCCTGGACGCACTCCGACATGTGTGGAATCTCACCGAACATTGCAAGTCACTCTTTAAATATTGATCCGCGACATGTTCCGGTCAAGCAAAAGAGGCGTGGTATGGATCCAGAGAGATCTGCCGCCCTTAAAGAAGAAATTGACAAATTACATTCGAATGGTTTCATCCGAGATGCTCTATACCCAGAGTGGGTGTCAAATCCGGTAATGGTTCGGAAACCGAACGGGAAGTGGAGAACTTGCGTCGATTACTCTGATTTAAACAAAGCCTGTCCAAAAGATAGTTTTCCACTTCCCCGAATTGACCAACTCGTTGACTCAACTGCAGGTCACGAATTGTTATCCTTTATGGATGCTTATTCAGGTTATAATCAGATACCCATGCATCTACCCGATCAAGAACATACTAGTTTCGTAACCGATCTGGGACTCTACTGCTACAGAGTCATGCCCTTTGGTTTAAAGAATGCCGGAGCAACTTACCAACGCTTGGTTAATCGAATGTTCGCTGATCGGATCGGGAAGACCATGGAAGTCTATGTGGATGACATGTTAGTTAAGTCCCGATTTTCCACAGATCACGTCAAGGATTTAAATTCAATGTTCTGTATCTTGCGTGAGTATGGAATGAAGCTTAACCCGCTAAAATGCCACTTCGGCGTCGCATCCGGAAAGTTTCTAGGGTTCATTGTTAACGCTCGTGGGATAGAGGCAAACCCCGAGAAGATCTGGGCAATAAGGAATTTGCAAACTCCAAAGACCATCAAGCAAGTCCAGAGTCTCAACGGGAAGGTAGCAGCGCTAAGCAGGTTCATCTCGAAATCCACTGATAAATGTATTCCTTTCTTTGATCTAATCCGGAAAGGGAAACGAAACTTTGAATGGACCACGGAATGTGAAGGCGCATTCCGATCGCTGGTTCTACACCTCTCTACGCCACCGATTTTGTCGAAACCAATTGATCACGAACAGTTATACCTTTATCTGGCGGTATCCGAGCATGCGATCAGTGCTGCTTTGGTCCGGGAAGAAGATCGAGTGCAGAAACCGGTCTATTATGTCAGTAAACGATTAACCGGAGCTGAGAGAAATTACCCCAGGTTGGAAAAACTGGCTTACTGCTTGGTCATTGCCTCGAGAAAGCTTCGTCCTTATTTCCAAGCACATCCGCTTACTGTGTATACCGATCAGCCGTTACGACAGGTCCTCACGCGGCCTGAGACGTCTGGAAGGTTACTCAAGTGGAATATTGAACTTAGCCAATTTGACATTACTTATGCTCCGCGGAGAGCCATTCAAGGGCAAGTCCTAGCTGACTTCATAGCTGAATTTACTGTTCCTGACGAATTACCTGAAACCAGCGAGTCTCCTGAATATATATGGAAACTTTATACAGATGGTGCATCAAACGATCGATGTTCGGGCGCTGG
Source organism: Allium fistulosum (assembly GCA_030737815.1). Lineage (NCBI taxonomy): Eukaryota > Viridiplantae > Streptophyta > Magnoliopsida > Asparagales > Amaryllidaceae > Allium > Allium fistulosum. Next base: position 1,284,770,523 of record CM060905.1, read on the forward strand.
AGTTGTACTAGAGACCCCCGAAGGTCGATCCATATGCTATGCTTTGAAGTTTGATTTTCACGCAACCAACAATGAGGCCGAGTATGAAGCCCTGTTGGCTGGGTTAAAGCTTGCCAGAGATCTGAAAATTATCGCTATAGAAGTATATTATGATTCACAGTTGGTTGTCTGTCAGGTACGAGGAGAATATCAAGCGAGAGATCGAAGGTTAGCTGCTTATCTAGCCCGAGTTCAGGAAGCGCTGGATCAATTTGATTATTATGCTATTTACTACATACCACGAGATCGCAATCAAAAGGCTGATTCATTGGCAAAGTTGGCCAGCACAGGTGAAGCACAGCAAATGGGACTCGTCCCGGTCGAAACTTTGCCTTCCCCGAGCATCGATCAAATCAAAACAACTGATGTGTTAGAGACCTTTCCCAGTAGAGAATCATGGATGACTCCGTATCGAAATTATATTGAGAATGGAATACTGCCTGAACACCGAAATGAGAAAAGGCAAATTCTACGAAAAGCTTCGCGGTTTATCATTCAGGACGGGATCATGTATAGAAAAGGTTATTCTGTTCCACTCCTCCGGTGTATCGCTCACGACGAAGTCAAACGAGTGTTACATGATGTGCATGAGGGAGAATGCGGCGATCACACCGGTGGACAAGCGCTTGCTAAGAAGATACTCAGATATGGATATTACTGGCCGACCGTAAATCGAGATGCTGCCAATTACGCCAGGAAGTGCGACAAGTGCCAAAAACACGCTCGAATTCCAAGAGCCCCGCCTACCGAGTTAACTCAAATGGTCAGTCCCTGGCCGTTCGCTATGTGGGGTATCGATATCATTGGCGCTTTGCCTCTGGCGAAAGGTGGTGCGAAGTATGCCATCGTTGCAGTTGATTACTTCACGAAATGGGCTGAAGCCGAAGCTCTCGCAACGATTACGTCAAAGAAAGTGATAAACTTTGTGGTCCGCAATATCATTTGCCGATTTGGACTCCCGCACACCATCGTCACTGATAACGGGACCCAATTCGAAAGTTCAGAGTTCAAGAGTTTCTGCCAACGATTTCATATTCATAAAAAGTTCTCTGCAGTCGCACATCCACAAGCAAATGGTCAGGTCGAAGCTGTTAACAAAGTTATCAAATCTATCTTAAAGAAGCGACTGGAAAAGGCTGGGGGCAAATGGGTCGATGAACTTCCTATGGCGTTATGGGCCTATCGGACAACTCACAAGACCGCAACTGGACACACCCCATTTTCCTTATCCTATGGCTCGGAGGCCGTCATTCCAGTGGAGACAGAAGTATTTTCTCACCGCGTAACTTATTACGATCCGAAAACAAATGCTATATTACTCGCTGAGTCTTTGGATCTGTTGGACGAGAAACGAGAAGAAGCTGATTTAAGAGCGGCCGCTTACCGAAGTCGGGTCGCCCGATTATATAACACCAAAGTTTGCCCCCGAACCTTTGATCTCGGCGATCTGGTCCTCAAGAGGGTATACCCGGTTCCTTCACACATGAAACCAAATTGGGAAGGACCGTACGTGATTACGCAACGACTTGGAGATGGCACATTCAAACTATCAACCGTGGACGGTCTAGTTTTGCCAAGAGCCTGGAACAGCGAGAGTCTCCGCCGCTACTACATATGACAGGCTTTATTCATTTCATTATGTTTTTTATTCAGCAATTTACTTTTGCATTTCGAAATTAGAATTTGTAATAAGGCAACTGATTTGCCATATTTTCTTATTTCAGCAATAAAATGCCATCTCTTCGAGCCAGAGCTGTGATTCATTAAATACAATGTACAACATCACGATGCACGAAGAGCTAAGTTCCATCACACCGTGGAATTTATTCAAGTAGGGAGTGGCTGTGAAGCAATCAACCACTCGCTAAATGAAACCCGAGCTCGGGGGCAAGCCATCACTTCAGGCCACGAAAATGGGTTGATACACGACAACCCTTCATTCAACTCCGTACTCCCAAAGTGCGAGGCGGAGTATAAACATTTTACTAACTCCGTACTCCCAGAGTGCGAGGCGGAGTATAAACATTTTACTAAACTCCGTACTCCCAGAGTGCGAGGCGGAGTATAAACATTTTACTAAACTCCGTGCTCCCAGAGTGCGAGGCGGAGTATAAACATTTTACTAACTCCGTGCTCCCAGAGTGCGAGGCGGAGTATAAACATTTTACTAACTCCGTACTCCCAGAGTGCGAGGCGGAGTATAAACATTTTACTAAACTCCGTGCTCCCAGAGTGCGAGGCGGAGTATAAACATTTTACTAACTCCGTACTCCCAGAGTGCGAGGCGGAGTATAAACATTTTACTAACTCCGTACTCCCAGAGTGCGAGGCGGAGTATAAACATTTTATTAAACTCCGTACTCCCAGAGTGCGAGGCGGAGTATAAACATTTTACTAAACTCCGTGCTTCCAGTACGCAAGGCAGAGTATAAACATACGTCAACTCCACACTTCTCCCCAGTACAGGGGGCAGAACCATAACACATAACAAGTTGAAGACAGAAAGAGAATAGATTTTCATTTCCATTATCAACAAAAAGAATCTGATTACAAAGTGTTTATGAAAAATTCTGCTAGTGGGAGCCGAATCCACATCTATACACGGCTATAGAAAAGATCGACAAAATGCTACCCTACGCGACAAAGATTTAGGAAAAGAAGTTCATTCTTTCTTCTTCCTTATCTTCTTCTTTGGAGTAGCTCCACCTGATCCGCTGCCCGACTTCTTCCTCAATCGCTTGCTCTTTTCAGGCTTGCCCTCCGGCAGCGATATGATGTCGACATCCTCCTCAGAACTGGAGGCGACGGAAGTTCTTCTAGGAGGACGAGCCGGGGGCATAGGAGAAGTAGCAGGAGGAGGGACAGGAGCGGTCTCGATCAATACAGTACCACCCGGCGAAATCACCATTAGCGGGGCAGGCCCGGGCGGACTAGAACCAACATTCCCTGCTGTCATCTCGACAGCAATCTCAGCTAAAACGTCGTCCTCACGAGATGCTTGGGCCGCATCAGATGTGCCAATGGCTGGCATAGATAAACTAGCGGCCGGAGCAGCCTCATTCACAACATCGGACGGGTTGGCAGAGGGATCGATGGGTTCATTGAGAAGCTCCTCAATCATCTGAGCGCTGAAAGAAAACATATTTGCATCTCCCTCCTCGCCAATCAAAGTAGAAGCCGTGATGGCTTCAGAAAAAACTACCCCTTGTGTTTGCTGAGAAACTGATAAGGCAAGGGGCGCAGAAACTATAGCTTCGGTCACTGAAATACGACAAAACGAAGGTTGTTAGCCAAGTGTGTTGCTTAAGGTTCTTCACAACAAAACTACGAGAAGCGTTCAAGTACCTTCCTTAGTCTGGACCGAAACATGGGTGGAATCATCGGCGGAAGATAATAACGGTTGGTCAGGATTATATGCAGGAACAGATTGGGGGTCTACCGCACCAGTAGTCTCGGGCAATGTTGAGATTACGGCTCCAACACTAGCCTCGTGATGCGCGGTCCCCGAACCTTCGCCTGTCTCTGATGATTGGACGTCGAGTCTTTCTTTCGCCATAGAAATTACCACCTCATGAAGGGTCTTCCTCTCATCCTCAGTAAGCAGGCGCATCTCCAGTTCAAAGTCGTCAAGTGCTCCATCTGGTTGCGCCGCTCTCTTCTCATTCACCAGCCGGGTCCAGGCATTATACAAGATCATGGAGTCATCTCCCAGCCACGCTAGATTTCTGTGTTCCAGCACATTAGCGTTATACGTGACTAAGAGATCGTCAAACTCAGCATCTAGCCTGGACCTCTCCTCCAAGATTTTTTCCTGAATCTCCGCTTCCACAGACTCAGCCTTGACCGCCGCCGCAGCAAGTTCGGCTCTGAGGGATACTGCTTGGTCGCAAGCCTCTTGAGCAGTAGCATTCGCATCGTCCTTCTCCTTCACCATTTCAGCGAATTTGGCCTTGAGCTCGTTCAACTCTTTAACGGCTAAGTCTCGCTCAGCTGCAACGGTGGTATTACGATGGCCCATCTCTTCCACTGTGGCACAGTGTTCTTGCTGCATCCTCGCTAGTTTGGCCACGACACCCTCGTGTTTCTTAAGTGTATCAAGCTCTGACTTTCGGGACGTTTCCACTTCGGACTGAAGAACTTGAATGATGCGTTTCTGCTTCGCAATGTCAACGTCACGTTCGGCAATGACTTTCGCCCTGTCAAAAGCTACTCTAGAAGCCTTCACGGCTGCCTTATACCACTCCTTGTACTGAGCGTAGAAGTCGTGGATGTAGTTATGAGCAGTGGTCTCAGCCTCTGGTGGAATTCTTTTGAAGTTAGGCGGGAAGATGTAGCCGTCCATGCAAATCTCCGGGTAGTCGTTTTTCATTTGGGCGAGCTTGGCAGCTCCCTCGCTTGTCAGCTCGGCCGGAGCCTGTTCAATTATAGCAGCTGCCGTTGGTTCCACTCTAGGCCGTTGAGCGTCAGGACGAGAAGATTGAGAAGGTAACTGTTGTTGATGAGATGGCCCTGGGAGGTCTACTGGGGCCCTGGGAGGCGGAGGAGAGCGAGATCGGGGTCGGTGCTGGTATCCCCGGTCTCTATCAGAGTAATCATAACCAGAACGGTTACGCGAGTAATCCCTGTCTCTGTCATAACGTTCTTGACTCGAGTAGCCTCGCCCATGGTCCCTATCTATCTCTCTCCTACGGGAGTCATAAAATGGAGAAGATTGGCGCACGTTCCGAAGCCTATCTAAAGTGGAGCCACGCCCTGACATCTCACCTGCGATAAGAAAGAATTACGGATTAAAATCCCATAAAGCAACGTTTACTATGCAGAAGTCATGAAGTGCCGTGAAAGTGTGTGTAAATGTGTAAACCCCCAAACCGACCGGAAGTGTTGACCGCACTTAAAGGAAAGGGCTCGTTCATATTTAAGACATCTTGTAATTCCTCCAACCCAGGATTATGAGAGATTGATATATAATCTGGGATAGGAATATCGTCAAGCCCTTTGAGAGAATCTCTCGAATGAGAAGGGGCGGCCTCAGAGATCATAACTCCGGGAGCGGGAAGGAACACATCTACAGATTTTCCCCCTTTTGACTTAAGTTTTTTGGAAACGGCGGCCTTGCCTTTCCGTTTTTCTCCCGATTCATCCAAGTTTCCCGAAAGGTCAGCCATCGGCTCTGAATCCGTCTGAGTTCTTTCTTCGTCACTCGCCTCGACTATTCTGATCCCGAGTGACCTCTTCGCTTTTCTCTCCTTGGGTTTCTTCTTATTTTCCTTCTTGGAGACGGACTTTGAAAATCCCTCAACAACTATGCTTTGATTAATGTCAATCAGACCCAGAACTCTTAAGTTGTAGTCGTTCAGCACCGAGTCAATGTGCCTCAGCTCGCTTGGGACTCCTTGAAGACTCCGGACAGTACTCTTGAAACGCCCTCCATCGGGCCTAGAGATAATAGCTGTAAAAGGAATGAAATGTCAATTTTAACACCGAAGAGTTATTGGTCACAGAAACAGGTTAAGGCGCTTACGTCTAGACAACCATCGCCTAGCGAAACCCGGAGGACATCGAACGTAGAACCATTCGTTTTTAAAATAGCTCAGGCGCGTCCAAGCTCCAACTACAACTTGGCAATTTCTGACTGCCTCCAAGAATGTAAACGACGGGCTATCACCCCTGCTCTTGAAGTTAAATATATGTCTGATCTCGAAGGGCCTCGGCGGGCGGAAGAGACAATCCATAAATATTACGAAGACACTATTCAGCAGCGCGTGCCCGTTGGGATGAAGTTGTGAGGGAGCGATCCCTAAATATGATAGCATCCTTCGGATATATTGATTGAAGGGAGGAAGAGTTCCAGCCGCACAAGCATGACGGTAGAATGCTGTATATCCCTCAGGCGGATTGTGCGGTCTATCGGTGGCGCTGGGCAATAGAACGTCACCAAGAGATATGTTATGCTTTAAGCATATTCGTCCCAATAAAGATTCAGAAATGTTGGACTGGACCGAGTCGACAGGGTCTTCAATAAATATCGCCTCCGGCAATTCATCTGGAGCCGGATCGATTACGTCGGCAGGAATGTCAGGAATCTCAAGCACGGGAGGAGTCGAGCTCTGCACCTCTTGTTGTTGGGAGCTCGAAGATTCCATAATTAGCTAACTCATTAGAAAGCAACATTAAGTTTATGAACAAGCCCGTGCATGCCCCAGTGTAGTGTGTGTGAACATGTCGTGCAGTGCAAGTATTATACATCACTCGAGCAAATTTAGCAGAATGAAGCGAGATGTTCGTACAACATATCTTGGGAATTTGAGAATGAACATGACCGTCATCGCTGACCGTCACTTCCACAACATCTGAACACTACGAACCAATCTCGTGTACAAGTCAGTTACATCGTTGGTTAAGTCACCGTTCCATCAACGAGCTTCAAAAAAGGAGGTCAAATCTTTCGGTCAAGTGCGACTATGCAAGGCCGAAGCTCGTCGGAGTCAAGTATGCTAAGAGTTCATTATGTTCGTCAAAGTTCAAACTTGAGATTGGTCGCAGCTCAGATGTTGGAGCAAATCAGAAGAACAAGTGTTAGGACGTTCGAATCGATCGATTCGAATCGACATAAGTCGAATCGATGCTGTTCGAATCCATACGCCTTGACTCCATTAAGGTCGACTCGATAAAGCCTTAAGAAGGAAGAGCGCTTCGAATCCATGAGCCCCACGTAGCTTTGAATCGATCAGCAGTCGATTCCTTCGAATCGATCAGGATGACATTAGCTGGGCATCGAATTGATCGAGTCGAAGTAACGACGCTCCTCCATTTTAGCACTCAAGGTCGATTCGACGCGAATGAACTCGTTCCTCAGATTCATCGAGTCAACCCCCTCTCGACTACACAGTTCCTCATAATTTTCGAGAGGAGTCGAGATTAGTGACAGCGGTTCCAGTTTTATCTTTCATTGTTCGAATCGATCCCTTGGTTACCTGGTTGAATTCGATTACAGATGAAAACTTGAAGGAGTTTGGTCAACTCGTGCAAAACGCAGAACCTTGAAAGATCGATTCGAAGAAAGGGCTCTCGCGACAGTAAGAAAGTAAAAAATGAAAGTGAAAAGAGATCCCGATATATATAGGGGACTGCGAGACGTTTCGCATCCCGGTCAGATGCAACCGGAAAAAATGGCTACAGCCTATCGATTCGAACGAGTATCTTCGAGTCGATCACTAAGAAGCCTCTATCGATTCGTAACAGGCAAAATGATTCCATCGATTCGAACTCAGGGGTACGCAGGTTACAAATCTACTTCGCATCCATCCCTCCGAATCCATCCATACAATATCAAAGCGAAGCTTCATCGATTCGAGGCGCAACGTCAGAAGAGCCAGGGAGAATGTTCGACTCCATCGATTCGAACAGCCAAGTTCGAATCCCTCAATGGCAAATCCACCAACTCAGAAAAATTCAAATCCATGCAATATCGATTCGGAGAATCATCGATTCGAAGTGCCCACTTTGAAACCCTCAACTTGAAGTGGATCAAAAAACATAGCTTCGCATCCGTCAAATACCTCTGGTCAAATGGATGAACCGTTCCAATGTAAAAAATTGCTTGTCTACTCTTACACCGATTCAGGAGAGGATCAGTACGAGAGGGTGATCATAGACAATGATAAAAGCAGTGTTTTAACTCAAATCTCAAATCGGTCCAGGAGAGGACCGACGCAGATTTCGATAGTAAACCGAACTGACAACGACTTGCGATCACGCAACGTTAATCAAAGCCAAGATAATACACGTATGCACGTATTTCTGACTAATGTTTGATCTTTATCATTTACAGGGATCGAATGTTCGTCTCGTCATGACTCAAAAAACTGACAGCCAGTTACTACTGTACGACGGTCGATTACAGCAATGCAGAATGTAACTTTCGGTAAAACATGTCATAGCTGTCCAGTGAGAGACTACAACTTTTCAAAGCACGTCATGTTTACACAAGACGTACTTTGGGGGGCAAATGTTATCCCGCCTTTTGGCAAGGCCGTAATACCAAGGACTTAACTAGAAAACGGTGACATATCGTCTCGGAAGTCGGTTACACGTAAGGATCGCTACGGATATCGATGAAATTTGTTCAGGTCCGGATCGGGCTACAATTGATAAGGCACGTCAAGCAAAGCCGTGGGAACCAACGATCCAAGTTTCAAGTCAATCCGAGTTCGTACGCTCAAGATATCGCCGATGAAAAATGGAAGAAACAACCTTGTATTCGAATCGGTTAAGGTCGACTCGATCGTCTTCGAATCCATCCCCTTTCGTCTGCTTCGAATCCATCGTTTACGCTTACCTTCGAATCCATCCCCTATCGTCTGCTTCGAATCCATCGTAGACGCTTACCTTCGAATCGAGGAGACACAGCTTCACTTCGAATCGATTGGTACATGACCTCACTTCGAATCGATGAGACACAGCTTGCCCTCGAACCCACCATCTTCGAATCCAAGCCATGGATTCGACCCAGTCAATCAGGAATGGAAACCGGATCGATTCGAAGAAAGCGCACCACGTCACCATCTTCACCAACAGGAAGATCGATTCGAACGAATCGATTAGAGCATATCGATTCGAACGACTCCAGAATACGAAAAACACCAACTTAAATCGATCATAACTCGAGTTCTACAAGTCCAAATCCCATGAAATTTTCACAGAAGCTCAAATACATGATGAAGAATGTACACACCAAATTTCAACTCGATTGGACGATTTCTTGATCGATTCGAACCAAGGGTCGAATCGATCCCAAGGCGGGCCCAGATCTCCAGATTTCGGCCATGTGGGCCCCCTGACGTGCCAGAACTGGTCTCCCCTCATTTTGGGCGAAATCCCAGCCTCCAACACCTATAAATAGACCCCCTGGTCATTCAGAAAAGGGGTCGGAGAATTCTAAGTACTGAAGAGCGCCCAGATTCTGCCAGATTTACTCCAGAACACCGCCGCTGCTTTAGATTGACACTTAGCATTTGAATTCAGTTGTATTACATTATCAACTACTGTAATATTCAAGGAATCGAGCAATAAAATCATCAAACTTCATAGTGGACGTAGGCAAAACGCCGAACCACTCTAAATCGCTTGTCTTTGCAATTTACTTTCTGTTATTTGGAGTTTTTGTTAGATAATCCACAGTTTTAATTTTCATTCTTCACCTTTATCTCTTCAAAAACTTCCGAAGAGTGTTGTGCCCATTTTTGGTACAAACATATATATATATATATGTGTATATATATATATGAGTACTGAGTATATCTGAGAATATGTCTCTGTTAAATTTCAACAGACCCAAAAATACTTTGAATCCGATATCTCTTCATATAAGTTAAATTTGATTATGGTATTCAAAGGAAAGTTGTTGTATTTACCTAATCTTGTTAAAGGAAAATATTATAATATTCATAAGAATAAATAAATGGAAATAAACTGGGAATGGGAATATACAGTGAAACAAAGATTCAAGTCAAGAAAATTAAGTTGTTAAATTGTCTAGTTTTGATTGTATATTTGGATCTGTAATTCAAAACCATGATTTTTAGTATAGATTTCATGATTTTTAATATTGGGAATGTTGAGAATTTCCTAGTTGATCGGAAATTGAATTTTTGCCTAACCTCTGGTATATGGAAGATCTGGAGAGGTCAGGATTCGTGCTGGAGGTAGCTAGTTGATCGTTGATGGTAGGAAAAATAACCGGAGAGTTTATTAATCGACGGTGAGGCTGGACGATGGTCAACTAGGGTTTTGGGTAGGTTTTTGGTCAAGGTCGGATATATGGTGAAAGTGTCGTCGTCGAAGCTTAGGGAGTGATCGGTCCTGGGGGAACAGTCGCAAGGGGTCAAGACGAAGCCTGGGCCGGAGTTTCGTGGCCACCGGTGATCTGTGGTGGTGGTGCGGGAGGCTTTTGGATGATCGATTTTGTACTTGGGTTTCACTCTTGTAGCTCGATTTTTGTTTGCAGTTGTATTCGTTGTTCTGGGTAGCCGTGTGGGACGGTGGAGTGGTCAGTGACTTGCTGAAGGCTTCGGCGATGATCGGAGATGGTCGGAGGGTTGGTGCACGTGCACGCGTGCACGTCAATGGCTGGTGAAGTTTGGATGTGGGTTTTTCCCTGGGAACGAGCTCGAGAATATTGTCGAGCGACTTGAAGGAGATGTTAATACGAGAGATGCTCGGAGGAATCTCATGATTTGCTCGGGTTGATGATAGTTTGGGCTCGGCCTGTAACAACTGTATATGCTTAGTTGATAAGTAAATCAAGTTTAAAGGTTGATCAAAAAGAATAAGTTTCAAAAGAAAATAATAACCAAGTTCTAAACAAAGTATTGATATGTTTAAACAAGTTTTACAAAGTTAAACTTTAAAGTTGTTTGTTAAAGTAATTTTATAATAGGTAAATTCCTATATGTTTTCAAGGTGATTTTAATAATGAAATTAAATCAAGGATTAATTATTTAAGGATGGGTAATTAGCTAATGAAATCATTTAAGGAGTAATTTTTTTATTTTTTTATTAAGATAATTAATTAAATGGTAAATAATTTGAGTAATCAGTTTAAAGGATTTATTTATTAATTCATTAAGGAAATTAATTAATCTATTTAAGGTTAATTACTTAATGTAATTAATTAAAGATAATTACTTAATGAAAGTAAATAAAGAATAATTACTTTATGTCATTAATTAAGGTGGGTAATTAATGGACAAATTTCTAAATATAATTTATTAAATGATAATTTCCTGATGAAAGTAATTAAAGAAAAATTACTTGATGGAAAGTAGTTAAAGAATAATTATTTAATGGAAATAATTAAGAGTTAATTAATTAGTGTAATTAATTAAAGGATTGATTAATCAGGGAGATAAATAAAGAGTGTGATTAATTAAAGGATAATTAATCATTGTAAGTAATTATAGAAAAATTAATTCAAGTAATTAATTAAGGATCAATATAACCAATGTGAATGGGTAAGGTTAACTAATTTGTGTAATTAATTAAAGGTTAATTACTTAATGATTAATTAAGATGTTAAATAAAGAATAATTAATGATTTGGGTTGTCATTAATTAATGGTTTAGTACGCAGGATTTAAAGGTAATTGAAGTAATTAATTTAAATTAATTAGGAATGGAATGACTAATTTAAGCTTGCATATGAATGATATTGGATGCTTTGGATTATTGTTATACTTGGTATGTGATTGTGATGCAATATGATAGGGTGTTGGATATGGATTATCTATTAGGAATAGAGTTGCTATGTGAATCTGTTACTATGAGTATCAATAGATTTGTTAAAACTTAATCAGCTTTGTTTTTAAGATGATATTGTGTTCGAAGAGATCGGGGCCGGGTATCAATAATACCCGAAACCACTTCGATTTTTAATCTACATGATTCTATTTGGATTTGTTGTGTGAAATCAATAGACTGAGATGGAATAATATGGACCTTTGAACTAAGTAAGAATACTTAGAATTTTATTTGTGAAATAATTTTTGAGCATAACAAGTAACGAACTCGTAGTGAAGTACGAGTTACCCGGGTTTTCTTTAATGATTTGAATTTAGTATTTCAATTTATATGGGTTTACTCACGCTGGTTTCCAGCCTGACCCGGGTGTTACTTTTATGTAATGCTCAGGTCAGACCGAGTATTACAGATTTTCAAGTTAGGACGTCCTAGAGCTCAGGAGGCGAGCTGGATGACAGGAACGTATGAGTGTATCCCGCTGTGACATATTGTTGTTTATCTGGGACATGTTGATTTTATCTGTCCATTGTGTATGTAAATGTTGTAACTATGATGTATTGAATATAAATTAACAGATACAATTTCCCTTTGTATAACTGCTATCATTTGATATTATATTTTGATCTGCTACGTTTTCTGAGAATCAGTGTTGTGTTTCTATTTCTTCTTCTTCTATCTCTTTCTTCTTTTCCTAACTATCTAGAATTTTCGCAATCAAAAATTTCGGGTCGTTTCATTTGGTATCAGAGCAGAAGGTTAAGCGAGAACCTTGGCTCTAGTGGGTTTACTCATTAAGGATAGGGTCAATAGTACCCTAAAATAAGTTGAGAGTATATATATATGAGAGCGTACTTGTTATTTTCTTATATAAAGATTTTAAAAATAAATGAATTTTATATAAGTCTATCTTTTGATAGATATAGAAATAATTTTTCTAATTGTTTAATATATTAAAGAAATTGATTATTGGAATTAAATATAATAATAAGAATTAAGTGGCAATAGTAACACAACCAATACAGATAAGATAAATTAGAATTGGTTTCAAACCAGAATAAGGAATGGTTATTGTGTTTAAATAATGGGATGTTGTTTTCCTATAAATAATGATAAAGAAAAATTGAAATTTGTTAATGAAGTAAAATTTTAGATAAGTATGACTTGTAGATAGAAATGGATTTAAATCGAGAGGTTTTTGAATTCTAATACTAGAAACATTTGAAATTGTTTCGAAATGTTAAGAGAGATAATAAATAATATTCAGAATATTTTGAATGTAATCTTATTTTAAAATAAGAAGTTGTCTGTAAACTTTAAAAGAATATGTTTTGAATTAAAACCAAAGGTGGTTTAAATTCTAAAATATGGCTTGATGGGTTAAGAAGTAAATATGTATATATGTGAGGATATACATAATATCAAAGATGATTTGAAATAAACTCTAAGTGTTGAGTTTTAAATTTTTCCTTGGAATGTGATATGAAAACCAAAGTGATAAGTTTTTGAACTTACAACTTGGGAAGATTATTAATATAAAATTTAAAATTGAAATGTGAATTCAAATTGGGTAAAGATGACTGGATTAAATTGAATTTAACTTAAGGGAAGTTAAATGAGTTTAGAACAAACAACCTGAATTGGAAATTTCAAGATGAAATTGAAATTTCACTTGGGAAGTTAAAATATTGAATTAAAATGGGAGTTATGAGTGATCTCAAAATGGGTTTGAGATTTGGAAATTGAAAATGGATAATAAATTTGAATCTGAAGACTAAATTGTTTTTGAATTCTTATTTGAACTTTGAAATAAGTTAAGTAAGGGTAATTTAAAATGGAATTTTGAAATTTGGACTCAGAATTAAATGGTTTAAAAAAAATTAAGTTGTTAATTTAAAAATAAAGGGTGGTTTGATTTAAAGGATTAAATCAACATTTAAAATTTAACTCGAATTTATATAATTCGAGATGGTTTAAAGTTGAGATTTAAATTGAATTAGTTCAAATTGAATTTGATTTGAATTAATTAGAATGGTGATTGAAGATGGATAAGTTTAAAATTCAAATGAAAATTTTGAATTGGATTAAATACCCAATTAAGATAAGAATTGAGGTGATTATCCAAATGAGGATTGAAGTAACTATGAATAAGTGAATGGAAATTAAAGTGAATGTGAATAGAAAAAAAAATTGATTTGGCTAATAATCAATAAGGATAGACACATAGGATGTACGTATATTATTCTATTCGCATAACGATTTGATCCAGATTCGAGCATAGAATTTCGAGATAGTATATCGATCTAAGTTGTGATTTTTCACTCGATTTTCGACGACGAGCCTGGATATGGATTTTTAATTGATTTTGGAAGTTCTCTATCATAGCTATGACTATGCAAGGAGAATGAGGTTTCTGATAAAGAAACCAGATCTGAGTCCGCACTAGGAAGTCGGGTGGATGATACTAGTTCGGAAGGGAAATTGTGTGATCGAGTGAGCGATCAGATTGATATGTGTGCAGATGGTATGTGTACATCGTACGGGTTTGAATGAAATTGATATTGGGAATTTGTGGATAAGAAATGTAAAATGATTTTTGAAGTGAAAAATATATTTGTGAAATATAATGGAATTGGATATTTCTTTGGTTGAAATTTACTTTATGGAGGTAAGTAATATGGTAAATGACTTTTTAAAAGAGTAATCAAATTTGAATATTTGATTTGGAATCATATATATTTGTAATATGATAAACTCCTTTTGATTGAATCTATAGCCAGAAGAAAAGGGTTTTTGAAAGTATTTGAAGTATAAAAGGGAATTTATACAAGTATGAAGTAATCCAAAGATTTTTCAAAATTTTATATATCTATGTATATATATATAAAGGATTATATGAGAATGATTTTGGGAAAAAGTTTTGGAACCTATGGATTTGGAAGAGGCTTTTGATTTTTGGAAAAAAATCAAATTTTGGAAATTTGGAAAGTCTAGATTGAGAATTATCAATTTTGGGATAATCGATTTTGAGAAAAGAAGATTTATATGGGATTCATACTAGGTGTATGATTTGGAAAATACTATATGTATATAGTATAAAGTGTTTTGAAATGGCTCTGGAGAAAAAGGCGCTCCCTTGAAATGAACTTCTCAGGAGTGCCACAGGGTGGCACTGCCTTGAGCCCTAAGGGGGGGTTCTAAAGTTGATCCTGTGAGGAGTCCGGACAAACTAAGTTCCTGAGGATTATTGGGTAGCAAAATTCGAGGGCGCTGATGCCAACATGGGAATTTGGGTTATGTTGTGACGATAGTGTAACTTGATGTCGCTGCGATCTACTGTGGACCATAGCGGAAATCGTGTGGAGGTGAGTGTCAACGGTCTACATTTGATTTTGCCGGGATGGCAACGTAACATCAGTAGATCTATGGTCAAGTGGAGAAGTTTCATTCTTTGGCAACGGAATTCGAGGGCGCTGATGCCTACAGTTATATGGGTTTTTGATGTGATAGCAACGTAACCCCAGTTGTAGTTGCATTCTGTAGCGGGTTCCATGGTGTAATCGAGGGGCGCGGAGGCCTACAGTTATCTATGGATTTTGTCGGGATGGCAACGTAACCATCGAGTTAACTACTACCATGGACAGGGTGATAATTTCCAGAGCATTCTCACCAAAGATATTTCCTCTATTTTCAAAAATGTTTTCGATATTTTCAATAAAGTTATTTTTCAAGTATTTTCACTAGGTGTTGAAATGGGTCTGCTAAGTACTTATAGATTTTCAATCCTACGCCTGATCAACGTATGACTGAATTTCTGTGAGAACAAGGATGGACTTATTGAAACATCGAGTTATAAAAAGTATTTTTATATAAAGCTAGTTTGGTAATACTATAAATTTTAAAGTGTTTTAAAATTGTATAATTTAAAGAAAAAGAGTTAGAATGATTAAAGAATGATTTAAATTAATAATAAACATTAAAAATTAAGGCTCCATTTGGTTTGCTGTTTTTAGTTTTTGATTTTCGTCTAAACAAAAATGCACATTTCTTATGTATTGTTGGAAAACACACAATTTCGAAAAATGAAATTAACGTAGAAAATAGAAAACAAGTTTATTTGATTTTTCCTGTTTTGAGACATAACAAAAGGACGGAAAACAATTCATCTCCTCCATTTCCCGTCCGTCGACGCAATGGCTAAGAATTGTAAAAAAAATTCCACATTTTCTTGTATTTTATAGTGTAGATTGAAAACACAAAACACAAAACACAAAATTCAAAACGAAACCAAACGGGCCCTTAAATTTTTGCTTCGATCCTTTTCGAGGATGAAAAGTTCTAAAGGGGGGAGGAATGTGACGACCCGGATTTTTAACGCCTGATAATTGGGCAATTAACTGATTTTAATTTTTAAATATTGATCTCATAAGTCAAACAAATAAATAAAAGTATATATACAAAAGTTAAGATGTATATAGTATTTCTAATATGGAAATGTATAAATATATGTATAGCATATACAAGTTTGAGGATGTTCAATATAAATACATAGATATACGTATGAGTACATAAATATGTATATGGTGATTGAAAACATATATACATAAGTATATAAATAAGATAACAAATGCAAATGCATTGGGTAAAAACAAATATACATATGAATTGTACGTATATATATGTATGAACCTAGGGAGACAAGCATTTAATGCACATTCATCTTAAGCATACAATACATCATTTCAAGCATACAAAGCATTGTATCAAGTTAACAGCAAAAATCAAGTCTAGCATATGAAATAGCAAATCAAAACTTTTCAGATCAAGCCTGTACACACACAAGTTTCAACCTTGGCTTGCCCTATAATCCTTATCTTCTCCACATATATCTCCAACCTCTTCGAGGATCAATATAACCAATGTGAATGGGTAAGGTTAACTAATTTGTGTAATTAATTAAAGTTTAATTACTTGATGATTAATTAAGATGTTAACTAAAGAATAATTAATGATTTGGGTTGTCATTAATTAATGGTTTAGTAAGCAGGATTTAAAGGTAATTGAAGTAATTAATTTAAATTAATTAGGAATGGAATGACTAATTTAAGCTTGCATATGAATGATATTGGATGCTTTGGATTATGTTATACTTGGTATGTGATTGTGATGCTATATGATATGGTGTTGGATATGGATTATCTATCTGGAATAGAGTTGCTATGTGAATCTGTTACTATGAGTATCAATAGAATTATTAAAACTGAATCAGCTTTGTTTTTAAGATGATATTGTGTTCGAAGAGACCGGGGCCGGGTATCAGTAATACCCGAAACCACTTCGATTTGTAGTCTACATGATTCTATTTGGATTTGTTGTGTGAAATCAATAGACTGAGATGGAATAATATGAACCTTTGAACTAAGTAAGAATAATTAGAATTTGATTTGTGAAATAAGTTTTGAGCATAACAAGTAATGAACTCATAGTGAAGTACGAGTTACTCGGTTTTCTTTAATGATTTGAATTTAGTATTTCAATTTATATGGATTTACTCACGCTGGTTTCCAGCCTGACCCGGGTGTTACTTTGATGTAATGCTCGGGTCAGACCGAGTATTACATATTTTCAGGTTAGGACATCCTAGAGCTCAAGAGGCGAGCTGGATGGCAGGAACATATGAGTGTATCCCGCTGTGACATATTGTAGTTTATCCGGGACATGTTGATTTTATCTATCCAGTGTGTATGTAAATGTTGTAACTATGATGTATTGAATGTAAATTAACAGATACAGTTTTCCTTTGTATAACTACTATTATTTGATATTATATTTTGATCCGCTGCGTTTTGTGAGAATCAGTGTTGTGTTTCTGTTTCTTCTTCTTCTATCTCTTTCTTCTTTTCCTAACTATCTGGAATTTTCGTAATTGAAAATTTTGGGTCGTTTCAAGCATATTTAGAGAAAATATGAGATTTTTAAATGAATGATATTTTTGAAGCGAATATAATATTTTGATATCAAGTATGAATCGTTTTCGAAATGTAAATACCAACCGGTATGTAAAACGATGTTTGGTTGTTAAAGAAACGGGACCTCTTATTGGCATACTCTCTTTCAATATTGGAACCACTTTAACAACTGTATACATGGAGGGGACTCTAGAACGAAATGGTTGGATTTGACGTGCCTTTACTGGATATGAAGAAAGAGAACGATTATGGATAGACCCCGGCACTTGTGCCAATTTGAAATGACTAAAACATGACGGCTTGACAGGGCCAATGAGGCTAATTACCTCTAGCGGACATCCATTCTTCGATTCCTTTTTGGACTTGTTCCATACTATTACTCTTATTTTTGATTTCGATTGGTGCACCTTGATTTTGGGATAACCTCCCTTTGACTCGATATGAGATGGTTGTACGCCATGGGTGATCGTGGCTACGATGCATTACGACCAGCCTTGTGACCTGAATTGGTAGCTTCCTAACTTGCTCAGTGCCTCATATGCCTTGTCATAATTTTATCCTTATATAAGACCACTACGATTTTGGTTCAGTGTTTTCGTATCACGGTGCATCCCTATCCCCCAACGTGCTACTGGGGCATAATAAGCAAACTGTACGACAATGCTTAAAAACGCGTTAAGGGAGATTAATTTAACGGCCTGCCATTTCGAACCATTCAAATCGACAATAATCCACACATGTCAGACTTGAATTGCTTAAAACAATAGATTGTTATTTTTATATTTGACAAAACTTAGCATATACAGTAAATAAATCAATCACAGAATCACAGACACAGAGTAATACAACAATAAGCAGTGGAAATAGATAAATAATAGTTCATGAAGCTACTACAGAACATCAGAGTCTAAAGAAAAATACAACATAAAGTCCCAAGTACATAGAAGTCACTAATACAAAAACATCTGACAAGTCTGAACATAAACAGCTGGAAATAACTTAAATAACTGACAAGCTGAATAGATAAAGATAGATCTTCAAGCACAACTCCAAGCTCCAATGGTGAGTCTCAAATGTTGTGACACTCAGTCTGACCCGAGCATAAAACAAAACACAAAACACTCGAGTCGGGATTAACATTCTTATGCAAGTAAATCAACTAAAGTGAAATGCAATATAACTTAAAGGATGTTTGGGATTCCATCCTTTAAGGATCCGTGGAACTATCTACATACATAGTACAATATGCTATATAGATAATGTCTATAGTAAAGTAAATATTAAAATAGCATTAAGGCGTTACCCATATCTCCCTTAACACATTTTTATATAAATGTCCTTGTCTATACAGTACCGTAATTCCTCCGTAAACTGGAGAGCTATCAGAGGGCACTCCATAGTGTATGACACAAACCAAACTCGTAGAAGGCGCGATAAGGCATATGACAAGGCACGAGAAGCAATGCCAGGGTAGGATTCTACCGTTTGCACTCCCGGACTTTTGGTAACGCATAGCAGCTACTACCGCCCACCTCAGAACACACTCCCATAATCAAATCGAGGGGTGGCCACCAAATCAATAACAAAATAATAAATATGGTATCAAAGGAATGTGCCCGATCGAAGGAACGACCTCACTTGGCCCGGTATAGCTCATGTTTTAGTCATATAAGGCTGACCCGAGTGGGTCAGGGTTGCGTTAATACCTCATATAGAATCATTCTACAAACCATTCTACTTTGTTTTGGATTCTCCACCACGTGCATAGTTGTTAATGTGGTTTTTGGTATTAGCAAAGAGTATGACAATATCTGATCTTGGTCTCTTTAACAACCAAATGCTTATTTCACACCGTGTCATTTTATAAAATCACTTTTATAAACATTTATATAAAATCACAAATTACAATTTAAATCAAAATTAAATATTCAACTTCAATTTATCTAATTTTGAAAATATTCACTTTTATAAATATTTAAATAAAGTTTCAAATTACAAATTTTAAATCAAAATTAAATATCTAACTTCATTATATTTAATTTTGGAAATATTCACATAATCACTTTAAATAAAATTCTCAAGTTACAAATTTAAATCAAAATTAAATATTCAAATTCAATTTTTTTACATTTGAAATATTCATTTAATCACCTTTAAATCAAGTTATCAAATTAAAAAATCATATCTTTAAAATCTCAAAATCAATAAGTTCAAATCAATTCTTATTTGAATTCAATTTTTAAACAAATTAAATTACAAGTCCACTTTAACTTATCTTTCCAACCTTTATTTATTTAGGTTATTACAAAAATTTATTTTAACAATATTAATATAAATTGTAAATAAATATTTAAAACATATTTACATATATATATTAGTTAAATTAAATTATTATTAAATTTTATTACATTAATTATTATTAAATTAAATCTTATTATTATTAAATCTATTTTTATATCTTATTTTATATATTTTAAAAATAATAAAGTTATAAGTAAAATTTTATAATTTACATTTTAAAACATAACTTAAAATTTTAAAATTTCCAAAACATATAATTTAAAAAATCTAAATTTTACACATATATTAAAATAAAAATCCTTATATTATATTTTAAAATCAATATTTATTAAAACACATATATTTTCCTCTTTCAAAAATTTGGAAATCATTTAAAAATAGACCAACGGTGTCCGTATATAGTTTTATAACCTATGGTCAAGTGATACGGATATTTATCATTTCAATCTGCAATAATTTAAATTTTACGGGTGTATATCATTTCAACACGTAATCCCAAAATTTCAATAATCAGTAAAATCGCTTGGGTTTATCATTTCAACCCATAACGATTTTCCCCTAATATATAACTCGTTCGGGTATGTATCATTTCAACCTATGGTGATTTTTCTAACTATCAGGGAACTTGTAGAGTGAGCATAATAAAATAATAATATATAATGGCATACATATTAGTTGCAAGCATATATCATAATTAACAATTTAAATATAATATATGCAACAGGTTTGGTGTCATATGTCAACTAACATCGATAAACAATTTAAGATAATAACATATCATATTCAACAATTAAATTTCTAACCAATTTAAATTTAATAACATACTTCAATCGTCATTTCATGTGAAATCAATTTACTAAACATAAGAATGTCAATCGTGACTGAACGCTCACCTTCCGAGGCTAGAGGAATCACAAGAATGAACATAATGACTACACCGATACGGACACTGGTACGTGGTGAAACAAAGCAGGAAGCTGTTGTACACAAATCAAAACAGTGACAAACAAAAGATGGTTGCGACAGGGAATACCTAAAAAAATAAAGACACTAATCAAACAAACTGAATTCTCTACAATTTGGTCTTATTATCACCTATAGGCTTTTAACTTCATACCCAAATAACTTGTCATCGGAATAAAGGTAATTTCCTCATATGATATGACGAACAAGCCATGGTTGATAGCAAAAGGTAGACAGGCAAATGATAGGCCAAACATAATGCAGTAGATAGCCGAAAAAAGAAAGGAAAAGTAAACCTCATTATTGACACATGCCTACCGAAAGGAAAGGTAGACTGGGCATCAAGTATAAGTAATTCTTGCCACCTTCAAACAGAAAATATGATCTTGCTTCTTTAATGGTTCTAAAACTAGGAAAAATGCATGCTCATACTAGCCTACTCTATATGTCAATATCAACTCTTGAAACTTCAAAAGGGCTATTCAGTGGTGATGGTGGCGCTGCTGTCGAGTGGACTGTCATGGCGAATGTTGGGCTACCGCTGGTATTGGTTACTGTGGGAAGGCCAAAGAAGGTGCTTGGCTGACTCGGATGGTTGCTGGGTTTGGTTGTGCTATGGTGTGAGGGTGGCTGTCAGGCGCGTGTTGGCTGTTCGGGGGTGGCTACGCTAGAGGTGGGCTGCTCTGGGTTGGTGGCAGGGTGATAAGAAGGGTCGGGCGGTAGGGTTCTGGCAGGTGTAAGAGGCTGGGTGATTGGCTGATGAGCGCTGGAGGCTTCACGGAAGCGGGAGGAGAGGGATAGAGGAGGTGAGGCGCTGCATACGGTTGGAGTGGTGGCACAAGTGTGGAGCGGTGCAAGGAAGAGGGGCTGTCGGAAATAGCAAGGGTGATGGGTTGGGAACGAAGTGGACAGGGCAGAGGAAGGGTGTGTGGCAGGCACTGATCCGGTGGGTCGAGCGTTCGGTTGCGGCTGTTGGAGGCTATGTGGAGATGGCTGGCAGTGGTGGAGAGTTCTTGGTCTGGTCGGGGGGAAGGTTCATGCGGTTGGAGGAATTTGCAACATGAAGTTTGATAAGGCGGAGAGTAATCGAAGAAGACGTTGCGGTGTGGGCTGCTAGCGTCAGATGCAGAGGGGTGTCGGTTGTAGGTGTGTAACGACACTGAATTTTTGACATTGGAAAATCAGGATATTTAATTGATTTTAAATATCTAGAAGTCAGTTTAATTTTAAATTCAAATACCAAAAATGAATTTGGTAATTTAATTATTGAATTTAATTGTTAAATCTGGGTAAAAATTTGAATCTTTAGTTTTAAGCTGATTAAAAATAATCTGAAGGCTTAGAAAATTCATATTGATTATACCGAAGATAATAGAAGCTTCAGAATTGGATTTGGAACTGTTTTGTTCAGTTTTGAAATTTTGTTGTTTAAATTGAATTTAAAATATCCTTCTGAGGCACAGTCTCGGAATTCGACGAAACCAGTTTCATTGGATCTGTAATATTGTATTATTATCGGATTTCAATTTTCGTAATGTTTGGAGTGATCGTTTGGCCGTACGATAAGCAAACGCGCTGAAAATTAAATCAAAAATTTAATATTTTAACTGGTCCAAAAAGCTATTTTCTCCATATGATCGAATTTGGACTCGGAACCTTTTCAATTGCGTTCGGAATAGGCGCATAACATTACAAACGCCTGGCGGCATGCTTCGATAGAAGTTCGAGATTTCGAGTTGCATTTTTCGAGACAATTTGAAATCAATTTAAATTATATTTATTTATTCTTATTCCGACCATTCGTATAACCAGCCAGCACGTTCTCTCCTTCGTACCCTCAATTTTCTTTTCCCTACTTCTCGAATCATACAGTTCGAACAGTGAAAGAAAATAAAATTTAAAACAACAATGGCCGATACCAATAAATCCTCCTTTCTACCTTCATTCGAATTCGTTCGAATATAAAGAAGAAGAAAAATAGCGAATCAAAATCGAATCTCGTCCCTTCACGAATTCTTATAAGCTAAACGGAATCGTTCCGTTCAAATTGTAAAGGAGAGGAACGTCAAATTCAAGTTCGTTCGATTCGATTCGAAGCCGAAGCTCTTGCTTTCACTCAACCTTTCGATCAAATCTGATGGTCTCGTGGCAACGACGACTTAAGTTATCGAAGGCAAAGGCGCCTCGACAGTGGAAATGAATTACGATGGGAGGCGAGCATCGCGAGGCTGGAGTATCGCGATGGGTAGGTCTGGCGCAGCGGCCGCGTGAGAGCTAGGGCTTGACTGGCGATTCGTGGCGGCGACCGTTCGAGGGTTTCGAGCATCGCAAAATTTCAAATAGGCAGTAAGGTATATCGTTTTACTATAAATTTAATTAAATGGATAAATGTTTATACATATATAAATGTTTACTATAAATGAATAGCAGGAAAATATTTATGAGCAGTTCTGTTTTGATTTAAAAATTTGTATATATGAGCTAGGAAAAGTATACAAGGTTTAAAAACAGAAAACTCTTTCTTTTTCTGGTTTGGGAAGAAAAAATATATATATATATTGCTGAGATTGATTATTTTTTTCAGCATAGTATATAAAACTATTTATTTTCAGATTTCAAAATTTATACTTACATAGTAAAGAAATTACTGTCTTTGTTATGTACAGATAAAGAAATATATATATATATATATATATATATGTATGTATGTATTATTTATGGGAAATTGGTTTAAAAAATTTAATTTTTGGTTAATTAAAATTTTCAAATAGAAATTGATTATTTGATTATTTGAATATTAATAAATTGTATAAATGTTTATACAAGGTCTAATTCTGTGAAGAAAAAAAATTGAAATGGAAATGGATTGCAAAAATAAAAAGCAAAGGTGAGATCTTCTCACTCAAACAAAAATTGAAATTGCAGTTATTGATTGACTGTTTGGATTGTGATAGTATATATAGTAGTATATAGCAATATATATATATATATATATATATATATATTGGAGTTGTGATTTCCCGCATTATATAGCGGATGAGACCCTATTGCGCCGCATAATAGCGGATGATATTTTTATAAATCCCATATACCATGATATTCCACCTCGAAGTGCAATTGGTATTGTGCTAACGTCTGTGGATGCAGGGAAACAGGTTGGAGGGATCCAACTAGATTCCTCAAATTATGTGAATTTGTTTCATATATTGTGATGTGATTGTTTATAATCTGTGTGTGATTATATTTGTGATTGGAATTGTTGAAGGCTATAATTTAGCCGAATATATTTTTGGTATCGTTGGATACCGGGAATAAATAAATAAAAATTGGATTTTAAAAAATTCAAGTCGAAAGATATTGGAAAATTTGTTTTGAGAACTAGATAAATTAAAAAGGAGTTTTAAAAAAAAGATAAAGTTTTATTTTAGAGTCATATTGAATTAAATTCCAAAGTACGGAAAAAATGGCTTAATAAATGGATTTCGGGAAATATTATTTATAAGTCGAAGAATTTATTTAAAATTTGGATTTTTAAATAAATTTGAGGAAATAAAGAAATTTATTTTAAAAAGGAAATAATTTGGAAATTAATTGGAAATTTGATTTGGTATTTGGAAATAAATTCAGAAATAAAATTTGCAAATGGTTTGTTATTTGGAAATAAACTTAGAATCAATTTGAAAACGTCTTGTTCTATTTAAAATAGACTTGGGAATCAATTTGTAAAATTGATTTGGTATTTGAATAAATGGAAGAATCAATTTGAAATTTGATTTGGTGTTAAGATAAATTTAGAAATCAATTTGAAGTTGATTTGGCGTTGAAATAAAATTAGAAATCAATTTGGAAGTTGATTTGGAGTTGAAAGTTAATATTTGAAAAATCGATTTGCAAATCATATAAAAAGTGAATATTTGGGAATGTAGATTCAGAATGGAATTTATAAAGGAAAGGGAAATTTGTTTTAAAAATAAACACTGATTTATTTTTAAAGCGTGGAAATAAATTTACAGATTCGGGATGTAAATTTAAAATAAATCGATAAGGATTTATTTAATTGGTTTAAATGGACCATTTTGAAGTGGAAGTGTATTCTCACTATAAAACCGAGTATATTTCGAAAGTAGCTCTTAAAAATATAAATTAAGGTTCTAAAGTTGGTTTTTAAAAGAAATATTTGGAAATATATTCCGCGTGAGGGAATTGATTTGAAATTTATTTTCAAAAGTTGAAATGTGAAAAGTGATTTGAAATTTGTTTTCAAAGTGTTGAAGTGTGGAAAAATATATATCTTGTGAAGATATTTTGAAAATAAATAATTTGGGAAAATTATTTAAATCTGATGATTGTTGTGAATGTTGTTGATAGTTAAATCACCGACTATCAATATTGCCTTTGAAATGGCACTTGAATTTGTTTTTAAAACAAACGCATATTATTCGGTTTAGCCAGGAAAGGACCTTTGTGTCAGATAACCCATTCCGAATAATGATACGACATGTATGAATTGCAATTGAAGACCGGTGTGAAGACCGGGTATTTTCAAAAATGAAAGGACAACCTGTCGAATGTCTCTGCACCGAATTGCTCCGGTATAGAGATTTATATCACTCTTCTTGTGATGGGAAGTACGGACGTGATTAGTGAATATCCGGATTGCAAAGGCTTCTTTGGAAGTGCCTTCGGTTCTGTTCGAACCCAGAACAGACTTGTATGGTTACATGTCTGACATTACACTTTGAGATATAAAGCTGATTTCTTTCAAATACATATATGTTGGTGGCGGAGAATTTATTCTCTTAGCATAACACCCTTCTCTGAGACGTACGAGCTCAGAGGTTATGTAGTTGAAGGTTATCAGCGATATATTCCTAATTTGGTAATGTGACATGCTGAGTGCTGCTGTGTGTTGATCATTTTTTGATCATTTGTTGATCAAAGCATGGCTTCTGTGAGAAGCGTAGCTTTGTGGACGAGACTTCGTCAGACCTCACACCCCGGAAATGGTCAAAATAGGAATGATGTGGCAAGGTTATGAGGGTCACTCCCTTTAGGGTATGTCATTTCCTTCTGGAAAGGGTGGTATCAGGTATGGAACCCTAGTATTTAACCTATGTGGTTGCTCCAATCTCATTTATTTGTGGTTGTTGCTTTGTGATCGAGGTGCCTCGGATAAAGGTCCCAAAGGACCGGGGGATGGCATATTCGTGTAGTAGTTACCTAGTGTAAGGGATAACCCGGCCTTGTGTTGACAGAGAGCTAGTTAGTTCTCGGGACGTCCATCCAGAGGCGATCCCATTGACAGTAGGAAGTTCCTTAGTCTGACCATTTGTTGGCAATCCATCTTCCAATACGAACCTTGTACGTTATTAGTTGTAGAACCTGCCATTTACTTATGGTGGTCACCACTGTTTAGATGGTAGCTATAGTAGGCATAGTTTGAAATGTCTATGCTAGCTAAGATTAATATTATACTTTCGAAATGTTTTCCACACTAGACATTAATAATAATAATCCAATGATTTTGCGTAGTAATCATGTTTGACTATCATAAGAAGAAATCTTCTCCAATTCTGCATTTGCATTGTGTGTGTGGCGGGAGGTCTTATGGTAGTTTCATTTTCCAAAAGCATTGCGAATTAATTTTTTTTTTCTTTGTGAAAATAACTGTTTTACGATCTTACACCAGTCACCATGACTGACTCGGAGTTTATTGTTCCGTTTCTAAACTCTGGGTGCTTATAATTTTCCACACGGACAGCCTAGAGTTATGTTATCAGGATATTCTGGAGCTTTGGAAGCAAGTTGGATGGCGAGACGTACTCCCGTACTTGTTTATTTATTCTGCTGTGTATTCAGTATGAGGACAAGTTTATATAATTGTCCATTGTTGTATTGAGTTGTATATTGACTCTGATGATGTATGTATAAACTGATATAGTTCTCTGTTTAAAAGACTACTGATTATCTATTATATATTGTTCCGCTGCGAATGTGAGATTCTGATATTGTTTCTGTTTCTGTTTTTCTGTTCTTTCTTTTCTTCTGTCTTCTTCTACCTCTTCTTTTTAACCCTAATGGTTCGATTTTCCGACATTCGATTGCGCGGCATTTGATAGAGTGGACGTATTAATGTCGACTTTCGAGCGTCGAAAGATCGTAATCGTTACATGTGGTATCGGAGCTTAGATTTGCGATAAATCTTGGCTTTGTTGGGTGTTACTCATTAGAGATAGAGTCAGTAGTACTCTAGAATGAGTTTGAGTGTAATAATAGATATTAGCGCGTATTTGTTAGTGAATATAAAATTGTTTTAAATTGTGATGATTGGTTTGTTGAGTGGTATATGGATTCTGGTCGGTATAGTCTGTACAACTCTATCGATAGGGATCTCTAAACACTCGTATAGAACAATTCGACACGATATTGTTTTAAAAATAGGGTAAATGAAACAATTTTACCCGAAATTATTTTTGTATATAAAAGGAAATGATTTCCATAAATTATTATAGTATATGTTTGTTTGGTTGTTAAGGGAATGGTAAATATTAAACTATTATCATTATTGAATAAGAAATTAAAATGTTAAACAAAGGGTTAAGAAATGAAATCCATATACAAATGAGATTTGTAAATGTAAATTGTAAATGTGATTTATAATTTGAAATCGAATTCCATAGAATCATTTGAAAGTAGATTGAAAGGTTTTGAAAATTGAAATTTTGGTGAAAGGTTTAAATTCCCTTTGAGTTTGAAAATGATTTTTCAAAGGTTTTGAAAAAAATGTTTTGAAGGGATAAAAACACTAAACTCTTTTCAGTCATTGGAAAATAACTTCAGTGATGACTGCAGCATCATCGATGTTCATTTTCAAGTTTCCAAGAGAGAAATTGTTGCCGAATTATTTTAAATGGAAGTTGTTTGCAAAACTGGGTTTGGGTTTTGGAAATTCAAAAGATAATTTGAATGGGTTTCAAAAAATGAGTTTTGAATGTTGGAAATACTCTGGAATCTTATTAAAATGATTATAGAATAATAAATGAGTTTGGATGACTTAGGAAATTCAGATTTAAACTGAAATTGACTTGAGTTAATTTGAATAAATGTGAATTTTAGAAGTCTAATAGACTAAATGATTGGAATAAAATTATTACGGTGGAAAATAAATTGTAAATGAATGAATGAATAAATTTACAATTGCAAGTGCAAATTGGATGTTGAAATTCATTTCGAAATTGTAAGAAAATAGAATTGAAATTGAATTGTGTTTGGAAATGAATAAAAGAATAAAACTGGAATTGAAACCGGAATATTGATAACCAATTTGAATTGTGTGAAATAAAATGAAGTTGTAAAATTGGTTCAAAATGAACTAAAGATAATAAAGGTGGAAGAAATAATAAAAACTGGTTTGAGTAGAAATAAATTGGAAATGGCCTTGTTATTAACAAAATGAATTCAGAAATGAATTATCGAATGTGAATCCAAAGCTATATTGATTCAATGAACTCAAGTTAAATAAAATAGAGTTGAATTGAAATAGCGACGATTTGAGTGGTAAATAAAATTTAAGTGGATAGAGATAAAACTTGAAATAGTTTTATTATAAATAAAGTAAGTTCAAAAGTGGATTAAAATGTGAAATCGTAATGGTTTTGAATGGAACTAGTTAGTTAAATAAAATGAAATGTATATGAATAAAATTTTATGAATCAATAGAAGTTCAATAAATTGATTTTAGCATCAATTGAAATAAATATGGGTTCATTTTGTTTAAAAATGAATAGAATGTAAGAAAATGTGTTGTGACCCATTGAATTGAATGTGAATTCGATGAAAGCGATTAAATTTGTATTTAAATCTTATAAATTGCTTATGAGAATTATTTTGAATGTTTTGCTTATGAAAAACTATGTGTTTGCTATTGAAAACAAGTGAAATGTTAATAATTTCCTATATATGTCAATTACATATTTAAATTGAGTAAGTACAGGTTTTTGGAAGCCGTTTGGCTGCATTTGGTCACGCAAATGCTAATAAATAAACTGCTTTGCTTAAAAATGCTAAAAAGGTACGCCTACGCAATAAAAATAGGAAATATGAACTGTTTTTCTGCTTTTCCGACCGTGTGGGTCGATGTATATATACTTATATCTTTTGTCAAATTGCAAAAGCTCCTCCGTACAAAGGAGACTCCGCCAAAATTTTCTGAAAATTTTGGGAGTTAGAAAAATTTTGAAAAAATTGAAAAATTTTTGTTAACGGAAAATTGATTTTCAAATTGTAATGGAAACGTAGGAATTGAACTAGAAAATGAAAACCATTATTTTGGTTGAAGATTGTGATGCAGCGCCACCTTCATTTGTCCAAGGTATAAGTCGTAACCGACTTAAAGAAGCAGGTCTACGACTTAAGGGGTCAGGTGACAAAGGACTACGACTTAAAAGCCTAAGTCGTTCACAAGCTAAAGCTAACAGTCAAGTTATAAGTCGTACACGACTTAAGGATGCAGTGATGAGTCGTACAGTGATGAGTCGTTCGGGGTTGATGAGTCGTATACGAGTTAACGGAGCCTATAACTCGTCCCAGCGACCTAGTATAACTCGGCAGCGAGTTAACTCGAGTTCGCGACCTAACGAAAGCGCTAAGTCGTCCCAGCGACCTAGTATAACTCGGCAGCGAGTTAACTCGAGTTCGCGACCTAACGAAGGTGCTAAGTCGTCTGAACGACCTATGGAGCTACGCGGTGAAGAGGCAGAGCAATTTGATGAAGTGTTAGGTCGTGAACGACCTAACGAGTCAATGGATAGATCGGTGAAGACTGGAGGCGTGGATCTTCTCTGCCGACTTAATCTCAGCTGTTGATTTCTTAAGTCATTGATGCCGCCTATTCTTAAGTCGCGCGAAGCCTGGAGCGTTGATTCTGTTGCGAGTTAATCTCCACCACTGGTTTCTTTAAGTCGCCGCATGGTTTAAGTCGCTGAAGGCAAGTGTTGTAGCTGTCTGTCTTAAGTCGTCTCCGTGTTAGGTCGTAGGTCGTTTCCGACCTAAGTACTTGTAATATTTTTTAAGTTTTCTGAACTGTGTTGTAAGTAGAGTGCGATTTATGTTAAGTCGGAGATGTTGTTAAGTCAGTTGCCGACTTAGGAGTTGTATGTTTTTTCTGCTTTGCGTGTTGTAGCCTATAAATAGGCGAGTTGTTTCATTTGTAAAGGTTGTTGAATATTGAATAAAATTCCCTTTTGTTAGCTTTGTGCTTCCAATTTCAATTGGTAGTTGAGTGTATCTCCTATCTCCACTTACGTCATTCGAGTGCGCTCGAATCATCGTTTGCTGAAGCCGATTCACGGAATCTTGTGCGCAAGATCAACGTTGAAGAATCGTAGATCTCTTTCCCGGTATCTTCGGATCAACGAGTCAGAGATAGCTAGAGTTCGTTATCTTCGGATCAACGAATTCGGGCATTTCAGTATCCATCAATCCACAGATTGCTATTTTCATCGATTGAAGATCGTTTAGAATTATCCGCTGCGTCAGTTTTGGTATCAGAGCCTGTTCTAGCCAATCATAGCTAGATCGAGACTTGGAGCCTAATCTATTTGAAGAATTTGAAGCTTGAAGAGAAGCCGAGTGCTTGAAGTGTTAACCGTGGCCGAGAGTAAGAAGAGTCATCATTATCGAAGATTGGTTGATCAAAATTTTAATTGGAGGCCGAAGCTTTGTCCATCGTGTTCATCGCGATTTGCTACAAAGTGGAAGTTTTCGATCCGTTTCATTTTGGATCAAAGTTCGAAAAGTGTTTGAATTTGAAGTGTTTTGGAATTTGTGAAGTTTTCAAGTATGCCGCCAAGAAGAGCTAATCGCCACCAAAACGTAGAAGCATTGTATCGAAGAGAAGAAGCTGATGAGATGGAGCAAAGAATCAATGAGAATTTTAGTGAAAAGCTTAACGAAGGAATTGGCCGGTTAGAGAGGCTTATGACGGAGATGAATCAAAATCGGAGAAGGGTTTCACCAGAATCTAACCATGGGGGTAGTAGAGTCTCATCACATTCCAATCGAGACAGAAGTGTTGAAAATGATCAAGGATGTGGGAGGAACGTGAATGATCGTGAACGGAGGAATGTCGATAGAAGGGATGAAGGTGGAAGGCGTAATGGTAGTAGAGATGTTGGTGGTCAGAATCGACATCGTTATGCATCTGATTTTGAAGAGGAGTATGATGGTGGTAGTGTTCAAGGAAGAGGTCAAGGAAGAAACTATTCTGAGTATGATCACAAATGGGAGTCGGGGATGAAGACTGAAATTCCTGAATTCAAAGGTGGTATGCAAGCGGAGGAGTTTCTAGATTGGGTAGCTAATGTTGAGGAGATTTTTGACTTTAAAGAAGTTCCAGGACATCGTAGAGTGAAGTTGGTTGCTACGAGGCTGAGGGGTAGAGCTTTGGCATGGTGGCAGCAGACCAAGCTTACACGTGAACGAATGGGAAAGTCAAAAGTTGAATCTTGGGAGAAGATGAAGAAATTAATGAAAGCAACGTTCTTACCATACAATTATCAATCTTTGATGTATCAACGTTTGCAGAACTTGAGGCAGGGCACAAAGACAGTTAATGACTATGCTGATGAATTCTATCAACTCATTGCAAGGAATGATATTATGGAAACAGAAGAGCAGCTGACATCTAGGTTCATTGGAGGATTGAGAATGCAGATTCAGGATATGGTTAATATGTTCGATCCAAGATCTGTGGCAGAAGCACATCAGAAAGCGTTGGCTTGGGAAAAACAAGGGAGACGAGGAAGTGGTGTGTTTACTAATTCTAACAACCAAGCGAAGGGTGTTGGTGGAAGTTCTAATGTTACAAAACCTATCAGTAGACCAGTGATGAAGGAGGTTGAGAAGACAAGGGTTAACAATGGTTTCAAATGTTACAATTGTCAGGAATTGGGTCATAAAAGCAGTGAGTGTCCAAAGCCAAAGAAGAGAACCATGATTGCAGAAATTGACGATGAGGATGTTGATGAAGATTGTTCTAATCCAGTTGAGGAGGATGAGCAGGATATTGCGTCAGGAGACGAAGGTTGTAATCTAATGCTGAGGAGGTCGTGTTTAACACCGAAGCAGGAAGAAGCTAGTTGGTTGAGGAGTAATATCTTTCAGTCAACATGTACTATTCTGGGGAAGGTGTGTAAGTTTGTAATTGACGCAGGAAGCTGTGATAATATTATTTCGACCGAGGCTGTGACAAAGTTGAAATTGAAAACAGAGAAACATCCGAGTCCATACAAGTTAGCATGGTTGAGAAAAGGAGGAGAAGTGAAAGTGGATAGACGAGTTCGTGTTCCATTCTCTATTGGGAAGAAATACAAAGATGAAATATGGTGTGATGTAGTAGAGATGGATGTTTGCCATTTATTATTGGGAAGACCATGGCAATATGATCAAGCAGTGCTACATGACGGTCGGACCAATAGCTACAGTTTTATGTTTAAAGGCACGAAGATTATCTTAGTTCCGAAGAAGAGATCACAAGAAGAAAGTAAGTCCGAAGAAATCGAAGAGCTGAAAACTTTATTGACTTTAAAGGAGTTTGTTAAAGAAGTTGAAGAAGAACCGGAAGTATTCTTGTTGATTGGGCGTGAGAGCAGGGAAGAGGTTGAAATTCCAGAAGAAGTTAAACCAATTTTGAAAGAATTTGACGATGTATTTCCAGAGGAGTTACCAACGGAGTTGCCACCGTTGAGGGATATACAACATCAGATAGATCTTGTTCCAGGTGCTGTGTTGCCACACAGACCACATTATCGAATGAGTCCGAAGGAACATGAAGAGTTGCGGAGGCAGGTAGAGGAATTGCTTGAGCAGGGGCGTGTGCAGGAGAGTCTGAGTCCTTGTGCTGTACCAGCTTTATTGGTACCCAAGAAGGATGGGACATGGAGAATGTGCACTGACAGTCGAGCATTGAATAAGATTACTGTGAGATATAGATTTCCAATGCCGAGGTTGGATGACTTGTTGGATCAGATAAGCGGAGCTACTATCTTTTCTAAGATTGATTTGAAGAGTGGATATCATCAAATTCGTATCAGACCAGGAGATGAGTGGAAGACTGCTTTTAAAACCAGAGAGGGTCTATACGAGTGGTTGGTCATGCCGTTTGGTTTATCAAATGCACCGAGTACTTTCATGAGGGTGATGAATCAGATTTTTCGACCGTTCATTGGGAAATTTGTGGTGATATATTTCGATGATATTCTTATTTACAGTGGGAGTCCAGAGGAACATTTGAATCATCTTAGAGAAGTGCTGATGGTATTGCGACAAGAACAATTCTATGCTGCAACGAAGAAATGCGTGTTCATGACGCATAGTGTTTTATTTCTGGGGTATGTTGTTTCAGAGAAAGGAATACAGGTTGACCAAAGTAAAGTTGAGGCGATCAGAAATTGGCCGCAGCCCAAGACGATAACGGAAGTTCGTAGTTTTCATGGGTTGGCTTCATTTTATCGAAGGTTTATTCCACACTTTAGTAGTGTGATGGCGCCTGTTACAGATTGCATGAAAGGTAAACAGTTTGCATGGACGGAGGAAGCCGGGGTTGCTTTTGAACGAATCAAAGATCTTTTGACCTCTGCACCAATTCTAGTGCTACCTGATTTTCAGCTAGTGTTTGAACTGCACACTGATGCATCCAAGGTTGGGATTGGAGGGGTGTTGAGTCAGAAGGGACGTCCAATTGCATATTTCAGTGAGAAGTTGTCAGGAGCGAAGATGTGATACAGTACATATGATGTGGAGTTTTATGCTGTTGTACAATCTATTAAACACTGGAGACACTATCTATTTCAGAAGGAGTTTGTTCTGTATACTGATCATGAAGCATTGAAGCATTTGCAAGGGCAAGACAAGATTTCAGCGAGACATGCATCGTGGATCGCATATCTGCAACAGTTTACTTTTGTTGTTAAACACAAGTCAGGGGTGACAAATCGTATGGCTGATGCTTTGAGCAGGAAGAATCATTTGTTGACAACAATGAAGGTTGAAGTGACTGGGTTTGAATTATTGCCAGAGCAGATTGCAGAAGATTCTTATTTTAAGAAATTTATTGAAGGGAACAATGAAGGGAAGACTGATGAGTTTATGTTGGTTGACGGGTTTCTTTTTAAAGGAAGTCGATTATGCATACCAGAGGGTAGTCTGAGAATGAAGATTATCAAGGAGCTACACGAAGAGGGACATGTGGGGAGAGACCGTACTTTACAGTTGATTTCACAGTCCTACTTTTGGCCATCGATGAGGAAAGAAGTGGAGAGGTTTGTTGAGCGTTGTCATATTTGTCAGGTTTCGAAAGGAACTGCGACTAATGCTGGCTTATATATGCCGTTACCTATACCAATTAAACCATGGGTTGATGTGAGTATGGACTTCGTGTTGGGATTACCGAGGACACAGCGTGGTAATGATTCCATATATGTGGTGGTGGACAGATTTTCAAAAATGGCACACTTTATTGCTTGTAAGAAGACGGCGGATGCTGTTCATGTTGCTCAGTTGTTTTTCAGGGAGATCTATCGACTTCATG
This sequence comes from Allium fistulosum, assembly GCA_030737815.1. NCBI lineage: Eukaryota > Viridiplantae > Streptophyta > Magnoliopsida > Asparagales > Amaryllidaceae > Allium > Allium fistulosum. The sequence goes on from CM060905.1 coordinate 1,284,804,677, forward strand.
GATTGCCAGAATCGATTGTGTCGGACAGGGATACTCGTTTTCTGAGTCATTTTTGGCTAAGTTTGTGGAAAATGGTGGGAACAAAGCTGAAGTTTAGTAGTGCTTATCACCCGCAAACTGATGGACAAACAGAGGTGGTTAATAGATCATTGGGAAACTTGTTGAGGTGTCTTGTTCAAGATAATCTGAAAAGTTGGGATGTGAAGCTATGCCAGGCAGAATTTGCTCATAATCATGCGGTGAATCGAAGTACGGGGTTCAGTCCATTCCAGATTGTCTATTCGAGCTTACCAAAAGGACCGTTAGATTTAACTGTGATACCACACTCAAAGGGGACAGTTAAGAAAGCGGCTGATTTTGTTGAAGGGTTGTCGGAGTGTCATAAAATCGTTCAAGAACGATTAGAGAAAGCAAATGAGAAGTATAAACAATCCGCAGATTTGAAACGAAGGAATGTTGAATTTCATGAAGGTGATCTGGTTTATGCAGTATTAACGAAAGATCGTTTTCCAGTAGGCGCTTACAATAAATTGAAAACACGAAAATTGGTCCGGTGGAAGTGATGAAACGAATCAATGAAAATGCTTATAAACTGAAGCTGCCAGATGATGTGTATACGTCGGACGTGTTCAATGTTAAACATCTTGTACCATATCACGGGAATGAACTAGCTGATGGAGAAGAACTTACAAATTCGAGGTCGAATTTCTCTCAACCTGGGGAGGATGATGCAGCGCCACCTTCATTTGTCCAAGGTATAATTCGTAACCGACTTAAAGAAGCAGGTCTACGACTTAAGGGGTCAGGTGAAAAAGGACTACGACTTAAAAGCCTAAGTCGTTCACAAGCTAAAGCTAACAGTCAAGTTATAAGTCGTACACGACTTAAGGATGCAGTGATGAGTCGTACAGTGATGAGTCGTTCGGGGTTGATGAGTCGTATACGAGTTAACGGAGCCTATAAGTCGTCCCAGCGACCTAGTATAACTCGGCAGCGAGTTAACTCGAGTTCGCGACCTAACGAAAGCGCTAAGTCGTCCCAGCGACCTAGTATAACTCGGCAGCGAGTTAACTCGAGTTCGCGACCTAACGAAGGTGCTAAGTCGTCTGAACGACCTATGGAGCTACGCGGTGAAGAGGCAGAGCAATTTGATGAAGTGTTAGGTCGTGAACGACCTAACGAGTCAATGGATAGATCGGTGAAGACTGGAGGCGTGGATCTTCTCTGCCGACTTAATCTCAGCTATTGATTTCTTAAGTCGTTGATGCCGCCTATTCTTAAGTCGCGCGAAGCCTGGAGCGTTGATTCTGTTGCGAGTTAATCTCCACCACTGGTTTCTTTAAGTCGCCGCATGGTTTAAGTCGCTGAAGGCAAGTGTTGTAGCTGTCTGTCTTAAGTCGTCTCCGTGTTAGGTCGTAGGTCGTTTCCGACCTAAGTACTTGTAATATTTTTTAAGTTTTCTGAACTGTGTTGTAAGTAGAGTGCGACTTATGTTAAGTCGGAGATGTTGTTAAGTCGGTTGCCGACTTAGGAGTTGTATGTTTTTTCTGCTTTGCGTGTTGTAGCCTATAAATAGGCGAGTTGTTTCATTTGTAAAGGTTGTTGAATATTGAATAAAATTCCCTTTTGTTAGCTTTGTGCTTCCAATTTCAATTGGTAGTTGAGTGTATCTCCTATCTCCACTTACGTCATTCGAGTGCGCTCGAATCATCGTTTGCTGAAGCCGATTCACGGAATCTTGTGCGCAAGATCAACGTTGAAGAATCGTAGATCTCTTTCCCAGTATCTTCGGATCAACGAGTCAGAGATAGCTAGAGTTCGGTATCTTCGGATCAACGAATTCGGGCATTTCAGTATCCATCAATCCACAGATTGCTATTTTCATCGATTGAAGATCGTCTAGAATTATCCGCTGCGTCAGATTGAAAGCTTTGGAAAAAGTGAACATCGAGTTTTCACTAAATGAATTTTGGTTTTTGAAGATAAAATGAATTCAAATAGAATGGAAATTGTAAATTGAATTCAAATAGAATTGAAAATGAAAAGTTGAATGGAAATGATTATACAACTTTGTTAGTGAAGTGAAAATAAATATAAGAAGTATGTAAATACTTATATTGAACTTAAGAAATAAAGAATGAAATTCTTAAGTACAATTTAGAATTGAGAAATATTCTAAGTTAATAAGTGAATGAAAAATTTAACTGGAATGTTGTAATTGGACGTTATTGTCAAGAAAAGTATATAGGGTATTTGAAATTGGATTTTGATTTTGAAGGTAAATTTGAAATTGTTCGATAATAAGGTATGTATTTAAAATTTCAGTATGAAATTTGATGAGTTTCTGATTTTGCCACTTGGCATTTTGTTTTCTATTGGAATTTGAGAGTCCGTATGGAAATTTTTTAGTAGTACCGAGTTAGCTGCGCAAAGGAGACACTGGCGAAATTTTTCGAAAATTTAGAGAGTTAGAAAATTTTTGAGAAATTTTGGATAATTTACAATTTGAATTTAAATTTAAATTTGAATTGTGAAGTAAAATAAAGTTGCTTGAAACTATGAAAATGTTTGGAAAATTAATAAGAGGAATGATAGTGTCTTTAATATATTTGTTTTGAAAATTTGATAAAACTGTTTGGTTTTGGGAAAATGATAAACGGGTATTGGAGCATTCTTCTTAACTTGTAATTTCGGGATGAAATTCTTTTAAGGGGGGAAGATTGTAACGACCCTGAATTTTTTACATTGGAAAATCAGGATATTTAATTGATTTTAAATATCTAGAAGTCATTTTAATGTGAAATTCAAATACCAGAATGAATTTGGTAATTTAATTATTGAATTTAATTGTTAAATCTGGGTAAAAATTTGAATCTTTAGTTTTAAGCTGATTAAAAATAACCTGAAGGCCTAGAAAATTCATATTGATTATACCGAAGATAATAGAAGCTTCAGAATTGGATTTGGAACTGTTTTGTTCAGTTTTGAAATTTTGTTGTTTAAATTGAATTTAAAAATAGCCTTCCGAGGCACAGTCTCGGAATTCGACGAAACCAGTTTCATTGGATCTGTAATATTGTATTATTATCGGATTTCAATTTTCGTAATGTTTGGAGTGATCGTTTGGCCGTACGATAAGCAAACGCGCTGAAAATTAAATCGAAAATTTAATATTTTAACTGGTCCAAAAAGCTATCTTCTCCATACGATCGAATTTGGACTCGGAACCTTTTCCATTGCGTTCGGAATAGGCGCATAACATTACAAACGCCTGGCGGCATGCTTCGATAGGAGTTCGAGATTTCGAGTTGCATTTTTCGAGACAATTTGAAATCAATTTAAATTATATTTATTTATTCTTATTCCGACCATTCGTACAACCAGCCACCACGTTGTCTCCTTCGTACTCTTCCTTTTCTTTTCCCTACTTCTCAAATCATACAGTTCGAACAGAGAAAGAAAATAAAATTTAAAACAACAATGGCTGATACCAATAAATCCTCCTTTCCACCTTCATTCGAATTCGTTCGAATATAAAGAAGAAAACATAATAGCGAATCCAAATCGAATCTCGTCCCTTCACGAATTCTTATAAGCTAAACGGAATCATTCCGTTCAAATTGTAAAGGAGAGGAACGTCAAATTCAAGTTCGTTCTAGTCGATTCGAAGCTGAAGCTCTTGCTTTCACTCAACCGTTCGATCAAATCTGATGGTCTCGTGGCAGCGACGACTTAAGTTATCGAAGGCGAAGGCGGCTCGACAGTGGAAATGAATTGCGATGGGAGGCGAGCATCGCGAGGCTGGAGTATCGCGATGGGTAGGTCTGGCGCAGCGGCCGCATGAGAGCTAGGGCTTGACTGGGGATTCGTGGCGGCGATCGTTCGAGGGTTTCGAGCATCGCAAAATTTCAAATAGGCAGTAAGGTATATCGTTTTACTATAAATTTAATTAAATGGATAAATGTTTATACATATATAAATGTTTACTATAAATGAATAGCAGGAAAATATTTATGAGCAGTTCTGTTTTGATTTAAAAATTTGTATATATAAGCTAGGAAAAGTATACAAGGTTTAAAAACAGAAAACTCTTTCTTTTTCTGGTTTGGGAAGAAAATATATATATATTGCTGAGATTGATTATTTTTTCAGCATAGTATATAAAACTATTTATTTTCAGATTTCAAAATTTATACTTACATAGTAAAGAAATCACTGTCTTTGTTATGTACAGATAAAGAAATATATATATATATATATATATATATATATGTATTATTTATGGGAAATTGGTTTAAAAAATTTAATTTTTGGTTAATTAAAATTTTCAAATAGAAATTGATTATTCGAATATTAATAAATTGTATAAATGTTTATACAAGGTCTAATTCTGTGAAGAAAACAAACTGAAATGGAAATGGACTGCAAAAATAAAAAGCAAAAGTGAGATCTTCTCACTCAAACAAAAATTGAAATTGCAGTTATTGATTGACTGTTTGGATTGTGATAGTATATATAGTAGTATATAGCAATATATATATATTGGAATATATATATATATTGGAATATATATATATATTGGAGTTGTGATTTCCCACATTATATAGCGGATGAGACCCTATTGCGCCGCATAATAGCAGATGATATTTTTATAAATCCCATATACCGCGATATTCCACCTCGAAGTGGAATTGGTATTGTGCTAACGTCTGTGGATGCAGGGAAACAGGTTGGAGGGATCCAACTGGATTCCTCAAATTATATGAATTTGTTTCATATATTGTGATGTGATTGTTTATAATCTGTGTGTGATTTGAAAATATAAATTAAAGGTTCTAAAGTTGGTTTTTAAAAGAAATATTTGGAAATATATTCCGCATGAGGGAATTGATTTGAAATTTATTTTCAAAAGTTGAAATGTGAAAAGTGATCTGAAATTTGTTTTCAAAGTGTTGAAGTGTGGAAGAATATATATCATGTGAAGATATTTTGAAAATAAATAATTTGGGAAAATTATTTAAATCTGTTGATTGTTGTTATCCCCCCTTTTGGCAAGGCCATGATACCAAGGACTTAACTAGAAAACGGTGACAGGTCGTCCCGGAAGTCGGTTACACGTAAGGGTCGCTACGGATATCGACGAATTTTGTCCGAGTCCGGATCAGGCTACAATTGATAAGACATGACAAGCGAAGCCTGGGAAGCCAACTTCCCAAGTTTCGAGATAATCCGAGCTCGTACGCTCAAGATATCATCGATTCAAGATGGAGAAAATAACCCATGCTCGAATCCATGGGTAACGCTCTAATTCGAATCGGTAGGCAGGGGTCCTGATCGTATCCATCCACCTGAAGCCACTCCGTGTCCATCCAGTTGTAGTACTTCGAATCGATGAAGTCATTCCTCTCCGTATCCATCAGGTTTACCTACCTTCGAATCCAACAAGTCGGAGCACTTCGAATCGATGGGCTACAATGCAACACACTCGATTCGATCAAGCACGCGCTCGACTCCATCAGGTTCGACTCCTCTACATTCGAATCCCCAGGCTGAGACATCTTCAAACTGGTCCGTAGCTACGAGCCTAACTCGATTCGAACGTACATCAGTCCCATCGATTCGAAGGAAGAGGTCCTTCGAATCCATTGCCTCGACTCCACCATCTTCGAATCCAAGTCGTGGATTCGACCCAGTCAATCCGGAATGGAAACCGGATCGATTCGAAGAAAGCGCACCACGTCACCATCTTCACGAACAGGAAGATCGATTCGAACGAATCGATTCGAGCACATCGATTCGAACGACTCCAAAATACGAAAAACACCAACTTGAATCGATCATAACTCGAGTTCTACAAGTCCAGATCCCATGAAATTTTCACAGAAGCTCAAATACATGATGAAGAATGTACACACCAAATTTCAGCTCGATTGGATGATTTCTTGATCGATTCGAACCAAGGGTCGAATCGATCCCAAAGCGGGCCCGGATCTCCAGATTTCGGCCATGTGGGCCCCCTGACGTGCCAGAACTGGTCTCCCCTCATTTTGAGCGAAATACCAGCCTCCAACACCTATAAATAGACCCCCTGGTCATTCAGAAAAGAGGTCGGAAAATTCTAAGTATTGAAGAGCGCCCAGATTCTGCCAGATTCACTCCAGAACACCGCCGCTGCTTTAGACCGATACTTAGCACTTGAATTCAGTTGTATTACATTATCAACTATTGTAATAATCAAGTAATCGAGCAATAAAATCATCAAACTTCATAGTGGACGTAGGCGAAACGCCGAACCACTCTAAATCGCTTGTCTTTGCAATTTACTTTTTGTTATTTGGAGTTTTTGTTAGATAATCCTCACTCTTAATTTTCATTCTTCACTTTTATCTCTCCAAAAACTTCCGAAGAGTGTTGTGCCCATTTTTGGTACAAACACTTTGGTGCTTTCAGTGAGAACAAACCAGCTTTTTTCTCCTGCTCCTTGGATCTACCGTCGATACCGGATTGCACAAATCCAAGAGGAAGATCCAGATCTTCGAATCACAGTCCTTCCATTCTACTCAGATTTGCATAAAATCTAGGAAAAGGATTCATCGTTCAAAATGGTTAGCACGAGAACCACTTCTGCAGCTTCAGGACAAGAAGGTAGGGATGGACAAAATCCTGCTCAACAGCAGCCACCCAATCAAGACAACACTGCCCACTCAGATCCGTCTGGGGCAGTCACTAGACAAGAATTTCAGATGTTACTCCAAGAATTGACTCAGAGTCGGCAACAGTTAGCCGAACAGCTGCGAGCCAATATTGAGTTGACAAATCAACTGAATCGCCAGGGCCGTAGGAGGTCCAGGAGGGATGATGTTTCCCGTTCACCCACTGAAAGTTCTGCTTCATCTGACTATCATCGTAGATCTACCCGTCCCCGATTAGACGGAGATTATGCTCAGACTACGGGATATCAGCCCGCTCTGACTGTCGGGCAATTGAGGGTAGGACCATCAACCAGCTTCCAGGCTGGGCCATCAGCACGGGGTGGCCGCACTTCACAATACACTACGGACAATCATGTCACAGCTGCAACCGCGGAAACAAGGGTCGATGCCCGATATCTTCCAGATTCGGGTAATCAACAGCAAGGACGTACTTCTGAACCATACGTCCAGGAAGACGCTGAGCCAAGGAGGCGAAACTTGGACCGTCGACAGCGCCCGGTCCAAACTCGCATTGTGGAACCCGACCACACCTTAGCTCAGCAGGCTCAGAATGTAGCAATGCCGGACATCCCGACTATGATACGTCAAATGATCCGTGAAAGCCAGGGACTTACCAATGACGATTGGGGAATCTCTCGAAGCCATACTCCTTTCACGGACGAAATACTATACGCTGAACCTCCTCGGCGATTCAGAATGCCGACTCTCCCTATGTACGAGGGAAGTTCTGATCCCAATCAGCATATACTGAAATACGAGTGGTCAATGAGCGCCGCAAGGGCCGACGATGCAGTGAAATGCCGTAGCTTCCCCATTTCACTGGGAGGAATTGCAACAATGTGGTTTACAAGACTACCTCCAAGATCTATCTCGTCATTCGACCAGTTGGCTAAGAAATTTGTTGAACAGTTCCGTATGCATGTTGCCAGACCCAAAGATGTTAACACCCTGTCCAATGTTACCCAGGCTCGTGGGGAAACATTAAGGCGTTACTTGGAGAGGTTCCATGCGGCATGCGTGGAAATAAGTAATCCCAATGACAACTCAATTTTAATGGCATTGACAAAGGGAATTGATCCCGATTCTGAATTTGGAAACTGGTTAGCCGGAAAACCCCCCGCATCGTTGGACCGTTTCTACTCCAAAGCCGCTCAATTCTTACGGCAAGAGGACGCGAAACAGTCTAGGAAGCAGGACGATGCAAAACCCGGGAGTGAGGGAATACAAAGCAATGTCGCAGTTAAACAGTCCGGTGACAATTCCAGAAAAGTCCAGTTAAACATACAGGACAAGCAAGCTCAGCCAAGAGGTGGCAATGGTCAGAATAAGAAGAGAGACCCGAATCCGGGCCCACGGCGAAGGGCTCCGATGTTCGAAAGTTATACACCGTTAAACACATCACTGGAGAATGTGTATCTGCAGACTTGCAACACCGAACAATATAAGAAACCCGCTCCGAAGCGGTCGTCAGAAAGGCAGATTCAGACGGGAAAGTTTTGTAGGTTTCATGAGAGCTATGGCCACAATACTAATGACTGTCGCCATTTGCAAGATCTGATAGAAAAGTTGATCAGGGAAAGGAAGTTAGATCAATTCGTGCGGGCGCCGCAGTCTGGTGGTGCGGGCCCATCGAATCCAAACCGTGCGCAAGATCAGGAAAGACAAGAGGAACCCGCTCGTACAGGCGGGAGGCTAGTTATCAATACCATAAGTGGTGGTCCTCATCCAGCAGACAGGAGCTGGAGGGAAATGGAGTCGTATGCTAGCTCTATCAGGCATGCGAGCTTCGAATGCTGCAGTAATTGTGAGGATGGAACCCCGGCTAAGCAACAAAAAACGATGTCTGACGATATCATATTCAGAAGCAGAGATGCTGACAAAATCGAAGCTCCAACGATTGATCCACTGGTCATATCTGCCCAGGTTGGTCCTGCTTGGATGAAGAGGATCCTGGTTGACAGTGGGAGTTCTGTAAACATTCTATTCAAGCGAGCTTATGATTTAATGAAGATGGAGGCAAAAGACCTAAAACCCTGCCAATCCCGGGTTCATGGCTTCAATGGCAGTGCAACGATACCTACTGGAATAGTGGAACTACCAGTGGAACTGGGGATCGGAGAGCGCAGGAGAGTTCGACTGCTGCAATTCGTTGTTCTTGACATTGCTTCACCATACAATGCATTCCTAGGTCGACCAGCTCTCGCTGAATTCAGGGCAGCCATTGCCCCGTGGTGTTTGACTTTAAAATTCCCAACCGATCATGGTATAGGAATCGTTCAGGGAGATCAGGCAGCAGGAAGAGCCTGTTATTTTGCTGAATTGCGAGAAGCACAGAAGAAGGAGAAAGGAAAGGGCGTAGAGGAATCTCTCTGCGTCCGTTTTTCTGATAATTGACAGCTAACGCCTGGGCCCCAGCCCGGGCACCACCACCAATTCCTTAGAGATCTCGACCCTAGAGATAGCGAAGATAAAGCTGAAGTAGAAGAGAATCAAGCGTCTCCAGCCGAACTGACTGTGGACGTCCCGGTCAGTGAGGATGACGACTCGAAAGTACTGAAAGTTGGATCTCAACTGGGAGAACAGATACAACAGGAATTGGTTGAATTTCTTCAGGCGAATCTTGAAGTCTTTGCCTGGACGCACTCCGACATGTGCGGAATCTCACCGAACATTGCAAGTCACTCTTTAAATATTGATCCACGACATGTTCCGGTCAAGCAAAAGAGGCGTGGTATGGATCCAGAGAGATCTGCCGCCCTTAAAGAAGAAATTGACAAATTACATTCGAATGGTTTCATCCGAGATGCTCTATACCCAGAGTGGGTGTCAAATCCGGTAATGGTTCGAAAGCCGAACGGGAAATGGAGAACTTGTGTCGATTACTCTGATTTAAACAAAGCCTGTCCAAAAGATAGTTTTCCACTTCCCCGAATTGACCAACTCGTTGACTCAACTGCAGGTCACGAATTGTTATCCTTTATGGATGCTTATTCAGGTTATAATCAGATACCCATGCATTTACCCGATCAAGAGCATACTAGTTTCGTAACCGATCTGGGACTCTACTGCTACAGAGTCATGCCCTTTGGTTTAAAGAATGCCGGAGCAACTTACCAACGCTTGGTTAATCGAATGTTCGCTGATCAAATCGGGAAGACCATGGAAGTCTATGTGGATGACATGTTAAGTCCCGATTTTCCACAGATCACGTCAAGGATTTAAATTCAATGTTCTGTATCTTGCGTGAATATGGAATGAAGCTTAACCCGCTAAAATGCCATTTCGGCGTCGCATCCGGAAAGTTTCTAGGGTTCATTGTTAACGCTCGTGGGATAGAGGCAAACCCCGAGAAGATCTGGGCGATAAGGAATTTGCAAACTCCAAAGACCATCAAGCAAGTCCAGAGTCTCAACGGGAAGGTAGCAGCGCTAAGCAGGTTCATCTCAAAATCCACTGATAAATGTATTCCTTTCTTCGATCTAATCCGGAAAGGGAAACGAAACTTTGAATGGACCACGGAATGTGAAGGCGCATTCCGATCGCTGGTTCAACACCTCTCTACGCCACCGATTTTGTCGAAACCAATTGATCACGAACAATTATACCTTTACCTGGCGGTATCAGAGCATGCGATCAGTGCTGCTTTGGTCCGGGAAGAAGATCGAGTGCAGAAACCGGTCTATTATGTCAGTAAACGACTGACCGGAGCTGAGAGAAATTACCCCAGGTTGGAGAAACTGGCTTACTGCTTGGTCATTGCCTCGAGAAAGCTTCGTCCTTATTTTCAAGCACATCCGCTTACTCTGTATACCGATCAGCCGTTACGACAGGTCCTCACGCGGCCTGAGACGTCTGGAAGGTTACTCAAGTGGAATATTGAACTAAGCCAATTTGACATTACTTATGCTCCGCGGAGAGCCATTCAAGGGCAAGTCCTAGCTGACTTCATAGCTGAATTTACTATTCCTGACGAATTACCTGAAACCAGCGAGTCTCCTGAATATATATGGAAACTTTATTCAGATGGTGCATCAAACGATCGATGTTCGGGCGCCGGAGTTGTACTAGAAACCCCCGAAGGTCGATCCATATGCTATGCTCTGAAGTTCGATTTTCACGCAACCAACAACGAGGCCGAGTATGAAGCCCTGTTGGCTGGGTTAAAGCTTGCCAGAGATCTGAAAATTATCGCTATAGAAGTTTATTGTGATTCGCAGTTGGTTGTGTGTCAAGTACGAGGAGAATATCAAGCGAGAGATCGAAGGTTAGCTGCTTATCTAGCCCAAGTTCAGGAAGCGCTGGATCAATTTGATTATTATGCTATTTACTACATACCACGAGATCACAATCAAAAGGCCGATTCATTGGCAAAGTTGGCCAGCACAGGTGAAGCACAGCAAATGGGACTCGTCCCGGTCGAAACTTTGCCTTCCCCGAGCATCGATCAAATCAAAACAACTGATGTGTTAGAGACCTTTCCCAGCAGAGAATCATGGATGACTCCATATCAAAATTATATTGAGAATGGAATATTGCCTGAACACCGAAATGAGAAAAGGCAAATTCTACGAAAAGCTTCGCGGTTTATCATTCAGGACGGGATCATGTATAGAAAAGGTTATTCTGTTCCACTCCTCCGGTGTATCGCTCACGACGAAGTCAAACGAGTGTTACATGATGTACACGAGGGAGAATGTGGCGATCACACCGGTGGACAAGCGCTTGCTAAGAAAATACTCCGATATGGATATTACTGGCCGACAGTAAATCGAGATGCAGCCAATTACGCCAGAAAGTGTGACAAGTGCCAAAAACACGCTCGAATTCCAAGAGCCCCGCCTACCGAGTTAACTCAAATGGTCAGTCCCTGGCCGTTCGCTATGTGGGGTATCGATATCATTGGCGCTTTGCCTCTGGCAAAAGGTGGTGCGAAGTATGCCATCGTTGCAGTTGATTACTTCACGAAATGGGCTGAAGCCGAAGCACTCGCAACGATTACGTCAAAGAAAGTGATAAACTTTGTGGTCCGCAATATCATTTGCCGATTTGGACTCCCGCACACCATCATCACCGATAACGGGACCCAATTCGAGAGTTCAGAGTTCAAGAGTTTCTGCCAACGATTTCATATTCATAAAAAGTTCTCTGCAGTCGCACATCCACAAGCAAATGGTCAGGTCGAAGCTGTTAACAAAGTTATCAAATCCATCTTAAAGAAGCGACTGGAAAAGGCTGGGGGCAAATGGGTCGATGAACTTCCTATGGCGTTATGGGCTTATCGAACAACTCACAAGACCGCAACTGGACACACCCCATTTTCCTTATCCTATGGCTCGGAGGCCGTCATTCCAGTGGAGACAGAAGTATTTTCTCACCGCGTAACTTATTACGATCCGAAAACAAACGCTATATTACTCGCTGAGTCTTTGGATCTGTTGGACGAGAAACGAGAAGAAGCTGATTTAAGAGCGGCCGCTTACCGAAGTCAGGTCGCCCGATTATATAACACCAAAGTTCGCCCCCGAACCTTTGATCTCGGCGATCTGGTCCTCAAGAGAGTATACCCGGTTCCTTCACACATGAAACCAAATTGGGAAGGACCGTACGTGATTACGCAACGACTTGGAGATGGCACATTCAAACTATCTACCGTGGACGGTCTAATTTTGCCAAGAGCCTGGAACAGCGAGAGTCTCCGCCGCTATTACATATGACAGGCTTTATTCATTTCATTATGTTTTTTATTCAGCAATTTACTTTTGCATTTCGAAATTAGAATTTGTAATAAGGCAACTGATTTGCCATATTTTCTTATTTCAGCAATAAAATGCCATCTCTTCGAGCCAGAGCTGTGATTCATTAAATACAATGTACAACATCACGATGCACGAAGAGCTAAGTTCCATCATACAGTGGAATTTATTCAAGTAGGGAGTGGCTGTGAAGCAATCAACCACTCGCTAAATGAAACCCGAGCTCGGGGGCAAGCCATCACGTCAAGCCACGAAAATGGGTTGATACACGACAACCCTTCATTTAACTCCGTACTCCCAGAGTGCGAGGCGGAGTATAAACATTTTACTAAACTCCGTGCTCCCAGAGTGCGAGGCGGAGTATAAACGTTTTTCCTAAACCCCAGAGTACTCCGAGAGCGCGAGCTGGGTACAAGCTTTTTACTTAACTCCGTACTCCCAGAGTGCGAGACGGAGTATAAACATTCATCTAACTCCGTACTCCCAGAGCGCGAGGCGGAGTATAAACTTTCTTCTAACTCCGTGCTCCCAGAGCGCGAGGCGGAGTATAAACATTCTTCTAACTCCGTGCTCCCAGAGCGCGAGGCGGAGTATAAACATTCATCTAACTCCGTACTCCCAGAGTGCGAGGCGGAGTATAAACATTTTCCTAGAAACCCCAGAGAACTCCGAGAGCGCGAGCTGGGTATAAACACTAACAAACTCCAGCTTCCGAGAGCGCGAACTGGAGTATAAACATTAACGAACTCCAGCTTCCGAGAACGCGAACTGGAGTGTAGACATTAACTAACTCCGTGCTTCCAGTACGCAAGGCAAAGTATAAACATACGTCAACTCTACACTTCTCCCCAATACAGGGGGCAGAACCATAACACATAACAAGTTGAAGACAGAAAGAGAATAGATTTTCATTTCCATTATCAACAAAAAGAATCTGATTACAAAGTGTTTATGAAAAATTCTGCTAGTGGGAGCCGAATCCACATCTATACACGGCTATAGAAAAATCGACAAAATGCTACCCTACGCAACAAAGATTTAGGGAAAGAAGTTCATTCTTTCTTCTTCCTTATCTTCTTCTTTGGAGTAGCTCCACTTGATCCGCTGCCCGACTTCTTCCTCGATCGCTTGCTCTTTTCAGGCTTGCCCTCCGGCAGCGATATGATGTCGACATCTTCCTCAGAGCTGGAGGCGACGGAAGTTCTTCTAGGAGGACGAGCCGGGGGCATAGGAGTAGTAGCAGGAGGAGGGCCAGGAGCGGTCTCGATCAATACAGTACCACCCGGCGAAATCACCATTAACGGGGCGGGCCCGGGCGGACTAGAACCAACATTCCCTGCTGTCATCTCGGCAGCAATCTCAGCTAAAACGTCGTCCTCACGAGATGCTAGGGCCGCATCAGATGTGCCAATGGCTGGCATAGGTAAACTAGCGGCCGGAGCAGCCTCACTTACAACATCGGACGGGTTAGCAGAGGGATCGATGGGTTCATTGAGAAGCTCCTCAATCATCTGAGCGCTGAAAGAAAACATATTTGCATCTCCCTCCTCGCCAATCAAAGTAGAAGTCGTGATAGCTTCAGAAAAAACTACCCCTTGTGTTCGCTGAGGAACTGATAAAGCAAGGGGCGCAGAAACTATAACTTCGGTCACTGAAATACGACAAAACGAAGACTGTTAGCCAAGTGTGTTGCTTAAGGATCTTCACAACAAAACTACGAGAAGCGTTCAAATACCTTCCTTAGTCTGGACCGAAACATGGGTAGAATTATCGGCGGAAGATAACAACGGTTGGTCAGGATTATATGCAGGAGCGGATTGGGGGTCTACCGCACCAGTAGTCTCGGGCAATGTTGAGATTACGGCTCCAACACTTGCCTCGTGATGCGCGGTCCCCGAACCTTCGCCTGTCTCTGATGACTGGACGCCGAGTCTTTCTTTCGCCATAGAAATTACCACCTCATGAAGGGCCTTCCTCTCATCCTCAGTAAGCAGGCGCATCTCCAGTTCAAAGTCGTCAAGTGATCCATCTGGATGCGCCGCTCTCTTCTCGTTCACCAGCCGGGTCCAGGCATTATACAAGATCATGGAGTCATCTCCCAGCCACGCTAGATTTCTGTGTTCCAGCACATTAGCGTTATACGTAACCAGGAGATCGTCAAACTCAGCATCTAGCCTGGACCTCTCCTCCAAGATTTTTTCCTGAATCTCCACTTCCACAGACTTAGCCTTGACCGCCGCCACAGCAAGTTCGGCCCTGAGGGATACTGCTTGGTCGCAAGCCTCTTGAGCAGTAGCGTTCGCATCGTCTTTCTCCTTCACCATTTCAGCGAATTTGGCCTTGAGCTCGTTCAGCTCTTTAACGGCTAAGTCTCGCTCAGCTGCAACGGTGGTATTGCGATGGCCCATCTCTTCCACTGTGGCACAGTGTTCTTGCTGCATCCTCGCTAGTTTGGCCACGACGCCCTCGTGTTTCTTAAGAGTTTCAAGCTCTGACTTTCGGGACGTCTCCACTTCGGATTGAAGAACTTGGATAATGCGTTTCTGCTTCGCAATGTCGACGTCACGTTCAGCAATGACTTTCGCCCTGTCGAAAGCTACTCTAGAAGCCTTCACGGCTGCCTTATACCACTCCTTGTACTGAGCGTAGAAGTCGTGGATGTAGTTATGAGCAGTGGTCTCAGCCTCTGGTGGAATTCTTTTGAAGTTAGGCGGGAAGATGTAGCCGTCCATGCAAATCTCCGGGTAGTCGTTTTTCATTTGGGCGAGTTTGGCAGCTCCCTCGCTTGTCAGCTCGGCCGGAGCTTGTTCAATTATAGCAGCTGCTGTTGGTTCCACTCTTGGCCGTTGAGCATCAGGCCGAGAAGACTGAGAAGGCAACTGTTGCTGATGAGATGGCCCTGGGAGGTCTACTGGAGCCCTGGGAGGCGGAGGAGAGCGAGATCGGGGTCGGTGTTGGTATCCCCGATCTCTGTCAGAGTAATCATAGCCAGAACGGTTACGCGAGTAATCTCTGTCTCTATCGTAACGTTCTTGACTCGAGTAGCCTCGCCCATGGTCCCTATCCGTCTCTCTCCTACGGGAATCATAAAATGGAGAAGATTGGCGCACATTCCTAAGCCTATCTAGGGTGGAGCCACGTCCTGACATCTCACCTGCGATAAGAAAGAATTACGGATTAAAATCCCATAAAGCAATGTTTACTATGCAGAAGTCATGAAGTGCCGTGAAAGTGTGTGTAAATGTGTAAACCCCCAAACCAACCGGAAGTGTTGACCGCACTTAAAGGAAAGGGCTCGTTCATATTTAAGACATCTTGTAATTCCTCCAACCCAGGATTATGAGAGATTGATATATAATCTGGGATAGGAATATCGTCAAGCCCTTTGAGAGAATCTCTCGAGTGAGAAGGGGCGGCCTCAGAAATCATAACTCCGGAAGCGGGAAGAAACACATCTACAGATTTTCCCCCTTGTGACTTAAGTTTTTTGGAAACGGCGGCCTTGCCTTTCCGTTTTTCTCCCGATTCCTCCAAGTTTCCCGAAAGGTCAGCCATAGGCTCTGAATCCGTCTGGGTTCTTTCTTCGTCACTCGCCTCGATTATTCTGATCCCGAGTGACCTCTTCGCTTTTCTCTCCTTGGGTTTCTTCTTATTTTCCTTCTTGGAGACGGACTTTGAAAATCCCTCAACAACTATGCTTTGATTAATGTCGATCAAACCCAGAACTCTTAAGTTGTAATCGTTCAGCACCGAGTCAATATGCCTCAGCTCGCTCGGAACTTCTTGAAGACTCCGGACGGTACCCTTGAAACGCCCTCCATCGGGCCTAGAGATAATAGCTGTAAAAGGAATGGAATGTTAATTTTAATACCGAAGAGATATTGGTCAAAGAAACAGGTTAAGGCACTTACGTCTAGACAACCATCGCCTAGCAAAACCCGGAGGGCATCGAACGTAGAACCATTCGTTCTTGAAGTAGCTCAGTCGCGTCCAAGCTCCAACTACAACTTGGCAATTTCTAACGGCCTCCAAAAATGTAAACGACGGGCTATCACCCCTGCTCTTGAAGTTAAATATATGTCTGATTTCATAGGGCCTCGGCGGGCGAAAAAGACAGTCCATGAATATTACGAAGACACTATTCAGCAGCGCGTGCCCGTTGGGATGAAGTTGTGAAGGAGCAATCCCTAAATATGATAGCATCCTTCGGATATATTGATTGAAGGGAGGAAGAGTTCCAGCCGCACAAGCATGACGGTAGAATGCTGTATATCCTTCAGGCGGATTGTGCGGTCTATCGGTGGCGCTGGGCAATAATACGTCACCCAGAGATATGTTATGCTTTAAACATATTCGTCCCAACAAGGATTCAGATATGTTGGACTGAACCGAATCAACAGGGTCCTCAATAAATATCGCTTCCGGCAATTCATC
The DNA here is from genome assembly GCA_030737815.1 of Allium fistulosum. Classification (NCBI taxonomy): domain Eukaryota; kingdom Viridiplantae; phylum Streptophyta; class Magnoliopsida; order Asparagales; family Amaryllidaceae; genus Allium; species Allium fistulosum. The sequence goes on from CM060905.1 coordinate 1,284,821,577, forward strand.
TGGGGCCGGATCGATTACGTCGGCAGGGATGTCAGGAATCTCAAGCACGGGAGGAGTCGAGCTCTGCACCTCTTGTTGCTGGGAGCTCGAAGATTCCATAATTAGCTAACTCATTAGAAAGCAACATTAAGTTTATGAACAAGCCCGTGCATGCCCCAGTGTAGTGTGTGTGAACATGCCGTGCAGTGCAAGTATTATACATCACTCGAGAAAATTTAACAGAATGAAGCGAGATGTTCGTACAACATAACTTGAGAATTTAAGAAAGAAAGTGACCGTCATCGCTGACCGTCATTTCCGCACCATCCAAACGCTACGGACCAACTTCAAGTATAAATCAGTTGTATTATTGGTTAAGTCATGGTTCCATCGACGAGCTTCAAAGGAAATTCAGGTTCAAGTCTGTCAATCAAGTTCGATTATGCAAGGCCGAAGCTCGTCGGAGTCAAGTATGCCAAAGTTCATTAAGTTCATCAGAGAATAACTTGAAACTGGTCGTAGTTCATATGATGGAGCAAGTCAAGAAGCAATGGTATCAGAGGACGAAGACGTTCGAATCCATCGACTTCGAATCGATAAGGGTCGAATCGATGGAGTTCGATACCAGGTACTTCGAATCCGTATGGTTCGACTCGATATAACTTTGTGATAGAGGAGCTCTTCGAATCCGTAGGCTCCACATTGTTTCGAATCGATCAGGATTCAATTCTTTCGAATCGATCTAAATGACATCACTTCGAATCGACCCTTTCCCTCCAAGTCATCGATTCGAAACCTTGCCCTCGAAATCGATTCGAACCGGTCATTCCTGGATCGATGCGAAACAACGGGAGACGACCCACTCCATTCAGATTTCATCACTCCTCGACTCCATCGAGTCGACCCATTCCATTCAGATCTCGTCACTTCACAGAATTTTCTAAGGCAAAGATAATTCCATTTTCCTCATCTCGAATCGATCCATTGAATACCTGTTTGGATTTCGAGTAAAAACGTGGAAGGAATCGATTGTTTTAAAGAGAGCAGGTGTGTCTTGGTCTTGGAAAAAACGATTCGAAGAAGAAGCTCTCAAAACAGTGAAAAGTAAAAAGTAAAAAGTGAACAGGACCCCGGTATATATAGGAGAAACGAGACCATTCGCCTCCCGGTCAAACGCAACCGGGAATAATGGGTCTAACTCATCGATTCGAAGCAGAATCTTCGAATCCATCGCCACAGGTCCAAATCGATTCGAAGCTGACCAGGCGACCTCGTCGACTCGGACTCGAATACCTACACCAGACGACTTCGAGGCTTTTCCTTCGAATCCGCAGCATCGACTCGAAGCACTGCGTCGATCAACCAGTTCGAATCCCTCCTTTAGTTCGAATCCATCCGGTTTCGAATCCTTTGCCACATCGAATCCATTCCAGCAGCATCGAAACAAAGCAACATTGATTCGAGCGCTTACAACTTCGACTCCATCAACTCAGAGAACATCGAATCCGCGCAATATCGATTCGAAGGGGCACAGCTTCGAATCCATCGCCAACCACTGATGAAAATGGACGAATAGTCTCAATGTTTAAAATTGCTTGTCTACTCTTGTACCGATTCAGGAGAGGATCAGTACGAGAGGATGATCATAGATAATCATAAAAGCAGTGTTTTAACTCAAATCTAAAATCGGTCCAGGAGAGGATCGACGCAGATTTCGATAGTAAACCGAACTGACAACGACTTGCGATCACGCAACGTTAATCAAAGCCAAGATAATACACGTATGCACGTATTTCTGACTAATGTTTGATCTCTATCATTTACAGGGATCGAATGTTCATCTCATCACGACTCAAAAAACTGACGGCCAGTCACTATTGTACGACGGTCGATTACAGCGATACAGAATGCAACTTTCGGTAAAGCATGTCATAGCTGTCCAGTGAGAGACTGCAACTTTTCAAAGCACGTCATGTTTACACAAGACGTACTTTGGGGGGCAAATGTTATCCCGCCTTTTGGCAAGGCCATGATACCAAGGACTTAACTAGAAAACGGTGACAGGTCGTCCCGGAAGTCGGTTACACGTAAGGGTCGCTACGGATATCGACGAATTTTGTCCGAGTCCGGATCATGCTACAATTGATAAGACATGACAAGCGAAGCCTGGGAAGCCAACTTCCCAAGTTTCGAGATAATCCGAGCTCGTACGCTCAAGATATCATCGATTCAAGATGGAGAAAATAACCCATGCTCGAATCCATGGGTAACGCTCTAATTCGAATCGGTAGGCAGGGGTCCTGATCGTATCCATCCACCTGAAGCCACTCCGTGTCCATCCAGTTGTAGTACTTCGAATCGATGAAGTCATTCCTCTCCGTATCCATCAGGTTTACCTACCTTCGAATCCAACAAGTCGGAGCACTTCGAATCGATGGGCTACAATGCAACACACTCGATTCGATCAAGCACGCGCTCGACTCCATCAGGTTCGACTCCTCTACATTCGAATCCCCAGGCTGAGACATCTTCAAACCGGTCCGTAGCTACGAGCCTAACTCGATTCGAACGTACATCAGTCCCATCGATTCGAAGGAAGAGGTCCTTCGAATCCATTGCCTCGACTCCACCATCTTCGAATCCAAGTCGTGGATTCGACCCAGTCAATCCGGAATGGAAACCGGATCGATTCGAAGAAAGCGCACCACGTCACCATCTTCACGAACAGGAAGATCGATTCGAACGAATCGATTCGAGCACATCGATTCGAACGACTCCAAAATACGAAAAACACCAACTTGAATCGATCATAACTCGAGTTCTACAAGTCCAGATCCCATGAAATTTTCACAGAAGCTCAAATACATGATGAAGAATGTACACACCAAATTTCAGCTCGATTGGATGATTTCTTGATCGATTCGAACCAAGGGTCGAATCGATCCCAAAGCGGGCCCGGATCTCCAGATTTCGGCCATGTGGGCCCCCTGACGTGCCAGAACTGGTCTCCCCTCATTTTGAGCGAAATACCAGCCTCCAACACCTATAAATAGACCCCCTGGTCATTCAGAAAAGAGGTCGGAAAATTCTAAGTATTGAAGAGCGCCCAGATTCTGCCAGATTCACTCCAGAACACCGCCGCTGCTTTAGACCGATACTTAGCACTTGAATTCAGTTGTATTACATTATCAACTATTGTAATAATCAAGTAATCGAGCAATAAAATCATCAAACTTCATAGTGGACGTAGGCGAAACGCCGAACCACTCTAAATCGCTTGTCTTTGCAATTTACTTTTTGTTATTTGGAGTTTTTGTTAGATAATCCTCACTCTTAATTTTCATTCTTCACTTTTATCTCTCCAAAAACTTCCGAAGAGTGTTGTGCCCATTTTTGGTACAAACAATTGTTGTGAATGTTGTTGATAGTTAAATCACCGACTATCAATATTGCCTTTGAAATGGCACTTGAATTTGTTTTTAAAACAAACGCTTATTATTCGGTTTAGCCGGGAAAGGACCTTTGTGTCAGATAACCCATTCCGAATAATGATACGACGTGTGTGAATTGCAATTGAAGACCGGTGTGAAGACCGGGTATTTTCGAAAATGAAAGGACAACCTGTCGAATGTCTCTGCACCGAATTGCTCCAGTATAGAGATTTATATCACTATTCTTGTGATGGGAATTCCGGACGTGATTAGTGAATATCCGGATTGCAATGGCTTCTTTGGAAGTGCATTCGGTTCTGTTCGAACCCGTAACGGACTTGTATGGTTACATGTCTGACATTACACTCTGAGATATAAAGCTGATTTCTTTCAAATACATATCTGTTGGTGGTGGAGAATTTATTCTCTTAGCTTAACACCCTTCTTTGAGACGTACGAGCTCAGAGGTTATGTAGTTGAAGGTTATCAGCGATATATTCCCAATTTAGAAATGTGACATACTGAGTGCTGCTGTATGTTGATCATTTTTTGATCATTTGTTGATCAAAGCATGGCTTCTGTGAGAAGCGTAGCTTTGTGGACGAGGCTTCGTCAGACCTCACACCCTGGAAATGGTCAAAATAGGAATGATGCGGCAAGGTTATGAGGGTCGCTCCCTTTAGGGTATGTCATTTCCTTCTGGAAAAGGGTGGTATCAGGTATGGAGCCCTTGTATTTAACCTATGTGGTTGATCCAATCTCATTTCTTTGTGGTTGTTGCTTTGTGATCGAGGCGCCTCGGATAAAGGTCCCAAAGGACCGGGGGATGGCATATTCGTGTAGTAGTTACCTAGTGTAAGGGGTAATCCGGCCTTGTGTTGGCAGAGAGCTAGTTAGTTCTCGGGACGTCCATCCAGAGGCGATCCCATTGACAGTAGGAAGTTCCTTAGCCTGACCATTTGTTGGCAATCCATCTTCCAATACGAACCTTGTACGGTATTAGTTGTAGAACCTGCCATTTACTTATGGTGGTCACCACTGTTTAGATGGTAGCTATAGTAGGCATAGTTCTAAATGTCTATGCTGGCTAAGATTAATATTATACTTTCTAAATGTTTTCCACACTAGAAATTAATAATAATAATCCAATGATTTTGCATAGTAAGCATGTTTGACTATCATAAGAATAAATCTCCTCCAATTCTGCGTTTGCATTGTGTGGGTGGCGGGAGGTCTTATGGTAGTTTCATTCTCCAAAAGCATTGCGAAATAATTTTTTTTCTTTGTGAAAATAACTTTTTTACGATCTTACACCAATCACCATGACTAACTCGGAGTTTATTATTCCCTTTCTAAACTCTGGGTGCCCATAATTTTCCACACGGGCAGCCTAGAGTTATGTTATCAGGATATTCTGGAGCTGTGGAAGTAATTTGGATGGCGAGACGTACTCCCGTACTTGTTTATTTATTCCGCTGTGTATTCTGTATGAGGACAAGTTTATATAATTGTCCATTGTTGTATTGAGTTGTATATTGACTCTGATGATGTATGTATAAACTTATATAGTTATTTGTTTAAAAGACTAGTGATTATCTATTATATATTGTTCCGCTGCGAATGTGAGATTCTGGTATTGTTTATGTTTTTGTTTTTCTGTTCTTTCTTTTCTTATGTCTTCTTCTACCTCTTTTTTTAACCCTAATGGTTCGGTTTTCCGGCATTCGATTGCGCGGCATTTGATACAGTGGACGTATTAATGTCGACTTTCGAGCGTCGAAAGATCGTAATCATTACAAGGTGGTTCGGAGGGAGAGGTTATTGGGGTGCAGGTCGAGAAAGAAGATGGGTTTGGGAAGAGATATGGACGTGAGCAGGTGCAAAGGATGAATGCAAACTTATATTACTATATTATTATTTTTCACAAAAGAACAGAAAAAAAAGAATTAGAGAGGATGAGAATGAAAGGAACGAACCAAAATATATTGAACATAGTGGGAATAAGGAAAGTCAAAAGTTCAATTTCTTGAAATAATAAAAGCAAATGACCATTTGCTTTTCAACCGGTGGACAAATGAAAGGTCACATAACACTATAGAGACTCAAAATGGGTACCGAAACGGCTAACCGTTTCGTAGATTTCGCGGCGTACCGGACGCTGAAATACACAAATGGATATACTACGGAGATCAGCACGATGAGACAAACAGAATGGTACACAGATATGAGTGACACGACCCTCCTATCAAAACTTGATATTCGCTGTCGAAAATGCTGCTAAAACGCAGAAAATAATATAAACGGAGCTAGAGCAGTCCAAATTTGGCGAAACGAAATATGATGTCTCACTCAGAAAATGTTTTACATTTTTCTTATATAAAAATATTCCGATTTCAAATATATTTTATTCCTATCAAAATTTCAACTGATTTTAGTTTTTAAATTGAAATTTCACAACTGAACAAACTTATATATTTTCTAATAAAAATCTGCCACTTGCTATGCTTAAATAGACGCATACCAAATATCAAATTTTCATTACTAAAATTTTATTGTTTAATTTTCATGGAAAATTTAGTTAATTACGTTATTTAAAATCGTTAAAATTTTCGGGTCGTTACAATTAATGTAAAGCCTTAACGCTAAGAAAAATATTTATTTTACTAATTAGACATTATATATATAGCGTATTCTACTATATAAAAATAATTTTGATGGAACCTTAAGAGATGGAAAATCCTGTAACATATCTTGAGTTATTGCATGGACGATATACACTGGATATGAGATGTGAAATCCCCAAAACATCTCTGATGCTATTACACTCATGTTATATGTGATACTGATTTGACTCACTTAAGGATATTACTCGAGTGTTTTGTATTTTCATTACGCTCGGGTCAGCCCTGAGTTTTCAGCGCATTGAAGATTATTTTACTAGAGAACGAAGATGAAGATTTGGTATATTATTACTAGTATTATTTGACCACATTGTTTTTCTGCTGCACTGTTGTATTCTATTATTATGTTGTATATATAACTCTGATAAATGTTGTATAAATTTTAATCAAATCTATTACTTAAATAGGAAAAGAGAAACCAAAGCGTTTTCATAGTGACAGCTGTCCTTTTTCATTACTAATCCGTTTCCGCCAAACCATTAACTAACAAATTACTGTTTTCCACACAAATTTCTCACACCAGCGTTTCCAATTTCCCCAAACTTCAATGCCCGCAACCAGCACTTTGACCAACCGATCTTACTTACCTTCCTCCACAACTACGCTCTTAATATCCCCCACTTTGTCCACACAGTTGCACACATCCCACCTTCACTTTTCCACCCTTTCCATTCGTCCACTTAGTTGTTGGCACTAATTTCTTCCCTTCGCCGAGTTGTTGTAGATTTCCACTATTCCGGATTCCAAAGTTAGTACCGCTCACGTCCCAATCTAAATTTGGTTTTTTACCAACATCGCTGCAGGTGACGGACTGGCTGTGTACCATTCCGTCAACTGACTGACAACTGTGACAAACCTGATTTTCCGTTTTTAACCCTATGTTCTGTCTTCCACATCGGCTTAACCTTGCCTCCATTCGGTACACGCTTCTCTTATCGCCCCCAACTGTAAATGGTGTCATTTTGTCATTTCAACCTCCCAATCGAACAAAGTTTCCCTTATTCGCTTGCATAAAAATTCAGTACTCACTGTTCTTCACTACTGTGATTTTGTCCACCATTTCCGATCGCACTACACTGTTCGTACTGAACTACATCCCATCTGCTCCGATTGAAGTCCAACTTCTGTTGTACGGTGTGAAATAGGAAATATTTTTTTTTGTTCCCATTACTCATAATTCCCCGGTTTATTTTTCTATTGGATTTTAACTTACCCTGGTTGCCAATTTCGCTCATACCAATTCATGAGTCGATCTATCCTTCGGTATTTCTTCTTCAACACAATTGTTCCTGAGCAGTTATTCAGAGTCAGTTCCATTCAGTTAATAGTATATTAAACCGATTTTTTACTTAGCAAATATATGTTAAGTACATTTCATCTTCCAATTACTTTACCATCCCCCATCAACATCATACTGTTTTTACATGCACTTGTATATATGTATATGTACATACATACATATATATATACATATACATATCACTATATATCTGTATACATTGATATCTAATTGCCTTAAAATGGCATAACAATGTTATTTTTATCCATTTATTAACGGACACTTACCAGTTGCAAGCTGAGTTATTTCCAGTACTTAAGCTATCAAAGTGCCATGTTTTTTAACTGTACATTTTTCTGTGACCAGAGTTATTAACGACATACAGACCATGTGGTTGAAATTTATGTAACGGGTGAATTTATATTACGCACTTCTTCTAAATTGGTAGATTTGGCGTACTGTTTGTCCATTATCCTAAACAAGGTAATTTGAGATTTCTGTTTACTGTGCGTGCGTAACAGTTGTAAATACATTGCCTGCATACATACATATAGACATATATATGTATATATATATGTTCTGTCCGTCTTCTCTATCTGTTTGTGTCTACAGTCAGTGAGCGTATGTCTGTCTACATTTATCTGTATATAAACTTTTCTGTTCAAAAGAAGTGATGCTTAGAGCAGTCGTAAGCAACAAGCAGTTGTTTCCATGATGATATCCCAATGGAATGATCTCGAAACTTTGTCCACTTGTGATATTCGAGATCGTGAATCCAATTCTGGTTCGTCTCTTGTTTTGTGTAGCCTTGAGGCTCATCCATCTCTTTTAGACCGCATCCTTGAAGCTCAAAAGCAAGACCCCGAATTGGCTCTTCTTAGCCAAAGTTGTAAGGATAAAAATAATATTGATGGTCTGAAAGACTTTGAAATCGATGCTCATGGTGGCATTCGAAAATTTGGTAGACTTATTGTGCTGAATATTATTGATCTTCGTAAACACATTTTAGAAGATTCTCATCGTTCTAAATTTACCATTCATCCCGGAAGTAGTAAAATGTACGCGGACATGAAATGACTTTATTATTGGGATGGAATGAAATATGATATTGCTAACTTCATTAAGCGTTGCATGACTTGCCAACTCATAAAGGCCGAGCATCAAAGGCCCAGTGGGTTATTGTAACCTTTGGACATTCTAGTTTGGAAGCGGGATCGAGTATCCATGGACTTTATCGACGGTCTTCCCCATTCTCGTTCGGGTCATGACAGTCTATGGGTGATTGTAGATAGACCTACAAAATCCACCCATTTTATTCCCATTCGGTCCAACCGGACCGTACCTCTTTTGGCCAAACTCTATGTTAAATAAATTGTCAAATTGCATGGAGTTCCTACTTCTATTGTTAGCGATCATGATCCATTATTTATTAGTGGATTTTGGAAGGGTATTCAAAAAGCTTTGGGAACGAAGCTTCATTTTAGCACCGCTTATCATCCTCAGTCCGACGGACAAACAGAGCGTGTGAATCAAACTCTTGAAGATCTTCTACGTGCATGTGTTCTTGATTTTGGTGAAAGTTGAGAAGATCATATTTCTCTTGTTGAGTTTTCTTATAATAATAGCTTCCAATCAAGTATTGGTATGGCACCCTTCAAGGCACTCTACGGAAGGCCATGCCGATCACCTTCGTATTGGCTTGAAGCCGGTGAGAAGCTGGTTTTAGGTCTAGATTTTATTCGTGATTCCACAGAAAAGATTGATCTTATTCGTCATAGGATGAAAGAAGCTCAAAGTAGACAAAAATCCTATGCCGGTAACTGAAGAAGAAATTTGGATTTTTCTGTGGGTGATTTGGTATTCATTCGTGTTTCACCTATGAAGGGTGTTGTGTGTTTCGGTCGGTCGGGAAAGTTAGCACCTCGATATATTGGCCCATTTCCCATCACCGAACGCATTGGTTCCATGGCTTATCGCCTTTTATAACCGGCTCAATTTTATGCTATTCATGACGTATTCCACGTTTCTGAACTACGGAAATGCCTTAGAGTAGTCGTAAGCAACAAGCGGTTGTTTCCATGATGATATCCGAATGGAATGATCTCTAGACTTTATCTACTTGTGAGATTCGAGATTGTGAATCCAATTCTTGTTCATCTCTTGTTTTGTGTAGCCTTGAGGCTCATCCATCTCTTTTAGACCGCATCCTTGAAGCTCAAAAGCAAGATCTTGAATTGGCTCTTTTTAGCCAAAGTTGTAGGGATAAAAATAATATTGATGGTTTGAAAGATTTTGAAATCGATCCTCGTGGTGGCATTCGAAAATTTGGTAGACTTATTGTGCTGAATATTAGTGATCTTCGTAAAAACATTTTAGAAGATTTTCATCGTTTTAAATTTACCATTCATCCCGGAAGTAGTAAAATGTACACAGACATAAAATGACTTTATTATTGGGATGGAATGAAATCTGATATTGCTAACTTCATTAAGCGTTGCATGACTTGCCAACTCATAAAGGCCGAGCATCAGAGGCCCAGTGCATTAGTACAACCTTTGGACATTCCAGTTTGGAAGTGGGATCGAGTCTCCATGGACTTTATTGACGGTCTTCCCCGTTCTCGTTCGGGTCATGACAGTCTATGGGTGATTGTAGATAGACTTACAAAATCCGCCCATTTTATTCCCGTTCGGTCCAACCGGACCGTACCTCTTTTGGCCAAACTCTATGTTAAAGAAATTGTTAAATTGCATAGAGTTCCTACTTTTATTATTAGTGATCGCGATCCATTATTTATTAGTGGATTTTGGAAGGGTCTTCAAAAAGCTTTGGGAACGAAGCTTAATTTTAGCACCGCTTATCATCCTCAGTCCGATGGATAAACAGAGCGTGTGAATCAAACTCTTGAAGATCTTCTTCGTGCATGTGTTCTTGATTTTGGTGGAAGTTGGGAAGATCATATTTCTCTTGTTGAGTTTTCTTATAATAATAGCTTCCAATCTAGTATTGGTATGGCACCTTTCAAGGCACTCTACGGAAGGCCATGCCGATCGCCTTCGTGTTGGATTGAAGTCGGTGAGAAGCTGGTTTTAGGTCTAGATTTTATTCGTGACTCCACAGAAAAGATTGATCTTATTCTTCATAGGATGAAAGAAGCTCAAAGTAGACAAAAATCCTATGCCGATAACCGAAGAAGAAATTTGGAATTTTCTGTGGGAGATTTGGTATTCATTTGTGTTTCACCTATGAAGGGTGTTGTGCATTTCAATCGATCGGGAAAGTTAGCACCTCGATATATTGGCCCATTTCCCATCACCGAAAGCAATTGTTCTCTGGCTTATCACCTTTTATAACCGGCTCAATTTTCTACTATTCATGATGTATTCCATGTTTCTGAACTACGGAAATGCCTTAGAGATTCCGATTCTATTCTTGAGCCCGGTGTTATTGAAGAAATTGAAGTTTCACCTAATTTGACTTTGAGCAACATCCTATTTGTGTCATTGCTACGGAGGTTAAATGCTTTTGTAATAAAGATGTTCCACTTGTGAAAGTTCAATGGTCCGCAAATCCTAAGGGTTGTTCTTGGTAATCCAGAGAATTCATCGAGCGAACACATCCGGACTTACTCTCTCGTGCTCCTTAAGGTGAACTTCTTGCTTCAAAATTTTCTTTTGTGTTGTTATGCCTTAGAGTGGTTGTTACTCTTTATTTTCTTCTTAAGTATTGCGAGGACACAATTTCTTTAAGGAGGGGAGTCTGTAACAACCCGCATATTTTACGATTATATATTTAAATGTTTTGTTTAAATATAGCATCGTTTGTTGAATTTTAAAGTCCGAAATGTTACTTTTTGTAAACGGTCGAATCCGGACTAGAGACCACTTCCATTGAGTTCGAAATGACATTTACAACTTTTTTGAGTATAAACATCGATATGTTTTGAGTTGATTAGGATTTTGGTAATTTGTTTGGGCATAGGTTAGCCCACTAACCCAATAAGAGAACCCAACTCCTCTACCAAATACCCTAACTCCTCTACTCTTCATTCATTCTACTACTCATTTCCTAACACTCGAGCTAAAGAGAAAAATGTGGGAAAACAGGGGAAATTAAAATTCCTAAGCCCTAGATTCTTAGGAAATTCAAATTCAAGTTCTAAAATCAAAGAGAAGCTTAGGTAAGCATCCTCTTCATCTTCTCCATCTCAATCTCTCTTCAATTTTCAGAAATTCCTATAACCTAACTTAGGAAATTCATTTCATTTCATAATAGATTGAAGATTCTAGAGGTGTTGTTAAAGAGAATTCAATCTTAGCTTGTTTTAGAGCTTCTCATTTCTATATTTGGGTTTAAAGGTGAGTTTTTGAACTCACATCTATGTTTATACCTTTGATAGTTGTTAGGTATGAATTCCTAACATCTATATCATGTTCATTTGCTTTTTGATGTGAATTGATTTGGTGAATTTTCCAAATTTTAGTATTTTGAAGTCAAAATCCATGAAAATCATACTATGGATGTTTGTACATGTTGTTTGGAGTGTATTGATGAGTCTATAGGGTTGGGTTGTCGCTTGGCATAAACCCCTAGCTATCATCGCTCATCCGATCGCTTCCAAACCGATTTAGCCATTAATGGCCTAGGCAAAATTTGCCATGAGCTTCAGCTCAAACGTTTGATAAAACGATCAGACGTTTGAGGCAAAGGAACAAACGTTCCAGACCATAAGCTCAGACATCTGAGTGGTCTGGAAAACTTTTAGACCTTCAGCTCGTACGTCTGGGGAGAACAACCAGATGTCTGGTGCTGTTAAAATCTGGCACTTTCCCTGTTTTTATGCGAATTTCCATTTTTATCGATTTTTGTTGATCCGGTTGGTTGTTGTCATTTATTATCGATTTTGATGACTTCTTTTCTGAATTTTTGGGAATATCCAGTTGATGGATTTGATATCGATTTCTATGGTTTTGATTCACGTCGTCGAATGTGGATTTTTGGTGATAGATTGTTTTTACAATCGTTTCTACGATTGGTCACTTTAAAATACAAAGTTTTCTATACTAGAGTAAATACTCAAACTCTTTCAAAAAAATGATTTTAACACTACTTTTAAATACAAAGCACCTTTTTAAATCCGTTTTCCAATCTATTAGTATATACAAACCTTTACCTCATTCGTATGAGAAATCTAATTAAATGACTTAGAGAAACAAGTGGTATAAAAGTCTTGCGTTTACTTCGTCGGTTAATTCTAGGACTTGTACTATTAAACTCTTGTGACAATTTTCGAGTGGAAATCGACAGTTTGTTCGTAAATATTTAAGTTAAGCTAGTGGTTATGGGACTTGAATCTAAACTCATTTATTTACTAGCTTAGTGTAATTTACACTTATCGATCAATGATGATCATGTTGTGATTTAGACTAGCGATGGGCGATGTCTCTTTGTCTACGTGAGGGACTAAACCTCGTTTGTGGAGTTTCGACGCAAAATTCGTGGGGTAGCGACCCATGGTCTTTGGGCCGTTTGTGGAGCTTCGGCTTAAATTTGATGGTTAGCGACCATGGAATAGCGTTCCGTTTGTGATACATGTGTTCGTGAGTTTTCATGCTCCCGTTTTTGATAGGCCTCCGCCTTTATGTTTTTTTCTGGATTTCTAATTATTGATTTCTGGAATTTATGTTTCACCAATTTTTCCGATTTGCATTGATAAGCTCTATCAATATTTGAGGTTTGGTGAATAAGTTAAAGAATATGATATTCTTTTTGGTGTATGAGAAAATTTGACATTATGTATGATTTTTGTTGTTATCGTATGTATTTGGCATATCTCTTATCCTACCTCATCTTATCTGATATTTATAGCTAGACTGATCCGTTTATTATTTTTTCTTCTTAAATAATACTCAGGTCAGACCGAGGTGTTTCAGGTGCTTCCCCTTGACTTTTTAGCAGGGACTAGCTTCTGACTTTTGGCTAACTACTTTAGCTTTGTAGTTTTTTTTTATTTTTATACATTCGAGATAGAGACTCCTTGATGTATACATATTCTTTTGTCTAGCACTTGTATCTATTCTTTTGTGATGTAGTGGATCTTGTATGACCCCTACTTTGATATACACTTCTATGTGTTATTTCATACCTGTTTCCGCCTTTGTGATATGAATATCTATGACTGATTTATGTTATGCTTATTTTATATTTGTTTCCGAAGGCCGCATAGCCACTATGTAGTAGCTTTGAGTTTGTATTTGATATGTTAGTTTTCCTCTTGAAATGAAATGCATGACATACTATTTGACATATCGGTACTCGCCCAAAGCAATTACACAGATGGTCGCTCCCCAATAGCCTTATTCTTCGTACTAATTGACGAAATTACCCAGTAGTGTCCTTGGTTAGTGTGAGTATAGAGGTGGGGCGTCATAGCTTGGTATTAGAGCCAAACTTCGGAAGAATGTAGAATAATCTAGCAAGGATCATTGTCCTATGTATCTCTTAGGAGTCGTGCCTTAGGATATAATCTGAGTCTTTGTACCCATTCTATCCTATTTTCTTTTATGATGCCTTGATTTATCAATCAAGTTTTTTTGATATTCATTATGAGAATAACCTTTTTTCTCTTCTTTCTTTCTTGCTTAAAGAAGAGAAATCGTTAGACCTGGCCTTCCCAGCACCGTTCAATCTAGTGCTACTCCTCAGGATGGCGTATTCATGTGCGCTCAATAGCTTTTGGATCTTGTAAAGAATGCCCAAACTGTCGGACCCATTCCTGAGCCTACTCATCCTAAATCTGGGTTTGCACGCTTGTGCAGTGATTATACTAATTTGGGTGGAAGGCCATTCAATGGTTTCGAAAGCGTTATAGAAGTCCAAGCTTGGCTTAGAACATGCGATCGCATCTTTTCTTGCATGAATCTTGTGGATCTATGTCGAGTCCAAGTGGCTTCTAACATGCTACAAGAGAGAGCGTTAGATCGGTATGAGCTTTTGATTTCGGAAATTATTGAATTGGATCTTACTTGGGAGCAATTCCAGGAAAGGTTCGAGTTAAAGTTTGTGCCGGAAGCTGAAAAAGTATCTTTAGCTCGATGCTTTATTGACCCTGTTCAAGGTGAATCTTCTGTGACTGGCTATGTCGCATCTTTTGAATCCCTCTCTAAATATGGGGTCGAGTATATTAATACTCCATTGAAGAAAAATCAGAGGTTTATCTATGAGTTTAATAAGAACCTCAAAAAACCTTTACTTCTGAAACTAGAAGTTTCTTTCGATCAGCTTGTAGATATCGCTCTTCGACTTGAAGAGGCCAATAAAGAAAGTGATGTTGAAGTTGTCGGTGCCGAACAGAACTTCAACAACAAGAAGAGGCAACCCGACAGTAAATTCAAAGGCCCTAATCTTAACAAGAAAGGGAAGCAAGCAACTTCGGTAGCAAAGACTCCTACCTCTAATCGTGGAGAGTACTACAATTGTGGTTCTAAGGACCATTATGCAAATAAGTGTCCGAAGCCACTTACTGTCCGCTATTGTAAAAGTTCGGGTCATCCTAAATCTTCATGTCCCAAACTTCAAAGCAAGAAGGAGAGAAAGCTGAATGTTGTGCAGGCCCCTAGTAACACTTCTCTTTGTCAAGGTATTTCTCAATCTGTCCTTGATGGCATTATTATGTTTCATGATCATCCTATTCAAGTACTTTTTGATACGGCTGCATCTCACTCTTTTATATCAAAAGAACTTGTTGATACTTTTTCTTTAAATGTTATTGGCTTGATGACTTCACTGAGAATTGCAAATCCGGTTGGCGGATCCGCAACACTCAGTTTATTTTGTAAGGATGTTGAAATTATTCTATGTGATTATGCTTTCCGTGCCGATTTGCACATTCTGCGTTATTTAGGTTTCGGAATGATTTTGGGAATGGATTGACTTAATCGTTATGAAGCACATATCCTATGTCTCGAGAGGACTATTTATCTTCGACATCCTCAATCTGTTAAGCAGATTTCTATTGTTCTTAAAGATTCACATTCCAATTCGGTAGCATCCTTGTATTCTCTAAATCCACATGATGACGATAATGATGATGAGGAAGATATCATTTCCCTCATTCATGTTGTTTGTGAATTTCCTGACATCTTTGAGCCCGTTTTAGGATTACCACCTAAGCGAGCAGTTGAGTTCAGAATTAATCCAATTCCTGGAGCTCTACCTATCACTCGTCCTACTTATCGCGTGTCCAATAAGGAAAATGAGGAGATGCGTAAACAATTATCCGAATTGGAAGGAAAACAGTTTATTCGTTCTAGTTCCTCTCCTTGGGGAGCTTCAGCTATCTTTGTGAAGAAATCTGATGGTACACTTAGGCTTTGCGTTGACTGCTGCAAGCTTAATGATCTCACATCAAGAATAAATATCCCTTACCTCGGATTGATGATCTATTCGATCAACTTAGCGGTGCTAGAGTCTTTTCACAGTTAGACTTAGCAATCGGTTTTCATCATCTTCGAATTGCAGAGGATAGTATTCCTTTGACGTCGTTCCGTACTCGTTATGGATCTTATGAATGGCTTGTTATGCCATTTGGTTTAACGAATGCTCCAGCATATTTCGTTGACCTTATGAATCGAGTTTTCAAAGACTTCCTCGATCGATTTGTTCTCATCTTTATATATGATATTCCTGTTTATTCTAAAACCGAGGAAGAGCATGAAAACCATCTTCGGATTGTGTTAGAAACTCTTAGGAGCAATCAATTGAAAGCAAAATTTTCTAAGTTCCACTTTTGGCAATCCCGTATGAAATTTTTAGGACATATTATTTCTGAATCTGGAATTTCCGTGGATCCTTCAAAGATTGAGGCGATTCAAATTTGGAAGAGACCAGAGAGCGTGACAGAAATTCGTAGCTTTCTTGGATTGGTGGGCTATTATCGTCGGTTCATAAAAGACTTTTCTAAAATTTCTGTACCTCTTACTGGTTTGACATTGAAGGGAGTTAAGTACATTTGGTCAGACAAATGTGAAGATGCTTTTCAGAAAATTAAAAGAACTCTTTTCCGATACTCCTATTTTTGTGATTCCCGAAGGGAACCAAGACTTGATTGTTTATACCGATGCTAGTCGTGTTGGTTTGGGAGCCGTTCTCATGCAAAGAGAACGTGTTATCGCTTATGCTTCTAAGCAATTAAAGCCTGCCGAGACTAGATATGCCACTCATGATTCAAAGCTCGCGACCATTGTTTTCGCCCTTAGAATTTGGCGTCATTATCTTTTTGGAGAGAAATTTGTTCTCTACAGCGATCATAAATCTTTGAAGTATTTATTTTCTCAAAAGGAACTTAATTTGCGTCAACAACGTTGGCTCGAATTCCTTGCATCTTATGATCTTGATATTCTCTATACTCCCGGAAAGGGAAATCATGTTGCCGATGCCCTTAGTTGTAAGCAACAAGCGGTTGTTCCATAATGATATTCGAATGGAATGATCTCTAGACTTTATCCACTTGTGAGATTCGAGATTGTGAATCCAATTCTTGTTCATCTCTTGTTTTGTGTAGCCTTGAGGCTCATCCATCTCTTTTAGACCGCATACTTGAAGCTCAAAAGCAAGATCTCGAATTGGCTCTTTTTAGCCAAAGTTGTAGGGATAAAAATAATATTGATGGTCTGAAAGACTTTGAAATTGATCCTCGTGGTGGCATTCGAAAATTTGGTAGACTTATTGTGCTGAATATTAGTGATCTTCGTAAAAACATTTTAGAAGATTTTCATCGTTTTAAATTTACCATTCATCCCGGAAGTAGTAAAATGTACACAGACATGAAACGACTTTATTATTGGGATGGAATGAAATCTGATATTGCTAACTTCATTAAGCGTTGCATGACTTGCCAACTCATAAAGGCCGAGCATCAGAGGCCTAGTGCATTATTGCAACCTTTGGACATTCCAATTTGGAAGTGGGATCGAGTCTCCATGGAATTTATCGACGGCCTTCCCCGTTCTCTTTTGGGTCATGACAGTCTATGGGTGATTGTAGATAGACTTACAAAATCCGCCCATTTTATTCCCATTCGGTCCAACCGGACCGTACCTCTTTTGGCCAAACTCTATGTTAAAGAAATTATTAAATTGCATGGAGTTCCTACTTCTATTACTAGCGATCGCGATCCATTATTTATTAGTGTATTTTGGAAGGGTCTTCAAAAAGCTTTGGGAACGAAGCTTAATTTTAGCACCGCTTATCATCCTCAGTCTGATGGACAAACAGAGCGTGTGAATCAAACTCCTGAAGATCTTCTTCGTGCATGTGTTCTTGATTTTGGTGGAAGTTGGGAAGATAATATTTCTCTTGTTGAGTTTTCTTATAATAATAGCTTCCAATCTAGTATTGGTATAGCACCTTTCAAGGCACTCTACGGAAGGCCATGCCGATCGCCTTCGTGTTGGCTTGAAGCCGGTGAGAAGCTGGTTTTAGGTCTAGATTTTATTCGTGACTCCACAGAAAAGATTGATCTTATTCGTCATAGGATGAAAGAAGCTCAAAGTAGACCAAAATCTTATGCCGATAACCGAAGAAGAAATTTGGAATTTTCTGTGGGAGATTTGGTATTCATTCGTGTTTCACCTATGAAGGGTGTTGTGCATTTCAGTCGATCGGGAAAGTTAGCACCTCGATATATTGGCCCATTTCCCATCACCGAATGCAATGGTTCAGTGGCTTATCGCCTTTTATAACCGGCTCAATTTTCTGCTATTCATGACGTATTCCACGTTTCTGAACTATGGAAATGCCTTAGAGATTCCGATTCAATTCTTGAGCCCGGAGTTATTGAAGAAATTGAAGTTTCACCTAATTTGACTTGTGAGCAACATCCTATTCGTGTCATTGCTACGGAGGTTAAACGCTTTCGTAATAAAGATGTTCCGCTTGTGAAAGTTCAATGGTCCGCAAATCCTAAGGCTTGTTCTTGGGAATCCAGAGAATTCATCGAGCGAACACATCCGGACTTACTCTCTCGTGCTCCTTAAGGTGAACTTCTCGCTTTAAAATTTTCTTTTGTGTTGTTATGCCTTAGAGTGGTTGTTACTCTTTATTTTCTTCTTAAGTATTACGAGGACGCAATTTCTTTAAGGAGGGGAGTCTGTAACAACCCGCATATTTTACGATTATATATTTAAATGTTTTGTTTAAATATAGCATTGTTGGTTGAATTTTAAAGTCCAAAATGTTACTTTTTGTAAACGGTCGAATCCGGACTAGAGACCACTTCCATTGAGTTCAAAACGACGTTTACAACTTTTGAGTATGAACATCGATATGTTTGGAGTTGATTAGGATTTTGGTAATTTGTTTGGGCTTAGGTTAGCCCACTAACTCAATAAGAGAACCCAACTCCTCTACCAAATACCCTAACTCCTCTACTCTTCATTCATTCTACTCCTCATTTCCTAATACTCGAGCTAAAGAGAAAAATGTGGGAAAAAAGGGGAAATTAAAATTCCTAAGCCCTAGATTCTTAGGAAATTCAAATTCAAGTTCTAAAATCAAAGAGAAGCTTAGGTAAGCATCCTCTTCATCTTCTCCATCTCAATCTCTCTTCAATTTTCAGAAATTCCTATAACCTGACTTAGGAAATTCATTTCATTTCATAATAGATTGAAGATTCTAGAGGTGTTGTTGAAGAGAATTCAATCTTAGCTTGTTTTAGAGCTTCTCATTTCTATATTTGGGTTTAAAGGTGAGTTTTTGAACTCACATCTATGTCTATACCTTTGATAGTTGTTAGGTATGAATTCCTAACATCTATATCATGTTCATTTGCTTTTTGATGTGAATTGATTTGGTGAATTTTCCAAATTTTAGTATTTTGAAGTCAAAATCCATGAAAATCATACTATGGATGTTTGTACATGTTGTTTGGAGTGTATTGATGAGTCTATAGGGCTGAGTTGTCGCTTGGCATAAACCCCTAGCTATCGTCGCTCATCCGATCGCTTCCAAACCGATTTGGCCATTAATGGCCTAGGCAAAATTTGCCATGAGCTTCAGCTCAAACATTTGATAAAACGATCAGACGTTTGAGGCAAAGGAACAAACATTCCAGATCATAAGCTCAGACATCTGAGTGGTCTGGAAAATTTTCAGACCTTCAGCTCGAACGTCTGGGGAGAACAACCAGACGTCTGGCGCTGTTAAAATCTGGCATTTTCCCTGTTTTTATGCGAATTTCCATTTTTATCGATTTTTGTTGATCCGGTTGGTTGTTGTCATTTATTATCGATTTTGATGACTTCTTTTCTGAATTTTTGGGAATATCCAGTTGATGGATTTGATATCGATTTCTATGGTTTTGATTCACATCGTCGAATGTGAATTTTTGGTGATAGATTGTTTTTACAATCGTTTCTACGATTGGTCACTTTAAAATACAAAGTTTTCTATACTAGTAGTAAATGCTCAAACTCTTTCACAAAAACGATTTTAACACTACTTTTAAATACAAAGCTCGTTTTTTAAATCCATTTTCCAATCTATTAGTATATACAGACCTTTACCTCATTCGTATGAGAAATCTAATTAAATGACTTTGCGAAACAAGTGGTATAAAACTCTTGCGTTTACTTCGTCGGTTAATTCTAGGACTTGTACGATTGAACTCTTGTGACAATTTTCGAGTGGAAATCTACAGTTTGTTCGTAAATATTTAAGTTAAGCTATTGGTTATGGGACATGAATCTAAACTCATTTATTTACTAGCTTAGTGTAATTTACACTATCGATCAATGATGATCATGTTGTGATTTAGACTAGCGATGGGCGATGTCTCTTTGTCTACGTGGGGGACTAAACCTCGTTTGTGGAGTTTCGACGCAAAATTCATGGGGTAGCGACCCATGGTCTTTGGGCCGTTTGTGGAGCTTCGGCTTAAATTTGATGGTTAGCGACCATGGAATAGCGTTCCGTTTGTGATACATGTGTTGGTGAGTTTTCATGCTCCCGTTTTTGATAGGCCTCCCCCTTTATGTTTTTTTTTGGATTTCTAATTATTGATTTCTGGAATTTGTGTTTCACAAATTTTTCTGATTTGCATTGGTAAGCTCTATCAATATTTGAGGTTTGGTGAATAAGCTAAAGAATGTGATATTCTTTTTGGTGTATGAGAAAATTTGACATATTGTATGATTTTTGTTGTTATCGTATGTATTTGGCATATCTCTTATCCTATCTCATCTTATCTGATATTTATAGCTAGACTGATCCGTTTATTATTTTTTCTTCTTAAATAATACCTAGGTCAGACCGAGGTGTTTCAGGTGCTTCCACTTGACTTTTTAGCAGGGACTAGTTTCTGACTTTTGGCTAACTACTTTAGCTTAGTAGTTTTTTTTATTTTTATACATTTGAGATTGAGACTCCTTGATGTATACATATTCTTTTGTCTAGCACTTGTATCTATTCTTTTGTGATGTAGTGGATCTTGTATGACCCCTACTTTGATGTACACTTCTATGTGTTATATTCATACTTGTTTCCTCCTTTGTGATATGAATATCTATGACTGATTTATGTTATGCTTATTTTATATTTGTTTCCATAGGCCACATAGCCACTGTGTAGTAGCTTTGAGTTTGTATTTGATATGTCAGATTTCCTCTTGAAATGAAATGCATGACATACTATCTGACATATCGGTACTCGCCCAAAGCAATTACACAGATGGTCGCTCCTCAATAGCCTTATTCTTCGTACTAATTGACGGCATTACCCAGTAGTGTCCTTGGTTAGTGTGAGTATAGAGGTGGGGCGTCACAGCTTGGTATCAGAGCCAAACTTCAGAAGAATGTAGAATAATCTAGCAAGGATCATTGTCCTATGTATCTCTTGGGAGTCGTGCCTTAGGATATAATCTGAGTCTTTGGACCCGTTCTATCCTATTTTCTTTTATGATGCCTTGTTTTATCAATCAAGTTTGTTTGATATTCATTATGAGAATAACCTTTTTTTCTCTTCTTTCTTTCTTGCTTAAAGAAGAGAAATGGTTAGACCTGGCCATCCCAGCGCCTTTCAATCTAGTGCTACTCCTCAGGATGGCGTATTCATGTCCGCTCAATAGCTTTTGGATCTTGTAAAGAATGCCCAAACTGTCAGACCCATTCCTGAGCCTACTCATCCTAAATCCGGGTTTGCACGCTTGTGCAGTGATTATACTAATTTGGGTGGAAGGCCATTCAAGGGTTTTGAAAGCGTTATATAAGTCCAAGCTTGGCTTAGAACATGCGATCGCATCTTTTCTTGCTTGAATCTTTTGGATCTATATCGAGTCCAAGTCGCTTCTAACATGCTACAGGAGAGAGCGTTAGATTGGTATGAGCTTTTGATTTCGGAAATTATTGAAGTGGATCTTACTTGGGAGCAATTCCGGGAAAGGTTCGATTTAAAGTTTGTACCGGAAGCTGAAAAAGTATCTTTAGCTCGACGCTTTATTGACCTTGTTCAAGGTGAATCTTCTGTGACTGGCTATGTCGCATCTTTTGAATCCCTCTCTAAATATGGGGTCGAGTATATTAATAATCCATTGAAGAAAAATCAGAGGTTTATCTATGGGTTGAATAAGAACCTCAAAAAACATTTACTTCTGAAACTAGAAGTTTCTTTTGATCAGCTTGTAGATATCGCTCTTCGACTTGAAGAGGCCAATAAAGAAAGTGATGTTGAAGTTGTCAATGCCAAACAGAACTTCAACAACAAGAAGAGGCAACCCGACAGTAAGTTCAAAGGCCCTAATCCTAACAAGAAAGGGAAACAAGCAACTTCGGTAGCAAAGACTCCTACCTCTAATCGTGGAGAGTGCTACAATTGTGGTTCTAAGGACCACTATGCAAATAAGTGTCTGAAGCCACTTACTTGCCGCTATTGTAAAAGTTTGGGTCATCCTAAATCTTCATGTCCCAAACTTCAAAGCAAGAAGGAGGGAAAGCTTAATGTTGTGCAAGCCCCTAGTAACACTTCTCTTGGTCAAGGTATTTCTCATTCTGTCCTTGATGGCATTATTATGTTTCGTGATCATCTTATTCGAGTTCTTTTTGATACGGCTGCATCTCACTCTTTTATATCAGAAGAACTTGTTGATACTTTTTCTTTAAATGTTATTGGCTTGATGACTTCACTGAGAATTGCAAATCCGGTTGGCGGATCCGCAACACTCAGTTTATTTTGTAAGGATGTTGAAATTATTCTATGTGATTATGCTTTCCGTGCCGATTTGCACATTCTGCATTACTTAGGTTTCAGAATGATTTTGGGAATGGATTGGCTTAATCGTTATGAAGCACATATCCTATGTCCCAAGAGGACAATTTATCTTCGACATCCTCAATCTGTTAAGAAGATTTCTATTGTTCTTAAAGATTCACATTCCAATTCAGTAACATCCTTGTATTCACTAAATCCACATGATGACGATAATGATGATGAGGAAGATATCATTTCCCTCATTCATGTTGTTTGTGAATTTCCTAACATCTTTGAGCCCGTTTTAGGATTACCACCTAAGCGAGCAGTTGAGTTCAGAATTAATCCCATCCCTGGAGCTCTACCTATCACTCGTCCTCCTTATCGCGTGTCCAATAAGGAAAATGAGGAGATGCGTAAACAATTATCCGAATTGGAAGCAAAACAGTTTATTCGTTCTAGTTCCTCTCCTTGGAGAGCTTCAGCTATCTTTGTGAAGAAATCTGATGGTACCCTTAGGCTTTGCGTTGACTGCTGCAAGCTTAATGATCTCAACATCAAGAAGAAATATCCCTTACCTCGGATTGATAATCTATTCGATCAACTTAGCAGTGCTAGAGTCTTTTCACAGTTAGACTTAGCAAACCGGTTTTCATCATCTTCGAATTGCAGAGGATAGTATTCCTTTGACGTCGTTCCGTACTCGTTATGGATCTTATGAATGGCTTGTTATGCCATTTGGTTTAACGAATGCTCCAGCATATTTCGTTGACCTTATGAATCGAGTTTTCAAAGACATCCTCGATCGATTTTTTCTCATCTTTATAGATGATATTCCTGTTTATTCTAAAACCGAGGAAGAGCATGAAAAACATCTTCGGATTGTGTTAGAAACTCTTAGGAGCAATCAATTGAAAGCAAAATTTTCTAAGTGCCACTTTTGGCAATCCCGTATGAAATTTTTAGGACATATTATTTCTGAATCTGGAATTTCCGTGGATCCTTCAAAGATTGAGGCGATTCAAATTTGGAAGAGACCGGAGAGCGTGACAGAAATTCGTAGCTTTCTTGGATTGGCGGGCTATTATCGTCGGTTCATAAAAGACTTTTCTAAAAATTTTGTACCTCTTACTGGTTTGACAAAGAAGGGAGTTAAGTACATTTGGTCAGACAAACGTGAAGATACTTTTCAGAAAATTAAAAGAACTCTTTTCCGATTCTCCTATTTTTGTGATTCCCGAAGGGAACCAAGACTTGATTGTTTATACCGATGCTAGTCGTGTTGGTTTGGGAGCCGTTCTCATGCAAAGGGAACGTGTTATCGCTTATGCTTCTAAGCAATTAAAGCCTGCCGAGACTAGATATGCCACTCATGATTTAAAGCTCGCGACCATTGTTTTCGCCATTAGAATTTGGCGTCATTATCTTTTTGGAGAGAAATTTGTTCTCTACATTGATCATAAATCTTTGAAGTATTTATTTTCTCAAAAGGAACTTAATTTGCGTCAACAACGTTGGCTCGAATTCCTTGCATCTTATGATCATGATATTCTCTATACTCCCGGAAAGGGAAATCATGTTGCCGATGCCCTTAGTCGTAAGCAACAAGCGGTTGTTTCCATGATGATATCTGATGGAATGATCTCTAGACTTTATCCACTTGTGAGATTCGAGATTGTGAATCCAATTCTTGTTCATCTCTTGTTTTGTGTAGCCTTGAGGCTCATCCATCTCTTTTAGACCGCATACTTGAAGCTCAAAAGCAAGATCTCGAATTGGCTCTTTTTAGCCAAAGTTGTAGGGATAAAAATAATATTGATGGTCTGAAAGACTTTGAAATCGATCCTCGTGGTGGCATTCGAAAATTTGGTAGACTTATTGTACTGAATATTAGTGATCTTCATAAAAACATTTTAGAAGATTTTCATCGTTTTAAATTTACCATTCATCCCGGAAGTAGTAAAATGTACACAGACATGAAACGACTTTATTATTGGGATGGAATGAAATCTGATATTGCTAACTTCATTAAGCGTTGCATGACTTGCCAACTCATAAAGGCCGAGAATCAGAGGCCTAGTGCATTATTGCAACCTTTGGACATTCCAGTTTGGAAGTGGGATCGAGTCTCCATGGAATTTATCGACGGTCTTCCCCGTTCTCGTTTGGGTCATGACAGTCTATGGGTGATTGTAGATAGACTTACAAAATCCACCCATTTTATTCCTGTTCGGTCCAACCGGACCGTACCTCTTTTGACCAAACTCTATGTTAAAGAAATTGTTAAATTATATGGAGTTCCTACTTCTATTACTAGCGATCGCGATCCATTATTTATTAGTGGATTTTGGAAGGGTCTTCAAAAAGCTTTGGGAACGAAGCTTCATTTTAGCACCGCTTATCATCCACAGTCCGATGGACAAACAGAGCGTGTGAATCAAACTCTTGAAGATCTTCTTCGTGCATGTGTTCTTGATTTTGGTGGAAGTTGGGAAGATCATATTTCTCTTGTTGAGTTTTCTTATAATAATAGCTTCCAATCTAGTATTGGTATGGCACCTTTCAAGGCACTCTACGGAAGGCCATGCCGATCGCCTTCGTGTTGGCTTGAAGCCGGTGAGAAGCTGGTTTTAGGTCTAGATTTTATTCGTGACTCCATAGAAAAGATTGATCTTATTCGTCATAGGATGAAAGAAGCTCAAAGTAGACAAAAATCCTATGCCGATAACCGAAGAAGAAATTTGGAATTTTCTGTGGGAGATTTGGTATTCATTCGTGTTTCACCTATGAACGGTGTTGTGCATTTCAGTCGATCGTGAAAGTTAGCACCTCGATATATTGGCCCATTTCCCATCACCGAACGCAATGGTTCCATGGCTTATCGCCTTTTATAACCGGCTCAATTTTCTGCTATTCATGACGTATTCCACGTTTCTGAACTACGAAAATGCCTTAGAGATTCCGATTTTATTCTTGAGCCCTGTGTTATTGAAGAAATTGAAGTTTCACCTAATTTGACTTATGAGCAACATCCTATTCGTGTCATTGCTACGGAGGTTAAACGCTTTCGTAATAAAGATGTTCCGCTTGTGAAAGTTCAATGGTCCGCAAATCCTAAGGATTGTTCTTGGGAATCCAGAGAATTCATTGAACGAACACATCCAGACTTACTCTCTCGTGCTCCTTAAGTTGAACTTCTCGCTACAAAATTTTCTTTTGTGTTGTTATGCCTTAGAGTGGTTGTTACTCTTTATTTTCTTCTTAAGTATTGCGAGGACGCAATTTCTTTAAGGAGGGGAGTCTGTAACAACCCGCATATTTTACGATTATATATTTAAATGTTTTGTTTAAATAAAGCATCGTTTGTTGAATTTTAATGTCCGAAATGTTGCTTTTTGTAAACGGTCGAATCCAGACTAGAGACCACTTCCATTGAGTTCGAAACGTCATTTACAACTTTTTTTGAGTATAAACATCGTTATCTTTAGAGTTGATTAGGATTTTGGTAATTTGTTTGGGCTTAGGTTAGCCCACTAACTTAATAAGAGAACCTAACTCCTCTACCAAATACCCAAACTCCTCTACTCTTCATTCATTCTACTCCTCATTTCCTAACACTCGAGCTAAAGAGAAAAATGTGGGAAAAGAGGGGAAATTAAAATTCCTAAGCCCTAGATTCTTAGGAAATTCAAATTCAAGTTCTAAAATCAAAGAGAAGCTTAGGTAAGCATCCTCTTCATCTTCTCCATCTCAATCTCTCTTCAATTTTCAGAAATTCCTATAACCTAACTTAGGAAATTCATTTCATAATAGATTGAAGATTCTAGAGGTGTTGTTGAAGAGAATTCAATCTTAGCTTGTTTTAGAGCTTCTCATTTCTATATTTGGGTTTAAAGGTGAGTTTTTAAACTCACATCTATGTCTATACCTTTGATAGTTGTTAGGTATGAATTCCTAACATCTATATCATGTTCATTTTCTTTTTGATATGAATTGATTTGGTGAATTTTCCAAATTTTAGTATTTTGAAGTCAAAATCCATGAAAATCATACTATGGATGTTTGTACATGTTGTTTGGAGTGTATTGATGAGTCTATAGGGTTGGGTTGTTGCTTGGCATAAACCCTTAGCTATCGTCGCTCATCCGATCGCTTCCAAATCGATTTGGCCATTAATGGCCTAGGCAAAATTTGCCATGAGCTTCAGCTCAAACGTTTGATAAAACGATCAGACGTTTGAGGCAAAGGAACAAAGGTTCCAGATCATAAGCTCAGACATCTGAGTGGTCTGGAAAATTTTCAGACCTTCAGCTCGGACGTCTGGGGAGAACAACCAGACTTCTGGCGCTGTTAAAATCTGGCACTTTCCCTATTTTTATGCGAATTTCCATTTTTATCGATTTTTGTTGATCCGGTTGGTTGTTGTCATTTATTATCGATTTTGATGACTTCTTTTCTGAATTTTTGGGAATATCCAGTTGATGGATTTGATATCAATTTCTATGGATTTGATTCACGTCGTCGAATGTGAATTTTTGGTGATATATTGTTTTTACAATCGTTTCTACGATTGGTCACTTTAAAATACAAAGTTTTCTATACTAGTAGTAAATACACAAACTCTTTCACAAAAACGATATTAACACTACTTTTAAATACAAAGCTCGTTTTTTAAATCCGTTTTCCAATCTATTAGTATATACAAACCTTTACCTCATTCGTATGAGAAATCTAATTCAATGACTTAGCGATACAAGTGGTATAAAACGCTTGCGTTTACTTCGTCGGTTAATTCTTGGACTTGTACGATTGTACTCTTGTGACAATTTTCGAGTGGAAATCTACAGTTTGTTCGTAAATATTTAAGTTAAGCTAGTGGTTATGGGACATGAATCTAAACTCATTTATTTACTAGCTTAGTGTAATTTACACTTATCGATCAATGATGATCATGTTGTGATTTAGACTGGCGATGTCTCTTTGTCTACGTGGGGGACTAAACCTCGTTTGTGGAGTTTCGACGCAAAATTCGTGAGGTAGCGACCCATGTCTTTGGGTCGTTTGTGGAGCTTCGGCTGAAATTTGATGGTTAGCGACCATGGAATAGCGTTCCGTTTGTGATACATGTGTTGGTGAGTTTTCATGCTCCCATTTTTGATAGGCCTCCCCCTTTATGTTTTTTTCTGGATTTCTAATTATTGATTTCTGGAATTTGTGTTTCACTAATTTTTCCGATTTGCATTGGTAAGCTCTATTAATATTTGAGGTTTGGTCAATAAGCTAAAGAATATGATATTCTTTTTGGTGTATGAGAAAATTTGACATATTGTATGATTTTTGTTGTTATCGTATGTATTTGGCATATCTCTTATCCTATCTCATCTTATCTGATATTTATAGCTAGACTGATCCGTTTATTATTTTTTCTTCTTAAATAATACTCGGGTCAGACCGAGGTGTTTCAGGTGCTTCCCCTTGACTTTTTAGCAGGGACTAGCTTCTGACTTTTGGCTAACTACTTTAGCTTTGTAGTTTTTTTTTATTTTTATACATTCGAGATAGAGACTCCTGGATGTATACATATTATTTTGTCTAGCACTTGTATCTATTCTTTTGTGATGTAGTGGATCTTGTATGACCCCTACTTTGATGTACACTTCTATGTGTTATATTCATACCTGTTTTCGCCTTTGTGATATGAATATCTATGACTGATTTATGTTATGCTTATTTTATATTTGTTTTCGAAAGCCGCATAGCAACTATGTAGTAGCTTTGAGTTTGTATTTGATATGTCAGATTTCCTCTTGAAATGAAATGCATGACATACTATCTGACATATCGGTACTCGCCCAAAGCAATTACACAGATGGTCGCTCCCCAATAGCCTTATTCTTCGTACTAATTGACGGCATTACCCAGTAGTGTCCTTGGTTAGTGTGAGTATAGAGGTGGGGCGTCATAGCTTGGTATCAGAGCCAAACTTCGGAAGAATGTAGAATAATCTAGCAAGGATCATTGTCCTATGTATCTCTTAGGAGTCGTGCCTTAGGATATAATCTGAGTCTTTGGACCCGTTCTATCCTATTTTCTTTTATGATGCCTTGTTTTATCAATCAAGTTTTTTTGATATTCATTATGAGAATAACCTTTTTTCTCTTCTTTCTTTCTTGCTTAAAGAAGAGAAATCGTTAGACCTGGCCGTCCCAGCACCGTTCAATCTAGTGCTACTCCTCAGGATGGCGTATTCATGTCCGCTCAATAGCTTTTGGATCTTGTAAAGAATGCCCAAATTATCGGACCCATTCCTGAGCCTACTCATCCTAAATCCGGGTTTGCACGCTTGTGCAGTGATTATACTAATTTGGGTGGAAGGCCTTTCAAGGGTTTCGAAAGCGTTATATAAGTCCAAGCTTGGCTTAGAACATGCGATCGCATCTTTTCTCGCATGAATCTTTTGGATCTATATCGAGTCCAAGTGGCTTCTAACATGCTACAGGAGAGAGCGTTAGATTGGTATGAGCTTTTGATTTCGGAAATTATTGAAGTGGATCTTACTTGGGAGCAATTCAGGGAAAGGTTCGAGTTAAAGTTTGTGCCGGAAGCTGAAAAAGTATCTTTAGCTCGATGCTTTATTGACCTTGTTCAAGGTGAATCTTCTGTGATTGGCTATGTCGCATCTTTTGAATTCCTCTCTAAATATGGGGTCGAGTGTATTAATACTCCATTGAAGAAAAATCAATGGTTTATCTATGGGTTGAATAAGAACCTCAAAAAACCTTTACTTCTGAAACTAGAAGTTTCTTTCAATCAGCTTGTAGATATCTCTCTTCGACTTGAAGAGGCCAATAAAGAAAGTGATGTTGAAGTTGTCGGTGCCAAATAGAACTTCAACAACAAGAAGAGGCAACCTGACAGTAAGTTCAAAGGCCCTAATCCTAACAAGAAAGGGAAGCAAGCAACTTTTGTAGCAAAGACTCCTACCTCTAATCGTGGAGAGTGCTACAATTGTGGTTCTAAGGACCACTATGCAAATAAGTGTCCGAAGCCACTTACTTGCCGCTATTGTAAAAGTTCGGGTCATCCTTAATCTTCATGTCCCAAACTTCAAAGAAAGAAGGAGGGAAAGCTGAATGTTGTGCAAGCCCCTAGTAACACTTCTCTTGATCAAGGTATTTCTCATTCTGCCCTTGATGGCATTTTTATGTTTCGTGATCATCCTATTCGAGTTCTTTTTGATACGGCTGCATCTCACTCTTTTATATCAAAAGAACTTGTTGATACTTTTTCTTTAAATGTTATTGGCTTGATGACTTCACTGAGAATTGCAAATCCGGTTGGCGGTTCCGCAACACTCAGTTTATTTTGTAAGGATGTTGAAATTATTCTATGTGATTATGCTTTCCGTGCCGATTTGCACATTCTGCGTTACTTAGGTTTCGGAATGATTTTGGGAATGGATTAGCTTAATCGTTATGAAGCACATATCCTATGTCCCGAGAGGACTATTTATCTTCGACATCCTCAATCTATTAAGCAGATTTCTATTGTTCTTAAAGATTCATATTCCAATTCGGTAGCATCCTTGTATTCTCTAAATCCACATGATGACGATAATGATGATGAGGAAGATATCATTTCCCTCATTCATGTTGTTTGTGAATTTCCTGACATCTTTGAGCCCGTTTTAGGATTACCACCTAAGCGAGAAATTGAGTTCAGAATTAATCCAATCCCTGGGGCTCTACCTATCACTCGTCCTCCTTATCGCTTGTCCAATAAGAAAAATGAGGAGATGCGTAAACAATTATCCGAATTGGAAGCAAAACAGTTTATTCGTTCTAGTTCCTCTCCTTGGGAAGCTTCAGCTATCTTTGTGAAGAAATCTGATGGTACACTTAGGCTTTGCATTGACTGCTGCAAGCTTAATGATCTCAACATCAAAAATAAATATCCCTTACCTTGGATTGATCATCTATTCGATCAACTTAGCGGTGCTAGAGACTTTTCATAGTTAAACTTAGCAACCGGTTTTCATCATCTTCGAATTGCAGAGGATAGTATTCCTTTGACGTCGTTCCGTACTCGTTATGGATCTTATGAATGACTTGTTATGCCATTTGGTTTAACGAATGCTCCAGCATATTTTGTTGACCTTATGAATCGTGTTTTCAAAGACTTCCTCGATCGATTTGTTCTCGTATTTATAGATGATATTCCTGTTTATTTTAAAACCGAGGAAGAGCGTGAAAAACATCTTCGGATTGTGTTAGAAACTCTTAGGAGCAATCAATTGAAAGCTAAATTTTCCAAGTGCCACTTTTGGCAATCCCGTATGAAATTTTTAGGACATATTATTTCTGAATCCGGAATTTCCGTGGATCCTTCAAAGATTGAGGCGATTCAAATTTGGAAGAGACTGGAGAGCGTGACAGAAATTCATAGCTTTCTTGGATTGGCATGCTATTATCGTCGGTTCATAAAAGACTTTTCTAAAATTTCTGTACCTCTTACTGGTTTGACAAAGAAGGGAGTTAAGTACATTTGGTCAGACAAATGTGAAGATGCTTTTCAGAAAATTAAAAGAACTCTTTTCTGAAGCTCCTATTTTTGTGATTCCCGAAGGGAACCAAGACTTGATTGTTTATACCGATGCTAGTCGTGTTGGTTTGGGAGCCGTTCTCATGCAAAGGGAACGTGTTATCGCTTATGCTTCTAAGCAATTAAAGCCTGTCGAGACTAGATATGCCACTCGTGATTTAAAGCTCGCGACCATTGTTTTCGCCCTTAGAATTTGGCGTCATTATCTTTTTGGAGAGAAATTTGTTCTCTACACCGATCATAAATCTTTGAAGTATTTATTTTCTCAAAAGGAACTTAATTTGCGTCAACAACGTTGTCTCAAATTCCTTGCATAACCGAATGCAATGGTCCCGTGGCTTATCGCCTTTTATAACCGGCTCAATTTTCTGCTATTCATGACGTATTCCACGTTTCTGAACTACGGAAATGCCTTAGAGATTCCGATTCTATTCTTGAGCCCGGTGTTATTGAAGAAATTGAAGTTTCACCTAATTTGACTTTGAGCAACATCCTATTTGTCATTGCTACGGAGGTTAAATGCTTTTGTAATAAAGATGTTCCACTTGTGAAAGTTCAATGGTCCGCAAATCCTAAGGGTTGTTCTTGGGAATCTAGAGAATTCATCGAGCGAACACATCCGGAATTACTCTCTCGTGCTCCTTAAGGTGAACTTCTCGCTTCAAAATTTTCTTTTGTGTTGTTATGCCTTAGTGACGCAGCAGTGGATAACTGAAATGGATAAATTTATGAAAGTAACAATCGATGGAATAGAAGATACCGAATGGCCCAAATCCGTTGATCCAAAGATACCGGATTCTAGCTATCCAAAACACGTTGATCGCGCACGATACCGTGTTTAAAGATCTGCGATTCTTCGACGTTGATCAAGCGCACTTGATTTCGCGAATCGGCTTCAGCAATCGTTGATTCGAGCGCACTCGAATAACCGAAAGTGGAGATAGGAGATCACACTCAACTACCAATTTAATGAAAGCACAAAGCTAACAAACAAAGTTTATTTCAAAATCAACTTCCTTTACAAATGATACAACCGGCCTATTTATAGGCAACTTACAACTCCATTTACATCACAACACCTAGGTCGTTAACGACCTAACGGACGCGACCTACGACCTATCACATTACAACACATGCGACTTATCACATCACGTTACACAACCTAAAAACAATACAGATTACAACAAGTAAACGACTTATAGTATTTACAATAGTTACAACATCACGACTTACACTTGAGTGACCTAAAATGTAGGGTAGCGACTTAAGGAATAGCTTCTGGAAATCTTCATGCAACCTACCCCTTGAGCGACTTAAAGAAATACAGTAGTAGTGAGCGACCTAAAAAATAGAAGGCAGCGACCTATCTTCTCAGCACATAAGGTCGAGCGACCTAAAATAACGCAGCATCCACATCAGCGACCTAACATAGGTCGTATCTTGCTTCCGCGACCTAACATAGGTCATAATTCTTCTTCGCGACCTAACTTCCAGCGACCAAACTCCCCGCGACCTAACTTAGGTCGTAACTTGTCAAAGTCGTCTTCGAAAGGTCGGAGCGACCTAAGACTGGTTCGCTTAACTCGCTTGGCTGTTTGCATACCTTAACACTGATTTGATTAGCTCGTGAGCGATCCAAAGTGTCACTAGGTCGTGAGCGACCTAAATTTTCACTAGGTCGTGAGCGACCTAAAATCTCACTAGGTCGTGAGCAACCTAAAATCCTGGAACAATCAAATTGCGCTGCATCACTTAGAGTGGTTGTTACTCTTTATTTTCTTCTTAAGTATTGCGAGGACGCAATTTCTTTAAGGAGGGGAGTCTGTAACAACCCGCATATTTTACGATTATATATTTAAATGTTTTGTTTAAATATAGCATCGTCTGTTGAATTTTAAAGTCCGAAATGTTACTTTTTGTAAACGGTCAAATCCGGACTAGAGACCACTTCCATTGAGTTCAAAATGACATTTACAACTTTTTTGTCACAACCCGACTTTCTAAGCCCAGAAAGACGTATCATGAATTAAGAAAGAAAGGGATAGAAGAAGAAAAGATAAGAAAGAAGAAACTAAAACAACAACAGATACTCACAGCGGAATTGTAACGACCCGGGTTTTTCGACCCCGAAAATCCCGAATTGTTAAGGAAAGAAAAAGAAGAAAGAGATAGAAGAAAAAGAAGACAGAAACACCAAACATAGAAATCTCACATTCGCAGCGGATTAAAATACAATATCAAATAATAATATCAGTTATACAAAGAAAACTGTATCAGTCAATCACATTTTTATACATCAGAGTTACAACCATTTACATGAACTGGACAGTTATACAACTTGTTCCAGACTACAATCTATACAGGCTACACAATATCATATACACAGCGGAATACTCCATACGTTCCTGTCATCCAGCTCGCCTCCTGAGCTTCCGAACGTTCCTTACCTGAAAATCTGTAATACTCGGTCTGACCCGAGCATTACATCAAAGTAACACCCGGGTCAGGCTGGAAACCAGCGTGAGTAAACTCATCTAACATGAAATACCAATGCATACATCTATTTAAAACCCGGGTAACTTATATCAATTTACAACTTCACAAGTCGTTATAGACATCACTTACAACACACATCAATTTCTAAGTACTAGAACTTAGATTAAATGGTTCAATTCACTTAAATCATTCCGTCTCAACCTATTGATTCCACATATCAATCTATAAAGATTCGAAGTGGTTTCGGGTAATTACCAATACCCGACTCCGGTCTCTTCGAATTCAATGTTATCTCTAATCCAAGTTGTTAAGTTTTAAACAATACAAATCATATCCAGGATATCATACAACAATTCAACTTAGATATGTAACCTACATTATCATAGCTTAACCCATTCATATTACAGCATATCTCAATCGCCCTCAGAGATAATATCAATCCAAGTCATCCAATATTATTCAACCATCCATAACAAGTTGATTCATTCTTAATTAATTTAATTAATCTCTAATTAAATTAATTACTAACCTTAAATCACTGGATTACCTTAATCCAGTCTATTTGATTTATAAATCACTCTATAAAGAATTATAGATTACCAATTCGAAGTAAATTAATTACTTTTAAATCCTGCTTAATTAATCTCAACTAACCATTTGAATTAATTAACCTTTAATCACTTATTAATTATCCTTAATTATTGATTAATCAACTTTAATTAATAAATCAATCAACCTTAATCATTAAATAATTAGCCTTTAATTAATTATCTTTAATTAATTACATAATTAAATAATCCCTTGATTAATAAATCATGCCTTAATCACTTCCATTAATTAATTAACCTTTAATTAATTTATCATCCTTTAGTTAAGGGTAAATCATTTACTTAATAAATCACTTAATTGTCATTGAAATCTTAATAATTTAACCTTCGGAATTAATAATTAACACATTCATCTTAAACACAATTGAATCATTAAGATTCTTTGAACAACTTAAATCAAATAATTATCCTATTATAAAATTATCCAAAACATTTTAATTTCAAAAACATTTGCATTATAATCTATATATCTTGAAACTTGTTTCATAGTTTATTATAACAAATGAATTGAAACATTTTACCTACTTAAGTGATTACTTAATTACACCATTTAAATTTAAGTTTAAATAAACATAAAAATTAACTTAATTAATTTAAGTTAAATAAATTTTACCACTTTTCTTTAACCAAACCTTTTAAAACATTTATTATATAGAGGAAATAGTTTAAAAACTTGATTAAACTTTATTATGTTTTAAATTTTAAACTGTCGTCCCAGTTAAACACTCGCGTATGACTTGAATCAAACTCAAGTCATTTCCCTACTTTCCCGAGTACCCACTCGAGACCAACCCGAGGAAAATACCAATTTTTCCGAGCAAACACTGAGACACTCACGATCAAAACCTAACATCTCCCTGCTTCGAGACGAACCCTGGAAAACTTCGAGCCTACTCCGAGAAAACCCTTTCTTCCCCGATTATCAAAAATACTCAAACAATCGTGTGCACGCGTGCACATGCACCGGAGCTCCGATCATCTCCTGACATCACCACTGCCCTACGTAAGTCGGCGATCATCCTCAGATCAGACAACGTCCATCAGCGCCTCTTAATCGACTTGAAATCAAAATCGAACACTTCTGCTCAAAACTTGAACCATAGCAACACCTGGAATCTTCTCGTACTCATCCCTCCGATCACCGGAGTGTCAGAAACTCCAGCCATGCCTTCGACCACCTCCAAGTTTCCATTCCCCAAAATTCCAATGAACTCGATCCATTCTCGTTGCCGTGGGAAACAAATTTTCAATTACCACAAAAACTAGGGCTACGATCTTCCCTGATCAACCACCACCTCCACAATGCTTTGATCATCCAACAACCATTTTTCCTGACATCCCCGATCATCCTTCCACCTCTAGAGAAAACAGCATACACCCCGAACACTTAGATCATCATAACCCATCAAAAATGTAAAATCTATTCAAACTCAAACTGCTCCCTTATCTCAATTCTAAAAATCGTGATTTAAGTTTTATAAATCAAGATTTTGTATAAGTTTTCAATTCGTAAGCCTGAACCAATGAATTTTAATGATTTAATTTTTGTCAAAACTGACGTTTGCATATTCTTTTTAGTTTCCCGAGCCAATTCCAATTATTTAACTTAATTTAAAATTTTAAAAACTTACTTCATGGCTAAATAAACAATTTTGTTTTAAAACCTAAACTCTAACAGCTAATAGGTCAAAGGGGATATGAGTTTTTGAATAGAACTTAAGCCTGGAAATTTAAAACAGAGTCTAGATATATATATATATATATATATATATGTGTGTGTGTGTTCACAGTCAAAAATCAGGCATATCACAGGCATTTTATATACATAATATACATGCATTAACATCCATATAATTATACAACACAATCTACTACAAGATCCAACACATGCATCATAACAGATTTTAAAGAAAACTGTTTTTAAGATTTAGTGTTTACTCACCTTATTTTGAAATGAAGAGCAGAGTCTCCATTTTGAAAAAAACTTTTAGAAAACAGTTTTGAAGACTTGAAAATATAATGTCAAATCTTCTTGCTTTTGATAAACTTGTGATGCTGTTGTTTTAGACTTGCATGCAGGTCCAAGATTCTATATTGCAGAAGACAAACTCCAGATTTTGTTTGAGACAGAAATTGCAGGCTTTTGAAGAAGGCTACAGGCTTCCATCTGATTTTGGAAACTGAATTACAGGTCTTTGTTTTGATTTTGAGAATTTTGGTTTGTAGGCTGAAGTTTTCTTTTCTATTTTAGTTCAGATCTGAGATTACTAAATTTTCTTTGCTTTTGAATTTTTGCCAAAGAAATAGATAGAGAGAAGTATATGCACTTAGGCTGAAAATCATTTAATAAAAATAAAAGAAGATTTAATCTAAAAATGCCACTTGTTTAGATAATTCAACATTTGTCACATTAAATGGTTTATCAATTAACACTTGTCACTTAAGTAATTTTATTTTATTAAGAGGTTCTAATATATATTCATATTATATTAATATTACATTTTTAAACCCAATTTATTTTTAAGATATTTTATTCTTTGAATTCCTAATTCAAGTTCAAATTCTAATTTATTTTCTACTCATATATATATTCTTATAACAACACATTATCATTTGGTTTAAAAGAAAATAATAAAAAAATGTAAATTCTAAGTGATTATATTAAGATATTATCATGCAATACTTACCCAAATATAAATATTCATTACCAGATTTATTTGTCAAATCTATAATTCAGTATTTCTATTAATTTACCCAATTATTATATCAATTACAGATGTTCAGAAATCCGGGTTATCACAGGAATGAATGAAATATAATATATCACATAAGATATTACATAGTATCATATTCATCAGAGTTACATAACTTATACATCTCATATTAGACAGTTATAAACACCTGTCTATCATACAACTCCAATACATCAATACAACACAAACACAACACTAACACAGCGGAACCATAATATATCTACACGCTGAAGCCACCTGCTCCAAATCACCTCCAGAATTCGTCAAAGCTAACCTCAATCCCTCGACTACTCAATACAAAATTGAGTACCCAAGAGTTTAATAAAACAGAAAATAAACACTTGGGTCAGACATGGGTCTGGTGTGAGTAAATGGGTTAAAGTTGTTTAACTTTGAAAATCTTTGAAAAGAAAGGTATCACGTAAGACTTCCCACACATAAACATGGAAAAGTTTTTACCTTACGCTAACCAAAACATTTGATAGGAAATCCAGTTATATTATAATAGTGTCTAGGGTTTTCAAGTAAAATACAGAAATAGCTGGAATGCTTACATCTCACGTTCCAACATAGTTGGGCACAATCAATACGTACGGCACTTATTGGAGTTTGGATTCCATACAATGGCAGGGCTACTGGGGTACCGCCCGTCACAGTATGGGGCCTAGATCACCGTACCGAGGATTACTCCCAATCCCCTGCGACACAAGGCCGGAACCATCTAAGGATAATTCCGAACAAGACAACCCCGTAGTTGGCGCGACCAGCCACACACACTAAGCCGAATAAAAAGGAACCTCTAGACAGGGGAAAATCTCGTCCTACTTGGGCGCTACCCACTTATCCTTGCTGCACCTCCCCTGTTTTAGCCATTCCCGGTTGATGAGGCTTGAGGCTACGATTACCTTTATATAACACATCTATCTTAGAATGCTCATCGCCCTCCTGACGATGTTCTGAAAGCATTCAATCCATACAAGTTCGTTCCAGGTTCGAACGAAACCAAAGGCACTATCTCGTTACACTCATATTGGAATCACCCTCAGAGTTAACGACAATAACCCTTGCACTCTAAATCTTCATCTCGAACCTATAAGTACTATCTCCGTCAACTCATTACGGAATCACCCACAGAGTTATACTGACAAAGAATAGTTCTTACACCTCGAGTCTTCACTTCAATTGAGATTCATGGCCTATCGTTAATTTGGATCAATGTGGTTTTCGGATATCCAAATCTGGAAACCCGATCCCGGTCTCATCGAAATCCAAAACGTATCTTTTAGGTCCAAGTTGTTTAAAGGTTTAAACATTTAAACTTATATTCAGGATGATATAAACAGATAGATAAATCACATTATCACAATAGATAATTCATATCAAACATTCATCCCACAAAGCAGCATGTCACATATCATAGATATCATATCCATCTAGTATCAACCAATCACCCAATATTAATCATCCAATATTAACCAATCATTCAAAAGCAGAATTGATTAACTCCAAATCAATTTAATTAACCTTTAATTAAATTAATTACTATTCTTTAATCACTTGGATTATCTTAATCCTGCTTCATTGATTTATTACAAATCAATTTATTAATCATCTCTTAATGATCTTCCTTAATTAATCTTCCTTGATTAATTATACTTTAATTACATTAAGTAATTACCCTTTAATTAATTTCACAAATTAATTATCCTTAACCATTTACAGTAATTAACCTTTAATTACTATCATTAGTTACAATAATTAATGATTCTTCATTTGCTTCCATTAATTAACTATAATTATTTGCATTAATCCTCAATTAATTATAATTAATTAATCATACTTTAATTAATCACTTTTATTAATCAACCTTGATTAATTTTATTAATTAATAATCCTCTAATTGCTTCATTAATTAATTACTACATTCATTAATTAACCTTAATTAATCATAAACAGTCATTAACCATCCTGTAATTACTTACCTTAATGAATTAACTCCTTAATTAATTATATTAATTAATTACTCTTTAATCACTTATTATTGATTAATTAATCTTAATTAATCAATCTTTAATTACATCATTTATTATATTAATTAATGATCCTTAATTACTTCCTTAATTAATTACTCTCTTTTAATTAATTACCTTAACTAGTAATTAATCACATTATTAATTAACCTTAATCCTTTAATTAATTAATTACTCTTTAATTAATTAACTTCAACTTAATTATATTAATTATCCTTTTATTAATAACATCAAATGATTAACCCTTAATCACTTCCATTTAATTACTTTCATAATTAATTTCTCTTTTCTTAATTACATTCAGTAATTATCCATTAATTACTTGACTAAGTAATTATATTCAATTAATCAATAAGTGTTTTTTTTAAATAATTAGACTAATTAATTAACCTAACACTAATTACATTAATTAATTAATCAATTAATCATCACTTAATCTTTAATTAATTTATTTCTTAATTACATTCATTTCCACTAATTACTTCATTTAGTAATTATCCTTAATTACAAATAGTAATTAACCTTTAATTTAATTTATTGATTAATTATCCTTAATTAATCTCAACATAACTAATTAAGAATAAACTAGTATTTATATTAAATACTTACTCAAATCATTTACTTCATTAAAACCAAATTTAGAAATCAATTTTGAAATATAATTTATTTTAAACAAAATAGCTTAAACATTTAATTTTAATATACTTAAAATCTTTGAAAACCATTTCATACATGTTTAATCAAATTAAACAATTATTTATTTAAAACTTGTTTTAAATACTTAAAAACTTGTCCATGCTTTAAATTTTAAATCTAAGATATGATTTGCTTTAAAATTTCAAAACCAGGTTACTTAAATAAAACAACCCGAGCCCACTTCATTTCTTCCCCGAGTCACTCGCGAGGAAACTCACGTACATCTCTGCTTCGAGTCGACTAGCTAACATTACGAGACTTCCCCAAGTTGCTCCCTTCTTCCCCAAACACAAAAACTCCATATGCACAAATCAATCACCGTGTACGTGCATGATCATCCAACGCCACTCCGATCAACGTCGCTCCCTCTAGCACATCATCGGCGACCAGTCCAACACCCCTGACCACCTAGCTTCGACAATTTTTATCGACAAACAAAATCGAGCAAATATCTCGATCAATTGGAAACACCGTGGCCGGAAAACCCCTTCTCCCCATCGCCTCAGACCATGAGATCACCGGGCCCCTTCACTGAAGCCTCGTCACACATCAACGAAACTTTACCTCCTATCGCGAACATCTCCGATTCTCCTTGTCCTTCGCCATTGCCTCGACAGTCCAGACGAACAAAACACAAACTTAAACCCTAGTTCGCCCTAGCACGATCACCATCGCTTCGCCAATTTTCCCGAGATCCCCATGCCTCCGACCATCTCCATCCCAAACATCAAGCACCCCGACATCGCCGATCATCAGTTATCACCAAAAATGCCCAAACAACCATCTCGAAAATCCTCATAAATTAATAATCTAAAAATCATGAAATGTATACTAAAATTCGTGATTTTCAATCACGAATACATTCATGCAATTCAAATCAAAAATTGAATTGGTTGATTTTAACATATATATATTTTTCCCACTGTTATTTCATTTTTAAAAATTATTTACTAAACTAAAAATCCTGATTCTATTTTTAAAATCAACAGCAGACTTCCACAATCAACTTTCATTTAAACATCGAAGTCTAATATTTATTCTATTGGGAGATTTGAATTTTCTTAAGGAAATCAAATCCTGTAAGTAAGAACAGAGAAGATATATGCATACAGGAGCTTATATATATACACAGACATTTCATATTTCAACATGCATTCACATATAACATTCATATAAACATATAAGCATCATCACAAAACAACCCATCACATGCATCAAAGTTAATTCACATATTTTAAAAATGTTTTTAAAAAATTTTACTCACCTTTTTTAAAAGCAGAGAAATTCCCAGGCTTTAAATTTTGATCTGGCAAATGCTTTTGATTTAAAAACTTGAATTGCTGATGAATTTGAAATCTTTGCATTTGAATCTACAATTGCTTGTTGTTGCATTACTTGTTGAATTTTAATCTAAAGTTGATCTCAGGTTGCATTAGAGGATTTTGTTTTCCAGGTTTTCTTGCTTGATAAACTTATTACAGGCTTTTACTTGAGGGGATTTAAATTTTAAACAGAGGTGAATCTTGGCTTTAGCTTTTGATTTTGAAAAATGTTTACTGGATTTGGAAAGCTTGAAATTCTTTTTTCGTTACAGCCGAGAATAGGAATAGAAGATTGAAGAGATGAAAAGTATACTTTTTATAAATTAAGTTATGATTTATTTAAAATTAAAGAAAATAAAATTTAAAAGATGACACTTGTTTTAAAAACTTACATTTGTCAACTATGCCATTTAATTATACTACACATGTTACTAACATGTCTTAAGGTATTAACACATGTCCTTAAGTATTTTATTTATCTTAAATGTTAATATAAAGCTTTTCATACTTAACTTATTAATTAATAAACACTTATCTTAATATATGTGTATATATAATTACTTTAGAGAAAATATTATAAAACTAATTATATACAAATAAAATCTTATATATATATTATTAAATCCAACACATTTGTCTTTATTGTTTAAGAAATATAAATTAAAATTCCAAATACCCTTTGAAAAATATTATATAAAATTATACTTTCCAAATTACAATTTATATATATATTAGAATTTGAAACACTTTAATTAATTTCAAACCAAAACTTTCATATATACAAATATACATATACATTTTAAATAGATAATATTTTTAACATAATTTTGAGAATATTTATATTAAATTCCAAAAGAACTACAAATCATAAGATATACATACATATATATTACAATTTGAAAATACATCTTTTATTTAAACAAAAGATTCTCTATTCACAATATATATATATATCAAAATATATATTATAAATAGAATAAAATTTTATTAGCTTTGGAGAATAAACCTTATCAATTTTAAATTGTTAGAAATGATATAAATAAATATTGACAAATTAAATATTTATTAGCCTTTAAAAGATTAAATTTACCAATTTACATTAAAATTATAAAGGAAAATTATCAATCCAATTAAATTATTAATAAAGATTATTAAATTTATATTGCCCAAAATCCCAGGTCATCACATTTTTTGAGTATAAACATCGATATGTTTGGAGTTGATTAGGATTTTGGTAATTTGTTTGGGCTTAGGTTAGCCCACTAACCCAATAAGAGAACCCAACTCCTCTACCAAATACCCTAACTCCTCTACTCTTCATTCATTCTACTCCTCATTTCCTAACACTCGAGCTAAAGAGAAAAATGTGGGAATAGAAGGGAAATTAAAATTCCTAAGCCCTAGATTCTTAGGAAATTCGAATTCAAGTTCTAAAATCAAAGAGAAGCTTAGGTAAGCATCCTCTTCATCTTCTCCATCTCAATCTCTCTTCAATTTTTAGAAATTCCTATAACCTAATTTAGGAAATTCATTTCATTTCATAATAGATTGAAGATTCTAGATGATTTGTTGAAGAGAATTCAATCTTAGCTTGTTTTAGAGCTTCTCATTTCTATATTTGGGTTTAAAGGTGAGTTTTTGAACTCACATCTATGTCTATACCTTTGATAGTTGTTAGGTATGAATTCCTAACAACTATATCATGTTCATTTGCTTTTTGATGTGAATTGATTTAGTGAATTTTCCAAATTTTAGTATTTTGAAGTCAAAATCTATGAAAATCATACTATGGATGTTTGTACATGTTGTTTGGAGTGTATTGATGAGTCTATAGGGTTGGGTTGTCACTTGGCATAAACC
Organism: Allium fistulosum; assembly: GCA_030737815.1. NCBI lineage: Eukaryota > Viridiplantae > Streptophyta > Magnoliopsida > Asparagales > Amaryllidaceae > Allium > Allium fistulosum. Next base: position 1,284,864,553 of record CM060905.1, read on the forward strand.
CCTAGCTATCGTCGCTCATCCGATCGCTTCCAAATCGATTTGGCCATTAATGGCCTAGGCAAAATTTGCCCTGAGCTTCAGCTCAAACGTCTAATAAAACGATCAGATGTCTGAGGCAAAGGAACAAACGTTCCAGATCATAAGCTCAGACATCTGAGGCAAAGGAACAAACGTTCCAGATCATAAGCTCAGACATCTAAGTGGTCTGGAAAATTTTCAGACCTTCAGCTCGGACGTCTGGGGAGAACAACCAGACGTTTGGCGCTGTTAAAATCTGGCACTTTCCCTGTTTTTATGCGAATTTCCATTTTTATCGATTTTTGTTGATTTGGTTGGTTGTTGTCATTTATTATCGATTTTGATGACTTCTTTTCTGGATTTTTGGGAATATCCAGTTGATGGATTTGATATCGATTTCTATGGTTTTGATTCACGACATCGAATGTGAATTTTTAGTGATAGATTGTTTTTACAATCGTTTCTACGATTGGTCACTTTAAAATACAAAGGTTTCTATACTAGTAGTAAATACTCAAACTCTTTCACAAAAACGATTTTAACACTACTTTTAACTACAAAGCTCGTTTTTAAATCCGTTTTCCAATCTATTAGTATATACAAACCTTTACCTCATTCGTATGAGAAATCTAATTCAATGACTTAGCGAAACAAGTGGTATGAAATGCTTGCGTTTACTTTGTCGGTTAATTCTTGGACTTGTTCGATTGAACTCTTGTGACAATTTTCGAGTGGAAATCTACAATCTGTTCGTAAATATTTAAGTTAAGCTAGTGGTTATGGGACATGAAGCTAAACTCATTTATTTACTAGTTTAGTGTAATTTACACTTATCGATCAATGATGATCATGTTGTGATTTAAACTAGCGATGTACGATGTCTCTTTGTCTACGTGGGGACTATTCCCCGTTTGTGGAGTTTCAGCTCAAAATTGGTGGGGTAGTGACCCATGGTCTTCGGGCCGTTTGTGGAGCTTCGGCTCAAATTTGATGGTTAGCGACCATGGAATAGCGTTCCGTTTGTGATACACGTGTTGGTGAGTTTTCATGCTCCCGTTTGTGATAGGCCTCCCCCTTTTTGTTTTTTCTGGATTTCTAATTATTGATTTCTAGAATTTGTGTTTCACCATTTTTTGCGATTTGCATTGATAAGCTCTATCAATATTTGAGGTTTGGTAAATAAGCTAAAGAATATGATATTCTTTTTGGTGTAATAGAAAAATTGACATATTGTATGATTTTTGTTGTTATCATATGTATTTGGCATATCTCTTATCCTATCTCATCTTATCTGATATTTATAGCTAGACTGATCCGTTTATTATTTTTTATTCTTAAATAATACTCGGGTCAGACCGAGGTGTTTCAAGTGCTTCCACTTGACTTTTTAGCAGGGACTAGCTTCTGTCTTTTGGCTAACTACTTTCGCTTAGTAGTTTTTTTTTGTTTTTATACATTCGAGATAGAGACTCCTTGATGTATACATATTCTTTTGTCTAGCACTTGTATCTATTCTTTTGCGATGTAGTGGATCTTGTATGACCCCTACTTTGATGTACACTTCTATGTGTTATATTCATACCTATTTCCGCCTTTGTGATATGAATATCTATGACTGATTTATGTTATGCTTATTTTATATTTGTTTTCGAAGGCCACACCACTGTGTAGTAGATTTGAGTTTGTATTTGATATGTCAGATTTCCTCTTGAAATGAAATGCATGACATACTATTTGAGAATAGGGCGTCACAGCTTTGTATCAGAGCCAAACTTCGGAACAATGTAGAATAATCTAGCAAGGATCATTGTCCTAAGTCTCTCTTAGGAGTCGTGCCTTAGGATTTAATCCGAGTCTTTGGACCCATTCTATCCTATTTTCTTTTATGATGCCTTGTTTTATCAATCAAGTTTGTTTGATATTCATTCTGAGAATAGCCTTTTTTCTCTTCTTTCTTTCTTTCTTAAAGAAGAGAAATGGTTAGACCTGGCCATCCCAGCGCTGTTCAATCTAGTGCTACTCCTCAGGATGGCGTATTCATGTCTGCTCAATAGCTTTTGGATCTTGTAAAGAATTCCCAAGCTGCCGGACCCATTCCTGAGCCTACTCATCCTAAATCTGGGTTTACACGCTTGTGTAGTGATTATACTAATTTGGGTGGAAGGACATTCAAGGGTTCCGAAAGCGTTACGGAAGTCCAAGCTTGGCTTGAACATGCGATCGCATCTTTTCTTGCATGAATCTTGTGGATCTATATCGAGTGCAAGTGGCTTCTAGCATGCTACTGGAGAGGGCATTAGATTGATATGAGCTTTTGATTTCGGAAATTATTGAAGAGGATCTTACTTGGGAGCAATTCCGAGAAAGGTTTCGAGTTAAAGTTTGTGCCGGTAGCTGAAAAAGTATCATTGGTTCGATAGTTTATTGACCTTGTTCAAGGTGAATCTTCTATGACCGACTATGTCGCATCTTTTGAATCCCTCTCTAAATATAGGGTCGAGTATATTAATACCCCATTGAAGAAAAATCAGAGATTTATCTATGGGTTGAATAAGAACCTAGAAAAGCCTTTACTTCTGAAACTAGAAGTTTCTTTTGATCAGCTTGTAGATATCGCTCTTCGACCTGAAGAGGGCAATAAAGAAAGTGATGTTGAAGTTGTCGGTGCCAAACAGAACTTTAACAACAAGAAGAGGCAACACGACAGTAAGTTCAAAGGCCCTAATCCTAACAAGAAAGGGAAGCAAGCAACTTCGGTAGCAAAGACTCCTACCTCTAGTCGTGGAGAGTGCTACAATTGTGGTTCTAAGGACCACTATGCAAATAAGTGTCCGAAGCCACTTACTTGCTGCTATTGTAAAAGTTCGGGTCATCCTAAATCTTCATGTCCCAAACTTCAAAGCAAGAAAGAGGGAAAGCTGAATGTTGTGCAAGCCCCTAGTAACACTTCTCTTGGTCAAGGTATTTCTCATTCTGTCTTTGATGGCATTATTATGTTTCGTGGTCATCCTATTCGAGTTCTTTTTTATACGGGTGCATCTCACTCTTTTATATTAAAAGAACTTGTTGATACTTTGTCTTTAAATGTTATTGGCTTGATGACTTCATTGAGAATTACAAATCTGATTGGCGGATCCGCAATACTCAATTTATTTTGTATGGATGACTATGAAATTTTACCGATTTAGAGCTGTTTGAAACTGCAAAAGACTTTTTTATATATTTTGCAAGTAGCTGCTGGTTATTTTTGCTATTTTAACGCGAACAGGAGTTTATACATCTTCAATTTTGGTACGCTTTTATCATTTTATTATAGATGTAGCAAAGCAATCGGAAAAATATGGTTGGCATGAATCTGCACATGCATCACATTTTACTGTGTCGTGGTTGTGTTCTTAGTTTGGAATTTGACATGGTAATGAGTCTACTGAATTATGTTATGAAGAATAATCAATTTCACGACACAATCTTTAAAAAAAATTCACTTAACGTAGTAGACCGTATTCTGGATGTAACTTTATTTACTGTCTACATATATATTGAATGTAAAAGTGGGTTGTTATTACATTTCTGCAATATACTAAACAACATTAACAAAACATATCATTGTTCTCTATAAACTTAAATTTCATGTCAACTATTATCATATTGAGCCATATAGTACGTGAAGCAGTGACCTCGATTCATATACAATTATATACATATTGTTTTCTTCCATTGAAGAGCATATGGCAGGTCAGAGTTGGACTAATCGGTCAACTTATTAATGACCCCATATGGACTGCTGAAAAATATAATTGGTTGCATGCATCCTCTGATCAGTTTAAACTAAGTTTTATGTTCATCCTTATACATTGCAAAGTCAAACTGTCTGTTTGTAATTGATTTCTTTTAGCTACCAGTTATCAGTATTATTGACTTTTAACTTGCAAAGGTAGCAATTATTTATCGACTATTATTGGATATACAGTAGCATGTGCAGTTACATAGTATTTGTAAATTACAGTACTTTAAAAGTTCCCTTAAATGATAACTCTCTGTTTTTGAAATCAAAAGTCGATTATTGTTAACTCCTTTTTTGGCGACCTAAAACTTTGCAACCTAACACTCAGCGACCTAGCGACCTAACTTCTCCAACGACCTAGCGACCTAAAACCTAAAGCGACCTAAAGTCTACAGCGACCTAAAGGCTAAAGCGACCTAAAGTCTACAGCGACCTAAAGGCTAAAGCGACCTAAAGCTCTAGCAACTACTCTCCTAGGTCGCTCACGACTTATGACCTATCCAAGGTCGCTCGCGACCTATAGCTTAGCAATTCATTTAGACAGAGCAAGTGCACCCTGTTAAGTCACAAACCATGCCCGCTAGGTCGCCAGCGACCTACGGCCTACCTTAACCTGTTCACGACCTATGACTTGTCAAAATGTTCAAATGGTTAAGTGCGACAGTTAAGTCGTAAATCGTGCCTACTAGGTCGCTCACGACCTACGACCTACCCCTAGGTCGTTCACGACCTACGACCTAACTCCGAACTCTCCCTATAAATACCCCACCTACTCCAACTTCAAGGGGACTTTTGGACCAGTTCTAGAACGCCATTACTCTATCATTTTCTCAACTCAACCGACACTTCAAACACTCCAAACACCGAAGACACTTCAACGAACTTCAAGGGGAGATCGAACACATTCAACATGAATTCGAAAGCTTCTTCTCCATACAAGTTCTAGCTACTCGTCTAAAGTGTGTTGTAATTGAAGTATATTGTAAAGAGTTGTAATCGAATCATCAATAAAGAAGATAAAGTGGACGTAGGCTTAATTTCTAGCCGAACCACTATAAAATTGCTGTCTCTTTACTTTTCTGCTATTTTTTGCTTATTTTAGTTCCCGTACCAACAGGTGGTGCTTTCACATAACTCATACACACACCAGGGTGTTAGCGTTCAATTTTCAGCGTTAACATTTTGGTGCTTTCACTGAGAACCCAACTCAGGAATATTCTCACCATTGCTCCGCAAAGTTTGTTAAAAGAATCTCTCTAAAGACCAGAAGTTTATCTGAAATCATGGCTCCTGGAAGAAAGAGTAGATCTACCAGATCCGGAAATGCTCATGAGGGGACCTCCGCTTCCCCAACAGCAAACCAGGCAACTCCTACCATTGGAGTCACAAGGGCTGAGTTTGACGATGTAGTATCTGGATTATATCAGCAAATTGAAGCTCAAAACACTTTAATGATGGACAGAGTAACGCTCTGCTGGAAGAAAATCGACAACCAGAAAACAATGAAACAACCTTTGCCGAAGATGCTCATAATCCCCAAGAGAGAGGTATTCCTCAAAGAGCAACTGGCACCGCCGAAGCACCACCTTTCCAAGCTGAAGGTTCAAGGCCGCAGCCAACTTTTTGTGAACATTTGCCCAGGCAACTTCCGAAAGGAGAGCTGACGTCTGCCCGGCGATGCATCTGAACAATGAGGAGTACCAATCAGGGATGGTTCGCCAAATCATGAAAGAGAGCATGCAGAGGGAAGAAAATGAGAACGACTGGGGATTTGCTCCAAGCAAGACTCCGTTCATGGAAAGGATCCTGAAAGCAGAATTTCCAAGGAAATTTGTACCTCCTACTATCCCGGCCTATAGGGGGACTGTAACGACCCTGAATTTTTGATATTTGACATGTGAATATTTAATTGAGTTTAAATATTCGAATGATAATTTAATTTGAAATTCAAATATCAGAATGGAATTTGGCGATTAAATTTCCGAATTTAATTATGGAAATCGGGTAAAAATGTTGAATCTCGATTTGTAAGCCGATTAAAAATATTTTCAAGGCTTAGAAAATATATATTGATAATACTGAAGATAATAAAACTTTCAGAATTGGATTTGAAACTGTTTTGTTCAGTTTTGAAATTTTGTTGTTTAAATTGAATTTAAAAATAGCGGTCCGGGGCACAGTCTCGGAATTTGACGAAACCAGTTCCATTGGATCCGTAATATTGTATTATTATCGAATTTCAATTTTCGTAATATTTGGAGTTGTTGTGTGAGCGTACGATATATAAACGCGTTGGAATTTAGATTGAAATTGTCAATTGTGAAACCAAGGCAATTTGAATTTTAGTTACGTAACATGAACATGTTGCTTCTATTTTCAAAAACGTGGCAAATTGAAGACACGCGTCCTTCCAATTCAACACGTGTCCTCTCTCCATCTGATATCACGCAACTATCTTCGTTCTGAAGCCAGATAACAAAAGAAAACTATTCTCGTTCTAAATTCAAACCGAACTCCTCTCGTTCCTTCTTCGAATTTGAGGCAGTTCAAGCCCTAATACCTCCTTCATTTTCAATTCAAAAAAAATCGAAAGCCAGAGGGAACATAATTTCATCTTCAAAATTTAAACGAAATTCAGATTTTCGTTCCTCATCAGAAACTCTCGTTCGAATCATCTGCGAACTCGTCGAGGGGTAGCCGATCAAAGTTGCTCGAGTCCAACGAGCTCGTGAACCTAGGGTGAGGCGCGATGAGGTCGAAGGGAAGTCGCGAGTTCATTGGAAGCTGGCGCGTCGTTGACCACGGCGCTGCGATGCGAGATGGAGCTCGAAGTCGCGAGTTCAAGCGATGGTGGTTCGAGACGATTGGGGGATCGGCGACTGTGAGCAGTGGCAAGCGAAGTCGTGGCTACAGCGACACTATGGGAAAGTTCGAAGGCAGCAATATAGTCGAGTCGACTTTGATCGAATCTGGGTGGAGTTCAAATCAATACAGTAAGGTATTTACAATTTATCAAATTCAATTTAAAAAAAAAATTGAACATAAATTTATATATTATATATATATATATATACACACATAAACACTCTTGTATATTTTAGTGTAGGCGTTTTTGGGAAAACAGAAAATAAAATGATTTCAGTAAAATAGATTACTACTGTTCTTTACAGTAAATATATATATAGACATCCTGTAATAAAATGTATAGTCTGGTCAGGAAATTTATTTTGTTTATGATGATTGAAAAATATAGGGATTTTAAATGATCGAAGAGTTTATATAAAATCAGATTTTAAATTTTGAAATTAAAAAAAACATTGGTTAATTAAAATTATCCAATAGGAATTTAAATTATTCGATTTGTTCGGATATTAATAGAATTGTATAAATTATTTATACAAGGTCAAACCGGGAAAACCAAATCAGGATTAAAGTGAATGGATGGCAAATTAAAGCAAAGGTGAGATCTTCTCACTCGGATTTAAATTTGAAGTGTAGTTATTGATTGTTATTTGGATGTGCTATTAGATATAGTAGGATATATATATATATATAGCAATATATACATATTGGCATATGTATATATTGGATTGATTGATTTCTCGCACTGTATAGCGGATGAGACCCTATTACGCCGTTAGTAAGCGGATGATATTTTATAAAATCCTATATACCGTGATATTCCACCTCGAAGTGGAATTGGTATTGTGCTAACATCTGTGGATGCAGGGAAACAGGTTGGAGGGATCCAACTGGATTCCTCAAATTGTTTGAATATTATTTCATATGTGAATGATGTGCTTTATTGATAATCTGTGAATGATTTATTGATAATTGAAATTGTGAAGGCTAGAATTTAGCCGAATGTATTTTTGGTATCGTTGGATACCAGAAATGAATATAATTTGGATTTTGAAATTAAAGTGGAAAATTTTAAGTGAATTTATTTTTAAGAATTGAATTTATTCAAAGAAGGAATTTTAAAGTATTAAAATTGATTCTTTTGAAATCTTACCAAATATATTCCAAAATATGGGAAAAGATATAAATAAACGAGTTTTGAATAATATTGTTTCAAAAGTTGAAGAATTCATTTAAAAATGGAATTTTGAATAATTTGGAAAGAATAAAGGAATTTATTTAAAAGTGATAAACTTTTAGAAATCAATTTGTAATTGATTTGGTATTTGAAAATGAATCTTTGGAAATCGATTTGGAAATTTATTTGGAGTTGAAAATAAATTTAGAAATCAAATTTGTAATTAATTTGGTAATGGAAAATAAATCATTGGAGAATTTATTTGAAATTGATTTAGTGTTTGAAAAAAATGAATTTGGAAGTCGATTTGCAAATGGTTTGTTATTTGGAGATAAACTTAGCAATAAACTGCAGTGTTTTGTTCTATTAAAATAAACTTAGAAATCAATTTGTAATTGATTCGATATTGAAATAAAATTTGAAATCAATTTGGAATTTGATTTGGAGTTTGAATATAAAGTTGAGAAATAAATCTGAAAGTCGATTTGGTATTGAAAGTGAATATTTGAGAAGGTAAATTCCGAATATAATTTATAAAAGAAAGGGAAATTTGTTTTAAAAATAAACACTGATTTATTTTTAGGTGTGAAAGTAAATTTACGGATTTTGAACGTAAATTTGAAATAAATCGATAAGGATTTATTAAATTGGTTTAAATGGACCATATTGAAGTGAAAGTGTATTTTCACTATAAAGTCGAGTATATTTTCCAAAGTGGCTTTTAAAATTATAAATTAAAAGTTCTAAATGAATTTTTAAAAGAAAAATTTGGAAATGTATTCCGCGTAAGGAAACGGATTTGAAATTGATTTTCAAAAGTTGAAAGGTGAAAAGTGATTTGAAACTGGTTTTCAAATATGAAGTGTGGAAAAATATATATCTCGTGAAGATATTTTGAAATTAAATAATTTGGGAAAATTATTTGAATCTGATGATTGTTATGAATATTGTTGATAGTTAAATCACCGACTATCAATATTTGCCTTTGAAATGGCACTTGATTTGTTTTTAAAAACAACGATTATTATTCGGTTTAGCCGGGAAAGGACCTTTGTGTCAGATATCCCATTTCGAATAATAATACGACGATATGGATCGTATTGAAGACCGGTGGTAAAGACCGGGTGTTTATGAAAATGATAGGATGACCTATCGATTGTCTCTGCACCGTTAGCTACGGTATTGAGATTTCCTTTGTGATGGGAAGTTTTATCGGGATTGTGAATATCCGAATTTGCAAGGACTTCTTTGGAAGTGCCTTCGGTTCTGTTCGAACCCGGAACAGACTTGTATGGTTACGTGTCTGACATTACACTTTGAGATATAAAGCTGATTTCTTTCAAATACATTTCTGTTGGTGGCGGAGAATTTATTTTCTTAGCTTAACACCCTTCTCTGAGACATACGAGCTCAGAGGTTATGTAGTTGAAATTTATCAGCGATATATTCCCAATTTGGTAATGTGGCATGCTGAGTGTTGCTGTGATGATGTTCATTTATTTGATCATTTGTGATCAAAGCACGGCTTTGTGAAAAAGCGTAGCTTTGTGGACGAGACTTCGTCAGGGCCTCAACAACCCGGAAATGGTCGAAACAGGAATGTTGCGGCAAGGTTATGAGGGTCGCGCCCTTTAGGGTATGTCATTTCCTTCTGGAAAGGGGTGGTATCATGGTATGGAGCCCAGATACTTACTCATGTGGACACACCTTATTTATTATGTGTGATGATGGTTACGAGCGCTCGGATAAAGGTCCCAAAGGACCGGGTGATGACATATTCATGAGTTACCTGTTACAGGGGTAACCCGGCCTTGTTTGGCAGAGAGCAGTTTGTCTCTCGGGACGTCCAGCCAGAGGCGATCCCATGCGGCATAGGAAAGGAAGTTCCTTAGCCTGACCATTTGTTGGAAATCCAATTCCCAATATGGAAATTTTACGGTTTTAGTTGTAGAACCTGCCATTTACTTATGGTGGTCACCACTGTTTAGATGGTAGCTATAGTAGGCATACGATACTGGTCGTATGCTGGCTAAGATTAATATTATACTTTCGAAATGTTTTCTACACTAGACATTAATAATAATATCAAATGATTGGCGTAGTAAGCATCTTTGACTATCATAAGAAGAAATCTCCTCCAATTCTGCGTTTGCATTGTGTGTGTGGCGGGAGGTCTTATGGTAGTTTCATTTTCCAAAAGCATTGCGAATCTGTTTTATTTTCTTTATGAAAATAACTGTTTTACGATCTCACACCAGTCACCATGACTGACTCGGAGTTTATTGTTCCCTTCTAAACTCTGGGTGCCTATAATTTTCCACACGGGCAGCCTAGAGTTATTTTTATCAGGATATTCTGGATATTCTGGAGCTTTAGGGATAAGCTGGATGGCGAGACGTACTCCCGTACTTGTTATTTATTTCCGCTGTGAATTCTGTATGAGGATAGGTTTATATAACTGTCCGTTGTTGTATTGAGTTGTATATTGACTCTGAAGTGATGTAATGTATAAACTGATATAGTTCTTTGTTTAAAAGACTAGTGATTATCTATTATATATTGTTCCGCTGCGAAATGTGAGATTCTGATATTGTCTCTGATTCTGTGTTTTCTGTAGTTGTTCTTCTTTCTTTTTCTTCTGTCTTCTTCTACCTCTTCTTTTAAACCCTAAGAATTCGGTTTTCCGGCATTTGATTGCGCGGCATTTGATACAGTGGACGTATTAATGTCGACTTTCGAGCATCGAAAAATCGCATCGTTACATGTGGTATCAGAGCATCCGGTTAAGCGACAACCCTGCTCTGTTGGATATTACTCATTAGATATAGAGTCAGTAGTACTCTAGAATGAGTGTGAGTGTAATAATAGATATGAGCGCGTATTTGTTAGTGAATACAAAATTTGTTTTGTATTGTGTTGACTTATCGGTTGATTGTTTATAGATTCTGGTCGGTGCAGTCTAGCTAACTGTAATCGATAGGGGTTTCTGAACTCTTAAACAAGGTAATTTGACATAGTATTGTTTTAATAGGGTAAATGAAATAATTTTGCCCAAAACTATTTTTGTATAGAAAAGAAATGATTTTCTATGAATTATTATAGTATATGGATGCTTGGTTGTTAGGAAAAGATAATATTGAATTATATCACTGTTATATTGAAATTGAATAATAAATAAAATGTATAACCAAAGATTTAGAGATAAATTCATTTAACAAATGAAATTTATAAATATGAATTGAAAGATGAGGAATTGAATTCATATACAAATGGATTTGTAAAGATAAATTGCAAATGTAATTTATAATTGGAAATAGAATTCCAAGAAAGTATTTGAGAATAAATTCATTAATCTAGTGAAATGGTAAAGTGAATTTATAAACGAGTTCTCTAAATTAAAATAAAGTGCCAGAGTAATTGTTTAAAAGACTCTAGGATTTCTTTAAATTGTTTTGGAATATAAATGAGTTGATAACTTATACAATTTGAATTTTGATAGAATAAATTTAACTTAAAGGATGAAATTAAATTAAAGAAAGTATAAATGAATCGATTAAATAAAGTGAGAGTTGATTGTAATGAAATTCAAATTGAAAAGGAATAAATTGTGAGTGAACAAATGAGTTTACATTTGTAAATAAATGAATTAAAGAAATGGAATGAAATTTGATTTGAATAAAGTTGAATAAAAATCCAAACTTGGAATAAAATAAAGTGGATTGAATTCAAGTAAATAAACTTGATAATTTATTAATTCACGCAATAATAAATTGGAAGTTGAATTGGTTAAACTAAAGTTGAGTTGTAAGCTAAATTTGAAGATAAAAATTTGAATTTGTATATAAATTCAAGTAGTACAAATAAATTGAATTTCTTTGATAAAGATAAAATAAATTCGAGATGAATTGAATATGAAAAATTGAAATGGTTTAAAGGGAAACTTAGTTGATTAATGAGTTGAAATGCGAAATTGAATAGTGAAAAATATATAACTTCAGTAAAGAAGTGGAAATAAATACAAGAAGTGTATATAAATATTTGCATTGTTGTTGTCGAGTTTTGTACGATGATTTTGAACAAATCGAATGGTTTTGTGAATATGGAATGCAAAGTTAAATTGAATGGAATCAATTTAAATGATTGTTAGCTCGAGTAATCATTTAGTTGCATGAATATTAACAAATCTGAATAGAAAGAATTATCGTTTGACAAAAATGAGATTGTATAAATTCTATGAGTTAATAAAAGCAAATAGGAATTGATTTTTGTATCAATTGAAATAGATATGAGTTAGATTCACTTAGAAATGAATTGAATGTAAGAAAGTGAGTTGTTAATCACTTGAATTGAATAGAAATTGAATGTGAATTAGGTGGAAGCGATTTAAGTTGAATCGAAACCATATAGATTGCTTATGGAAATTGTTTTGAATGAATTGCTAATGGAATTTATTTTGGAGGTATGACTAATAAAAATCTATATATTTGTTATTGAAGTGAGTGAATTGTTAAATAGATTTCCTATATTTGTCACCGACGTGTTTAAACTGAGTAAGTGCAGGTTTTGGAAGCCGTTTGGCTGCCTTTTGGTTGCGTAAATGCTAATAAAAATAAACTGCTTTGCTTAAAATGCTAAAAGGTATGCCTACGCAATAAAAATAGGAAATATGAACTATTTTTCTGCTTTTCCGACCGAGTGGGTCGATGTATATATATTTATCCTTTTTGTCAAATTGCAAAAGCTCCTCCGTACAAAGGAGACTCCGTCAAAATTTTCCGAAAATTTTGGGAGTTAGAAAAATTTAGAATTTTTGAAATTTTTTCACTTAACGACAAGTGATTTTAAATGGAATTTGGAATAAAGGTGAATAGAACTCAATATTCGAAATTAAAAGATAAATTGAATTCAAGTAAAATTCGAAATGAAAATTTGAATGAAAATTTGAAAGTAATTTGAAAGTAAGATGAATTCAAATAGAATTGAAAATGCAAAGTTAAATAATTTAAAGGTTTGGCTTTCAGGTTTGAAAATCTGAAAACTGTTATATGGTAAACAGTGGTTTAAATTCTAAGTAAAGTATAGATTCAAATCAAACTTTTGAATCATAAAGTTCTAAAATGAATTTGAATTTTTAAATCTTGAACTTAAGAAAGGATTGGCAGATAAAATTCAATATTCAAAGTTGTAAATGAATTGAATTCATATGGTAACAGGAAAACTATTTGAATAGAAGCAGATATGAAAACTTCTGTAAGAAAATGTGTGAAATAATTTTTGAGATCTGTAGTTGGATATAGTTAAATAGTATATACAGGTGTATAAAGGAAATTGGATTTGATTTCAAAGATAATTTTGAATGGCTCGACAAAAGGTAAGTATTTAAATTTCGATATGAGATTTGATGATTTCTTGTCTAGCCACTTGGCTTTTTCTTTTTCTTTTGAGATTTGAGAGTCCGTAGGGACGTTTTGTAGTCGTACCATGTTAGCCGCGCAAAGGAGACGCTGGCGAAATTTTTCGAAAATTTCGAGTGTTAGAAAATTTTTGAGAAAATTTTGAAAGTTTACAATTTGAATTCAATTTTGAATTTGAATTGTGAAGTGAATAAAGTAGTTTGAAAACTATGAAAATGTTTGGAAAGTTAGTTGAAGCGATAACAAATCTTTAATAAAAAGATTTTTGTTTGAAAATTTGTTAAAACTATTTGGATTTAAGAAAATAGTTAATGGGTATTGGAACATTTTTCCTGACTTGTAATTTCGGGACGAAATTCTTTTAAGGAGGGAAGATTGTAACGACCCTGAATTTTTTATATTTGACATGTGAATATTTAATTGAGTTTAAATATTCGAATGATAATTTAATTTGAAATTCAAATATCAGAATGGAATTTGGCGATTAAATTTCTGAATTTAATTATGGAAATCGGGTAAAAATGTTGAATCTCGATTTGTAAGCCGATTAAAAATATTTTCAAGGCTTAGAAAATATATATTGATAATACTGAAGATAATAAAACTTTCAGAATTGGATTTGAAACTGTTTTGTTCAGTTTTGAAATTTTGTTGTTTAAATTGAATTTAAAAATAGCGGTCCGGGGCACAGTCTCGGAATTTGACGAAACCAGTTCCATTGGATCCGTAATATTGTATTATTATCGAATTTCAATTTTCGTAATATTTGGAGTTGTTGTGTGAGCGTACGATATATAAACGCGTTGGAATTTAGATCGAAATTTTTAATTGTGAAACCAAGGCAATTTGAATTTTAGTTACGTAACTTGAACACGTTGCTTCTATTTTCAAAAACGTGGCAAATTGAAGACACGCGTCCTTCCAATTCAACACGTGTCCTCTCCCCATCTGATATCACGCAACTATCTTCGTTCTGAAGCCAGATAACAAAAGAAAACTATTCTCGTTCTAAATTCAAACCGAACTCCTCTCGTTCCTTCTTCGAATTTGAGGCAGTTCAAGCCCTAATACCTCCTTCATTTTCAATTCAAAAAAAATCGAAAGCCAGAGGGAACATAATTTCATCTTCAAAATTTAAACGAAATTCAGATTTTCGTTCCTCATCAGAAACTCTCGTTCGAATCATCTGCGAACTCGTCGAGGGGTAGCCGATCGAAGTTGCTCGAGTCCAACGAGCTCGTGAACCTAGGGCGAGGCGCGATGAGGTCGAAGGGAAGTCGCGAGTTCATTGGAAGCTGGCGCGTCGTTGACCACGGCGCTGCGATGCGAGATGGAGCTCGAAGTCGTGAGTTCAAGCGATGGTGGTTCGAGACGATTGGGGGATCGGCGACTGCGAGTAGTGGCAAGCGAAGTCGTGGCTACGGCGACACTATGGGAAAGTTCGAAGGCAGCAATATAGTCGAGTCGACTTTGATCGAATCTGGGTGGAGTTCAAATCAATACAGTAAGGTATTTACATATTATCAAATTCAATTTAAAAAAAATTGAACATAAATTTATATATTATCTATATATATACACACATAAACACTCTTGTATATTTTAGTGTAGGCGTTTTTGGGAAAACAGAAAATAAAATGATTTCAGTAAAATAGATTACTACTGTTCTTTACAGTAAATATATATATAGACATCCTATAATAAAATGTATAGTCTGGTCATGAAATTTATTTTGTTTATGATGATTGAAAAATATAGGGATTTTAAATGATCGAAGAGTTTATATAAAATCGGATTTTAAATTTTGAAATTAAAAAAAACATTGGTTAATTAAAATTATCCAATAGGAATTTAAATTATTCGATTTGTTCGGATATTAATAGAACTGTATAAATTATTATACAAGGTCAAACCGAGAAAACCAAATCAGGATTAAAGTGAATGGATGGCAAATTAAAGCAAAGGTGAGATCTTCTCACTCGGATTTAAATTTGAAGTGCAGTTATTGATTGTTATTTGGATGTGCTATTAGATATAGTAGGATATATCTATATATATAGCAATATATACATATTGGCATATGTATATATTGGATTGATTGATTTCCCGCACTGTATAGCGGATGAGACCCTATTCCGCCGTTAGTAAGCGGATGATATTTTATAAAATCCTATATACCGCGATATTCCACCTCGAAGTGGAATTGGTATTGTGCTAACATCTGTGGATGCAGGGAAACAGGTTGGAGGGATCCAACTGGATTCCTCAAATTGTTTGAATATTATTTCTAATGTGAATGATGTGATTTATTGATAATCTGTGGATGATTTATTGATAATTGAAATTGTGAAGGCTAAAATTTAGCCGAATGTATTTTTGTTATCGTTGGATACCAGAAATGAATATAAATTGGATTTTGAAATTAAAGTGGAAAATTTTAAGTGAATTTATTTTTAAGAATTGAATTTATTCAAAGAAGGAATTTTAAAGTATTAAAATTGATTCTTTTGAAATCTTACCAAATATATTCCAAAATATGGGAAAAGATATAAATAAACGAGTTTTGAATAATATTGTTTCAAAAGTTGAAGAATTCATTTAAAAATGGAATTTTGAATAATTTGGAAAGAATAAAGGAATTTATTTAAAAGTGATAAACTTTTAGAAATCAATTTGTAATTGATTTGGTATTTGAAAATGAATCTTTGGAAATCGATTTGGAAATTTATTTGGAGTTGAAAATAAATTTAGAAATCAAATTTGTAATTAATTTGGTAATGGAAAATAAATCATTGGAGAATTTATTTGAAATTGATTTAGTGTTTGAAAAAAATAAATTTGGAAGTCGATTTGCAAATGGTTTGTTATTTGGAGATAAACTTAGCAATAAACTGCAGTGTTTTGTTCTATTGAAATAAACTTAGAAATCAATTTGTAATTGATTCGATATTGAAATAAAATTTGAAATCAATTTGGAATTTGATTTGGAGTTTGAATATAAAGTTGAGAAATAAATCTGAAAGTCGATTTGGTATTGAAAGTGAATATTTGAGAAGGTAAATTCCGAATAGAATTTATAAAAGAAAGGGAAATTTGTTTTAAAAATAAACACTGATTTATTTTTAAGTGTGAAAGTAAATTTACGGATTTTGAACGTAAATTTGAAATAAATCGATAAGGATTTATTAAATTGGTTTAAATGGACCATATTGAAGTGAAAGTGTATTTTCACTATAAAGCCGAGTATATTTTCCAAAGTGGCTTTTAAAATTATAAATTAAAAGTTCTAAATGAATTTTTAAAAGAAATATTTGGAAATGTATTCCGCGTAAGGAAACGGATTTGAAATTGATTTTCAAAAGTTGAAAGGTGAAAAGTGATTTGAAACTGTTTTTCAAATATGAAGTGTGGAAAAATATATATCTCGTGAAGATATTTTGAAATTAAATAATTTGGGAAAATTATTTGAATCTGATGATTGTTATGAATATTGTTGATAGTTAAATCACCGACTATCAATATTTGCCTTTGAAATGGCACTTGATTTGTTTTTAAAAACAACGATTATTATTCGGTTTAGCCGGGAAAGGACCTTTGTGTCAGATATCCCATTTCGAATAATAATACGACGATATGGATCGTATTGAAGACCGGTGGTGAAGACCGGGTGTTTATGAAAACGATAGGATGACCTATCGATTGTCTCTGCACCGTTAGCTACGGTATTGAGATTTCCTTTATGATGGGAAGTTTTATCGGGATTGTGAATATCCGGATTTGCAAGGACTTCTTTGGAAGTGCCTTCGGTTCTGTTCGAACCCGGAATAGACTTGTATGGTTACGTGTCTGACATTACACTTTGAGATATAAAGCTGATTTCTTTCAAATACATTTCTGTTGGTGGCGGATAATTTATTCTCTTAGCTTAACACCCTTCTCTGAGACGTACGAGCTCAGAGGTTATGTAGTTGAAATTTATCAACGATATATTCCCATTTTGGTAATGTGGCATGCTGAGTGTTGCTGTGACGATGATCATTTATTTGATCATTTGTGATCAAAGCACGGCTTTGTGAAAAAGCGTAGCTTTGTGGACGAGACTTCGTCAGGGCCTCAACAACCCGGAAATGGTCGAAACAGGAATGTTGCGGCAAGGTTATGAGGGTCGCGCCCTTTAGGGTATGTCATTTCCTTTTGGAAAGGGGTGGTATCATGGTATGGAGCCCAGATACTTACTCATGTGGACACACCTTATTTATTATGTGTGATGATGGTTACGAGCGCTCGGATAAAGGTCCCAAAGGACCGGGTGATGACATATTCGTGAGTTACCTGTTACAGGGGTAACCCGGCCTTGTTTGGTAGAGAGCAGTTTGTCTCTCGGGACGTCCAGCCAGAGGCGATCCCATGCGGCATAGGAAAGGAAGTTCCTTAGCCTGACCATTTGTTGGAAATCCAATTCCCAATACGGAAATTTTACGGTTTTAGTTGTAGAACCTGCCATTTACTTATGGTGGTCACCACTGTTTAGATGGTAGCTATAGTAGGCATACGATACTGGTCGTATGCTGGCTAAGATTAATATTATACTTTCGAAATGTTTTCTACACTAGACATTAATAATAATATCAAATGATTGGCGTAGTAAGCATCTTTGACTATCATAAGAAGAAATCTCCTCCAATTCTGCGTTTGCATTGTGTGTGGCGGGAGGTCTTATGGTAGTTTCATTTTCCAAAAGCATTGCGAATCTGTTTTATTTTCTTTGTGAAAATAACTGTTCTATGATCTCACACCAGTCACCATGACTGACTCGGAGTTTATTGTTCCCTTCTAAACTCTGGGTGCCCATAATTTTCCACACGGGCAGCCTAGAGTTATTTTTATCAGGATATTCTGGATATTCTGGAGCTTTAGGTATAAGCTGGATGGCGAGCCGTACTCCCGTACTTGTTATTTATTTCCGCTGTGAATTCTGTATGAGGACAGGTTTATATAACTGTCCGTTGTTGTATTGAGTTGTATATTGACTCTGATGTGATGTAATGTATAAACTGATATAGTTTTTGTTTAAAAGACTAGTGATTATCTATTATATATTGTTCCGCTGCGAAATGTGAGATTTTGATATTGTCTCTGATTCTGTGTTTTCTGTAGTTGTTCTTCTTTCTTTTTCTTCTGTCTTCTTCTACCTCTTCTTTTAAACCCTAAGAATTCGGTTTTCCGGCATTTGATTGCGCGGCATTTGATACAGTGGACGTATTAATGTCGACTTTCGAGCATCGAAAAATCGCATCGTTACAGGGACAAGTGACCCAAACCAGTTTCTATACAAGTATGATTGGCATATGACCGGTGCAAGGGCATCATATGAGATTAAATGCCGATACTTTCCAGTGTACTTGGAAGTAGTGGCTCTACTTTGGTTCACAAAACTACCAGTTCGGTTCGTAGATCAATTCTCTGACTTAACTCGAAAATTCAAGGATCAGTTCAGGTTGTATGCTTCAAAAGCTAAGGATATAATGTCACTGTCCAGCCTTGAACAAGTGCCCGTAGAATCTATCAGATCTTTCTTGAACCGTTTCAATATAGCCCTAGCCGAAGTGGATAATGCAAAACCCCGTATGATCCTGACTTACCTGATGCGAGCCATCAACAAATCAAGTGAATTTGGAAGATGGTTAAAATGAAGGAGCCAAACTCACTTGAGAAATCCTATAAGAAGGCCGACAAATTCATGCGCCTCGAAAGCCTTTCTGCGCCAGCGAAAGTAGTTGTGGCCGAAGTGAAGAATAACGGTGTTGCTTCTAGCAAGAGAGAATTTGGAAACCAGAAAAGGGAAAATGACGGAGAAAAGAAGCAAGGGAATGAGAAGAAACCTCGCCGCTTTAATCCTCCAGATTTTACTCCCTTAACTGATACACCGGAAAATATCTTCTTCGCAACAAAGGATGTTGTCAAGTATCCCAAACCACCTGAGATGGGGAGAGGGGCAATGCATATTGAGAGATTCTGTCGAATTCACAATCAACCTGGCCATGACACTAACCAATGTCTCCAATTAAAGAATGTGATTGAAGAGTTGCTGAAACAGAATAAGCTTCAACAGTATGTGAAGAAAAACAGAGTCGACCCGACCTCATCCACTCAGGGGCAACGACTTCCTACTCATTAATTTGGATCAAAAGACAAGGCTGCAACGCAGGAATCTGAGAGGCTTGTCATTAATGTTGTCACAGTGGGTCCTCACCAAGCGTTTGACCACACTCCATTCTGAGTGACATATGGATCAGAAACAATGATTCCAGCGGAAATGGAAGTTCAATCCCGAGATTCTGGAACAACAATCACTCGCATCCAATTTTTACTTAACAGCATTGCTTAAATTTGTAAAATGATGTCGGATGTATAACTCTTATATTGTAAACCGCTGAGAAATCAGTGTGAATCAATAATAAAGAACTATAAATTTTGTATTCTCTAATACTATAAAATGCCTGTCTCATTTCGATATGCAAGTATCTTTAAAATATTGCTAAAATGTCGATTTAACATTGCAGGCTATCAAAGCAAAGCTAACCTATTCAACACATCACGAAGCCAAGCGATTCCTACAAATCACTCAACAAATGAATGCCAGGCCACTAAAGTTCCAAAATTCAACTCCTACAAAAGAAGTGCTATTCAAACAGTTAGTGATTCCACCAAAGCGGGCATCTTCTTAATGAGAAGATTCCAGACCCTGGCTAACCAATCGCGATCGTTTGTGCAAACGAACATCTGGTAAAGTAGCTTGCGTCTGCCCCGTGGATTCACTCAACGATAATGTACACTTCTCTGGCAAAAAGCAAACAACTTGCAAAAGGATGGGACATGCACTTGAAGTGATAACGAGGAATCGCTAGGAAGCAGATGGTGGAAGGACACAAGCAACAATGCTACTCCTCCGAGTTCACATGCTACTCCTCAGAGTCCTCGTGCTACTCTTCGGAATACTCCTCCGAGTTCACGTGCAACTCTTCGGAGTCCATGCTACTCCTCAGAGTCCTTGTGCTACTCTTCGGAGTCCAACTGCTACTCTTCGGAGTCCAAATGCTACTCCTCCGAGTTCACGTGCCACTCTTCGGAGTCCATGCTACTCCTCAGAGTCCTCGTGATACTCTTCGGAGTCCAACTGCTACTCTTCGGAGTCCAAATGCTACTCCTCCGAGTTCACGTGCTACTCTTCGGAGTCCATGCTACTCCTCAGAGTCCTCGTGCTACTCTTCGGGGTCCAACTGCTACTCCCCAGAGTCCTCGTGCTACTCTTCGGAGTCCAAACAATGACCTCTTCGTAGGCAAAAAACTGCTTCGGAGGCGCAAGCCCTCTTCGGAGGCGCACTTCACCAAGTTGAAGTACCAAACCAAAGCCCTCTTCGGAGGCACAACTCTTCGGAGGAGCCCTCTCCCGAGGCACAACAAAAAAGTCCTTCCCAAAGGCATATCAAACAAGTCCTCTTCAGAGGCACACTTTTACTCTCAACAGTGAAGTGCTAAACAAAGCCCTCTAACAAGGCACGTCCAATAGATCAAAACATTTCTTCAGAAGCTCGCTTCACTGCGTAGGGGAATCCACTTTTCAACAAACAAAAGTGATCATCCCTGAAAATAGAAGTGTTCTTTAGAAAGAAAGAGAAAGAAAAACTTCTTCGATACAAAGCGTATTCTATTAAAAGTAGAATGGTATTTCCTCAAAACGGAAGAATTATTCTCTAAAATAAGAATACAAGTCTTTTCAGAATATTGCAATAAGCCGTGATATGGGGGCATATAGTTATATTAATAAAAACAAAGCTCAAACATCATACCACGAGCTCACTGCAATATCATATAAAGTAAATAAAGAAACTTGTGCAAAAACAAGGAATAAATGCGTTCATACATATACTAACAAGAAATTGTACAAGAAAAAGGAACCATTTTATTCCATACTATGAAATTTTTGTGCATTTGCAGGTTTCAACAAGCGGAGGCCGGTATCCGCACAATTTCCGGTCAATACATGCAAAAAGCAAAACAATAAGCCTAAAGTCCAGCTCATCACTCCTTCCCGCCACCTTTAGAGCTCTTGCCCGGCTTAATGACTAGTTTCGGAATCCGGCGTGGACGGGTCGGGGAAGAAGGAGAAGAAGGTGTAGCCGGATCTTCTTCTATCTTGTCTTCATCAGCAGAAGAGCTTTTCTTCTTCTTCTTTGAAATTGCACGCTTCCCCTTCTTCTTTGAAGAAGACTCACTGCCCGGAGAAATTAGCTCAGATAGCTTCGTATCATCATCATGAGTTTGCTCCGGAGTCTTTTCACCTTCTTCAAGTTCCCTAACCTTCTGCTCTTGCGAAGCAAGTGGATCGTCCAAGCCTTGAAGGGCCCCTATTTGTTCTTCCTGCGATCCCGGCTGAGAAGCAGGAGTGACTTGAAGGGATGGAGGAGGAACAGCTGGAAGGGGAGAAGTTTGCGCAGCTCTCGGTACTTCCGCTACAGAAGAAAAGAAGTTAAAATCAGTATTCTCCGAAAAAAGAGAAGATATTGGTTCATCGAGACTTAAGTAATCAGCGAGAAATTCATCAAACTCAGGTGAAGTAAGCAAGTAATCCGCTTGACTTGGATCAACATCGAAGTTACCTGGAGAAGTCGGTTTAATCACTTCAATTTCAAAGTTTTCGGCTTCAGTGTCATCCTGGGTTTTCTCTTCGGCTTGAACAGTGGGAGGCTCGGTAATTGCGTTTTTAACTTCGGCTTTTGCAGGAGATAGAGAATAAGAACTAGAGCCAATGGTATCAGGGTCGACCGAAGCCGGAGGACGAGCGGGGTCAGTTGAAGTCGCTTTCTCTAAACGCTCTCCTCCTACTGCTTCGGCTCGCTCCCTAGCAAGCTGCTCTTTTTCCCTGGCAAGGGCGGTACATGCTTCATCATCCAGATAAGTCGCCTCAAGATCCGCCTCTACATAGCCAGCACCTCCGAACATGTCAATTATCGCTTCCCACACTTCGACCAAAGTAATTTCATATGTCGGTCCTAGAAATGAGAGGCTACCACGCCCCAGGACGCTGTGCAAGTAAAAGTCGAATAAAGTAGAGCTGATATTGGCTTTAGTAGCCTCATGAGATTCCTCGGCTGCAACTTGGCCGGCAACTGCCTCATCACGCTCTTTTTCAACTTTAGAAAGTCGAGCTTTTAGCGCTGCAATCTCCAGGTCTTGGGAGTTAACTTTTTCCCACAGCTGAGCAGTATCCTTGCGATATTTTTCAATTACATGCCGCTCTGCCTCAAGTTTCGTCTCAGCGTCTCTCTGAGCAGCATGTGCATCTCGCACTTGTTTTTGGAAGACCTCTTCTTTTTGAGAATGCGAAGCAGAAGAAGTGGCAAGCTCTTCCTTGAGCTTCTTCATTTCAGACTCAAGTCTCGCGTAATCATCAGCGATGCTTGTCATTTCTACATCATGCTGCTTACAAATTTTATCCCACTCCGACTTGTCATTCTCCATAGTCAACATGGCTTCGAGGTTCATGCGATTAACTCTTTGAAGTTCGTCGACAAGTTTCTGCCAGCCAGACATCCTCTCGATATTGAGTTTGACAGCATCAAGGTTTCTTAACATAGCTTGCTTATCAATCGGTACCAAGTCTAAGTCGAAACGCACTCCCTTTAAACACCAATTTGGGAATCGGTTTTGAAGTGTGGATGGAGCATCCTTTACTTGATACTGAGGCCTGTCGATAATTGTTTGAATGTCAGTCTTCTCAAGAGCAGGAGAACCGGAGGGGATGTCAAGGGAAACAGAAGCAGCAGTCTTTTCAGAAATTGCAGACGCGTCCTTTTCGCTAAATTTGGTCTGTTTGCTCGGATCTTCAGCAACGTGACCTTTCCCTTTAATGTCATAAGACTTCCTTTTATGAGAGTCATCATCTCTCTGGGATGAATCATGTCGTTCATCTCCTCTCTTATGGCGCTCCTCATAGTCTCGCCTTTCATGAGCTTTTCTAGCGGCTCTTTATTCATCAGATTCCCTATGGACAGGGAGATAGCGCCTGTAATCATAAGTGTTGCGGCTTCCATGGCGTTGGAAATTGTCATAATACGAGCCACTTCGCCCCATCGAAGAATCTGAAAGTGAAAAAAGACAAGTCTTAGAAATTTCCAAGGAAAGGAATTTAAGTGCATATAAGTGCCAAAAAATTCTAAGTGTGTGTGGCATGTAAACTATGCGCGTCGAGCTATAAACCACTCTTCGGCTTGGGGGTAATGTCAACTTTTGCAGCTGGCATTAACTCTTGGGTTGATGGAGTTTGCTGCAAGGCGGATGTTGCCTCAATTTCTGAAAAAATAACTTTGGTAGTAATAAGGTCATCCTTAAAAAGCTCTTGTGAAGTTATCATTAAGTCGCTTAGATCATCAAAAGTATCTCCACCGTCGTACTCAGCGGAGTCTTCTTTTTCAACTCCTTCTTCGATCACCGGGGAAAGCGAAAATTTACTAGACGATCCCGCAATATCAACAGAAGTAGAACACTTCACCAATGCAGCCTCTACAGCAGGTTATCCCAATGCAGTTTCTTCTGCAGAAACTGGGGCATTTGATGTCTCTGCTTGAGAACCGGGAGCAGCTAATGTTTCAGTCTCGGGACTAGAAACTTCGTGAATCTGGGTAGATCGGGAGGAGTGTAAAAGTCCGAACTGATGCAGAAACTCGTCTTTCAGCAAAAATTTAGCGCTTCTCTCTTCAGCAGCAACAGCACTCAAAGTTTCAAGGGTCGGTTGTGGCTGGGATCCCTAAGCGGAGGAGGAAGTGCTGCAAAAAGTGAAGAACGAAGTTAAGCATTTGACAATTCGAGTTTAGAGAAGTTCAAAAAATGAAGTAAATGGAGAAAGGCAATCTTACTTCCAACTCTCTAGACGGCATAGAATCCCGGGGGACAGCGGACAAAGAAGAATTGACTTAAGAACCCGTGTGCACTCTCGGGCAAGTCCAGAATCAATTTATGGTTTCTAGCACCTCTCACAAGTATAATGGAAGGATGGTCTTTATTCTTTGCGAATGTGCACAAGTAACAGATCTCTTCAAAACTTGGAAGACGGTCAAGCGTCCTCCTGAACAGCACACACAACCCCATCAAGATGGCATAACCATTGGGATGTAGCTGGAATGGAGGGATAGTCAATCGAAGAAGAAGCTGTCGAAGAAAATCATTAAAGGGAGGAATAACTCCACTTAAGCACATTTGACGATTAACTGCGACAAAACCAAGAGGTGGCCTGTCAGCAGTATCACTTACTCCAGGAAACAAAGCGTCTGCTTCGGAAATACCGAACTAGATACACAATTGACTAAAAGCTTTGTGGCTCAAGGTGGTCGAAGTTCTTTCCGGAGGATCAATCAATGGGTTAGCAATTGGAAAAACTTCTTCAGCTTGTCTGATTGTCTCTTCTTGTCGAGAAGTCATTCTACACAAGGAACTGGATATTCAGATATAAAGGTGCACGTTTCCTAAAAGTGTGAAGTGTTGTGCAAAACTAGTACAATAACAAGCAAGTATGACTAGAATCAAGTTAATTGACATTTGTCGATTATAAAGTTTCAAGGCTTGTTATTTCAAGTCCAAGTACAGTGTTGACGCAAACAAATCGGCTTTAGTTGATTATTTTAACTTTCCTTTAATACTTCACTTGAACTTGTTAATTCACAGCATTTCATTCACATAATTCGTTTAAGTTGATTATTTTTTATCGACTAATATGTCATTCGATGTGGGCAGTCAATGGCAGTATATTCGCCCTAGTTTTCTGCAAATGTTGTATTTAACAGGTTGTCAGCTTTAAAAGTTAGTATAATCAATAAGAAGTTCAACAAAGTCCATGTTCAAACAGTTCAAGTGTTCAATCAAGTCTCTTTAGAATTCTGCAAGTCTTGGGTCGTTCAGCGACCTAGCATAGGTCGGAGCTTCGTTAGGTCGCACTGTGCGAGTCAAAGGGATCAAGGTAATTCAAATCAGTCCAAGTGTTAGCTCGGCCGCGACCTAAAGCCTATGCCGCAAAAAATTAGGTCGTTAACGTGTTAAGTCGCTCAGTTGTCATTCAGGCAGTTTAGCTCGTAAGAAAGTTAGGTCGTGCAATTCACGCCCAAGCTGCTAAGTCAAAGGTCGTGCGAATCCCTGTGCGACCTAAAACTTAAGTCGCAGATTTGAAAGATACTTAGGTCGCGAGAGTTCTTAGGTCGGTTGGTTCGTTAGGTCGGCCAGGTTTTGAGTCGCTCAGATCTGTTAAATCGCTGACTTCTTCTCCACTCAACGGTTCACTATCTCGTTAACTGTCAACCCGATAACCCGTTATCGCAAATACAAAGAAATCCATCATCCCCTTCGTGAAATTCATCATCTCTACATACCACCAAATCACCCGAAAATCGATTCCAAGCACCTCTGATCCATCATAAATTCAACGCGTTGCTGTGCTTTCATGAATCACAACAACATAGCAAATGGCGATCAAAAATCAATCGCAACATCACTCAAAATGTAGCACGACACATGGATTTGGACTTGGGTCGGAAAACATGGATTCACGATTTGGCGGCGATTATGGTTAATAGAGATTGAATTCACTTATGCAATATATTGGTGAAGATGAATCGACGACTAAATGGGTTGAATTCTCCCTTGGAAGCTCGAAGATTCGTCAATGGCAGAACGGGAAATCGGAGCAGTTAGGTAAGGAGGAAGAAACGACCTAACAATTTATATGGGGCAACGAGAAGAAGGCGAATAGGCATGCGAGTTAGCACAGTTTTTAGGTCGCTCACGACCTAGCAGAGTTAGATCGAAGCACACGACCTATGACATAGGCCTGTACTTCGAGAGGCAAGTGTTAACTCCTTTTTTGGCGACCTAAAACTTTGCAACCTAACACTCAGCGACCTAGCGACCTAACTTCTCCTATGACCTAGCGACCTAAAATCTAAAGCGACCTAAAGTCTACAGCGACCTAAAGGCTAAAGCGACCTAAAGTCTACAGCGACCTAAAGGCTAAAGCGACCTAAAGTCTACAGCGACCTAAAGGTTAAAACGACCTAAAGCTCTAGCAACTACTCTCCTAGGTCGCTCACGACTTACGACCTATCCAAGGTCGCTCGCGACCTATAGCTTAGCAATTCATTCAGACAGAGCAAGTGCACCCTGTTAAGTCACAAACCATGCCCGATAGGTCGCCAGCGACCTACGGCCTACCTTAACCCGTTCACGACCTATGACTTGTCAAAATGTTCAAATGGTTAAGTGCGACAGTTAAGTCGTAAATCGTGCCTACTAGGTCGCTCACGACCTACGACCTAACTCCGAACTCTCCCTATAAATACCCCACCTACTCCAACTTCAAGGGGACTTTTGGACCAGTTCTGGAATGCCATTACTCTGCCGTTTTCTCAACTCAACCGACACTTCAAACACTCCAAACACCGAAGACACTCCAACGAACTTCAAGGGGAGATCGAACACATTCAACATGAATTCGAAAGCTTCTTCTCCATACAAGTTCTAGCTACTCGTCTAAAGTATGTTGTAATTGAAGTATATTGTAAAGAGTTGTAATCGAATCATCAATAAAGAAGATAAAGTGGACGTAGGCTTAATTTCTAGCCGAACCACTATAAAATTGCTGTCTCTTTACTTTTCTGCTATTTTTTGCATATTTTAGTTCCCGTACCAACGGGTGGTGCTTTCACATAACTCATACACACACCAGGGTGTTAGCGTTCAATTTTCAGCGTTAACAATTATGCTTTGATGCTTCGCTCTTCACCATAACTTCAGCTATAAACATAGTTCCCCGTCTATATTGATAGCCTCAGTGTGTCGTGGAATTAGAGAATAAAATGGTATAGGGTTAATAGTTTGTTCTTTCACTTCCTGCTTCCCATTACGGAGAGGGCAGTTGGTTTTACAGTTCCACCACACGATATGACAACCACAGTTATATTTCAGTCTGCATTACTGTAACAACCCAAGATTTTTGCAAATATTTTTAAATTAGATTTTATTTCAAATTTTTATTTGTAAAACATTTTAAAAGTGTAGTTGTAATTTTACAATATTAGTTGTATTTTGTTTACAATTTTTAATTCTAGTTTCAATATAATAAAATATTTTCTTTATTTATTTTCTATTTTCCTAAGACTATTTATTTATTTTCATTTCTACTTTATTTTGTTTTACCTTTTATTTTATTTACTTGATTTTATTTGTTCTATTGAATTAAAAGAAAGTGGAAATTCAAAGAGACAAAAGCTTTTAAAACTTGTGACTTTTCATTTGCTTGTCTTTTCATTTGCTTGGCCTTTCATTTTCTAGCTTTGGCCGTGCATTTTCATTTGATAATTCACGTGAGAAACTTCCTCACCACTTCATTCTCACGGCATTCCATTTCTGAAAATAATTTTGTAAGTCATGGCTTCCATCTCCTCTTTTTCTTCTTCATTTTGCTTGATTTTGCCTTGATCTCTTCATGCTTTGCTCGGCCATTACCACCATCATCTCCACCGACCACCACCATCACCTTCTCCTCATCATCCACGGCAGCAACCACCTCCTCTTCCTCTTTCCAGATCTGGCGGTGACCACCAAATGATGAAAACTCCACAAACTTTGCAAAAATTTCCAAAGAAATGCCTAGCCGAGCCAACATTTCCACCATCACCTTCATGTTACCTTCGGCCATCACCCCTAGTGACGCAGCGGATTAATCAAAACAATGTAGGTCGATGAATGTAGTAATCGGTGGATTGGAAGATACTGAAATGCCCAAATTCGTTGATCCGAAGATACCGAATTCTAGCTATCCTGAACTCGTTGATCGCGCACGATACCGGGTTCAAAGATCTGCGATTCTTCACACGTTGATCTAGCGCACTAGATTCCATAAATCGACTTCTACAGTCGTTGAATCGAGCGCACTCGATTAACCGAAAGAGGAGATAGGAGATTACACTCAACTACCAATTGGGTGAAAGCACAAAGCTAACAAAACAAAAATTTTATTTCAAATCAACTAAACTTTACAAAATGACACAACTTGCCTATTTATAGGCTACAACACATGCCATAGAAAATTACACAACACTTAAGTCGTTTCCGACTCATCACCCTACGACCTATGACTCATCATAAGTCGTTCACGACTTATCAGATTACAACACAAACATCACGACTTACGACTTATAACAAGACGACTTAACAAAATGTACAAAGGAAACAATACAACATATAGATCGTCTAGGACTCAACATACAATTCACGCGACCTAACTTCAATGCTCCAGCTTCCATCAGCGACTTAAAGAGTCAACGGCAGAGATTAACGTGGCATAAGAATCAACGACATCAATGCTTCAGCGACTTAAAAGAGCGACTTCATAAAACTGTGCGACCTAAGTCTTGTGACCTAAGTCCTCGCGACTTAAGACCTCGCGACTTATCTCTCCAGATCACCCAGCGACCTATCTTAGGTCGTAACTCGTTTGCGTGACTTAGTATAGGTCGTAACATATCTCTGCGACCTAAAGTAGGTCGTAACCCTTTAACTCGTCTGCCTTCCATCACCCTGAACCCAGTAACTCGTGTGCCGCTTTTGTTAGGTCGTGAGCGACTCAATAATAGGTTAGGTCGTCTACGACTCATCATATCCACACGACTTAAGACTCTGTTAGGTCGTGGACGACTTATCACTTCTTCCTTAGGTCGTATCCGACTTAACTCTCGTTGCTTGTTAGCTCGCAACCTATCTTCGTTAGGTCGTGGATGACCTAAAAGTTCTTCCTCAGGTTGTGGACGACCTAAGTCTTGTGAGTTTAAAAACTGCTTGCCTTCCTTTCCTCTGTTCTCCTTAACTCGCGTACGATCTTCCTTAGGTCGAGAACGACCTAAAAGTCCACTAGGTCATGAGCGACCTAAAAATCCATTGGGTCGTGAGCGACCTAAAAATGTACCACGACTTAAAACTGTTGAACTGCCAGATCGCGCTGCATCATCCTCTCCAAGCCAAGAAAAATTCGACCTCGAATTTGTAACTTCTTCCACATCAGATTGTTCAATCCCATAATATGGTACGAGATGTTTAACATTAAACACATCAGATGTATAAACATCCTCCGGCAGCTTCAACTTATAAGCATTTTCATTAATCCGTTTCACGACTTTTACAGGACCAATTTTTCTGGCTTTTAACTTGTTATAAGCGCCCACTGGAAAACGATCTCTTGTCAACACAGCATAGAATTCCACATCATATGTGTTGTATCTCATCTTTGCTCCTGACAACTTCTCACTGAAATATGCAATAGGACGTCCCCTCTAACTCAACACCCCTCTAATTCCAACCTTTGACGCATCAGTGTGTAGCTCAAACAACAACTGAAAATCTGGTAACACTAGGATTGGTGCAGACGTCAGCAACTCCTTGATCTTCCCAAAAGCATTCCCTGCTTCCTCTGTCCATGCAAACTGCGTACCCTTTATGCAATCCGTAACAGGCGCCATCACACTACTAAAGTGTGGAATAAACCTTCGATAAAATGAAGCCAACCCGTGAAAACTACGAACTTCCGTTATCGTCTTGGGTTGCGGCCAATCTCTGATAGCTTCGACTTTACTTTGGTCAACCTGTATTCCTTCTTCCGACACAACATACCCCAGAAATAAAACACTCCTCGCCATAAAAACACACTTCTTTGTAGCAGCATAGAATTGTTCTTCACGAAGAATAATTAACACTTTCTTCAAATGCTGAACATGCTCTTCTGTACTAGTACTGTAGATCAGAATATCATCAAAGTAAACCACTACAAATTTCCCAATGTACGGCCTGAAAATTTGGTTCATCACCCTCATGAATGTACTCGGTGCATTCGATAGATCAAACGGCATTACCAGCCATTCATACAATCCTTCCCTTGTCTTGAATGCTGTCTTCCATTCGTCCCCTGGTCTAATGCGAATCTGATGATAACCGCTCTTCAAGTCAATCTTAGAAAATATTACAGACCCACTAATTTGATCCAATAAATCATCAAGCCTCGGCATCGGAAATCTGTATCTGACTGTGATCTTATTCAATGCTCTACTATCTGTGCACATCCTCCACGTTCCATCCTTTTTGGGTACCAATAAAGCTGGTACAGCACAAGGACTTAAACTCTCCTGCACACGCCCCTGTTCAAGCAATTCTTCCACTTGCCTCCTCAATTCTTCATGTTCCTTTGGACTCATTCGATAATGTGGTCTGTGTGGTAACACAGCACCTGGAACAAGATCTATCTGATGTTGTATATCCCTCAACGGTGGCAACTCCGTTGGTAACTCCTCTGGAAATACATCGTCAAATTCTTTCAAAACTGGCTTCGCTTCTTCCGGAATTTCAACCTCTTCACTGCTCTCTCGCCCAATCAACAAAAACACTTCAGGCTCCTCCTCTACTTCCTTCACAAACTCCTTCAAAGATAACAAAGTTTTAAGCTCTTCAATCTCCTCCAACTTGTTTTCCTCCTGTTGTCGCTTCTTTGGAACTAGAGTAATCTTTGTGCCTTCAAACATGAAACTGTAATTGTTGGTACGCCCATCATGTTGCACCGCCCTATCATACTGCCACGGTCTCCCTAGCAACAAATGACAGACATCCATATCTACCACATCGCACCAGATTTCATCCTTGTATTTCTTTCCAATTGAAAACTTCACACAAGCCCTTCGTCCAACCTTCACCTCCCCGCCTTTCCTTAACCAAGCTAGCTTGTACGGTTTCGGATGTTTCTCAGTCTTCAATGCCAATTTCCTCACAGCCTTTGAAGAAATTATATTATCACAGCTTCCAGCATCAATAACAAATTTGCAAACTTTCCCCAGAATGGTACATGTTGACTGAAAAATATTGCTCCTCAACCAACTACAATCCTCCTCTTTCTTTGGTGTTAAACAAGACCTCTTCATCATTAGATTGTAACCTTCGTCTCCCGTCACTTCTTCTTCCTCCTCGTCAGGTGGTGAATTGGAACATTCAGCTTCTTCATCCTCATCCTCAACCTCCGCTATCATAGCTCTCTTCTTCGGCTTCGGACATTCGCTACTTTTGTGGCCCATTTCTTGGCAATTATAACACTTGAAACCATTATTGACTTTCGCCTTCCCAACCTCATTCACAACTGGTTTTGCAACAACTTTTGAAACATTATAACTTCCACTAACACCCTTCACTTGATTATTGGAATTTGTAAACACACCACCTCCTCGTCGTCCCTGTTTCTCCCAAGCCAACGCTTTCTGATGTGCTTCCGCTACAGATCTGGGGTCAAACATGTTAACCATATCCTGAATCTGCATTCGCAATCCCCCAATGAATCTAGATGTCAACTGCTCTTCCGTTTCCATAATATCATTCCTCGCAATAAGCTGATAAAATTCATCTGCGTAATCATTAACAGCCTTTGTGCCCTGCCTCAAATTCTGCAAACGTTGATACATCAAAGATTGATAATTGTAAGGTAAAAACGTTGCTTTCATCAATTTCTTCATCTTCTCCCAAGACTTAACTTTTGACTTCCCCATCCGTTCACGTGTGAGTTTGGTTTGCTGCCACCATGCCAAAGCTTTACCCCTCAACCTTGTAGCAACCAACTTCACTCTACGATGTTCTGGAACTTCTTTGAAGTCAAAAATCTCTTCAACATTAGCCACCCAATCTAGAAACTCCTACGCTTGCATACCACCTTTGAATTCAGGAATTTCAGTCTTCATTCCCGACTCCCACTTGTGATCATACTCAGAGTAATTTCTTCCTTGACCTCGTCCATGAATACTACCACCATCATACTCCTCTTCAAAATCAGATGTATATCGATGTCAATCCTGACCACCAACATCTCTGCTACCATCACGTCTTCCTCCAACATCCCTTCTATCGACATTCCTCCGTTCTCGATCATTCACGTTCCTCCCACGCCTTTGATCATTGTCAACACTTCTTTCTCGATTGGATTGTGGTGAGACTCTACTTCCCCCATGGTTAGATTCAGGTGAAACCCTTCTCCGATTTTGATTCATCTCTAACATCATCTTCTCTAACCGACCAATTCCTTCGTTAAGCTTTTCACTAAAGTTTTCATTGATTCTTTGCTCCATCTCATCAGCTTCTTCTCTTCGATACAATGCTTCAACGTTTTGATGTCGATTAGCTCTTCTTGGCGGCATGATTTGAAACTTTATAAACTCTTCAAATTCAAACACAATTCGAACTTTGATCCAAAGTGTAATGGATCGAAAACTCCCCCTTTGTTGCAACTTCGCGATGAACACGATGAACACAACTTCTCCAAATGATCAGATCCGATCTCCAAACTTCAATACAAAGTTGAACAACTTTCCTTCTTGCTCTCGGCCGTGATTAATAGCCTCAAATCTTCACTTCGATTCAAACTTCTTCAAGATGATTGGCTCCAAGACTCGATTTAGCTATGATTGGCTAAAACAAGCTCTGATACCAAAACTGACGCAGCGGATTAATCAAAACAATGTAGGTCGATGAATGTAGTAATCGGTGGATAGGAAGATACTGAAATGCCTAAATTTGTTGATCCGAAGATACCGAATTCTAGCTATCCCGAACTCGTTGATCGCGCACGATACCGGGTTCAAAGATCTGCGATTCTTCACACGTTGATCTAGCGCACTAGATTCCGTGAATCGGCTTCTGCAGTCGTTGAATCGAGCGCACTCGATTAACCGAAAGAGGAGATAGGAGATTACACTCAACTACCAATTGGGTGAAAGCACAAAGCTAACAAAACAAGAGTTTTATTTCAAATCAACTAAACTTTACAAAATGACACAACTTGCCTATTTATAGGCTACAACACATGCCATAGAAAATTACACAACACTTAAGTCGTTTCCGACTCATCACCCTACGACCTACGACTCATCATAAGTCGTTCACGACTTATCAGATTACAACACAAACATCACGACTTACGACTTATAACAAGACGACTTAACAAAATGTACAAAGGAAACAATACAACATATAGATCGTCTACGACTCAACATACAATTCACGCGACCTAACTTCAATGCTCCAACTTCCATCAGCGACTTAAAGAATCAACGGCAGAGATTAACGCGGCATAAGAATCAACGACATCAATGCTTCAGCGACTTAAAAGAGCCGCTTCATAAAACTATGCGACCTAAGTCTTGCGACCTAAGTCCTCACGACTTAAGACCTCGCGACTTATCTCTCCAGATCACCCAGCGACCTATCTTAGGTCGTAACTCGTTTGCGCGACTTAGTATAGGTCGTAACCCTTTAACTCGTCTGCCTTCCATCACCCTGAACCCAGTAACTCGTGTGCCGCTTTTGTTAGGTCGTGAGCGACTCAATAATAGGTTATGTCGTCTACGACTCATCATATCCACACGACTTAAGACTCTGTTAGGTCGTGGACGACTTATCACTTCTTCCTTAGGTCGTATCCGACTTAACTCTCGTTGCTTGTTAGCTCGCAACCTATCTTCGTTAGGTCGTGGATGACCTAAAAGTTCTTCCTCAGGTTGTGGACGACCTAAGTCTTGTGAGTTTAAAAACTGCTTGCCTTCCTTTCCTCTGTTCTCCTTAACTGGCGTACGATCTTCCTTAGGTCGAGAACGACCTAAAAGTACACTAGGTCATGAGCGACCTGAAAATCCATTGGGTCGTGAGCGACCTAAAAATGTACCACGACTTAAAACTGTTGAACTGCCAGATCGCGCTGCATCACCTAGAACCACCACCACCTGCTGACTTCACCTCTGGCCATCACTTAAGCCATGACCTGACCTGTACCTAACCATGGTTGAGCCAAATATGACCCTAGGCCGAGCCTAGTTGTGCACTAAACCTTTCCCTTTTTCCTTGTCCTTTGACCTTCCCTACGTTGTAACTCCCAATCTCTTCACATCCCCATGTAGTCGTGCCTATGTGATGCCAAACCCGAGCCTTTACCACCAACAAATCATGATGGCCCAACCAAATAAACATGTATGGTCGAGCCATGTTGAGTGAAGGTCGAGCAATTGTGATTTAAAAGCTTGGTTAAGTCATTTGTCTAGTCTGTTTCTATTTGTTTGATTTAATTTGTGTTGAAAATATATATTTATATTGCTTTGTTTCAATTGTTGTATTCAAGATCAAAATATTGGCTCTCTCTCCACTTGAATCCAAAGTCGTGTTGTATCGTGCTTTCTGGAATTTATTTGTGTTTTGATTTGCGGACTCCAGCTTTAAAAGGTGAGTTATTCACACTTGACATTCATACTTATAGAATTTTGAAATGATAACAAGTGAATGTGTAGAACTGTTATATCATGTTATACCTGCCTATGATATATATTATATGGTGTTAAACCCTGTTATAAACCTGTCACATCATCTACTATGTTATATTCTGTTATATTGTTTATTTTATTCTGTTTCTCACACTACAAGTTTCCTGTAGAATAGAATCACTATGGGTTGAAATGATACATACCCGAATGGACTTTAGAATAGGGAAAAATCGTTATGAGCTGAAATGATAGGCTTGAGCGATTTTTATTTATTTTTATTAACTTGGGACTGCGGGTTTGAAATGATAGAACCCGGATTTTCTTTGTAAATTACGGATTGAAATAATATATTATCCGTATCACTTGACCTAGGTTAGAAAATATTATATAGACCCGTGGTTATTTTATATATTTTTCTGGAAAATTTTAAGTATTTTAAAATGTAAAAATATGATAATTTGATTTAAATTGAATTTAAAATGATTTAATAAAGGGTTAGTGATTTTTCTATAAGTTAAAAATGTTAAATAAATAAATGATTAAATTGTAATTTGAAATATAACTTAATTTGGAAATTTGTGATTTGGTTTAATATGAAAGTTTAAGTAAAGAAAATAAAATGGAAATTAAGTTTTATTTTTGAAATGGTAATTTAAATTTAAGTGTTGAGTTAATTGTTAAAAAAATGCAAAGAATAAGAAAATTGTACACTTGGATTTAATAAGTAAATTATTGAAAAATTAGGATTTAATTACGAAAATTTTTCTTTATAAAAATCATAAGTTAAAGGGTTTTCAAATGAACATTTTGAGTGGAAAATTATGATTTTTATAAGTTAAAATGGTTAAAATCGAAGTTTATTTGTTTTTGAAATTTTATTATAAATCTGGAAATTTAATTAGTAGCACTTCAGAAATGCTATAATTTTTGAAATTAACTTAAAATCTGAAGTAAAAGATACTGCAGCACTTTGTAAGTGCTGTGGTTGATGCAAATGAACTAAATGCTAATTAACTAAAGGCTACTGCAGCACTTGGTAAGTGCAGTGGTTGCAGAAAGAAAATCTAAAATCTGGACTAATAAAAGGGCTACAGTAGCACTTTATAAGTGTTGTAGTTGGCTGAAATGCGGTTTTCAAATGTAACTGAACTACTACAGTAGTTATTAAATGCTGTCTTTGCTGAAATGAATTGTTTCAAATATAACTTACCGCGGCATTTTTCTAAGGGCTGCGAAAGCTGAAATTTCAATGTTTTAAAGTATTTATGTGAATAAATGAGCTCAGAAAAGGCTAAATTTTGGGAATTGAGTATTTGATTTAAAGTTATAATGACTTCACTTTTAAATGGTTTAAATGAAGTATTTTGATCTGAAATAATAACTATTTTTGAAATTTATAACCATGGGTTATAATAACGATTGGTTGTTAAAGAGACCGGGATCGGATATGGGAATACTCTCTGTCGATACCGAAAACCACTTTAACAACTATGTACGCGGTGGAGTTTCCAGAATGAAGTAGGATGGTGGCAACGATCCTATTGAGGTATGAACGTGGACCCGACTCCCGTGAGTTGGCATAAGGTGGCTAAAACAGGAGCGATCGATGGGCCAATGAGGTAGCACGTCTGATCGGACACACTTCTTCGATACCATTCTATTATTTTGTGATTGATTGGGGTACCCTTCGATTTTAGAGTGTGGCTCGAGGTGGGCGGTAGTGCCTGCTATGCGTTACCACCAGTCCGGAAACGTAATTGGTATATCTACCCTGGCATTGCCTAGTTGTGCCGTGTCACCTACCCTAGCGCGCCTTGTACGAGTTTGATTTGTGTCATACTTATGGAGTATCTTCTCGTAGCCTCCCGATCTGGAGGTACGTAGGTACTGTGTAGAATACTGCCACTATTTATGTGTTAAGTTGGAGAATGTAAAGCCTTAACGCTATTTTTAAGTGTGTTTATTTTACTATTAGACATTATTATAATAGCGAATATTACTACATAGTAAATAGTTTAACGGATCCTTAGAGGATGGGCGGTCCCTAGTATCCTTTAAGTTACTTATGCATTTATTATAGTTCACTTGAGTTGGTTTACATTGTATAAGTATGTATGTCCTGACTCGAGTGTTTGTGTTTTATTTATGCTCGGGTCAGCCTGAGTATTCACAGCTTTGGACTTCACTTTATAGAGCTAGGAATCGCTGGAGATTCTGCTTATCTAGTTATTTATCTATTTCAGTTTCAGTTGTTCTATTTCAGCACTTGTATTAGTGGACTTCTATGTATTTGGGATTTCTATTGCATTTGTTTTCAGACTGATACTATGTATTTTGAATCTGTTTTGAGACTTTGTATTGTAGTGGCTTCATGAACCACTATTTATTTTATTTTCCGCTGCGAGTTATTCTGATATTTCTGTGTTTGTGATTCTTTGATTGATTTTATTTGCTCCTAATTTTATTACAATCTGTTATTTTGAATTATTCAAGTCCGACAAGTGTGGATTATTGTCGATTTAAATGGTCCAAAATAGTGGGTCGTTCATGTTGTTATCAGAGCTTTGGTTTGTAGGCAAACCTTAGCCTGCGGAGCAAAGACTGATTAGAGATAGGGTAGGAATACCCTAGAATGAGTGAAATCAACCTCAGAATCATTTCTTTGTAAGAGAACGTATTTTCAAAGTATAAAGTGATTTTAAATGATTTTTAAGGATTTTTCAAATATTATTTTGATAAATTTTTCTTGTTTTAAAAGCAATTTTCTAATCTTCCTTCTTTTCGTATCTACCTTGTTAGAAATTTCTTTAATTAGGATATTCATCCAAGTGAATTTACCTTGTCTTATCTTATCTTATATTTGTCTTCTTTTTACCTTTGTCCTAAAATTCATTCTGATTTTTCAGGATGAATCGTGGAAATGCTAGAGGTAGGGGTCGTGGTATTGCCCCAGCTCCTCAGCCTGCTGCACCTGTTAGGTTTACTGTTCTCTGTAAGGAATTCTCTTAGCTTGGTGGAACCAAGTTTACCGGTTCAGAGAGCATTATTGAAGCCCAGCAATGGTTACGGAGTTTAGAGAGGATCTTTACCGGTCTCGAGATTTCTGATGCCCAGAAGCGTCAGTTAGCAGCTTGGCAGCTGCAAGAGTCAGCCTTGGATTGGTGGGAGTTTGTTACAGCTCACACTAACGAGGGTGATATTTCATGGGAGCAGTTTAGGTATCCTTTGTGTTATCTTGAATTTTGTTCCCATTTCCTTTCTTTTGAACCTATCTCAAGCTTATATATCTTAAGTTGTTTCTGTATCTTCTTTCAGGGAGGCTTTTATGGAAAAATGGATGCCAGAAGCCGGTAAATCTCAGCTTTATCGTGAATTCATGGATCTCAAGCAGGGTACCATGTCCTTTTCTGAGTATGAGCGGAAGTTCAATGAACTTTCCAAGTTTGGTCCTGGCCTTGTTGACACCCAACT
The DNA here is from genome assembly GCA_030737815.1 of Allium fistulosum. NCBI lineage: Eukaryota > Viridiplantae > Streptophyta > Magnoliopsida > Asparagales > Amaryllidaceae > Allium > Allium fistulosum. Next base: position 1,284,902,653 of record CM060905.1, read on the forward strand.
TAAGAAGAATGAGAAGTTCATAGCTGGAGCTCGCCCAGGGTTCTATGATCGTCTCATTTCTCATGTTCATCGCACTTTCACCGAGATTTTGGATATGGCTATTCGTTATGAGAACCCTACTTCTAAAGGTCATGCTGTTGTTGGTGCTCCTTCATCTCAGTCTTCCTCTGCTAACTCTAGGAAGAGAAAGCCCAATTTCCATCAGCAGAAGAAGAATTGGCTCAAGAATTTGGGTTTGGGATCTTCATCATCTTCTCCTTCTCAGAGGCAACCTGTTGACCTTTCTACCATTACCTGCTTCAAATGTGATTAGAAAGGAAACTATGCCAATAGTTTTCCTACTTTAGTTGGTGCTCCTGTTCCTCCTCCTGCTCAGTTGAATAGGCGTGACCTCTGTCATGTCTGTCTGCAACCTGGTCATTTCAAGAATGATTGTCCTTTGTATCAGAAGGGCAAGCCATCTGGTATTTTTGTTGTTACCTCTGCATCTTCTCCTGCTCCTGCTCCTAGTGATGACCAAGGTACTCTTCAGGGCACCTTTTCTTTATTTCATCATCATGTTCGTGTTTTATTTGATACTGGAGCTTCCCATAGTTTTATTTTTGTTGATTTGTGTGATAAGTTTGAGCATCTCCTTTCTCCTGAGTATGCTTCTGTTCCTTTATGTGTTTCAAATCCTATTGGGGGTCCCGCAAATCTTAATAGGATTTGTAAGCATGTGAAACTCTTTCATTCTGGTTATCGGTTTTCTGGAGATTTCTACGTTCTGGGTTTCGATGCTTTTGATTTAATGCTTGGTGAGGATTGGTTAAGGAACCATGATGCTCGCATCTCTTGCAAATCTCGAATTGTGTCTCTTGTGGGAGATAAGGGTGATCCTTTGATTATTCAGTGCCGCATGCCTCAGGATTTTGCTGGCAATTTTATTTATTCTCTGGATTCTTATCTTGGTGTTCTTCATTCGACCCGTGTGGTCAGATTCTATCCCGATGTATTTGGTGAAGTCACCGCTTTACCTCCTAAGCGGGAAATTAATTTTCGTATTGATCTTATTCTTGGAGCTCGACCTGTAGTTCTTCCTCCTAGAAGAATGGCACCCCGCGAGAAGGTTGAGCTGGGAAAGCAAATTGCGGACTTGTTCTCTAAAGGTCTGATCAGACCTAGCCATTCAGAATAGGGAGCAGCGGTGGTTTTCGTCACCAAGTCCGATGGATCTTTGAGGATGTGTGTTGATTACAAGGAGCTGAACAAGCTCACTATGAAAAACAGATATCCAATGCCTCGCATCAATGATATGTTTGATCAGCTTTATGGTGCTACTGTTTTCTCTCAGCTTAATCTTGCCACATGTTTCCATCAGCTTAGAGTTGCTGAGGAAAGTATTCCCAAGACTGCTTTCCGTACTGAGAATGAGTTTTTTGAATGGTTAGTCATGCCTTTTGGTTTGACTAATTCTCCTACTTTCTTTGTTGATTTGATGAATCGTGTTTTTCGTGATGTGCTTAATAAATTTGTTCTAGTCTTTGTTGATGATATCCTTGTCTTCTCTAAGTCCAAGAAAGAGCATGAGTCTCATTTGAAATCTGTTCTGGAGACTCTTAGAAATCATCAGTTGAAGGCTAAATTTTCGAAATGCCATTTCTAGAAGGATGAAGTCCGATTCCTTGGACATATTGTCTCTGGCAATGGAGTTTCTGTTGATCTAGTCAAGATCGCTGCGATCAATGTAAGTTTTTCTTTCCTTCTCTTTTTCCTTTATCATTTAATTATTCTATCTCTTCTGTTGTCTTTATTTTTCCCTATTCTATTACAGGATTGGGAAACTCCTAAGACTCCATCTGATATTCATAGTTTTCTGGGCCTTGCCGGTTACTATCGAAGATTCATTGAGAATTTTGCTCGGATTGCTGCACCTATCACTGCTTTGACTCGTAAGAATGCTAAATTTATCTGGGATAAGAAGTGTGAAGCTGCATTCAATGAGTTAAAGAGCAAGCTTACTTCCGCACCAGTTCTTACCATTCCGAATGGAAGTGAGGGATTGACGGTATACACTGATGCTAGTCGTGAGGGATTGGGTGCTGTTCTCTTGCGGGATGGTAAGGTCATTGTCTATGCCAGCCATCAGTTGAAAACCCATAAGGCTAATTATGCTGCTCATTATTTAGAGTTACTTGTTGTTGTCTTTGCTTTAAAGCTTTGGAGGCATCATCTTCTAGGAACTAAGTTTGAGCTTTTCACCGATCATCAGTCTTTGAGATATATCTTCACCCAGAAGGATTTGAATCAGAGGCAAGTTCGTTGGCTTGAGTTTCTGGCTTCTTACGACCTCGATATTAGCTATGCTCCCGGTAAAGCTAATGTTGTGGTCGATGCTCTGAGTCAGAAGAAGGCTTTGTTGTGTCAGCTGGTTGTTTCTTCTTCTCCTCTTCTGGATTGTATCATGGCTAAGCAGGATGAGGATAGAATGCTTAGGCTTATTAAGGAGAGTGTTCGTAGCAGAGTTGGTGGTAGTAGTCGTGGTAGTAGTGGAGCTTAGATCGATGATAGAGGGATTTTGAGGATTAATGGTAGGATTTGTGTCTCGAATGTTGATGGATTGAGGCAAGAGTTACTTCGGGAGAATCATCGATCTAGACTTTCTATTCATCCGGGTGTGACGAAGATGTATCAGGATATGAAGAGGCTTTATTGGTGGAAGGGTATGAAGCGGGATATCTATATCTTTATTAGTAGGTGTGCGACTTGTCAGCAAGTCAAGGCCGATCATTAGAAGACCCCTGGTTTGTTGCAGTCCCTTGAGATTCCCAATTGGAAGTGGGAACAGGTTTCTATGGATTTAATTGATGGATTACCGAGGACTAGGAGGGGTAACGAGAGTATCTGGGTTATTGTGGATAGACTGACCAAGTCTGCTCATTTCATTCCGGTCAAGTCTACCCGTTCTGCTTCTAGCTTGTATGAGATCTACATGAGGGAGATTGTTCGTCTCCATGGTGTTCCTCTCAATATTGTTTGTGATCGTGATCCTATCTTTACCAGTAAGTTTTGGAAAGCTTTTCAGGAATCTTTGGGTACTCATCTTAATCTGAGCACTGCTTACCATCCATAGATTGACGGTCAAACGGAAAGAGTGAATCAGATTCTCGAAGATCTTCTTCGTGCTTGTGTGCTTGATTATGGAGGATCTTGGGAAGATCATCTCCATCGTCGAATTCACCTACAATAATAGTTATCAGGTATAATCTAATCTTCTGTTTTAAGCTTATCTTAATCCTTTATCTATCTCATTCTATCTTTAAATTCAGGCCAGTATTAAAATGTCTCCGTTTGCTGCTCTTTATGGACGACCTTGGAGATCTCCATCTTGCTGGATTGAATCCGATAATCGTTTGGTTCTTGGTCCTGATATGATTTTGGAGGCTTCAGAGAAGGTTGAGGATAAGTTGAGGGTTGCGCAGGATAGGCAGAAGAAGTATGCTGATAGGCGTAGGCGGAGTGTAGAGTTTGCTGTTGGTGATCAGGTTTTCCTTAAGGTCTCTCCCTTAAGGAATGTCATTCGCTTTGGTCGTAGAGGGAAGCTTTCTCCTAGGTTCAATGGTCCTTTCCGCATTGTGGAAAGAGTTGGTTCTTTGGCTTATCGTCTGGATTTGCCCGAGAAGTTCTCTGGAGTGCATAATGTATTCCACGTTTCGCATCTTCGTCGCTATCTGCATGGCCCATCTCTTATTGTTCAGCCTTCTGCTCTCGATAGTTTGGATATAGAGCCTAATCTGACTGTCAAAAGGAAGCCACTTCGTATTATCGACTGAGGTACGAAGTAGCTAAGAAGGAAATCAGTTAGTCTAGTCAAAGTACAGTGGAGTACTGATGATCAAGACTGTACCTGGGAGACGGAGGAGAGCATTCGTGCTTCGAATCCGGAATTGTTTGTTTCAGGTACTATTTGCTTTTCTATCTTGTTTTCCTTATTTTCCTTGTTTCGTTCTTTTCAAGGACGAAAAGGTTTGAGTGGGGGAGAGTGTAACAACCCAAGATTTTTGCAAATATTTTTAAATTAGATTTTATTTCAAATTTTTATTTGTAAAACATTTTAAAAGTGTAGTTGTAATTTTACAATATTAGTTGTATTTTGTTTACAATTTTTAATTCTAGTTTCAATATAATAAACTATTTTCTTTATTTATTTTCTATTTTCCTAAGACTATTTATTTATTTTCATTTCTACTTTATTTTGTTTTACCTTTTATTTTATTTACTTGATTTTATTTGTTATATTGAATTAAAAGAAAGTGGAAATTCAAAGAGACAAAAGCTTTTAAAACTTGTGACTTTTCATTTTCTTGTCTTTTCATTTGCTTGGCCTTTCATTTTCTAGCTTTGGCCGTTCATTTTCATTTGATAATTCACGTGAGAAACTTCCTCACCACTTCATTCTCATGGCATTCCATTTCTGAAAATAATTTTGTAAGTCATGGCTTCCATCTCCTCTTTTTCTTCTTCATTTTGCTTGATTTTGCCTTGATCTCTTCATGCTTTGCTCGGCCATTACCACAATCATCTCTACCGACCACCACCATCACCTTCTCCTCATCATCCACAGCAGCAACCACCTCCTCTTCCCCTGTCCAGATCTGGCCGTGACCACCAAATGATGAAAAATCCACAAACTTTGCAAAAATTTCCAAAGAAATGCCTAGCCGAGCCAACATTTCCACCATCACCTTCATGTTACCTTCGGCCATCACCCCTAGAACCACCACCACCTGCTGACTTCACCTCTGGCCATCACTTCAGCCATGACCTGACCTTTACCTAACCATGGTTGAGCCAAATATGACCCTAGGCCGAGCCTAGTTGTGCACCAAATCTTTCCCTTTTGCCTTGTCCTTTGACCTTCCCTACATTGTAACTCCACATCTCTTCACATCCCCATGTAGTCGTGCCTATGTGATGCCAAACCCGAGCCTTTACCACCAACAAATCATGATGGCCGAACCAAATAAACATGTATGGCCGATCCATGTTGAGAGAAGGTCGAGCAATTGTGATTTAAAAGCTTGGTTAAGTCATTTGTCTAGTCAATTTCCATTTGTTTGATTTAATTTGTGTTGAAAATATATATTTATATTGCTTTGTTTCAATTGTTGTATTCAAGATCAAAAGCTTGGCTCTCTCTCCACTTGAATCTAAAGTCGTGTTGTATCGTGCTTTCTGGAATTTATTTGTGTATTTTGATTTGTGGACTCCAGCTTTAAAAGGTGAGTTATTCACGCTTGACATTCATACTTATAGAATTGTGAAATGATAACTAGTGAATGTGTAGAACTGTTATATCATGTTATACCTGCCTATGATATGTATTATAGATGTTAAACCCTGTTATAAACCTGTCACATCATCTGTTATGTTATATTATGTTATATTGTTTATTTTATTCTGTTTCTCACACTACAAGTTTCCTGTAGAATAGAATCACTATGGGTTGAAATGATAAATACCCGAATGGACTTTAGAATAGGGAAAAATTGTTATGAGCTGAAATGATAGGCTTGAGCGAATTTTATTTATTTTTATTAACTTGGGATTGCGGGTTTGAAATGATAGAACCCAGATTTTCTTTGTAAATTACAGATTGAAATGATATATTATCTGTATCACTTGACCTAGGTTAGAAAATATTATACAGACCTATGGTTATTTTATATATTTTTCTAGAAAATTTTAAGTATTTTAAAATGTAAAAATATGATAATTTGATTTAAATTGAATTTAAAATGATTTAATAAAGGGTTAGTGATTTTTCTATAAGTTAAAAATGTTAAATAAATAAATGATTAAATTGTAATTTGAAATATAACTTAATTTGAAAATTTGTGATTTGGTTTAAAATGAAAGTTTAAGTAAAGAAAATAAAATGGAAATTAAGTTTTATTTTTGAAATGGTAATTTAAATTTAAGTGTTGAGTTAATTGTTAAAAAATGCAAAGAATAAGAAAATTGTACACTTGGATTTAATAAGTAAATTATTGAAAAATTAGGATTTAGTTATGAAAAAATTTCTTTATAAAAATCATAAGTTAAAGGTTTTTCAAATGAACATTTTGAGTGGAAAATTATGATTTTTATAAGTTAAAATGGTTAAAATCGAAGCTTATTTGTTTCTGAAATTTTATTATAAATCTGGAAATTTAATTAGTAGCACTTTAGAAATGCTATAATTTCTGAAATTAACATAAAATCTAAAGTAAAAGATACTGCAGCACTTTGTAAGTGCTGTGGTTGAAGCAAATGAACTAAATGCTAATTAACTATAGGCTATTGTAGCACTTGGTAAGTGCTGTGGTTGCAGAAAGAAAACCTAAAATCTGAAACTAATAAAAGGGCTACAGTAGCACTTGATAAGTGCTATAGTTGGCTGAAATGAGGTTTTCAAATGTAACTGAACTACTACAGCAGTTTTTAAATGCTGTCATTGCTGAAAGGAATTGTTTCAAATATAACTTACCGCAGCATTTTTCTAAGGGCTGCGAAAGCTGAAAATTCAATGTTTTAAAGTATTTAAGTGAATAAATGAGCTCAGAAAAGGCTATATTTTGGGAATTGAGTATTTGATTTAAAGGTATAATGACTTCACGTTTAAAAGGTTTAAATGAAGTATTTTGATCTAAAATAATAACTATTTTTGAAATTTATAACCACGGGTTATAATAATGATTGGTTGTTAAAGAGACCGGGATCGGATATGGGCATACTCTCTGTCGATACCGAAAACCACTTTTACAACTGTGTACGCGGTGGAGTTTCCAGAATGAAGTAGGATGGTGGCGACGATCCTATTGAGGTATGAACATGGACCCGACTCCCGTGAGTTGGCATAAGGTGGCTAAAACAGAAGCGATCGACGGGCCAATGAGGTAGCACCTCTAATCGGACACACTTCTTCGATACCATTCTATTACTTTGTGATTGATTGGGGTTCCCTTTGATTTTGGAGTGTGGCTCGAGGTGGGCGGTAGTGGCTGCTATGCGTTACCACCAGTCCGGAAGCGTAATTGGTATATCTACACTGGCATTGCCTAGTTGTGCCGTGTCACCTACCCTAGTGCGCCTTGTATGAGTTTGATTTGTGTCGTACGTATGGAGTATCTTCTCGTAGCCTCCCGATCTGGAGGTACGTAGGTACTGTGTAGAATACTGCCACTATTTATGTGTTAAGGTGGAGAATGTAAAGCCTTAACGCTATTCTTAAGTGTGTTTATTTTACTATTAGACATTATTATAATAGCGAATATTACTACATAGTAAATAGTTTAATGGATCCTTAGAGGATGGGCGGTCCTAAGCATCCTTTAAGTTACTTGTGCATTTATTATAGTTCACTTGAGTTGGTTTACATTGTATAAGTATGTATGTCATGACTCGAGTGTTTGTGTTTTATTTACGCTCAGGTTAGCCTGAGTATTCACATCTTTGGACTTCACTTTCTGGAGCAAGGAATCGCTATAGATTCTGCTTATCTAGTTATTTATCTATTTCAGTTTTAGTTGTTCTATTTCAGCTCTTGTATTTGTGGACTTCTATGTATTTGGGATTTCTATTGTATTTGTTTTCAGGCTGATACTATGTATTTTGAATCTGTTTTGAGACTTTGTATTGTAGTGGCTTCATGAACCACTATTTATTTTATTTTCCGCTGCAAGTTATTCTAATATTTCTGTGTCTGTGATTCTGTGGTTGATTTTATTTGCTCCAAATTTTATTACAATCTGTTATTTTGAATTATTCAAGTCTGACATGTGTGGATTATTGTCGATTTGAATTGTCCAAAATAGTGGGTCATTACAATTACTTTACCATCCTCCATCAGCATCACACTGTTTTTACATGCACCTGTATATATGTATATGTACATATATATTGTTTGCTCAAAAATTGGACAAACACCTCTAAATTTGATTTTTAGTTAAGTCTCGTTTGATTTGATTGATTTGGGGTTTTTAAATGTTCCAACACGTAATGGAATGAATTTCAGCAAGTGCAGAGATAGTTCACAAATTCAATGTTCAGAAAGCAGATAAGGAAAGTAAATAACACAAAGTTTTATAGTGGTTTGGCCCGAATGTGCCTACATCCACTTTCCATCTTATTATTCTTTCTTTGATTTGATTACAAGTATAAGATTATTCGAAAAGAGTAAAAGCTTTAAGCAGCCAAAGTGATAGATTTTCAGCAGAGTTTTCTCTCTTTTTCTCCAAAAATCTGTCCCCATTGTTGTTGAGAAGCTCCGGTATTTATAGAGTGGGGTTGTGAAGTATGGAGGAGAAGTCATAGCTTCCTGAGTTTGGTTTGGCATATGAGTCAGGGATAGTTGGATCGTCATTTAGGTTAAGAAGTTTGCCTGGTTTAGTGGTCCGGTATTTATAGGATGGTTGGATCGGCATTTGAGTCATACCGGACTAAATGTTTGGTTTGACAATTGATGTGTTGTGCTGGACTAAATACTTGGTCCGGCATATCAGAGAATGCCGGACCAAATGTTTGGTCTAACATCTCTAAGGATACCAAAAAAGATACATGGTCCGGTATACCATAGGATGCCGAACAAAATATCTGGTCTGGCATGTCGGTCCATATGTTTGGTTCGGCATTTTTGCAAATGCCGAACCAAGCATCTGGTCCGGTAATTCTGTTTCCTATACACCTTCTTGCCTTTGCCTCCTTCTTTCTTCGCTTGCCAGAAAACCGAGCCAACACTTGCCCCCCAAAGTATGCTGTGTAACAGCACAGCATGCTTTGTTTTTGGTTCTGCGTTAAGCTTCCACCACCGAATGAGATTGGTGATCGTTCTTCTTCCCCTCTTTTTCCTTTAAATACGCCTTCTTCCCTTCACTCCTTTACTTTCACTTTCTCTTAATCAAATTTCTTCAACTCTACTAGGTCGACTGCAACTGATTTAAGCTCATTTTCTTCTTGTTTGAATTCGGCTTTTCTCGTGCTAGCATAGCTTGAGGTAAGTCTGATTTTATTCGATTACCTTCTATTAAAGTTCTCGGGTTTTGATGTGTAGGAGAGTTTTAGAGCGGGGATGGGTGACTTCGGTCTTGAATTGGTGAGGAGATACTTTGTTTGAACGAGCGCTCAAATGGTTATAGCATTTTGATGGTCGTGAGGAATGGTAGATTAAGAGATCTTATTTGGTTGATATAACGTGAGAGGTTGTGACCGATTTTATACAGGGCCATTTTCCCTTCAGGTGTTTGATAGATTGTTTGACCGACTAATGGTTATTACTTGGGTGTTAAAAGCATAGGTTGGTTATATTAGTCTCATTTGCAATTCGAACCCGTATTGTGTATTGTCTGGGTATATGTTAAAACTGAGAATATGTAAGGCCGTAAGGGGGTGTGCCTTAGGTCGGTAGTTGAGGATTTTGGTTTAGTCGGCAGTTGAGGATTTTGGTTCGGCATTCGTCATAGGTAATACCGAACAAGATTTGCCGAGCGCATTGTGTTTGTACCAAAAATGGGCACAACACTCTTCGGAAGTTATTTGAAGAGATAAAATGAAGAATGTAAATGTAAAACAGAGATTATCTAACAAAAACTCCAACAAATAGAAATGTAAAATGCAAAGACAAGCAATTTAGAGTGGTTCGGCGTGTTGCCTACGTCCACTATGAAGTTTTGATGATTTTATTGATTCTCTTTCAATGATTACAAGCAATTACAGCGAACAACAGCGAATTATAGTTTAGAATTCGAATTCAACAGCAAGAGTGGGATGCAAGTCTCAATCCGGCAGAGTCTGGGCGCTTGAGAATCAAAAAGTCCCTCTTTTGTAGGCTCTGAGGCTCTATTTATAGGCGTAGGAGGCTTAGATTTTGTTCAAACTTCGGGAGACTCGGTCTGGCACGTGAGGGGGCCCACGCGACCAACCTCAGGAAGTTTTTCCTCGATCTACGATCGATACGAATCCATTTTGTATCGATCAAAATAATGTCCAATCGAGTTGAAATTTTGCAGAGACATTCCTTTTTGTGTACGCAAGCTCCTGTAAAAATTTCGTTGCACTTGGATCAGTGGATCACGAGATATGGTCGATACTGTTAACGCTAAAAAGTGAACGCTAACACCCGGTGTGTGTAATAGAATCGTGAAAGCACCACCCGTGTGACGGGAACAGAATTTAAGAAGCAAACTGGCAGAAAAGCAGTAAAAGACAGCAATTTATAGTGGTTCGGCTTGAGATTAAGCCTACGTCCACTTTGAACCTCTTTATTACTGAATTCGGTTACAAATCAATACAAATCTCTTATCAAAGCAGTACAACTTGATCAAAAGAAACAATCTTGACTACTAGCTCAATCTTCGTCGATGAAATTCGATGAATCCATGTTGGATGTAAGGAATTATCTCTTGAAGATTGTTGTAGCATCTTGAATGTTGGAGGATCTTTGATTGCTGGATGAATGGAGACTTCGACAGAGTAACGGCGCTTGAAGAAATGAATGGCCAAAAGTCCCCGTGATGTTGGAAGTGGTGGGGTATTTATAGGAGCTGATTTGGATTCTGGAAATTTTCCTAAGGTCTTAGGTCGCGTACGACCTAAGTTAGGTCGTAGGTCGCGAGCGACCTAAGATAGGTCGCAGCCCATATGCGACTTAGGGAAGGCAGCCTGATTGATTTGCTTCTGTTTCCATCTGAGCAAGTAGTAGGTCATGAACGACCTATAGTAGGTCGCATTCCTTTCTCTGCTTTTAGCTCGTTAGGCTGTTAAGTTGCTAGATCACTTCAGGCTTTAGGTCGCAAGCATCTTCAGTAGTTAGGTCGCAAGCATCTTCAGTAGTTAGGTCGCAAGCTCCTTTAGGTCGCAACACTGCTAGGTCGCGAAGTTCTTGAGATAGTTAGGTCGTAGACTCCCTTAGGTCGCAGAGCCTCCTTCAACAGTTAGGTCGCGACATTCTTTAGGTCGCTATGTTCTTAGGTCGCAAACCTTTTTGTCCTTAGGTCGCGAACTTCTCCCAAGCCCTTAGGTCGCAAGGTCTTCTGTTGTTAGGTCGCAAAACTTTCTTAAGTCCTTAGGTCGCAAACTTCTCCCAAGTCCTTAGGTCGCAAACCTTTCTTAAGTCCTTAGGTCGCAAGGTCTTCTGTTGTTAGGTCGCAAAACTTTCTTAAGTCCTTAGGTCGCAAACTTCTCCCAAGTCCTTAGGTCGCAAACCTTTCTTAAGTCCTTAGGTCGCAAGGTCTTCTGTTGTTAGGTCGCAAAACTTTCTTAAGTCCTTAGGTCGCAAACTTCTCCCAAGTCCTTAGGTCGCAAACCTTTCCTGTAGTTAGGTCGCAAAGCTTTCTGCTGTTAGGTCGCAAAGCTTTCTGCTGTTAGGTCGCAAGGCTTTCTGCTGTTAGGTCGCAAGCCCCTCTTAGGTCGCTAATCCCTTTTAGGTTGCTAAGTTCTAGGTCGCTGAGATTATAGAATTAACATTTGCCCCTCGAGGCATATGACTATGCCATAGGTCGTATGCTTCGACTCAACCTTGCTAAGTCGCAAACGACCTAGAACTTCACGCCTGTTCGCCTCCCATTCTCAGTTTCATATAAATTGGTTAGGTCGCACCTTCTTCCTCACCTTACTGTTTTGAGCCTCCATCGCCATTAACGATTTTTCGAGCTTCCAAAGACAAATTCGACTCATTCAACTGACGATTCTTTCTCACCAATCATAATCCGTAAGTGGATCGACCTTTATTCGTCCATAGTCATTGCTTTGATCACGAATCGTTGTTACTTGTCCTAAGCCTAATTTCATGCATCATGCTTTCTGAACGGTCATCTCAACTGACTTTCGTTTGTCATTTGATGTGTCGTGGTGATTTGCGATCATATGAAAGCTTTTACTACGGATCTGTGGGGTTTGCAATTGATTTGCTAGTTAATTGGTGGTGTGTCGAGGTAGGATGAAGGGAAAGATGAACTCTTTTGAACTGGCGGTATTGGGTTATCGGACCGAATATGATGTTGCTCGGAGAGGAAGTCAACAACCTATCAGTTTTGAACGACCTAAGAGTTAGGTCGCGTGGAAACGCCTAGCGACTTAAGCCTTTGCGATCTGACAACAGTTGCGACCTAGAGAATCTCCAACAGAAATCTTGACCCATGATAGGTCGCTGAACGACCTAATACTTAGACAATTTTTCACAGCCCGAGCTTTTAACCTGAACAACACAGCATAAGAACGCTGCAACCTGTGTTAGGTCGTAAGCGACCTAACACTTAGAATTTTGAGCAGAATTTGACTGATTTTCTGAATTTGAATTGTTTTGGACTTTGTACTTCTTTTCAGATTGCTTCAACTTTAATGCTGATAACCTGTTTAGAAGCAACATTCACAGAAAAATGGGACGAATATACTGCTATTGATTGCCCACATCAAACAACAGATTAGTTGACAAAGAATATCAAACTTAAATGAACTTCGTGAATGAAATGCTGTGAACTAACAAATCTAAGTGAAGTATTAAAGCAAAATTGAAATGATCAACTAAAGCTGATTTATTTGCATCAACACAACACTGTTTTTGGACTTAAGATATCAAGCCCTGAAACTTTATAACTGACAAGTATCAGTTAGTTTAGTTTCATTTACATTTGCTTGTTATTGCATTAGTTTTGCACAATCACTTCACTCATTTTTAGGAAACGTGCACCTTAATATTTGATTGTCCAGTTCCTTGTGTAGAATGGCATCTCAACAAGAAGACTTGGAAATAGCTGGAGAAGCTTTTCCAATTGCTACTCCACTAAACGACCCTCCGGAAAGGACTCCTACCACTCTGAGTCATAAAGTCTTCCGTCAATTATGCATCCAATTTGGCATTGCCGAAGCTGACGCTTTGTTCCCTGGGATAAATGACACTGCTGATAGGCCGCCCCGTGGCTTTGTCGCAGTTAACCGCCAGATGTGTTCGAGCGGAGCCATTCCCCCATTTAACGACTGTCTTCGAGAACTTCTCCTTCGGCTATCTATTTCTCCCTTTCAACTACACCCTAATGGATACTCCATCCTGCTGGGATTGTGTGTGCTTTTCAGGAGAACGTTGGACCGTTTTCCCACTTTTGCCGAAATTCGCTTCTTGTGTACATTTGCAAAGAACAAAGACCATCCCTCTATCATACTTGTAAGGAGTGCCAGGAACCGTAAACTAATTCTGGACTTGCCCGAAAGTGCCCATGGATTCTTGACTCAATTCTTTTACGTTCGCTGTCCTCCGGGATTTTATGCCATTTGGAGAGTCGGAAGTAAGATTGCCTTTCACCGATTCGTTTTCTAGATTTTTCAGAATTCGAACCGTCAAATGCTTAATTCCATTCTTTCTTTTTGCAGCACTTCCTTCTCTTCTTCGAGATACCAGCCATAAGTCGATTTTAGATACTTTGAGTGTCGTTGATGCTGAAGAGAGGAGTGCCAAATTCTTGTTGAAAGATGAATTTCTGCACCAGTTTGGTCTTTTACATCCTTCTAGATCGACTCAGATTCATGAAATTTCTAGTTCTGATGCGGAAACATTAGTTGCTTCGGGCTCTCAAGCAGAGGCCTTGAATGCCCCAACTTCTGTAGAAGAAATTGCATCAAAAGCACCCGTCGTAGAGGCTGCTTTGATAAAATGTTCCGCATCCATCGATGTTGTAGGGTCAGCCAGCAAGTCGGCACTTGCCCCAATTATTGAGGAGGAAGAGAATCCCCGAGTTTCTGAGAAATCAATTGATACGGAAGTTGAAAAGGAGAAGTCTGCTGAGCTCCAGGGTGATGACACTTTTGATGGCTTGAGCGATATCATGATAACTTCTCAACAGCTTTTCGGGGATAATAATCCAAAAGTGACTTCTCCCGTTGTTGAAGCGACTTCCACCCTAAAACAAACCCCGACGCCTACTACGCCAGTCGTCTCTGTTTCCACACTAAAGCGTGGTCTGTAGTTTGACGCATGTAGCTTGCACGCCGCACACACTTAGGATTTTTCAGCACTTATAAGCATTTATCCTCTTTTCCTGGAAATTTCTAAACTTTACTTTTTTTTCTTTTTTTTTTCAGATTCTCCGATGGGACGTACCGGCTCATACTACAACAACTTTCGGCGCTACGGAGGGCATGATTCTTACGATTATGGACGTTATCTTCCCTCCCGCAAAGAATCTGACGAAGAGCGTGCAGCTAGAAAAGCTCAAGAAAGGCGTGCTTACGAAGAGCAGCAAAGAAGGAGAGACGATGACTCTCATAAAAGAAAATATCATGATGAAAAAGGGAAGAAGCATGCTACCGATGACCCAAGTAAACGGGTTAAACTTGATGAGAAGGATGCGTCTGAAATTTCTAAAAAAACTGACGCTCCTATCCCTTCTGATATTCCGGCCGGCTCTCCTCCTCTAAAGAAGTCTGATATTCAAACAATCATTAATAGGCCACAATATCAAGTTAAAGACGGCCCTCCAACGCTTCAGAGCCGATTTCCAAATTGGTGCCTAAAAGGAGTGCGTTTTGACTTGGATTTGGTTCTGATTGATAAGCAAGACATGCTTAAAAGTCTTGACGCGGTCAGACTTAATATCGAGAGGATGTCGCAATGGCAGAAACTTGTCGACGAACTCCAAAGGGTTAACCACATAAATCTTGAGGCGATGATGACCATGGAGAATGACAAATCAGAATGGGACCAATGGTGTAAGCAACATGATGCGGAGATGACAAGCATTGCAGATGACAACGCAAAGCTTGCATCTGAAGTCAAGCGACTAAAGGAAGATCTGGCCTCATCTTCTGCATCGCACACTCAAAAGGAAGAAGTTTTTCAGAAGCAAGTGCGGGATGCACATGCTGCGCAAAGGGACGCCGAAATGAAGCTTGCAGCTGAGTAGCACATAACTGAGAAATATCGCACAGAAAATACTGAGCTGTGGGGAACAATTGCATCCCAAAATGCAGAAATTGAGATGCTGAAAGCTAAGCTTCTTAAAGTTGAGAAGGAGCGTGATGACGCGGTTGCTGGACAAGTTGCGGCCGAAGAGTCTCACGACGCCACTAAAGCTAGCATCGATTCTACTCTATTTGACTTCTACATGCACAGCGTTTTGGGCCGCGGCAGCCTTTCATTCTTGGGTCCCAAATATGAGATTACACTTGGTGAAGTTTGGGAGACCATACTTGATACATTTGCCGGCTATGCTGAAGCAGACCTCGTAGCGCTTTATCTAGACGATGAAGCACGTGATGCGCTTATTAGAGGCAAAGAGCAACTTGCTGAAGCTAGAGCCGGGACAGTGGTAGAGGAACATCCAGAAAAGACAACATCACTACCTGTCCCTGTCCATACTTCAACTTTGACTGATGTTGATATCATCGGTTCTAGCTCTCAATCTCCACTTGCTGCAAAAGATGCTGAAGCTAAACTCGATACTTTCGAGACTCCTCTTTCCTAAATTGAAGAGAAGAGCCAGGAAGAAACTGAGGCTGATAAATATGAAATTGAACTTGCGAAGCCAACTCCTCCAGGTAACTTTGGCGAAGTTCCAGGTCTAATGAACCAGTTATTTGATTTAACCGAGTTTGATGACCTTCTTACTTGTTACTTGAACTTTGGTGAACCGATACCTTCTCTATTTTCGGAAGATGTTGATTTTAACTTCTTTTCTTATACAGCGGAGGCACCAAACACTGCACAAGTTTCCACTCCTTCAGTTGTCGTCCCTCCATCTTTACAGGTTACTCCTCCTTCTGCTTCCCAGCCGGGATCACAAGCAGAGAAAATCGAAGCCCTTCAAGACCTGGATGACCCGGCAGCTTCGCAGGAACAGAAGGCGGAGGACCTTGAAGACGTCGAGAAGACCCCGGAGCAGTCCCTTGATGATGACACGAAGCTTTCAACACTACTTGCTACTCCGGGGAGCGAATCTTCTTCAAAGAGGAAGGGGAAGCGTGGCATAAGGAAGAAGAAGAGAAGTGCTTCAACTGGGAACGAAGCAGAAGTTGATCCAGCCGCGCCTTTTCCTCCTTCTGCCCCGACCCGTCCACAACGGCTCCAAAAACTAATCATCAGGCCGGGGAAAGGCTCCAAAGGTGGCGAGAAGAAGGAATAACAAGCTAGATTTTCTACTCCTTACTTTTGCTTTTTGCATGTATCGACCGGGGATTGTGCGGGTACCGGTCCCTGCTTTTACTTTTTGAGATATCTGCACATGTAAAGAATTTTCATAGTACTAAATAAAACAATTATTTTACTTGTACAAACTCTTGTGTATGTGAGAATGCATTTGTTTTTTATTTTTGGTGTGGAACAAACGATTCTTTTTACTTGTGCAAACTTTTTGTCTGCGTTTGAGAATGCATTTATTCCACATCATCTATTTTTCAAGATATTGTGATGAACTCACGGTATGTTGCTTGTATATTACTTTGTTCATGTAACTGAATCGTATAGTATTGCCCCCATACCGCAAGCGCATTGCAATATTCCTAGCTTTTTCAAGACTGATACTCTTATTCCAGAGAATAACCATTCCACTTTTAAGGGAAGAATCATTCTGCTTTTAATAAAGTATATCTCGTCTTTCGAGAAGTTTTTACTTTCTCTTTCCTTCTGAAGAACACTTCAACTTTTGGGGATGATCACTTTTATTTGTTAAAAGCGAATTTTCCTACGTAGTGAAATGAGCTTCCGAAGAAGGTTTTGATTTTGTGCCCCAGTAAGGGGCTTATTTTTGGTACTTCAAGCAAGGTGAAGTGCGCCTCTGAAGAGGTTTTTGAAGAGAAGCGATTTTGGTCTCCGAAGAGAAGCAATTTTGGTCTCCGAAGAGAAGCAATTTTGGTCTCCGAAGAGAAGCAATTTTGATATTTCAACTCTGGTGAAGTGGGTCTCCGAAGAGAAGCATTTTGCACTTCTACCCTGGTGAAATGTGCCTCCGAAGAGGGCTTTTTATTTTATGCTTCAAGCATGGTGAAGCGTGCCTCCGAAGATGGCTTGTGCCTCCGAAGAGGGCTTGTGCCTCTGAAAAGGGCTTTTGATTTTGTGCTTCAAGCATGGTGAAGCGTGCCTCCGAAGATGGCTTGTGCCTCCGAAGAGGGCTTGTGCCTCCGAAAAGGGCTTTTGATTGCCTGGAAGTTACTTTCTCATGGTCGGAGGGGTCCACGGGGCGAATGCAAGTTGCTTGATTGGATGTTTGTTTGCACAAACGATCGCAATTAACTAACAAAGTGCCCCTTTGGTAGTCCCACCGATCTTTTTGATTGAGGAAAGCTCTCCCATTTATTGGCGTGCCTCGTTAGAGGGCTTTGGTTGGTTGGTGTGCCAGGTAGGTTGCGTCTCAGGGGCGAGTGGATCCACGGGACGGACGTAAGCTATCTGATCGGATGCATCACGACTAGTTAGCAAGAGTCCTGTTCCTTCCGCTTGGGAAGGCGTCCCTTTAGTGGATCTTCCGGCCTTCCTGTTAAGAGGCATACCTCCCTTTGTCTGCTTCTTTGTTTGCTTGGCAACTTTCTTTCATCATCTGCCCATTAGCGATTTCTCATTATCGTTCCCAAGCACATCTTCTTTCCTTTTACAAGTAAATTGCTTCATCCGAAGGAGTGGACTTCACTGTTGAATGACTTCACGAGACAAACGCGAGTTATCTAGTTGGATGTCTATTCATAACGACAATCTCAACTAGTGGACAAAGGTTTGTCACAGTGGAGTTGCCAACTTTTTATGTGAAGTTTTCCTTGCATAGGATTTGAGTTTGGAATTTTTGTCGCTTGGTTTTCGTGTAATAGCTGACTTATAGAGGTCGCTTAGCTTTGTGACAAGCAAGCATTGTTTTGATGTCCTGCAATTTTGAATCAACATTTTAGCAATACATTTAAAGTATTTATATATCGAAATAAAACAGGCATTATGAAATAGTAAAGAACACAAGATTTATAGTGGTTCGGCCAAGAATCGGGCCTACATCCACTTTATAGCTTTCATTCATTCACACTGATTTACAATATTTTACAATACAACTGATACATTCATCATTATTTTACAATTTTGAACCAAGCTTTTTCTTTCAAGTAAAATAAGGACGTAAGTGGTTGCTGTTCCAGGCTCTTGGAATTGGATCTCCTTCAACAGTTATGAGTTTGAATGTGCCATCAAGAAGTTTAGTGCCTATGACATATGGTCCTTCCCAGTTTGGCCCAAACACACCAGTTGCTGTCATGATCCTTTTCAAAACCAAGTCTCCGATCTCAAAGCTGCGTTGGCGAACCTTAGAGTTGAAATGCCTGGCAATTCTCTGCTGATGAGCTGAAACTCTGAGCCTAGCTTCTTCTCTTTTATCATCAAGAAAATCAAGTGTTTCAAGTTGTAGTTTCTCATTTTCAGCTTCGTTGAAATGAACTCTTCTATGTGAAGGAACTTCTACTTCCACTGGAATCATTGCCTCTGATCTGTATGCCAGTGAAAATGGAGTGTGCCCAGTCGCAGTTTTGTGAGTAGTTCTGTACGCCCATAGTGCTAATGGAAGCTTATCAACCCAACCACCTTTTGCTTTTTCGAGTTGCTTCTTGATAGTTGACTTGATGATCTTATTAACTGCTTCCACTTGCCCATTTGCCTGCGGATGAGCCACTGCTGAGAAGCTTTTTCGAATTCTGAACCGTTTGCAAAAATCCTGGAATTCTTCACTTTCAAACTGAGTACCGTTGTCTGTGATTATCTTCTGTGGCACACCATATCTGCAAATGATATTCTTCGTTACAAAATTTATCATCTTTTTAGAAGTGATGGTGGCCAAAGGTTCAGCTTCAGCCCATTTGGTGAAATAATCAACGGCAACAATAGCATATTTAATCCCTGATTTAGCGGTCGGTAATGGTCCAATTAGGTCTATTCCCCAAATGGCGAATGGCCATGGGCTGACCATCTGTGTGAGCTCGGTGGAAGGCGCTCTTGGGATTTTTGCAAATCTTTGGCATTTGTCGCACTTCCTGGAATAAGCTGCAGCATCTCGATTAATATCCGGCCAGAAATACCCATATCGGAGAATTTTCTTTGCAAGTGTTTGACCACCTGAATGATCTCCACATTCTCCTCCGTGTACCTCTGCTAAGATTGTCTTAGCTTCTTCCTTGGTTACACATCGGAGTAATGGCATTGAGAATCCCCGCCTGTACAACCGACCATCCTGAATTACATATCTTGATGCTTTTCTCAACAGCTTTAGACGTTCTTTAGAGTTTTCTGGCAATGAACCATTGAGCAGATATTCTGTGATTGGAGTCATCCATGATTCATGCTCTGAAGACGTAGCCATGATCCAATCGACATCCATTTCATCAATGCTTGGAGCCGACAGAACTTCTACAGGAACTAATCCCAGTAATTGAGCTTCCCCAGAACTCGAGTACTTTGCTAGAGAATCTGCCTTCATATTTTCCTCTCGGGGTATGTGGCTTATTGAATAGTGATCCAAATCATTGAGAAGTTCGGATGTTTTTGACAAATATGCAGGCAAATTCCCTCCTTTGGCTTGAAATTCTTTCTTCACCTGGCAAACAATAAGCTGAGAGTCGCTGAAAATCTGTATCACTTTGATGTTTAGTTCCTTGGCGATTTTTAAACCGGCAATAAGGGCTTCATACTCTGCTTCATTGTTTGTAGAAGGGAATTCTAGTCTCAATGCATAACATAGTGATCGTCCTTCGGGAGTTTCAAGCACAACTCCTGCCCCAGAACAATAATCATTTCTCGAGCCATCAACATACAACTTCCACTGTACCGGAATGCAGTCAGTTGTTTCTTCCTTGATGTCACCTTTGTCAGTGGACTCTGCAATGAAATCTGCTAAAGCTTGTCCGTTAATTGCTCTTCGGGGATGGTAAGTGATGTCATATTGGCTGAGTTCTATGTTCCACTTCAAGAGACGACCCGAAGTTTCAGGACGATACAGGACTTGCTTTAGAGGTTGATCAGTCAGGACCTTGATAGGATGAGATTGAAAATAGGGCCTCAACTTCCTGGAAGCGATTAACAAACAATAAGCAAGCTTTTCTATCTTTGAATAATTCATCTCTGCCCCAGTGAATCGTTTGCTGATGTAGTAGACTGGACGTTGTATTCTCATATCTTCTCGTACGAGTGCTGCACTTAGAGCATGGGATGAAATTGCTAAATAGATGAAGAGGTCTTCGCCATCACTAGGCTTGGAAAGGACCGGAGGAGTTCTCATATGATGAATCAGTTGATCGAAAGCATTCTGACATTCGGGAGTCCATTCAAAATTTTTCTTTCCTTTCTTTAAAGCATCAAAGAAGGGAATGCATTTGTCTGTGGCCTTGGAGATGAAGCGACTGAGAGCGGCAACTTTTCCATTGAGACTTTGCAGTTCTCTCTTTGTTCTAGGGGCTTTAACTTCTCTCAGAGCTGTGATTTGAGCAGGATTGGCCTCAATACCCCTAGCGCTTACAATGTAACCCAGGAATTTCCCAGACTCTACCCCGAATGAACATTTCAATGGGTTGAGCTTCATTCCATACTTTCGAAGAATTGTAAACATCTCCGCCAAATGATCCATGTGGTCTACTGCTTTCTTTGACTTTACTAACATATCGTCAACATAGACTTCCATAGTTCTGCCAATCTGAGGTTTGAACATAGCGTTGACAAGTCTTTGGTAGGTTGCCCCTGCATTCTTCAATCCGAATGGCATGACTTTGTAAAAGTAGAGTCCCACATCTGTGATAAAGCTTGTGTCTTCCTGATCTGGTTCATTCATCATAATCTGATTGTATCCGGAGTAGGCATCCATAAAAGACAACAACTCATGTCCAGCCGTCCCATCTACCAGTTGATCGATTCTAGGCAACGGGAAGCAGTCTTTGGGGAAAGCTTTGTTTAGATCTGAGAAATCAATGCATACTCTCCACTTTCCATTTGCCTTCTTAACCAGTACTGGATTTGAAACCCAATTTGGATAAGTGGATTCTTTGATGAAATTATTCTCCATAAGACGATCTACTTCTTCCTTTAAAGCTGCTGACCTTTCTGGACCTTGAGTTCTTCGTTTCTGTTTTACTGGTGTGAATTTCGGATTGACATTCAAAGTGTGAACAGCAATTGTTGGAGAGATTCCACACATATCAGCATGACACCAAGCGAACACGTCCAGATTTGCTTTTAGAAATGATATCAGCGTGTTTTGAACTGTTGTGCTTAGTTGCGAACCCACATTAAGTACTTTGTTTGGGTCTTTGGAGTCGACAGGTATTGGTACCGTAACTTCCACGAGCACCACTCTATTCTCCTCTGCACTGGATTTTCTGGGGTCCATTTCTCGCCTTGCACCACTATGCTCACCAGTGCAGGGACCACCCTGTATTTGCTATAAGGTTGGGTTTTTGATGCGGAGGGGAGCTGCCGCATTTTTACCCATTTCTCTCTTTCTGGCTTCTCGAAGCTCTATAAGATAACATTCGTGTCCCGCATTTTGATCTCCCTTGATGACACCAACACCATTTTCTGTAGGAAACTTCATAGTTAGGCACCACGGGGCCAAAATGGCCTTGAATGCAGCTAGAGTTGGCCTGCCTAGGAAAGCATTGTAGGCAGAAAATCCATCGACAATTACAAAGGTTTGCTTGCGAACTACCCTTTTCTGCCCTTCCCCAAGTCCCACGAACAACTCGACAGTTCCGATTGGTTGCTGTGGTTCCCCAGTGAAACCATCGATCTTTTGTGATGAAGCTTGAACGTCGGTCATTGGGATCTTCATCTGGTCAAATGTTTTCTTGAAGAGTATATTGCAGGAAGCACCGCAATCAATGAGCACTCGTCTTACTATTGCCGGTCCAATTCCTGCAGAGATAACCAAGGGATCTATGGTGGGAGCTTCAATACCAATAGAATCCCTAGCTCTGAACATAATATCATCATCTGAAATCTTTTGCTGTTTCAGGGGTGCAGCGTTTTCTACAGCAAAAACATCTTCCTCTACTGGGATGTATTTCAAAGCATGAGCATATCGTTCCATTTCACCCCAGCTTCTGCCCGCTGGGTGTGGGCCCCCCGTAATCACGTTGATAACGGGCCTCTCAGATTCTTGTGCCGTAGTACCTTTACCTGAACCTGATGGCTGAGTAGGGAGTTGCTGACTCTGAGTTGACGAAGATGGGTCACTTCTGTTTTTCTTGACATACTGTTGCAGCTTGTTTTCCCTCAACAATTCTTCAATTAAGCTCTTTAAGTGACGACAGTCATTGGTATCATGACCGGGTTGGTTGTGAAAACGGCAGAACTTTCCATTTCTCATAGCGCCCTTTCCCGGTTTTATCTCGGCCGGTTTGGGATAATCCACAGCATCTTTGGTGGCGAAGAAGATATTTTCCAGAGTGTCGGTAAATGGAGTGAAATCTGAGGGTTTGAAAAAGCGAGGTTTCTTTGTATCCTTTTGTTTCTTCCCCTCGTGATTTTCCCTTTTCTGACCTCCGGAATCTTTCTTTACCGGAGCGGCAGTATTATTTTCCACCTTTGCTGCCACCACCTTCATCGATGCCGGAAGATTTTCCAAGCGTATGAATTCATCAGCTTTCTTGTAGAATTTCTCGAGAGAATTTGGCTCTTTCATCTTCAGCCATTTTCCAAATTCGCTCGATTTGTCGATAGCACGCATCAAATAGGTCAAGATCATTCGTGGCTCTGCGTTATCAACTTCTGCCAGAGCTATATTGAAACGGTTCAGGAATGATTTAATAGGTTCTCCCGGATTCTGTTCAAGACTGGACAATGACATTATGTCTTTTGCCTTTGAAGCGTATAGCCTGAATTGCTCTTTGAACTTTTGGGTCAGATCGGAAAACTGATCTACTGATCGGACAGGAAGCTTGGTAAACCAGAGAAGTGCCACTCCTTCCAAATATACTGGGAAATACCGGCACTTAATTTCATCAGTTGCTCTTGCGCCGGTCATGTGCCAGTCATATTTATACAAGAATTGATTTGGATCACTTGTTCCCCGATAAGCAGGAATGGTGGGGGGAACAAATTTTCTAGGAAATTCAGCCTTTAGAATCTTCTCGGTAAACGGAGTTCTACTCGGTGCAAATCCCCATTCGCTCTCATCTTCATCCCTCTGCATGCTCTCCTTCATTATTTGCTTGATCATGCCAGAAAGATATTCCTCGTTGTTCAAAGATTTGGCGGAATAGACTTCGGCCATTTTCTCAGAAGTTTGTCCGGGCAGATGTTCGCGGAAAATCGGCGATGGCCTAGATCCTTCAGCTTGGAGGGGTGCCCCTTCAGCAGCACCTGATCCCCCTTGAGGAATATTTTTTCCTTCGGAGTTGTGAAGAGCATCAGCGATGTTTTCTTCATTACCCACTGGTCTTTGGTTGGCGCCGAGCAGAGCGTTCAGTTTTTCCATCATCATATTGTTTTGAGTTTCAATCTGTTGGTATAGTCCAGACACAGCAGCGTCTAGCTCCTCTCGCGTCACCCCGACGCTTGGAGCCGCTTGACTTGGTGAAATAGAAGTGGCGGTATTATCTTGAACATTTTCAGATCTGACAGCCTTTCGTTTCCTTCCAGGAGCCATTATGTCTGATAGACTTCTGGTTTTGTAGGAAATTTTTTCAACAAACTTGTGTGAAGCAATGGTGAATGGTAGCCTGAGTTGGGTTCTCAGTGAAAGCACCAAAATGTTAACGCTAAAAAGTGAACGCTAACACCCGGTGTGTAATAGAATCGTGAAAGCACCACCCGTGTGACGGGAACAGAATTTAAGCAGCAAACTGGCAGAAAAGCAGTAAAAGACAGCAATTTATAGTGGTTCGGCTTGAGATTAAGCCTACGTCCACTTTGAACCTCTTTATTACTGAATTCGGTTACAAATCGATACAAATCTCTTATCAAAGCAGTACAACTTGATCAAAAGAAACAATCTTGACTACTAGCTCAATCTTCGTCGATGAAATTCGATGAATCCATGTTGGATGTAAGGAATTATCTCTTGAAGATTGTTGTAGCGTCTTGAATGTTGGAGGATCTTTGATTGCTGGATGAATGGAGACTTCGACAGAGTAACGGCGCTTGAAGAAATGAATGGCCAAAAGTCCCCGTGATGTTGGAAGTGGTGGGGTATTTATAGGAGCTGATTTGGATTCTGGAAATTTTCCTAAGGTCTTAGGTCGCGTACGACCTAAGTTAGGTCGTAGGTCGCGAGCGACCTAAGATAGGTCGCAGCCCATATGCGACTTAGGGAAGGCAGCCTGATTGATTTGCTTCTGTTTCCATCTGAGCAAGTAGTAGGTCATGAACGACCTATAGTAGGTCGCATTCCTTTCTCTGCTTTTAGCTCGTTAGGCTGTTAAGTTGCTAGATCACTTCAGGCTTTAGGTCGCAAGCATCTTCAGTAGTTAGGTCGCAAGCATCTTCAGTAGTTAGGTCACAAGCTCCTTTAGGTCGCAACACTGCTAGGTCGCGAAGTTCTTGAGATAGTTAGGTCGTAGACTCCCTTAGGTCGCAGAGCCTCCTTCAACAGTTAGGTCGCGACATTCTTTAGGTCGCTATGTTCTTAGGTCGCAAACCTTTTTGTCCTTAGGTCGCGAACTTCTCCCAAGCCCTTAGGTCGCAAGGTCTTCTGTTGTTAGGTCGCAAAACTTTCTTAAGTCCTTAGGTCGCAAACTTCTCCCAAGTCCTTAGGTCGCAAACCTTTCTTAAGTCCTTAGGTCGCAAGGTCTTCTGTTGTTAGGTCGCAAAACTTTCTTAAGTCCTTAGGTCGCAAACTTCTCCCAAGTCCTTAGGTCGCAAACCTTTCCTGTAGTTAGGTCGCAAAGCTTTCTGCTGTTAGGTCGCAAGGCTTTCTGCTGTTAGGTCGCAAGCCCCTCTTAGGTCGCTAATCCCTTTTAGGTTGCTAAGTTCTAGGTCGTTGAGATTATAGAATTAACAGATACGAAGTGAGATTTCTCGAAGGCTGTTTGGTTCGTCTCCATGGTTTCGACTCGATCCCTTCGTGTCGATGACTGCACGTGTTCCTAGGATGATGTGGCACGCACGCTTCACGTCGACGGTCTTTACTCCGTGTTGACTGCTTCGACTCCATATATCTCGCCTCGTTTTCTTCGAGGGATGACACGTCACCCAAGCTAGTTGACCCGATGGATTCGAATAGGACCTCATCCATGGATTCGAACAACAGTCATTGATGGATACGAACAAGTCTCTCTGGCTGAAGGTCGATCGATACGAAGTTTATCGACGCGTGGACTTAGCCATCCTAATTGACACGAGACCGATGGATACGAAACGAGGACCACTGATGGATACGAAATCCATCGAGACGAACTCGATGGACTAACTCCATCGATACGAACAAATACTCCTTGATGGATATACGAAAACACATTTTTCCTTTCACCTTGCATCCATCATAACTTGATCATATGAACCCGGATTGACCTGAAATTTGGGGTGTTGGCTCTCTTTTCTTTTCTGGTCATGTCCTATCAACTGTAGCTTCATCTGGACTCGGACAAAATTCATCGATATCCATGACGAGTGATACTCGGTTTTCAACCAATCTCTTAGTATCCTGGCCTTGCCAAAAGACGGGATAACATTTGCCCCCCAAAGTGCATCTTGTGGGAACATGATGTACTTTGACAAGCTGCGGTTTCTCTCTGAACAAGTATCGTATTTTTTGTTGGAAGCTGTATTCTGCATTGCTGTAATTGACTGTCGTGTGACAATGATTAGCCGATTCTTGCTAACATTGTGTGCTCATGAGTCGTTGCCAGTTTAGTATGTTATCGAACTCCGTATCGGTCCTCTCCTGAACCGATTTGAAATTCGAGTTGAAACAACGCTTGATGGTTGTTTTTGACTATCCTCTTGTATCGATCCTCTCATGAATCGATGCAAAAAGTTGGAAAGTAGTTTTTCGTATCGATGCGGGCTGAATTGATGGATATGAAATGTTCAATCGCATCGATGGTCACAAATTGTGGTGGATTCTGATTCGCATCGATGATCTCTGATGGATACAAAATGATTATTCGTATCGATGGATTCTGATGGATACGAAAACCATGTTCGTATCGACATGCCTGCTCTGTTGTGAATTGATAGCTCATAAAATGGATGCTTCGAATCGATGGAGTCCATCGTCTTCGGGTGGCTTCCCTGTGCGCTTCGAATCGATGAAGTCCATCGTCTTCAAGTGGATTCGAAACGAGCATTCGTACCGATGCGTAGTTTGACTGGTTGCGACCGGTCAGGTTGACTGGGAGACGAATCGACCCAGTTTACCCCTAGGCTCCATATAAGTACTTGGGGCTTTGTCACTTTTTCACTTTTACTTTTTTACTGTTGCCTCGTATCTTCTGCACCTTCGTATCGATCTACGAACTCGAGAAGAAAAATTGTTCCAGTCTTCGAATCGATTAAATATTATTCTTTAATCCTTTGAATTCCAACTTCAATCCAGGTAATTAACCAATCATGACTGAATTCGGGCGACGAAGTTCAGATCTCAGATCCATCATGTTATTGTTGATAATTGATTATGGCAACGCCAAGGTCAGATCTGGGCCATAGCTTGGTTGAGGATGGCCAAGGCGTTGCTCGTATTAATCGGAGAAGAAGGAGGCGTGGAGAAATTGCTTCACCTCTAGTTCGTGTCGATCCGGGACAGGAGGGTTCGAATCGACCTAGATTATATGACTCAGTATCGATTGAAAAGTTAAAGGGGATGAAGAGGTTCGCATCGATCGAAGATGGTTGGGGCTTATGTCGATCTGAAACGATCGATGCGAGTACTTGGCCGGTATGATCGATACGAAATTCTTCCTCCCACGATCGATACGAAGACCAAGAGATCGATCGGCACAAAATCAACAATTTTGGATCGATGCGAAGCCAATGCATTTAGTCGATACAAAGTTGTTAACCCTTTGTCGATGCGAAGTAAGCCTTTCTGATCGATCTGAAACCCACTCATCCGGTCGATACGAAATGTTATCGATTCGAAACCTATCAATACGAAAGGTATCGAGTCGACCTTGATCGATACGAAAGTATCGATTCGAACTGGATCGATACGAAAAAGATTGCGCTTCCGACTCGACTTGAACCTGAACTGCGATCGATTCCATACTAAAATTTCACGAACTTGGCGAACTCTTGCATATCTTGACACTCAACTCCGACGAGCTTCCACCTTGTATAACTGAACTTGGACACAGAATTGCATACTTGACTGCCTTTCGAAGCTCGTTGATGGAACCGTAACTTAACGATGCGATAACGGACTTGAACTTGAATCGATTGCCACTATCTTGATGGCATGGTTGTGACGGTCAGCGATGACGGTCACTCCTACTGGACTTTGAAGTTTCGCTGTTTGCATACCTTCTTTAACTCTATAGAATTTGTTCACGTCATGCACAACACTCGCACTGCACAACACACTCATACACTTTACACTGGGGAATGCACGAGCTTTTTGTCGTCTAATGATGATTTCTCGTGAGTTAGCTAGTTATGGAACCATCAAGTTTGCAGCAGCAAGAAACTCAGAGTCTAACCCTTTCCAGAATTGAAATACCGGACATCGAGGTCGAGGTCATCGATCCAGCTCCGGACGAGTTGCCTGATGCGTCCTTCATCAATAGTCCACCTGACTCGGTCCCGTCAAATGTTTCCGAAGATATGCTTGGGAGAATATGCTTAAGGCATGGTTTGCCGCTAGACGACGTATTATTGCCGGGACCAGACGACAGACCGCATAATCCGCCGGAGGGATATACTGCATTTAACTGACATGCATGCGCAGCCGGGACACTTCCTCCATTCAACGGATATATAAGAGAAGTGTTGGTTTATCTGGGGATTGCTCCGTCTTAGTTACACCCGAATGGATATGCTTCACTTAACAGCTTGTTCATTGCATTTATGGAGTACCTCTATCGACCTCCCCGTATGACTGATATAAGATACCTGTTCAATTTCAAAAGTCGAACCGACAGTCCATCTTTCACATTCTTGGAGTCTGTAAGAAACTGCCAAGTGGTCATGGGGTCGTGGACTAGACCGAGCTACTTCAAGTCGAAGTGGTTCTACGTCCGATGTCCTCCGGGGTTTGCCAGAAGATGGTTGTTCAGACGTGAGTATCGTCTCTTTCCCAAGTAGTTGACAAGGCAATTCATGAATGAAATTGAACTCATATTTCCTATTTCTTTTCTTCCAGCAATAATCCAGCGACCTGAAGGCAGTTAGTATAAAGAGATAGTCCGGGTCCTCCAAGAAATTCCAAGCGAAGAAAGGAATATTGAATTGCTGTTGACGGTCTGGAATCTCAGAATTCTCGGGTTGATTGGGCGGAGACAAGGCATAAGGCTTGATGGCGTACTAAAGACTGTCTCCAGAGAAAAATTCAAGCGGAAGAAACCCAAAGTCGTAGTAATCGAGGAACCTGACTCCGAAAGAACTCATACTGATGAGGAGCCGTTGGTCGAGCCTGCTGATGCAACCCCGGATTCCGATGAAAAAAGAAAAGGCAAGGCAGTGGCCTTTAAACAGTCTAAATCTGGGAGGCGAAAGTCTGTGGTCTTAAACCGCCCCCCTTCAGGAATTAAAATCTCGGAGGCATCCTCCCTGCAAGCCGAAAATCAATTCGAAGGGCTCGCTGACCTTCCAATTCCAGACCTTGCGTCCGCACAACATGACGTTGAAGTGGATGAACTGCATCATACCTTCGATGTTAGAGAGCCTCTTCCCACTAGCGCGATCGACACTTCTGGTTGGTCCGGGGGGTTACACATCCATACACTCTTCACGGCACAACACAGTTTTCTAACTGCAAATAGTATATCATAAACGGTTACTGATCTTCCGTGTTTTACTTTTCAGGTACGATGTCTGGACGCGGTTCTGTGCTTAGCAGTTTGCGCAACAAGCGTTGTTACTATGAGCCACGCAGGAGAGAGGGAGACAGAGACTATGATAAGGGATACTCCAGTCAGGAGCGATCTGACAGAGACAGGGGATATGTACGCCGGTCTCGATCTCGCTCTCCTCCTCCTAGGATTCCTGTACCACCGCCAGTCGTAGTTACGCGTCCTCCCGAAACTTCGCGACCCAAGCCGTCCTCTCATTCTCCTAGATCTGACCCTCCACGAGGAACCGAAATAGTCACCTCCTTTCCCACTGCATCTGTCGTGACTGATTCGACCGGGGAAGGAGCAGCCAAACTTGCGCAAATGAGGAAGGAATTCCCCAACATTTGCTTTGACGGTTACGTCTTCCCCCCACATCTGAGGAGAATTCTGCCAACGGCTGAGAATACCATTCATGATAATGTTGCGGACATATTCTTCCAGTACAAAGAGTGGGCGAGGGCCGCAAGGAAGGCATCAAAAGTGGCGTTTGATCGGGCCGTCGCTATCGAAAAATTGCAGAAGGAGTTGGGTCAAAAAGACCGAATTGTGCAAGTGCTCAACGCCGAGGCCGAGTCTTCCCGTAAATCCGAAATGGAAGCTCTTAAAAAGGCCGATGACGCTAACTCAGCCATGAACAGAATGAAACAAGAGCACTACACCGCTATAGAGGACATGGGTCATAAGAACACCACTATTACTGCCGAGAGGGACGCCGCCCTCAAAGAACTTAATGAGCTGAAATCTAAGTTCTCCGAAATGGCGAGGGAGAAGGATGCGGCCAACGTCTCTGCGCAAGAAGCCTGTGATCAGGCGGTGGTACTTCGAAAGGAGAAGGATGCGACTATGGAAAAAGTCCGTGAAGCTGAAGCCGGGGTTGATGAGAAGGTACGACAGGCGGAAGCCAAGATTGAGGCTGAAGTGGAAGAGCTACTTGTCACTTACAATGCCAACGTGCTAAGGCACCGAGATCTGACTTGGCTCGATGATTACCCGACAAATCTCTACAATGCCTGGAACCTACTAGTTGAGGGGGAGAAATCTGGGCACCCTAATGAAGCCATTGATGAATTCGAGTTGGAGAACCGCATATTTAATGATGACGAAAAGAAGGTTCTTCATGACTCCACGATTTCTCACGAGAAGGAGAAGCTTGGCGCCCAGTCCCAGGAAGTTGGAGGAGGCTCTGGTGCAGGGCACCATATTGCGAGTTCCGAGATTGTCGTGTCTGTTATCCCGCCTTTTGGCAAGGCCGAGATATCAAGGAATTGATCAGAAACCTAGAGTCGCTCGTTATGGACATCTAGTGCACATAGGTCTACCTTGGATATCGATGAATTTTGTCCGAGTCCGGATCGAGCTACAATTAATATGACATGACTAGAAAAGAAAAGGAGGCCAACGTTCCAAGTTTCACGTCAATCCAAGTTCATGTGATCAAGTTATGATGGATGCAAGTTAAGGGAAAAGCATGTTTTCGTATCCATCAGAAAGTCTCATTTCGTATCCATCAAGGAGCGTTGGTTCGTACCGATAAAGTTAGCCATGTCTCTAATCCTTCGATTTCGTATCGATGGACTTTGTATCCATCGATGGCCCTCATTTCGTATCCATCGATTTCGTATCGATCAGAATGGCCAGGTCCACGTACCAATGAACTTCGTACCGATTAGCCTTCAGCCAGAGAGACTTGTTTGAATCCATCCGTAAGTCGTCTACTTCGTAAAGATCACCTAACGTCAACTTTGCATCCATCAGAGATTCAATGCTTCGTATCCATCATGGGACCACGTTCGTACCCATGAGCAGGAGTTTGTTCGTATCTAGCAAGTCAACAAACTTGGATGACGTGTCATCCCTCGAAGCGAACGAGGCGAGATCTATGGAGTCAAAACGGTCAACACGGAGTGAAGACCGGATCGAAGCGAAGTGCGCGCGCCACATCATCTCAGGAACACGTGCAGTCATCGACACGAAGGGATGGAGTCGAAGCCATGGAGACGAACCAAACAGCCTTCGAGAAATTCCATTTCGTATCGACTGTATCTCCTGATCCAAATCCAATGAAACTTTCACAGAATCTTGCATATACACTAAGGAGTATCTCTGCCAAATTTCAGCTCGATTGGACATCATCTTGATCGATACGAAATGGATTCGTATCGATCACAGATCGAGGTGAAACTTCATGAGATTGGTCGCGTGGGCCCCCTCACGGGCCAGAACGAGTCTCCTGAAATTTGAGCAGAATCTCAGCCTCCTACGCCTATAAATAGAGCCCCAGAGCATACAAAAAAGGGATCTTGGATTCTGAAGCGTCCAGACTCTGCCGGATTAAGATTTGCATCCTACCTTTGCTGTCACTTTTGAATCCTAATCTGTAATCCGCTGTTGTTTGCTGTAATCGCTCGTAATCATTTAAAGAGAATCAATAAAATCATCAAAACTTCATAGTGGACGTAGGCAATACGCCGAACCACTCTAAATTGCTTGTCTGTGCATTTTACATTTCTGTTTGTTGGAGTTTTTGTTAGATAACCTCTGTTTTACATTTACAATCTTCATTTTATCTCTTCAAATAACTCCCGAAGAGTGTTGTGCCCATTTTTGGTACAAACACTTTGGTGCTTTCACTAAGAAAAAACCCAGTTTTTTCCTTCTGCTCATTGGATCTACTGCCGATACCGGATTGCAAACATCCAAGGAGGAAGATCCAGATCTGTCGTCAAGTGGTTCCTTCTATTCTATTCAGATTGCTCCAGATCTAAGAGGAACTACATTCATCCATATTTTCGTATCCATGTTCTCGAATCCAGAAAATATGGTGACTTTCGTATCCATGCTCTCAAATCCAGAAAATACGATCGATTTCGTATCCATCATTTCGTACCCAGAAAATATGTCAAAATTCGAATCGATCATTTCGACTCGATCTGCTTCGCATCGCGCTGTTCGTATCGATCACCTGTGCTCTGTTCGTATCGATCACCTATGCTCTGTTCGTATCGATCACCTGTGCTCTGTTCGTATCGTTCGCCTGTGCTCTGTTCGTATCGATCGCAACTGCTCCAATTCATATCGATACTCACACGCTGTTCGTATCGATCCATCTGCGTCCAATTCGTATCGATACTCACACGCTGTTCGTATCGAACCCTAGCCGCAGCGCAGGGCACCCGCATTGTCAATTCAATCCCCAATTTAATGGAGGAACATTCCATCCATGCTTCTGATTGTTCCATGACTGAACAAGACATAAGAGATCACAACAACAAATGTTGAGTTGCAATCAAGGAATGGGTAAAGAAATGCTACTCAACCGTACTCCCAGAGGCTGGAGGACCTAGTTAATATGCCAAGAACTGGAGTTGACTAATATATCATGCTTTTAAGGTGGAATGCAACTTCCTCCAATTGACCAGCTTTCAAACTCCTGAATTGACAACTATGGTACGATGGCTAATATGACGACTCCCCTACACTGTCTGCTCTGCTAACTCAAAACATAGCTGGTCATCGCTGAACCATCTTCAAATGCCTGCACCTTAATCATTCCATGTCCGCGTGACTAAAAGCATGGCATACAACCTTAAGAAGACTTCCTTAATACCCTATACAGGTCCCCTATCTGGATGAAAGTTTGGGATAAACACCAATCTATTAGCCCATTTTAACCAACTCACCATCCTATCGGCGTTGCAAACCACTCGAACATTGGGCAATCGTGCATACATCATTCACCAGTGTTACAAGACCCCTTGACAATAAAATGTGCCTGATCATAATGCCGATTGGAGAATCTTTCCCAGTCGAGACCTATTCGTTGAAACCATCCTACATGCAGAACCTCCAGTGAGAATTCAACATGTTAACTAAGTCGGTGTGTTATGGAAATACAACCCTCGACACTACCTTATGAAGTGGGAATGGCACGTGGATTTCTCCAAGGGCGATGAATGCCGTCAAACGCAGATGTCTTCCCCCATTCCTCAAAGAAGATCGTCAATCACGACTTTGATAAGAGAATTGGTGTATAGCCGCCGACGACTACACCAACATGTCTAGGCTAGTATTGAGTTGGTGAGTCAGATGAAGGATCAACATAGCAATATAAGGAGGGAACCTAGTCCATACTCTAGATCAGAAAAATCCTTTTCTCTAGATGGCTACCATGAACGCCAACGCCATAAGGCTGCTCCGGGAAGGATAGCTCCGACATATGTGCAAGCCCTATAAAACAAAGGTCCGGGAACATCCGACCCCTATCGATCAAGGACTTTGATCTAATTGAACCATTTGCGTTAGTCTTCCAACTGAGAAGGGCTGGACTGAAGTGAAATAGCAAGCATACGACGCTGCCTCACTTATCAATGAGATTTGATCTAATCTCTTTTGAATTATTTCCAATTCAATTTCATTTACATTGCGAAATATGACCTACTTGAATTAAACTACTTGCAAATGATGCAGGTAACCGAGTACTCAAGATTGGGTGCAAAGCAACCTCCGCGGACTATGATCAAATCATTGAGGTAACCGAGTACTCAAGATTGGGTGTAAAACAACCTCCGCGGACTATGATCAGATCATTGAGGTATCATCATGACTATCATGATTCAACCACTCATCGGCTACTATACACCCCTGACTGGGGGCAAGGCATCAAAGCAAAAGAGACCGACAAGGTCAGGACTCTAGTACAAAGTGGATGCAACCGACCATCCACTCATCTGCCTATGCAATTTAATTAGAGATCTGGGAAAGACTTGGAGTAATATATCCCAACAATGTACTCTCCATCTCGTACTTGAAG
This sequence comes from Allium fistulosum, assembly GCA_030737815.1. Taxonomy (NCBI): domain Eukaryota; kingdom Viridiplantae; phylum Streptophyta; class Magnoliopsida; order Asparagales; family Amaryllidaceae; genus Allium; species Allium fistulosum. The sequence goes on from CM060905.1 coordinate 1,284,936,407, forward strand.
CTCGCCAAAATACTTACGCTTCTTCTGATGCCCGATAAAATCGGAATCACACAAAGGGTGGGCGCAACGTCACCATCCATGCATCCAATCCTACATTAGACACTTGGGGTTATTTGAGAACACTTGTTTAAAGTGGATATGATTTGGCCGTTCACTCCCCAGTTTGCGTCTGTGATTAGGCAAAACAATCATGCCTTAAACCGACTTCATCAAGGGCCCCTCAATTTAAAAGTCATCAACAACTGACTGCCTACTCGCTAACCATCACGAGCTGTCATTTCAACTCTCTTCCTTAGCTCGATCGAAAGAATGCAAAGTATGAATTGCATGTGACTCGACTGTCTGCTCTCTAATTGAGTCACCCAACTTAAGGGAAAATACACAACTCAGAGTGGACGTAGTTCGACCATCCCTTCCTCTGCTCGAGTACAAAGCTTTCCAGAACACTAATCTTACTCCTTAGGCCTGGCAAAAGCGGAATCCAAATGAAGGCTTGGAAAAAGCGGAATCCAAATGAACATAGACGCGATCCAATCGTTTGTAAACTAAATCTCTTCTTTCATTGAGGGGCATATAAGTGGAAGTTAATCGGGATCCCACCGATCACCCGCTAAGTGAAACCCGAGCTCGGGGACCAGCCATCACAACAAAGTCAAGAAAGGGTTGATACACGACAATCCTTCATCCAACTCCGTATTCCCAAAGTGCGAAGCGGAGTATAAACATTCAACTCTGTATTCCCAGAGGGCGAAGCGGAGTATAAACATTCAACTCCGTATTCCCAGAGCGCGAACCGGAGTATAAACATTCAACTCCGTATTCCCAGAGTGCGAAGCAGAGTATAAACCTTCAACTCTGTATTCCCAGGGTGCGAAGCGGAGTATAAACATTCAACTCTGTATTCCCAAAGCGCGAAACGGAGTATAAACATTCAACTCCGTATTCCCAGAGTGCGAAGCGGAGTATAAACATTCAACTTCGAGTTCCTAGAGCGCGAACCGGAGTATAAACATTCAACTCTGTATTCCCAGAGTGCGAAGCGGAGTATAAACATTCAACTCCGTATTCCCAGAGCGCGAAATGGAGTATAAACATTCAACTCTGTATTCCCAGAGCGCGAACCGGAGTATAAACATTCAACTCTGTATTCCCAGAGTGCGAAGCGGAGTATAAACATTCAACTCCGTATTCCCAGAGCACGAAATGGAGTATAAACATTCAACTCCGTATTCCCAGAGCGCGAAATAGAGTATAAACATTCAACTCCGTATTCCCAGAGCGCGAAACGGAGTATAAACATTCAACTCCGTATTCCCAGAGTGCGAAACGGAGTATAAACATTCAACTCCGAGTTCCCAGAGCACGAACCGGAGTATAAACATTCAACTCCGTATTCCCAGAGTGCGAAGCGGAGTATAAACATTCAACTCCGTATTCCCATAGCGCGAACCGGAGTATAAACATTCAACTCCGTATTCCCAGAGTGCGAAGCGGAGTATAAACCTTCAACTCCGTATTCCCAGAGTGCGAAGCGGAGTATAAACATTCAACTCTGTATTCCCAGAGCGCGAAACGGAGTATAAACATTCAACTCCGTATTCCCAGAGTGCGAAGCGGAGTATAAACATTCAACTCCGAGTTCCCAGAGCGCGAACCGGAGTATAAACATTCAACTCTGTATTCCCAGAGTGCGAAGCGGAGTATAAACATTCAACTCCGTATTCCCAGAGCGCGAAACGGAGTATAAACATTCAACTCCGTATTCCCAGAGCGCGAAACGGAGTATAAACATTCAACTCCGTATTCCCAGAGCGCGAACCGGAGTATAAACATTCAACTCCGTATTCCTAGAGTGCGAAGCGGAGTATAAACCTTCAACTCCGTATTCCCAGAGTGCGAAGCGGAGTATAAACATTCAACTCCGTATTCCCAGAGCGCGAAACGGAGTATAAACATTCAACTCCGTATTCCCAGAGTGCGAAGCGGAGTATAAACACTCAACTCTGTATTCCCAGAGCGCGAAACGGAGTATAAACATTCAACTCCGTATTCCCAGAGTGCGAAACGGAGTATAAACATTCAACTCCGAGTTCCCAGAGCGCGAACCGGAGTATAAACATTCAACTCCGTATTCCCAGAGTGCGAAGCGGAGTATAAACATTCAACTCCGTATTCCCAGAGCGTGAAATGGAGTATAAACATTCAACTCCGTATTCCCAGAGCGTGAAACGGAGTATAAACATTCAACTCCGTATTCCCAGAGTGCGAAACGGAGTATAAACATTCAACTCCGAGTTCCCAGAGCGCGAACCGGAGTATAAACATTCAACTCCGTATTCCCAGAGTGCGAAGCGGAGTATAAACATTCAACTCCGTATTCCCAGAGCATGAAACGGAGTATAAACATTCAACTCCGTATTCCCAGAATGCGAAGCGGAGTATAAACATCCAACTCCGAGTTCCCAGAGCGCGAACCGGAGTATAAAGATTCAACTCCGTATTCCCAGAGTGCGAAGCGGAGTATAAACATTCAACTCCGTATTCCCAGAGTGCGATGCGGAGTATAAACATCCAACTCCGAGTTCCCAAAGTGCGAAGCGGAGTATAAACATCAACTCCGAACTCCTAGAGTGCGAGTCGGAGTATAAACATCAACTCCAGATTCCCAGAGTGCGAACTGGAGTATAAACCTCAACCAACTCCAGTCCTCAAAGCATGGTTTGGAATATGAATACAAAAAGGGATGTGATTCGACTGTCCATCTATCGGCTATGGTTCCTCATCAAGTTATACGGTACAAAAAGAGGATGTGGTTCGATCGTCTACTATCCATTCTTCCCCTGACATGGGGGTACACTTATCACACAAAATTGGATGTGACCCGACCATCCAGCGCTAAGCGGGCATGACCCAACCGTCCATGCATAACCTATTGTCCCCGGCACGGGACCCATAACATAATTTTATAGGGATGTACTCCAACCCCACAAGACAAAATTACTTCCTTGACTCGACAGGTAGACGTAGATTCGCGAAAGGAACCTAGTTGAACGTCCAATTCATTCATTGACTACCCGATCTACCGCAAACGAACGTGGCACGACCGTTCATCGGCTAACTCTCCCCTATGATCCAACGGGTTGTGCATGCAGCATGGACGGATGTGACCAAACCATCCGCCAATCAATTCCTTCCTACAGTTCAGTGGGAGGAGCATCAACTTAAAGTTGTTGTAATGTGATCAACCACACTTCGACTTTCGCCATTGAGTAGTGCTAGAGGGATTAATTGAGGAAGATGCGGTCCGACCGTTTTCTACTAAAACTCTTAGTCCCCAGAGTGTGGACAGGGGTATAAACATCAAATAGGTGTGATGAATGGCCCTTCAACTGACTCTGATCCCCAAAGTGTGGCTACGAGAATAGACAAACGAATGAATGAGATTCGACCATTCATTCACCAACTCTGACCTGAACTCGACGTGAGGAGTGTAAACTCACTACAGGTGCAACTAGACCATCCACGAACTAACTCTGCTAACCCGAGACTGGGGGCAGAAGTACAAATCACCGAAAGAAGAGAAAGGTGACTCGCTACATCTCTAGCTTAGCATCCTTTACAACTTAAGGAAATGACTACAAGGAGACCTTAATGCTAGCCAATCAGAATGATGCCCAAAGTTCGGGGCAATCACTTATATCGTACCGCCGGATCGACGGGCAATATCGATCTACACCTTTCACATCGTACCATTGAATCGACAGTCAATATCGGTCCTCTCCGACTACAAATCGATGTGACCCGAACATCCGTCGAATACCTCTGACCAACAGAGCATGGATAAAAGAATAAACCACGAATGAGTGTGACTTGACCATTCGTCCTCCGTCGCCTTCCTTCGATCCGTCAGGAAGAGCATGACACCAAATGAGCATGACATACTGCATTTGAGCTGACTTTATCCCTAGATCTGACGGGAGAACGTAAATCGAAATGGACATGGTTGATCACCCAACTCCAAATGAATGCAACGCGACCATTCATTCGTTGACTCTTACCATGATCCAACTAAAAGAGCAATTCAAAGCAAGGGCAACCTAAACATCTGGACACTGATTCTTACCCTGAACTCGACAAGGGAATCATCGATCCTGCATTGGATCTGATTGGACGATTCACTCTTCAGTTGTTGCCCAAAGTATGGTGACATAAGCAGCAAAGTGAATGTCATTGACCGTCCAGAATCTAGCTTATGTCCGAATGTTGGCAAAGTAACAATATATCCCGCTAAGAGGAAAGAACTAGAACATAATACAGGATAGGCACGACTCATCCTTCCATCGGTTAACTCGATCCCATGGTTCAATGGGATAGAATACAAATTTGAAGCGGACATTATCTACCCTACCACTTATCGAGATATTCCCCAGACTTGGGGGCACGAACAAGAAGATAGGATAATATGATTCAACCATTCATCAGTCAACTCTAGTTCTTAAAGCTTGAACTACAGTATAGACACAGCTATGACGAGACTATACCGTCCGCGTAATGCATCCACTAACCCGAGACTGGGGGCAAAAGAGTAATTATCCGAGAGTTGACTATGACAACTTGAAGCTATAACCCATGCCTAATATTCATAACAACTCTAGGTTGCGACCGAAAGGATGCCTAGAGATAGAGTCATCAGATCAATACCCGGACTTATGGGCAACTGATCATCATTCCGACCCTCACAACGAGCAATTGATCGCGAGTACATTGAATGACAAGCACATCATTCAGAAACACAAGTGAAGTTGATCTCAAAGCTGGAGCTAGCTATGTAGCAGCGTGCAGTACAAGGCTAAATCCTACTAATCCTTTGATTCAACATTCTTATAAGCCTGATCATTTACCATTGCAAATAAACATATGAGGCGCCTACAACCCATCACGAGTATTGTAGATCAGATCACAACTCTGCGCAATGATGAAGAAAGAGTCAACTATTTTACTTCAGGTGAATCTTGATGTGTTCGCTTGGACTCGACCTCATGTATATATATATATGGACTCTCGCTAGCCATGAAGAAACCTGCATTAAAAGTCGACCCGAAGCATGTCTCGGTGAACAAAAACGATGCGACATGGATCCGGAGAAATCTGTTGCACTTAAAGAGGAGGCGAATCTGCTCAAAACCAGTGGGTTTCTCCATGATGCCCTCCAACCAAAGTGAGTATCCAATCCTTTACTTATAAGAAAAACGAACAGAGAGTGGAGGACATACATCAACTACTCAAATTTGCATGGGGTATGACAAAGCACGGCTTTCCACTTCCAATGATCGACCAACTGATGGACCTGACCATCAGACATGAGTTACTCACATCCATGAATGCAAACTCCAGAGAGAATCGGATACTAAAGCGTGTCCTAGACCAGGAATACAACTGTCTCATTATTGACCTGGGCCTATAGTGCTATGCTGAAATCCCTAAGTTCGAACTTGAGAACGCTTATGCTGCTTACCAAAGGACGATTAGCAGATCATTAAAAAATCATATATTTCGATCGATGAAAGTAGATGTGGTTAATATGCTCGTGAGATCATGGCTATCAAACGACCATATCGATGACTTGACAGAGGTATTCAGCGCTCTTCAAAAATGCAGGATCAAACTCAATCCTTCGAAATACTCTTTCACCATTACATCAGAGAGATTCTTTATTTTCATCATCAATTCTCATGGAATCAAGACTAATTTCTAGAAAATTCTGATGGTTAGAGACACTTATGTACCGAGGACAATCAAGCAGCTCTGATAGACCGCTTGAAGAGACCTTCCATTTTACCCAAACCTTTGGATCGCAAAGATTTATACATCAATTGGGCCATGTCAACACACGCTATAAGCGTCGCAATGCTATGTGAAGATAAACGAATCCAAAGACTAGTATATGATGAAGGCTGGCTATTGACAAGCTCACCCCGTTAACGTCTATGTCGACCAACCATTACGATAGGTCCAATGGAAACCTTAGATGTCTGAAAATTTACTCAAATGGAGTATCAAGCTAAGCCAATTTGATATCACTTATCTCCCTCGAAGAGCTCTCCATGGTCAAACATTATCATACTTCATATCTGAATCCACCACATCAGACGACTATCCAAAGAACAGTGGAGAACCGTCCAACCGATGGAGAATGTACACAGATGTAACTTCCAATAATCGGCTTTTTAACGTCGAAGTTGCGTAGATGACTACTGAGGACGATAAATCTACCACGCCCTCAAACTCAACTTCCCTGCAACAAATAACAAAGCTAAGTATGAAGCCTTGGCGCTCAAACTTGCAAGAAAACTAGGGGTGGAAACTTTGCATATATTATGTGATCATTGGTTAGTAGTATACCGAGTCAGGGAAGATTATTCAACTAGGGGGCAACATCTTGCTCCTTATCCTAGCTGGGTCCAAAAGCTACTTATCGACTTCGACTATTACACCATTACACACATCCTCGGAGAACAGATTGAAAACGCTAAGTCACTGGCCAAGCTAGCCAGTTCTGGGGATACGCGGCAAAAAGAATTTGTCCCAGTTGAAATGCTTATTATTCCAAGCATTGACATATGAAGATCAACTAGATCTTAGAGATAGATCTAGGAGAGGAGTCATGGATGACTCCTATCGAAGATTATCCATAATCGGGGATTCTTATTGAATAAACGAATAAGAAATGGCATATCCTCCACGAAGCATCACTACATGATTATGTCTGGATCGTTTGACTCCATCGATACAGAGCATTACTTTTGTATCCATCGATCCGAAACCCAATATTACGTATTCACCGATACGAAGCATACATTCCAACCCTTCGCATCGATTCAGGAGAGGATCGTTACGAAGGAGCATTCAAAAAAACAACCATCAAACATTGTTACAATGAATTTCACATCGGTTCAGGAGAGGATCGATACGGAATTCAATATAAGATGAACTGACAACGACTCGTGAACGTCAGTGAGAGTCAGATTAGCATATATGCATATATGTCGGACTAATCTTCAATATTCTAGATTTACAGGAGTTGGAAGCTCATTCGATAACGATTACAACAACAAACGGCTAATCACTAGCGTACAGCAATCAGTTGCAACAGTACAGGTTACAGCAGTTGACCGTCAACAGTGTACATTATCAAGAAGAGTGGTCGAAGATTACAGCTTTCATCGAAAAGACCGTAACTTTTCAAAATGTGGATTGCAGCATTTCAAAGCACATCATGTTCCCACAAGACGTACTTTGGGGGGCAAATGTTATCCCGCCTTTTGGCAAGGCCGAGATATCAAGGAATTGATCAGAAACCTAGAGTCGCTCGTTATGGACATCTAGTGCACATAGGTCTACCCTGGATATCGATGAATTTTGTCCGAGTCCGAATCGAGCTACAATTAATATGACATGACTAGAAAAGAAAAGGAGGCCAACGTTCCAAGTTTCACGTCAATCCAAGTTCATGTGATCAAGTTATGATGGATACAAGTTGAAGGGAAAAGCATGTTTTCGTATCCATCAGAAAGTCTCATTTCGTATCCATCAAGGAGCGTTGGTTCGTACCGATAAAGTTAGCCATGTCTCTAATCCTTCGATTTCGTATCGATGGACTTCGTATCCATCGATGGCCCTCATTTCGTATCCATCGATTTCGTATCGATCAGAATGGCCAGGTCCACGTACCAATGAACTTCGTACCGATTAGCCTTCAGCCAGAGAGACTTGTTTGAATCCATCAGTAAGTCGTCTACTTCGTAAAGATCACCTAACGTCAACTTCGCATCCATCAGAGATTCAATGCTTCGTATCCATCATGGGACCACGTTCGTACCCATGAGCAGGAGTTTGTTCGTATCTAGCGAGTCAACAAACTTGGATGACGTGTCATCCCTCGAAGCGAACGAGGCGAGATCTATGGAGTCGAAACGGTCAACACAGAGTGAAGACCGGATCGAAGCGAAGTGCGCGCGCCACATCATCTCAGGAACACGTGCAGTCATCGACACGAAGGGATGGAGTCGAAGCCATGGAGACGAACCAAACAGCCTTCGAGAAATTCCATTTCGTATCGACTGTATCTCCTGATCCACTGATCCAAATCCAATGAAACTTTCACAGAATCTTGCATATACACTAAGGAGTATCTCTGCCAAATTTTAGCTCGATTGGACATCATCTTGATCGATACGAAATGGATTCGTATCGATCACAGATCGAGGTGAAACTTCATGAGATTGGTCGCGTGGGCCCCCTCACGTGCCAGAACGAGTCTCCTGAAATTTGAGCGGAATCTCAGCCTCCTACGCCTATAAATAGAGCCCCAGAGCATACAGAAAAGGGATCTTGGATTCTGAAGCGTCCAGACTCTGCCGGATTAAGATTTGCATCCTACCTTTGCTGTCACTTTCGAATTCTAATCTGTAATCCGCTGTTGTTTGCTGTAATCGCTTGTAATCGTTGAAAGAGAATCAATAAATCATCAAAACTTCATAGTGGACGTAGGCAATACGCCGAACCACTCTAAATTGCTTGTCTGTGCATTTTACATTTCTGTTTGTTGGAGTTTTTGTTAGATAACCTCTGTTTTACATTTACAATCTTCATTTTATCTCTTCAAATAACTCTCGAAGAGTGTTGTGCCCATTTTTGGTACAAACAGTGTCATCTCAATCTGAGCCAACTTCAACGATCGACTCCCAGCCTATACCGGCTTATGATCTAGACCGACCACATCTATCTCCTATTAAGGAGCATCCTTCTGAAGCCGTTCAGATGACCCCGAGCCGAACCGAGGAAGGTACTCTGAACTAAATCCTTGTACATTTGGACTGGAGGATTTGTATGAAAGTGTATACTAACAAGCGTTTCTTTTCTTTGACCAGTGACTGAAGTTGCACCAGCTGCGCCTCCCGCATCCCAGGAATCATGCCAAGTGCTGGAGGCCATCATCTCTGAGGCGACCTCCGTTGTGACACTAGCGACGGTCGAAGTAACGCAGGGGAGCTCACTCTCTTTCGATGAATAGATGATAAACGAGCTCCTTGGCCGACAGAGTGATCCCTTTGCAGACTTACCAATCAGCCTGGGTGGATTCTCGTCTACTTCTGATATTTCAACTCAGACCACTACGGCACATAGTGAGGCCAGAGCACAACGAGAAGCTACTATGTTGGCTAAGATTGATGCTGAGATGGCGGCAGCTGTGCATGGTGGCAGCTTGGATGGCGGAGCAGTAGCGCAGGGTCCTACTCCCCTTATGATTATATCTCCCGGGGGCACGCTCGTTGATACTAGTGTGCCAGTCCCGCCCCCGGTTGTAGATCCAGTTCCTCCAACTCCTCCTGCGGGAAGCATTCCCATAGATTCCAGCTCGGAGGATGATGTTGACATCATGCCTTCGTCCGAGGGAAGCCTGCCTAAGGAGAAAGGCTCTAAACGAAAGATCACTGGTGGCTCCAGTAGTTCTTCGAAGAAGAAGAAGCTGAGGAGAAAGAAAGATTAGATAGACTTTTTTAGGCATGTGTTTTCCCTTTTTGTAGTCAAGAATTTCGTTATCTTTTTCTTTTTGTAGGCCGTGTATAGATGCGGGTTCGGCCCCTGCTACTAGGAATTTTTTGGAAAGGCTCGTGTATGAACCATTGCTTTTGATTAGTTGAAATAAAATTTTGTTTTATTGCTTCAACTTAAATTCCTTTTAGGCTTAAATGTTGTAGTGTTCGAACTTCAGTCTGATGCACTTGCATTATTTTAACGTTTAAGCATAGCTTGTTTTGTCTGCCAAGTCTGGAAATCTCGGACTTGAGTTGTGATCAGAGATTGAATCGGACTTGAACATCATGCAGTTTCGGGTAGTGATTAACACTTGAACCTGCCCCCCAGTTCCAGGGTGAAGTTATGGTGATCAGCTTGCGATCGCAATGAGTGAGGACCGGGCGGTCGAACTACACTCGTTTCCTTATGGATCATTTCATCCACACTCTGGGGATACAGATCATCTCGTGAGCGGTTGTTCACATTCTAGGAACTTAAGATTGACGTTAGTACTCCAACCCATATCCTGGGAAATTGGAGTTAGCGTCCGCATTCCGACTCGCACTCCGGGAGTTCGGAGTTGAACGTTTACTTTGTTTCGCACTCCGGGAATACGGAGTTGAATGTTTATACTCCGCTTCGTGCTCTGGGAATACAGAGTTGAATGTTTATACTCTGTTTCGCGCTCTGGGAATACAGAGTCGAATGTTTATACTCGGTTTCGCGCTCTGGGAATACGGAGTTGAATGTTTATACTCCATTTTCGCACTCCGGGAATAAGGAGTTGAATGTTTATACTCCGCTTCGCGCTCTGGGAATACGGAGTCGAATGTTTATACTCCGTTCTCGCACTCCGGGAATACGGAGTTGAATGTTTATACTCCGTTTTCGCACTCTGGGAATACGGAGTCGGTTATAGGATTGTTGTGTGCCAACCCTATTGGTGTAATGACTTGCCCCCGAGCTCGGGTTTTGCTTAGCGAGCGGCCGGTCGTATCACAACCACTCTCTATTTGAATAAGTCCCATTGCATGATGGGATTTAGCTCTCCGTGCATCGTGATGTCGTATATCGTATTTAATGAATCACAACTCTGGCTCGAAGAGATGGCATTTTATTGCTGAAATAAGAAAATGCGGCAAAGTCAGTTGCCTTATTACAGAATTCAAATTTCGAAATGCAGAAACAAATTGCTAAATGGAAAGATATAATGAAATAAATAAAGCCTGTCATGTGTAATAGCGACGGAGACTCTCGCTGTTCTAGGCCCTTAGCAAATCAAGACCGTCAACGGTCGATAGTTTGAATGTGCCATCTCCGAGTCTTCGTGTAATCACATATGGTCCTTCCCAATTTGGTTTCATGTGTGAAGGAACTGGATAGATTCTTTTGAGAACGAGGTCGCCGAGTTCAAAGGTTCAAGGTCGAACTTTGGTATTGTACAATCTGGCGACTCGACTTCGATATACGGCTGCTCTAAAATCAGCCTCTTCCCGCTTCTCATCCAGTAGATCCAAAGATTCAGCAAGCAATACAGCGTTTGTTTTCGGATCGTAGTAAGTCACGCGATGGGAAAACACTTCCGTCTCGACTGGAATAACGGCCTCTAAGCCATAAGATAGGGAAAACGGGGTGTGTCCGGTTGCGGTCTTGTGAGTCGTTCGATAAGCCCATAATACCATAGGAAGTTCATCAACCCATTTGCCCCCGGCCTTTTCCAGTCGTTTCTTTAGGATGGATTTTATAACTTTATTGACAGCTTCAACCTGTCCATTTGCCTGGGGATGTGTGACTGCCGAGAATTTTTTATAGATATGAAACCGTTGACAAAAATTCTTGAATTCTGCGCTTTCGAATTGGGCTCCGTTATCGGTGATGATGGTATGCGGGAGCCCAAATCGATAGATGATGTTGCGAACCACAAAATTTATCACTTTCTTTGTCGTAATGGTTGCAAGGGCTTCAGCTTCAGCCCACTTTGTAAAGTAGTCAACGGCGACGATGGCGTACTTCGCACCACCTTTTGCCAGAGGTAGAGCGCCGATGATGTCGATGCCCCACATCGCGAATGGCCAGGGACTGACCATTTGAGTTATCTCGGTAGGCGGGGCTCTTGGAATTCGGGAGTGTTTCTGGCACCTATCGCACTTTCTGGCATAGTTTGCTGCATCTCGGTTCACTGTCGGCCAGTAATACCCATATCGGAGTATCTTCTTAGCAAGAGCTTGCCCACCGGTGTGATCGCCACACGCTCCTTCGTGTACGTCATGTAACACTCGTTTGATTTCATCGTGTGTGATACATCGGAGGAGAGGAACAGAATAACCTCTTCTGTACATGACTCCATTCTGAATGACGAACCATGAAGCTTTTCGTAGAATTTGTCTTTTCTCATTTCTATGTTCGGGCAACGTCCCATTCTCAATGTAATTTCGATACGGAGTCATCCACGATTCCCTACTGGGAGCGGTTTTGAATATAAAATCCGTCTCTACTTGATCAATACTTGGGGAGGATAAAGTTTCAACAGGGACAAGTCCCATTTGCTGTGCTTCACCTGTGCTGGCTAACTTTACCAATGAATCGGCTTTTTGATTGCGTTCTCGAGGTATGTAATAAATGGCATAATAATCAAACTGATTCAGTACTTTCTGAACTTGAGCCAAGTAAGCAGCCAGCCTTCGATCTCTCGCTTGATATTCTCCCCGTACTTGACACACCACTAACTGTGAATCACAATAAATTTCCACAGCGATAATCCTCAAATCTCTGGCAAATTTTAGGCCGGTTAAGCGGGCCTCATATTCAGCTTCATTATTAGTTGCATGAAAATCGTAGTTCAAAGCGTAACATATAGATCGGCCTTCGGGCGTTTCAAGTACAACACCAGCGCCCGAACACTGGTCGTTTGATGCACCGTCAGTATACAACTTCCATATGTATTCGGGGGATTTACTGGTTTCGGGCAAGTCCTCTGGAACGGTAAATTCGGCTATGAAATCTTCCAGGACTTGTCCTTGAATGGCTCTCCGCGGAGCATAAGTGATATCAAATTGGCTTAGTTCAATGTTACATTTTTCTAACCTACCAGACGTCTCAGGCCGCGTGAGGACCTGTCGTAACGGCTGATCGGTATACACAGTAAGAGGATGAGCTTGGAAGTAAGGGCGGAGCTTTCTTGAGGCAATGACTAGCCAATAAGTCAGTTTCTCCAGTCTTGGGTAATTTCTTTCAGCTCCTATTAGCCGTTTACTAACATAGTAGACCGGTTTCTACAGTTTGTCTTCCTCCCGAACTAAAGCGGCACTGATAGCATGCTCCGATACTGCTAGATAAAGGTACAATTGCTCGTGGTCGACTGGTTTTGACAAGATCGGAGGCGTGGAAAGATGTTGAATCAGCGATTGGAACGCGCCTTCACATTCCATGGTCCATTCAAAGTTTCGTTTTCCTTTCCGGATCAGATCAAAGAAAGGAATGCATTTATCGGTGGACTTTGAGATGAACCTGCTCAATGCTGCTACTTTCCCGTTTAGGCTCTGGACTTGCTTTATGGTTCTTGGGGTTTGCAGGTTCCTTATTGCCCAGATCTTTTCGGGGTTCGCTTCTATCCCTCGAGCGTTGACAATGAACCTGAGGAACTTTCTAGATGCAACGCCGAAGTGGCACTTTAATAGGTTAAGCTTCATTCCATATTCTCGAAGGATGCGGAACATCGAATCTAAATCTCTGACGTGATCCGTGGAGAATCGAGATTTCACTAGCATGTCATCCACATAAACCTCCATGGTCTTCCCGATCTGGTTGGCGAACATCATGTTGACCAAGCGTTGGTATGTTGCTCCAGCGTTCTTTAGACCGAATGGCATGACTTTGTAATAGTAGAGTCCTAGATCGGTTACGAAGCTAGTATGCTCTTGATCAGGCAAATGCATAGGTATTTGATTGTAGCCAAAATAAGCATCCATAAAAGATAGTAATTCGTGCCCAGCCGTCGAATCTACAAGATGGTCAATTCGAGGAAGTTGAAAGCTATCTTTCGGGCAAGCTTTGTTTAAGTCAGAGTAATCGACGCAAGTTCTCCATTTCCCGTTCGGCTTTCGAACCAGTACGGTGTTGGACACCCATTCTGGATATAAGGCATCTCGAAACCCATTTGATTGTAACTTATCAACCTCCTCTTTAAGGGCGGCAGATCTCTCTGGATCCATACCGCGCCTTTTCTGCTTGACCGGGACATATCGCGGATCAATATTCAGAGAGTGACTTGCAATGTCCGGTGAGATCCCGCACATGTCAGAGTGTGTCTAGGCGAAGACGTCGAGATTTTCCCGGAGAAATTCAACCAATTCCTGTTGTGTTTGTTTGCCCAGTTGAGACCCGACTTTTAGCATCCTTGAATCATCATCCTCACTAATTGGGACGTCCACAGTCAGTTTGGCCGGAGAAGCTTGATTCTCCTTAGATTCGTCTTTATCTTCATTGTCCCTAGGGTCAAGGTCTTTCTGGAATTGGTTGTGGTGCCCGGGCCGAGGCCCAGGCACCAATTGTCAATCGTCAATAGAACGGACGTAGAGAGACTCCTCTACGCCCTTTCCCTTCTCCTTTCGCTGCGCCTCACGCAGCTCAGCAACATAGCAGGCCCTCCCCGTTGCCTGATCTCCTTGGATGACTCCAATCCCGCGATCGGTGGAGAACTTCAGAGTCAAACACCATGGGGCAATGGCTGCCCTAAACTCAGCAAGGGCCGGTCGGCCCAAAAATGCGTTATAAGGTGAATCAATCTCTAAAACAACAAACCGTAACATCCGGACTCTTCGGCGTTATCCAACTCCCAATTCCACCGGTAGTTCTGTTATCCCGATGGGTATTGTAGCACTCCCGTTAAAACCGTGTATCCGGGATCTGCAGGGTTTCAAATCCTTTGCTTCCATTTTCATTAAATCGTAAGCTCGCTTAAGTAAGATGTTTACAGAGCTCCCACTGTCAACCAGGATCCTTTTCACCCAAGCAGGACCTACCTGGGCAGATATGACTAGTGGGTCGATTGTAGGGGCTTCGACCTTATCAGCGTCTCGGCTCCTGAATACGATATCATCAGACATTATCTTCTGCTGTTTAGCCGGAGTTCCATCTTCACAATTACTGCAACATTCGAAGTCTGCATGCCTGATCGAACTGGCATACGACTCCATTTCCCCCCAGCTTCTGTCTGCTGGGTGGGGACCACCACTTATCGTGTTGATAACTAGCCTTTCGCCCGTACGAGCGGGTTCTTCCTGCCTTTCTGGATTCTGTGAACGGTTTTGATTCGAAGGGCCCGCTCCACCAGACTGTGGCGCCCACACAACTGATCTAGTTTCCTCTCTCTGATCAACTTCTCGATGAGGTCCTATAAATGTCGACACTCATTGGTATTGTGACCGTAGCTTTCGTGGAATCTACAGAACTTTCCTGTTTGAACCTGCCTCTCCGATAAGGGTTTCGGAGCAGGCTTCTTATACTGTACCGTGTTGCAAGTCTGTAAGTCTACGTTCTCTAGTGACGTGTTCAGCGGCGTGTAGTTGTCAAACATTGGAGCTCTACGTCTTGGACCTCGGTTCTGATCTCTTTTTTTATCCTGGCCATTGTTGCCTCTCGGCTGGGTTTGTTTGTTCTGTATGTTCAACTGAACTTTTCTGGAACTCTCACCGGACTGCTTAACTGCTACATTACTCTGTATTCCCTCACTACTGGGCCTCACATCGTCCTGCTTCCTAGACTGTTTCGCGTCCTCTTGCCGTAAGAACTGAGCGGCTTTGGAGTAGAAACGGTCCAACGACGCGGGCGGTTTCCCGGCTAACCAATTTCCAAATTCAGAATCGGGATCGATCCCTTTGGTTAATGCCATCAAGATCGAGTTATCGTTGGGATTACTAATTTCAACACATGCTGCGTGGAACCTCTCTAAATAATGCCTGAGCGACTCTCCATGAGCTTGGGTAACACTAGACAGGGTGTTAACATCTTTCGGTCTAGCAACATGCATACGAAACTTCTCTACAAACCTTTTAGCCAGTTGATCAAACGAAGAGATAGATCTAGGTGGCAACCTTGTAAACCACATTGTTGCGATTCCCCCCAGAGAGATGGGGAAACTTCGACACTTCACTGCATCGTCAGCCCTTGTAGCACTCATTGACCATTCATATTTCAAAATATGTTGATTGGGGTCACTATTTTCTTCATACATTGGGAGAGTTGGCATTCTGAATCGACGAGGGGGTTCAGCATATAATATCTCGTCTGTAAAAGGGGTATGACTACGGGAGATTCCCCAATCGTCATTAGTGAGCCCCTGACTCTCGCGAATCATCTGACAAATCATGGTTGAAATATCTGACACTGGCACATTCTGGGCATGCTGAGCTAAGGTGTGGTCGGGTTCCACAGTGTGAGTTTGGAACGGGCGATGTCGACGGTCCGTATTTCGCCTCCTTGGCTCAGCGTCTTCTGGGACATATGGTTCAGGAGTATGTCCACGCTGTTGATTGTTCGGCTCTGGCAGATTCCGGGTATCAACCCTCGTTTCTACCACGGCGGTTGTAGCACGGTTGTCCGTGGTATACTGTGGATCAGTGCCTCCTCGTGTTGAGGGTCCTGTTTGGAAGCTGGTCGACGGCCCTATCCTTAATTGTCCAACGGTCAAGGCGGGTTGATATCCAGTAGTTTGAGCGTGACTCCCCTCTAGCTGGGGACGGGTAGACCTGTGGTGATAGTCAGACGAGGCGGAACTTTCAGTAGACGCACGGGAAACATCATCCCTCCTGGACCTTCTGCGGCTTTGGCGGTTTAGTTGGTTGGTCAATTCCACATTGGCGTGCAACTGTTCAGCCAACTGTTGCCGGCTTTGGGTCAGTTCTTGGAGCAACACTTGGAACTCTTGTCTGGTGACTGAACCTGACGGATCTGAGTGAGCAGTGTTGTCTTGATTGGATGGTGGCTGCTGTACAGGATTCTGTCTATCCCGACCGTCTTGATCAGCAGCTGTAGCGGCAGTTCTTGTACTAACCATTTTCAGTGGTCGAGTCCTTTCCTAGACTTTACGCAAATCTGAATAGAATGGAAGGATTTCGGATTAGATATCTGGATCTTCCTCTTGGATTTATGCAATCCGGTATCGATGGTAGATCCAAGGAGCAGGAGAAAAAGCTGGTTTTCTCAGTGAAAGCACCAAAGTGTTTGTACCAAAAATGGGCACAACACTCTTCGGAAGTTATTTGAAAAGATAAAATGAAGAATGTAAATGTAAAACAGAGATTATCTAACAAAAACTCCAACAAACAGAAATGTAAAATGCAAAGACAGGCAATTTAGAATGGTTCGGCGTGTTGCCTACGTCCACTATGAAGTTTTGATGATTTTATTGATTCTCTTTCAATGATTACAAGCAATTACAGCGAACAACAGTGAATTACAGTTTAGAATTCGAATTCAATAGCAAGAGTGGGATGCAAGTCTCAATCCAGCAGAGTCTGGGCACTTGAGAATCAAAAAGTCCCTCTTCTGTAGGCTCTGGGCTCTATTTATAGGCGTAGGAGGCTTAGATTTCGTTCAAACTTCGGGAGACTCGGTCTGGCACGTGAGGGGGCCCACGCGACCAACCTCAGGAAGTTTTGCCTCGATCTATGATCGATACGAATCCATATCGTATCGATCAAACTGATGTCCAATCGAGCTGAAATTTTGCAGAGACATTCCTTTTTGTGTATGCAAGCTCCTATGAAAATTTCGTTGCACTTGGATCAGTGGATCACGAGATATGGTCGATACGAAGTGAGATTTCTCGAAGGCTGTTTGGTTCGTCTCCATGGTTTCGACTCGATCCCTTCGTGTCGATGACTGCACGTGTTCCTAGGATGATGTGGCACGCGCGCTTCGCATCGATCCGGTCTTTACTCCGTGTTGACTGCTTCGACTCCATATATCTCGCCTCGTTTTCTTCGAGGGATGACACGTCACCCAAGCTAGTTGACCCGATGGATTCGAATAGGACCTCATCCATGGATTCGAACAACAGTCATTGATGGATACGAACAAGTCTCTCTGGCTGAAGGTCGATCGATACGAAGTTTATCGACGCGTGGACTTAGCCATCCTAATCGACACGAGACCGATGGATACGTAACGAGGATCACTGATGGATACGAAATCCATCGATACGAACTCGATGGACTAACTCCATCGATACGAACAAATACTCCTTGATGGATACGAAATGGGACCCGCTGATGGATACGAAAACACTTTTTTCCTTTCACCTTGCATCCATCATAACTTGATCATATGAACCCGGATTGACCTGAAATTTGGGGCGTTGGCTCTCTTTGCTTTTCTGGTCATGCCCTATCAACTGTAGCTTCATCCGGACTCGGACAAAATTCATCGATATCCATGACGAGTGACACTCGGTTTTCAACCAATCTCTTGGTACTGGCCTTGCCAAAAGACGGGATAACACATTGTTTTTTAGTTTGCCGAGCCAAAAGCAAGTCTTTCCATGAGGTGGTTAGGCTAGGGGTATGGATTCAATTGGGCTAGATGATAGGAGATTTCCATGCATGTTTTCACTTCTGCTTATGATTTGGACCTCCGCCCGACTTTCATTTTCTTGCACAGGAAATATGTCTTTTGGACGTGAGCTTCATTCCAAGTTTGCTGCTTCACAACCTGCCGGGGCTGGTCCTTCTTCTTCTGACGCTCCAGCCAGTCCTCCCAGGCAACCTAGTTCTGCTTACTCTTTGGTGGAATGCTATGCTCCTAATCAACCGCTAGTTAGGCTTTTGGAGTGTTATCCCAGCGTGTTGACGATAGAGAAGCTGAACTCTATAGCTACTACATTTGGGATAGATCGCCGGGACATGATATTACTTGGTCCAGATGATAAAGCATGTTTTCCCCCAAGTGGGTATATGGCATATAGCAAGTATCATTGTATGTGCGGCGCGATTCCTCCGCTTACCAACTGGATTGCTAGCTTTGTGATCTATTTGAAGGTCGCCCCCATGCAACTTCAGCCGAATTCTTATGCTCTCCTGACATGTTTATACCTGATATTCATGAAGCGGTATCAGAGACCCCCCACCCATAGAGAGATCAGATATCCGTAAAACGTGAGTAGTTATTGGAAGGGGAGTCCTTTTATCAGTTTAGAATCCGCCCACAAATTCAAACCCGTCCTGAATCTATATTCTAAGTTTAGTAAGTTCAAGAGGGAATATTTCTTTATACGCGACCATACCGTGGCCCAACATGCTTTTACTTATGGCTGTAAGTTATTGTATTATCTTTTCTAAGCTTTCTGTCGACTTGGCTTCTTATTACTCCATAATTTTCAGGTTGTGTGAAGGCGGCGGAGGATGACGGCATGAAAAAGATGACCAAGAAAATATTGGCTATCCCAGAGGCTGAGCGGGAAGCGTCATTCATACTCCGTGATGCAGCCCTCCGATTCTACAACTTTATCACCCCCAAACAGTCCATGTACAAGGTTAGGCCAAGTTTGGCTGAGAGAGCAGTGGGAGGCGGAGGAGACGGGGGTGATGGAGACAAAGGCAAGGGCCCATATGAGGAGGGTGGTGTGGATGAAGCTTTGAAGAAACTGAGACACAAGAAGAGCATAATTCGTCCTCCTCGCTTGGGGAAATCTCTGTGTTTCTAGATACTCCTTCCCCTAGCGACGAGGGAGGTTCTCATTTGGGAGGAGAAAGTAAAGAGGAGGAAGGATCGGAGAGTGACTCCGAAGCAACGGAAGGGGATGTTCATGTATCTCCAGGCGTGGATATTATAAGCAGCGAGGGCTTAAGTTGTGCGAGAATGGCCCGAGCAGTTGGAACAATCTGAGTCGGTCCCAAGGCCGACTCATGTTGCCGATTTTTCCCAGGAGAACGTGGCTTTGGGTGATTTAGGTAGAATACTGCCTCTTCCAGTACAAGGTGGAGTGCGAATTGGCGAGGAGTTCGGGCTTTCTCCAGGTACTTTCGATTACTGTATGGATTTTGAGATACTTCATGAAAACTTTTTGTTTTTCGATGGGTCCCAGCCTCCTCCTGCCCCTCAATCCAATGAAGTCCGGTTGCCGTGTGTTTTCCTTCCTTCGAGTGGAGTCCCATCCCAGTGTATTCCTTACTTGAGTGATTCATGATTGATCATCCATCGATCCCGCTGATTAAATTCGGCGTAGGCGATGAAAATCAAAGCCTAATTCGCTCCTGAGGAAGCCTCCTGACTCCCTTCATTCTGACTCCTTTCAGTCCTTTGTCTTCTTGTCGATTTCCTTGCCATAACTTCCCAAGAATTCGAGTTCCTAAGCCTTTAAATCCAAAGACCAATCTTTAGAATCCCTGAGTACTAGCTCTCTCAATGAAAGCACCAAAATGTTAGCGCCAAAATTGGTCACTAACACCCAAACGTCGTTGAAAGCACCAAATTGCAGTTACAGATCACAAACAGAATGTATGTAGAGAGTAATAATGTGAAGAGCAGTAAAAATTAAAAAGAAAGCAGTAAGAATAGAAGATTTATAGTGGTTCGGGTGACTCCGGCCTACGTCCACTCCAGAAATTTCCTTTTTTATTGATATTAGAATCAATTACCGTTACAATCCAGAGTTTTTAAAATAATAATGGCAGAGTAGCCTTAGTGTAGAAGATGAAGGGAGACAAAATGAAGATCCCTTTTCTGCAGCCCCACATGCTATATTTATAGGCAAAGCCGGGTAACCAGGCTTTCTGAGTGACCCAGGGACCGTTAGATCCATAGCCAATCCAAAATCTGTAGCCTTGACCAACTCCCTATCCAAATGTCGTCGACCCAGGAAAACCACCAAGGAAACTCGAAGTAACGAGGCTTCTGGCTCGAAGTAAGGCCTTGCCGACCCACACTCCTGTTGTCGATCAAGAACCCACGAAGCCGACCCGGGGAAACGCGTTCAGGGACTCGAAGCCACTCGCCTCTACATAGCCGACCCACATTCCAACTACGCCGAGCCACATCCCACGAAGTTGACCCGAAGCAACAACTACTTGGACACGAGGCTACCGAGCGATGTCCTATGCCGACCCACTTTATATCCCACTGAGCTACCGAGCGACAACCCGAAGCGAAGGACCTTAGGACTTGAAGCAACCGAACGCCATTCCATACTGAGCCCGTTCCTTCCATTCCTACCGAGCCACAACTACAATGCCGACCTGAAGCAGGAGACTTAATAACTTGAAGTAACCGAGCTGCACCTTCATGCCGACCTACTCTCTCAACTAAACGAACGAGCCATGTCCACGAACGAGCCACAACGATGAACCACCTTGCCGAGCTACCCTGAACGAACCACAATGCCGAGCCACCTTACCGAGCCACTCTGAACAAACCACAACGCCGAGCCACCAACACGGCCGAGCCACCTATGCCAAACCACCAAAACGGTCGAGCCACCTATGCCGAACCACTTCCTTTGCCGAACCACTTACACGGCCGAGCCACTTATGCCGAACCACCTTCCATGCCTATCGAACGACCTCGACTCAAAGTATTCCTCCAAAAGACTTGAAGTTCAACTCCATACGACTTGAAGCGAGTCCAAGGTGAGTCGAGACTCGTCGAAACCAAAGCTTCACGTATTCAATAGCCCTCGTCCATCGACCATGCCGAATCCCAGCTATTTAACCATGTTTGCTATTCATGATTGATCATCCATTGATCCAGTTGATTAAATTCGTCATAAACCAGCTTCGACAAACGAGAAGTTAATTTAGTTAAATCTGCATGTCCATTGCCTTTCCAAAAGGTGGGTTAACATCCTTACTTGGGTGAGACCCCGGCTCGGCCATGTGATCCAGTCTACCATAAGGGTTTGTAGTAGCTTGAAGTGTCCAAGTGTCTTGAGCATTTTGTATTTTTTATGCTTTCTCGCTTTCTTGGATCTAATGTTGTTGCCCATATTCTAGGGAAAAGGAGAAATCCAAGAAGGAATGAAGTGTCTAGGCAGCTTGAGCAGTTCAAACGGATGAAAATGGCTTCCGTTTCTTCCAAGATGACTTTTCAGGAGGAAAAACCTTTGCAAGAGAATATTAGGGAGACCCCGTCAGGCCCGGATAAGGGAGAGAGCCGTGAGTTGTCCTAGAAACATGCGAGGTCCTCGGATAAGGTAGCCACCTCCCCTGGTTCCTAAACTTCCTTCCGTCGTCGCTGTCACTATCTGATGGGTTCTGAAGTGCACGAAGTGCCAGATGTGTTGGGAGAGGGCAATGTTGATCCTTTTTTCTCCAATTATCAACAGCCGATGCGGAATCCCTTTGAGAGTCATCCTGATATAAATCCCGACTATGCGAGTCGTCGTATGGCAGATCCTGACACCGGGTTCCTTTTACCTCGAAATCCCTTGGTTTGGATCCTAGATGAGGCGAAGACTCTTGATTTTGCTAACTTGACAACGAGGATGGTCCATATTACAGATGAGACAAGAAACATTTCTGATTATCAGTCCCATTTGGCCAAAGCTAGTGAAGAAGTTGGGAGCGCCAATGTGCGGTTGCATCTAGAGATGGAGGACCTTCGCAAGGCGCTCAGGGAGAAAGAGGCTAAGTTAGAGGAAGTCGAAGCATCCCGCGCCGCTGAGATAACGAAGGCCAAGGAAGAGGCAAGGAAAGAGGCTGCAGACCTATGCAAGACATAGATTGACATGGCTATCGGTTCAGTGGATGAGGCTCGGCAGAAGGATCTGGAGCAAATCCACTCCCTTAAGGGCAAAGTGAAGAAATCAGAAGAGGCCTTAGCTAAGCTGAATGAGTCTCGGGGAAAGTGGCAAAAGGAGAAGGACTCATATCAGGCTGAGATAGACAGTTGAAGGTGGAGCATGCTCAGTTGAGGAGATATAAGGAGTAGTACATGAATAAGGTGCTGGCCCTCCAAACTGAAGTCGATAAATCCAGCGATTTTTGTGACACAGTCAACCAGATGCTAAAGGATACTTATTGCATGTTCTGGAAACACAAAAACCTTCAGTGGATGGATGACTACCCTCAGGTGATGGCAGGAATCCATGCTTGGCTTATTGAGGAGACCAAGGCCATAGTCGCGCAGGAAGAAGGGGTTGTGTACGACATTGGGATGGTGAACAGCCAGTTCACAGTGGAGGAGACCAAAGCCATTGCCAAGGGGTATGAGCTGCTGGTTGAGGATGAGGATGATGAGGATGGCTCGGATCTCGAGGGGCTTGGTGATCCACGTCACGTCACTGCAGGTATCTCGTCCTTTTACTTTAGCTCTGCCATTACCTAATCTGGATTGCAAAACTTATGATTATTTATACTTGCATTGTGCAGGGATGTCTTCGGGACAAGTTGGGTCTTCGTGTAAGGAAGGTGAGTCTCTTGAGCAATCCGAGTTCTCGAAGGACATGGCTGGAGGGAGTGGGCCGAGCGGCAAGGATGTCCCCCCTTCTTAGTCGAGGTGATTTCACTTTCCCTTTTCTACATGTATTTTTGGAGGATGTATGGACGTTCTGCATATGTATATAAATATAAGCGATAAGCTTTGTATGAGAAAAAATTTAACGTTGTACGGTTCAACTTCTGTTTTTTGTATGTTTATCTGGGATGACTTTTGTGATGCGTGCTTTTTATAGCCTGCTCTGTCTATTTGTGAACTGTCTATGACTTAGTTAATTGTTATAGTGTTTAGAGACGCAGAGAACCATAAAAGCATTATTATATTCAAGGTTGACCACGAATGATAACTACTTGGGTTAATGCCCATGTCATGAGTATTATGCGATTTATCATTGCCGGCGTGTGTAATGCTGATCGTCAAGTGCGAACTACCCCTGGCTGCAGCCACACCTTAATCGCGAGGTTTATAATCGGTTCGCAGTTGCCGGCAAGCCGAACGCCAACGATGAACTGCATAGGCTATAAATTGTGCCTAATTTGTGGCTTATGATCGGTTCATCATTCCCGGCTTGGGGGTGCCAATCGTCGGTAGTGAATTTCCAAGGCTTGTTTTGTGACCTTAATCGTGGCTATCTTACTTTCACTGCTGTCGGCGAGTGTCTGCGATTGCTCACAGTAGGAATGGTCATCAGATAAAATAATTAAACGAAAGAACATTTAAATAAGATAATTAATGCGAGACACCAGATTTTTATAGTAGTTCGGCTGAAATATGCCTACGTCCACTATCTTTCTTTTATTTCTTTAGTACATGTTTCTTTATAACTTATGAGAAGTAGTGGTGGAGACGTTGGAGATTCCATGCTTTCCCAAACACCTCTCCATCTACCATTGACAAGATGTACGCTCCATTATGAAGATCCTTATGAATAACAAACGGCCCCTCCCAAATTGGATCTAGTGCTCCGGGTCATGGGAAGACTTGTTTGAGTACCAAGTCTCCTTCTTGCAGCGTTCGAGGCTTCACCTTAGAGTTGTACTGTATTGCCACCTTCTGCCAATGGGCGGCGGCTTTAAGGTCGGCGTCGTTTCTTTTTTCCTCGATCAGGGCAAGTGACATGTTCAAGAGCTCCTCGTTTTCTTTCGGATTGTAATGTATCCTACGGTGCGAGGGGACGACTGTTTCGACGGGGAGCATGACCTCAGTTTCGTGTGCCAATGCGAATGGCGTGTGCCCTGTCACGGTCTTATAAGAAGTTCGGTAGACCCATAAAGCAGTAGGCAATTCATCGACCCATGCCCCCTTGGACTTTTCTAGCTTCTTCTTGATTAGTGTCTTCAACATCTTGTTCACTACTTCGACTTGTCCATTTGCCTGGGGTATGCTACAGCTGAAAAGCTTCGGGAAATCCCATGTTCATGGCACCTATTGGAGAATTCTTCACTATCGAATTGAAGTCCGTTATCCGATATGATTTTATGCGGCACCCCATACCTGCACAGGATGTTACGTATTAGGAAGTTTATCACTTTGGTAGATGAAATTTTGTTTAAAGGCTCCGCTTCCACCCATTTGGTGAAATAATCCACTACCACTATAGCGTATTTTGCTCCTCCTCGACCCATGGGGAGTTCCTCGACCAGATCAATTTCGTCGATGGAAAAGGACCAGGGGCTGACCATCTGGATTAAACCAGTAGGTGGCAATCTCTAGATTTTGGCAAATCTTTGGCATTTGTAGCATTTCCTAGCAAACTCGACCGCGTCCTTGTTTAGTGTGGGCCAAAAGTATCCATAACGCAGGATCTTTCTGGCTAGAGTTTGCCCTCTAGTGTGGTCGCCGCAATTTCCTTGATGTATGTTGTTAAGTATATCTTTTGCTTCGTTTTCGGCGACACACCTTAGTAGCGGGTTGGAAAAGCCGCGATCGTACAACATGGTATTCTGGATGGTGTAGCGGGATGCCCTCCTCAAGATTCTCCTGACTTCGTTTCGATCTGCTGGTAAGGTTCCTTCTTGAAAGTACCTGACGATGGGGGTCATCCATGTCTCCTCCTTGTCTGTGATCGGTGTGATTTGCAGACACTCGAAACTCGGTGTGGATTGTCTTATGACGGGTGTTGCCCTGGGCATTGGCTCGGTTCTTATTCTATCCCATTTAGCGAGGGCATCTGCCTCTTGATTTTCCCCTCACGGGATGTGTTTTATTACATAGTAGTCTAGCTCATCAAGGAGGGTTTTGACCTTTTTGAGGTAGGACGCAAGCTTTTGTCCGCGAGTCTGGAATTCTCCAAGGATATGGTTTGTGAATCGCTGTGCAAACATATCGTTTAACTCCTATTTCTTTAATAATTTCTAAGTCGGCTATTATTGCCTCGTACTCAGCTTCGTTATTGGTTGTAGCGAACTCTAGTCTCAGTGCATAGCTTAATTTACTTCCTTGGGGTGAGACTATTATGACACCTGCCCCCGAGCCGAGCTCGTTCGATGCTCCATCAACGAACATATTCCATTTGACAATTTCCTCAATCCCTGCCGCAGCCTCCTCGTCTCGCACTGTGAACTCAGCTATGAAATTAAGCAAGGCTTGTCCCTTAATTGCGGTGCGCGGGTGGTAGGTAATGTCATACTGGCTTAACTCAATGCACCATTTTAACAGTCGCCCTGACGAGTCCGGTTTATGTAGGACTTGCCTCAAAGTTTGATCCATTAGAACTCTAATGGAGTGCGATTGAAAGTAGTGTCGTAATTTTCTGGATGTTATCAACAAACAGTAAGCCAATTTTTCGATCTTTGGGTATCTAGCTTCGGCCTCCATGAATCTTTTGCTAATGAAATATGCCGATCTTTAGATATGATCATCTTCTCGTACTAATGCGGCACTTAGTGCGTGGGAGGATACAACTAGGTATAGGTAAAGGCTTTCTCCATTTATCGGAGTGGAGAGTACTGGATGCTTCTGTAGGTGTTCTAGCAGACTCCGAAAGGCTGAGTAGCATTCTTCGGTCCATTCAAATTTTTCTTTGTCCTTTTTGAGGGCTTCAAAGAACAGGAGACACTTGTCCATGGCCTTGGATATAAACCTGCTCAGAGCAGCTACCTTCCCATTTAGGCTCTGCATTTCCCTCCGCATGGCTGGAATTTTGACGTCTTTCAAAGCTTGTACCTTTTCAGGATTCACCTCTATTCCACTAGCATGCAGAATGAAACCTAAGAATTTACCCGAAAATACGCCAAACGAGCATTTCAGAGGATTCAGCTTCATTTGGTATTTGTGTAATATTTGGAACATCTCGTGTAGGTGGCTCAAATGATCCGTTGCTCTTCTTGATTTGACAAGCATTAAATCGACATAGACTTCCATGGAGAGACCAATTTGCTGCTCAAACATCTTATTAACTAGACGTTGATAGGTAGCGCCGGCGTTCTTAAGCCCGAAGGGCATGACCTTGTAGCAATATAGGCCTAGATCCATAATGAAGCTAGTATTTTCTTGATCCGGCACATGCATGGGGATCTGGTTGTATCCTGAATATGCATCCATGAATGACAATAACTCATGTCATGCGGTTCCGTCTACCAGTTGGTCGATTCGGGGCAAAGGAAAACAATCTTTGGGGCAAGCATCATTGAGGTTGGAGAAGTCAATGTAGGTCCCCTATTTTCCATTAAGCTTTCACTCTAAAACCATGTTGGAGATCCATTTCGGGTAAATGGCTTCGCAGATAAAGCCGTTGGCGAGCAGGTTTTTCACCTCTTCGTTAAGAGCGGTCGATCATTTTATCCCCAGGCTTCTTTTCTTTTGTTTGATCGGGATCTTGGCTAGGTCAATATTGAGGGAATGACAAGCTACCTCTGGGGATATTCCCACCATGTCTTCGTGGGTCCATGCGAATACATCCAAGTTCTTGTGTAGAAATCCTATCAGCTGGATTTTTAGGTTCTGGTTCAACTAAGAACCTATTTTTAAAAGCCTTGTTTTGTCGTGTTCGTCTACCATCACATGTTCCATAGCCTCTACGGGCTCAGCCTTGACCTTCTCATCTCTATCTCTGAGGTTAAATCGTTAATAGGGTCACTAGTATATTCGAGAGGAGGAGCCTTCTTTGATTGCTATGCTTTTGCAGTTTTGGCATAGAGGGCGACCCCTACGCTCTTACCTTTTTCCTTCCTTTTGTTTTGGCGGAGTTCTATCATGTAGCAATCGCGGGCTGCGTCTTGGTCACCTCCTACCTTTCCTATTCCGTTATCAGTTGAGAATTTCATCTTCGGGCACCATGGGGCCAAGACTATCTGGAAATCTGACAATGCATGCCTCCCTAAAAATGCGTTGTAAGCAGAGTGTCCATCTACCAACACGAATGTTTGCTTTCGGACGATGGAATGGGGGTGACTTCCCAGCTCAACAAACAAGTCTAACTATCCAAGTGGCATCGTGGCCTCCCCCATGAACCCATGTAAGGGCTTATTGCATGGGGATACATCTTTCATTGATAACTTCATTTTATTGTAGGCATGTTTGAACAAAATATTCACTGAGCTTTTTGTATCAACTAAGATGCGGAACACCTCTACCGGGCCGATTCAGGTGGAGATAACCATGGGATCGGTATGCGGATACTGCTTTCCAACCAAATCTTCATCGCTGAAGATTATGTTGGACCTTTCTCTCCATTTTGCGAAGCGTCCCTCAGTAATGGAATGAATATATCCTTCCCTTTCTTTCAAAGACTTTCTGTACCTCTCCATCTCGGCCCAACTTCCGTCGGCCACATGCAGGCCTCCGGATATGGTTTGGACAACTATCTTCTCCTAGTTGGAGTGGCTTGTTCCTACTCCTTCTTTGTTGTTTCCTTGCGGGTGCAGCCCAGGTCCCTCGTGGACTGGAGCAGAAGAGTTGTGTCTTTGTTGCACGTATTGTTCCAGTTTCTTTTTTAGGATGTACTCCTCAATGAGATCCCGCAAATGCTGACATTCTTCGGTGTTATGCCCGTGAGACTAGTGGAAGCGACAATATTTTCCTGTTCTAATTGCAGCTTCTGATTCTTTTTATATGGAGGGCATTTGTATTTTAATTCGTGTTGAGTAGCCAGGTAAATGTTCTCCACGGTGTCATTCAAAGGAGTGTATGAATCGAATCTCGGTCCAGGTGTGTATCATCACTTATTGCCCTTTTCAATTCCCGAGTTGCCTTGATGGCTACTTTTTCCTTCATTGTTTGGCTTACTCCCCTCTCCTTGGGGTGGGGCACTCATATTTCCTTGGAAGCTAGAACCCCCTATGGGTTGCTCGCTATGTTGGTGAGCCGCCGCGTCTTCCAATCTCTTGTATTTTGTGGCTTCATGAAAGAATTCTTGAAGAGTTAAAGGCTTTTCCTTCGTCAACCTTCTTGCAAGGTTTGAATCGAGGTGGACGCCTCCATATAGCGCCATCATTGTAAGCCTTTCATCCGCGTTTGGTACTGCTGTTGCGGCAGCATTGAAACGGGTAAGATATTTTTGTACTGGTTCTCCAGCTTTCTGTTTTACGTCTGACAAGGAATAAGCATCTCTGGGCTGTTCCACATGGATTCAAAATTGACTTCTGAATTTTTCCTTGAACATTTCCCTAGAGCTAATGGAGCCATGAGACAGGCAACAAAACCATGTGGTTGCTAAATCTGACAGGAACAGCAGAATACATTTACACAGCACACCCTCTGTTGCTCCATTCATGAGCATGTGATGGGTGTAGCGCTGCAAGTGGATGATTGGGTCGGATGTGCCTTTGTAGGGATTTATAGTGGGCATCTTCCATTCTCGAGGAGTGGTTGTCACTTCTATGTCCCTAGTGAAGGGACTAGAACCCTTGCCCCTATCCCTCTTTCGAGTTGTTCACGTTTGAGATATTCCCTGAAGAGGCGTGTCATCCTCTCCTCGGATTCTGGGGCAGCCCTAGGAGAAGTGGGGGCTTCCCTTTGATGGCGTTTGGAACCTTGGTTGAGGCTGGATTGGCGATGATTGGCTTGAAGCATGACAGGGTCAGCCACAGTTGGTCCTTTCCTGGTGCCCCTTGACTGGGCCTAGCTCTTGATGCTCTTTCAGGACCGCTTCGGGCTGAGTCCTGGCTCGGCTTTGAGTTCTTGTATCTTCTTGATTGAGCCCTACATTTGTAGGGGATCTGTTCCGTCTATGCGACTCTCCGGATTAAGACTCGCCTCGAGATTCAGTGTTGTGAGTGGATTCCTCCATGCCTCTCAAGGTGTCATGAGTTGGTCCACTAAAGCTTTTTGCTGGGCAGCGAAGCGGTCAGTCATCTCATTCACAACCCTATCTAAATCTTCTCGGGTGACAGCTGAGTCTGGAGGTTGAGAGTAGGTAGTTGAGTTTTCTTGATCTTCTTGGATGGGGTTGAGTGTATTGGCAATGGCCGCGCTCTTACCCTTGTCAGTGTTGTGCCTAGAGGGAGCCATGTTCTAATGTTTAGTTAAGGTTTGGAAGGATGGTGGACAGAAGAGTTCGGCTCTCCACGCGGCTCACTTTCAATGAAAGCACCAAAAATGTTTGCTCAAAAATTGGACAAACACCTCTAAATTTGATTTTTAGTTAAGTCTCATTCGATTTGATTGATTTTGGGTTTTTAAATGTTCCAACACGTAATGGAATGAATTTCAGCAAGTGTAGAGATAGTTCACAAATTCAAAGTTCGGAAAGTAAATAACACAGAGTTTTATAGTTGTTCAGCCCGAATGTGCCTACATCCACTTTCCATCTTATTATTCTCTCTTTAATTTGATTACAAGTACAAGATTATTCAAAAAGAGTAAAAACTTTAAGTAGCCGAAGTGATGGATTTTCAGCAGAGTTTTCTCTCTTTTTCTCCAAAAATCTGTCCCCGTTGTTGTTGAGAAGCTCCGGTATTTATAGAGTGGAGTTGTGAAGTGTTGTAAAAGCCCGATTTTCTGTACCCATTGAGCCGATAATAAACCACACATGTCCAACTCAAATTGCACGAATAAACAGATCTTTAAGGGGTGAAAAAGAAAATAAAGACAAAACAGAATCTCACATGAATGGAATAATATATAACATTGAACAATTATCTTTACAGCGGAAAACTTTTGAAATACATATATCAGAGTCTAACCTAAATTCAGCTTGGACAGTTATAAACATTTTTCCTTACAATTGCTGACAAACAACAAACAACTGCGCAAAGCGGATAATAGAATACGTCCATACATAGATGAATATCTCCAGCTCTCCTCTGGAAACTCCAACCATCTTCACTAAACTTGAAACTACTCGAATCTGACCCGAGTATTGAAAATACCCGGATCAGGCTTGATAAACCAGCATGAGAAACTCAAATATAAATGACAGTGTCATATATCAGCCTTTGAATAAAATCCTTTGGAAAGAAAAGTATCTCATAAGAACACGCCCATACATAAACACGGACGGGTTTTTACCTTATGATAACTAAATCGCTTTTATATATCAAAACATTTGATATTACTTCTAATGGCATATCTTTGAAAACATTTGCAAATAAACTTACTAATCTTAGCCGAAATTGTTACCATTATTAAATTCCGGATACTATGCTCTACAAACAAATCCGAAGGCACTTATTAGAGAATGGATTTCCATACAAATGACAAGGTAAGGGACTACCTTCCGACAGTACACCGCTAGAGGGATGCACCTAGGGTCCTGATACTGGGCGCTTAAACCAACACAAGACTAGCTTACCCATCACACTGGATAGTACCGAATATGTCATCACCCCGGTCGTTACCGACCATTAACGGGTACCCGATTCATACATTCACCACATACTTAGACATGTGCAGAGTAAATCTAGAAGGATGATGACATTTCCTAATTGGGAGCGACCCACTTAGCCTTGCTGCTTCTACCATGTTTCTGTCATTTCTTGGTGATGAGGCCTGAGGCTACGATTACCTTTTCACATATCACATCATCTTTGAATGCCACATTGCCATTTCCGTTGACTACTAATTGTCTTTCACAAAAATAAAACCCTTGAGCTCGTACGTCTCTAGGAGGGTGTTAAGCTAAGAGAAGTTGCCTTCCCCGCCACCATAGATGTATGTTTGTAAAAGCCAATGTACGTAATCTCAGAAAATGCACTGTTAGACATCCATCCATACAAGTTCGTTCTGGGACTTGAACGAAACCGAAGGTACTTTCCTCGGCCGTTACTAGGCGAGAAGTCCTTGTGTTTTTGAGGGTTTTCATAACAAAGAGACCACTGCTACAATATAGTGAATCGGGAGTTTATCCCCAATTAATCAACAAGTAGTCCCTCATTATTATTCGTCTCAATATCTCCATCTTCCAACATCTTCAATCTTCGAACACGTAAATTGGTTCGAAGTGGTTTTTGGATAGGAATCACCCAAATCCGACCCTGGTTCCTTCCAAGCCAATCATCGCTTTAAAAGATGCTAAGTTCATATGTGGATATCAATCATGAATCAATTACTTCATCTTTTATTTAAATCAAATATCTTTTTAGATATATTCGCTTCAGTTTATTCCATTTTCTTTTCAAGAGTATATGGAATCATTAAGCCTCATTTATTAAATCATTTGATTTATTTAAACCTTTCTTAAATCCTGGAATAATTCCAAATCATTTTCTCTTTTACTTAGGAAAACCTTTCCAAATCATTCATTAAATCTTAATCAAAGATTTCTTTCTTAACTTCAAATCATATTCTTGCAAATCGAAGATTTTCATAACAAAGCACTACTACCACCTTAAATATGGTAAATTTCACCTCCAGGGACTAGTGGCAAGTAATCCTACATCATGAAGATCTTTTCTTTTACCTTGGGAAAAACTTTAAATATGATCTTTTAGAGCATCCGGGCTTTACTTTCGATCTGTTCCAACCCTCGTCTAAAAGATAAAGTAAAGGTCAGGTAAACTCAGGGCACTGGTTGCTCCATTCCTAACCTTAGTTACACAACTTATTTTACCGTTTAGCTCTCACACGCGGGACAAATGTACTAGTCGTTTCCGCATACTTAATTTGTTATTATATTCAATATTCTTCAATTATAGTTTAAGTATTATAAACAATTCCTCTTAACCATTTATTCAAACTCTTATTAAAACTTCCAAATCATCTTTAAATTACTTAATTATTATTTTAAAATCATTCACAAAAGATTTAGGAAAGAATTGTTAAGTTTAAAACTACGTTTCAAAAGTTATTAAAAAGCGTTGCGAAAAGTGTTGCAAATATATTTTAAAAGCTATATTCTTCAAAACGACTTTTATATCATTTAGAAATCCATATTTTGAACTTAAATCTCTTTTAATACATTTTAAAGGATTTTTAGGATTTATTTCATATTTTTAAAACATTTAAAATATCAATTTTAAACTTTGGTCACTTTGCTACAAAAGCGCGATTTTTTTGGAAAATTGTTTTGGACATATTTAAAATACACAAGATGGAATATTGATTTTATTTCTTTATTTCTTTAAACATATTTAAATGTTTATAAAACATTTCTAACTCATTTTAAAACTATTTCCAAAGAGTTTAAGAATTCCATATACACCATTTCATTTTCAAAAGGAAAGTGATTTCCTTTGTGCTTATCGACGTGTATTAACGTGACTTGGTTAAATAATTTAACAATAATATCAAACAATCAATACTTGATGATAAAATCATATATAAGCATCCATAGCAATCATAACACAACATCAAACGTGTATATATATAAATATAGATGTTAAATAGAGTTTCTCACCATATACCAAAGCGATTAACTTCCTACCAACATTCTAATCAACCAACACTTCACTAACTACTTCCTACTCCACTTAAACATTAGTAAACAACTTTCCCTTCCTTCTAAGTGCTTGTCCAAGGCTTGAGATGGAGGTGGGCCGAAAGTATAGAGAAGAAGTGGTAAAGCTTTGACCTTGAATTCTCAAAATTAGACCCGAAAAATAGGTCATCTTCACTCTTGTTTCTGGCTCTCTTACTCTCAAAATTTGAAAAACTTGTTAACTGAAAAGTTGTTGCAAACTCTTTTCTCTTGAATTTAGAAAAAAATAATCACTTGATTTTGATTATTTTTTAGGAAGATGTTGTCAAAAGAAAAGAGCTATTCTCGGATTCACAAATATAAAGCCCGAAAATGTACTTCAAAGAATTGAGTTTCAGGTATAGCAAACCTCAAAACTGGAAAAAGTGCTCAACATAAAAGTTGAAGCCACTGGAATTTTATATGGTTTAAGAAAAATAATTTCTTAATTTTAATCAGTTATAATCAAGTTATGATCAAAACAAAATGGGCTATTTTCTGTGTTAAAAACTGGGCCAGAGAATGCACTGGAAAGAAGTAGATTTTGATATGGTTATGTTTAAAATGAGACAAAGTGATAAACATGAAAGTTGTAGCCACTGGAAAAATACATGATTTGAAAAAGAAAAATTTGCATTTTGGTTCGATTTTGAAGAAGTTATGGCCGAGAGAAGAAGAGGTAAAATGTGGAGAAAATAGGAGTTTGATTTGAAGAGAATGAACATTGATTTCTTTTGAATATTTTGTAAATATTTTGACATTATTTCTTTCTAATTTTTTTCCTATAGCTTGAAGCCATTAAAGAGGAGAGGAAGAAGGTGAAGAAGCTTGATAAAAGAAGAAGAAGAAATGTGAATGAAAGTGAAGAAGTAGGTGGGTATTTATAGAAAAAGAAAGAAGTGATAAATTTACCAAAATAACCTCTTGGCAAATTACCAAACTAACATTACTTCAACCCAAAGAAATTTCCACTTTTTCAATACTTAACATCATCTTTCACATCTTTACTTTATGTCTTAGTCACTTAAAGGTTAAGTAAAGAAAAGTAATTATTTTGTTGGATTTTGATGTGATTTGGATTTGATTTTGACTTTTCTTAAACTTACTTACTTTTCTTAATGATATTCTAGAATTTCCTAATCTTATTTAGTAAAAGTAAACATGTTTAGTTATTAAAATGTGTAATATATATGTTAAAACATGTTAACAAAGGTGTGATAACGTTGCGGCAACTTATTTTGAACAAAACGTTGATTTTCGACAAAACGTTTTCCGGTCACATTTAGACGTTTTTGTTAAACTATTTATTCATGTAAACCAAACTTCAAAATTGATTTATTATTATATTTAAATAATTAAAATAAGCATATTTGATTTATAAAATAATAATATAAAACAATATCCAAATCTATTTATAAAACATACGACATCGATTTATCGATATGCGATGAAATTTGTCAATTTTTATAGAATAGGTTTTATATATTTATCAAACCATTATAAATTAAATTACTATTATTATCAAATGAGTTTGATATAAATCATATATATATATATATATTTAAAAGGAATTATTTATCATTTAAAACAAATTTCTCGAATATTTATCCTACTTTATCAGAATCCGACTTTTGTCAATTTTACAATGGAAATCCAAAATCTTTATTCAATATCAAAAATAAGTTTGTCATTCTTATTTATCATATAAAACTTGATTGTTTAAGTCTGAAAATTCTATATTTGAATATTTAAAATAATTAAATATCTCATTTTCAAAGTGGTAAATTACGGGTCGTTACAAGTGTGGAGGAGAAGTTATAGCTCCTGAGTTTGGTTCGGCATTGAGTCAGGGACAGTTGGATCGGCATTTAGGTTAGGAAGTTTGGTTGGTTTAGTGGTCCTTTTTTGCTTTGATTCGTGATCCTTTTTTGCTTTGGAGTACCTTACTTGCCGGTCCAAACATTTGATTCAGCATGTTTGTCATACTGGACCAAATGTTTATTCCGGCAATTGATGTGTTATGTCGGACCAAATACTTGGTCCGGTATATCAAAGAATGCCAGACCAAATGTTTGGTCCGACATCTCTAAGGATACCGGACTAGATACTTGGTCTGGTATACCATAGATGCCGGACCAAATATCTGGTCTGACATGCCGATCCACATATTTGGTTCAGCATTTTTGCAAATGTCGAACCAAGCATCTGGTCTGGTAATTCTGTTTCCTATACCCCTGCTTGCCTTTGCCTCCTTCCTTCGCTTGCCAGAAAACCGAGCTAACACACACACACACACACATACACACACATACACACACACACACTAGTGCGAACCTGTGCTTCGCACACGGGTTAGTGAAAGAAGTTGTATAAAACTAATAATTCAAAATATTGGAAAGCACCTTTTGCAACTGATTTATCATTTGTTATTAGCAGTTATCATTGAGTAGTAATGTACCATTGCGAGTATTTACGTTGGAAAGTGGTAAAATAAGGGTGCGTTAAATGTGGCCAACAATAAATTTAATAAATTAATTAAACAGGAAATTATTGTTAAGGACAAAATTTCTCAGCATTTTAGCCTCAAGGACAGACCTTCAGTATTTTAGTCTGAAGGACAACTTTATTTAGGTATCAGTTTTTAAGTTTTAGGTATCAGTTTGTAGTTACCGGTAGCAGATTTTAGTTCGGTAGTAGTTTTAGAAAAATATTTTTCCTTATGAATAATTTTGAAAGAATGTTTGTCCTTATGAATAATTTTTAGAAAAATGTTTGTCCTTATGGATAAAATATTGAGGTCGTGTCCTTAAGGCTAAAAATATACAAATTTTTGTCCTTTAAATTATACCATTGCGTGCAATAAATAGATAATTAATCATGGTTAAACATGGTATATATAAATATCTTTTCTATATAGTATATCTTAACTCTTAACTTAAATTTGAGTCATACACCAGGAGCATAATAATAGAATATGCTTTGTAAACAAGAAAATAGAAGCAGTCCGCATTGCAATAGAAAAACGGGAGCGAATATACAGTTTAATATATGTTATTACTACCACGACAAATGAACTTTATGATAGACTTATGCTAATAAAAGATCAATCAATATTTTGTTTCAATACTAAATAACAGTAAAAGAAACTTATTAACAAAAAGCATATAATTATTCAATTGATTTGTCTAATGCAGTAAGACTAACTTTGCATAAGTCATGATATTTTTTTGGTAGTCTTTCTTTTTATGCTTTCTGGTCCTTCAACTTCCTCAAACCTCTCTTATTAAGCCTTATGCTTAACGCTCTGCTTTCATTAGTGAGTTCTCTCACCATCACATATCATGATTGAACTACACAATTTGCTAGGCATGTTTTCATCCAGGGTCTACTACATATAATTAGCAATAGCTACCATACACCCAACCATTTCAGCAGTAATAAGGTAGTAGCTATGTCACTGTCTCCAACATCAATTTCAGTCTCGAATGGTATCTCTATTATTGCTAATTTAATAAGGCAGGCAATTAAATATGTTTTAATTCGTATGAAATAAATCTTGTTATTTCTCATCGAAAAATCTATTGAACTAACATATGTATATATCAATGAATAAGATGAAATAAATTACTTCATTAAACATGAAAATTAAAATAGTAATTTATTTAAAAGTAGATCAAATACTGAGAAATCATGTATCATAAGATCATTTTGTCGATGCTCTGGTCATGGTCATGGTCTTGAGAAGCACAAGAAAGGTTGAATAAAGGAATTTAATATAGATTGTGTTTTTGCCAACAATGTATAATCCCCATCTAGTGAGACATTTATAGGTGATGTTAAAATATATGTGGAATGAAATGTTCTTACACAAAATCATTCAAATAAAAATATTTAAGGCTATAAATAAATATAATAATACATCTGCAATAAAAGGACACCATAGTTTTGTTTTATTTCATGGTATATTTTTGATCGATGTGAGCAATCTCTGAATAAAATTTATTACTCAATAATAATGGAGTAATAATGGAAATAAAGTGTGATATAACAATTT
Organism: Allium fistulosum; assembly: GCA_030737815.1. Classification (NCBI taxonomy): domain Eukaryota; kingdom Viridiplantae; phylum Streptophyta; class Magnoliopsida; order Asparagales; family Amaryllidaceae; genus Allium; species Allium fistulosum. The sequence goes on from CM060905.1 coordinate 1,284,973,303, forward strand.
TAAAGATCAAAGGGGTGATCGTATAAGTAAAAATATCTTTTAACATACCATTAAAAGCCATAACATAACATAACATTGAGCTATCACCCCTTTTGGTAATCCAGTCATTTAGATATTGCATTTAATTAGAACAAATTCTTTCCTATTATTTATTCTACCCCTTTTGATAATCCAATCATTTAAATATTACATCTAATTAAAACAACAAGAAAAGAGTCACAGGTCCCTGTTTTTGATGTTGTTGTAGGAAAAGTCCCTGTAGAAATGAATACGTAAATTTAGTCCCTATTTTTGAAAAATAAAAAACGCAAGATGCCTTGCACTTATCTGACAGAAAATACAAGGTAACTTGCACTTTTCTGTTTCTAAAATCTTTTCGAAATTTTTAAAATTTTGAAAAGCGCAAGTTATCTTGCACTTTTTATTAGGAAAGCGCAAGCTAGTTTGAGCTTTTTGATTTTGAATTTTTTTTTGAAATTTTTGAAAAGCACAAACTAACATGCACTTTTTGATTTTGAATTTTTTCTAAATTTTTGAAATTTTGAAATTTTTAAAAAGTGCAAGATAATTTGCACTTTCTAATTTAGAAAAAACAGGGGCCTTATTTACATACTTATTTCTACAGGGACTTTTCTTGTAACAACATCAGAAATAGGGATCTTTCGTGCAAAGCCCCTTAAAACAAACTCTTTCCTATTATTTATTCCACCCTTATGCATGACTCTTTATTGCATCTAATTAGATCAAAGGGTTTATACCGCTTCAACAATGAATGACCCTTTATTGCCAACTCTCATAATCTGTTAATTACAAAATATAAGAATGAAAAGGCATGGACAAAAAAGAAATTATCATTCTCCATCTTTATTTTTTCAAATTCGTGTCAGTCATTTTTTCTTTGTCAAATCCTCATGATCCAACTCACTATCCATGTGTTTCCCATACAAATAGAAAAGAGTTATTATACAAATGCATGAGTGATTTTTTCTGTAAAAAGTTAAGCATAGTTACACAAACAATGTATGAATTAAACATTAGCCAAGGTTAATACTAAAAATATTCATTCACTCACGCATACGTGTTGTGTCTTAGGACTGCATTCCACTTATACCACCGCATCATTTGCTTTTTAGATTCATTAATTACCCTAAGGCATATTTATAGGAAATGTTTAAAGTATCTTTTCAATCGAACAACAAATGAGCAATGTAGCAAAATATCTAATCATATAATAAGTTATTGTCTCTAACATTCTCATGTAAAGAGGATGTGCTTGATAAGCGGAAGAACGGATCGTCTGAATTTGTTCATCAAAGATCAAAGGAGAAAGCAACGTGCATAAGTCTTTGCGGCTGCAGAGTTCGGTCATTGCTCGAACTGGAATCACTTATCAAAATTTTAGGTGCCACATAGTGACACAGGGTGGGAGGAGAGTTGAGATGGTTCATGGAGACGTTTGTTTTCATTATGGAGATTGATAGGTCCTACTTGAAGTAAGAGGATGTAGGTGGAGTTGATAGGCTTGCGGTGAAATATAGTATCAAGGTGGAGATTGTAAAATTTGGTGATACAATATTTTCAATTGCAAAAAATTTGGAAGATAGTGTTGATTTAAAGTGATACAATTTTTCCAATCATAGAAGATTTGAAAGATATTTAAGATAATTACTCAAATATATATTGCCTCTTTTATAGCATTAAAGATAGTAATAAATTACCTATATGAGGAGAAGAATTATTTTAGGAGATTGAGGTAATCAATTAATTCTCTAATTAATTGACTAAAGAAGAATTCTTATCAAGTGCGTGTAAATTAGGGAAAACTGGAAAATCAAATGGATATACATTTCCTATATGAATAGGAAAATAATGAGGCATTGATTTATGACCATAAATCAATAACTTCAATCCCAAATAATAATTTCTATATAATGACAAAGATTAGCATGAGTAGAATATACTGTCTTAGTTGTATTTCTTATTTTTCTTCTCCATTATAAATTTTGTAAAATTTTCTTCTTTTAGAAAATAATAAAATCTTCTCTTCTCAAGTAGATGTACACTACGTAGTAAAATCACTATAAATCTCGTGTGTTATTTTCTTTTATTGCTTGATTTGTGATTACCTTTACCTGATGACTATCTGTTGTTTTTATTCCCTCAACATCAATCCGGTCCTATTTTTTTCCACAAGGTTGGTTTTTTATTCCTAAGGCGATCTTAATGGATTTTTGCCCAACAGAGCATACGCCAACAGTTAAACAATAAGACTAACAGATAAGCATATGGCAGAAACAATAAAATTTAAAATTGTTCATTATATATTCCACTTACTTTCTTATTTAAGACAACATTGATATTTGCTTTCATTATTAAAACAAGAAAAGTGTCACAAGTCCCTGTTTTTTTATGTTGTTATAAGAAAAGTCCTTGAAGATAAGAATATGTAAATTTAGTCTCTGTTTTTTGAAAAATAGAAAAGGCAAGGTGTTTTGCATATTTCTGACAGAAAATGCAAGCTAACTTGCAACTTTTTGACTATGAATTTTTGAAAATTTTAAAACTTTTAAAAAATTTAAAAAGCGCAAGTTAACTTGCGCTTTCTATCGGGAAAGCGCAAGCTAGTTTGCGCTTTTATTTCGAATTTTTTTAAAATTTTTAAAATTTTTGAAAATTTTAAAATTTTTGAAAAATGCAAGTTAACTTGATGGAAAGCGCAAGCTAGTTTGCGCTTTCTGATTTTGAATTTTTTTTTGAAATGTTTAAAAATTTTCGAAAATTTTAAAATGTTTGAAAAGCGCAAGCTAGTTTGCGCTTTTTGATTTTGAATTTATTTTTGAAAATTTTGAAATTTTCAAAAAAAAAAATTGAAAAGCGCAAGATAGTTTGTACTTTCTGATTTAGAAAAAAACAGGGACTTAATTTACATACTCATTATCATATGGACTTTTCTTACAACAGCATCAAAAATAGGGACCTTCAGTGCAAAGCTCCTTATTAAAAATCTCAAGCATTTCATGATGTTATAATATATACAACCGTTGTTAAATTGCAGATAGCTCCATAAAGTCGACTTATTCCTTGAATTAATAACGATGATGCAAGTTACATTTGTCCAAATGAAATTTTATATCTTTAAAGAATGGATAACAATCCCCATGTATATCATAATAATGGTACTGCATCAGAACTAAGAAAAAAGGGCAACGTATTACTTTTTGTAAGAAAATAATATATTAAAACCAACTGGCTGTTGTATGTAAGATAAGAACCTAGACAATGTTTTTGCTAAATCCAATGCTTAAAGTTATAAAAAAAATTACACCCGGTTTGGTACTAAAGTACAAAGTACTATGACTTGTATGTGTAATATTGTAAATTTTTAATATAAATATATTCATAGTTGTTATCCCCTACCAACCTCCACAAATGTAGTGCTAGAATCGTAGATTGATTACCCAGTAAAATCTAGGAAAAGGTGGAAATTATCTAAACATTTTAGCCTAGAAGTTCTTCTGGTGGCCTTTTTATCTATAGAAAGATGTTCAATCTGAAGCTCATAACTTGGTTTGAAACATAGGAACCATCGTCGCATTTTACAGAGTGTCATTGGCATTGATTAACAGCAGTAATATTTGTAGAAAAAGAAATACATGAGCAATGCTACGTAGAATGACAGACAGTGTTATCTAATAGAAAAGTAAACAAAAAAATATAGATGGATGAGCAGGAAAATATGATGTCAATATAGATGGATGAGCAGGAAAATATGATGTCTTAAAACGTACGTTATAACAATTTGACTCAAAAGTAACATTCTAAAATAGAAACAGTATGCTATTGAAATGATTTTTTAACATATATAGCCCTTGAAAATATTAATCAACTTATTGTAGGTTTAAACTATAGGAAACAATATTAAATTTATTAATTACATCATGATAATAACAGGAAAGTTCAAATTCTCTTCAAGTGAAATAGCATATCTAAGCTTCGTTTGATACAGTGGGGTGAAACCCTGAGCCAAAGGAATAATTACAAAATTAGCAGAGTTTATTTCAAACATTGAAGGTAACTTATTTCTAACCAGACATAGGACAATAAGTATATTTAGTAAATTTACCTTTTTACTGATTTCCAACCATTGTATAAATTTAGTTTTATCCATAATATTATTGGCATGACATTGGAACAAAATCCACATCGGTTGGTAATAGCAGTGCATAATTTTCGTGCAACTATTTTCAGATCTGATATTTAATATTTGAATCATGTATAGACTGCAGATTTAAGTTGAACAACGTTGTTTAAATTTTAAATATTTATGAAACTTTACCTAATACTTACAAAATAAAATGTTAAGTTATAAATATAAATAGTCTTTACAATTATGTATAATGTCTTTACATTTAGTATCTAATTAATTCTAATTAAGTTACAAATTCTTTATAATTATTAAGTTATAAAGTCTTTATAAATATTACTATAACGTTCGTAGACGAAATTAAGTAACATAGTGAGTACAAATATATACTACTAAGATGAAAGTAAGTTATATAAAGTCTTTATAAATATTACAGTAACGTTCGTAGGATAAGTTAAGTTGTACGTCTTTACGATTGTAAAAGAAGGGGGCATGAGGGGTATGGAAGTACAGTTATACAAAAAAACCGATATTAAAATTTTGAAGTGTAAACTCACATTCACAGTACCTAACAGTAATTATCGATCTAATTAATATCAAATTAAGTATCAGTGCACGTACTTGTAGGGACATGTAGCAAATTGTAAACAACAAAAATTGCAAATCACGGCTGTGACAAAACTGCTTAAATACAGATCTATTTCACGGTACTTTCTGCTCTTAAGACCTCATTTTATGATACCTACACATAATAATCAAATTCAAATCTTCAAAGGAAAGCCTTTCCCCCAAAAATACAAATAGTTCTAAACATATAAAAATCAACAATTATATAGCTTAGATATTATTTTAACAAACCATAAAGCTTAATCTATGAACATAAAGTTGATATTTTAATACTTTAACAACGTATAAATTTGGGAACCAAACTGGAAGATAGACTACAAATTAACTCTAAGTCTTCACTCCAATAAGTCAAGTTGCTTTATTAGAAATTCAGATATGGTAGGAAATTCATTTTAGCATGTAAAAATAAAGTGGTAATGAAAATGATCTCTTATCTATATGGATGTGATGATTCGAATCCACATTCATTTAGATTAGTGGTTATCGGCACGGTTTTATTCTATATCATGTTTATTTATAATAGTGGTAGATGAATAGTCCTACGACATCATAACACTATAGTCAACCGATAATATCATTCTATGGTGTAAACATTCCCTTTTAAAAAAAATATCCACTGAAAGACTCTTTATTAACGACAGAAATATGAAAATGCAGGGTAAATGTAAATGTACCCCTACTCCACTGATTTTTTATATTGACAAATTAGCTCGTCAACTTTATTTTCATTAAATATAAATGCTTAGATTAAGAATGGTTAGGAAGGAAAATAAATTCTCAAATCAACTAATACTAAAAAAATACACTATAAGATAAATGAAACGTAAATAAACCTAACTTTCTTCGTAACCGTCTTATAGATATATTAGGAACCATAAGGGAGAAAATCATGAATGTTTAGTTCAAACAAAAAGAATAAACTAAAAATTAAATGTAACATGAGAAAAGACACCTTATCCAAAACCCTTGCTGCTATAGCTTAACCCAAATGCCATAAGGAAACTCTTCCGAAATTGATCACAAATAATGTATTCATTTTGATTCCAGATGTATTTCATGTTAGATTAATTTTTTTGGTTAGGACTGACATGGGTTATATTCTTGTTCAAATTATTCTTGATATGTTGGTAGACATAGACGGTGTGTTTTAAATAGAAAGATATCCTTAAGAGCCTCTTTGAGATTCTGAATTACTTTGTGAATAGTACCGTTTATTTCCAGTTCAGGTTTTGATGTGGTTAACAAAGATTAAGTGGCTTTCTTACTTGGTTCAGCTGTGCTTTCTAACATATCAAGTTCTCATTAACAAAGATTAATTTCCACATTTAGGTACTCCCTAGAGAAAGTTCATAATAACAGGGTGCATCAACACTCTTCAAGAAAATTCCACCGACATTTGGTAAGGAAATACACCAGTAGGCACAGATTAATTAAACAGCAAATCTTTAATTACTTGTTAACAACATTTGCAAAACAATCTCTAACCTTTTTACTAAGAACCCTTTGCAAATAATCAGCCATCACTGTAGTAAAAAAACAAAATTATTGGTAAGCATTTCATTAAGAGTTTTACTTGTGTCTTAAAATGTCATTGAAATATCATCATCTATTTACCATAAACAAAAAAAATCTGATGAAAGAAAAGTCCCAAAATATCTTGAAATGTTGTATTGCTGCTTAAAATTGCAAGACTGTTTATGCCTAGGGTAATCCTACATGCAAATAAAGGTGAGTATATCAGTTATACCTCTTTTCTTCAATGATTTTAAATAGAAAATACATCCTATGTTCTGGTAATTATAGGAGAATAATGGAAATAAATCCATGCAAAAGTACTGAACTTCAAAATATAGAAAACAGCAAAAATAAATGTAATAATGCAAAGTAAGTTAATGCTTTACCTTTTATTGTATTGTTTAGATAGTAAATGATGATGCTTGTGAATCTATTTTGGTTCACTGATGCCTTCTTCCAGAATAAGTGGACGAATTCATTGCCCATACAATTTGGTGCACTTGTCCTTTCAAGAAATCCATAGTACCTGCAACCATTTAAGATGTAGTATGCATTTCATTAATTATACTATCAAACATTGTTTAGAAAGAACATGTGTGGTACTTAAATATACAAAAGAACACACGATCTACCTAAGAGGAATATTATTTCCTTCTATTTTAAGGTTGAATGACACATAACCATTGAAGTTGCAAATAAATGTTAAAAAATACCACCTTTCATAATTTACATTATTGCATCGAACAAAAATAAAGAGGATGAACAATAGATGGAAGAAGGTGCATCCCTCGGCTCGTGGGGATAGAGATGAATTAGATCATTACCCAACAAACAACATTAATGATAATAAATCAACATAGATGAAATTTTATAGATTGCGTACTTACTTGGTGGGTATATCACCTTAATGTTCAAGTTCTATGAAGTTATACGGAGAAATTTAGCAGATAATAACCAAGTTGCAGCTCTGGTGAGAAAATAATAATGATTGCACAATCAACGTACACACAAAAATGGCTTTTATAACTTTATATGATAAACAATGGAGAAAACCTAGCAGAACATAACAACAAATGATACAAATTCTACTTGCAAACCCGTGATACAAATATGAACTCAACAAAAAAATCTGTATAGATCAACTAACAAAAGAAGAGCTAAATCGCATATACCTATTATTGATTTGCTATAAAATTATTAACTGACCCAAACATCGATAATGAAGTGAACCTAGGATCAATACAAATGAGCACAATATTGTGGAAACTTATGTAGGTGTAAGTACAGAACTTCTAGCAACCAACAGAGACATTTTTTTCAGTCAATACACAGGCTTCAACATTTGCTTTACCTGAGCATACCCAAAACAAAAGCAACAGTCGTCGATGATTCTGTCACTTTCCGGTAGCGGTTATTCGTCCTAACGCTCATTCTTTATGTTTCCATGCAGGCTGCTTTGATCCTGAGCCAACTCCGAGGAGCGATGACACCAAGGAGGAGGCAGAGAAAACAAGCGATGTTTCTCATGCGGGAGTAACTCCTGGCCCTGACGCTCAAGTGATCGGGACGCTAGATGATGATAAGTTTGACACTTCATCTCCCGCCGAAGGGAGCTACGAAATCGAGATCACTCAAGTGATCCGAACATACTTCGAAGATGAGCATGAAAGAGCGTCTCGCCGAAGAGGAGAAAAAGAAAGTCGAGATCAAAGTTGAGCCTGAAATTCTAGAACTTACCGACCCGCGGAATAGACCTTTGAAGATCATCCTCCCTGGAAAATCCAAACCACTGAATGTTCCTTCTCCCACTCCTGACTCCGCTTCTTTAGCAAGCAAGAAATCCAAGAAGAAGCGTGAGGGAGAGGAATGGTCTGAGAAAACAAAGGAAGACAAGAAGAAGAAACCAAAGAAATAGTCGCTAAACTCGTTCAACGAGATTATGCTTAAGTCTTGTAACTACTTTCATCTTTTATTTCCGAAGTTTATGTAGATAGGTTTTTGACTCCAAGTTTTGGATGAATAATTGTGTAACCTCATTTTGGACTGTTAAATAAAGTTTAGTTCCTTAGTCGTTTGAACGATTCTTCGGAGTGGCATACTTCTTGTTCTACATTTCTTGAGTATTTAGAATTTTTTCTAAATTCGCGTTCCAGGGACTTATAGTAAGCTGATCTGCATTCAGGGGATTCAGAGATTGAGATTGTTAATACTCTAGTCCGCGCTCTGGGGACTTAGAGTACTCCGGTCCGCACTCCGGGGACTTGGAGATTGAAATCGTTTATACTCTAGTCCACACTCCGGGGACTTAGAGTACTCCGGTCCGCACTTTGGGGACTCGGAGATTGAAATCGTTTATACTCTAGTCCGCGCTCTGGGGACTTAGAGTACTCCGGTCCGCACTCCGGGGACTCGGAGATTGAAATCGTTTATACTCTAGTCCGCGCTCCGGGGACTTAGAGTACTCCGGTCCGCACTCCGGGGACTCGGAGATTGAAATCGTTTATACTCTAGTCCGCGCTCCGGGGACTTAAAGTACTCCGGTCCGCACTCCGTGGACTCGGAGATTGAAATCGTTTATACTCTAGTCCGCGCTCTGGGGACTTAGAGTACTCCGGTCCGCACTCCGGGGACTCGGAGATTGAAATCGTTTATACTCTAGTCCGCGCTCCGGGGACTTAGAGTACTCCGGTCCGCACTCCGTGGACTCGGAGATTGAAATTGTTTAAACTCTAGTCCACGCTCCGGGGACTTAGAGTACTCCGGTCCACACTTCTAGGACTCGGAGATTGAAATTGTTTATACTCTAGTCCGCGCTCCGGGGACTTAGAGTACTCTGATCCGCACTCCGAGGACTCGGAGATTGAAATCGTTTATACTCTAGTCCACGCTCCGGGGACTTAGAGTACTCCGGTCCACACTTCGGGGACTCAGAAATTGAAATCGTTTATACTCTAGTCCGCGCTCCGGGGACTTAGAGTACTCCGGTCCGCACTCCGTGCACTCGGAGATTGAGATTGTTTATACTCTAGTCCGCGCTCCGGGGACTTAGAGTACTTCGGTCCGCACTCCGGGGACTCGGAGATTGAAATTGTTTAAACTCTGGTCCGCGCTCTTGGGACTTAGAGTACTCCGGTCCGCACTTCGGGGACTCGGAGATTGAAATCGTTTAAACTCTAGTCTGCGCTCCGGGGACTTAGAGTACTCCGGTCCGCACTCTGGGGACTCGGAGATTGAAATCGTTTATACGCGTTCGTACATCGTACAAAATAATGTAGTTCTAGTAATTCATCACTCGACTATGAGATATAGAAACATTAGTAATTCATGGAAAATGCGGCTCCAAGCCTTTATTAATGAAAAACAACTTTTTCTGCTTGATCAACTTCTCTATAGCATCGTGTAGGTGCCTGCACTCTTCCGTGTTGTGTCCGTAAGTTTCATGGAAGCGGCAGTATTTTCCAATCCGTTTCTGTTCCTCGTTTGATTCTTTTGGACGTGGCTTTCTGTGCTGAAAGGTATTGCAGGTTGAGAGGTAAATGTTCTCAAGAGACGCATTCAGCGGGGTATACTCGTTGTAGCTCGGAATTCTCGGCTTCCACTTCCCCGCTTCTCTCTTCTTCCCTTGATTTCTTCCACCAGACTCCTTAGGCTGCCCAGGCTTGTTCTGGACATTGACTTGGACTTTTCCCGAGTTGTCTCCGGACTGCTTCACAGCAATGTTGCTTTTCACGGACTCCTGGACAGGTCCCGGTGCCTTATCTCGCCTTACCCACCTAGCTTCCTCTCTCCTTATGAACTAGTGTGCCTTTGAGTAAAAACGCTCTAGTGTAGTTGGGGGTTTTCCTGCCAACCAGTCTCCAAATTCAGAATCCGGGTCCACACCTCGCATTACAGCCATTAGAATTGCATGATCATTGGGATTACTGACTTCAGTTGCCGCAACATGGAATCTTTGTAAATATTCATTCAATGACTCCCCGGGATTTTGGATTACACTTGACAGAGACATTACGTCCTTTGGACGAGTAGTGTGTATCCTGAACTGCTCAATAAAATTCTTTTCCAACTCCTCGAAATTTGATACGGACCGCGGAGGAAGTCGGGTGAACCACATAGTAGCGATCCCAGATAGAGTAATTGGAAAGCATCTACACTTGGTTGCATCATTTGCTCTAGCTGAATCCATCATCCACTCGTACCTCATGACATGCTGTCTAGGATCAGTCTTTCCCTCATAAGCAAGGATAGTTGGCATACTAAACTTTATGGGGTACGCCGCCTGCAGCACAATGTCTGTAAACGGAGTATGACTTCTTGATACTCCCCAATTGTCATTCGATAAGCCTTGATTTTCTTTCATCAATTGCCTGACCATGGCTGTTAGATCTGGTGTTTGTATGGAAGGCGGAAGGTTAGAGTCTGTTCTACGCGACTGTCCATGCTGATGCCTCCTCTCCTGGCGATCTGCCAAACGTGCATCTTGAGGTTCGACATCGTTAGAATTTTGATGGTCTGGGTCTCCAGCCTCCACCTGCACTCCAGTTCCTAAGTTTCCAGCTCCGGCTTGGTCACGGTCTCCAACTGTTCGAACAGCAGCACCTGTCCGCGCAGTTTCAGTCTTACGGCGCCTACGCCTGGGAGGTTCATCGGATGAAGTTGAGCTGTCGTATGAGGAGTAAGGGGCGGGATTGCCCCCAGCAATCTGTTGATGTTGTTGAGTGAGTTGTGCCATCAGGTTGGCGTTAGCTTGCATCTGCTCTCCTAGTTGTCTCCTGCTCTCCCTGAGTTCTCTCATCAAGTCGTTGAACTCTATTTTGGTGACAACTGGAGTCTGGTCCTGGGCGGCCATTCCTACACCCGGAATCGCTGGCTGATTGCTAGGTCCTACTTGTTGCATGCTAGCAGTCTCATGGGCGTTCGCATTATGAGAAGCTGACCTGGTACGTGGTCTTGCCATTGTAGAGTTATTGGTATGAACTCTGAGTAGAATCAACGGACGTCCTATCAATGAGTCGGATCTTCTTTGGGGGATTTATTCAATCCAATAGCTTCAAAGCAGATCCTTGAGGTCTAAGAATTCAATTCTCAGTGAAAGCACCAAAGTGTTAGCACCAAAATTGGTCACTAACCTTGTTGAGAAAGATTGTGTAGAGATATAAGTGATGAAGATAAATTAAACAAGGATGAATATGCTAAATAAAATGTAGAAAGTAAGAACACCGGATTTATAGTGGTTCGGCGTAATTGCCTACGTCCACTTTGAGGTTAAATGAATGAAATTGCTAAATAAAGAAGATGAGTTTTGAAAATGGCAGAGTCTCCACAGTGTTCTCCAAAAAAGGTCCCTTTTCACTGTGCCCCTGCCCCTCTATTTATAGACAAAGATGGGTTGGACTTCCCAGGTGGGCTCGGCAGCCGAACATCTTGGCCCAAATAGAGTGGTCGTCGTATGCCGAACCAGATAGGTCGAACGGTTGGATGCCGAACCACACTCTCCATGCCGAACGAGGCGCTTGCTGTGTGGGAAAAGTAGGACGAATATCAGTCGAAGCCAAACGTGCCTCTGGCCGAACGAAGTGTCTGGTCGAACGATACCTTTTGCCGAACGATGACACTGGCTGAGCGATGCTTCTGGTCGAACGATGTCTCTGACCGAACGAGAGCTTTAGCCGAACAATGCTTCTGGCCGAACGATGGCTTTGGCCGAACGAGAGCTTTAGTCGAACAATGCTTTTGGCCGAACGATGTCTCTGGCCGAACGAGAGCTTTAGCCGAACAATGCTTCTGGCCGAACGATGTCTCTGGCCGAACGAGAGCTTTAGTCGAACAATGCTTCTGGCCGAACGATGGCTTTGGCCGAACGAGAGCTTTAGCCGAACAATGCTTCTGGCCGAATGATGGCTTTGGCCGAACGAGAGCTTTAGCCGAATAATGCTTCTGGCCGAACGATATCTCTGACCGAACTACACTTTAGCCGAACAATGCTTCTGGCCGAACGATGGTTTGTGACGAACAATACAGCCATGCCGAGCAATTGTACACGCCGAACGTCTTCTAATGTCGAATGCTCCTGGATGCCGAGTACTCCATGGATGCCGAGTTTCTAATTGCCTGGTCAAATCTCCAGGAAACACAAATTGTCTTTTTTTGTGGCCCTGCAATTGCTTTTTCCCCATATTGATTGCTATGAACCTTACAAACAATCACCCACAATTTTTTGGTGTATCAGAATTTATATAAAGAAATCACCCCACCCCAACCATCTAACCCTGTCCCGCCTCCAGCCTCACCCCATTTGGCAACCCCGCACCCTATTGGCCAATCACCCACCCCTCTATTCCCGGCTCCTCTCCCTGATGCCCCTGTTCCTCACCCTGATGATCTAAGCCAGATACCTCAGCAAGAGGCAGGCCAGATGTCCCAGTTCCTCACTCCAACAACCGTACGCAGGAGCTCCAGGTTGGATAAAGCGGCATCGCATCCTGGTAGTTTCTTTAAACATGTTGTTTTCTCCTCTAATAATAAAAGTCTGAACAAAAAAATGGCACGTTGCATGGGTGTAAGTTTGTGTGACAAACACTACACCTCCATGCAAGCGCTAGAATCGGAGCGTCTGTCTTTATCTCAATGAAGCTAATTTCTTGGAATGTAAGGGGTCTGGGGGACCCCAGTAAGAGACATTCCATCAAACTCATAATTGCCCCCTACAACTTGGATATTCTATTTCTGCAAGAATCTAAACTTTCAGACCCTAGTCCCAATCTCCTTAGACAAATCGGTGGGACATTCCTAACTGGGTGGGCCCACCTTAACGCAAATGGCTCTAGTGGGGGTATCGTGACAGCCTGGAACGAATCCGTATGGTCCCACTGCCAAACTTTTTATCACTCTTCTGCTTTACATGTAGCACTTAGGCATTTACAAACTGGAACGATCTTTTTCTTCTCCAATATATACGGCCCCCTAAACACTCCCGACCGCAGTGTCTTATGGTCAAACTGCATTACATTCGCCTCTCATATCAATGGGCCTTGGGTTATCGGTGGAGACTTCAACACCACCCGTTTCTCCACCGAAAGAAATTCTGGCAAACTTTCTCAAGATTCCGAATCTTTCAACTCTTTTATCAACCAATGTTCCTTGATCGACCCTCCCATCAGTAATCGAACGTTCACTTGGTCCAACCGTAGATCCCTCCTTGGCCAAACTGGACCGCTTCCTATTCAATCCTTCCTGGGAAGATTTATACCCACTCACGCTGGTCTCTGGCCTCGCCTCCATCATCTCCAACCACTGTCCAATCCTCCTTGACTCCGGTTCATCCATCCGTCCTCCCAGTCCCTTTCGCTTTGAGCGACTTTGGCTCCTTGAACCTTCATTCGACCCTTTCATCAAAAACATCTGGTCTCAGCCCTTCCCAATCGCCTCTGCCTCCGCCAGAATCGTCACCAAACTCAGAGCCCTTCGGAAACTTATCAAACCCTGGGCCAAGTCAGTCTGGGGTTCAATTCGCTCACGCATCTAAGCAATACATGATGAAATTTTAGATCTTAACATTCTTGAAGAATCTCACCCCCTCACCGAATCGGACCGAGCTCGTTTGAGAAACTTGGAAGTGGAACTTGATAGACTGTCCCTTCAAGAGGAGATTGGCTGGAAGCAACGTTCAAAAGCGAAATGGATTGAGGAGGATGACAAAAACACAGCTTATTTCCATCGCTGTGCCAATGGCAGGCGTAGATCCACTTTTATCCCTGAAATCATCCACAACGATGTATCTATCACTGACCAGTCCGTTATCCTCGAACTATTCTCCACCTACTACCGGAATATCCTGGGCAAACATTCCCCCTCAATCCCACACATTGACTGGAAACTCCTCTACCCTGATAGTTCCCCCATTCCTATTGATCAACCATTCTCGGAGGAAGAAATCTGGTCTGCACTGAAGGAGATGTCAGACGACAAAGCCCCGGGTCCTGATGGTTTCGGCCCCCTCTTCTTTAAACACTTCTGGGAAACCGTCAAACACGATATTATGGAGATGTGTGTTGAATTTTATGAGGACCCATCATCGGTGGCTCGTCTAAACTATGCCAATATCATCCTCCTTCCCAAGTCCTCTGGATCCACTTCTCTTTCCTCTTTTCGCCCCATCAGTCTACTGAACACCACTCTCAAAATTATCACCAAAGTTCTGGCCAACCGCCTTCAATCAGTCATAGACCCTCTCATTGGGATTGAGCAATCTGCATTTATTCTTGGCCGTAACATCATGGACTGTGTTGCAACCACCCAAGAGGTTATTTCGTTCTGCCACCAAACTTCAACTCCAGGCATTCTCCTTAAGTTAGACTTCTCTAAGGCCTTTGATATTGTCAATTGGCAATTCATCCTTGATCTCTTGGAACATAGAGGCTTCCCACCAAAATGGTGCAGTTGGATCCGTCACATCCTTAGCACTAGTTTTTCCTCAATTTCTATCAACGGCTCCACTAGGGGTCTAATTAAATCCGCTAGGGGTTTACGACAAGGTGACCCACTCTCTCCCCTGCTTTTTGTCCTCGTGGCCGACGTCTTCAATCGTATGATCAAATTAGCTATGTCTAACAACATCTTCAAGGGCATTAAACTCCCCAATTCCAACCTGTCCATAACCAACCTTCACTTTGTCGATGACACAATTCTGTTTCCGTCCCCCAACGTCAACCACCTTCGATGTCTCAAAGTTGCTTTGTATTCCTTCGAACTTATATCTGGTCTATCTATCAATTTCAATAAAAGCTCAATCATCATGCTTGGGAATTCTGATCATCTCGGACCCACATATTCCAACTTGCTCAATTGCTCTATCGCCCAATTCCCTATCTCTTACCTCGGTATCCCTCTCAGACCAACCAAGCTCCTCAAAACTGACTGGCTCCCCCTCATCTCAAAAATAGAAAATAGACTCCTTTCCTGGAAGGACACTCCCTCTCCTCTGCTGGTCGTCTTGTCCTCGTCAAATTTGTCCTCTCGGCCATCCCATCCTACTGGATGGCATTCTACAAGGTTCCATGTTGGGTAATCAACAGAATTGATAAGATTAGGAGTTTTTTCCTATGGAATGGTGGCAGAATAAGGAAACTCGTCAACTGGCGAACCGTTTGCACACACACTTCTAATGGAGGCCTTGGTATAGTCAATCTTCATCACTTCAATCTTGCTCTTCTAGCCAAATGGCTATGGAGATTTTTATCCCCTGAAAACTTCCTTTGGAAATCATGGATTGCCTCCCTACATTACCACTCGAACCCTCATCTTGCCCTCCATGCCACTCCCAACCCCAGGCCCTCCCCTTTCTGGTCCGGTGTCCTCTCCAGCATACCCCAAGTTAAATCCCTTTTTCATGTCATAGTGGGCAATGGGTCGAACTGTCTCTTCTGGTTAGATACTTGGTCCGGCCACCTTCCACTCTCCTCCACCCTTCCCAACCTCTTCTTCAATGCAGCCTCCCAACGCATTACAATCTCTGATTCCCTCCTTCTCGGCCCCGACCCTCTCCTCCCACCTTCGTACTTCGACCTCACTACATTTTCGGAGCTGCTGCATGCTGCCTCCTCTCTCCAATCCATCCGTCTCTCCCAGTCCCCAGACAAAATCCTTTGGGCCTTAAACCCTGCAACCGGCTTCTCCGTCGCTTCCTGTTATTCCTACCTAAACAACCCGGGTCGCCTTTTCAACTTTCCCAGACTTTGGAACTGCAAGCTCCAGCCTTGTATCGCATTCTTCCAATGGTGTCTTATACATGGTCGCATCAACACCAGAGATAGACTATTCCGATTAAATATCACGCTGGCTTCTGACTGTGCCCTTTGTTCTAATGCAACTGAAAGCATACATCACCTCTTTTCGACTGCGACTTCTCGGTCAAGGTTTGGGCTGCAACCGCTGCACACCTGCTTGGTTTCATCCCAATAATAACTTCATTTTATGACTTTTGGTAATTCAACACTCCGAAAAAACGATTGGATCATTTTATAGCTATCTTTAGTTGGTGCATCTGGATCGAACGAAACGCTTATGTGTTCAACAAACCCAAGTTACTATTTGAGGGTATCTGCAAGTGAATTATTTACTATTATTCATCCTCAACAGGTCATTGCTTCTCGGCACCCTTCAGACTTAGGCTGCCTCACACTAGGTCTTCTTCTGTTGAATCTACTGGAAGCTCCTCAGCTGTCCCTGGAAACCGTCAGCATTGACGGTGATCGTACACTCCATCATATTTTGTAGCCCAGTATCCGGGCAGTTTCCTTACTTAATGTTGTATAACTACTATGTTTAACTATTTCATCTTGGCCAGCGATCAGGCTTGTTGATCGCACTATTTATATTTAGCTATGATATCTAACCGGCTGTGTAGTCTCGCGCTACACATCCGTTTTACTCAAAAAACTTTGAAAAACCTTTTAGCTTTTTTTTTAAAACAAAATCTTGATAAATGTAAAAATACATAAAGATAAATACTTTTATCATTACATAAAACTATAATAAAAATATATAATTAATACAAAATGATAGTAAATATACATAATTTAAATAAAAATAAATAAAATAGAAAAGTTAATAAATGTCAAATTTAATTTAATGCGTAAAGTAAATACTTTATCATTACATGAAACTATAATGTAACAGTCACAGTAAAGATAACTAATTCAATAACTACCACTTTGCAATTACTAACAATACTACTATAGAAATTTAGCAATGACATTATATACTTAACAAACAAAACTTTATGGAAAAATGTGAAAGAAAGAAATAAAAGTACTAAACAACCTATAATTAAAATAATTGAATTATCATTATCACTTTATATTAACTTATAAATATTAAATGAATAACTCATACCTTTGTTCACTTTTTTGCAGTAGCAGCCATTAAACAATCATTCCTAATTTTTAAAAAGGAGGCATCAGGAAATATCATAGGACGACAATGATAGAATCCATAAATACACGCTTTGTAAGATATATAGACTTTTCAAACTGATTGGTATTTTCATCAACAACCATAGATGTGTGACTATTAGGATTACTTCTATCAACTGCTTTCAAATACCAAACCAAATCATTATAAGATTGTTCTTCATTACCAAAAATTTCCTTCAAAGCCATCTTCTTGCCCATATACGCATAGTAATAACTTAAACTAATATCATAATTTCTTTCAAAACTTGTAATAATATCACTAGTCTTTCTTGTCAGTTCATCACCAATTTCATCTGAAATTAAGGTCTTCACAAGACCACTCTTAATTAAAGGACTGCTAATCGATCGAAAATCACCACCACAGGTATGATTAGATTCAAACATTCTAACTAAAAAATGATCCAATTGTTTAAACTTACAAGAAGCATGAATTTTAAAATTACAACCTTCTACAGCAAGCTGCACAGTAATTCACTCTTTACAACTCTTCAAGAACTTAGGTTTGAATCCATTTTTTGCATAATATGCAATGACAATTTTACGAAAATCAGATTCAGACAGAAATTTTTGACCAACACAAGTAAAAAATTCTAAATTAGAATCTTTCTTCATCAACTCATTAAAAGCAATCTCTTTATCAGAAGAAAATTTCAAACTATCAATCCCATCATATGCACTACTCACACAATATTCAATACCAAGTGATTTCCTGCTAGAGCAAGATCTACCACTACAACCAACATTAATTCGAGATAATTTCTTCTATTTAACAAACAAAACCAGAAATTCCTCTTTTTTAAAATATGACAAGCATAAAATAGCTTACAAATCACTATCCGTCTCAATGAAAGTAGTCTTGGAATCTCGAACATAAAAATATTAAAGCACAAAGGAGTAAATTGGTACCAAACTTCGCATATCTTGTTTCGAATAGTAGAAATAGGAGAATTCAAAGAAAACCTAAAACTATAGTTGTTTTTGTTGAAATCAATAACAACCAAAACAATTGCTGCAGTGTTGAGAATAAAACAAAAAAAGATATAAAGAATTATCAATATACTAAAATATCAAAAATAATCAAAAAAATATAATAAAAACATTCCATACCTTTGATCATCAATGTTTATTATCTTCCTACACCCTAACTAACAGATCACACACGCAAAAAGGGAATCAGGACAATGCAAAAAAAAAAAAAAAACAAATCAACATACCATTCAATACAAAAGCTACAAATAAGAAAAGAAAATTTTAATTCTAAGCAAATAAAACCTACCTCAGAAAATCTGAAATTGAACTTAAAATCGTAAACTTAAAGTGGATGTAGACGAGATTATAATATTTAGAGTAAGATCGAGATCGAGATCGAGATTGAAATCGAAATCAAAATAAAAATTGAGATTGAGATTTCGAATCCAAGCAGAAAATATAACCGACAAGATGAATGCGTCCAAAAAAAAGTTAAAAAAAAACAAAAAAAAAGAGAGTGAAGTTTACATATCAGAATAATGAACGAGAAAAAAAATTGTTTTGAAAACTTATTTATATATATATATGAACGTCGGTTTTTTTTTCCACTATCGTGGGATTGTACTATTAATTGTGTAAGCATACGCTTTGACAATCAATAGTGTTCTATTATTGAATAAACTGTTAATCCATACTGTGGGATTATATTATTAATTGTGCCAGCAGATGCTTTGACAATTAATAGTTTTCCTTTACTGAAATAAACCGTTATCCATTTCTATAAGTCTTGAATATTCAAACCGTAATGGAAACGCTCAAAGCAAGCAGCGGTCGATAAAGAATAATTTTGTAACATATGAACCCGAATGCAAGTATATATAACTCTGTCTCTGTTGCAGCTTCGTCTACATTCAGATTTCCCCGAAGCACTTCGTTTTCAACATCGCGGAAGCTAAATCTGGAAATTTCGGTGGCACAAAAAAAGGGTATGAAATTTGATCCTTTTAATTTACAAAAAAAGGTTGGATTTACTAATCATCCAACAAATTGATCCGTCTATTTCAGAATCGTAATATAATAACCAATGGCCGATAGACGAGATGTGGCTGAATCTGTGCTGTTTGACATTCTTCTCTTTTTGCCGGTGATTTCTTTATTACGATTTAAAACCGTCTGCAAATCTTGGCGTTCACTCATAGAGAGTTCTGCCTTCGTCACTCGGCATCTCCATCATAACAGTGAAAACAACAACAAGAGTCTGCTTATGTTGAAGTCCGGAAATGAACTTTCTTTTCTTTCCGGTAGCAAATATCAGGTGCATTCAAATTCCATGTACGAGCAGATATTTCCGAGGACTTGTTTTGAGGTTGTTAATTCTTGCAACGGTATTATATGTCTAGTTCATTTCATTGCCGAGGAAGGCATCCTTTTTTCTTTATGGAACCCTGCTATTAAAGAAGTGAGACAACTACCGAAACCAGCCGCGCTCCCCTTATGGGGTAAACAAATAGATCACACAGCTGCTTTTGGTTATGACAAAAAAACAAATGATTACAAGATCGTAAGGATCGCTTTGCAGTGTGGAGTTTCTTCCTTGCAAGACAGCCTGGTTCAGGTGTATAGCATGAGCACTGACTCATGGCGAACTATACACAAAGGCAATGACTTTCCTATTGCATGGACTAAACCTTGTGTTGATGTAGCCTCTAACGGCGATATGTTTATGTGGATTGGGACATCTCTTTCTCTTCTCACAATCCTCATATTTTATTTTGATCTGGTTAATGAAGAGTATGGAACGGTGTCTTTGCCTGACCATCACGCCGATGCTCAGGCAACCAATCTTGCTTTTCTTAGTGGAAAAGTTACATATGTTAGATGCAGGGGTCGTCGCAAGACTTGTTCTTATTATGAAATTTGGATGATGGACGAATTCGGTAAGAAAGAGTCCTGGAACAAAGTATATAAACTGGAGGAACCCATCTTACCATGCGAGGGTGTTAGTGCAATACATCTCTTGAAGAATGGTGAGTTTATTTTAACGATGAAGCACAGCGGAGCCGACGTTGGATTGTACTTGTATGACTTGGTTGCTCAGGAAGAGATATTGCTGCTGGACGTCCACAAAGTGCGCAGCATAACAAATTACAGTGAAAGTCTGGTTTCTGTGAAGAGCACAAAGCTTATGTAACATTGGCATGGGTCATATTTCCTTGTTTATTTTAATCTTTTTGAGAATGGAGTTGTTATAATTATCAAAGTTGTTATGATTATTACTCAGATGATGTGCATGCGAATTTTTGATTATATTTTGGAATTACAATTTGCGTTTCAAAATCGTAAATTAATCCTACGGTTTGGTTGTTTACTGGACACAAAACCGATCCTATAAACTGACTACAGTAGTCTTGAAATATAAATGTATGTAAACTGGCCCCATGCCCTTTAATCATCTAGCCCAAGTGCGTCATTTGCAAGTGCTACTGAAATACTAAATGGTATACTTGATTCTGTTGCTGGATGTACTATGCATGCGCCGTTAAGGTAAAAATATCAACTATTCTTATTGATGAGAAGAATTCCCAGTTTTGCAATTGGAGGTAAGTGCACTTTGATTCATTTACAAGTCCTTACAGTTATATGTGTGACTTTGCATTTACCATTTTCTATTCCAGGGTAAAATGATTTTAGTTTTCATCTTCCTTATCTTTCTTTATTCAAACTTAAATTCATTTACACAAAACTAAAATTTCTAACACTATATTAAGTTAAAACCCCGATAAAGTGAACTTTAAATTTTGATGCTATCATTGTAACTTTTTTAAAAACATTTACAGAATTCTCTATTTCAACAAAATTAATTCTCATTTTAGGATCTCTTAATGAAGTAATATCTGTTGTAATAAAGCGGTAGTGTATTTGTAATAAAGCGGTAGCGGGTAATATAAAAGCCCAAAGCCCAATCTCTGTTATTTTCATATAAATACTGTATTGTACACAAAACTGAATATAATGAGATTAATACAATTCTGTTTTCTTTCATACTGTTTCTATTCTCTTTCTTACAAATCTTACATCTCTATTTCAACAAAATTAACTTTCATTATAGGACAGCTAGATATTTTTAATTTACAGCAACTAGTTGTGAAAATTTTCATAATCGATATTCTAGGTTTCATCATAATAAAATTCATTAACTTCTTAATCAAAAGGTAGAGATTTGATCAAATTTCATTAATTTTAAGTTTTGAATTTGATATATTATAAGAGAATGACTATAAATGCATTTTAGAAAAAAAAAGCATCTTAGTAAAAATTAGTTTAGGAAATTAATGGTGTACGTTAGGTGATTCTCAGTGTATGAATAGAACTTCTTACTTTAATAAAAGTATATGTTTGGCATATTAGATAGTGAATGTTACAATATATTTATGAAAAGATTGCATCTAAGAAAGGAAATTAACGTTGGATGTTTATAAAAAGAGAAAATAACAATATATTTTATGGAAAAAATTGCATTTAATGAAAGAAACATTAATTACATAATTATTTTTTTAGAGAAAGGTAACAATAAGTTCATGGAAGGGATAAAGAAAAGATAAATTACTGTATCTCTTTATTAGAATATAAGGTAAATTTGATATTTGAATTTGACAACATTAAAACCAATCAATAACAAATTGATCATGCGGTTTACTAATAAAGAAAGTAAAGTTCCTATTACGCTAAATTCTTCTATGTCAATGCCGTTGGAAATCCTGTTTCCACGTCTCACCATTGTCGACCTTTCAATTTGAAAAACGCCCAAATGGACGTTAGAGCAAATAAATAGAGAGAGAGCCTATACAGATTATGTATATGCACATTGTGCATGTTAGAAGATTAGGCTAAGAGTTTTTTTGCTCATTAATCATAGCCGCTTATCGTAAACATGAGTCAGACCTTGAAAAATATTCATCCCAAAAGCCCACAAACATGCCTTGGCATCGAACTCCTCTTCCATACTTGGTTCTGAAAAATGAACAAGCGTATCCAACGTATTTAAGAAATTAACCATCTTTTTTACAAGTCCCAACAACTCCGACTACTTTCCCTTTCATATTGATTCTCTGTAGTTCACTCAAATCTTTCTGAATTACAACATCATGGTCCATTCCAAGAGCAGGATTTTATCCAAGCAAGGAAAGATGTCTGATAAATAGAACCGAAGATGATTTAATGGTGGACTGAATCTTGGATTCTTCACAGCTGACTTCTTTATCATTGCACTTGCATTCATATATTTTGTATGTGGATTGTGGCTTCGCCGGGTGGATTCGTATGAAAGCACGTTGTGATTGCTGGTAACTTGAGAGAATAGGTCACTATGGCGTAGACCATTGATCAGTTTTCAACTTTTTTTGCTGTGGTTCAGTGAAAGTCGTTTCCTTTTTGGCAGTTCCGTTCACCTATCTGTATTTTGTGGAGTAACACCATATTTCATTCATAATACCAAGCTGTTTAAAAATAGCTTATTGGTTGCTCGTTCTAGGTTTAGTGCATTGATGGTCTAAAGCTTGCTCTTAAAAAGCTGGCTTCCAAGGCAAAACAACATCTATTTCCACCTCGACATTTGTCATTCTCAACCCTTATAAAATTAAATCTGCTGATTTGATTCTATTTTGCTTAGACTTTTGAGCGAATGCAGCAGAGACATAAACAAAACTCCAGCCTTAAACCCTAAACACGCTGCCGCCTTCTAAATTTCTTTCTAACCTCTTCAACCACCTTCAGCTGCTGCCTAAACATGCCGTCAAGATCCAAAAGATCGTCCCGCCCTTTTTCATCTCCACTTCCGTTAACGCCTCCTCCTCCTCCTTTCGGTAAATCGTCAAATTTCGAACTTCATGGCATCAGTAACAACGTCCACTTCCAGAATGTCCTTTTACAAGCATCGGAGAAATTCCCTAAATTTGTTGGCGAAAACGCTTTTATTGGGAAAATATGCGATCAGGATAAGGATTTTTCCAAGGGGAATCAAGCTAGGGTTTGGATGTCTGAATTTGCTATGGTTTCTGCATCTATTAAACCTGGTTCACTTGTCTCGGTAATATCATACCACTCAATGCTATTTATTTGTGTTAATTGCGACGCATTTTTTTGTTGTTGACCATCCAGGAGCGTTTTTCTTTTCCACTGAAGTTTTTCTTTTTAAAATACCAGTATTTGGGTTTAGATGGTCAGAAAACTAAATATGTATCTAGATTAACATGGTGGGTATGGGTTGGGCTCAAGATTTTGAGTCGAAATCTGTACCATTGACAAGTCTAGTTAATATATCTATAGTGTTTATATGCCGATGAAGTTCAATATTGATTGTCGATTGCTTGGTAATCATATGATAATTGTAAATTTACCGTTATAATAGTTTGAATAGTTTATGGCTGATATTTACTCAAAATTAGAGTGATGTTAAATGCCTTCCAAATTTTATTTTTATTTTACCAAACCTTATTTTTAACCGTGTCTATTCTATTACTTGTACTTCATGTTATTTTATACGATTAAAGTGGGTTATGGTAGAGAGAAACAATTTGGTCAGGTGAACCAAAAAATTAAATTCTCAAGGAAAGAATCAATGATTTAAAAAAAAAATCCATGAACATTCGGTACAACTATTAAAAAAAGGGAGAATAAAACGTAATGGACATCAAATTTTGTTGAAGCGGGTTGGACATGAGAATCATTTTTGTTAACAAAAATAAAATTTACATAAAATTTCGGTGGTAAGATTAAAATTTGGAAAAATAAAAATGAAATAAATCATCAAAAATTGGTTCATTCTCATTGTATTATACTATGTCAAAGTCGTTAACAATATTTTGACATGTCTATCAAATAATAACGTTTTTTTTTAAATAAAAATTTTCATTGAAATTTAGTGTACAAGGTTGAGATTTTCTTACGTTTCGACAACGGTATAGGAAAATGGAGTTGGGGATCGACAATTAAGGTTTTGAGAGGTGGTTGAATTCAAGTTTGTTAAGTTAGGAAGGGGTTCTTGCTGGTGCGTGGTAAATAACTACGACATAGGGTGGAGAGCGATGAAGGTGGGTCGTATTCTAAGGGAAATGGCGATGGCCGCGTAATTTGCAAACGAGGTTGAAACGGTGAAGTCGGGTTTTTTGATTTAGATGTTAGTACATGATATGAAATCATGAAAGGGTATTTTACAAATGGTAGGTATTCTTTTATTAAATAATATTTCCGATGGGGTAAATACTCTTCCCTTATAAATTTTGGTATCTCTTATTATTTGATCGGTTTCTTTCATTCCTTTTAACCAAATCATTTATCCCTTTAATAATTCCCTTAGTAAATCGTGTTATCCAAATGATCTGGTGATATTTTTCCATGCACTACTATATTGCCGACTGTTGTCTTTTGACGCTGTATTGTTGGTTATTTATACGCTACCGATTGGTCATATGAAGTTTTGCTTTGTTTTTCTAGTAAAATGAAGAAACACATTTAGCACCACTCCAAAATTATATGCTTCCGCGTCTCTATATTATTGCAGTAGTTTTTTCCTCTTAACTTTTTGTTTATTTTATAAAGTTGGCTGTATACAAAGCATTGCTAAAGGCGATAGAAATAATTTATTAAGATACCAAATGGGTAAATAGTTTACGGAACTTAATTCAAAGCTCAAATTAGTCAGGATAATCATATGTAAGTTCTCAAATAATTTGGCTTTTAACATGGGAAAGTTGTTTCATTCTAAGAAAGCAAGTATCATTTCCATTGTTGCCTGATTCTAACTGATAATGCATCCAAAACTGTGAATGGAAATTATTTTAGATGAGGAAATAAACTTCTTTAGTCATATAATTAATGTTACAGGTATCACTTCCTTCCATTGGTCAAGATTTTTCATGCAACTTCCCACTTAAAAGTTTGACGGAAGAGTACACTAAATATAATGTGGATATTGATGATAAGTCTTGCAAAGCTGGTATCTATTTTGCAATTGCAACTGTATTCCCTTCGTCTAAGGTATCAGTATGCATATTGTATCCTTTCACTTATCTGAATTGAAGCTTACGTATATTCTATACATTTAACCATTTTACTAGGTTCTCAAGGATGGAGTAAAACTATCATGGGGCCTTGCATGCACCATGGGCATTCCTACCTTCGAAGAAACAATATTTATTTGCCCAGTAAAAACTTCTGATCATTCAAGCAATAATAATAGAATTAATCTTGTACATATGTACAAGTGTACCAGTCTTCACTTGAACCTCATCCAACCAAAGTCCAATCCAGGTATGCTCGACAATGTACCATCTGATAATGGCTGTGCTTCTCCAGATACCCCATTGCCACGCTCAACGGTTTCATCTCCTAGTCCTAGAAAATCCTGGAGTACTATATCATGCACAGATTCTACTATATGCTTGGATACATCATCAGTAAATTTGGCTTTGAAAGATGAGATGGCGAATGAATTGTTACAGACATCGGCTTCTAGGTGGCTTCATGGACGCTGTTTACTTAATGGGAATATTGTAGTCATTCCATTAATGTTTGGAAATGTTTGCTCTTTCACAGTGGAAGACGGAGAAAACCATGATGACTCTTTCTTGGTAGATACTATGACAAAAGTTTACTTTGGTCCATCTGCAGTGAATTCAAACAAATCAAATTTTCTAGAAGAAGGCATTAGAGATACAAAAGCTAATGATATGCCAATGCTAGGTGGATTATCCAAGGAAATTGCAGACTTGAAAGAGATTATCATGTTCTCCTTGGCGAACAGAGGCCAAAACTTGCCAAGGTTTTTTCCCTGGTTTAAAGAAAATTCATTATATTTACTCTGCTTAAAATATGTTTCACTTTATCGTCTTTTAATAAACAGATTGCTGACTAGGGATATTTGAATCAGATTGAGAGGGCATCCTTCTTGTCTAGATTTTGGTAGAATGTATATCAGTGGAATATATTATTTTTCAACAATAAGTTACTGAAACCCTTGCTCAAAATCATAAAGGTTCCCTGCTTTAGCTTGTAGGAAAGAGAAATCTTAGTACTAGCATATCTTAAGCTGTTCTTAATCGATTAAGAAATTGATTCACTTCAAATAATCAGTTGTTAATATAAATCAATGGTGCTTCTCAGTAGATGCAAAGTGTTCCTATGCTCTGTTGTAGTGGACGCCAAAATAAAATTATGCTCACACTGGATATTATGTGGCTTTTCATTTGAAACGAAACTTCTAATCTGTATTCAGTTCATCTATTTCAAGCTTTTAGTGATTTATAATTTATGTAGGTATGGATAATCAATGTAGGGACGGCTGCAAGGGAAAATGTCTGTAGACGATTTCTTTTGTTTCTCCATATAATTCTCATATGATTAATTCTGCAACTATGGTTTTAATCTATTTCATTCATTGGTATTATTGTATCAGATACAAAGGAGTTCTTCTCTATGGACCACCTGGCACAGGGAAAACATCTTTAGCATGTTATTGCGCTCGTGAAGCCAATGTTAGTTTTTTCACCATTAACGGCCCTGAAATCGTTAGTCAATATTTTGGTGAGAGCGAGCAAACATTACATCAAATCTTCGATTCCGCAAAGCAAGCTGCTCCTTCTGTGGTTAGAATCATTGCTCATTACATTCTTCAAGCTTTTCTTTTATTGAATTTTTTAAATTCCTTCTAATGTTGTAGTTTTTATTTTTGTTTAATTTGTATAACTTGTGTTGTTCCATTTGTTTGCTCTTGCTTGCATCATTGTCCCCTTGTCTTGTTTTGTGTTGCTAAAACTTAGAGTTCTAATGGTACACATTTACTACCTATTTTGAAATTCATAAACATTATTTTCTTTAGATTACTGTTATGACTAACCCTAATAATTACTTTCCTAAATGTGAACCTTCGAACAGCCTCTGCTAACTGACATCCCCCCCCCCCCCCCACAAACCCCCACACACACAAAAACTGCTCTCTCTCTCTCTCTCAGACACACACAAAAAGAAAGAAAGAACTAAATATACGTTGTATTCTTCTCCCCTTGATGCTACGCAGAGATTGATCAAACTTTCGAGCTTTGTCAAATGAGAACTAGAATTGTCGGGAATTGGATCGTGTACATTGGTCTATATCTGACACTACTTAGCTTTTTCTTCCAGATTTTTATAGATGAGTTGGACTCTATAGCTCCCAGCAGAGAAACGGAGATCGAAGATTTATCAGTCAGAATAGTTGCTACATTGACAAAATTGATGGATGAAATAAAAAGTCATGATTACATTCTTTTAATTGCTGCTAGTAATCGGCCTGACAGCATTGATTCTGCTATGAGGCGTCCTGGAAGGCTTGACCGAGAAATTCAAATAGGTGGGCTAAATGTTTGCTTTTTTTTTTCTTGCTCTAACATGCAACACACTATCACCATGCTACCCTCTCTCTTTTAATATTGATTTCTCAATGCAAATTATATTTAAGAAGATAATTATAATTACTTTCTAAACATTAATTTTGTGATAAGTCTGTACTGTTAAAGTAGATTAAAAATCAAAGCAAGGTAGGGACTTCAGGGTAAATATGAAATTCTGATGCTGCTTTCCATTTTCTTCTTACTTGTTCCTTGCTGTATACTTGACTATTGAATATCGTCAAATAATTCATATTGATTGAAGAGATTTTGTTATTTAGATAGTTTTCAACTTTCCTATCTGTGGAAATTCGGTCCATTTTTTAAGTTCTTGAACATATATTTTTGAGGCCCCTTGTTCTATTTTTCTTAAAGGGGAAAATCTATCGGGACACAAAATATAGACACAATTCGTGACACAATGTATCTCCACAATTGGATTGCCCCATGATTTCCACCTCCCATATAAAGACAAAAGGATCCAACGGTTTATTTTGCGTTTTAGTTGTGTTTTATTTTGCGTTTAAATAGCCGCCTCCTTTTTTATGTCCTTGTTTTTCTGTAGTAAACACTTGCATTGAAATACTTGCCCTACTAATATCTTCGTGGAAATATCAGTTTGAATATTTGCACTACAAATATTTGAGATTCTAAATGAAAAACAAGTTTGATTATATTTGTTTCGTTGTATCTGTTTTGTGTTGTTGCGCACCGAACATTGGAATCACAGTTATTTGCAGCACACGAAATTATTTGCAGTCTACACATATTTGCACTGCGCTGACAGTAGTTTTTTTTAAAATAAATAAAAAATTAACGGATATGAGTACATCGGCTTAATATTTGATATTCGTCAAACATTCAAAAAGCATTAGATTCAGTAAACATTGAATAAAATATAACATACTGGACTTTTCGAATGAATATCTGGGGCTCTGTTCCCGGGAGTACCCTCAAAAAGGTACCTCTCCTCCCTTCTAATATCATTTTCAGCAGCAGTTTTACAAATTTAAAAAGCGGTGACTTGCATAGTTTTCATGAGATGGATGTGTGCCTAATTCTTTTTGAACCAGGACGTGAGCTAAAATGTCCCTTTTGATATTCAGCAGTTAGCACATTGAATTCACTGTATTATTTTACTATTAAACTAGCAAAAAGTGGGAAATATTTTTAACAAACATAACGTAAAATTAAAAATAAGCAAAATAAAATAGGAAAATAACAGATTTTCATCACATGCTTTTGTTATTCTGAGTGAAGGGGAAATTAACATAGAATTTCAGATGTTGAAAATCGAAGTAAGTTGGAAGCGTACAGTTAACATGGACGTGAAGTGAAGTACAAATCAAAATAATATGCAAAACATAATTTTGTGATATATATTTATATTCTTTTGTATTCAATGTGCATGTCATGTTTACAAGTTAATTTGACTTCATGAAGTGGGTTTTTCAACCAAACATTTACTTCAAGTCATTCAAGAAACAATTTTGGTAGCATTGAATTGCAAATCAATGTCCTCTTACCGTACATGGATTCAAGTCATTGAATCGACTTCTTGTAATAATTATTTGAATGAACCGTTGGTTCACATGGTCGCCTCTCTCAGACCCGCACCTACTGGGTAACTTTGTCCATTGTGTGCCACCCTTTTTTGATGCCTCAAAGATCCACTCATTATATTAAGGGAAATTCTGTTGGGACACAATGTTGACACAATTAGTGACACAATGAATTTCAACCGTTAGATTGCCCCCAATTTCCACTTTCCATATAAAGAAAAAGGAATCCAACGGCGTATCCTTGTTGTGTCTAATTTTGTGCCCATTTTTTCCAATATACTTTATTATATTGATTAGTTCATTCAATTGCATGCAGGAGTGCCGTCACCAGAGCAGAGACTAGATATACTTCAAGTCCTTCTTAGTAAAGCATATCATTCTCTTAACAAAGCTGATATTGAAACTTTGGCTTCATTAACTCATGGATTTGTGGGTGCTGATTTGGCAGCTTTATGCAATGAAGCATCCATGATTGCTCTCCGCAACTATATAAAATCCATGAATTCTGATAACTTGGGTGATAATTGCAGCAGGTTGGATTCTGATATGCAACTTTCTGAACTCAAGGAAAATGCAGATGGATTTTGTGTGGATCATGTGGATTGTTTGGCATCTTCTATGTCTGAGTTGACTGTGTCAAATAGCTTGGAAAAGGTTCAAGTAAATGGTTATACAAAGGGCACTGTTGGCAGGGCTAAACCCTCTTTGTCAAAAGTGACATTTGCGGATTTTGAAAAGGCCAGGATGAAAGTGAGGCCTAGTGCCATGCGTGAGGTACAGTGCTATTTAACTTATCAGATAGCGTGAGGCATGTGATTATATGATATTTGTCTATATCCTTAGATGTTAAATAACATGCATGAAAATTACACCTTTAGTTAAACAAAAGATATGTTTAATAAATTGTAAGAAATTTGTTGAAATCAGGTATTATGGACATTACTTGCTTATTTTGGACATGAATACTTTATGTTAACAGGTAATGTTGGAGCTCCCAAAAGTACGCTGGGAAGATATAGGTGGCCTAGATAAAGTTAAAAAGCAATTAATTAAAGCTGTAGAATTGCCACACAGACATCCAAGTGCACTTGAAAAAATAGGTATACCATGTCGAACAAATGGGTTACTGATGATTGGCCCCCCAGGTTGTAGTAAAACCCTACTGGCACGTGCAGTTGCATCAGAAGCAAAATTGAATTTTCTTGCGGTCAAGGGTCCTGAACTGTTTAATAAATGGGTTGGAGAGTCTGAGAAGGCAGTTAAATCTTTATTTGCAAAAGCAAGAGCTAATTCTCCTGCAATTATATTCTTTGATGAAATAGATGCTCTTGCTGTCTCCCGTGGACATGGGGATGATGGAACTTCTGTATCGGACAGGGTTTTAAGTCAGTTGCTAGTGGAAATGGATGGTATGTTTTCTGATAAATGTTAAAATCTATTTATTTTCGGGGAAAGGGGTTATCAATGGTCATATTGGTAAAAGCCATAGTTATTAATGGCGCACGGTGCAAAAAGACGCAAAGCCTCTTCGGAGCCTTGGTGCATGGCACAGCAAATGGCGCATGCCTTTTTATTTTACTGCGCACGTTTAGAATTTGTTTCTATAAATTTAATATACATAACACTAAATTTAAAATGTTCAATATTTTTGCCAAACATATGCAATAAAGATTTTCTTTCGGCATTTTGTAAAAAAATAAAATTCATCAAATATTACATTATGAACAGAATTTCAATCATTATAGTTTTCTAAAGCCAAAATCCAATATAAGCATACATATTACTGATAAACTAGAAATCTGAATAACATTCAACAATTATATTTTTCAAATTATGCTTTCATCATCAGATTCATAAGTTTCAGCATCTTCCTCATCAATCTCATTTAGATTTGTTTCTTCTACGTGAAGATGTAAAGAAGCTGAAGCCTCATCTTCAACATCGGATGCATCATTCGTATTTCTCGTTAATCATTCATCATGATCATCAATAACCTTCAAGGATATTAGACCAATGATGTCACAGATGTCGTATTGTATCTTCTTTTTAATGCTCCATAATACGATGAATGCTAATTTTATACAATTTGAGTTATAAAAAAAGAAATAAAAAACAATAATATAATGAAAAGGCATGCTTTTTGCACCTTGCGCCATTCGCGCCATTCACCGCGCCTTTTAATGTGTGCCACACCATAAATGGCCTGGCGCGTGCCTTTCATAACTATACTAAAAGCTTTGTATAGGGAAATAAAATATGAAAAAAAAGAGAACGCCTTTCATTGTATTATTAAGTGGGCAGATTTATTGATCTTCATGTTAACTAATCTCATATGAAAGCCATAATAACGTTTCAATGATTGAGAAAGTTATGTATTACCGAACTTGTAATTATTCATTGTGATGTAAAACAATGTTCCAATCATATTTCTTTTTGAAATACTTCATTTAATATGAAAATTGGGACAACATTGAAATGTCATTTCCATGACAAGCCCTTCAATTGTTGAATAGAAATAGCTATTTTAAATGTTTTGTTGATTCGTTAATATATTCTTGGTAGGTCACTATTTTTTTTCATTGAAATTGAACACCGTAAAAAACATGCTACTGATGATGAATTTACCATGATACTAGGGCCGTTGGTTTCAAAGCATTATGGCGTAAGGGGTTCGAGTCCTAGTTATGGGTTGTATCATGTTGAATTATTTGTACTCCTCGTTTATAATACTAGATAAATGGTTTCTTAGATGTTGAATGTAACGGCCTTGATATAATTATCATGACTAGTACGAACTCGTTGCTACGCACACGGAGTTCACCACAAAATTTGTTTTATATTTTTAAATTTTTTAAATTTTGAATATGGAAGTTTATGTTCATGGATTTTATTTTTTTAAATTTATTTTATTTTTTAAACACTATTAATAAACTTTTTGATGATAAATCTATTTAAGTAATCTCGAAGTACGCAACATATAACTACCTTTTTAGAGCACCAGTGTTACAGCACGCGTTTCGCGCGTGAATTGTTTTCCTTATAAATTATATATGTTTAATTCAGTCAAAAAATGATTTTTTATTTTCAAGTAATACTAAGATTTGTATATTTGTAAAAAAATATTTTGAATTTGTAAATGAAGTTTGATTTTAGATCCTATTTTTAGAAGCGTTTTGAATTTGTAAAGCATGTTTAATTGTTAGATCCTACTTTTAGGGGCATTTGAATTTGTAAAAGAAGTTCAATATTAGATTCTATTTTTAAGTGAATAAGATTTGATAGTATATAGATGGACGTTTTTGATAGTTTACGTTGATATCAAAAAAGTATGACACCAAAGCTATTACAACTATTATTAAAGATAGTGGCTTTATACAACAAACAGTGACATCAACCACCAATTATTTTTAATCTGGTAAGCAGTACATAAATAAGCATTACTATAAGTTATCAAATGTAAGCAACATATATTCAGTTTTGGTTTATTCTACATTTAATACACACGTGTGT
Source organism: Allium fistulosum (assembly GCA_030737815.1). Taxonomy (NCBI): domain Eukaryota; kingdom Viridiplantae; phylum Streptophyta; class Magnoliopsida; order Asparagales; family Amaryllidaceae; genus Allium; species Allium fistulosum. The sequence continues at coordinate 1,285,006,025 of CM060905.1, forward strand.
ATATATAGACACACAATTTGGTTGATAATAGTTTTCTAAACTGAACATAAAAAATACCTTAAATGGAAATATTGTTAAATTTTGGTTAAAAAAACATCATTTCAAATTAGTGAAAGCTCACCTTTTGACATTATCCAATGCTAAATGCTTTAGAAAAACGTTAACGTAGCTTTGACACATAATATTTCTAAATACATATATAGCATAATAAGACATGAAAAATATATGTAGACTATAAATATACAGTCAAATTTTTGGAATAACTGAATAAACTTTCTTTATTACTTCTAATATTCATGGAAATAGACCAGCACCACTGTTCCAGGTTAGACGCTTCGACTTTGGTGCGAGAGGTCACATGTCCGAAACTTGCGTAGCATGATTCGAACATATATTTATAAGCTGTACGTTTTATACTACCTAAGATTTGTAGTATTGATATGTACTACCATTTAAGTACCCAATGTAAAAAAAACCAAAAAATATATATTCATGGAAACATAACAGTTGAAACAGTACACCATATAACAGAATACATGTGATACCAATAAAATTAATTTTTGATGACATATCATTACAAAAATTAGAATAAGGTCAACAAATTATAATGTCTTTTATAATATATAATATATATATCTCACGTATGTATATTTAATATTATATATGTATGTGTGTATTGTTGCCTTTCAAGCATATGCAAACATTACCTTAACAATATTCTATTTAGTAATAGGGACCGAAGATCAAACACCGTGTCTTAAGTTTCTATTCATTAGTCCTATAATCTAAAACTTATAACACTGTTTTTAAACCAAACCTAAGTAAAAAACTCACAGCTCATGGTTTTGATACGTGGATCACTAACTTCCACGCGCTCCTGTCCGACACCAGTTCGTCAGATATATTCAAATCTCTCAAGTCCTTTTTTACTACTCCCTACATGTCAACCTTGATCGACCTATAACTCTCTTTGAGTATTCGATGTGACCTATAATTTTAACGCGCACAGGTGCCTCGGGAAGCCTCCGTTGGAGACGTCTAAACCATCTTAAGCGGTGTTGGACTAGCTTCTCCTCAGTTGGTGTTACTCCAAGTTTATCATTATATCATCATTTCTAATTTAATATTTTCTTATATGACCGCAGCTCCATCGCAGCATACGCATCTGTGCAACGCTTATTTTCCGTACGTGTTGGCTTTTAGTAGACCAACATTCTGCGCCATACATCATAGACCCGATTGCCAAATTTACGTGACAATGAGCCAAAAAACATTCTTTAATCATTATTTTCGAAATGGTAAACTCAAATTAAAATGAAATAAACTAATGGAAGGCGCTAAGTAGATTTAATGATATACTATAGCCATTAATGACATAATTAATATGAGTCTAAATGCTAATATTCCCTCAAACCATTAAGAAATATGAAATGAATTGTGAAAAGAGCATATAAAAGGTCACGTATTCTTTTTTATATGTAAACAATAAAGTCAATCCTAAATAACTACATAATTAGTTGATAATGAGTTGAAAACCATTCGTTAATTATTATTTCCTAAAACGTCAAGGATCTCTAGCTCAAGTGATTGGAGATATGATGTTTTATACAAAGACTCTAGAGATCATGGGTTAGAGCTCCTGAGGCATCATAATTAGTGCTCTGCTAGAATAAAATATCACTCGTGTCATCAAAAAAATTATTATTTTTTAAAATGAAAACTTAATTAAAATGAAATAAACAAATGGAAGGGAGCTATGAAACTAATGATGTGCTATAGCTATCGATGGTATCACTAATATCTAAGATGTACGAAAATGAAATTATAAGGGTGTAAATGTTAATAATCCATACAATTTAGTATACAAACAGGATATATGGATTATGATCAAAGTATAAACGGGTCAAATATTCTTTTTTATAATTTATATGTAATACAATTTTCATATATAATAGATGTTGTTATTGAAAATGAAAGAATTAAAAATTCTAGAACACAAAGAAAGTTGATCATCAAGTTGAAATTTATACATGCTCTACATAAGCATGGGCTCCTAAACATGTTTAGATTATGCATTGTCTCAGAAAGTGAAAACTTGAATGTATAATATAATAAGATGACTATGGAATGGAATTGCCTTTAATCAACATAGGGCCTTCCAATTCATTTATCAGTTGTAATCCATAGTCCTGTACAAATTAAGATATTAGCTTAGTTTAAAAAGTATTATATATAAAATGAAAATGCTCATCAATATTTCAAATAAAACCTCCGAGAAAATGATATTGAAGCTCTCATAGTATGCGCTGGCATCATTTATTTATATTAGAATCAAGCTGCTGCAACATGATATTATGTCATCATACTTAACCATGAAAAAATTGCAGTTGAAAAAAAAAACTAAAATCCAAATCATCAGCAACGATCAAACTCTATAAAGATAAAAGAGACAAATAAGACGAACTTAATTGCGTTTTAAAGATCTATTATCTTATTACATTGAAATGATACATATTATTTTAATTTTGTTCGTAAAATTGGAGAATATAAAAATACTGAATTGGTAAATAATTAAAATCTAATGATATTTTGAATGATTATTAAAATTAAGCATAGAAATGGAGTGTTGTTTAATCGATGAATTGAGGAATTTATGAATAATGAAAAAAGCCCAAACTTATAAAATGAATATACTAAAGGAAGCTGATAAGAAAAATGGTAAGTTGAGGGGACACCATTAGTACACAGAATTAACGTTTGAAGACAAAAGTAAAGTAACCAAAGGGTGAAAATGGAAAATCACTAACAATTCAGTATCCAGAATGAGATGGGTTGTGAAAAGAGTACACAAAGGGTTAAATATCCTCATTATAATTTATACATAGTAAAATAATTTTATATACAATAGATGTTATTGAAAAGGAAACTCGAATGTATAATGTAATAAAATGATCATGATATAGAATTACCTTTAATCAACATATGTCCTTTCAATTCATTCATCAAATGTAATCTATAGTCATATACAAATTAAGAATTAGCTTTATTTAGAAAGTATTATAGATTAAATAAATCTGCTCATCGATATATCAAATAAAACCTTAAAAAAAAGATATTGAAGCCCTCACATTATCCGTGCATCATTTTTTTAATACTAGAATCAAGCTATTTCAATATAATATATCATGTCATCATACCTAACCGTGAAAACGATGCAATTAAGGAGGGGAAAAAAATCTAAAATCTAAATTTTAAGCAAAGATTAAATTCTATGAAGATATAAGGAAACAAATAAGATGAACTTAATTGTCTTTTAAAGATCCATTATCTTATTACATTGAAAATGTACGTATTACTTTAATTTTGTTTGTAAAATTGGAAAAGATAAAAATAATGAATCAGAAAAATAAATAAAATATAGTGAAAAGAGTATACAAAGGGTTAAATATCCTCATATAAATTTATACATAGTAAAATAAATAATTTATACAAAGGGCTAATAATTCAGTATACAAAGGGCTAATAATTCAGTATCAGGATGAGATGGGTTGTGAAAAGAGTATACAAAGGGTTAAATATCCTCATTATAATTTATACATAGTAAAATAATTTTATATATATAAATAATAGATGTTATTGAAAACGAAACTCGAATGTATAATGTAATAAAATGATCGTGATATAGAATTACCTTTAATCAACATATGTCCTTTCAATTCATTCATCAAATGTAATCTGTAGTCCTATACAAATTAAGAATTAGCTTTATTTAAAAAGTATCGTAGATTAGATAAATTTGCTCATCGATACATCAAATAAAACCTTAAAAAAAGATATTGAAGCCCTCACATTATCTGTGCATAATTTTTTTATATTAGAATCAAGCTACTTCAATATAATATATCATATCATCATACCTAACCGTGAAAACGATGCAATTAAGGAGGGGAAAAAAAATCTAAAATCCAAATTTTAAGAAAAGATTAAATTCTATGAAGATATAAGGAAACAAATAAGATGAACTTAATTGTCTTTTAAAGATCCATTATCTTATTACATTGAAAATGTACGTATTACTTTAATTTTGTTTGTAAAATTGGAAAAGATAAAAATAATGAACCAGAAAAATAAATAAAATATAGTGATGATTGGAATGATTACTAAAATTAAACTTAGAAATGGGGTGTTGCTTAACCGAGGAATTGAGGATTTTATGAATAATGAAAAAAGACCCAACTTAAAAAATGAATATACCAAAAGGAAGCTAATAAGAAAAGGGAAGTTGAGAGGACACATTAATAATGTTTGAAAACAAAAATAAAATAAACGAAGGGTGAAAATAAAAATGGATCTTAAACAAAGGAGAATTCAGTATAAGAGCTTGAGAAGGAACGTGAGATCAGATAACGAAAAGTCATATATTTAACTTTATATATATGATAGAATAGATTGGCTTGCTTGCTCAAATTACGTTGTGTCTATGTAGGTTTGGAACAAAGAGCTGGTGTTACAGTCATTGCAGCTACAAATCGCCCAGACAAAATTGATTCAGCCCTTTTAAGACCAGGTACCAATTTTTGGTTTAATTACTTTGTCCGTATGTTCTCTTTTATTCTTTGTTGTACTTAATTATTATTTAAAACATCAGTCAAGTTTGACGACCATTTTACATGAGTTAATGTTGGAAAGTATGTTTGAGCAGGACGATTTGATGAGCTAATAGATGTTCAACCGCCAGATGAAACTGACAGGGAAGAAATATTCCGCATTCATACTAAGAAGATTCCATGTCATGCCGATGTCAGAATTAAAGAACTGGCTCAGCTTACTGAAGGCTATACTGGTGCAGATATCAAGTTAATATGCCGTGAAGCAGCTTTGTCAGCATTTAGAGTATGTCATTTTGTTCTTTCCTCCAATACTAGATTTATATCAATTATTTTCCTGTGTAAACATTTTCTTCAAGCATAGCTATCGTTCGTGGAGTTTTGAATTGTTTTTGATATACACTATCCTGATGGAAATGAATTAAATTGCATAGTATTAGGGTAGACATGAATTCAATTGATTTGTTTGATCAAAGGCAGGGTTTTCTAACAAAGAGACCCATTATTTTAGAGAGTTGTATTCAAATTCAGATCAGTAAACACAACAAATGAGAATGCTATCACTGTATCATGTATTTTTATTTACATGCGAATTTTTGGATAATTTGGCTGCATCACTGGCTGATTATATTGACATGTATGTCCCTCTCTAGGAAAATTTTGATGCATCAGAAGTAACCATGAAACATTTCAAAATTGGGATTGGAAAGGTGAGGAAATCGGATTTCCGATTTTACGAGGAGCTAGCTCTACGGTTTAGAAGATTTGTGGAATGCTAATCCCAGTTGCATACATAGCAGTGGTTCTTGAACATAGATTAATCAACAGGAATTGTTTTTGACTTCTCAATTGAAAGTACAGTATATAAAGATTCAAAGATGTTTATTTATCAAATTGAATTTGTGATCACATTAGTGAATGCTGTATTAATTATCAAATATGCATCTGTTTTCAATGTATTTCTGAATGAATGGGTATGTTTACATTGCGTGGATTTTGCATAGTGTGAGAATACAATACAGACGGCATGCCTGATGGAAAATATTAAAATATCGGTATTCTGGTCGCTTGGATGCATTACAGTATGTTTCAAATGAACGAAATTTTATAATGGAGAAAATAAAAGGGCATTGGAGCATCCTCTCAGCCAAAGATCCAATTGGATACGATTCATTGTGTGGCCCTAGTTGATAACATATTGATTTATTTATCAAAGACGAACCGTAAACTAAAAAAGTATAGCAACATAAATATTTTAGGTCTGACTGTACACTAATCTAATTTATCATATGAATATCATTTATGTGGCATTTCTACGTACTAGTAATTTGGTAGGTTTATATATGCTAGCATATAAGTTAGCACTTTCACATTTTGATAAAACTTCATTGAAGTCGATGGTGAAATTGCTTGAATTGTTTAGAGAAATTTAAAATTGGAAGAGAACAAGTGAGTACAAAATATTCTGACGCTATATATAAAAAAACAGAAGTGGTATATGTACAATAGTTTGCAACTTTGTACGCGTGTTGGCGCATCAAAAATAGTGACTTTCGATCTTCATAAAAAAGCTAATATTTAAAACGGAAGACTAAAACTGTGAATTCTTTATTTTTTGTCAACCAAAAAGATGCTAGAACTATTGGCCTTGAAATTATAGACTAATAAAAAACATCCATCAACATATTTGATCAATGTCCGATTCAACAATAGTTTTTATTCTTGTCGTGTTATCCAACCCCTATAATCTAATTAAAATTTACATCACCAAAATAAAATTAAAATTAATGTTAACATTAACAATAACATTGACAATGGCAATAGCAACAGCTACGGAATTAAAAAATACACATCAATACTCGATACTTGTTCCCCATAGTCATAAAATTTAACTGTCCTTATCGAATTTGAATTCATAGATAAGGAATATCTATTGGAGACAGTCTGCTGGCGGCGAACTTAACGAGTTGGAGAGAATTACTGATGCAACAGCGGATAACAAAAATGGATGAATCGGTGAAAGTAGCAATCGGGGAATTGAACGATACCAAAGACCCAAATCCGTTGATCCAAAGATACCGGATTCTAGCTATTCCAAACACGTTGATCGCGCACGATACCGTGTTTAAAGATCTGCGATTCTTCGACGTTGATCAAACGCACTTGATTCCGCGAATCGGCTTCAACAATCGTTGATTCGAGCGCACTCAAATGCCGAAGGTGGAGATGAGAGATCACACTCAACTACCGATTTGAGAAGTGGCACAAAGCTCACAAACAAAGTTTTATTCAAAATCAACTAAAAGTTACAAATGAAACCACCCGCCTATTTATAGGCTTACAACTCAACACTTTCATCACAACACTTAGGTCGTGAACGACCTAACAGACGCGACCTAAAAGATCAAACAAATACAATACATCACATTATAGTAGTTACGACCTAACAGGCGGCCGACCTACGACCTAAGTACAAAACAGTTAACAAATACAACATAACATCAATACGCGACCTACGTACAACACACGCGACCTAAGTCAAAACAGTATAAGCGGCATAAGGTCGTTAACTCGCTTGAGCGACCTAAAGAATCAGTGGCATAGAGTAAAGCGGCATAAGGAATCCACGGCTTCAAGCTTCAGGAGCGACCTATACTTCGCGACTTATGGTAGGTCATTCGCGACCTAAAGAAAACTGCATAAAATCGAGCGTCCTTTCTTCCCGCGACCTAAGATCGAGCGACCTATCTTCTCGCGACTTATCTTCCCAGCGACATAAGATCGACCGACCTATCTTCCCACGACCTAACTTAGGTCGTAACTCGCATGAATGATCCAAAGTAATGAGTTCTGGCATGCTTAACTCGCTAGGTCGTTCCAGCGACCTATCCCTCTACTTTAGCTCGCTAGGTCATTCCAGCTTGTTATTCTTCACCCCTTTAGGTCGCACGCGACTTATCATCACGCTAGGTCGCTCGCGACCTAAGACTTCATTAATCTGGGCTGCATCATCCCCTCCTGGTTGGAAAAAAATTCGTCCTCGAATTTGCGCTTTCCTCTTCCACAACAGGTTCATCCCCATGATACAGAATCAAGTATTTGACGTTAAAAACGTCTGCAGTGTGAATATCATCCGGCAATTTCAACTGATACGCATTATCATTGATCTTCTTCAAAATTTCTACTGGACCGATTTTTCGAGCTTTCAACTTGTTGAAGTTCCAACATGAAAACGATCTTTTGTCAACACAGCATAAACCAAGTCACCTTCTTTGAAATTCACACTCCTTCGCTTTTTATCTGCCAGTTGTTTATACTTCTCATTTGATGCAAGCAATCGTTCATGCACAGTTCTGTGGCACTACTGCAACTCAGTCATAAAATCACAAGCTCGCTTAACAACTCCCCTCTGATATGGCACAGTCGTCAAATCTAACGGCCCCTTTGGCAAGCTCGAATATACAATCTGAAATGGACTGAAACCCGTACTGCGATTAACAGCATGATTATGTGCAAATTCCGCTTGACACAACTTCATATCCCAACTCTTCAAATTATCTCTCACAAGACATCTCAGCAGGTTTCCCAACGATCTATTCACCACTTCCGTTTGCCCATCTGTTTGCGGATGATAGGCGCTACTAAAATTTAGCTTCGTTCCAACCATCTTCCACAAACTCAACCAAAAATGGCTTAGAAATCTAGTATCCCTATCAGAAACAATAGATTCAGGTAGCCCATGCAATCGATACACCTCTTTAAAGAATAATTGAGCAACACAGAAGGCATCAGCTGTCTTCTTACAAGCTATGAAATGTGCCATTTTCGAAAATCTGTCCACTATAACATATATTGAATCATTCCCTCTCTGAGTTCTAGGTAACCCCAAAACAAAATCCATACTGATATCAACCCACGGTCTAGTCGGCACAGGTAAGGGCATATACAATCCCGCATTCGTTGCTGTCCCTTTGGAAATTTGGCAAATATGACATCTCTCCACAAACTTTTCAACTTCCCGCTTCAACGAAGGCCAATAATAAGATTGAGAAATCAATTGCAAAGTACGATCTCTACCCACATGACCTTCCTCATGCAACTCCTTCACAATCTTCATTCGTAAGCTGCACTTCGGTATACATAATCGATTTCCCTTAAAAAGAAAATCATCCACCAATACAAACTCATCCGTCTTTCCCTCCTTGACTTCATCTACAAACTTCGCAAAGTAAGAATCATCAACAAACAATTCTGGTAACACATCAAACCCCGTCACTTCAACCTTCATTGTAGTTAACAAATGATTCCTTCGACTCAATGCATCTGCCACACGGTTTGTAATTCCCGACTTATGCTTCACCACAAATGTAAACTGTTGCAGGTATGCGATCCACGAAGCATGCCTGGCTGCAATTTTGTCCTGCCCCTGCAAATGTTTCAGTGCTTCATGATCAGTATATAGAACAAATTCTTTATGGAACAAATAGTGTCCCCAATGTTTTATAGCTTGAACAATAGCATATAATTCCACATCATAAGTATTATATCTCATCTTGGCTCCCAATAGCTTCTCACTGAAATATGCAATAGGACGTCCCTTCTGACTTAACACCCCTCCAATTCCAACCTTCGATGCATCAGTATGCAATTCAAACAACAACTGAAAACCGACAACACTAGAATTGGTGCTGTCGTCAAAAGTTCCTTGATTCTCTCAAAATCAAATCATGCTTCCTCTGACCATGAAAATTGCTTCCCCTTCATACAATCAGTAACTGGTGCCATCACGCTACTGAAGTGTGGAATAAATCTTCGGTAGAATGATGCTAAACCATGAAAACTCCTAACTTCTGTTATCGTTCTGGGCTGTGGCCAATTTCTGATTGCTTCAACTTTATTCTGATCCACCTGTATACCTCCTTCTGATATTACATATCCCAAAAATAAAACACTATGCGTCATGAACACGCATTTTTTCGTTGTAGCATAAAATTGTTCCTGTCGCAGTATCATCAACACTTCTTTCAGATGTTGCAAGTGTTCTTCCGAGCTTCTACTATATATCAGTATATCATCAAAATACACCACCACGAATTTCCCAATAGATGGTCTAAAGATCTGATTCATCACCCGCATGAATGTACTAGGTGCATTCGAAAGACCAAACGGCATGACCAACCATTCATATAATCCTTCTCTCGTCTTGAATGCTGTCTTCCATTCGTCCCCTGGTCTAATTCGAATTTGATGATAACCACTCTTCAAATCAATTTTCAAAAAGATAGTAGCCCCGCTAAGTTGATCCAAAAAGCATCCAATCTAGGCATAAGGAATCTATATCTCACTGTAATCTTGTTTAGTGCTCGACTATCAGTGCACATCCTCCACGTTCCATCTTCTTTGGCACTAACAAAGCTGGCACTGCACAAGGACTTAAACTTTCCTGTACACGTCCCTGCTCAAGCAACTCTTCCACTTGCCTTCTCAACTCCTCGTGTTCCTTTGGACTCATTCTGTAGTGTGGTCTATGAGGTAACATAGCTCCTGGAACAAGGTCAATTTGATGTTGAATGTCTCGCAACGGCAGTAACTCCGTTGGTAGCTCTTCAGGAAATACATCATCAAATTCTCCCAGCACTGGTTTTACTTCTTCAGGAATCTCAACCACTTCATTACTCTCACGTCCAATCAACAAAAATACTTCAGGCTCCTCTTTTACTTCTTTAACAAACTCCTTCAATGATAACAAAAGTTTTCAGCTCTTCAATCTCCTCCAACTTGCTTTCTTCTTGTTGTCGCTTCTTGGGAATTAAAGTGATTTTAGTACCTTCAAACATGAAACTATAACTGTTAGTACGACCATCATGTTGCACTGCTCTATCATACTGCCACGGTCTCCCCAGCAACAGATGACATACGTCCATGTCCACAACATCACACCAAATTTCATCTTTGTATTTCTTCCCAATTGAAAAATTAACACAAGCCCTTCGTCCAACTTTCACCTCCCCACCTTTTCTCAACCAAGCTAACTTGTAAGGTTTCGGATGCTTCTCTGTTTTCAATGCTAACTTCTTCACAGCTTCTGTAGAGATGATATTATCACAGCTTCCCGCATCGATGACAAACTTGCAAACCCTTCCCAAGATAGTGCATGTTGATTGAAAGATGTTACTCCTCAACCAACTTGAATCATCCTCTTGCTTTGGTGTCAAACACGACCTCTTCATCATCAATGAATACCCTTCATCTCCCGACACATTTTCTTCCTCCTCGTCATGTAGTGAATTAGAACATTCAGCTTCTACCTCCTCATCCTCTGCCTCAGCAACCATCACTCGCTTCTTTGGCTTTGGACATTCATTGCTTTTGTGACCAATCTCCTGACAATTGAAACATTTGATACCACTATTGATTCTGGTCTTAGCGACTTCATTAACAACCGGTTTTGCAACAGCCTTCGAAACATTCGCATTGCTACTAGCCCCTTTCATTGGATTGTTGAAATTTGTAAACACACCACCACCTCTCCTACCTTGCTTCTCCCAAGCGATAGCTTTTTGATGTGCTTCAGCAACAGATCTGGGATCAAACATATTCACCATATCTTGAATCTGCATTCTCAAACCTCCAACAAATCTAGCTGTCAACTGCTCTTCTGTCTCCATGATGTCATTTCTCGCAATCAGATGATAGAACTCATCCGCATAATCGTTCACAGACTTTGTTCCCTGTCTCAGATTCTGCAATCGTTGATACATAAGAGACTGATAATTATACGGCAAGAATGTAGCTTTCATCAACTTCTTCATCTTATCCCATGTAACAATCTTTGACTTCCCCATTCTCTTCCGTTTTAGTTTAGTTTGCTGCCACCATGCCATAGTTCTTCCTTTCAAACGAGTAGCAACCAACTTCACTCTTCGATGCTCAGGAACCTCTTTAAAGTCAAAAATTTCTTCCACATTAGACAACCAATCCAAAAATTCCTCCGCTACCATTCCTCCCTTGAATTCTGTAATTTCAGTTTTCATCCGCGACTCCCATCGTCGATCATCTTCTACATCCCGATATGCATTTCGTACTTGGTCTCGATCTTGAGAATGAACACTACATCTACCACCATCTTCATCAAAAATAGATGTACTTCGATAATGATCTCGACCACCCACATCTCTATGATCTCGCATATCTCTTCTACTGTGTCTTTCATCATCACGGTATGGTTCATGTTCAAACTCATGTAGAGTTCTTCTCTCTTCACCTCTATACTCATGATGTTCTCCTCTCAATGAAACTAAAGATTCTCTTCTTCCTCGATAAGATTGTGGCGACACCCTCCTCGCTTCCGTAATCGATGGTGAAACTCTGTTTCCTCCATGGTTCGAGATTGGCGACCTCCTCCTTTGTCCTTGATTCATATCATTCATCAGTTTCTCTAACTTCCCAATGCCTTCATCAAACTTTTCATTGATGCGTTGTTCCATTTGCTCGGCTTCTTCTCTTCGATACAACGCTTCAACATTCTGATGGTGATTAGCTCTTCTTGGCGGCATGATTGAATCTTTACAAGCTTCAACTTTAACTCTCGGCCTTGATCAAAAAAATGAACTTCACTTAGCTCGGCTTCACTAACTCGGCTTTAACTCTTCAAAAGAATTGGCTCCAAGACTCGGCTTAGCTATGATTGGCTAAGTCTAGCTCTGATACCAAATGATGCAACAACGGATAACAAAAATGGATGAATCGGTGAAAGTAGCAATCGGGGAATTGAATGATACCAAAGGCCCAAATCCGTTGATCCAAAGATACCAGATTCTAGCTATCCCAAACACGTTGATCGCGCACGATACCGTGTTTAAAGATCTGCGATTCTTCGACGTTGATCAAGCGCACTTAATTCCGCGAATCGGCTTCAACAATCATTGATTCGAGCGCACTCGAATGCCGAAGGTGGAGATAGGAGATCACACTCAACTACCGATTTGAGAAGTGGCACAAAGCTCACAAACAAAGTTTTATTCAAAATCAACTAAAAGTTACAAATGAAACCACCCGCCTATTTATTGGCTTACAACTCAACACTTTCATCACAACACTTAGGTCGTGAACGACCTAACAGACGCGACCTAAAAGATCAAACAAATACAATACATCACATTATAGTAGTTACGACTTAACAGGCGGCCGACCTACGACCTAAGTACAAAACAGTTAACAAATACAACATAACATCAATACGCGACCTAAGTACAACACACGCGACCTAAGTCAAAACAGTATAAGCGGCATAAGGTTGTTAACTCGCTTGAGCGACCTAAAGAATCAGTGGAATAGAGTAAAGCGGCATAAGGAATCCACGGCTTCAAGCTTCAGGAGCGACCTATACTTCGCGACTTATGGTAGGTCGTTCGCGATCTAAAGAAAACTGCATAAGATCGAGCATCCTTTCTTCCCGCGACCTAAGATCGAGCGACCTATCTTCTCGCGACTTATCTTCCCAGCGACATAAGATCGACCGACCTATCTTCCCACAACCTAACTTAGGTCGTAACTCGCATGAATGATCCAAAGTAATGAGTTCTGGCATGCTTAACTCGCTAGGTCGTTCCAGCGACCTATCCCTTTAATTTAGCTCGCTAGGTCGTTCCGGCGACCTATCCCTCTACTTTAGCTCGCTAGGTCGTTCCAGCTTGTTATTCTTCACCCCTTTAGGTCGCATGCGACTTATCATCACGCTAGGTCGCTCGCGACCTAAGACTTCATCAATCTGGGCTGCATCAATTACACTAATGCAATTTGATTGCAGAGACGAGGTAGGATGTAACAATGACAATCAAGAGACGAGACAACTGGATTTAGGCTTGGATTTGGATTCCAAACTGACATTAAATTTTGTGTATAAAATCAACAAGAAAAGGCATCAAATCGAGATTCAAAAATTCATCAAGTAAAAAACTAGGTAAAGATCAAGTAAACCTTAAAATCCAATTGCTCAACGAAAATCAGCGTGCACAAAACAGACATAGACACAATTACATATATTTAAGTTAGGTTTATCAAGCTTTGCATGACCCAACAAGTAAAGGTCCAACAAACTAATAGAACTAAGTATATTTGTGTAGAAAATCAGCATTCGGCATAGAGAAAAAAACATTAAATCTGAATACCTGATTCGCATATGATAGAGAAGTGGGGAGCGAAGGTTCTGAAGCGTTGATCAGGGAGCGCGGCGCGCAGAAAGTCGATGACGGCGGTTGAGAAGTGGAGGAAGAGAGGGACGGGATAAACCCTAATATTTATAACATTTCATGTGCAGTGCACCTGTGTATACAAGACCCTGCAAGGTATTTCTATAATCTGAGGTCACATTTAGGTCACAAGTTCATCGCCAAAATGCTAATCAATACCATTGCTAAAAAAGTTTGCTGCTATTTGCGCCCCAGTTTACTTTTCTAACCACCTTTATTATTTTAATACGGATGATTATTTTGTATATCCTTCTGCCCACCACATCTTATTCCTTCACTCAGTTATTCACCGCCGTACTTCTTCTTCTCAAAAAAATACGTACTTCTCTGGAATTTCAAACCCTAAACCCTAAAAAAAAGATATTCTTTTTTGCCTAATAAACGATGGAAGTTGAAGATCAAAAAGAGGTTAGATATGCTTTCTCATGATTTTTATTGTTTTTCATTGTTTTGTAGAAAATGTTGTTATGGTTTTTCATTGGTTAGGGTTTTCTATTGCATTTTGGGATATTTTTTTCGCTCCCTTGGATCTTTCAAGCTTGGAGGACATTAAATTTGACGACGTTGTAATAGAGAATGACAGTGTAAGTTATTGTTTTTTAGGGTTTTTCTCCGTACAACTTACATGCCTTGTTTTACAATTTGATGACATTTACTTTGTTTTTCCATTTGTTAGACGGAGAATTTGAATGATAATAAAATGGAGAATGCCCTTATTGTTTCGGATGATAAATATGTTGGTTATGACAATATGATGCAAGATGATCGATCAAATGACTCAAAAGACATAAATGTTGATCTGACAAATCATTTTACAACCGACCAAGTAAGTATTCGTTAAAAAAAATCGCTAATGTGGTTACTAAAATGAATTATGTTAATTTTTTGTTTAACTATATGATTTCAGGTATTTGATTCGCAGAACACATTGATCCGATGGTGTAAAACAACAGAAAAAAGATGAATAGTGTTGTTGTAATTCTAAAGTCTGGTAAATTAGGACCTGGAAGGAAACCAAGGCTGCAACTGGGGTGTGAAAGGGCTGGATTTTATCATAGTCATCAAGCAAAGTCAATAAACATGAAAACAATGTAAAACGAACCAGACCTAGCGCTAGTAGAAAACGCAACTGTCACTTCAGACTGAAGGGCGTATACTAGACGAAGATAAATGGAAAATATGTGTTATCAACGGAGTACATAATCACAAACTTCCTTATTCTTTAGAAGGAAATCTGTATGCGGCATAGTTGATTGACATGGAGAAAAAAATCTTAGAAGACATGAGTATTACAGGCGTTCCTCCAAGAGAGGTGTTAGTAACCATTAAAGTCCTTTCTAGAAAATACATCAACTTTGAAAACCATCTACAATGCCAAATATGAAATGCAATTGTCAGCTATGAAATGTAGATCCGCCATGCAACATTTAATGAAATTGCTTACGGAGAAGCATTATGTGTATTTTGACAGGTCTGATAAGGAAACTAATCATTTGATAGATATAATGTGGTCTCATCCGGAATCATCTGTATTGTGTAAGTGTTTTCCATCAATTCTTTTGCTTGATTGTACATATAAAACAAACCGGTATAATATGCCTTTGCTAGAAATTGTTGGTATGACTTCTACGGGTCGAACATTTAGTATGCGCATGCATTTCTAGCACAAGAGAGGGAGGAGAATTACGAATGGGTGCTAACCAAGTTAAAACATTTTTATATGCCCGATAAACTACCCGAGGTAATAGTAACAGATAGAGAGTGGGCATTGATAGATGAAATCAAGAAATTGTTTCCACAATCAACGTTGATGATATGTTTATGGCACGTGGGAAATAATGCCATTACAAATTACAAACTAGAGTTTAAAATCAATGAAGTTTTCGAAATGTTTTTGCAAAGTTGGAAGAAGGTGGTTCACGCACCGACCGAAGATGAATTTTGGATATATTACAATGATTTTCAAAATGACTGGGTAGATTATCCTAAAAGCTTGAAGTGTATTCGTAATAATTGTGTGGAATACAAAGAGTATTTTGCTTATGCATGGACAAATAAAATTAAACACCGCGATAATAGAACGACAACTCGAGCTGAGTTTTCTCATGCCCAATTGAAAAAACATCTTGGTACGTCTAGAGCAACATTTGCCGTAGTATGGTCAAAAATGGATAATATGTTGTGTCTACAACATACGGAAATAAAAGCCACTTTTGAAAGAAGCTTAGAAGCCGTACGGATTGCATATCAAGTTCCGTTGTTAAACAACTACGAGCGAAGACATCTTTTTTTGCATTGGATTTGATTGTGAAAGAAATGAGAAAAGTTAGTTGTGTTGCTTTGGATGCATCAGTTTGCAATCATTTGAATCGACTTGTGTATGGTCTTCCATGTGCACACGAGATATACATATATCATAGTGATGGCCTTCCAATCCCAATTAAAATCGTAGATGATCATTGGAGACAATTAAATTATATTCCATAAGTTGAAGAGTCACTCGAATTTATCCATACACCCGAGTTTGCTTACGTTAAAAAACATTTTGATTTGAGCACGGCTGAGGAGAGGAAAGTGTTACTATTGAAGCTAAGAGAAATTAAATTACCGACCATGACATCTATGTTGGAACCGAAAATAGAGAAACACAAAGGTAGACCAATTGGTAGTAAGAACAAATTAACTAGCAAACAAGCCAAACGTCAAAAATCTACAAAAAGGAATCCCTCCATGTTTGAAAATGCGAAAACTAGTAACAAAATTCTTTCTCAAGCCAGCGTGAACAAGAAACTGCCTCCCCAACAGAAAATACCCGATGTGAAGTTTGATAAGAGTGATGTAAGTACAATAAATAGCGTTTTAAATTATTTAGCGTATCTACCAGCTTTCCTACACCAATATATTGTTGACGTTGAAGATGTTATAGGAGATGGCAATTGTGGATTTCGTTGCATAGCTGAACAAGTTAAGGAATTAAATTTGATTGGAGAGAAGCAAGAAAATCAATTTTAAAGGAGTTGATGAAAAATTGAGATTTATATGTTAGACATTTCGATATAACAAACTGCGAAAAATTAAAGTCAGCTACAAATTGTGAATCTAGTCCATGTTCTAAAGCCAATTCGATGGTAATGCCTGAAACTGGATACTTGGTTGATAATGCATTCAATCGAGTTGTAGTTTATATATCCACTCTTCAGAGTTTGACATTTTTTCCACATGAAAGAGGCCCTGGTCTTGGAGAAGACCAACAATTCATTATCTTTGCAAATATTTTAGACTACCACTTTATCAAATTGACGTTGACGGAAAATGCACCCATTCCACCGGTTGCTAGCTTTTGGTTTAGGTTGGCTACCGAGGAAGCCAAACTATGGAGCGAACTATACGTTGATCGGCAAATTGAGTTTGTTAAATTTTGTCCACCAGATATGGCCACAAAGGATACTCACTTTTAACTCAAATATACTTGCTTTTTATTTTCAGCAAATAACACCAATGTAATTGCATATAAACTTGAAAATTTTGTGTAGTGATTCAAGTTTAGTGAATATTAATTATGTGTTTGGCGTTGGATTAATTTGTTGTTTACTGAAATTAATTGATATTCGTGTAATTGCATATAAACTAATAATTGATGTTTGTGAAAATTAATTGTGCATTCACATATGAAATGGTCAAAACATAGAAAATTGCAATAATCTCATCAATTAACAAAGATACGGATAGACACAACCGAAGAATTTCAAAAAACCACGGTTGTTAGCAACCGAATAGAACGACTAAGGTACTGCGAATTGCAAGTAACATCGTCATGGTGGTTAGACGCCGTAATAAATAATGAACTTCGGCCTAACACCACCGTGGTTTCCTATAGAAGATCACAAGAGTTGTTCGGTTGTTACACAGCGAGAATAATTGAAAACTTCGGTTGAACACCACCATCATGTTCTAAATTAATTTTAAGAGATTTTAACAAATTCTCTGTTCGGTTCAGAACAGCCGTTTAACTTTTCAAAACTTCAGTTGTTCACAACCAAACATAGAATTTCCATATTCTTAACCAAACAACTGCACGGCTGTTGTTAAACGAGGGTACATTTTTTTGGCTATTGGTAATCGACCAGCGGATGGACCAATATAATGGTTTAGAAACTGAATTGGCACAATTATATATAGCCGAAACATTTCAAAACGTATCGGTCACTAACGACCGAATAGAGAATTTCTCAATTGTTAAGCAAACAACTGCACGACTGTTAATAAACGAGGGTATATATTTATTTCGGCTGTTGGTAACCGACCAGGAGATGGACCAATATAATGGTTTAACAATTGAATTGGCACGGTTGTATACAGCCGGAACTTTTCAAAACGAATCGGTCACTAACGACCGAACATAGAATTTCTCTATTATTAAGTAAACAACTGCACTGCTGTTATTAAACGAGGGTAAATATTTATTTTGGTTGTTGGTAACCGAGTAGGAGATGGACCAATATAATGGTTTAGCAACTGAATTGGCACAGTTGTATACTGCCGAGACTTCTCAAAACCAATCGGTCACTAACGACCGAACAGAGATTTAAACCTGCTAAATATTACTTCAACTGATATGCACAACATACATGTAAATACATATAAACCTGCTAAATAATAATCAAAATGATCAACCAACAAAAATTACATCCAAAGCATATAAAGTAATCAAAACATATAAAATGATCAAACATATACAATTATCAAACTGATCAAACATATACAATTATCTAACCGATCATACCAAAACTGAACATAGCAAAAACTCCATCCATTTCAACATGCTAACACAGTTCATCTAAAATTAAACAGAAACAACATACAATGTTCATCGCAAGTTCATCCAAAATTACATCGCAAGTTCATCCGCGGTTATATCGAAAGCTAATACAGTTAAACAGAAACAACATACAATGGATTTTCCCTTTTGCACATGCTAACTTATAGTTAATTCAATGCTTTCTCCAACAACATACAATCACATCCTACGATCATTCTTTTCTTTTGCACGTTTTCCCTTTTTATCCATTTCATTCAATGCTTCCTCTAACAAGTCAACTGTTGCACGTTCAACATCAAGACACGGACCAACGGATTTTTGATGAGAACTCAGATTTCTTTCAACTTTTCTACCACTTTCCTAGCAGCAACCCTCTACAACATTTGCAAATATATATATAAGTTGTTTTTAATTTCATTGGAAGTTACAAAACAAAAGATTGTTATTCTTACCAACTTCTCATTGCTGTCCACTTTCCTTGAGCTAATTTTTCCTCACATCCGGGTATTGAACAATGGGATGAGAAATACTCAAATACGAGGACATATATTTAGCGGTACAATCCCATGGGTCAATTGCACGAGTAGACCGCGATTTTATAGATAGGACATGATCTTGCCAATTTTCCGAATACCAATAACTGTTGTCATATTCAATTTTGTAGTGGTTAGCATTTTTACCTCTACGATATTTACGTGGCACCATTGGATTTGTCGGATTTCGTTGAGCGATACCAAATTGATGGAGCACTCGGTTAGGATAGTATGGTTCCGCAATATCAAAACATAGAATGGCACCATTATAAAAAGCAACTTCGGGCAAGGGGTACTTCGACCTCAAGTTATGATATGGATCCCAGTATACCTAATAATTCATTTAAATAATAATTCTTTTAACTACTAAGTTATTTTATAATCTGCTTAAAGAAAACAATTGACATACTTACATCTTATGCAGTTAAATCGTCTAACTGCTCTCGTAGCCGTATTATAGCTGAAGTCTTTATTGGGAATGGCATTTGGAAGCATAGGAAAGTGATCATAAATCCAAGCCTTTATAAAAATGCATTTATTTTAATATACGGATTGATAAGATTAAACAATAATAGAAATACTTACGGTCAACGGTGTCAAGTAACCGGCCATTTGTCTGACATCCCATCTGGAAGCCAGACCTAACTATCGATATAAAAAGGCTAATGCTCCCATCCCCCAAGCTTGTTCATTCAATTGATTGACTTTCTCCAAACATTCCAAGTAGTTAACGGGAACTTTAGTGCCTGACTTATCATAGAATAAAGTATAACCCAATAAATAAAGAAGGTAGGCATGGATGACAACTTCATAATCACCTTCAGTTGCATCTTCTTTCTTTGTCTTCTCTTCAAATGTGTCCAATAAGAAGTTAAGCTTCACTGAATTCGAATAATTTAATTCTTCTATAGCTACATCTCTTGCAACAGCAAGATAATCAACTAAAAGATCGATCGGGTTATGATCATCTGAGTCCTTATAAATACAAGTACCAACAATAGGAATTTTTAAAATTTGTCCCACATCATCTAATGTTATTGTCATTTCTCCAAAAGGCATGTGAAAAAAATTAGTTTCGGGATGCCATCTCTCTACGAAAGCGTAAATAGTTACATAGTAAACATGCTTGTATGAGTATTGTGCCAATGAATACAAACCAGAATTTTTAATTTTCTGTGCAACTTGAGTTGGCATATCGTTGATACTCTATTCCTTCAACTTCGTTGTATATGAAATGCATTCGAGTGGGACTCTCTCCTAAATAAAAAAAATTTATAATTTGAAATATATTTAAAATATTATATGACAAAATGTTTGTGAAATCCAACTAACATATTCCTTACTCCAAATAGCAAATGCAATATGCGACTCAAAGCTTTTTAATATGGAAGTGTTCATGGGTATATGAGCAATAGCTTGGCTAGAAGAGGGACCACCTGAAGGAGGCAAATTTGTTTCCATTTCCATTTGTGCATTGTCCGAACCATCTTTCTCTGATCCATCTCCAGAACCATCGGAACCAGACTCATCTCCCGAATCATTTTCACCAGACCCATTTTTCGGTTCATTGTCATTCCTAATTTCTATGTTTTCAGTTTCTACTAATCGCTCCTTTTTTTCTTCTCTAGCTTCGCAGCACGTTTATGTCTCAACGAAGCTGTCATAGCTTGCTTCTCCTTTTCTATAACCAATATAATGACATTTATAATTATATTGCATGATTGCTAAAATTAGAAACACAAATAAATATTTGGAAATTATCTAACAGTAGAAACAAAACAAACATTACCATAAATAAAGCATGTTATGTTCACATAAAAATCCACACGATATGCTAATCATTATGAATCATTCTACTTGATAATTTTTTTAAACCATGTTATGTTCATCCACACAAAAATCCACAGCTACTATCATCCTCACAAAAATCCACACAATTCTACTTCATCATTTTTCCAAACATATAATTTGTTCAGACAATAAATTATGGTTCATCAATTTTTCGATTTAGCTTTAAAACATGTATGTTCGGCCATGTCCAACCGAATAAAAAATCAAATTTCGGCTATAAACAACCGAACATGTATGTTCAGCCATGTCCAACCGAAGAAAAAATCAGATTCCTGCTATAAACAACCGAGCCAATATTAAACCCTTCCCCAAATCAAAAATCATATAAAAAACCGATCTTTGCTTGAAAATTATGGTTTAATGAAAATTAGGGTTTAAACAAATCAAATCAAATCACTTACTCAAGGTATTTAGGTATGCTTGAAGCGAAAACACTTACTCGAAGTTGTGGGCTGTTGAGAAGCGGCGATCATCTGTTGTGAACCGCGGTTCTTCATTTTCGGCAATGGCGGCAGTGGACGAGGACTCAACAGTGAAGAAGGAAGATTTTGTTTTGAATTTGGGTTCCTCTCCATTTTAGCGTGTTTGTATTTGAGGTGGCCGGAAGAAGTTAATTTAATTTAATGAGGTGGCCTTTAGTATTGGTGGCCAGAAGTGTAAATAGGGGTATGAATAGTAGCAAAAATTACAGACAAATTAATTTTATACTCATTGTAGTATTAGATTTTTCCAAAGGACTACCAAATGCTTCAATAACGTCTTTTTCTGGCATGGTTATAAACCATCGATAAAATAGTTTTGTACGGTCATTACCCACCGAACTACTAAAGTATTTGGTTGATGGTTATGCGAAACTATTTTGAATGCTGTTTGATGGTCGTACAAGAAGATTTTGGACGGTGGTTAATGTCAATGTAAAAAAGCTTTTGTATTAGAAAACATACAAATTTTATTTTGTTTATTATTTTTTTATTATGGTATTAGTAAGCATTATTTACGGCGTCCTTAGCACCACACTTTTTTATAATAGTAAATTGAAAAGTATAAATAGTAAAATTGTATTTTATTTTTTCGCTAGAACAGAGTTTTAAAGGTGTGAACTTATGTACGTTCCAAAATTTCCATTTCAAAATGGATGTTACTAACTACACACTTAAATTATCCCTAACACCACTTAAAGAGGTATTAAAATTAATTCACTAAAAGCACCACAAAAACCGACTTCGTTCGATTATGCAAAAATGAGTGAAGAAACAACCAAACGGTATGTCGTAACCGATCAAAACATATAAAAGCTATTATCCCGCCTTTTGGCAAGACCGTGACACCAAGGAATTGGCTGGAAACCAAAGATGGTCCGTCTCGAAGATCGGTTATACACAGGTTCGCTATGGATACTGACAAATTTTGTCCGAGTCCGGATCAAGCTACAATTGATATGGCACGACAAGCAAAGCTATGAAAGCCAACGTTCCAAATTTCAAGTCAATCGGAGTTTGTATGCTCAAGATATGATAGATGCAAGTTTGAATTTGTTGAAGACTGTCAAATTTGCATCGCTTCTGTTCGCGTCGCTTCTGTTCGCGCCGCTTCTGTTCGCATCGCTTCACTATTCACATTGATGGATACGAATTGTAGCTTTTTTCCTTAACTTGCATCGATCATAACTCAAAATCTACAAGTCCAAACGCCACCAAATTTTCACAGGAGCTTGCCTACAACGTCAAGAATGTACCAGATAAATTTCAGCCAAAAAGGATCAATTCTTGATCGATACGAATTCCATTCGTATTGCTCCCAGATCGAGTCGAAACCACCTGAACTCGATCCCAAGGGCCCACCCACGTGAGAGAAGAAGTCCTTCGAGATATGGGTGAGATATTTGCTGCCTACGCCTATAAATAGTGACCCTGGACCTACAGAAAATGGACTTTTGGCTCTTCTACGTCCAGATTCTATCGAAATCACTATTGTACTCGAATTTTACTGTTGTATTCGTTGTAATTAGCAGGCAAAAATCAATAAAAGTTAGCCATTTCATAGTGGACGTAGGCCATACACCGAACCACTCTAAATATGTGTGTTTCTGTGTGTTTTTCCTGTTTATCGATTGGTGTGTTTGTTAGATCTTCCTCATTTTCCATTTATATTCTTCATTTTATCTCTTCAAACACATCCGAAGAGTGTTGTGCCCAATTTTGGTACAAACACTTTGGTGCTTTCACTGAGAAAACCCAGCTTTTCTCCTATTCTATGGATCTACAACCGTCGTTGGATTGTAAATATCTAAGGAGGAGATCCAGACATATCGTCAAGTGGTTCCTTCTATTCTATTCAGATTGCTCCAGATCTAAGAGGAACTACATTCATCAAGATTTTCGTATCCATATTTTCATATCCATGAAAATATGGTGATATGATGATTTTCGTATCCATATTTTCATATCCAGAAAATATGGTGAATTTCGTATCCATATTTTCGTATCCATGAAAATATGATGATTTTCGTATCCATGTTTTCGTATTCAGAAAATATGAAGAGTTTCGTATCCATGTTTTCGTATCCAGAAAATATGAAGATTTTCGTATCCAGAAAATATGGCGATTTTCGTGTCCAGAAAATATAAAGATTTTCGTATCCATGTCTTCGTATCCAGAAAATACGGTGATTTTCGTGTTCATGTTTTCGTATCCAGAAAATATGAAGATTTTCATTTCCATGTTTTCGTATCCAGAAAATATGAAGATTTTCGTATCCATGTTTTCGCATCCAGAAAATATGACAACATTCGTATCGATCGAACTTCGTATCGATCAGTTTTCGTATCGATCGAATTTCGTATCGATCAGTTTTCGTATCGATCGAATTTCGTATCGATCAGTTTTCGTATCGATCAACATTCATATTGATCTACATTCGTATCGATCAATATTCGTATCGATCAACTTTCGTATCGATCACTTTTCGTATCGATCGGTTTTCGTATCGATCAACTTCCGTATCGATCGAATTTCGTATCGATCAACTTTGGTATCGATCGAATTTCGTATCGATCAACATTCGTATCGATCAACTTTCGTATCGATCCAGCTACGTCCAATTCATATCGATCCTCAGATACACTTCTATCGATCCTGTTGTGTCCAATTCATATCGATACTGAATTTCACTTCGTATCGATCTAGCTGTGTCCAATTCGTATCGATCCTCGAATACACTTCATATCGATCCAGCTGCATCCAATTCGTATCGATACTCAAATACACTTCGTATCGATCTAGCTGCGTCCAATTCGTATCGATCATCAGATACCACTTCGTATCGATCTAGCTGTGTGCTTTTCGTATCGATCCAAGTGTCCACTTTTCGGATCGTTCAATTTCACCAACATTTGTATCGTTCAAACATTGCTGAGAACGATACGAAATTTCAAAATTAAAAAAATTTCGGGTACGTCCCAGATTTCCGATTTTTTTTCGGGGGGAAACCCCCCCAAACCCTATCCGCAGCGCAGAGCACCCGTATAGTGAATTCAAAGCTCAATTTAATGAAGGAACATTCCATCCACGCTTCTGATCGTTCCATGACTGGACAATACATAGGGGATCACAACAACAAATGCTGAATTGCAATCAAGGAATGGTTAAAGAAATACTACTCAACTGGTGCTCCCAGAGGCTGAAGAACCTAGCTAATACGCCAAGAACTAGAGTTGGTTAATATACCATGCTTCTAAAGTGGACTGCAACTTCCTCCAATTGACCAACTTTTAAACTCTTGAATTGACAACTATGGTACGATGGCGAATATGGCGACTGCCCTACACTGTCTACTCTGCCAACTCAAAGCATAGCCAGTCACCACCGAACCATCTTCAAATGCCCGCATCTTAATCATACCGTGTCCATATGACTAGAAGCATGACATACAACCTTAAGAAGACTTCCTTACAAACTTATATGAGCCTCCTACCTGGGTGAAAATTAGAAATAATCACCAATCTATGAGCCCATCTTAACCAACTCACCATCCAATCGGCATTTCCAACCACTCGAACGTTGGGCAATTGTGCATACATCATTCACCAGTATTACAAGACCCGTAGCCATAAAATGGACATGATAATGTTGATAGAAGTATCTTTCCCAGTCGAGACCTATTTATTGAAACCATCCTGCATGAAGATTTTCCAGCGAAAATTAAACATGCTGACTACGTCAGTGTACTTTGGAAATATAACCCCCGGCACTACCTCATGAAGTGAGAATTGTGCATGGCTTCCACCAAGAGTGATGACTGCCATCAAATGCAGATGTTTTCCCCCATTCCTCAAAGAACACTGTCTATCGTGGTTAGACATACCAATTCTACTTCTCATATTTTTGAAGGGAATAAAGAAGCTGGCAGCCAACGAATTTATCCAAAGCCCACAGCCAGTTGCTGCCATTACCCATAAATGAATTCATCACCAGAGCTTATTTCCAGACTTTGATAAGAGAACCGGTGGATAGCCGCCGACGACTACACCAACATGTCCAGGCCAATATTGAGTTGATGAATCAAATGAAGGATCAGCATGGCGAGATAAGGAGGGAACCTACTCCATACTCTAGATCGGAAAACTCCTCTTCTTTAGATGGCTACCGTGGACGCCAACGCCATAAGGCTACTCCGAAAAGGATAGCTCCGACAATATGTGCAAGACCCATAAAACGAAGGACCGGGAACCCCCTACCCCTATCGATCAAGAACTTTGATCAAATTGAACCATTTGCGTTAGACTTCCAACTATGAAGGGCTGGACCGAAGTGCAATAGCAAGCATACGATGCTGCTTCACTTATCAATGAGATTTAATCCAATCTCTTTTGAATTATTTCTATTTCAATTTCGTTTATGTTGCAAAATATGACCGACTTGAATTAAACTACTTGCAAATGATGCAGGTAACCGAGTACTTAAGGTTGGGTTCAAAACAACCTCTACGGACTATGATCAAATCATTGAGGTATCATCATGACGAGCATGATTCAACCACTCATCGGCTACTAATGCCCCTGACTGGGGGCAAGGCATCAAAGCAGAAGAGACCAACAAGATCAGGACTCTAGTACAAAGTGGATGCAACCGACCATCCACTCATCCTCCTATGCAATTTAATTGGAGATCTGGGAAAGACTTGGAGTGATATGTCCCATCAATGTACTCTCCATCTTGTACTTGAAGCTTGCCAAAATACTTATGCTTCTTCCGATGCCCAGTAAAATTGGAATCACACCAAGGTTGGATGTGACATGACCGTCTATGCATCTAATCCTACATTAGAACTTTGGGTAATTTGAGAATATATGTTGAAAGTGGATATGATTTGACCATTCACTCTCCAGCTTGCATCTGTGATTCGACAAAAACAATCATGCCTTAAACCAACTTCGTCAGGGCCCAAGCCTCAACTTAAAGTCATCAACGACTAACTGCCTACTCGCTAACCATCATGAGCCATCATTTCGACTCTCTTCCTCAACTCGACCGGAAGAGTGCAAAGCATAAAGTGGATGTGACTCGACCATCTTCTCTCCAACTCTTTCCCCTGACTTAAGAGAAAATATACATCTCAAAATGGATGTAGTTCGACCATCCTCCCCTCTGCTCAAGCTCAAAGCTTGCCAGAACACTAATCTTACTCCTTAGGCTTAGCAAAAGTGGAATCCAAACGAACATGGACGTGATTCGACCGTCCATCAACTAAATCTTATCCTTCGTTGAGGGCGGATAAGTGGAAAGTGATCGAGATCCGACCAATCACTTATTAAGTGAAACACGAGCTCGGGGGCCGACACACTTAAATCAAAAGGGATTGAAACACAACAATCCTCGAACAAACTCCAGTTCCCAGAGTGCGAGATGGAGTACAAAATTCCAAATCCAAACTCAAGGGGGATGGACCCGTCCATCTAGGACTTCGCTTGACAAATCAAGGTGGATATGATCCGACCATCCACAACCTTAATCGACCTCCTATTCCCAGAGTGCGAACGGGATCCAAATGCCTAAACAGATGTGACTGACCATCTGTCGGCCAACTCCAGATTCCCAGAGCGCGAACTGGAGTATAAACATCAACTAACTCTAAGTCACCAGAGCGCGGACTGGAGTATAAATACTGAAATGGGTGTGACTGACCACCCATCAACTAACTCCGGATTCCCAAAGCGCGAACTGGGGTATAAACATCAACTAACTCTAAGTCCCCAGAGCGCGGACTGGAGTATAAACACTGAAATGGGTGTGACTGACCACCCATCAACTAACTCCGGATTCCCAAAGTGCAAACTGGAGTATAAACATCAACTAACTCTAAGTCCCCAGAGCGCGGACTGGAGCATAAACACTGAAATGGGTGTGACTGACCACCCATCAACTAACTCCGGATTCCCAGAGTGCAAACTAGAGTATAAACATTAAATAACTCTAAGTCCCCAGTGCGCGGACTAGAGTATAAACATAAATGGGTGTGACTGACCGCCCATCAACTAACTCTGGTCCCGAGAGCGCGGGCTAGAGTGTAAACATCAAAACGGGTATGACCGACCACTCGTAAAACAACTTAAGTCCCCGGAGTGCGGACATAATCCTAAAATACCAAATGGGTGTGACTGACCACCCATCAACCAACTCTAGATTCCCAGAGCGTGAATTGGAGTATAAAAAACCGACTCACTCTAGTCCCGAGAGCACGGACTGGAGCACAAATGCCAAATGGGTGTGATTGACCACCCATCAACTAACTCCAGATTCCTAGAGTGGGAACTGGAGTATAAACATCAACTAACTCAAGATTCCCAGAGTGGGAACTGGAGTATAAACATCAACTAACTCCAAATTCCCAGAGTGGGAACTGGAGTATAAACATCAACTAACTCCAGATTGCCATAGTGCGAACTGGATTATAAACATCAACTAACTCTAAGTTCCTAGAGTGCAGACTGGAGTATAAACACCAACTGGGTGCGACTGACCACCCATCAACTAACTCTGGTGCCGAGAGTGCAAACTGGAGTATAAAACTGGAGTATAAACATCAACTAACTCCAGATTCGCATAGTGCGAACTGGATTATAAACATCAACTAACTCTAAGTTCCTAGAGTGCAGACTGGAGTATAAACACCAACTGGGTGCGACTGACCACCCATCAACTAACTCTAAGTTCGAATAGCCTTTTTTGGGTATGAAACTATCCATTGACCGCTTAAAGTGGTCAAAGCCGTAGAACTCACTGAGAGATTCGTTTTGACTGGTTATGGCTCCCGTAACTCTAAACGAGCCAACAATTATGGCCGTCCGAAGAATCGATATCTACAGGGTGCAACATCGGCGGTGCAAGGTGCAACATCCGTCCAAAATGCCGAGACTGCGCCATGCGACTTTTAAAAATGGGTGCAATGATTTGAAATGGAATAGTACCATGGTGCACCACTCTCCAGGGATAGTAAATCGAAGACCAGCCACGGTGATCCCTTTTTAACGTAAAAATTCACGTGACGAAAAAAAGAAGGCTAAAAAACTTCAAAGACCCGATTGAGGTTCGGATAGCCTTTTTTAGGTATGGAACTATCCATTGATGGCTTAAAGCGTTCAAAGCCGTAGAACTCACTTAGAGATTCGTTTTGACTGGTTATGGCTTCCGTAACTCTAAACGAGCCAACAGTTATGGCCGTCCGAAGAATCGATATCCACATGGTGCAACATCTGCGGTGCAAGGTGCAACATCCGTCCAAAATGTCGAAACAGCGCCGTGCGACTTTTAAAAATGGGTGCAGTGATTTGAAATGGAATAGTACCATGGTGCACCACTCTCTAGGGACGGTAAATCGAAGACCAGCCAAGGTGATCCCTTTTTAACGTAAAAATTCACGTGACGAAAAAAAGAAGGCTAAAAAACTTCAGAGACCCGATTGAGGTTCGGATAGCCTTTTCTGGGCATGAAACTATCCATTGACGGCTTAAAGCCGTCAAAGCCGTAGAACTCACAGAGAGCTTTGTTTTGACTGGTTATGGCTCCCGTAACTTTAAACGAGCCAACAGTTATGGCCGTCCGAAGAATCGACATCCATAGGGTGCAACATCTGCGGTGCAAGGTGCAACATCCGTCCGAAATGTCAAAACAGCGCCGTGCAACTTTTAGAAATGGGTGCAGGGATTTGAAATCAAGCAGTAACATGGTGCACCACTCTCTAGGGATGGTAAATTGAAGACCAGCCACGGTGATCCCGTTTTAACGTAAAATTCACGTGACAAAAAATAGAAGGCTAAAAAACATCAAAGACCCGATTGAGGTTCGGATATTCTTTTTAGGGTATGAAACTATCCATTGACGACTTAAAGCCGTCAAAGCCGTGGAACTCATAAACAGCTTCGTTTTGATTGGTTATGGCTCCCGAAACTCTAAACGAGCCAACAGTTATGGCCGTCCGAAGAATCGACATCCACAGGGTGCAACATCTGCGGTGCAAGGTGCAACATCCGTCCAAAATGCCGAAACAGCCCCGTACGACTTTTAAAAATGGGTGCAGTGATTTGAAATGGAATAGTACCATAGTGGACCACTCTCCAGGGACGGTAAATCGAAGACCAGCCACGGTGATCCCTTTTTAACGTAAAAATTCACGCGACGAATAAAAGAAGGCTAAAAAACTTCAGAGACCCGATTGAGGTTCGGATAGCCTTTTTTGGGTATGAAACTATCCATTGACGGCTTAAAGTCATCAAAGCCGTAGAACTCACTGAGAGCTTCGTTTTGACTGGTTATGGCTCCCGTAACTGTAAACGAGCCAACAGTTATGGTCGTCCGAAGAATCGATATCCACAGGGTGCAACATCTGCGGTGCAAGGTGCAACATCCGTCCAAAATGCCGAAACAGCGCCGTGCGACTTTTAGAAATGGGTGCAGGGATTTGAAATCGAACAGTACCATGGTGCACCACTCTCCAGGGATGTAAAATCGAAGACCAGCTACGGTGATCCCGTTTTAATGTAAAAATTCACGTGGCGAAAAAAAGAAGGCTAAAAAACTTCAATGACACGATTGAGGTTCGCATTGACTTTTTAGGGTATGCAACTATCCAATAACGGCTTAAAGCTGTCAAAACCGTGGAACTCATAAAGAGCTTCGTTTTGACTGGTTATGGCTCTCGTAACTCTAAACGAGCCAACCGTTATGGCCGTCCGAAGAATCGACATCCACAGGGGGCAACATCTGCGGTGCAAGGTGCAACATCCGTCCAAAATGCCGAAACAGCACCGTGAGACTTTTAGAAATGGGTGCATGGATTTGAAATGGAACAGTACCATGATGCACCACTCTCCAGGGATGGTAAATCGAAGACCAGCCACGGTGATCCCGTTTTAACGTAAAAATTCACTTGACGAAAAAAAGAAGGCTAAAAAACATCAGAGCCCCAATTGAGTTTCGGATAGCCTTTTTTGGATATGAAACTATCCATTGACGGCTTAAAGCCATCAAAGCCGTAGAACTCATTGAGAGCTACGTTTTGATTGGTTATGGCTCCCGTAACTCTAAACGATCCAACAGTTATGGCCGTCCGAAGAATCGATATCCACAGGGTGCAACATCTGCGGTGCAAGGTGCAACATCCGCGCAAAATGCCGAAACAGCACCGTGCGACTTTTAGAAATGGGTGCAGGGCTTTGAAATGGAACAGTACCATGGTGCACCACTCTCCAGGGATTTTAAATCGAAGACCAGCCACGGTGATCCCGTTTTAAAGTAAAAATTGATGTGACGAAAAAATGAAGGCTAAAAAACTTCAGAGACCCGATTGATGTTCGAATAACCTTTTTTGGGTATGAAACTATCAATTGACGGCTTAAAGTAGTCAAAGCCGTAGAACTCATAGAGAGCTTCTTTTAACTGGTTATGGCTCCCGTACCTTTAAACGAGCCAACAATTATGGCTGTCCGAAGAATGGATATCCACAGGGTGCAACATCTGTGGTGCAAGGTGCAACATCCGTCCAAAATGCCGAAACTGCGCCATGCTTCTTTTAGAAATGGGTGCAGGGATTTGAAATGGAACATCAACTAACTCTAAGTCCCCAGAGCACGGACTGGAGTATAAACACTGAAATGGGTGTGACTGACCACCCATCAACTAACTCCGGATTCCCAGAGTGCAAACTAGAGTATAAACATTAAATAACTCTAAGTCCCCAGTGCGTGGACTAGAGTATAAACATAAATGGGTGTGACTGACCGCCCATCAACTAACTCTGGTCCCGAGAGCGCGGGCTAGAGTGTAAACATCAAAACGGGTATGACCGACCACTCGTAAAACAACTTAAGTCCCCGGAGTGCGGACATAATCCTAAAATACCAAATGGGTGTGACTGACCACCCATCAACCAACTCTAGATTCCCAGAGCGTGAATTGGAGTATAAAAAACCGACTCACTCTAGTCCCGAGAGCACGGACTGGAGCACAAATGCCAAATGGGTGTGATTGACCACCCATCAACTAACTCCAGATTCCTAGAGTGGGAACTGGAGTATAAACATCAACTAACTCAAGATTCCCAGAGTGGGAACTGGAGTATAAACATCAACTAACTCCAAATTCCCAGAGTGGGAACTGGAGTATAAACATCAACTAACTCCAGATTGCCATAGTGCGAACTGGATTATAAACATCAACTAACTCTAAGTTCCTAGAGTGCAGACTGGAGTATAAACACCAACTGGGTGCGACTGACCACCCATCAACTAACTCTGGTGCCGAGAGTGCAAACTGGAGTATAAAACTGGAGTATAAAACTGGAGTATAAACATCAACTAACTCCAGATTCGCATAGTGCGAACTGGATTATAAACATCAACTAACTCTAAGTTCCTAGAGTGCAGACTGGAGTATAAACACCAACTGGGTGCGACTGACCACCCATCAACTAACTCTAAGTTCGGATAGCCTTTTTTGGGTATGAAATTATCCATTGACCGCTTAAAGCGGTCAAAGCCGTAGAACTCACTGAGAGATTCATTTTGACTGGTTATGGCTCCCGTAACTCTAAACGAGCCAACAATTATGGCCGTCCGAAGAATCGATATCTACAGGGTGCAACATCTGCGGTGCAAGGTGCAACATCCGTCCAAAATGCCGAGACTGCGCCATGCGACTTTTAAAAATGGGTGCAATGATTTGAAATGGAATAGTACCATGGTGCACCACTCTCCAGGGATAGTAAATCGAAGACCAGCCACGGTGATCCCTTTTTAACGTAAAAATTCACGTGACGAAAAAAAGAAGGCTAAAAAACTTCAAAGACCCGATTGAGGTTCGGATAGCCTTTTTAAGGTATGGAACTATCCATTGATGGCTTAAAGCGGTCAAAGCCGTAGAACTCACTTAGAGATTCGTTTTGACTGGTTATGGCTTCCGTAACTCTAAACGAGCCAACAGTTATGGCCGTCCGAAGAATCGATATCCACATGGTGCAACATCTGCGGTGCAAGGTGCAACATCCGTCCAAAATGTCGAAACAGCGCCGTGCGACTTTTAAAAATGGGTGTAGTGATTTGAAATGGAATAGTACCATGGTGCACCACTCTCTAGGGACGGTAAATCGAAGACCAGCCAAGGTGATCCCTTTTTAACATAAAAATTCACGTGACGAAAAAAAGAAGGCTAAAAAACTTCAGAGACCCGATTGAGGTTCGAATAGCCTTTTCTTGGCATGAAACTATCCATTGACGGCTTAAAGCCGTCAAAGCCGTAGAACTCACAGAGAGCTTTGTTTTGACTGGTTATGGCTCCCGTAAATTTAAACGAGCCAACAGTTATGGCCGTCCGAAGAATCGACATCCATAGGGTGCAACATCTGCGGTGCAAGGTGCAACATCCGTCCGAAATGTCAAAACAGCGCCGTGCAACTTTTAGAAATGGGTGCAGGGATTTGAAATCAAGCAGTAATATGGTGCACCACTCTCTAGGGATGGTAAATTGAAGACCAGCCACGGTGATCCCGTTTTAACGTAAAATTCACGTGACAAAAAATAGAAGGCTAAAAAATATCAAAGACCCGATTGAGGTTCGGATATTCTTTTTAGGGTATGAAACTATCCATTGACGACTTAAAGCCGTCAAAGCCGTGGAACTCATAAACAGCTTCGTTTTGATTGGTTATGGCTCCCGAAACTCTAAACGAGCCAACAGTTATGGCCGTCCGAAGAATCGACATCCACATGGTGCAACATCTGCGGTGCAAGGTGCAACATCCGTCCAAAATGCCGAAACAGCCCCGTACGACTTTTAAAAATGGGTGCAGTGATTTGAAATGGAATAGTACCATAGTGGACCACTCTCCAGGGACGGTAAATCGAAGACCAGCCACGGTGATCCCTTTTTAACGTAAAAATTCACGTGACGAAAAAAAGAAGGCTAAAAAACTTCAGAGACCCGATTGAGGTTCGGATAGCCTTTTTTGGGTATGAAACTATCCATTGACGGCTTAAAGTCATCAAAGCCGTAGAACTCACTGAGAGCTTCGTTTTGACTGGTTATGGCTCCCGTAACTGTAAACGAGCCAACAGTTATGACCGTCCGAAGAATCGATATCCACAGGGTGCAACATCTGCGGTGCAAGGTGCAACATCCGTCCAAAATGCCGAAACAGCGCCGTGCGACTTTTAGAAATGGGTGCAGGGATTTGAAATCGAACAGTACCATGGTGCACCACTCTCCAGGGATGTAAAATCGAAGACCAGCTACGGTGATCCCGTTTTAATGTAAAAATTCACGTGGCGAAAAAAAGAAGGCTAAAAAACTTCAATGACACGATTGAGGTTCGCATTGACTTTTTAGGGTATGCAACTATCCAATAATGGCTTAAAGCTGTCAAAACCGTGGAACTCATAAAGAGCTTCGTTTTGACTGGTTATGGCTCTCGTAACTCTAAACGAGCCAACCGTTATGGCCGTCCGAAGAATCGACATCCACAGGGGGCAACATCTGCGGTGCAAGGTGCAACATCCGTCCAAAATGCCGAAACAGCACCGTGAGACTTTTAGAAATGGGTGCATGGATTTGAAATGGAACAGTACCATGATGCACCACTCTCCAGGGATGGTAAATCGAAGACCAGCCACGGTGATCCCGTTTTAACGTAAAAATTCACTTGACGAAAAAAAGAAGGCTAAAAAACATCAGAGCCCCAATTGAGTTTCGGATAGCCTTTTTTGGATATGAAACTATCCATTGACGGCTTAAAGCCATCAAAGCCGTAGAACTCATTGAGAGCTACGTTTTGACTGGTTATGGCTCCCGTAACTCTAAACGATCCAACAGTTATGGCCGTCCGAAGAATCGATATCCACAGGGTGCAACATCTGCGGTGCAAGGTGCAACATCCGCGCAAAATGCCGAAACAGCACCGTGCGACTTTTAGAAATGGGTGCAGGGCTTTGAAATGGAACAGTACCATGGTGCACCACTCTCCAGGGATGGTAAATCGAAGACCAGCCACGGTGATCCCGTTTTAAAGTAAAAATTGACGTGACGAAAAAATGAAGGCTAAAAAACTTCAGAGACCCGATTGATGTTCGAATAACCTTTTTTGGGTATGAAACTATCAATTGACGGCTTAAAGTAGTCAAAGCCGTAGAACTCATAGAGAGCTTCTTTTAACTGGTTATGGCTCCCGTACCTTTAAACGAGCCAACAATTATGGCTGTCCGAAGAATGGATATCCACAGGGTGCAACATCTGTGGTGCAAGGTGCAACATCCGTCCAAAATGCCGAAACTGCGCCATGCTTCTTTTAGAAATGGGTGCAGGGATTTGAAATGGAACATCACCATGGTACACCACTCTACAGGGATGGTAAATCGAAGACCAAGAAGGCTAAAAAACTTCAAAAACCCGATTGAGGTTCGGATAGCCTTTTTTGTTTATGAAACTATGCATTAACGGCTTAAAGCCGTCAAAGCCGTAGAACTCACAGAGAGCTTTGTTTTGACTGGTTATGGCTCCCGTAACTCTAAACGAGCCAACAGTTATGGCCGTTCGAAGAATCGATATCCACAGGGTGCAACATCTACGGTGCAAGGTGCAACATCCATCCAAAATGCCGAAACAGCGCCGTGCGACTTTTAGAAATGGGTGCAGGGATTTGAAATGGAACAGTACCATGGTGCACCACTCTCTAGGGATGGTAAATCGAAGACCAGCCACGGTGATCCCGTCTTAACATAAAAATTCACGTGATGAAAAATTGAAGGCTAAAAAACTTCAGAGACCCGATTGAGGTTCGGATAGCCTTTTTTGGGTATGAAACTATCCATTGACGGCTAAAAGCCGTCAAAGCTGTAGAACTCACTGAGTGCTTCGTTTTGTCTGGTTATGGCTCCCGTAACTCTAAACGAGCCAATAGTTATGGCCGTCCGAAGAATTGATATCCATAGGGAGCAACATCTGCGGTGCAAGGTGCAACATCCGTCCAAAATGCCGAAACAGCGTTGTGCGACTTTTAGAAATGAGTGCATGGATTTGAAATAGAACAGTACCATGGTGCACCACTCTCCAGGGATGGTAAATGGAAGACAAGCCACGGTGTTCCCGTTTTAACGTAAAAATTCACTTGACGAAAAAAAGAAGGCTAAAAAACATCAAAGTCCAAATTGAGGTTCAGATAGTCTTTTTTGGGAATGAAACTATCCACTGATGGCTTTTGCCGTAGAACTCATAAAGAGCTTCGTTTTGACCGGTTATGGCTCCCGTAACTCTAAACGAGCCAAAGGTTATGGCCGTCCGAAGAATCGATATCCACAGGGTGCAACATCTGCGGTTCAAGGTGCAACATCCATCCAAAATGCCGAAAAAGCGCCATGCGACTTTTAGAAATGAGTGTATGGATTTGAAATGGAACAGTACCATGGTGCACCACTCTCCAGGGATGGTAAATCGAAGACCAGCCACGGTGATCCCGTTTTAATCTAAAAATTCACATGACGAAAAAAAGAAGGCTAAAAAACTTCAAAGACCCGATTGAGGTTCGGATAGCCTTTTTTGGGTATGAAACTATCCATTGACGGCTAAAAGCCATCAAAGCTGTAGAACTCACTGAGAGCTTCGTTTTGTCTAGTTATGGCTCCCGTAACTCTAAACGAGCCAATAGTTATGGCCGTCCGAAGAATTGATATCCACAGGGTGTGCGGTGCAAGCTGGAACATCCGTCCAAAATGCCGAAACAGCGTTGTGCGACTTTTAGAAATGAGTGCATGGATTTGAAATGGAACAGTACTATGGTGCACCACTCTCCAGGGATGGTAAATCGAAGAGAAGCCACGGTGTTCCCGTTTTAACGTAAAAATTCACTTGACAAAAAAAAGAAGGCTAAAAAACATCAAAGTCCAGATTGAGGTTCAGATAGTCTTTTTTGGGAATGAAACTATCCACTGATGGCTTTTGCCGTAGAACTCTTAAACAGCTTCGTTTTGACCGGTTATGGCTCCCGTAACTCTAAACGAGCCAAAAGTTATGGCTGTCCGAAGAATCGATATCCACAGGGTGCAACATCTGCGGTTCAAGGTGCAACATCCGTCCAAAATGCCGAAAAAGCGCCGTGCGACTTTTAGAAATGAGTGTATGGATTTGAAATGGAATAGTACCATGGTGCACCACTCTCCAGGGATGGTAAATCGAAGACCAGCCACGGTGATCCCGTTTTAATCTAAAAATTCACGTGACGAAAAAAAGAAGGCTAAAAAACTTCAGAGACCCGATTGAGGTTCGGATAGCCTTTTTTGGGTATGAAACAATCCATTGACGGCTTAAACCGGTCAAAGCTGTAGAACTCATTGTGCGATTCGTTTTGACTGGTTATGGCTCCCGTAACTCTAAACGAGCCAACAGTTATGGCCGTCCGAAGAATCGATATCCATAGGGTGCAACATCTGCGGTGCAAGGTGCAACATCCATCCAAAATGCCGAGACAGCGCCGTGCAACTTTTAGAAATGGGTGCAGGGATTTGAAATGGAATAGTACCATGGTGCACCACTCTCTAGGGACGGTAAATCGAAGACCAGCCAAGGTGATCCCTTTTTAACGTAAAAATTCACGTGACAAAAAAAGAAGGCTAAAAAACTTCAGAGACCTAATTGAGGTTCGGATAGTCTTTTCTGGGTATAAAACTATCCATTGAGGGCTTAAAGTCGTCAAAGCCATAGAACTCACAGAGAGCTTTGTTTTGACTGGTTATGGTTCCCGTAACTTTAAACGAGCCAACAGTTATGGCCGTCCGAAGAATCGACATCCATAGGGTGCAACATCTGCAGTGCAAGGTGCAACATCCGTCCGAAATGTCAAAACAGCGCCGTGCAACTTTTAGAAATAGGTGCAGGGATTTGAAATCAAGCAGTAACATGGTGCACCACTCTCCAGGGATGGTAAATCGAAGACCAGCCACGGTGATCCCGTTTTAACGTAAAAATTCACGTGACAAAAAATAGAAGGCTAAAAAACTTCAAAGACCCGATTGAGGTTCGGATATTCTTTTTAGGGTATGAAACTATCCATTGACGGCTTAAAGCCGTCAAAGTCGTGGAACTCATAAAGAGCTTCGTTTTGATTGGTTATGGCTCCCGAAACTCTAAACGAGCCAACAGTTATGGCCGTCCGAAGAATCGACATCCACAGGGTGCAACATCTGCGGTGCAAGGTGCAACATCCGTCCAAAATGCCGAAACAGCCCCGTACGACTTTTAAAAATGGGTGCAGTGATTTGAAATGGACTAGTACCATGGTGGACCACTCTCCAGGGACGGTAAATCGAAGACCAGCCACGGTGATCCCTTTTTAACGTAAAAATTCACGTGACGAAAAAAAGAAGGCTAAAAAACTTCAAAGACCCGATTGAGGTTCGGATAGCCTTTTTTGGGTATGAAACTATCCATTGACGGCTTAAAGCCATCAAAGCCGTAGAACTCACTGAGAGCTTCGTTTTGACTGGTTATGGCTCCCGTAACTCTTAACGAGCCAACAGTTATGGCCGTCCGAAGAATCAACATCCACATGGTGCCACATCTACGGTGCAAGGTGCAACATCTGTCCAAAATGACGAAACAGCGCCGTGCGACTTTTAGAAATGGGTGCAGGGATTTGGAATCGAACAGTACCATGGTGCACCACTCTCCAGGGACGGTAAATCAAAGACCATCCACGGTGATCCCTTTTTAACGTAAAAATTCACGTGACGAAAAAAAGAAGGCTAAAAAACTTCAGAGACCCGATTGAGGTTCAGATAGCCTTTTTTGGGTATGAAACTATCCAATAACGGCTTGAAGCCGTCAAAGCCGTAGAACTCACTGAGAGCTTCGTTTTGACTGGTTATGGCTCCCGTAACTCTAAACGAGCCAACAGTTATGGCCGTCCGAAGAATCGACATCCACAGGGTGCAACATCTGCGGTGCAAGATGCAACATCCGTCCAAAATGCCGAAACAGCGCCGTGCGACTTTTAGAAATGGGTGCAGGGATTTGAAATCAAACAGTACCATGGTGCACCACTCTCCAGGGATGGTAAATCGAAGACCAGCCACGGTGATCCCGTTTTAACGTAAAAATTCACTTGATGAAAAAAAGAAGGCTAAAAAACATCAGAGCCCCAATTGAGTTTCGGATAGCCTTTTTTGGATATGAAACTATCCATTGACGGCTTAAAGCCATCAAAGCCGTAGAACTCATTGAGAGCTACGTTTTGACTGGTTATGGCTCCCGTAACTCTAAACGATCCAACAGTTATGGCCGTCCGAAGAATCGATATCCACAGGGTGCAACATCTGCGGTGCAAGGTGCAACATCCGCGCAAAATGCAGAAACAGCACCGTGCGACTTTTAGAAATGGGTGTAGGGCTTTGAAATGGAACGGTACCATGGTGCACCACTCTCCAGGGATGGTAAATCGAAGACCAGCCACGGTGATCCCGTTTTAAAGTAAAAATTGACGTGACGAAAAAATGAAGGCTAAAAAACTTCAGACACCCGATTGATGTTCGAATAACCTTTTTGGGTATGAAACTATCAATTGACGGCTTAAAGTAGTCAAAGCCGTAGAACTCATAGAGAGCTTCTTTTAACTGGTTATGGCTCCCGTACCTCTAAACGAGCCAACAATTATGGCCGTCCGAAGAATGGATATCCACAGGGTGCAACATCTGTGGTGCAAGGTGCAACATCCGTCCAAAATGCCGAAACTGCGCCATGCTTCTTTTAGAAATGGGTGCAGGGATTTGAAATGGAACAGCACCATGGTACACCACTCTACAGGGATGGTAAATCGAAGACCAAGAAGGCTAAAAAACTTCAAAAACCCGATTGAGGTTCGGATAGCCTTTTTTGTTTATGAAACTATGCATTGACGGCTTAAAGCCGTCAAAGCCGTAGAACTCACAGAGAGCTTCGTTTTGACTGGTTATGGCTCCCGTAACTCTAAACGAGCCAACAGTTATGGCCGTCCGAAGAATCGATATCCATAGGGTGCAACATCTACGGTGCAAGGTGCAACATCCATCCAAAATGCCGAAACAGCGCCGTGCGACTTTTAGAAATGGGTGCAGGGATTTGAAATGGAACAGTACCATGGTGCACCACTCTCCAGGGATGGTAAATCGAAGACCAGCCACGGTGATCCCGTTTTAACATAAAAATTCACGTGATGAAAAAATGAAGGCTAAAAAACTTCAGAGACCCGATTGAGGTTCGGATAGCCTTTTTTGGGTATGAAACTATCCATTGACGGCTAAAAGCCATCAAAGCTGTAGAACTCACTGAGAGCTTCGTTTTGTCTGGTTATGGCTCCCGTAACTCTAAACGAGCCAATAGTTACGGCCGTCCGAAGAATTGATATCCACAGGGTGCAGCATCTGCGGTGCAAGCTGCAGCATCCGTCCAAAATGCCGAAATAGCATTGTGCGACTTTTAGAAATGAGTGCATGGATTTGAAATGGAACAATACCATGGTGCACCACTCTCCAGGGATGGTAAATCGAAGACAAGCCACGGTGTTCCCGTTTTAACGTAAAAATTCACTTGACAAAAAAAAGAAGGCTAAAAAACATCAAAGTCCAGATTGAGGTTCATATAGTCTTTTTTGGGAATGAAACTATCCACTGATGGCTTTTGCCGTAGAACTCATAAAGAGCTTCGTTTTGACCGGTTATGGCTCCCGTAACTCTAAACGAGCCAAAAGTTATGGCTGTCCGAAGAATCGATATCCACAGGGTGCAACATCTGCGGTTCAAGGTGCAACATCCGTCCAAAATGCCGAAAAAGCGCCGTGCGACTTTTAGAAATGAGTGTATGGATTTGAAATGGAACAGTACCATGGTGCACCACTCTCCAGGGATGGTAAATCGAAGACCAGCCACGGTGATCCCGTTTTAATCTAAAAATTCACGTGACGAAAAAAAGAAGGCTAAAAAACTTCAAAGACCCGATTGAGGTTCGGATAGCCTTTTTTGGGTATGAAACTATCCATTGACGGCTTAAACCGATCAAAGCTGTAGAACTCATTGAGCGATTCGTTTTGACTGGTTATGGCTCCCGTAACTCTAAACGAGCCAACAGTTATGGCCGTCCGAAGAATCGATATCCATAGGGTGCAACATCTGCGGTGCAAGGTGCAACATCCATCCAAAATGCCGAGACAGCGCCGTGCGACTTTTAGAAATGGGTGCATGGATTTGAAATGGAATAGT
Organism: Allium fistulosum; assembly: GCA_030737815.1. NCBI lineage: Eukaryota > Viridiplantae > Streptophyta > Magnoliopsida > Asparagales > Amaryllidaceae > Allium > Allium fistulosum. Next base: position 1,285,046,852 of record CM060905.1, read on the forward strand.
ACCATGGTGCACCACTCTCTAGGGACGGTAAATCGAAGACCAGTCAAGGTGATCCCTTTTTAACGTAAAAATTCACGTGACGAAAAAAAGAAGGCTAAAAAACTTCAGAGACCTGATTGAGGTTCGGATAGCCTTTTCTGGGTATAAAAATATCCATTGACGGCTTAAAGCTGTCAAAGCCATAGAACTCACAGATAGCTTTATTTTGACTGGTTATGGTTCCCGTAACTTTAAACGAGCCAACAGTTATGGCCGTCCGAAGAATCGACATCCATAGGGTGCAACATCTGCGGTGCAAGGTGCAACATCCGTCCGAAATGTCGAAACAGCGCCGTGCAACTTTTAGAAATAGGTGCAGGGATTTGAAATCAAGCAGTAACATGGTGCACCACTCTCCAGGGATGGTAAATCGAAGACCAGCCACGGTGATCCCGTTTTAACGTAAAAATTCACGTGACAAAAAATAGAAGGCTAAAAAACTTCAAAGACCCGATTGAGGTTCGGATATTCTTTTTAGGGTATGAAACTATCCATTGACGGCTTAAAGCCGTCAAAGCCGTGGAACTCATAAAGAGCTTCATTTTGATTGGTTATGGCTCCCGAAACTCTAAACGAGCCAACAGTTATGGCCGTCCGAAGAATCGACATCCACAGGGAGCAACATCTACGGTGCAAGGTGCAACATCCGTCCAAAATGCCGAAACAGCCCCGTACGACTTTTAAAAATGGGTGCAGTGATTTGAAATGGAATAGTACCATGGTGGACCACTCTCCAGGGACGCTAAATCGAATACCAGCCACGGTGATCCCTTTTTAACGTAAAAATTCACGTGACGAAAAAAAGAAGGCTAAAAAACTTCAGAGACCCGATTGAGGTTCAGATAGCCTTTTTTGGGTATGAAACTATCCATTGACGGCTTAAAGCCGTCAAAGCCATAGAACTCACTGAGAGCTTCGTTTTGACTGGTTATGGCTCCCATAACTCTAAACGAGCCAACAGTTATGGCCGTCCGAAGAATCGATATCCACAGGGTGCAACATCTGCGGTGCAAGGTGCAACATCCGTCCAAAATGCCGAAACAGCGCCGTGCGACTTTTAGAAATGGGTGCAGGGATTTGAAATCGAACAGTACCATGGTGCACCACTCTCCAGGGATGTAAAATCGAAGACCAGCCACGGTGATCCCGTTTTAATGTAAAAATTCACGTGGCGAAAAAACGAAGGCTAAAAAACTTCAAAGACACGATTGAGGTTCGCATTGACTTTTTAGGGTATGCAACTATCCATTAACGGCTTAAAGCTGTCAAAACCGTGGAACTCATAAAGAGCTTCGTTTTGACTGGTTATGGCTCTCGTAACTCTAAATGAGCCAACCGTTATGGCCGTCCGAAGAATCGACATCCACAGGGTGCAACATCTGCGGTGCAAGGTGCAACATCCGTCCAAAATGCCGAAACAGCACCGTGAGACTTTTAGAAATGGGTGCATGGATTTGAAATGGAACAGTACCATGATGCACCACTCTCCAGAGATGGTAAATCGAAGACCAGCCACGGTGATCCCGTTTTAACGTAAAAATTCACTTGACGAAAAAAAGAAGGCTAAAAAACATCAGAGCCCCAATTAAGGTTCGGATAGCCTTTTTTGGATATGAAACTATCCATTGACGGCTTAAAGCCATCAAAGCCGTAGAACTCATTGAGAGCTACGTTTTGACTGGTTATGGCTCCCGTAACTCTAAACGATCCAACAGTTATGGCCGTCCGAAGAATCGATATCCACAGGGTGCAACATCTGCGGTGCAAGGTGCAACATCCGCGCAAAATGCCGAAACAGCACCGTGCGACTTTTAGAAATGGGTGCAGGGCTTTGAAATGGAACAGTTCCATGGTGTACCACTCTCCAGGGATGGTAAATCGAAGACCAGCCAAGGTGATCCCGTTTTAAAGTAAAAATTGACGTGACGAAAAAATGAAGGCTAAAAAACTTCAGAGACCGATTGATGTTCGAATAACCTATTTTGGGTATGAAAGCATCAATTGACGGCTTAAAGTCGTCAAAGCCATAGAACTCATAGAGAGCTTCTTTTAACTGGTTATGTCTCCCGTAACTCTAAACGAGCCAACAATTATGGCCGTCCGAAGAATGGATATCCACAGGGTGCAACATCTGTGGTGCAAGGTGCAACATCTGTCCAAAATGCCGAAACTGCACCATGCATCTTTTAGAAATGGGTGTAGGGATTTGAAATGGAACAGCACCATGATACACCACTCTACAGGGATGGTAAATCGAAGACTAAGAAGGCTAAAAAACTTCAAAAACCCGATTGAGGTTCGGATAGCCTTTTTTGTTTATGAAACTATGCATTGACTGCTTAAAGCCGTCAAAGCCGTAGAACTCACAGAGAGCTTCGTTTTGACTGGTTATGGCTCCCGTAACTCTAAACGAGCCAACAGTTATGGCCGTCCGAAGAATCGATATCCACAGGGTGCAACATCTACGGTGCAAGGTGCAACATCCATCCAAAATGCCGAAACAGCGCCGTGCGACTTTTAGAAATGGGTGCAGGGATTTGAAATGGAACAGTACCATGGTGCACCACTCTCTAGGGATGGTAAATCGAAGACCAGCCACGGTGATCCCGTCTTAACATAAAAATTCACGTGATGAAAAATTGAAGGCTAAAAAACTTCAGAGACCCGATTGAGGTTCGGATAGCCATTTTTGGGTATGAAACTATACTCACTGAGTGCTTCGTTTTGTCTGGTTATGGCTCCCATAACTCTAAACGAGCCAATAGTTATGGCCGTCCGAAGAATTGATATCCACAGGGTGCAACATCTGCGGTGCAAGGTGCAACATCCGTCCAAAATGCCGAAATAGCGTTGTGCGACTTTTAGAAATGAGTGCATGGATTTGAAATAGAACAGTACCATGGTGCACCACTCTCCAGGGATGGTAAATGGAAGACAAGCCACGATGTTCCCGTTTTAACGTAAAAATTCACTTGACGAAAAAAAGAAGGCTAAAAAACATCAAAGTCCAGATTGAGGTTCAGATAGTCTTTTTTGGGAATGAAACTATCCACTGATGGCTTTTGCCGTAGAACTCATAAAGAGCTTCGTTTTGACCGGTTATGGCTCCCGTAACTCTAAACGAGCCAAAAGTTATGGCCGTCCGAAGAATCGATATCCACAGGGTGCAACATCTGCGGTTCAAGGTGCAACATCCATCCAAAATGCCGAAAAAGCGCCGTGCGACTTTTAGAAATGAGTGTATGGATTTGAAATGGAACAGTACCATGGTGCACCACTCTCCAGGGATGGTAAATCGAAGACCAGCCAGGGTGATCCCGTTTTAATCTAAAAATTCACATGACGAAAAAAAGAAGGCTAAAAAACTTCAAAGACCCGATTGAGGTTCGGATAGCCTTTTTTGGGTATGAAACTATCCATTGACGGCTAAAAGCGGTCAAAGCTGTAGAACTCATTGAGCGATTCGTTTTGACTAGTTATGGCTCCCGTAAATCTAAACGAGCCAACAGTTATGGCCGTCCGAAGAATCGACATCCATAGGGTGCAACATCTGCGGTGCAAGGTGCAACATCCATCCAAAATGCCGAGACAGCGCCGTGCGACTTTTAGAAATGGGTGCAAGTATTTGAAATGGAATGTTACCATGGTGCACTACTTTCCAGGGATGGTAAATCGAAGACCAGCCACGGTGATCCCGTTTTAACATAAAAATTCATGTGACGAAAAAAAGTAGGCTAAAAAACTTCAGAGACCCGATTGAGGTTCAGATAACCTTTTTAGGGTATGGAACTATCCATTGACGGCTTAAAGCCGTCAAAGTTGTGGAACTCATAAAGAGCTTCGTTTTGACTGGTTATGGCTCCCATAACTCTAAACGAGCCAACAGTTATGGCCGTCCGAAGAATCGATCTCCATAGGGTGCAACATCTTCGGTGCAAGATGCAACTTCCATCCAAAATGCCGAAACAGCGCCATGCAACTTTTAGTAATGGGTGCATGGATTTGAAATGGAACAGTACCATGGTGCACCACTCTCCAGGGATGGTAAATCGATGACCAGCCACAGTGATCCCGTTTTAACGTAAAAATTGACTTGACGAAAAAAGAAAGCTAAAATCTTCAGAGACCCGATTGAGATTCGGATAGCCTTTTTTGGGTATGAAACTATCCATTGAAGGCTTAAAGCCGTCAAATACGTAGAATTCAAAGAGAGCTTCGTTTTGACTGGTTATGGCTCCCGTAACTCTAAACGAGCCAACAGTTATGGCCGTCCGAAGAATCGACATCCACAGGGTGCAACATCTGCGGTGCAAGGTGCAACATCCGTCCAAAATGCCGAAACAGCGCTGTGCGACTTTTAGAAATGGGTGAAGGGATTAGAAATCGAACAGTACCATGGTGCACCACTCTCCAGGGATGGTAAATCGAAGACTAGCCACGGTGATCCCATTTTAACGTAAAAATTCACGTGATGAAAAAATGAAGGCTAAAAAACTTCAGAGACTCGATTGAGCTTCGGATAGCCTTTTTTGGGTATGGAACTATCCATTGAGGGCTTAAAGCTGTCAAAGTCGTGAAACTCATAAAAAGCTTCGTTTTGACTGGTTATGGCTCCCGTAACTCTAAACGAGCCAACAGTTATGGCCGTCCGAAGAATCGTTATCCACATGGTGCAACATCTACGGTGCAAGGAGCAACATCCGTCCAAAATGCCGAAACAGCGCCATGCGACTTTTAGAAATGGGTGCAGGGATTTGAAATCAAACAGTACCATGGTGCACTACTCTCTAGGGATGGTAAATTGAAGACCAGCCACGGTGATCCTGTTTTAACGTAAAAATTCATGTGACGAAAAAATGAAGGCTAAAAAACTTCAGAGAACCGATTGATGTTCGGATAGCCTTTTTTGGGTATGAAACTATCCATTAACGGCTTAAAGTGGTCAAAGCCATAGAACTCACTGAGAGATTCTTTTTGACTGGTTATGGCTCCCGTAACTCTAAACGAGCCAACAGTTATGGCCGTCCGAAGAATCGATATCCACAGGGTGCAACATCTGCTGTGCAAGGTGCAACATCCGTCCAAAATGCCGAGACAGCGCCGTGCGACTTTTAGAAATGGGTGCAGGGATTTGAAATGGAATGGTACCATGGTACACCACTCTCCATGGATGGTAAATCGAAGACCTGCCACGGTGATCCCGTTTTAACGTAAAAATTCACGTGACGAAAAAAAGAAGGCTAAAAAACTTCAGAGACCCGATTGAGGTTCGGATAGCCGTTTTTGGGTATGGAACTATCCATTGAGGGCTTAAAGCCGTCATAGTCGTGGAACTCACAGAAAGCTTCATTTTGACAAGTTATTGCTCCCGTAACTCTAAACGAGCCAACAGTTATGGCCGTCCGAAGAATTGATATCCACAGGGTGCTACATCTGCGGTGCAAGGTGCAACATCCGTGCAAAATATCGAAACAGCATCGTGCAACTTTTAGAAATGGGTGCAGGGATTTGAAATGGAATAGTACCATGGTGCACCACTCTCCAGGGATGGTAAATCGATGACCAGCCACGGTGATCCAGTTTTAACGTAAAAATTCATGTGACGAAAAAAAGAAGGCTAAAAAACTTCAGAGACCCGATTGAGGTTCGGATAGCCTTTTTTGGGTATGAAGCTATCAATTGACGGCTTAAAGCCGTCAAAGCCGTAGAACTCACTGAGAGCTTTGTTTTGACTAGTTATGGCTCCCGTAACTCTAAACGAGCCAACAGTTATGGCCGTCCGAAGAATCGATATCCACAGGGTGGAACATCTGCGGTGCAAGGTGCAACATCCGGCCAAAATGCCGAAAAAGCGGCGTTTGACTTTTAGAAATGGGTGTAGGGATTTGAAATCGAACAGTACCATGATGCACCACTCTCCAGGGATGGTAAATCAAAGACCAGCCACGGTGGTCCTGTTTTAACGTAAGAATTCACAAGACGAAAAAATGAAGGCTAAAAAACTTCAGAGACCCGATTGAGGTTCAGATAGCCTTTTTTGGGTATGAAACTATCCATTGACGGCTTAAAGCGGTCAAAGCCGTAGAACTCACTCAGAGATTCGTTTTGACTGGTTATGGCTCCCGTAACTCTAAACGAGCCAACAGTTATGGCCGTCCGAAGAATCGATATCCACTGGGTGCAACATCTGCGGTGCAAGGTGCAACATTCGTCCAAAATGCCGAAACAGCGCCGTGCGATTTTTAAAAATGGGTGTAGTGATTTGTAATGGAATAGTACCATGGTGCACCACTCTATAGGGACTGTAAATCAAAGACCAGCCACGGTGATACCGTTTTAACGTAAAAATTCACGTGACGAAAAAAAGAAGGCTAAAAAACTTCAGAGACCCGATTGAGGTTCGGATAGCCGTTTTTGGGTATGGAACTATCCATTGAGGGCTTAAAGCCGTCATAGTCGTGGAACTCACAGAAAGCTTCATTTTGACAAGTTATTGCTCCCGTAACTCTAAACGAGCCAACAGTTATGGCCGTCCGAAGAATTGATATCCACAGGGTGCTACATCTGCGGTGCAAGGTGCAACATCCGTGCAAAATATCGAAACAGCATCGTGCAACTTTTAGAAATGGGTGAAGGGATTTGAAATGGAATAGTACCATGGTGCACCACTCTCCAGGGAGGGTAAATCGATGACCAGCCACGGTGATCCAGTTTTAACGTAAAAATTCATGTGACGAAAAAAAGAAGGCTAAAAAACTTCAGAGACCCGATTGAGGTTCGGATAGCCTTTTTTGGGTATGAAGCTATCAATTGACGGCTTAAAGCTGACAAAGCCGTAGAACTCACTGGGAGCTTTGTTTTGACTGGTTATGGCTCCCGTAACTCTAAACGAGCCAACAGTTATGGCCGTCCGAAGAATCGATATCCACAGGGTGGAACATCTGCGGTGCAAGGTGCAACATCCGTCCAAAATGCCGAAAAAGCGGCGTTCGACTTTTAGAAATGGGTGTAGGGATTTGAAATCGAACTGTACCATGGTGCACCACTCTCCAGGGATGGTAAATCAAAGACCAGCCACGGTGGTCCTGTTTTAACGTAAGAATTCACAAGACGAAAAAATGAAGGCTAAAAAACTTCAGAGACCCGATTGAGGTTCGGATAGCCTTTTTTGGGTATGAAACTATCCATTGATGGCTTAAAGTGGTCAAAGCCGTAGAACTCACTCAGAGATTCGTTTTGACTGGTTATGGCTCCCGTAACTCTAAACGAGCCAACAGTTATGGCCGTCCGAAGAATCGATATCCACTGGGTGCAACATCTGCGGTGCAAGGTGCAACATCCGTCCAAAATGCCGAAACAGCGCCGTGCGATTTTTAAAAATGGGTGTAGTGATTTGTAATGGAATAGTACCATGGTGCACCACTCTATAGGGACTGTAAATCAAAGACCAGCCACGGTGATCCCTTTTTAACGTAAAAATACACGTGACGAAAAAAAGAAGGCTAAAAAATTTCAGAGACCAGATTGAGGTTCGGATAGCCTTTTTTGGGTATGAAACTATCCATTGACGGCTTAAAGCCGTCAAAGCCGTAGAACTCATAGAGAGCTTCGTTTTGACTCGTTACGGCTCCCGTAACTCTAAACGAGCCAACAGTTATGGCCGTCCGAAGAATCAACATCCACAGGGTGCAACATCTGCGGTGCAAGGTGCAACATCCGTCCAAAATGCCGAAACAGCGTCGTGCGACTTTTAGAAATGGGTGTAGGGATTTGAAATCGAACATTACCATGGGGCACCACTCTCCAGGGATGGTAAATCGAAGACCAGCCACGGTGATCCCGTTTTAACGTAAAAATTCACGCGACGAAAAAAAGAAGGCTAAAAAACTTCAGAGACCCGATTGAGGTTCAAATAGCCTTTTTAGGGTATGGAATTATCCATTGACGGCTTAAAGCCATCAAAGTCGTGGAACTCATAAAGAGCTTCGTTTTGACTGGTTATGGCTTAAAGCCGTCAAAGTCGTGGAACTCATACGAAATGGAGCTTCTCGGTGGCTGCGTGGGTCGAATCGATCGATTCGAATCGACTCCTTCGAATCGATCGCCTACGCGAACTCTCGTGGTGATGTGGCGCGCATCATACGCATCGATCCGCTTTCTTCGCCTATTTGATCGAATCGTCCCGGAGACTTCGCCGCCTTGACTCGATGGATTCGGGGGTATCGATTACATCTGGATTCGAGTGGGGTTTCGTTCGTATCGATCATGATTTGTTTCAGTCGATCGATACGAAATGACTATTCATGATGGATTCGAAGGACATCATCTTGATGGATACAAACTATGCAAGCGCGAGGCTAATTCCTTCTGCCGATGGATGCGAATGCCATCGATTCGAAGGCAGGCTTCTCTGATGGATTCGAACATAAACCCTGCTGTTGGATACGAAAGAGACGACATCAATGGATACGAAACCAGGCAGTTCGATGGATACGAAATTGCATTTTCCCCATTTTATCTTGCGTCGATTATATCTTGAGCATGCGAAATTTGGAAGGCTGTTTTCCATGGCCATTCTTGTAATGTCATATCAATTGTAGCTCGATCCGGACTCGGACAAAATTTATCGATATCTCTGACAAGCGATACTTTGTTTTCAAATAGTTCCTTGATATCTCTGCCTTGCCAAAAGGCGGGATAACACCTGCTACGGTGATCCCGTTTTAACGTAAAAATTCACTTGACAAAAAAAGAAGGCTAAAAAACTTCAAAGCCCCGATTGTGGTTCGGATAGCCTTTTTTGGGTATGAAACAATCCATTGACGGCTAAAAGCCGTTAAAGCCGTAGAACTCACCGAGAGCTTCATTTTGACTGGTTATGGCTCCCTTAACTCTAAACGAGCGAACAGTTATGGTCGTTCGAAGAATCAATATCCACAGGGTGCAACATCTGCGGCGCAAGGTGCAACATCCGTCCAAAATGCCGAAACAGCGCCGTGCGACTTTTAGAAATGGGTGCATGGATTTGAAATGGAACAGTACCATGGTGCACAACTCTCCAGGGATGGTAAATCGAAGACCTGCCACGGATCCCGTTTTAACGTAAAAATTCACTTGACGAAACAAAGAAGGCTAAAAAACTTCAAAGCCCCGATTGAGTTTCGGATAGCCTTTTTTGGGTATGAAATAATCCATTGACGGCTTAAAGCTGTTAAAGCCGTAGAACTCACTGAGACATTCCTTTTGACTGGTTATGGTTCCCGTAACTTTAAACGAGCCAACAGTTATGGCCGTCCGAAGAATCGATATCTGCAGGGTGCAACATCTGCGGCGCATGGTGCAACATCCGTCCAAAATGCCGAAACAGCGCCGTGCGACTTTTAGAAATGGGTGCATGGATTTGAAATGGAACAGTACCATGGTGCACCACTCTCCAGTGATGGTAAATTGAAGACCAGCCACGGTGATCCCGTTTTAACGTAAAAATTCACTTGACGAAAAAAAGAAGGCTAAAAAACTTCTGATCCCCGATTGAGGTTTTGGTTAGCCTTTTTTGGGTATGAAAGCATCTGTTGACGGCTTAAAGCTGTCAAAGCCGTAGAACTCACCGAGACATTCCTTTTGACTGGTTATGACTCCCGTAACTCTAAACGAGCCAACAGTTATGGCCGTCCGAAGAATTGATTTCCGCAGGGTGCAACATCTGCGGCGCAAGGTGCAACATCCGTCCAAAATGCCGAAACAGCGCAGTGCGACTTTTAGAAATGGGTGCATGGGTTTGAAATGGAACAGTACCATGGTGCACCACTCTCCAGGGATGGTAAATCGAAGACCAGCCACGGTGATCCCGTTTTAACGTAAAAATTCACTTGACGAAAAAAAGAAGTCTAAAAAACTTCAAAGCCCCGATTGAGGTTCGGATAGCCTTTTTTGGGTATGAAACAATCAATTGACGGCTTAAAGCTGTCAAAGCCGTAGAACTCACCGAGACAATCCTTTTGACTGGTTATGACTCCCGTAACTCTAAATGAGCCAACAGTTATGGCCGTCCGAAGAATCGATTTCCGCAGGGTGCAACATCTGCGGCGCAAAGTGCAACATCCATCCAAAATGCCGAAACAGCACCGTGCGACTTTTAGAAATGGGTGCATGGATTTGAAATGGAATAGTACCATGGTGCACCACTCTTCAGGGATGGTAAATCGAGGACCAGCCACGGTGATCCCGTTTTAACGTAAAAATTAACTTGACGAATAAAAGAAGGCTAAAAAACTTCAAAGCCCCGATTGAGGTTCGGATAGCCTTTTTTGGGTATGAAACAATCCATTGATGGCTTAAAGCTGTCAAAGCCGTAGAACTCACCGAGACATTCCTTTTGACTGGTTATGACTCCCGTAACTCTGAACGAGCCAATAGTTATGGCCGTCCGAAGAATCGATTTCCGTAGGGTGCAACATCTGCGGCGCAAGGTGCAACATCCGTCCAAACTGCCGAAACAGCGCCGTGCGACTTTTAGAAATGGGTGCATGGATTTGAAATGGAACAGTACCATGATGCACAATTCTCCAGGGATAGTAAATCGAAGACCTGCCAGGGTGATCCCGTTATAACGTAAAAATTCACTTGACGAAAAAAGAAGGCTAAAAAACTTCAGAGCCTCGATTGAGGTTCGGATAGCCTTTTTTGGTATGAAACAATCCATTGACGGCTGAAGGCGGTCAAAGCCGTAGAACTCACCGAGAGCTTCGTTTTGACTGATTTTGGCTCCCGTAACTCTAAACGAGCCAACAGTTATGGTCGTCCGAAAAATCGATATCCGCAGGGTGCAACATCTGCGGCGCAAGGTGCAACATCCGTCCAAAATGCCGAAACAGCGTCGTGCGACTTTTAGAAATGGGTGCATGGATTTGAAATGGAACAGTACCATGGTGCACCACTCTCCAGGGATGGTAAATCGAAGACCTACCACGGTGATCCCGTTTTAACATAAAAATTCACTTGACGAAAAAAAGAAGGCTAAAAAACTTCAGAGCCCCGATTGAGGTTCGGATAGCCTTTTTTGGTTATGAATCAATCCATTGACGGTTAAAAGCCGTCAAAGCCATAGAACTCAACGAGAGCTTCGTTTTAACTGGTTATGGCTCCCGTAACTTTAAACGAGCCAACAATTATGGCCGTTCGAAGAATCGATATCCGTAGGGTGCAACATCTGCGGCGCAAGGTGCAACATCCGTCCAAAATACCAAAACAGCACCGTACGACTTTTAGAAATGGGTGCATGGATTTGAAATGGAACAGTACCATGGTGCACCACTATCCATGGATGGTAAATCGAAGACCAGCCACGGTGATCCCGTTTTAACGTAAAAATTCACTTGACGAAACAAAGAAGGCTAAAAAACTTCAAAGCCCCGATTGAGGTTCGGATAGCCTTTTTTGGTATGAAATAATCCATTGACGGCTGAAAGCGGTCAAAGCCGTAGAACTCACCGAGAGCTTCATTTTGACTGGTTATGGATCCCGTAACTTTAAACGAGCCAACGGTTATGGCCGTCCGAAGAATCGATATCCGCAGAGTTCAACATCTGCGGCGCAAGGTGCAACATCCGTCCAAAATGCCGAAACAGCGCCGTGCGACTTTTAGAAATGGGTGCATGGATTTGAAATGGAACAGTACCATGATGCACAATTCTCCAGGGATAGTAAATCGAAGACCTGCCAGGGTGATCCCGTTATAACGTAAAAATTCACTTGACGAAAAAAGAAGGCTAAAAAACTTCAGAGCCTCGATTGAGGTTCGGATAGCCTTTTTTGGTATGAAACAATCCATTGACGGCTGAAGGCGGTCAAAGCCGTAGAACTCACCGAGAGCTTCGTTTTGACTGATTTTGGCTCCCGTAACTCTAAACGAGCCAACAGTTATGGTCGTCCGAAAAATCGATATCCGCAGGGTGCAACATCTGCGGCGCAAGGTGCAACATCCGTCCAAAATGCCGAAACAGCGTCGTGCGACTTTTAGAAATGGGTGCATGGATTTGAAATGGAACAGTACCATGGTGCACCACTCTCCAGGGATGGTAAATCGAAGACCTACCACGGTGATCCCGTTTTAACATAAAAATTCACTTGACGAAAAAAAGAAGGCTAAAAAACTTCAGAGCCCCGATTGAGGTTCGGATAGCCTTTTTTGGTTATGAATCAATCCATTGACGGTTAAAAGCCGTCAAAGCCATAGAACTCAACGAGAGCTTCGTTTTAACTGGTTATGGCTCCCGTAACTTTAAACGAGCCAACAATTATGTCGTCCGAAGAATCGATATCCGCAGGGTGCAACATCTACGGCGCAAGGTGCAACATCCGTCCAAAATGCCGAAACAGCGCCTTGCGACTTTTAGAAATGGGTGCATGGATTTGAAATGGAACAGTACCATAGTGCACCACTCTCTAGGGATGGTAAATCTAAGACCTCCCACGGTGATCCCATTTTAACGTAAAAATTCACTTGACGAAAAAAGAATGCTAAAAATCATCAGAGCCCCGATTGAGGTTCAGATAGCCTTTTTTGGGTATGAAACAATCCATTGACGGCTAAAAGCCGTCAGAGCCGTAGAACTCATCGAGAGCTTCATTTTGACTAGTTATGCCTCCCGTAACCCTAAACGAGCCAACAGTTATGGCCGTTCGAAGAATCGATATCCGTAGGGTGCAACATCTGCGACGCAAGGTGCAACATCCGTACAAAATACCGAAACAGTGCCGTGCGACTTTTATAAATGGGTGCATGGATTTGAAATGGAACTGTACCATGGTGCACCACTCTCCAGGGATGGTAAATCGAAAACCTGCCACGGTGATCCCGTTTTAACGTAAAAATCACTTGACGAAAAAAAGAAGGCTAAAATACTTCAGAGCCCTAATTGAGGTTCGGATAGCCTTTTTTGGGTATGAAACAATCCATTGACGGCTATAAACCATCAAAGCCGTAGAACTCACCGAGAGCTTCGTTTTGACTGGTTATGGCTCCCGTAACTCTAAACGAGACAACAGTAATGGCCGTCCGAAGAATCGATATCCGCACGGTGCAACATCTGCGGCGCAAGGTGCAACATCCGTCCAAAATGCCGAAACAGCACCGTGCAACATTTAGAAATGGGTGATGGATTTGAAATGGAACAGTAACATGGTGCACCACTCTCCAGGGATGGTAAATCGAAGACAAACTACGGTTATCCCGTTTTAATGTAAAAATTCACTTGACGAAAAAAAGAAGGCTAAAAAACTTCAGAGCCCCGATTGAGGTTCGGGGTTCGGATAGCCTTTTTTGGGTATGAAACAATCCATTGATGGCTGAAAGCGGTCAAAGCCATAGAACTCACCGAGAGCTTCGTTTTGACTGGTTATGGCTCCCGTAACTCTAAACGAGCCTACAGTTATGACCGTCCGAAGAGTCGATATCCGTATGGTGCAACATCTGCAGCGCAAGGTGCAACATCCGTCCAAAATGCCGAAGCAGCGCAGTGCGACTTTTAGAAATGGTTGCATGGATTTGAAATGGAACAGTACCATGGTGCACCACTCTCCAGGGATGGTAAATCGAAGACCAGCCATGGTGATCCCGTTTTAACGTAAAAATTCACTTGACGAAAAAAAGAAGGTTAAAAAACTTCAGAGCCCCGATTGAGGTTCGGATAGACTTTTTTCGGCATGAAACCATCCATTGACGGCTAAAAGTGGTCAAATTCGTAGAACTCACCGAGAGCTTCATTTTGACTGGTTATGGCTCCCGTAACTCCAAACGAGCCAACAGTTATGTCGTCCGAAGAATCGATATCCGCAGGGTGCAACATCTACGGCGCAAGGTGCAACATCCGTCCAAAATGCCGAAACAGCGCCTTGCGACTTTTAGAAATGGGTGCATGGATTTGAAATGGAACAGTACCATAGTGCACCACTCTCCAGGGATGGTAAATCGAAGACCTGCCACGGTGATCCCGTTTTAACGTAAAAATTCACTAGACGAAAAAAAGAAGGCTAAAAAACTTCAGACCCCCGATTGAGGTTCGGATAGCCTTTTTTGGGTATGAAACAATCCAATGACGGCTGTCAGCCGTCAAAGCTGTCAAAGCCGTAGAACTCACCGAGATCTTCCGTTTTGACTGGTTATGGCTCTCGTAACTCTAAACGAGCCAACAGTTATGGCCGTCCGAAGAACCGATATCCGCTAGGTGCAACATATGCGGTGCAAGGTGCAACATCCATCCAAAATGCCGAAATAGCGCCGTGCGACTTTTAGAAATGGGTGCATGGATTTGAAATGGAACAGTACCATGGTGCACCACTCTCCAGGGATGGTAAATCGAAGACCAGCCACGGTGATCCCGTTTTAACGTAAAAATTCACTTGACGAAAAAAAGAAGGCTAAAAAACTTCAGAGCCCCGATTGAGGTTCGGATAGCCTTTTTTGGGTATGAAACAGTCCATTGACGGCTGAAAGCGGTCAAAGCCATAGAACTCACCGAGAGCTTCGTTTTGACTAGTTATGGCTCCCGTAACTCTAAACGAGCCAACAGTTGTGGCCGTCCGAAGAACCGATATCCACTGGTTGCAACATCTGCGGCGCAAGGTGCAACATCCGTCCAAAATGCCGAAACAGCGCCGTGCGACTTTTAGAAATGGGTGCATGGATTTGAAATGGAACAGTACCATGGTGCACCACTCTCCAGGGATGGTAAATCGAAGACCAGCCATGGTGATCCCGTTTTAACGTAAAAATTCACTTGACGAAAAAAAGAAGGCTAAAAAACTTTAGAGCCCCGATTGAGGTTCGGATAGACTTTTTTCGGTATGAAACCATCCATTGATGGCTGAAAGCGGTCAAAGCCGTAGAACTCACCGAGATTTTCATTTTGACTGGTTATGGCTCCCGTAACTCTAAACGAGCCAACAGTTATGGCCGTCCGAAGAATCGATATCCACAGGGTGGAACATCTGCGGTACAAGGTGCAACATCCGTCCAAAATGCCGAAAAAGCGGCGTTCGACTTTTAGAAATGGGTGTAGGGATTTGAAATCGAACAGTACCATGGTGCACCACTCTCCAGGGATGGTAAATCAAAGACCAGCCACGGTGGTCCTGTTTTAACGTAAGAATTCACAAGACGAAAAAATGAAGGCTAAAAAACTTCAGAGACCCGATTGAGGTTCGGATAGCCTTTTTTGGGTATGAAACTATCCATTGACGGCTTAAAGCGGTCAAAGCCGTAGAACTCACTCAGAGATTTGTTTTGACTGGTTATGGCTCCCGTAACTCTAAACGAGCCAACAGTTATGGCCGTCCGAAGAATCGATATCCACAGGGTGCAACATCTGCGGTGCAAGGTGCAACATCCGTCCAAAATGCCGAAACAGCGCCGTGCGATTTTTAAAATTGGGTGTAGTGATTTGTAATGGAATAGTACCATGGTGCACCACTCTATAGGGACTGTAAATCGAAGACCAGCCACGGTGATCCCTTTTAACGTAAAAATTCACGTGACGAAAAAAAGAAGGCTAAAAAACTTCAGAGACCCGATTGAGGTTCGGATAGCCTTTTTTGGGTATGAAACTATTCCTTGACGGCTTAAAGCCGTCAAAGTCGTAGAACTCACAGAGAGCTTCGTTTTGACTCGTTACGGCTCCCGTAACTCTAAACGAGCCAACAGTTATGGCCGTCCGAAGAATCAACATCCACAGGCTGCAACATCTGCGGTGCAAGGTGCAACATCCGTCCAAAATGCCGAAATAGCGTCGTGCGACTTTTAGAAATGGGTGTAGGGATTTGAAATCGAACATTACCATGGGGTACCACTCTCCAGGGATGGTAAATCGAAGACCAGCTACGGTGATCCTGTTTTAACGTAAAAATTCACGTGACGAAAAAATAAAAGCTAAAAACTTCAGAGAACCGATTGAGGTTCGGATAGCCTTTTTTGGGTATGAAACTATCCATTGACGGCTTAAAGTGATCAAAGCCGTAGAACTCACTGAGAGATTCGTTTTGACTGGTTATGGCTCCCGTAACTCTAAACGAGCCAACAACTATGGCCGTCCGAAGAATCGATATCCACAGGGTGCAACATCCACGGTGCAAGGTGCAACATCCGTCCAAAATGTCAAGACAGTGCCGTGCGACTTTTAGAAATGGGTGCAGGGATTTGAAATGGAAAGGTACCATGGTGCACCACTCTTCAGGGATGGTAAATCGAAGACCAGCCACGGTGATCCCGTTTTAACGTAAAAATTCACGCGACGAAAAAAAGAAGGCTAAAAAACTTCAGAGACCCGATTGAGGTTCAGATAGCCTTTTTAGGGTATGGAATTATCCATTGACGGCTTAAAGCCGTTAAAGTGGTGGAACTCATAAAGAGCTTCACTTTGACTGGTTATGGCTTAAAGCCGTCAAAGTTGTGGAACTCATACGAAATGGAGCTTCTCGGTGGCTGCGTGGGTCGAATCGATCGATTCGAATCGACTCCTTCGAATCGATCGCCTACACGTACTCTCGTGGTGATGTGGCACGCATCATACGCATCGATCCGCTTTCTTCGCCTATTTGATCGAATCGTCCCGAATACTTCGCCGCCTTGACTCGATGGATTCGGGGGTATCGATTACATCTGGATTCGAGTGGGGTTTCGTTCGTATCGATCATGATTTGTTTCAGTCGATCGATACGAAATGACTATTCATGATGGATTCGAAGGACGTCATCTTGATGGATACGAACTATGCAAGCGCGAGGCTAATTCCTTCTGCCGATGGATGCGAATGCTATCGATTCAAAGGCTGGCTTCTCTGATGGATTCGAACATAAACCCTGCTGTTGGATACGAAAGAGACGACATCAATGGATACGAAACCAGGCAGTTCGATGGATACGAAATTGCATTTTTCCCATTTTATCTTGCGTCGATCATATCTTGAGCATGCGAACTCGGATTGACTTGAAATTTGGAAGGCTGTTTTCCATGGCCATTCTTGTCATGTCATATCAATTGTAGCTCGATCCGGACTTGGACAAAATTTATCGATATCTCTGACAAGCGATACTTTGTTTTCAAATAGTTACTTGATATCTCTGCCTTGCCAAAAGGCGGGATAACACCTGCCACGGTGATCCCGTTTTAACGTAAAAATTCACTTGACAAAAAAAAGAAGGCTAAAAAACTTCAGAGCCCCGATTGTGGTTCGGATAGCCTTTTTGGGTATGAAACAATCCATTGATGGCTAAAAGCCGTTAAAGCCGTAGAACTCACCGAGAGCTTCATTTTGACTGGTTATGGCTCCCGTAACTCTAAACGAGCGAACAGTTATGGTCGTTCGAAGAATCAATATCCGCAGGGTGCAACATCTACGGCGCAAGGTGCAACATCCGTCCAAAATGCCGAAACAGCGCCGTGCGACTTTTAGAAATGGGTGCATGGATTTGAAATGGAACAGTACCATGGTGCACAACTCTGCAGGGATGGTAAATCGAAGACCTGCCATGGATCCCGTTTTAACGTAAAAATTCACTTGACGAAACAAAGAAGGCTAAAAAACTTCAAAGCCCCGATTGAGTTTCGGATAGCCATTTTTGGGTATGAAATAATCCATTGACGGCTTAAAGCTGTCAAAGCTGTAAAACTCACCGAGACATTCCTTTTGACAGGTTATGGCTCCCGTAACTTTAAATGAGCCAACAGTTATGGCTGTCCGAAGAATCGATATCTGCAGGGTGCAACATCTGCGGCGCATGGTGCAACATCCGTCCAAAATGCCGAAACAGCGCCGTGCGACTTTTAGAAATGGGTGCATGGATTTGAAATGGAACAGTACCATGGTGCACAACTCTCCAGGGATAGTAAATCGAAGACCTGCCAGGGTGATCCTGTTTTAACGTAAAAATTCACTTGACGAAAAAAAGAAGGCTAAAAAACTTCAGAGCCCCGATTGAGGTTCGGATAGCCTTTTTTGGTATGAAACAATCCATTGACGGCTGAATGCGGTCAAAGCCGTAGAACTCACCGAGAGCTTCGTTTTGACTGGTTTTGGCTCCCGTAACTCTAAACGAGCCAACAGTTATGGTCGTCCGAAAAATCGATATCCGCAGGGTGCAACATCTGCGGCGCAAGGTGCAACATCCGTCCAAAATGCCGAAACAGCGTCGTGCGACTTTTAGAAATGGGTGCATGGATTTGAAATGGAACAGTACCATGGTGCACCACTCTCCAGGGATGATAAATCGAAGACCTGCCACGATGATCCCGTTTTAACATAAAAATTCACTTGACGAAAAAAAGAAGGCTAAAAAACTTCAGAGCCCCGATTGAGGTTCGGATAGCCTTTTTTGGGTATGAATCAATCCATTGACGATTAAAAGCCGTCAAAGCCGTAGGACTCAACGAGAGCTTCGTTGTAACTAGTTATGGCTCCCGTAACTTTAAACGAGCCAACAGTTATGGCCGTCCGAAGAATCGATATCCACAGGGTGCAACATCTGCGGCGCAAGGTGCAACATCCGTCCAAAATACCAAAACAGCACCGTACGACTTTTAGAAATGGGTGCATGGATTTGAAATGGAACAGTACCACGGTGCACCACTATCCATGGATGGTAAATCGAAGACCAGCCACGGTGATCCCATTTTAACGTAAAAATTCACTTGACGAAAAAAAGAAGGTTAAAAAACTTCAGAGCCCCTATTGAGGTTCGGATAGACTTTTTTCGGTATGAAACCATCCATTGACGGCTGAAAGCGGTCAAATCCGTAGAACTCACCGAGAGCTTCATTTTGACTGGTTATGGCTCCCGTAACTCTAAACGAGCCAACGGTTATGGCCGTCCGAAGAATCGATATCCGCAGGGTGCAACATCTGCGGCGCAAGTTGCAACATCCGTCCAAAATGCCGAAACAGCGCCGTGCGACTTTTAGAAATGGGTGCATGGATTTGAAATGGAACAGTACCATGGTGCACCACTCTCCAGGGATGGTAAATCGAAGACCTGCCATGGATCCCGTTTTAACGTAAAAATTCACTTGACGAAACAAAGAAGGCTAAAAAACTTCAAAGCCCCGATTGAGGTTCGGATAGCCTTTTTTGGGTATGAAATAATCCATTGACGGCTTAAAGCTGTCAAAGCCGTAGAACTCACCGAGACATTCCTTTTGACTGGTTATGGCTCCTGTAACTTTAAACGAGCCAACAATTATGGACGTCCGAAGAATCGATATCTGCAGGGTGCAACATCTCCGGCGCATGGTGCTACATCCGTCCAAAATGCCGAAACAGCGTCGTGCGACTTTTAGAAATGGGTGCATGGATTTGAAATGGAACAGTACCATGGTGCACAACTCTCCAGGGATGGTAAATCGAAGACCTTCCACGGTGATCCCGTTTTAACGTAAAAATTCACATGACGAAAAAAATATGGCTAAAAACTTCAAAGCCCCGATTGAGGTTCGGATAGCCTTTTTTGGGAATGAAACAATCCATTGACGGCTTAAAGCTGTCAAATCCGTAGAACTCACCGAGACATTCCTTTTGACTGGTTATGACTCCCGTAACTCTAAATGATCCAACAGTTATGGCCGTCCGAAGAATCGATATCCGCAGGGTGCAATATCTGCGGCGCAAGGTGCAACATCCGTCCAAAATGCTGAAACTGCGCCGTGCGACTTTTAGAAATGGGTGCATGGATTTGAAATGGAACAGTACCATGGTGCACCACTATCCAGGGATCGTAAATCGAAGACTAGCCACGGTGATCCCGTTTTAACGTAAAAATTCACTTGACGAAATAAAGAAGGTTAAAAAACTTCAGAGCCCCGATTGAGGTTCGGATAGACTTTTTTCGGCATGAAACCATCCATTGACGGCTAAAAGCGGTCAAATCCGTAGAACTCACCGAGAGCTTCATTTTGACTGGTTATGGCTCCCGTAACTCTAAACGAGCCAACGATTATGGCCGTCTGAAGAATCGATATCCGCAGGGCGCAACATCTGCGGCGCAAGGTGCAACATCCGTCCAAAATGCCGAAACAGCGCCATGCGAGTTTTAGAAATGGGTGCATGGATTTGAAATGGAACAATACCATGGTGCACCACTCTCCAGGGATGGTAAATCGAAGACCTGCCACGGATCCCGTTTTAACGTAAAAATTCACTTGACGAAACAAAGAAGGCTAAAAAACTTCAAAGCCCCGATTGAGGTTCAGATAGCCTTTTTTGGGTATGAAATAATCCATTGACGGCATAAAGCTGTCAAAGCCGTAGAACTCACCGAGACATTCCTTTTGACTGGTTATGTCTCCCGTAACTTTAAACGAGCCAACAATTATGGCCGTCCGAAGAATCGATATCCGCAAGGTGCAACATCTGCGGCGCAAGGTGCAACATCCGTCCAAAATGCCGAAACAACCCCGTGCGACTTTTAGAAATGGGTGCATGGATTTGAAATGGAACAGTACCATGGTGCACCACTCTCCAGGGATGGTAAACCGAAGACCTGCCACGGTGATCCCGTTTTAACGTAAAAATTCACTTGACGAAAAAAAGAAGGCTAAAAAACTTCAGAGCCCCGATTGATTTTCGGATAGCCTTTTTTGGGTATGAAACAATCCATTGACGGCTTAAAGCTGTCAAAGCCGTAGAACTCACCGAGAGATTCCTTTTGACTGGTTATGGCTCCCGTAACTTTAAACGAGCCAACAGTTATGGCCGTCCGAAGAATCGATATCTACAGGGTGCAACATCTGCGGCGCAAGGTGCAACATCCGTCCAAAATGCCGAAACAATGCCGTGCGACTTTTTGAAATGGGTGCGTGGATTTGAAATGGAACAGTAACATGGTGCACCACTCTCCAGGGATGGTAAATCGAAGACCTGCCATGGTGATCCCGTTTTAACGTAAAAATTCACTTGACGAAAAAAAGAAGGCTAAAATACTTTAGAGCCCCGATTGAGGTTCGGATAGCCTTTTTTGGGTATGAAACAATCCATTGACGGCTAAAAGCTGTCAAAGCCGTAGAACTCACCGAGAGCTTCGTTTTGACTGGTTATGGCTCCCGTAACTCTAAACCAGCCAACAGTAATGGCCGTCCGAAGAATCGATATCCGTAGGGTGCAACATCTGCAGCGCAAGGTGCAACATCTGTCCATAATGCTGAAACGGCACCGTGCGACTTTTAGAAATGGGTGCATGGATTTGAAATGGAATAGTACCATGGTGCGCCACTCTCCAGGGATAGTAAATCGAATACCAGCTACGGTTATCCCGTTTTAATGTAAAAATTCACTTGACGAAAAAAAGAAGGCTAAAAAACTTCAGAGCCCCGATTGAGGTTCGGATAGCCTTTTTTGGGTATGAAACAATCC
The DNA here is from genome assembly GCA_030737815.1 of Allium fistulosum. NCBI lineage: Eukaryota > Viridiplantae > Streptophyta > Magnoliopsida > Asparagales > Amaryllidaceae > Allium > Allium fistulosum. The sequence continues at coordinate 1,285,068,286 of CM060905.1, forward strand.
ATTGACGGCTGAAAGCGATCAAAGCCGTAGAACTCACCGAGAGCTTCATTTTGACTGGTTATGGCTCCCGTAACTCTAAACGAGCCAACAGTTATGTCGTCCGAAGAATCGATATCCGCAGGGTGCAACATCTGCGGCGCAAGGTGCAACATCCGTCCAAAAAGCCGAAACAGCGCCTTGCGTCTTTTAGAAATGGGTGCATGGATTTGAAATGGAATAGTACCATAGTGCACCACTCTCCAGGGATGGTAAATCGAAGACCTGCCACAGTGATCCCGTTTTAATGTAAAAATTCACTTGACGAAAAAAAGAAGGCTAAAAAACTTCAGACCCCCGATTGAGGTTCGGATAGCCTTTTTTGGGTATGAAACAATCCATTGACGGCTGTAAGCCGTCAAAGCTGTCAAAGCCGTAGAACTCACCGAGATCTTCCTTTTTGACTGGTTATGGCTCTCGTAACTCTAAACGAGCCAACAGTTATGGCCGTCCGAAGAACCGATATCCGCTAGGTGCAACATCTGCGGCGCAAGGTGCAACATCCATCCAAAATGCCAAAATAGCGCCGTGCGACTTTTAGAAATGGGTGCATGGATTTGAAATGGAACAGTACCATGGTGCACCACTCTCCAGGGATGATAAATCGAAGACCAGCCACGGTGATCCCGTTTTAACGTAAAAATTCACTTGACGAAAAAAAGAAGGCTAAAAAACTTCAGAGCCCCGATTGAGGTTCGGATAGCCTTTTTTGGGTATGAAACAGTCCATTGACGGCTAAAAACGGTCAAAGCCGTAGAACTCACCGAGAGCTTCGTTTTGACTAGTTATGGCTCCCGTAACTCTAAACGAGCCAATAGTTATGGGCGTCCGAAGAACCGATATCCACTGGGTGCAACATCTGCGGCGCAAGGTGCAACATCCGTCCAAAATGCCGAAACAGCGCCGTGCGAATTTTAGAAATGGGTGCATGGATTTGCAATGGAACAGTACCATGGTGCAACACTCTCCAGGGACGGTAAATCGAAGACCAGCCACGGTGATCCCGTTTTAACGTAAAAATTCACTTGACGAAAAAAAGAAGACTAAAAAACTTCAAAGCCCCGATTGAGGTTCGGATAGCCTTTTTTGGGTATGAAACAATCCATTGACGGCCTAAAACCGTCAAAGCCGTAGAACTCACCGAGAGCTTCATTTTGACTGGTTATGGCTCCCGTAACTCTAAACGAGCCAACAGTTATGGCCGTCCGAAGAATCGATATCCGCAGGGTGCAACATCTACGGCGCAAGGTGCAACATCCGTCCAAAATGCCGAAACAGCGCCGTGCGACTTTTAGAAATGGGTGCATGGATTTGAAATGGAACAGTACCATCGTGCACCACTCTCCAGGGATGGTAAATCGAAGACCTGCCACGGTGATCCCATTTTAACGTAAAAATTCACTTGACGAAAAAAGAAGGCTAAAAATCATCAGAGCCCCGATTGAGGTTCGGATAGCCTTTTTTGGGTATGAAACAATCCATTGATGGCTAAAAGCCGTCAAAGCCGTAGAACTCATCGAGAGCTTCATTTTGACTGGTTATGGCTCCCGTAACCCTAAACGAGCCAACAGTTATGGCCGTTCGAAGAATCGATATCCGCAGGGTGCAACATCTGCGGCGCAAGGTGCAACATCCGTCCAAAATACCGAAACTGTGCCGTGCGACTTTAATAAATGGGTGCATGGATTTGAAATGGAACTGTACCATGGTGCACCACTCTCCAGGGATGGTAAATCGAAGACCTGCCACGGTGATCTCGTTTTAACGTAAAAATTCACTTGACGAAAAAAAGAAGGCTAAAATACTTCAGAGCCCTGATTGAGGTTCGGATAGCCTTTTTTGGGTATGAAACAATCCATTGACGGCTATAAACCATCAAAGCCGTAGAACTCACCGAGAGCTTCGTTTTGACTGGTTATGGCTCCCGTAACTCTAAACGAGCCAACAGTAATGGCCGTCCGAAGAATCGATATCCGCACGGTGCAACATCTGCGGCGTAAGGTGCAACATCCGTCCAAAATGCCGAAACAGCACCGTGCAACATTTAGAAATGGGTGCATGGATTTGAAATGGAACAGTAACATGGTGCACCACTCTCCAGGGATGGTAAATCGAAGACCAACTACGGTTATCCCGTTAAATGTAGAAATTCACTCGACGAAAAAAAGAAGGCTAAAAAACTTCAGAGCCCCGATTGAGGTTCGGGGTTCGGATAGCCTTTTTTGGGAATGAAACAATCCATTGACGGCTTAAAGCTGTCAAATCCGTAGAACTCACCGAGACATTCCTTTTGACTGGTTATGACTCCCGTAACTCTAAATGATCCAACAGTTATGGCCGTCCGAAGAATCGATATCCGCAGGGTGCAATATCTGCGGCGCAAGGTGCAACATCCGTCCAAAATGCTGAAACTGCGCCGTGCGACTTTTAGAAATGGGTGCATGGATTTGAAATGGAACAGTACCATGGTGCACCACTATCCAGGGATCGTAAATCGAAGACTAGCCACGGTGATCCCGTTTTAACGTAAAAATTCACTTGACGAAATAAAGAAGGTTAAAAAACTTCAGAGCCCCGATTGAGGTTCGGATAGACTTTTTTCGGCATGAAACCATCCATTGACGGCTAAAAGCGGTCAAATCCGTAGAACTCACCGAGAGCTTCATTTTGACTGGTTATGGCTCCCGTAACTCTAAACGAGCCAACGGTTATGGCCGTTTGAAGAATCGATATCCGCAGGGCGCAACATCTGCGGCGCAAGGTGCAACATCCGTCCAAAATGCCGAAACAGCGCCATGCGACTTTTAGAAATGGGTGCATGGATTTGAAATGGAACAGTACCATGGTGCACCACTCTCCAGGGATGGTAAATCGAAGACCTGCCACGGATCCCGTTTTAACGTAAAAATTCACTTGACGAAACAAAGAAGGCTAAAAAACTTCAAAGCCCCGATTGAGGTTCAGATAGCCTTTTTAGGGTATGAAATAATCCATTGACGGCATAAAGCTGTCAAAGCCGTAGAACTCACCGAGACATTCCTTTTGACTGGTAATGTCTCCCATAACTTTAAACGAGCCAACAATTATGGCCGTCCGAAGAATCGATATCCGCAAGGTGCAACATCTGCGGCGCAAGGTGCAACATCCGTCCAAAATTCCGAAACAACCCCGTGCGACTTTTAGAAATGGGTGCATGGATTTGAAATGGAACAGTACCATGGTGCACCACTCTCCAGGGATGGTAAACCGAAGACCTGCCACGGTGATCCCGTTTTAACGTAAAAATTCACTTGACGAAAAAAATAAGGCTAAAAAACTTCAGAGCCCCGATTGATTTTCGGATAGCCTTTTTTGGGTATGAAACAATCCATTGACGGCTTAAAGCTGTCAAAGCCGTAGAACTCACCGAGAGATTCCTTTTGACTGGTTATGGCTCCCGTAACTTTAAACGAGCCAACAGTTATGGCCGTCCGAAGAATCGATATCTACAGGGTGCAACATCTGCGGCGCAAGGTGCAACATCCGTCCAAAATGCCGAAACAATGCCGTGCGACTTTTTGAAATGGGTGCGTGGATTTGAAATGGAACAGTAACATGGTGCACCACTCTCCAGGGATGGTAAATCGAAGACCTGCCATGGTGATCCCGTTTTAACGTAAAAATTCACTTGACGAAAAAAAGAAGGCTAAAATACTTTAGAGCCCCGATTGAGGTTCGGATAGCCTTTTTTGGGTATGAAACAATCCATTGACGGCTAAAAGCTGTCAAAGCCGTAGAACTCACCGAGAGCTTCGTTTTGACTGGTTATGGCTCCCGTAACTCTAAACCAGCCAACAGTAATGGCCGTCCGAAGAATCGATATCCGTAGGGTGCAACATCTGCAGCGCAAGGTGCAACATCTGTCCATAATGCCGAAACGGCACCGTGCGACTTTTAGAAATGGGTGCATGGATTTGAAATGGAATAGTACCATGGTGCGCCACTCTCCAGGGATAGTAAATCGAATACCAGCTACGGTTATCCCGTTTTAATGTAAAAATTCACTTGACGAAAAAAAGAAGGCTAAAAAACTTCAAAGCCCCGATTGAGGTTCGGATAGCCTTTTTTGGGTATGAAACAGTCCATTGACGGCTAAAAACGGTCAAAGCCGTAGAACTCACCGAGAGCTTCGTTTTGACTAGTTATGGCTCCCGTAACTCTAAACGAGCCAACAGTTTTGACTAGTTATGGCTCCCGTAACTCTAAAAAAGAAGGCTAAAAAACTTCAGACCCCCGATTGAGGTTCGGATAGCCTTTTTTGGGTATGAAACAATCCATTGACGGCTGTAAGCCGTCAAAGCTGTCAAAGCCGTAGAACTCACCGAGATCTTCCTTTTTGACTGGTTATGGCTCTCGTAACTCTAAACGAGCCAACAGTTATGGCCGTCCGAAGAACCGATATCCGCTAGGTGCAACATCTGCGGCGCAAGGTGCAACATCCATCCAAAATGCCAAAATAGCACCGTGCGACTTTTAGAAATGGGTGCATGGATTTGAAATGGAACAGTACCATGGTGCACCACTCTCCAGGGATGATAAATCGAAGACCAGCCACGGTGATCCCGTTTTAACGTAAAAATTCACTTGACGAAAAAAAGAAGGCTAAAAAACTTCAGAGCCCCGATTGAGGTTCGGATAGCCTTTTTTGGGTATGAAACAGTCCATTGACGGCTAAAAACGGTCAAAGCCGTAGAACTCACCGAGAGCTTCGTTTTGACTAGTTATGGCTCCCGTAACTCTAAACGAGCCAATAGTTATGGGCGTCCGAAGAACCGATATCCACTGGGTGCAACATCTGCGGCGCAAGGTGCAACATCCGTCCAAAATGCCGAAACAGCGCCGTGCGAATTTTAGAAATGGGTGCATGGATTTGCAATGGAACAGTACCATGGTGCAACACTCTCCAGGGACGGTAAATCGAAGACCAGCCACGGTGATCCCGTTTTAACGTAAAAATTCACTTGACGAAAAAAAGAAGACTAAAAAACTTCAAAGCCCCGATTGAGGTTCGGATAGCCTTTTTTGGGTATGAAACAATCCATTGACGGCCTAAAACCGTCAAAGCCGTAGAACTCACCGAGAGCTTCATTTTGACTGGTTATGGCTCCCGTAACTCTAAACGAGCCAACAGTTATGGCCGTCCGAAGAATCGATATCCGCAGGGTGCAACATCTACGGCGCAAGGTGCAACATCCGTCCAAAATGCCGAAACAGCGCCGTGCGACTTTTAGAAATGGGTGCATGGATTTGAAATGGAACAGTACCATAGTGCACCACTCTCCAGGGATGGTAAATCGAAGACCTGCCACGGTGATCCCATTTTAACGTAAAAATTCACTTGACGAAAAAAGAAGGCTAAAAATCATCAGAGCCCCGATTGAGGTTCGGATAGCCTTTTTTGGGTATGAAACAATCCATTGATGGCTAAAAGCCGTCAAAGCCGTAGAACTCATCGAGAGCTTCATTTTGACTGGTTATGGCTCCCGTAACCCTAAACGAGCCAACAGTTATGGCCGTTCGAAGAATCGATATCCGCAGGGTGCAACATCTGCGGCGCAAGGTGCAACATCCGTCCAAAATACCGAAACAGTGCCGTGCGACTTTAATAAATGGGTGCATGGATTTGAAATGGAACTGTACCATGGTGCACCACTCTCCAGGGATGGTAAATCGAAGACCTGCCATGGTGATCCCGTTTTAACGTAAAAATTCACTTGACGAAAAAAAGAAGGCTAAAATACTTCAGAGCCCTGATTGAGGTTCGGATAGCCTTTTTTGGGTATGAAACAATCCATTGACGGCTATAAACCATCAAAGCCGTAGAACTCACCGAGAGCTTCGTTTTGACTGGTTATGGCTCCCGTAACTCTAAACGAGCCAACAGTAATGGCCGTCCGAAGAATCGATATCCGCACGGTGCAACATCTGCGGCGTAAGGTGCAACATCCGTCCAAAATGCCGAAACAGCACCGTGCAACATTTAGAAATGGGTGCATGGATTTGAAATGGAACAGTAACATGGTGCACCACTCTCCAGGGATGGTAAATCGAAGACCAACTACGGTGTTCCCTTCTTAACGTAAAAATTCACATGACGGAAAAACGAAGGCCAGAAAACTTCAGAGACCCGATTGAGTTTCGGATTGCCTTTTTTTGGGTATGAAACTATCCATTGACGGTTTACAGCCATCAAAGCCGTAGAACTCACTGAGAGCTTCGTTTTGACTGGTTATGGCTCCCGTAACTCTAAACGAGGTAACAGTTATGGCCGTCCGAAGAATCGATATCCACAGGGTGCAACATCTGCGGTGCAAAGTGCAACATTCGTCCAAAAAGACGAAACAGCGCCGTGCGACTTTTAAAAATGGGTGCAGGGATTTGAAATGGACCAGTACCATGGTGCACCACTCTCCAAGGATGGTAAATCGAAGACTAGCCACGTGTTCCCTTTTTAACGTAAAAATTCACGTGACGGAAAAACGAAGGCCAAAAAACTTCAGAGACCCGATTGAGGTTCAGATAGCATTTTTTTGGGTATCAAACTATCCATTAACGGCTTACAGCTGTCGAAGCCATAGAGCTCACCGAGGGCTTCGTTTTGACTGGTTATGGCTCCCATAAATCAAAACGAGGCAACGGTTATGGCCGTCCGAAGAATCGATATCCACAGGGTGCAACATCATCGGTGCAAGGTGCAACCTTCGTCCAAAAAGACGAAACAGCGCCGTGCGACTTTTAGAAATGGGTGCAGGGATTTGAAATGGACCAGTACCATGGTGCACCACTCTCCAAGGATGGTAAATCGAAGACCAGCCACGGTGTTCCCTTTTTAACGTAAAAATTCACGTGACGGAAAAACGAAGGCCAGAAAACTTCAAAGACCGGATTGAGGTTCGAATTGCCTTTTTTTTGTATGAAACTATCCATTGATGGTTTACAGCTTTCAAAGCCGTAGAACTCACTGAGAGCTTCATTTTGACTGGTTATGGCTCCCGTAACTCTAAACGAGGCAACAGTTATGGCCGTACGAAGAATCGATAACCACAGGGTGCAACATCTACGGTGCAAGGTGCAACATTCGTCCAAAAAGACGAAACAGCGCCGTGCGACTTTTATAAATGGGTGCAGGGATTTGAAATGGACCAGTACCATGGTACACAACTCTCCAGGAATGGTAAATCGAAGACCAGCCATGGTGTTCCCTTTTTAACGTAAAAATTCACGTGACGGAAAAACGAAGGCCAGAAAACTTCAAAGACCCGATTGAGGTTCGGATAGCCTTTTTTTGGGTATGAAACTATCCATTGACGGCTTACAACTATCAAAGCTGTAGAACTCACTGAGAGCTTCGTTTTGACTGGTTATGGCTCCCGTAACCCTAAACGAGGCAACAGTTATGGCCGTCCGAAGAATCGATATCCACAGGGTGCAACATCTGCGGTGCAAGGTGCAACATTCTTCCAAAAAGAAAAAACAACGCCGTGCGAATTTTAGAAATGGGCGAAGGGATTTGAAATGGACCGGTACCATGGTGCACCACTCTCTAGGGATGGTAAATCGAAAACCAGCCACGGTGTTCCCTTTTTAACGTAAAAATTCACGTGACGGAAAAACGAAGGCCAAAAAACTACAAAGACCCGATTGAGGTTCGGATAGCCTTTTTTGGGTATGAATCTATCCATTGATGGTTTACAGCTGTCAAAGCCGTAGAAATCACTGAGAGCTTCTTTTTGACTAGTTATGGCTCCCGTAACTCTAAACGAGGCAACAGTTATGGCCGTCCGAAGAATCGATATCCACAGGGTGCAACATCTGCGGTGCAAGGTGCAACATTCGTCCAAAAAGACGAAACAGTGCCGTACGACTTTTAGAAATGGGTGCAGGGATTTGAAATGGACCAATACCATGGTGCACCACTCTCCAGGGATGGTAAATCGAAGACCAGCCTCGGTGTTCCCTTTTTAACGTAAAAATTCACATGACGGAAAAACGAAGGTTAAAAAACTTCAGAGACCCGACTGAGGTTCGGATAGCCTTTTTTTGGGTATGAAACTATCCATTGACGGCTTACAGCAGTCAAAGACGTAGAACTCACTAAGAGCTTTGTTTTGACTAGTTTTGGCTCCCGTAACTCTAAACGAGGCAACAGTTATGGCCGCCCGAAAAATCGATATCCACAGGGTGCAACATCTGCGGTGCAAGGTGCAACATTCGTCCAAAAAGACGAAACAACGCAGTGCGACTTTTAGAAATTGGTGCACGGATTTGACATGGACCAGTACAATGGTGCACCACTCTCCAGGGATGGTAAATCAAAAACCAGCCACGGTGTTCCCTTTTTAGCGTAAAAATTCACGTGGCGGATAAACGAAGGACAAAAAACTTCGGAGACCCGATTGAGGTTCGGATAGCCATTTTTTAGGTATGAAACTATCCATTGACGCCTTACTACTGTCAAAGCCGTAGAACTCACTGAGAGCTTCGTTTTGACTAGTTATGGCTCCAGTAACTCTAAACGAGGCAACAGTTATGGCCGTCCAAAGAATCGATATCCACAGGGTGCAACATCTGCGGTGCAAGGTGCAACATTCATCCAAAAAGAAGAAACAGCGCCGTGCGCCTTTAAGAAATGGGTGCAGGGATTTGAAATGGACCGGTACCATGGTGCACCACTCTCTGGGGATGGTAAATCGAAGACCAGCCACGTGTTCCCTTTTAAACGTAAAAATTCATGTGACGGAAAAACGAAGGCCAAAAAACTTCAAAGACCCGATTGAGGTTCGGATAGCCTTTTTTTGGGTATGAAACTATCCATTGACGGCTTATAGTTGTCAAAGCCGTAGAACTCCCTGAGAGCTTTGTTTTGCCTGGTTATGGCTCCCGTAACTCTAAACGAGGCAACAGTTATGGCCGTCCGAAGAATCGATATCCACAGGGTGCAACATCTGCAGTGCAAGGTGCAACATTCGTCCAAAAAGACGAAACAGCGCAGTGCGACTTTTAGAAATAAGTGCAGGGATTTGAAATGAACCAGTACCATGGTGCACCACTCTCCAGGGATGGTAAATCGAAGACCAGCCACGGTGTTCCCTTTTTAACGTAAAAATTCACGTGACGGAAAAACGAAGGCCAAAAAACTTCAAAGACACGATTGAGGTTCGGATAGCGTTTTTTGGGTATGAAACTATCCGTTGACGGCTTACAGCTAGCAAAGCCGTAGAACTCACCGAGAGCTTCGTTTTGACTGGTTATAACTCCCATAACCCTAAACGAGGCAACAGTTATGGCCGTCCGAAGAATCGATATCCACAGGGTGCAACATCTGCGGTGCAAAGTGCAACATTCGTCCAAAAAGACGAAACAGCGCCGTGCGACTTTTATAAATGGGTGCAGGGATTCGAAATGGACCAGTACCATGGTGCACCACTATCCAGGGATAGTAAATCGAAGACCAGCCACGGTGTTCCCTTTTTAACGTAAAAATTCACGTGACGGAAAAACGAAGGCCAAAAAACTTCAGAGACCCAATTGAGGTTCGGATAGCCTTTTTTTGGGTATGAAACTATCCATTGACGGCTTACAGCTAGCAAAGCCGTAGAACTCATGAGAGCTTCGTTTTGACTGGTTATGGCTCCCGTAACCCTAAACGAGGCAGCAGTTATGGCCGTCCGAAGAATCGATATCCACAGGGTGCAACATCTGCGGTGTAAGGTGCAACATTTGTCCAAAAAGACAAAACAGCGCCGTGCGACTTTTAGAAATGGGTGAAGGGATTTGAAATGACTTTTAGAAATGGGTGCAGGGATTTGAAATGGACCAGTACCATGGTGCACCACTCTCCATGGATGGTAAATCGAAGACCAGCTACGGTGTTCCCGTTTTAACGTAAAAATTCACGTGACGGAAAAACGAAGGCCAAAAAACTTCAAAGACCCGATTGAGGTTCGGATAGCTTTTTTTTTGGAATGAAACTATCCGTTGACGGCTTACAGCGAACAAAGCCGTAGAACTCACTGAGAGCTTCGTTTTGACTGGTTATGGCTCCCATAACTCTAAAGGAGCCAACAGTTATGGCCGTCCGAATAATCGATATCCACATGGTGCAACATCTGCGGTGCAAGGTGCAACATTCGTCCAAAAAGACGAAACAGCGCCGTGCGACTTTTAGAAATGGGTGCAGGGATTTGAAATGGACATGTACCAAGGTGCACCACTCTCCAGGGATGGTAAATTGAAGGCCAGCTACGGTGTTCCCTTTTTAACGTAAAAATTCACGTGAAGGTAAAACGAAGGCCAAAAAACTTCAGAGACCCGATTGAGGTTCAAATAGCCTTTTTTTGGGTATGAAACTATCCATTGACGGCTTACAGCAGTCAAAACCGTAGAACTCACTGAGAGCTTCGTTTTGACTGGTTATGGCTCGCGTAACTCTAAACTAGCCAACAGTTATGGCCATCCGAAGAATCGATATCCACATGGTGCTACATCTGCGGTGCTAGGTGCAACATTCATCCAAAAAGACGAAACTGCGTCTCGCGACTTTTAGAAATGGATGCAGGGATTTGAAATGGAACAGTACCATGGTGCACCACTCTCCAGGGATGGTAAATCGAAGACCAGCTATGGTGTTCCCGTTTTAACGTAAAAATTCACGTGACGGAAAAACGAAGGCCAAAAAACTTCAGAGACCTGATTGAGGTTCGGATAGCCTTTTTTGGGTATGAATCTATCCATTGATGGTTTACAGCTGTCAAAGCCATAGAACTCACTGGGAGCTTCGTTTTGACTGGTTATGGCTCCCGTAACTCTAAACGAGGCAACAGTTATGGCCGTCCGAAGAATCGATATGCACAGGGTGCAACATCTGCGGTGCAAGGTGCAACATTCGTCCAAAAAGACGAAACAGTGTCGTACGACTTTTAGAAATGGGTGCAGGGATTTGAAATGGACCAATACCATGGTGCACCACTCTCCAGGGATGATAAATCGAAGACCAGCCACGGTGTTCCCTTTTTAACGTAAAAATTCAAGTGACGGAAAAACGAAGGTTAAAAAACTTCAAAGACCCAATTGAGGTTCAGATAGCCTTTTTTTGGGTATGAAACTATCCATTGACGGCTTACAGCAGTCGAAGCCGTAGAACTCACTGAGAGCTTCGTTTTGACGGGTTATGGCTCCCGTATCTCTAAACGAGGCAACAGTTATGGCCGTACGAAGAATCGATATCCACAGGGTGCAACATCTGCGGTGCAAGGTGCAACATTCGTCCAAAAACACGAAACAGCGCCGTGCGACTTTTATTGATGGGTGCAGGGATTTGAAATGGACCAGTACCATGGTGCACCACTCTCCAGGGATGGTAAATCGAAGACCAGCCACGGTGTTCCCTTTTTAACGTAAAAATTCATGTGACGGAAAAACGAAGGCCAAAAAACTTCAGAGACCCGATTGAGGTTCGAATAACCTTTTTTGAGTATGAATCTATCCATTGATGGTTTACAGCTGTCAAAGCCGTAGAACTCACTGAGAGCTTCGGTTTGACTGGTTATGGCTCCCGTAACTCTAAACGAAGCAACAGTTATGGCCGTCCGAAGAATCGATATCCACAGGTTGCAACATCTGCGGTGCAATGTGCAACATTCGTCCAAAAAGACGAAACAGTGTCGTACGACTTTTAGAAATGGGTGCAGGGATTTGAAATGGACCAGTACCATGGTGCACCACTCTCCAGGGATGGTAAATCGTAGACCAGCCACGGTGTTCCCTTTTTAACGTAAAAATTCACGTGACGGAAAAACGAAGGCCAGAAAACTTCAAAGACCCGATTGAGGTTCGGATTGCCTTTTTTGGTATGAAACTATCCATTGACGGCTTACAGCAGTCAAAGCCATAGAACTCACTGAGAGCTTCGTTTTGACTGGTTATGGCTCCCGTAACTCTAAACGAGGCAACAGTTATGGCCGTCCGAAGAATCGATATCCAAAGGGTGCAACATCTGCGGTGCAAGGTGCAACATTCGTCCAAAAAGATGAAACAGCGCCGTGCGACTTTTATAAATGGGTGCAGGGATTTGAAATGGACCAGTACCATGGTGCACCACTCTCCAGGGATGGTAAATCGAAGACCAGCCACGGTGTTCCCTTTTTAACGTAAAAATTCACGTGACGGAAAAACGAAGGCCAGAAAACTTCAGAGACCCGATTGAGGTTCGGATAGCCTTTTTTTAGGTATGAAATTATCCATTGACGGCTTACAGCTAGCAAAGCCGTAGAACTCACTGAGAGCTTCGTTTAGACTGGTTATGGCTCCCGTAACCCTAAACGAGGCAACAGTTATGGCCGTCCGAAGAATCGATATCCACAGGGTGCAACATCTGCGGTGCAAGGTGCAACATTCGTCCAAAAAGAAAAAACAACGCCGTGCGACTTTTAGAAATGGGTGAAGGGATTTGAAATGGACCGGTACCATGGTGCACCACTCTCCAGGGATGGTAAATCGAAGACCAGCCACGGTGTTCCCTTTTTAACGTAAAACTTCACGTGAGGGAAAAACGAAGGACAAAAAACTTCAGAGACTCGATTGAGGTTCGGATAGCCTTTTTTGGGTATGAATCTATCCATTGATGGTTTACAGCTGTCAAAGCTGTAGAACTCAGTGAGAGCTTCATTTTGACTGGTTATGGCTCCCATAACTCTAAACGTGGCAATAGTTATGGCCGTCCGAAGAATCGATATCCATAGGGTGCAACATCTGCGGTGCAAGGTGCAACATTCGTCCAAAAAGACGAAACAGTGCCGTACGACTTTTAGAAATGGGTGCAGGGATTTGAAATGGACCAATACCATGGTGCACCACTCTCCAGGGATGGTAAATCGAAGACCAGCCACGGTGTTCCCTTTTTAACGTAAAAATTCACGTGACGGAAAAACGAAGGTTAAAAAACTTCAGAGACCCGATTGAGGTTTGAATAGCCTTTTTTAGGGTATGAAACTATCCATTGACGGCTTACAGCAGTCAAAGCCGTAGAACTCACTGAGAGCTTTGTTTTGACTGGTTATGGCTCCCGTAACTCTAAACAAGGCAACAGTTATGGCCGTCCGAAAAATCGATGTCCACAGGGTGCAACATCTGCGGTGCAAGGTGCAACATTCGTCCAAAAAGACGAAACAGCGCAGTGCGACTTTTAGAAATGGGTGCAGGGATTTGAAATGGACCAGTACCATGGTGCACCACTCTCCAGGGATGGTAAATCGAAGACCAACCACGGTGTTCCCTTTTTAGCGTAAAAATTCACGTGGCGGAAAAACGAAGGCCAAAAAACTTCGGAGACCCGATTGAGGTTCGGATAGCCTTTTTTTGGGTATGAATCTATCCATTGACGCCTTACAGCTGTCAAAGCCATAGAACTCACTGAGAGCTTCGTTTTGACTGGTTATGGCTCCCGTAAATCTAAACGAGGCAACAGTTATGGCCGTCCGAAGAATCGATATCCACAGGGTGCAACATCTGCGGTGCAAGGTGCAACATTCATCTAAAAAGAAGAAACAGCGCCGTGCGACTTTTAGAAATGGGTGCAGGGATTTGAAATGGACCTGTACCATGGTGCACCACTCTCCAGGGATGGTAAATCGAAGACCAGCCACGTGTTCCCTTTTTAACGTAAAAATTCACGTGACGGAAAAACGAAGGCCAAAAAACTTCAGAGACCCGATTGAGGTTCGGATAGCCTTTTTTTGGAATGAAACTATCCATTGACGGCTTACAGCGAACAAAGCCGTAGAACTCACTGAGAGCTTCATTTTGACTGGTTATGGCTTCCGTAACTCTAAACGAGCCAACAGTTATGGCCGTCCGAATAATCGATATCCACAGGGTGCAACATCTGCGGTGCAAGGTGCAACATTCGTCCAAAAAGACGAAACAGCGCCGTGCGACTTTTAGAAATGGGTGTAGGGATTTGAAATAGACTTGTACCATGGTGCACCACTCTCCAGGGATGGTAAATTGAAGACCAGCTACGGTGTTCCCTTTTTAACGTAAAAATTCACGTGATGGAAAAACGAAGGCCAAAAATCATCGGAGGCCCGATTGAGGTTCGAATAGCCTTTTTTTGGGTATGAAACTATCCATTGACGGCTTACAGCAGTCAAAACCGTTGAACTCACTGAGAACTTCGTTTTGACTGGTTATGGCTCCCGTAACTCTAAACGAGCCAACAGTTATGGCCATCCGAAGAATCGATATCCACAGGGTGCTACATCTGCGGTGCTAGGTGGAACAATCGTCCAAAAAGACAAAACTGCGTCTCGCGACTTTTAGAAATGGGTGCAGGGATTTGAAATGGACCAGTACCATGGTGCACCACTCTCCAGGGATGGTAAATCGAAGACCAGCCACGGTGTTCCCTTTTTAACGTAAAAATTCACGTGACGGAAAAACGAAGGCCAAAAAACTTCAGAGACCCGATTGAGGTTCGGATAGCCTTTTTTTGGGTATGAAACTATCCATTGACGGCTTACAGCTAGAAAAGCCGTAGAACTCACTGAGAGCTTCGTTTTGACTGGTTATGACTCCCGTAACCCTAAACGAGGCAACAGTTATGGCCGCCCGAAGAATCGATATCCACAGGGTGCAACATCTGCGGTGCAAGGTGCAACATTTGTCCAAAAAGACAAAACAGCGCCGTGCGACTTTTAGAAATGGGTGAAGGGATTTGAAATGACTTTTAGAAATGGGTGCAGGGATTTGAAATGGACCAGTACCATGGTGCACCACTCTCCAGGGATGGTAAATCGAAGACCAGCCACGGTGTTCCCGTTTTAACGTAAAAATTCACGTGACGGAAAAACGAAGGCCAAAAAACTTTAAAGACCCGATTGAGGTTCGGATAGCCTTTTTTTGGAATGAAACTATCCATTGACGGCTTACAGCGAACAAAGCCGTAGAACTCACTGAGAGCTTCCTTTTCACTGGTTATGGCTCCCGTAACTCTAAACGAGCCAACAGTTATGGCCGTCCGAATAATCGATATCCACAGGGTGCAACATCTGCGGTGCAAGGTGCAACATTCGTCCAAAAAGACGAAACAGCGCCGTGCGACTTTTAGAAATGGGTGCAGGGATTTGAAATGGACCTGTACCATGGTGCACCACTCTCCAGGGATGTTAAATTGAAGACCAGCCACGGTGTTCCCTTTTTAACGTAAAAATTCACGTGAAGGAAAAACGAAGGCCAAAAATCTTCTGAGACCCGATTGAGGTTCGGATAGCCTTTTTTTGGGTATGAAACTATGCATTAGCGGCTTACAGCAGTCAAAACCGTTGAACTCACTGAGAGCTTCGTTTTGACTGGTTATGGATCCCGTAACTCTAAACGAGCCAACAGTTATGGCCGTCCGAAGAATCGATATCCACAGGGTGCTACATCTGCGGTGCTAGGTGGAACAATCGTCCAAAAAGACGAAACTGCGTCTCGCGACTTTTAGAAATGGGTGCAGGGATTTGAAATGGACCAGTACCATGGTGCACCACTCTCCAGGGATGGTAAATCGAAGACCAGCCACGGTGTTCCCTTTTTAACGTAAAAATTCACGTGACGGAAAAACGAAGGCCAAAAAACTTCAGAGACCCGATTGAGGTTCGGATAGCCTTTTTTTGGGTATGAAACTATCCATTGACGGCTTACAGCTAGAAAAGCCGTAGAACTCACTGAGAGCTTCGTTTTGACTGGTTATGACTCCCGTAACCCTAAACGAGGCAACAGTTATGGCCGCCCGAAGAATCGATATCCACAGGGTGCAACATCTGCGGTGCAAGGTGCAACATTTGTCCAAAAAGACAAAACAGCGCCGTGCGACTTTTAGAAATGGGTGAAGGGATTTGAAATGACTTTTAGAAATGGGTGCAGGGATTTGAAATGGACCAGTACCATGGTGCACCACTCTCCAGGGATGGTAAATCGAAGACCAGCCACGGTGTTCCCGTTTTAACGTAAAAATTCACGTGACGGAAAAACGAAGGCCAAAAAACTTTAAAGACCCGATTGAGGTTCGGATAGCCTTTTTTTGGAATGAAACTATCCATTGACGGCTTACAGCGAACAAAGCCGTAGAACTCACTGAGAGCTTCCTTTTCACTGGTTATGGCTCCCGTAACTCTAAACGAGCCAACAGTTATGGCCGTCCGAATAATCGATATCCACAGGGTGCAACATCTGCGGTGCAAGGTGCAACATTCGTCCAAAAAGACGAAACAGCGCCGTGCGACTTTTAGAAATGGGTGCAGGGATTTGAAATGGACCTGTACCATGGTGCACCACTCTCCAGGGATGTTAAATTGAAGACCAGCCACGGTGTTCCCTTTTTAACGTAAAAATTCACGTGAAGGAAAAACGAAGGCCAAAAATCTTCTGAGACCCGATTGAGGTTCGGATAGCCTTTTTTTGGGTATGAAACTATGCATTAGCGGCTTACAGCAGTCAAAACCGTTGAACTCACTGAGAGCTTCGTTTTGACTGGTTATGGATCCCGTAACTCTAAACGAGCCAACAGTTATGGCCGTCCGAAGAATCGATATCCACAGGGTGCAACATCTGCGGTGCAAGGTGCAACATTCATCCAAAAAGAAGAAACAGCGCCGTGCGACTTTTAGAAATGGGTGCAGGGATTTGAAATGGACCGGTACCATGGTGCACCACTCTCTGGGGATGGTAAATCGAAGACCAGCCACGTGTTCCCTTTTCAACGTAAAAATTCACGTGATGGAAAAACGAAGGCCAAAAAACTTCAGAGACCCGATTGAGGTTCGGATAGCCTTTTTTTGGGTGTGAAACTATCCATTGACGGCCTAAAGCTGTCAAAGCCGTAGAACTCCCTGAGAGCTTCGTTTTGACTGGTTATGGCTCCCGTAACTCTAAACGAGGCAACAGTTATGGCCGTCCGAAAAATCGATATCCATAAGGTGCAACATCTGCGGTGCAAGGTGCAACATTCGTCCAAAAAGACGAAACAGCGCAGTGCGACTTTTAGAAATAAGTGCAGGGATTTGAAATGGACTAGTACCATGGTGCACCACTCTCCAGGAATGTTAAATCGAAGAACAGCCACGGTGTTCCCTTTTTAACGTAAAAATTCACGTGACGGAAAAACGAAGGCCAAAAAACTTCAAAGACACGATTGAGGTTCGGATAGCCTTTTTTGGGTATGAAACTATCCATTGACGGCTTACAGCTGTCAAAGCCGTAGAACTCACCGAGAGCTTCGTTTTGACTGGTTATGGCTCCCGTAACTCTAAACGAGGCAACAGTTATGGCCGTCCGAAGAATCGATATCCACATAGTGCAACATCTGCGGTGCAAGGTGCAACATTCATCAAAAAAGACGAAACAGCGCCGTGCGACTTTTATAAATGGGTGCAGGGATTTGAAATGCACCAGTACCATGGTGCACCACTCTCCAGGGATGGTAAATCGAAGACCAGTCACGGTGTTCCCTTTTTAACGTAAAAATTCACGTGACGGAAAAACGAAGGCAAAAAAACTTCAGAGACCCGATTGAGGTTCGGATAGCTTTTTTTTGGGTATGAAACTATCCGTTGACGGCTTACAGCTAGCAAAGCCGTAGAACTCACCGAGAGCTTCGTTTTGACTGGTTATAACTCCCATAACCCTAAACGAGGCAACAGTTATGGCCGTCCGAAGAATCGATATCCATAGGGTGCAACATCTGCGGTGCAAGGTGCAACATTCGTCCAAAAAGACAAAACAGCGCCGTGCGACTTTTAGAAATGGGTGAAGGGATTTGAAATGACTTTTAGAAATGGGTGCAGGGATTTGAAATGGACCAGTACCATGGTGCAACACTCTCCAGGGATGGTAAATCGAAGACCAGCCACGGTGTTCCCGTTTTAACGTAAAAATTCACGTGACGGAAAAACGAAGGCCAAAAAACTTCAAAGACCCGATTGAGGTTCGGATAGCCTTTTTTTGGAATGAAACTATCCATTTACGGCTTATAGCGAACAAAGCCGTAGAACTCACTGAGAGCTTCGTTTTGACTGGTTATGGCTCCCGTAACTCTAAACGAGCCAACAGTTATGGCCGTCCGAAGAATCGATATCCATAAGGTGCAACATCTGCGGTGCAAGGTGCAACATTCGTCCAAAAAGACGAAACAGCGCAGTGCGACTTTTAGAAATAGGTGCAGGGATTTGAAATGGACTAGTACCATGGTGCACCATTCTCCAGGAATGTTAAATCGAAGACCAGCCACGGTATTCCCTTTTTAACGTAAAAATTCACGTGACAGAAAAACGAAGGCCAAAAAACTTCAAAGACCCGATTGATGTTCGGATAGCCTTTTTTTGGGTATGAAACTATCCATTGACGGCTTACAGCAGTCAAAGCCGTAGAACTCACTGAGAGCTTCGTTTTGACCGGTTATGGCTCCCGTAACTCTAAACGAGCCAACAGTTATTGCCGTCCGAAGAATCGATATCCATAGGGTACTACATCTGCAGTGCTAGGTGCAACATTCGTCCAAAAAGACGAAACTGCGTCGTGCGACTTTTATAAATGGGTGCCGGGATTTGAATTGGAACAGTACCATGGTGCACCACTCTCCAGGGATGGTAAATCGAAGACCAACCATGGTGTTCCCCTTTTTAACGTAAAAATTCACGTGATGGAAAAACGAAGGTTAAAAAACTTCAGAGACCCGATTGAGCTTCGGATAGCCTTTTTTTGGGTATGAAACTATCCATTGACGGCTTACAGTAGTCAAAGCCGTAGAACTCACTGAGAGCTTTGTTATGACTGGTTATGGCTCCCGTAACTCTAAACGAGGCAATAGTTATGGCCGTACGAAAAATCGATATCCACAGGGTGCAACATCTGCGGTGCAAGGTGCAACATTCGTCCAAAAAGACGAAACAGCGCCGTGCGACTTTTAGAAATGGGTGCAGGGATTTGGAATGGAAAAGTACCATGGTGCACCACTATCCAGGAATGGTAAATCGAAGACCAGCCACGGTGTTCCCTTTTTAACGTAAAAATTCATGTGACGAAAAAACGAAGGCCAAAAAACTTTAGAGACCCGATTGAGGTTCAGATAGCCTTTTTTGGGTATGAAACTATCCATTGACGCCTTACAGCTGTCAAAGCCGTAGAACTCACTGAGAGCTTCGTTTTGACTGGTTATGGCTCCCGTAACTCTAAACGAGGCAACAGTTACGGCCGTCCGAAGAATCGATATCCACAGGGTGCAACATCTGCGGTGCAAGGTGCAACATTCGTCCAAAAAGACGAAACAGCGCAGTGCGACTTTTAGAAATAAGTGCAGGGATTTGAAATGGACCAGTACCATGGTGCACCACTCTCCAGGGATGGTAAATCGAAGACCATCCACGGTGTTCCCTTTTTAACGTAAAAATTCACGTGACGGAAAAACGAAGGCCAAAAAACTTCAAAGACACGATTGAGGTTCGGATAGCCTTTTATGGGTATGAAACAATCCATTGACGGCTTATAGCTGTCAAAGCCGTAGAACTCACTGAGGGCTTAGTTTTGACTGGTTATGGCTCCCGTAACTCTAAACGAGGCAACAGTTATGGCCGTCCGAAGAATCGATATCCACAGGGTGCAACATCTGCGGTGCAAGGTGTAACATTCGTCCAAAAAGACGAAACAGCGCCGTGCGACTTTTATAAATGGGTGTAGGGATTTGTAATGGACCAGTGCCATGGCGCACCAATCTCCAGGGATGGTAAATTGAAGACCAGCCACGGTGTTCCCTTTTTAACGTAAAAATTCACGTGACGGAAAAACGAAGGCCAAAAAACTTCAGAGACCCGATTGAGGTTCGGATAGCCTCTTTTTGGGTATGAAACTATCCATTGGCGGCTTACAGCTAGCAAAGCCGTAGAACTCACTGAGAGATTCGTTTTTACTGGTTATCGCTCCCGTATCCCTAAACGAGGCAACAGTTATTGCTGTCCGTAGAATCGATATACACAGGGTGCAACATCTGCGGTGCAAGGTGGAACATTTGTCCAAAAAGACAAAACAGCGCCGTGCGACTTTTAGAAATGGGTGAAGAGATTTGAAATGATTTTTAGAAATGGGAGCAGGGATTTGAAATGGACCAGTACCATGGTGCACCACTCTCCAGGGATGGTAAATCGAAGACCAGCCACGGTATTCCCGTTTTAACGTAAAAATTCACGTGACGGAAAAACGAAGGACAAAAAACTTCAAAGACCCGATTGAGGTTCGGATAGTCTTTTTTTGGGTATGAAACTATCCATTGACGGCTTACAGCGAACAAAGCCGTAGAACTCACTGAGAGCTTCCTTTTCACTGGTTATGGCTCCCGTAACTCTAAACGAGGCAACAGTTATGGCCGTCCGAAGAATCGATATCCACAGGGTGCAACATCTGTGGTGCAACGTGCAACATTCGTCCAAAAAGACGAAACAGCGCCGTGCGACTTTTAGAAATGGGTGTAGGGATTTGAAATGGACCAGTACCATGGTGCACCACTCTCCAGGGATGGTAAATCGAAGACCTGCCACGGTGTTCCCATTTTAACTTAAAAATTCACGTGACGGAAAAACGAAGGCCACAAAACTTCTGAGACCCGATTGAGGTTCGGATAGCCTTTTTTTGGGTATGAAACTATCCATTGATGGCTTACAGCTATCAAAGCCGTAGAAATCACTGAGAGCTTGGTTTTGACTGGTTATGGCTCCCGTAACTCTAAACGAGGCAATACTTATGGCCGTCCGAAGAATCGATATCCACAGGGTGCAACATCTGCGGTGCAAGGTGCAACATTCGTCCAAAAAGGCGAAACAGCGCCGTGCGACTTTTAGAAATGGGTGCAGGGATTTGAAATGGATAAGTACCATGGTGCACCACTCTCCAGGAATGGTTAATCGAAGACCAGCCACGGTGTTCCCTTTTTAACGTAAAAATTCACGTTACGGAAAAACGAAGGCCAAAAAACTTCAGAGACCCGATTGAGGTTCGGATAGCCTATTTTTGGGTATGAAACTATCCATTGATGGCTTACAGCGGTCAAAGCCGTAGAACTCACTGAAAGCTTCGTTTTGACTGGTTATGGCTCCCGTAACTCTAAACAAGGCAACAGTTATGGCCGTCCGAAGAATCGATATCCTTAGGGTGCAACATCTGCGGTGCAAGGTGCAACATTCGTCCAAAAAGACGAAACTGCGCCGTGCGACTTTTAGAAATGGGTTCAGGGATTTGAAATGGACCAGTACCATGGTGCACCACTCTCCAGGGATGGTAAATCGAAGCCAGCCACGGTGTTCCCTTTTTAACGTAAAAATTCACGTGACGGAAAAACGAAGGCCAAAAAACTTCAGAGACCCGATTGAGGTTCGAATAGCCTTTTTTTGGGTATGAAACTATCCATTGACGGCTTACAGCAGTCAAAGCCGTAGAACTCACTAAGAGCTTCGTTTTGACTGGTTATGGCTCACGTAACTCTAAACGAGGCAACAGTTATGGCCGTCCGAAGAATCGATATCCACAGGGTGCGACATCTGCGGTGCAAGGTGCAACATTCGTCCAAAAAGACGATACATCGCAGTGAGACTTTTAGAAATTGGTGCAGGGATTTTAAATGGACCAGTACCATGGTGCACCACTCTCCAGGGATGGTAAATCGAAGACCAGCCACAGTGTTCCCTTTTTAACGTAAAAATTCACGTGACGGAGAAACGAAGGCCAAAAAATTTCAGAGACCCGATTGAGGTTCGAATAGCCTTTTTTTGGGTATGAAACTATCCATTGACGGCTTACAGCTGTCAAAGCCGTAGAACTCACTAAGAGCTTCGTTTTGACTGGTTATGGCTCCCGTAACTCTAAACGAGGCATTAATTATGGCCGTCCGAAGAATCGATATCCACATGGTGCAACATCTGCGGTGCAAGGTGCAACATTCGTCCAAAAAGAAGAAACAGCGCCGTGCGACTTTTAGAAATGGGTGCAGGGATTTGAAATTGACAAGTAACATGGTGCACCACTCTCCAGGAATGGTAAATCGAAGACCAGCCACGGTGTTCCCTTTTTAACGTAAAAATTCACGTTACGGAAAAACGAAGGCCAAAAAATTTCAGAGACCAGATTGAGGTTCGGATAGCCTTTTTTTGGGTATGAAACTATCCATTAACGGCTTAAAGCGGTCAAAGCCGTAGAACACACTAAGAGCTTCGTTTTAACTAGTTATGGCTCCCGTAACTCTAAACGAGGCAACAATTATGGCCGTCCGAAGAATCGATATCCACAGGGTGCAACAACTGCGGTGCAAGGTGCAACATTCGTCCAAAAA
The DNA here is from genome assembly GCA_030737815.1 of Allium fistulosum. Lineage (NCBI taxonomy): Eukaryota > Viridiplantae > Streptophyta > Magnoliopsida > Asparagales > Amaryllidaceae > Allium > Allium fistulosum. The sequence continues at coordinate 1,285,090,712 of CM060905.1, forward strand.
GACAAAACTGCGCCGTGCGACTTTTAGAAATGGGTGCAGGGATTTTAAATGGACCAGTACCACGGTGCACCACTCTCCAGGGATGGTAAATCGAAGCCAGCCACGGTGTTCCCTTTTTAAAGTAAAAATTCACGTGACGGAAAAAAGAAGGCCAAAAAACTTCAAAGACCCGATTGAGGTTTGGATAGCCTTTTTTTGGGTATGAAACTATCCATTGACGGCTTACAAGTGTCAAAGCTGTAGAACTCACTGAGAGCTTCGTTTCGACTGGTTATGGCTCACGTAACTATAAACAAGGCAACAGTTATGGACGCCCGAAAAATCGATATCCAGAGGGTGCAACATCTGCGGTGCAAGGTGCAACATTCGTCCAAAAAGACGAAACAGCGCCGTACGACTTTTAGAAATGGGTGCAGGGATTTGAAATGGAAAAGTATTATGGTGCACCACTATCCAGGAATGGTAAATCGAAGACCAGCAACGGTGTTCCCTTTTTAACGTAAAAATTCACGTGACGGAAAAACGAAGGCCAAAAAACTTCAAAGACCCGATTGAGGTTCGGATAGCCTTTTTTTGGGTATGAAACTATCCATTGACGGCTTACAGCGGTCAAAGCCATAGAACTCACTGAGAGCTTCGTTTTTACTGGTTATGGCTCCCGTAACTCTAAACGAGGCAACAGTTATGGCCGTCCTAAGAATCAATATCCACAGGGTGCAACATCTGCGGTGCAAGGTGCAACATTCGTCCAAAAAGACGAAACTGCGCCGTGCGACTTTTAGAAATGGGTGCAGGGATTTGAAATGGACCAGTACCATGGTGCATCACTCTCCAGGCATGGTAAATCGAAGCCAGCCACGGTGTTCCCTTTTTAACGTAAAAATTCACGTTACGGAAAAACGAAGGCCAAAAAACTTCAGAGACCCGATTGAGGTTCGGATAGCCTTATTTTGGGTATGAAACTATCCATTGACGGCTTACAGCTGTCAAAGCCGTAGAACTCACTGAGAGCTTCGTTTTGACTAGTTATGGCTCCCGTAACTCTAAACGAGGCAACAGTTATGGTCGTCCGAAGAATCGATATCCACAGGGTGCGACGTCTACGGTGCAAGGTGCAACATTCGTCCAAAAAGACGATACAGCGCAGTGAGACTTTTAGAAATGGGTGCAGGGATTTGAAATGGACCAGTACCACGGTGCACCACTCTCCAGGGATGGTAAATCGAAGACCAGCCACGGTGTTCCCTTTTTAACGTAAAAATTCACGTGACGGAAAAACGAAGGCCAATAATCTTCAGAGATCCGATTGAGGTACGGATAGCCTTTTTTTGGGTATAAAACTATCCATTGACGGCTTACAGTGGTCAAAGCCGTAGAACTCAATGAGAGCTTCGTTTTGACTGGTTATGGCTCCCGTAACTCTAAACGAGGCAACAGTTATGGCCGTCCTAAGAATCAATATCCACAAGGTGCAACATCTGCGGTGCAAGGTGCAACATTTGTCCAAAAAGACGAAACTGCGTCGTGCGACTTTAGAAATGGGTGCAGGGATTTGAAATGGACCAGTACCATGGTGCATCACTCTCCAGGCATGGTAAATCGAAGCCAGCCACGGTGTTCCCTTTTTAACGTAAAAATTCACGTTATGGAAAAACGAAGGCCAAAAAACTTCAGAGACCCGATTGAGGTTCGGATAGCCTTATTTTGGGTATGAAACTATCCATTGACGGCTTACAGCCGTCAAAGCCGTAGAACTCACTGAGAGCTTTGTTTTGACTAGTTATGGCTCCCGTAACTCTGAACGAGGCAACAGTTATGGCCGTCCGAAGAATCGATATCCACAGGGTGCGACATATGCGGTGCAAGGTGGAACATTCGTCCAAAAAGACGATACAGCACAGTGAGACTTTTAGAAATGGGTGCAGGGATTTGAAATGGACCAGTACCATGGTGCACCACTCTCCAGGGATGGTAAATCGAAGATTAGCCACGGTGTTCGTTTTTTAACGTAAAAATTCACGTGATGGAAAAACGAAGGGCAAAAAACTTCAGAGACCCGATTGAGTTTCGGATAGGCTTTTTTGGGTATGAAACTATCCATTGATGGCTTACTGCTGTCAAAGCCGTAAAACTCACTGAGAGCTTCGTTTTGACTTGTTATGGCTCCCATAACTCTAAACGAGGCAACAGTTATGGCCTTCCGAAGAATTGATATCCACAGGGTACAACATCTGCGGTGCAAGGTGCAACATTCGTCCAAAAAGACGAAACTGCGCCGTGCGACTTTTAGAAATGCGTGTAGGGATTTGAAATGGACCAGTACCATAGTGCACCACTCTCCAGGGATGGTAAATCGAAGACCAGCCACGGTGTTCCCTTTTTAACGTAAAAATTCACATGACGGAAAAACGAAGGCCAAAAAACTTCAGAGACCCGATTGAGGTTCGGATAGCCTTTTTTGGGTATGAAACTATCCATTGACGCCTTACAGATGTCAAAGCCGTAGAACTCACCGAGGGCTTCGTTTTGACTGGTTATGGTTCCCGTAACTCTAAACGAGGCAACGGTTTTGGTCGTCCGAAGAATCGATATCCACAGGGTGCAACATCTGCGGTGCAAGTTGCAACATTCGTCCAAAAAGACGAAACAGCGCCGTGCGACTTTTAGTAATGGGTGCAGGGATTTTAAATGGACCAGTACCATGATGCAGCACTCTCCAGGGATGGTAAATCGAAGACCAGACACGGTGTTCCCTTTTTAACGTAAAAATTCACGTGATGGAAAAACGAAGGCCAAAAAACTTCAGAGACCCGATTGAGGTTCGGATAGTCTTTTTTTGGGTATGAAACTATCCATTGACGGCTTATAGTGGTCAAAGCCGTAGACCTCACTGAGATCTTCGTTTTGACTGGTTATGGCTCCCATAACTCTAAACGAGGCAATAGTTATGGCCGTTCGAAGAATCGATATCCACAGGGTGCAACATCTGCGGTGCAAGGTGCAACATTCGTCCAAAAAGACGAAACAGCGCCGTGCGACTTTTAGAAATGGGTGCAGGGATTTGAAATGGACCAGTACCATGGTGCACCACTCTCCAGGGATGGTAAATCGAAGACCTGCCACGGTGTTCCCTTTTTAACTTAAAAATTCACGTGACGGAAAAACGAAGGCCAAAAAACTTCAGAGACCCGATTAAGGTTCAGATAGCCTTTTTTTGGGTATGAAACTATCCATTGACGGCTTATAGCAGTCAAAGCCGTAGAACTCACTGAGAGCTTCGTTTTGACTGGTTATGGCTCCCGTAACTCTAAACGAGGCAACAGTTATGGCCGTCTGAAGAATCGATATCCACAGGGTGCGACATCTGTGGTGCAAGGTGCAACATTCGTCCAAAAAGACGATACAGCACAGTAAGACTTTTAGAAATGGGTGCAGGGATTTGAAATGGACCAATACCATAGTGCACCACTCTACAGGGATGGTAAATCAAAGACCAGCCACGGTGTTCCCTTTTTAACGTAAAAATTCACGTGACGGAGAAACGAAGGCCAAAAAATTTCAAAGACCCGATTGAGGTTCGAATAGCCTTTTTTTGGGTATGAAACTATCCATTGACGGCTTACAGCTGTCAAAGCCGTAGAACTCACTAAGAGCTTTGTTTTGACTGGTTATGGCTCCTGTAACTCTAAACGAGGCAATAATTATGGCCGTCCGAAGAATCGATATCCACAGGGTGCAACATCTGCGGTGCAAGGTGCAACATTCGTCCAAAAAGAAGAAACAGCGCCGTGCGACTTTTAGAAATGGGTGCAGGGATTTGAAATTGACAAGTATCATGGTGCACCACTCTCCAGGAATGGTAAATCGAAGACCAGCCACGGTGTTCCCTTTTTAACGTAAAAATTCACGTTACGGAAAAACGAAGGCCAAAAAATTTCAGAGACTAGATTGAGGTTCGGATAGCCTTTTTTTGGGTATGAAACTATCCATTAACTGTTTAAAGTGGTCAAAGCCGTAGAACACACTGAGAGCTTCGTTTTGAATGGTTATGGCTCCCGTAACTCTAAACGAGGCAACAATTATGGCCGTCCGAAGAATCGATATCCACAGGGTGCAACAACTGCGGTGCAAGGTGCAACATTCGTCCAAAAAGACGAAACTGCGCCGTGCGACTTTTAGAAATGGGTGCAGGGATTTTAATTGGACCAGTACCACGGTGCACCACTCTCCAGGGATGGTAAATCGAAGCCAGCCACGGTGTTCCCTTTTTAACGTAAAAATTCACGTGATGGAAAAACGAAGGCCAAAAAACTTCAAAGACCAGATTGAGGTTCGGATAGCCTTTTTTTGGGTATGAAACTATCCATTGACGGCTTACAGGTGTCAAAGCTGTAGAACTCACTGAGAGCTTCGTTTCGACTGGTTATGGCTCCCGTAACTCTAAACAAGGCAACAGTTATGGCCGCCCGAAGAATCGATATCCAAAGGGTGCAACATCTGCGGTGCAAGGTGCAACATTCGTCCAAAAAGACGAAACAGCGCCGTGCGACTTTTAGAAATGGGTGCAGGGATTTGAAATGGAAAAGTATTATGGTGCACCACTATCCAGGAATGGTAAATCGAAGACCAGCAACGGTGTTCTCTTTTTAACGTAAAAATTCACGGGACGGAAAAATGAAGGCAAAAAAACTTCAGAGACCCGATTGAGGTTAGGATAGCCTTTTTTGGGTATGAAACTATCCATTGACGGCTTACAACGGTCAAAGCCGTAGAACTCACTGAGAGCTTCGTTTTGACTGGTTATGACTCCCGTAACTCTAAACGAGGCAACAGTTATGGCCGTCCTAAGAATCAATATCCACAGGGTGCAACATCTGCGGTGCAAGGTGCAACATTTGTCCAAAAAGACGAAACTGCGCCGTGCGACTTTTAGAAATGGGTGTAGGGATTTGAAATGGACCAGTACCATGGTGCATCACTCTCCAGGCATGGTAAATCGAAGCCAGCCACGGTGTTCCCTTTTTAACGTAAAAATTCACGTTACGGAAAAACGTAGGCCAAAAAACTTCAGAGACCCGATTGAGGTTCGGATAGCCTTATTTTGGGTATGAAACTATCCATTGACGGCTTACAGCGGTCAAAGCCGTAGAACTCACTGAGAGCTTCGTTTTGACTGGTTATGGCTCCCGTAACTCTAAACGAGGCAACAGTTATGGCCGTCCGAAGAATCGATATCCACAGGGTGCGACATCTGCGGTGCAAGGTGCAACATTCGACCAAAAAGATGATACAGCGCAGTGAGACTTTTAGAAATGGGTGCAGGGATTTGAAATGGACCAGTACCACGGTGCACCACTCTCCAGGGATGGTAAATCGAAGACCAGCCACGGTGTTCCCTTTTTAACGTAAAAATTCACGTGACGGAAAAACGAAGGGCAAAAAACTTCAGAGACCCGATTGAGGTACGGATAGCCTTTTTTTGGGTATAAAACTATCCATTGACGGTTTACAGCAGTCAAAGCCGTAGAACTCACTGAGAGCTTCGTTATGACTGGTTATGGCTCCCGTAACTCTAAACGAGGCAACAGTTATGGCCGTCCTAAGAATCAATATCCACAGGGTGCAACATCTGCGGTGCAAGGTGCAACATTTGTCCAAAAAGACGAAACTGCGCCGTGCGACTTTTAGAAATGGGTGCAGGGATTTGAAATGGACCAGTACCATGGTGCATCACTCTCCAGGCATGGTAAATCGAAGACCAGCCACGGTGTTCCCTTTTTAACGTAAAAATTCACGTTACGGAAAAACGAAGGCCAAAAAATTTCAGAGACTAGATTGAGGTTCGGATAGCCTTTTTTTGGGTATGAAACTATCCATTAACTGTTTAAAGTGGTCAAAGCCGTAGAACACACTGAGAGCTTCGTTTTGAATGGTTATGGCTCCCTTAACTCTAAACGAGGCAACAATTATGGCCGTCCGAAGAATCGATATCCACAGGGTGCAACAACTGCGGTGCAAGGTGCAACATTCGTCCAAAAAGACGAAACTGCGCCGTGCGACTTTTAGAAATGGGTGCAGGGATTTTAATTGGACCAGTACCACGGTGCACCACTCTCCAGGGATGGTAAATCGAAGCCAGCCACGGTGTTCCCTTTTTAACGTAAAAATTCACGTGATGGAAAAACGAAGGCCAAAAAACTTCAAAGACCAGATTGAGGTTCGGATAGCCTTTTTTTGGGTATGAAACTATCCATTGACGGCTTACAGGTGTCAAAGCTGTAGAACTCACTGAGAGCTTCGTTTCGACTGGTTATGGCTCCCGTAACTCTAAACAAGGCAACAGTTATGGCCGCCCGATGAATCGATATCCAGAGGGTGCAACATCTGCGGTGCAAGGTGCAACATTCGTCCAAAAAGACGAAACAGCGCCGTGCGACTTTTAGAAATGGGTGCAGGGATTTGAAATGGAAAAGTATTATGGTGCACCACTATCCAGGAATGGTAAATCGAAGACCAGCAACGGTGTTCTCTTTTTAACGTAAAAATTCACGGGACGGAAAAATGAAGGCAAAAAAACTTCAGAGACCCGATTGAGGTTAGGATAGCCTTTTTTGGGTATGAAACTATCCATTGACGGCTTACAACGGTCAAAGCCGTAGAACTCACTGAGAGCTTCGTTTTGACTGGTTATGGCTCCCGTAACTCTAAACGAGGCAACAGTTATGGCCGTCCTAAGAATCAATATCCATAGGGTGCAACATCTGCGGTGCAAGGTGCAACATTCGTCCAAAAAGACGAAACTGCGCCGTGCGACTTTTAGAAATGGGTGCAGGGATTTGAAATGGACCAGTACCATGGTGCGTCACTCTCCAGGCATGGTAAATCGAAGCCAGCCACGGTGTTCCCTTTTTAACGTAAAAATTCACGTTACGGAAAAACGTAGGCCAAAAAACTTCAGAGACCCGATTGAGGTTCGGATAGCCTTATTTTGGGTATGAAACTATCCATTGACGGCTTACAGCGGTCAAAGCCGTAGAACTCACTGAGAGCTTCGTTTTGACTGGTTATGGCTCCCGTAACTCTAAACGAGGCAACAGTTATGGCCGTCCGAAGAATATATATCCACAGGGTGCGACATCTGCGGTGCAAGGTGCAACATTCGACCAAAAAGATGATACAGCGCAGTGAGACTTTTAGAAATGGGTGCAGGGATTTGAAATGGACCAGTACCACGGTGCACCACTCTCCAGGGATGGTAAATCGAAGACCAGCCACGGTGTTCCCTTTTTAACGTAAAAATTCACGTGACGGAAAAACGAAGGGCAAAAAACTTCAGAGACCCGATTGAGGTACGGATAGCCTTTTTTTGGGTATAAAACTATCCATTGACGGTTTACAGCAGTCAAAGCCGTAGAACTCACTGAGAGCTTCGTTATGACTGGTTATGGCTCCCGTAACTCTAAACGAGGCAACAGTTATGGCCGTCCTAAGAATCAATATCCACAGGGTGCAACATCTGCGGTGCAAGGTGCAACATTTGTCCAAAAAGACGAAACTGCGCCGTGCGACTTTTAGAAATGGGTGCAGGGATTTGAAATGGACCAGTACCATGGTGCATCACTCTCCAGGCATGGTAAATCGAAGCCAGCCACAGTGTTCCCTTTTTAACGTAAAAATTCACTTTACGGAAAAACGAAGGCCAAAAAACTTCAGAGACCCGATTGAGGTTTGGATAGCCTTTTTTGGGTATGAAACTATCCATTGACGGCTTACTGCGGTCAAAGCCGTAGAACTCACTGAGAGCTTTGTTTTGACTGGTTATGGCTCCCGTAACTCTAAACGAGGCAACAGTTATGGCCGTCCGAAGAATCGATATCCACAGGGTGCAACATCTGCGGTGCAAGGTGCAACATTCGTCCAAAAAGACGAAACGGCGCCTTGCGACTTTTAGTAATGGGTGCAGGGATTTGAAATGGACCAGTACCATGATGCACCACTCTCCAGGGATGGTAAATCGAAGACCAGACACGGTGTTCCCTTTTTAACGTAAAAATTCACGTGATGGAAAAACGAAGGCCAAAAAACTTCAGAGACCCGACTGAGGTTCGGATAGTCTTTTTTTGGGTATGAAACTATCCATTGATGGCTTACAGTGGTCAAAGCCGTAGACCTCACTGAGAGCTTCGTTTTGACTGGTTATGGCTCCCGTAACTCTAAACGAGGCAACAGTTATGGCCGTCCGAAGAATCGATATCCACAGGGTGCAACATCTGCGGTGCAAGGTGCAACATTCGTCCAAAAAGACGAAACAGCGCCGTGCGGTTTTTAGAAATGGGTGCAGGGATTTGAAATGGACCAGTACCATGGTGCACCACTCTCCAGGGATGGTAAATCGAAGACCTGCCACGGTGTTCCCTTTTTAACTTAAAAATTCACGTGACGGAAAAACGAAGGCCAAAAAACTTCAAAGACCCGATTGAGGTTCGGATAGCCTTTTTGGGTATGAAACTATCCATTGACGCCTTACAGATGTCAAAGCCGTAGAAATCACCGAGGGTTTCGTTTTGACTGGTTATGGTTCCCGTAACTCTAAACGAGGCAACGGTTATGGCCGTCCGAAGAATCGATATCCACAGGGTGCAACATCTGCGGTGCAAGTTGCAACATTCGTCCAAAAAGACGAAACAGCGCCGTGCGACTTTTAGTAATGGGTGCAGGGATTTGAAATGGACCAGTACCATGATGCACCACTCTCCAGGGATGGTAAATCGAAGACCAGACACGGTGTTCCCTTTTTAACGTAAAAATTCACGCGATGGAAAAACGAAGGCCAAAAAACTTCAGAGACCCGACTGAGGTTCGGATAGTCTTTTTTTGGGTATGAAACTATCCATTGATGGCTTACAGTGGTCAAAGCCGTAGACCTCACTGAGAGCTTCGTTTTGACTGGTTATGGCTCCCGTAACTCTAAACGAGGCAACAGTTATGGCCGTCCGAAGAATCGATATCCACAGGGTGCAACATCTGCGGTGCAAGGTGCAACATTCGTCCAAAAAGACGAAACAGCGCCGTGCGGCTTTTAGAAATGGGTGCAGGATTTGAAATGGACCAGTACCATGGTGCACCACTCTCCAGGGATGGTAAATCAAAGACCTGCCACGGTGTTCCCTTTTTAACTTAAAAATTCACGTGACGGAAAAACGAAGGCCAAAAAACTTCAGAGACCCGATTAAGGTTCGGATAGCCTTTTTTTGGGTATGAAACTATCCATTGACGGCTTACAACTATCAAAGCCGTAGAAATCACTGAGAGCTTCGTTTTGACTAGTTATGGCTCCCGTAACTCTAAACGAGGCAACAATTATGGCCGTCCGAAGAATCGATATCCACAGGGTGCAACATCTGCGGTGCAAGGTGCAACATTCGTCCAAAAAGGCGAAACAGCGCCGTGCCACTTTTAGAAATGGGTGCATGGATTTGAAATGGACAAGTACCACGGTGTTCCCTTTTTAACGTAAAAATTCACGTTACGGAAAAACGAAGGCCAAAAAACTTCAAATACCCGATTGAGATTTGGATAGCCTTTTTTCGGGTATGAAACTATCCATTGACGACTTACAACGGTCAAAGCAGTAGAACTCACTGAAAGCTTCGTTTTGATTGGTTATGGCTCCCGTAACTCTAAACGAGGCAAAAGTTATGGCCATCCGAAGAATCGATATCCACAGGTGCAACATCTGCGGTACAAGGTGCAACATTCGTCCAAAAAGACGAAACTACGCCGTGCGACTTTTAGAAATGGGTGCAGGGATTTGAAATGGACCAGTACCATGGTGCACCACTCTCCAGGGATGGTAAATCGAAGCCAGCCACGGTGTTCCCTTTTTAACGTAAAAATTCACGTGACGGAAAAACGAAGGCCAAAAAACTTCAGAGACCCGATAGAGGTTCGGATAGCCTTTTTTTGGGTATGAAACTATCCATTGACGGCTTACAGCAGTCAAAGCCGTAGAACTCACTGAGAGCTTCGTTTTGACTAGTTATGGCTCTCGTAACTCTAAACGAGGCAACAGTTATGGCCGTCCGAAGAATCGATATCCACAGGGTGCGACATCTGCGGTGCAAGGTGCAGCATTCGTCCAAAAAGACGATACAGCGCAGTGAGACTTTTGGAAATGGGTGCAGGGATTTGAAATGGACTAGTACCATGGTGCACCACTCTCCAGGGATGGTAAATCGAAGACCAGCCACGGTGTTCCCTTTTTAACGTAAAAATTCACATGATGGAGAAACGAAGGCCAAAAAATTTCAGAGACCCGATTGAGGTTCGAATAACCTTTTTTTGGGTATGAAACTATCCATTGACGGCTTACAGCTGTCAAAGCCGTAGAACTCACTAAGATCTTCGTTTTGACTGGTTGTGGCTCCCGTAACTCTAAACGAGGCAACAATTATGGCCGTCCGAAGAATCGATATCCACAGGGTGCAACATCTGCGGTGCAAGGTGCAACATTCGTCCAAAAAGAAGAAACAGCGCCGTGCGACTTTTAGAAATGGGTGCAGGGATTTGAAATTGACAAGTATCATGGTGCACCACTCTCCATGAATGGTAAATCGAAGACCAGCCAAGGTGTTCCCTTTTTAACGTAAAAATTCACGTTACGGAAAAACGAAGGCCAAAAAATTTCAGAGACCAGATTGAGGTTCGGATAGCCTTTTTTTTGGGTATGAAACTATCCATTAACGGCTTAAAGCGGTCAAAGACATAGAACACACTGAGAGCTTCCTTTTGACTGGTTATGGCTCCCGTAACTCTAAACGAGGCAACAATTATGGCCGTCCGAAGAATCGATATCCACAGGGTGCAACAACTGCGGTGCAAGGTGCAACATTCGTCCAAAAAGACGAAACTGCGCCGTGTGACTTTTAGAAATGGGTGCAGGGATTTTAAATGGACCAGTACCACGGTGCACCACTCTCCAGGGATGGTAAATCGAAGCCAGCCACGGTGTTCCCTTTTTAACGTAAAAATTCACGGGACGGAAAAACGAAGGCCAAAAAACTTCAGAGACCCGATTGAGGTTCGGATAGCCTTTTTTTGGGTATGAAACTATCCATTGACGGCTTACAGGTGTCAAAGCTGTAGAACTCCCTGAGAGCTTCGTTTCGACTGGTTATGGCTCCCGTAACTCTAAACAAGGCAACAGTTATGGCCACCCGAAGAATCGATATCCAGAGGGTGCAACATCTGCGGTGCAAGGTGCAACATTCGTCCAAAAAGACGAAAGAGCGCCGTGCGACTTTTAGAAATGGGTGCAAGGATTTGAAATGGAAAAGTATTATGGTGCACCACTATCCAGGAATGGTAAATCGAAGACCAGTAACGGTGTTCCCTTGTTAACGTAAAAATTCACGTGACGGAAAAACGAAGGCCAAAAAACTTCAGAGACCCGATTGAGGTTCGGATAGCCTTTTTTTGGGTATGAAACTATCCATTGACGGCTTACAGCGGTCAAAGTCATAGAACTCACTGAGAGCTTCGTTTTGACTGGTTATGGCTCCCGTAACTCTAAACGAGGCAACAGTTATGGCCGTCCTAAGAATCAATATCCACAGGGTGCAACATCTGCGGTGCAAGGTGCAACATTCGTCCAAAAAGACGAAACTGCGCCGTGTGACTTTTAGAAATGGGTGCAGGGATTTGAAATGGACCAGTACCATGGTGCATCACTCTCCAGGCATGGTAAATCGAAGCCAGCCACGGTGTTCCCTTTTTAACGTAAAAATTCACGTTACGGAAAAACGAAGGCCAAAAAACTTCAAAGACCCGATTGAGGTTCGGATAGCCTTATTTTGGGTATGAAACTATCCATTGACGGCTTACAGCAGTCAAAGCCGTAGAACTCACTGAGAGCTTCGTTTTGACTGGTTATGGCTCCCGTAACTCTAAACGAGGCAACAGTTATGGCCGTCCGAAGAATCGATATCCACAGGGTGCGACATCTGCGGTGCAAGGTGCAACATTCGTCCAAAAAGACGATACAGCGCAGTGAGACAATTAGAAATGGGTGCAGGGATTTGAAATGGACCAGTACCATGGTGCCCCACTCTCTAGGGATGGTAAATCGAAGACCAGCCACGGTGTTCCCTTTTTAACGTAAAAATTCACGTGACGGAGAAACGAAGGCCAAAAAATTTCAAAGACCCGATTGAGGTTCGAATAGCCTTTTTTTGGGTATGAAACTATCCATTGATGGCTTACAGCTGTCAAAGCCGTAGAACTCACTAAGAGCTTCGTTTTGACTGGTTATGGCTCCCGTAACTCTAAACGAGGCAACAATTATGGCCGTTCGAAGAATCGATATCCACAGGGTGCAACATCTGTGGTGCAAGGTGCAACATTCGTCCAAAAAGAAGAAACAGCGCCGTGCGACTTTTAGAAATGGGTGCAGGGATTTGAAATTGACAAGTATCATGGTGCACCACTCTCCAGGAATGGTAAATCGAAGACCAGCCACGGTGTTCCCTTTTTAACGTAAAAATTCACGTTACGGAAAAACGAAGGCCAAAAAATTTCAGAGACCAGATTGAGGTTCGGATAGCCTTTTTTTGGGTATGAAACTATCCATTAACGGCTTAAAGCGGTCAAAGCCGTAGAACACACTGAGAGCTTCGTTTTGACTGGTTATGGCTCCCGTAACTCTAAACGAGGCAACAATTATGGCCGTCCGAAGAATCGATATCCACAGGATGCAACAACTGCGGTGCAAGGTGCAACATTCGTCCAAAAAGAAGAAACTGCGCCGTGCGACTTTTAGAAATGGGTGCAGGGATTTTAAATGGACCTGTACCACGGTGCACCACTCTCCAGGGATGGTAAATCGAAGCCAGCCACGGTGTTCCCTTTTTAACGTAAAAATTTACGGGACGGAAAAACGAAGGCCAAAAAACTTCAGAGACCCGATTGAGGTTCGGATAGCCTTTTTTTGGGTATGAAACTATCCATTGACGGCTTACAAGTGTCAAAGCTGTAGAACTCACTGAGAGCTTTGTTTCGACTGGTTATGGCTCCCGTAACTCAAAACAAGGCAACAGTTATGGCCGCCCGAAGAATTGATATCCAGAGGGTGCAACATCTGCGGTACAAGGTGCAACATTCGTCCAAAAAGATGAAACAGCGCCATGCGACTTTTAGAAATGGGTGCAGGGATTTGAAATGGAAAAGTATTATGGTGCACCACTATCCAGGAATGGTAAATCGAAGACCAGTAACGGTGTTCCCTTGTTAACGTAAAAATTCACGTGACGGAAAAACGAAGGCCAAAAAATTTCAAAGACCCGATTGAGGTTCGGATAGCCTTTTTTTGGGTATGAAACTATCCATTGACGGCTTACAGCGGTCAAAGTCGTAGAACTCACTGAGACCTTCGTTTTGACTAGTTATGGCTCCCGTAACTCTAAACGAGGCAACAGTTATTGCCGTCCGAAGAATCGATATCCACAGGGTGCAAAATCTGCGGTGCAAGGTGCAACATTCGTCCAAAAAGACGAAACTGCGCCGTGTGACTTTTAGAAATGAGTGCAGGGATTTGAAATGGACCAGTACCATGGTGCATCACTCTCCAGGCATGGTAAATCGAAGCCAGCCACGGTGTTCCCTTTTTAACGTAAAAATTCACGTTACGGAAAAACGAAGGCCAAAAAACTTCAAAGACCCGATTGAGGTTCCGATAGCCTTTTTTTGGATATGAAACTATAAATTGACGGCTTACAGCTGTCAAAGCCGTAGAACTCACTGAGAGATTCGTTTTGACTGGTTATGGCTCCCGTAACTCTAAAAGAGGCAACAGTTATGGCCGTCCGAAGAATCGATATCCATAGGGTGCGACATCTGCGGTGCAAGGTGCGACATTCGTCCAAAAAGACAAAACAGCGCAGTGAGACAATTAGAAATGGGTGCAGGGATTTGAAATGGACCAGTACCATGGTGCCCCACTCTCTAGGGATGGTAAATCGAAGACCAGCCACGGTGTTCCCTTTTTAACGTAAAAATTCACGTGACGGAGAAACGAAGGCCAAAAAATTTCAGAGACCCGATTGAGGTTCGAATAGCCTTTTTTTGGGTATGAAACTATCCATTGACGGCTTACAGCTGTCAAAGCCGTAGAACTCACTAAGAGCTTCGTTTTGACTGGTTATGGCTCCCGTAACTCTAAACGAGGCAACAATTATGGCCGTCCAAAGAATCGATATCCACAGGGTGCAAAATCTGCGGTGCAAGGTGCAACATTCGTCCAAAAAGAAGAAACAGCGCCGTGCGACTTTTAGAAATGGGTGCAGGGATTTGAAATTGACAAGTATCATGGTGCACCACTCTCCAGGAATGGTAAATCGAAGACCAGCCACGGTGTTCCCTTTTTAACGTAAAAATACACGTTACGGAAAAACGAAGGCCAAAAAATTTCAGAGACCAGATTGAGTTTCGGATAGCCTTTTTTTGGGTATGAAACTATCCATTAACGGCTTAAAGCGGTCAAAGCCGTAGAACACACTGAGAGCTTCGTTTTGACTGGTTATGGCTCCCGTAACTCTAAACGAGGCAACAATTATGGCCGTCCGAAGAATCGATATCCACAGGATGCAACAACTGCGGTGCAAGGTGCAACATTCGTCCAAAAAGACGAAACTGCGCCGTGCGACTTTTAGAAATGGGTGCAGGGATTTTAAATGGACCTGTACCACGGTGCACCACTCTCCAGGGATGGTAAATCGAAGCCAGCCACGGTGTTCCCTTTTTAACGTAAAAATTTACGGGACGGAAAAACGAAGGCCAAAAAACTTCAGAGACCCGATTGAGGTTCGGATAGCCTTTTTTTGGGTATGAAACTATCCATTGACGGCTTACAGGTGTCAAAGCTGTAGAACTCACTGAGAGCTTTGTTTCGACTGGTTATGGCTCCCGTAACTCTAAACAAGGCAACAGTTATGGCCGCCCGAAGAATCGATATCCAGAGGGTGCAACATCTGCGGTACAAGGTGCAACATTCGTCCAAAAAGATGAAACAGCGCCATGCGACTTTTAGAAATGGGTGCAGGGATTTGAAATGGAAAAGTATTATGGTGCACCACTATCCAGGAATAGTAAATCGAAGACCAGCAACGGTGTTCCCTTTTTAACGTAAAAATTCACGTGACGGAAAAACGAAGGCCAAAAAACTTCAAAGACCCGATTGAGGTACGGATAGCCTTTTTTTGGGTATGAAACTATCCATTGACGGCTTACAGCGGTCAAAGCCGTAGAACTCACTGAGAGCTTCGTTTTGACTGGTAATGGCTTCCGTAACTCTAAACCAGGCAACAGTTATGGCCGTCCTAAGAATCAATATCCACAGGGTGCAACATCTGCGGTGCAAGGTGCAACATTCGTCCAAAAAGACGAAACTGAGCCGTGCGACTTTTAGAAATGGGTGCAGGGATTTGAAATGGACCAGTACCATGGTGCATCACTCTCCAGGCATGGTAAATCGAAGCCAGCCACGGTGTTCCCTTTTTAACGTAAAAATTCACGTTGCGGAAAAACGAAGGCCAAAAAACTTTAGAGACCCGATTGAGGATCGGATAGCCTTATTTTGGGTATGAAACTATCCATTGACGGCTTACAGCTGTCAAAGCCGTAGAACTCACTGAGAGCTTCGTTTTGACTGGTTATGGCTCCCGTAACTCTAAACGAGGCAACATTTATGGCCGTCCGAAGAATCGATATCCACAGGGTGCGACATCTGCGGTGCAAGGTGCAACATTCGTCCAAAAAGACGATACAGCGCAGTGAGACTTTTAGAAATGGGTGCAGGGATTTGAAATGGACCAGTACGACGGTGCACCACTCTCCAGGGATGGTAAATCGAAGACCAGCCACGGTGTTCCCTTTTTAACGTAAAAATTCACGTGACGGAAAAACGAAGGCCAAAAAACTTCAGAGACCTGATTGAGGTTCGGATAGCCTTTTTTGGGTATAAAACTATCCATTGACGGCTTACAGCGGTCAAAGCCGTAGAACTCACTAAGAGCTTCGTTTTGACTGGTTATGGCTTCCGTAACTCTAAACGAGGCAACAGTTATGGCCGTCCTAAGAATCAATATCCACAGGGTGCAACATCTGCGGTGCAAGGTGCAACATTTGTCCAAAAAGACGAAACTGCGCCGTGCGACTTTTAGAAATGGGTGTAGGGATTTGAAATGGAACAGTACCATGGTGCATCACTCTCCAGGCATGGTAAATCGAAGCCAGCTGTTATCCCTCCTTTTGGCAAGGCCAGGACACCAAGGAGTTGGATTCCAAAAGTCGTTTGTCATGGATATCGTTGAATTTTGACCAAGTCCGGATCAAGCCCCAATCGATGAGACATGATCGGGAAAATATAGCAAACCAACATTCCAAGTTTCAAGTCAATCCGAGCTCATACGCACAGGTTATGATGGATACAAGTCAAAGGGGAGAGCACTTTTTCGTATCCATCGGGAAGCAGCAGTTCGTATCGATCGAAGTTAACCATGCTTCGAATCCATCGAATTCGTCTCGATGGACTTCGTATCAATCAGCCCGGCCCAGATTTCGTATCCATCGCTATGGGTGATTTCGCATCCATCAGATCAGCGGTGATTTCGTGTCCATCAGTGGATCTTGCTTCGTATCCAACCAGTCTGTATCCATCACTCGTTTCGCATCCATCGATCTCATGTCAATCAGAATGATTAAGTCCACACAGTTATAAGCTTCGTATCGATAGAACCTTCAGCCGGAAAGACTTGTTCGTATCCATCAATAAGTCACCTGGTTCGTAACGATCACTTAATGTCTACTTCGTATCCATCAGCTAGTGCTTGCTTCGTATCCATCATTCAGTGTCTACTTCGTATCCATCTGAGAACCTTGCTTCGAATACGTGCCCAACAACTTGTTCGTATCTAGCGAGTCAACCAACTAGAATGACGTGTTGCCCATCGAAGTAAACGAGGTGAGATATGTGGAGTCAAAGCAGTCAATACGGCGCAGAGTCCGGATCGAGGCGAAGCGCGCACACCACGTCATCCCTCGATGCGAATGCCCCGAGATATATGGAGTCGACGCGGTCGACTCGGAGTAAAGACCGGATCGAGGCGAAGCGCGCGTTCCACGTCTTCACAGAGGCGCGTGACACCATCGATTCGAAGCTCTCAGTTCGGAGGGATGGATTCGAACCAGACAGCCTAGCGAAGAACGTCGCCTCGTATCGATGATATCTCTCAATCCACTGATCCAAATACCATGAAATTTTAACTGAAGGTTGCACACATACCGAGGAACATCTCCACCAAATTTGAGCTCAATTGGAGGTAATCTTGATCGATAAAAAATGACTTCGTATCGATTGCAGATCGACTCCAAACTTTCTGGAAACGGTCGCATGGGCCCCCTCACGTGCCAGACCAAGTCTCCCGGAGTTTGATGAATTCTGAGCCTCCTACGCCTATAAATAGAGCCCCAGAATCAACAGAAAAAGGATCTTTTTTCTCTGAAGCGTCCAGACTCTGCCGGATTGAGATTTACATCTTACTTTTGCTGTCAATTTTGAATTCTAATCTGTAATCCGCTGTTCATTGCTGTAACCGCTTGTAATCATTGAAAGAGAATCAATAAAATCATCAAAACTTCATAGTGGACGTAGGCTATACGTCGAACCACTCTAAATTGTTTGTCTGTGCATTTTACATTTCTGTTTGTTGGAGTTTTTGTTAGATAACCTCTATTTTACATTTATAATCTTCATTTTATCTCTTCAAATAACTCCCGAAGAGTGTTGTGCCCATTTTTGGTACAAACACTTTGGTGCTTTCACCGAGAAAACCAGCTTTTTCTCCTGCTCATTGGATCTGCCGTCAATACCGGATTGCACAAATCCAAGAGGAAGATCCAGATATCCAGTCCGGAATCCTTCCATTGTATTCAGATTTGCTCAAAATCTAGGAAAGGACTCCACCACCGAGAATGGTCAGCACAAGAATTGGCGCTACCGCTGCAGAGCAAGAGGGCCGAGATAGGCAGAATCCCACACAGCCGCCTTCTTCCAGTCAAGACAATACCACTCACTCAGACTCAACGGGGCTAGTCACCCGACAGGAGTTTCAAGTATTGCTACAGGAGCTGACCCAAAGCCGTTAGCAGTTGGCGGAACAGTTGCGCGCCAATATCGAGCTGACCAACCAGCTGAACCGCCGGGGGCACAGAAGGTCCAGGAGAGATGATGCCTCCAGAGCGTCTACCGAAAGCTCAGCTTCATCTGATTATCACCACCGAACTACTCATCCTCGGCTAGAGGGGAGTCGCGCTCAAGCTGCTGAATATCAGCCCACCTTAACTGTTGGGCAACTAAGGGTAGGATCATCGACCAGCTTCCAAACGGGTCCCTCAACACGAGGAGGTACTGCCCCACAGTACACCACGGATAACCGCACCACAACCGCCGCAGCAGAGACAAGGGTTGATACTCGAAATCAATCAGAGCCGATCAATCAACAGCGTGGACATACTCCTGAACCTTATGTCCCAGAAGACGTTGAGCCAAGGAGGCGAGATACGGATCGTCGACAGCGCCCGATCCCAACTCGCACCGTGGAACCCGACCACGCCTTAGCTCATCACGCTCAGAATCTGCCCGTGTCGGATATATCAACCATGATACGTCAGATGATCCGCGAGAGTCAGGGGCTCACCAATGATGATTGGGGGATTTCCCGTAGTCATACCCCTTTCACAGACGAAGTGTTACATGCTGAACCCCCTAGGCGATTCAGAATGCCGACTCTCCCGATGTATGAAGGGAATAGTGACCCCAACCAGCATATTCTGAAATATGAATGGTCAATGAGTGCTGCAAGGGCCGACGATGCAGTGAAGTGTCGAAGTTTCCCCATCTCTCTGGGGGGAATCGCGACAATGTGGTTTACCCGCCTACCACCTAGATCAATTTCTTCGTTCGTTCAATTGGCCAAGAGGTTTGTGGAGCAATTCTGTATGCATGTCGCTAGGCCAAAAGACGTCAACACCCTGTCCAGCGTCACTCAAGCACCTGGAGAAACGCTCAGGCGTTACCTGGAGAGGTTCCACGCAGCATGCGTCGAGATCACCAATCCTAACAATAATTCAATCTTGATGGCTCTGACCAAGGGGATTGATCCTGATTCTGAATTCGGAAACTGGCTAGCTGGAAAACCGCCCGCATCGTTGGACCGTTTTTACTCCAAGGCCGCTCAATTCCTGCGGCAGGAGGACGCAAAACAGTCTAGGAAGCAGGACGATGTGAGACCCAGCATTGAGGGAATACAGAGCAAGGTGGTAGTTAAACAGTCCGGCGAGAGTTCCGGGAAAGTTCAACTGAATATACAAAACAAGCAAACCCAGCAGAGAGGAAACAATGGCCAGAATAAGAAGAGAGACGAGAACCGAGGTCCACGTCGTAGAGCTCAGATGTTTGACAGTTATACGCCGCTAAACACGTCATTGGAAAACGTATACTTACAGACTTGTAACGCTGTACAGTATAAGAAGCCTGCTCCGAAGCCCTCGTCAGAGAGACAGGTTCAGACATGGAAATTCTGTAGGTTCCATGAAAGCTATGGGCACAATACCAATGAGTGTCGGCACTTATAGGACCTCATCGAGAAGCTGATTAGAGAGAGGAAGCTAGATCAATTTGTACGGGCGCCGTAGTCTGGCGGAGCGGGCCCCTCGAATCAAAATCGTTCACAAAATCAGGAAAGAGAGGAGGAACCCGCCCGTGCGGGCGGGAGATTAGTTATCAACACAATAAGTGGTGGTCCCCATCCGGCAGACAGAAGCTGGGGGGAAATGGAGTCGTATGCTAGTTCTATCAGGCATGCAGACTTCGAGTGTTATAGTAATTGCGAGGATGGAACCCCGGCGAAGCAACAAAAGATAATATCCGATGATATCGTGTTCAGGAGCCGAGACGCCGATAAAGTCGAAGCTCCTACAATCGACCCACTAGTCATATCTGCCCAGGTAGGTCCTGCTTGGATGAAGAGGATCCTGGTTGATAGTGGGAGCTCTTTGAACATCTTGCTTAAACGGGCTTACGATCTAATGAAGATGGAGACAAAGGATTTGAAACCCTGTTTATCCAGAATCCATGGTTTCAACGGAAGTGCCACGATACCCATCAGAATAACTGAACTCCCAGTCGAGTTAGGCGTTGGAGAATGCCGGAGGGTCCGAATGTTACAATTTGTTGTGCTAGACATCGATTCGCCATATAATGCGTTTCTGGGTCGACCAGCCTTAGCTGAGTTCAGGGCGGCGATCGCCCCATGGTGTCTGACTTTGAAATTTCCCACTGATCATGGGATTGGAGTTGTTCAAGGAGATCAGGCCACAGGAAGGGCCTGTTATGTTGCTGAGCTGCGCGGGGCGCAACGTAAAGAGAAGGGAAAGGTCGTAGAGGAATCTCTCTGCGTCCGTTCTATCGATAATTGACAATTGATGCCTGGGCCTCGGCCCGGGCACCACGACCAATTCCCGAAAGACCTGGACCCCAAGGACAACGAGGAAAAAGACGAATCAACGGAGAGTCAAGCTTCTCCAGCCGAACTGACTGTGGACGTCCCAATCAGTGAGAATGATGATTCAAAGATGTTGAAAGTTGGGTCCCAACTAAACAAGCAGACACAGCAGGAATTGGTCGAATTTCTTCGGGCAAATCTCGACGTCTTCGCCTAGACACACTCTGACATGTGCGGAATCTCGCCGAGCATTACAAGTCACTCCCTGAATATAGATCCCCGACATGTCCCAGTAAAGCAGAAAAGGCGCGGTATGGATCCAGAGAGATCTGCCGCCCTTAAGGAGGAAGTTGATAAACTACAATCGAACGGGTTCATTCGAGATGCTTTGTATCCAGAATGGGTGTCCAACCCTGACTAGTTCGGAAACCAAACGGGAAGTGGAGAACCTGCGTCGATTACTCTGACCTAAACAAGGCCTGTCCAAAAGATAGCTTCCCACTTCCGCGAATCGATCAGCTCGTGGATTCAACGGCCGGACATGAACTACTATCCTTTATGGACGCTTATTCCGGCTACAACCAAATACCCATGCATTTACCTGATCAGGAACATACCAGCTTCGTGACCGATCTGGGACTCTATTGTTACAAAGTTATGCCGTTTGGTCTAAAGAACGCTGGAGCAACATACCAACGCTTAGTCAACCGAATGTTCGCTGATCAGATCGGGAAGACCATGGAGGTTTACGTGGATGACATGCTGGTGAAGTCCCGATTCTCCACAGATCACGTCAGAGATTTGAATTCGATGTTCAGCATCCTCCGGGAGTACGGAATGAAGCTCAACCCACTCAAGTGTCACTTTGGCGTTGCATCCGGAAAATTCCTTGGGTTCATCGTCAACGCTCGAGGAATAGAGGCAAATCCTGAGAAAATCTGGGCTATTAGAAATTTGCAAACCCCTAGAACTATAAAGCAAGTCCGGAGTCTTAACGGGAAGGTCGCAGCATTGAGCAGGTTCATTTCAAAGTCCACCGATAAATGCATTCCTTTCTTCGACCTGATCCGGAAGGGCAAACGGAACTTTGAATGGACCACGGAGTGTGAAGGCGCGTTCCGATCACTAGTTCAACATCTCTCCACACCTCCGATCTTATCAAAACCGGTTGACCACGAGCAACTATATCTCTACCTGGCAGTATCAGAACATGCGATCAGTGCTGCTCTAGTTCGGGAAGAAGACAAAGTGCAAAACCCGGTCTACTATGTTAGTAAGCGGCTAACAGGAGCTGAAAGAAATTATCCGAGATTGGAGAAACTGGCCTATTGCTTGGTCATTGCCTCATGGAAGCTCCGTCCTTACTTCCAAGCTCATCCGCTTACTGTGTACACCGACCAGCCGTTACGACAGGTCCTCACGCGGCTTGAGACGTCCGGTAGGTTACTCAAGTGGAACATTGAGCTAAGCCAATTTGATATCGCATACGCTCCGCAGAGAGCCATTCAAGGACAAGTCCTAGCAGATTTCATAGCTGAATTCGCCGTTCCAGAAGACTTGCCCGAGACTAGTAAATCTCCCGAATACATCTGGAAGCTGTATACTGATGGTGCATCAAATGACCGATGTTCGGGCGCTGGGGTTGTACTTGAGACTCCCGAGGGCCGATCCATTTGTTATGCTCTTAAATTCGACTTTCGTGCAACTAATAATGAAGCCGAATATGAAGCCCTCCTAACTGGTCTAAAGCTTGCCAGAGACTTGAGAATTATCGCTGTAGACATTTATTGCGATTCACAGTTAGTGGTATGTCAAGTACGAGGAGAATACCAGGCAAGAGACCGAAGACTGGCTGCTTACTTGGCACGAGTTCAGGAAATACTAAACCAGTTTGATTATTACGCCATCTATTATGTGCCTCGGGAGCACAATCAGAAAGCCGATTCACTGGCAAAGTTAGCCAGCACAGGTGAAGCGCAACAAATGGGACTTGTCCCTGTTGAAACTTTGGCCTCCCCGAGCATCGACCGAATAGAAATGAACTCTGTGTTTGAAACCGCTCCCAGTAGAGAATCCTGGATGACTCCGTATCGGAATTACATTGAGAATGGGGTGCTGCCTGAACCTAGAAATGAGAAGAGACAAATTCAGCGAAAAGCTTCGCGGTTCGTCATCCAAAACGGAGTCATGTACAGGAGAGGTTATTCCGTTCCTCTCCTCAGGTGTATCACCCATGAGGAAATCAAACGAGTGTTACATGACGTGCACGAAGGAGAGTGTGGCGATCATACCGGAGGGCAAGCTCTCGCTAAGAAGATACTCCGATATGGGTACTACTGGCCGACAGTGAACCGAGATGCGGCAAACTATGCCCGGAAGTGCTATAAATGCCAGATACATGCCCGAATTCCGAGAGCTCCGCCTACTGAAATAACCCAAATGGTCAGTCCCTGGCCATTCGCAATGTGGGGCATCGACATCATCGACGCTTTACCTTTAGCAAAAGGCGGTGCGAAATACGCCATCGTCGCCGTTGACTACTTCACAAAGTGGGCTGAGGCCGAAGCCCTTGCAACCATTACGACAAAGAAAGTGATAAATTTCGTGGTTCGCAACATCATCTGTTGATTTGGACTCCCACATACTATCATCACTGATAACAGAGCCCAATTCGAGAGTGCGGAATTCAAGAATTTCTATCAACGGTTTCATTTCGGCAAAAAGTTCTCGGCTATCGCACACCCCCAAGCGAATGGACAGGTTGAAGCTGTCAACAAAGTTATAAAATTGATCCTGAAGAAACGATTGGAGAAGGCTGGGGGCAAGTGGGTCGATGAACTTCCTATGGCGTTATGGGTCTATCGAACGACCCACAAAACCGCGACCGGACACACTCCGTTTTCCCTATCTTATGGCTCAGAGGCCGTTATTCCGGTCGAGACAGGAGTGCTCTCTCATCGCGTGACTTATTATGATCCAAAAACAAACGCTATACTCCTGGCCGAGTCTTTGGATCTATTGGATGAAAAACGGGAAGAGGCTGATTTGAGAGCAGCCGCACATTGAAGCCGGGTCGCCCGACTGTACAACACCAAAGTTCGACCTCGAACCTTTGAACTCGGCGACCTAGTACTCAAGAGAATCTACCCAGTTCCTTCACACATGAAGCCAAACTGGGGAGGACCTTATGTAATTACACGAAAGCTCGGAGATGGTACATTCAAGCTATCGACTGTTGACGGTCTCGATTTACCAAGGGCTTGGAACAACGAAAGTCTCCGCCGCTATTACATATGACAGGCTTTATTTATTTCGTTCTATTTAGCAATTTGTTTCTGCATTTCGAAATTTGAATTTTGTAATAAGGCAACTGACTTTGCCACATTTTCTTATTTCAGCAATAAAATGCCACTTCTTCGAGCCAGAGCTGTGATTCATTAAGTACGATATACAACATCACGATGCACGAAGAGCTAAATCCCATCATTCAATGGGACTTATTCAAATGGAGAGTGGCTGTGATACGACCGGCCACTCACTAGGTGAAACCCGAGCTCGGGGACAAGCCATGACACCGATATTGATAGGGTTGACACACGACAATCCTGCAATCAACTCCGCATTCCCAGAGTGCGAAGCGGAGTATAAACAATATAACTCCGTGTTCCCAGAGTGCGAAGCGGAGGATAAACATCTAACTCCGCATTCCCAGAGTGCGAAGCGGAGTATAAACAATCAACTCCGTGTTCCCAGAGCGTGAGACGGAGTATAAACATTCAACTCCGTGTTCCCAGAGCGTGAGACGGAGTATAAACATTCAACTCCATATTCCCAGAGTGCGAAGTGGAGTATAAACATTCGACTCCGCATTCCCAGAGTGCGAAGCGGAGTATAAACATTCGACTCCGCATTCCCAGAGTGCGAAGCGGAGTATAAACATTTAACTCCATATTCCCAGAGTGCAAAGTGGAGTGCAAACATTCGACTCCGCATTCCTAGAGTGCGAAGCGGAGTATAAACAACTAACTCCGTGTTCCCAGAGTGCGAAGCAGAGTATAAACGACCAACTCCGTGCTCCTAGAGTGCGAGACGAAGTACAAACATCAGTCAACTCCGTGTTCCCAGAGTGCGAGACGAAGTACAAACATCAGTCAACTCCGTGTTCCTAGAGTGCGAACAACCGCTTACGAGATGACATATATCCCCGGAGTGTGGATGAAACGATTCATAAGAGACCAAGTGTAGTTCGGCCACTCGGTCCTCGCTTGATGCAATCACAAGCTGATCATCACAACTTAACCCTGGAACTGGGGGCAGAGGCAAATGTTAGTCATTACCCGAAACTATGCGATGCTCAGCTCCGATGCGATCCCCTATCACAACTCAAGTCCGAGATTTCCATACTTAACAAGTAAAATGAGCTATTCTTGAAACAATCAGATAATGCAAGTACACTGGACCAAAGTCCGGACACTGCAACATTCAAGCATAGAAAGGAACATGAGCTGAAGCTTGAAAACAAAATTTTATTTCAACTAACTCAAAAACAATGGTTCATACATGAGTTTTTTCCAAAATGTTCCTACTAGCAGGGGCCGAACCCGCATCTAAACACGGCCTACAAAAGGGAAAAACAGAGAAAATAACAAAAGTCCCTAACTGCCTATGAAAAGAATGTCTAATCCTTCTGCTTCCTCAACTTCTTCTTCCTCGAGGAGCTACTGGAACCACCAGTACTCTTTCGCTTGGAACCTTTCTCCTTAGGCAGGCTCCCCTCGGGTGAAGGCATAATGTCAACGTCCTCGTCCGAGCTGGACTCTATAGGGATGCTTCCCACAGGAGGAGTTGGAGGAACAGACTCCGCAGCCGGAGGAGGGACTGGCACATTAGTATCAGTAAGTGTACCCCCAGGAGACACAATCATAAGAGGAGTAGGGCACCGTGCTGCTGCTCCGCCGTCTACATCGCCGCCGTGCGCCGCGGCCACCATCTCGGCATTAATCTCGGCCAACATCGCCGCTTCCCGCTGTGCTATGGCTTCGCTAGGAGCCGTAGTAGTCTGAGATGAGGTGTCAGAAGTAGCCGTGAATCCACCCAAGCCGAATGGCAAGTCCGCAAAAGGATCACTCTGACGGCCAAGGAGCTCGTTTATCATCTGTTCATCGAAAGAAAGTGAGCTCCCCTGCGTTACTCCAACTGGTGCCATTGCCGCGACGGAGGTCGCCTCAGAGATGATGGCTCCTGGCGCTTGGCCTGATTCTTGGGTGGTAAGAGGCGCGGCTGGTGCAACTTCTGTCACTGATCAAAGGAAAAGGACATGTCATTAGCAACATTTCAACACAGACTCTTCAATCCAAATATACAAGAAGTTAGTTCAGAGTACCTTCCTCGGTTTGGCTCGAGGTCGTCTGAACAACTTCGGAAGGATGTTCCTTAATAGGAGATAGATGCGGTTGATCTGGATCATATGCCGGGATAGGCTGGGGGTAGATCATCGGAGTTGGCTCAGACTGAGATGACACGATTATCTTAGAACTCATAACATGGTGTTCTGCACCAGAGCTCTCTTCGACTTCCTGGGTCTGGGCACCAAGCCTCACCTTGTCGTGGGAAATCATGGAGTCATGGAGAACCTTCTTTTCGTCATCATTGAGGATGCGGTTCTCCAGCTTGAATTCGTCAAGGGCTTCATCAGGGTGCCCAGACTTCTCCTCATCAACCAGTAGGTTCCAGGCGTTATAGAGATGCGTGGGGTAATCGTCAAGCCATGTCAAATCTCGGTGCCTTAGCACATTGGCGTTATAAGTGACGAGTAGCTCTTCCACCTCGGCCTCAATCCTGGCCTCCGCCTGCCGTACCTTCTCGTCAACCCCAGCCTCAGCTTCATGAGCTTGTTGTATAGCCGCTTCTTTCTCCTTTCGGAGCGTCACTGCTTGATCACAGGCCTCCTGCGCAGAGACATTAGCTGCGTCTTTTTCCTTTGCCATCACAGAAAACTTTGATTTCAGCTCATTAAACTCCTTGAGAGCTTCGTCCCTCTCGGCGGTGATGGTGGTGTTTCTATGACCCATGTCCTCGATGGCGGTATAGTGCTCTTGCTTCATCCTGGTCATGGCAGCATTTACCTCATCAACCTTCTTTAGAGCCTCCATTTCAGATTTACGGGAAGACTCAGCCTCCGAGTTGAGCGCTTTTATGATTTGGTCATTGTGACCCAACTCCTTCTCGAGCTTCTCAATGGTGACGCCCCGATCGAATGCCACTTTAGACGCCTTCCTCGCGGCCCGTCCCCATTCCCTGTACTGGAAAAAGATGCCCGCAACATAATCATGGATAGTGGTTTCAGCGGTTGGCGGAATTCTCTTCAAGTGCGGAGGAAAGACATAACCATCAAAACAGATGTCGGGAAATTCCTTCCTCATCTGTGCCAATTTAAGCGCTCCTTCACTAGACACTTCAGTCGGGACTGGTACAGTAGCTGAGGAGGTGGCTATTTCAGTCCTGCGCGGAGGATCGGACCTCGAAGCTTGAGAAGGCCGCCTAGGCCGTGAAGTTTCAGGAGGACGAGTAACTGCGACCGTAGGAGGTGCAGAGGTCCTGGGGGGAGGAGAGCGAGATCGGGATCGGCGAACGTATCCCCTATCTCTGTCAGACTTCTCCTGACCAGAATGTCCTGAGTCGTAATCCCTCTCGCCCTCTCTCCTGCGTGGCTCATGATAACGGCGCTTGTTGCGCAAACTACCAAGCACAAAACCTTGCCCAGACATCGTACCTGAAAAGAAAACCACGAAAAATCAATAACCGTTTGCGATGTGTTGTTTACGGTTAGGAAAACGTGTTGTGCCGTGAAGAGTGTGTGAATGTGTAACCCCCCGGACCAACCAGAAGTGTCAATCGCACTGGCAGGATTAGACTCGCTAACATCGACGATATGTCACGGTCCACCCGATTCAACGTCGTGTTGCTCCGGCTCGATGTCCGGGATTGGAGGGTCAGCAGGCCCTTCGAATTGATTTTCAGCTTGCAGGGAGGATGCTTCCGTAATCCTAACTCCTGGCAAAGGACGGTGCAAAACCACAGACTTCCGCCTCCCAGACTTAGTCTGTTTAGAGGCCACTGCTTTGCCTTTCCTCTTTGCATCGGACTCCGGGGTTGCATTAGCGGGTCCAACCAACGGTTCCTCGTCGGTATGAGTTTTCTCGGAATCGGGTTCCTCAATTATCACAACCCTAGGTTTCATCCGCTTGACCTTTTTTCTGGAGACGGTCTTTAATGCACCATCGAGCCTTATGCTCTGCCTCCGACCGATCAACCCAAGAACTCTGAGATTCCGATCTGTCAGTAACAGTTCAATATCCCTTTCTTCGCTAGGAATCTCTTGGAGGGCCCGAACTATCTCTTTATAGTAGCCACCCTCAGGCCACTGGATGATTGCTGAAAGAAAAAGAGAAGAAGACGTAAGTTTAATTTCACTCCGAAAATTGCCCTGTCAATTACTTGGGAAAAAAGACAATACTCACGTCTGAACAGCCATCTTCTGGCAAACCCCGGAGGACATCGGACATAGAACCACTCCGAATTAAAGTAGCTTAGCCTAGTCCACGACCCCGCGACAACTTGGCAGTTCCTTACAGACTCCAAGAATGTATAAGATGGGCTGTCAGTCCGACTCTTGAAATTAAACAAGTATCTTATGTCGGTCATACGGGGAGGACGATGGAGGTACTCCATGAATACAATGAACAAACTGTTGAGTGAAGCATATCCATTTGGATGCAATTGAGACAGAGCGATGCCCAGATAAGCCAACACTTCTCTTATGTAATCATTGAACGGAGGAGGTGTGCCGGCTGCACACGCATGTCGATTAAAAGTAGTGTACCCCTCTGGGGGATTATGTGGTCTGTCGTTCAGTCCAGGCAACAGTACTTCATCCAAAGATAAGCCATGCCTTAAGCATATTCTCCCTAGCATGTCTTCAGAGATATTGGACGGGACAGAGTCAGGTGGGCTATTGATGAGAGACGCCTCAGGCAATTCATCCGGGGCTGGACCGATCACGTCAGCCTGAATATCCGGAATCTCAAGTCTGGGAGTTTCTTGTTGCTGTGAACTTGGCGGTTCCATGGCTAGCTAACTCACGAGAAATCACCATTAGATGATAAAAAGCCCGTGCATTCCCCAGTGTAAAGTGTGTGAATGTGTTGTGCAGTGCGAATGTTATGCGTGACTTGAGCAAATTCTACAGAGTTAAAGAAAACATGCAAGCGACTAAATTCTGGAAGTCAGACAGGCATGACCGTCATCGCTGACCGTCACGACCGCGCCATCCAGATGATAATGATCGATTCAAGATTAAAGAGTTCGTTGTACTTTTCTGTTAAATGGCAGTTCCATCGACGAGCTTCGAGAGGTAGTCAAATATGCAATTTAATTATCAAGTCCAGATATGCAAGAATGAAGCTCATCGGAGTTATGCTGAAGAATGTCAAGATTTTGCATCCGACATGGGAAGTTCGAATCGATCAAAAGAGGCTCGTTCGAATCCATCATGATACCGGTTCGAATCGATACCCGTGAGCATGTTTCGAATCGATCGTCAGGAGTCAAGTTCGAGTCCATCAAAGATCAGAGCACATCGCATCGATCCTTGGTTGCTTGGTCCGTATCGATCAGAAAAGGCCTTAGCTTAACATCGATCGTGAGGGCAAGGTTCGTATCGATCTGAAACTAAGGATTTCGGAACAATCGTTAAATTATACATTTTTTAGTTTTTCGTATTGATCGTTTCGCGTCGATACGATCCATCACCATATCCATCGATGCGAACTGGATCTCCCTCATTGACTTATCCCAAGGATCGATACGGGATCTAAGAAAAAATGTCGCTGTCTTCGTCGATTCGAACACGACCCCTAGATCGATTCGCTTTTGTCTTCTCCACTCTTTCTTCTCCAATCTACAAAAGCGTCGCCATGGCCATCCGGACTTCGAGCCAGATCTGGTTTTACCAATTGCCAGAGTGGTTAACTGACGAAGAAAGAGTAGATCGGAGATAGTCTCGTCGCTTAGATTCGTGGTGGATTACCTAGTTTAAGATTGGGATTTCAAGATCTGGTGGATTGAAGCTGATAGAGTCGAAGGCACAGAACTATTATCCCTTTCTAAGTTCTGGATCGATCGCAAGGAGTTGAAGACGGCAGTAAAAGTAAAAGGTAAAAAAGTGAAATCGAGCCAAGTCCCGGTATTTATATAAAGCCTAGGATGGAACCGAGTCGATTCGACTCCCAGTCAACCTGACCGGTCGCAACCAGTCAAACAGCGCATCGGAACGAAGGCTCGTTTCGAATCCACCAGACTTTATCGGTTCGAAGCGCACAGGGAGGCCACTTGAATACGATGGGTCGGTGCAAACGCTCTCTTCGAATCCATCAAGCTGTGCATTCATCGAGGCGAAATGTTCACCAGACACCATCGTTTCGAAACATCCAAATTATGAGCCATCGATTCAAAACAGAGCAGACCTATTAATACGAGCGTCACTTTCGTATCC
Source organism: Allium fistulosum (assembly GCA_030737815.1). Classification (NCBI taxonomy): domain Eukaryota; kingdom Viridiplantae; phylum Streptophyta; class Magnoliopsida; order Asparagales; family Amaryllidaceae; genus Allium; species Allium fistulosum. The sequence continues at coordinate 1,285,120,820 of CM060905.1, forward strand.
ATCAGAACCTATCGATACGAACATTCATTTCGTATCCACCCGATATCGCCAATTCGAATCAGAATTCACCATGGTTCGTGACTATCGATACGAATGACCGTTTTCGTATCCATTAAATCAACCCACATCGACACTAAGAAAGGCTTTCCAACTTTTAGCATCGATTCATGAGAGGACCGATACAAGAGGATGGTTAAAGGGTACGACCTTCAAATTATTCAAAGAAGACCTGCAGCTTTTCAAAGCACGTCATGTTTTCACAAGACGTACTTTGGGGGGCAAATGTTATCCCGCCTTTTGGCAAGGCCAGGACACCAAGGAGTTGGATTCCAAATGTCGTTTGTCATGGATATCGTTGAATTTTGACCAAGTCCGGATCAAGCCCCAATCGATGAGACATGATCGGGAAAATATAGCAAACCAACGTTCCAAGTTTCAAGTCAATCCGAGCTCATACGCACAGGTTATGATGGATAAAAGTCAAAGGGGAGAGCACTTTTTCGTATCCATCGGGAAGCAGCAGTTCGTATCGATCGAAGTTAACCATGCTTCGAATCCATCGAATTCGTCTCGATGGACTTCGTATCAATCAGCCCGGCCCAGATTTTGTATCCATCGCTATGGGTGATTTCGCATCCATCAGATCAGCGGTGATTTCGTGTCCATCAGTGGATCTTGCTTCGTATCCAACCAGTCTATATCCATCACTCGTTTCGCATCCATCGATCTCATGTCAATCAGAATGATTAAGTCCACACAGTTATAAGCTTCGTATCGATAGAACCTTCAGCCGGAAAGACTTGTCGTATCCATCAATAAGTCACCTGGTTCGTAACGATCACTTAATGTCTACTTCGTATCCATCAGCCAGTGCTTGCTTCGTATCCATCATTCAGTGTCTACTTCGTATCCATCTGAGAACCTTGCTTCGAATACGTGCCCAACAACTTGTTCGTATCTAGTGAGTCAACCAACTAGAATGACGTGTTTCCCATCGATGTAAACGAGGCGAGATATGTGGAGTCGAAGCAGTCAATACGGCGCAGAGTCCGGATCGAGGCGAAGCGCGCACACCACGTCATCCCTCGATGCGAATGCGCCGAGATATATGGAGTCGACGCGGTCGACTCGGAGTAAAGACCGGATCAAGGCGAAGCGCGCGTTCCACGTCTTCACAGAGGCGGGTGACACCATCGATTCGAAGCTCTCAGTTCGGAGGGATGGATTCGAACCAGACAGCCTAGCGAAGAACGTCGCCTCGTATCGATTATATCTCTCAATCCACTGATCCAAATACCATGAAATTTTAACTGAAGGTTGCACACATACCGAGGAACATCTCCACCAAATTTGAGCTCAATTGGAGGTAATCTTGATCGATACGAAATGACTTCGTATCGATCGCAGATCGACTCCAAACTTTCTGGAAACGGTCGCGTGGGACCCCTCACGTGCCAGACCAAGTCTCCCGGAGTTTGAGCGAATTCTGAGCCTCCTACGCCTATAAATAGAGCCCCAGAATCAACAGAAAAAGGATCTTTTTTCTCTTAAGCATCCAGACTCTGCCGGATTGAGATTTACATCTTACTTTTGCTGTCAATTTTGAATTCTAATATGTAATCCGCTATTCATTGCTGTAACCGCTTGTAATCATTGAAAGAGAATCAATAAAATCATCAAAACTTCATAGTGGACGTAGGCTATACGCCGAACCACTCTAAATTGCTTGTCTGTGCATTTTACATTTCTGTTTATTGGAGTTTTTGTTAGATAACCTCTGTTTTACATTTATAATCTTCATTTTATCTCTTCAAATAACTCCCGAAGAGTGTTGTGCCCATTTTTGGTACAAACACCAGCCACGGTGTTCCCTTTTTAACGTAAAAATTCACTTTACGAAAAAACGAAGGCCAAAAAACTTCAGAGACCCGATTGAGGTTCGGATAGCCTTTTTTTGGGTATGAAACTATCCATTGACGGCTTACAGCGGTCAAAGCCGTAGAACTCACTGAGAGCTTCGTTTTGACTGGTTATGGCACCCGTAAGTCTAAACGAGACAACAGTTATGGCCGTCTGAAGAATCCATATCCACAGGGTGCGACATCTGCGGTGCAAGGTGCAACATTCGTCCAAAAAGACGAAACAGCGCCGTGCGACTTTTAGAAATGGGTGCAGGGATTTGAAATGGACAAGTACCATGGTGCACCACTATCCAGGAATGGTAAATCGAAGACCAGCCACGGTGTTCCCTTTTTAACGTAAAAATTCACGTTACGGAAAAACGAAGGCCAAAAAACTTCAGAGACCCGATTGAGGTTCGGATAGCCTTTTTTTGGGTATGAAACTATCCATTGATGGCTTACAGCGGTCAAAGCCATAGAACTCACTGAGAGCTTCGTTTTGACAGGTTATGGCTCCCGTAACTCTAAACGAGGCAACAGTTATGGCCGTCCGAAGAATCGATAACCACAGGGTGCTACATCTGCGGTGCAAGGTATAACATTCGTCCAAAAAGACGAAACTGCGCCGTGCGACTTTTAGAAATGGGTGCAGGGATCTGAAATGGGACAGTACAATAGTGCACCACTCTCCAGGGATGGTAAATCAAAGACCAGCCACGGTGTTCCCTTTTTAACGTAAAAATTCACGTGACCGAAAAACAAATGGCAAAAAACTTCAGAGACCCGATTGAGTTTCGGATAGCCTTTTTTTGGGTATGAAACTATCCATTGACGGCTTACTGCTGTCAAAGCCGTAAAACTCACTGAGAGCTTCGTTTTGACTGGTTATGGCTCCCGTAACTCTAAACGAGGCAACAGTTATGGCCGTCCGAAGAATCAATATCCACAGGGTGCAACATCTGCGGTGCAAGGTGCAACATTCGTCCAAAAAGACGAAACAGCGCCGTGCGACTTTTAGAAATGGGTGCAGGGATTTGAAATGGACCAGTACCATGGTGCACCACTTCCCAGGGATGCTAAATCGAAGACCTGCCACGATGTTTTCTTTTTAACTTAAAAATTCACGTGATGGAAAAACGAAGGCCAAAAAACTTCAGAGACCCGATTGAGGTTCGGATAGCCTTTTTTTGGGTATGAAACTATCCATTGACGGCTTACAGCTATCAAAGACGTAGAAGTCACTGAGAGCTTCGTTTTGACTGGTTATGGCTCCCGTAACTCTAAACGAGGCAACGGTTATGGCCGTCCGAAGAATCGATATCCACAGGGTGCAACATCTGCGGTGCAAGGTGCAACATTCGTCCAAAAAGACGAAACAGCGCCGTGCGACTTTTAGAAATGGGTGCAGGGATTTGAAATGGACAAGTACCATGGTGCACCACTCTCCAGGAATGGTAAATCGAAGACCAGCCACGGTGTTCCCTTTTCAACGTAAAAATTCATGTTACGGAAAAACGAAGGCCAAAAAACTTCAGAGACCCGATTGAGGTTCGGATAGCCTTTTTTTGGGTATGAAACTATCCATTGACGGCTTACAACGGTCAAAGCCGTAGAACTCACTGAAAGCTTCATTTTGACTGGTTATGGCTACCGTAACTCTAAACGAGGCAACAGTTATGGCCGTCCGAAGAATCGATATCCATAGGGTGCAACATCTGCGGTGCAAGGTGCAACATTCGTCCAAAAAGACGAAACTGCACTGTGCGACTTTTAGAAATGCGTGCAGGGATTTGAAATGGACCAGAACCATGGTGCACCACTTTCCAGGGATGGTAAATCGAAGCCAGCCACGGTGTTCCCTTTTTAACGTAAAAATTCACGTGATGGAAAAACGAAGGCCAAAAAACTTCAGAGACCCGATTGAGGTTCGGATAGCCTTTTTTGGGTATGAAACTATCCATTGACGGTTTACAGCAGTCAAAGCCGTAAAACTCACTGAGAGCTTCGTTTTGACTGGTTATGGCTCCCGTAACTCTAAACGAGGCAACAGTTATGGCCGTCCGAAGAATCGATATCCACAAGGTGCGACATCTGCGGTGCAAGGTGCAACATTCGTCCAAAATGACGAAACAGCGCCGTGCGACTTTTAGAAATGGGTGCAGGGATTTGAAATGGACAAGTACCATGGTGCACCACTCTCCAAGAATGGAAAATCGAAGACCAGCCACGGTGTTCCCTTTTCAACGTAAAAATTCACGTTACGGAAAAACGAAGGCCAAAAAACTTCAGAGACCCGATTGAGGTTCGGATAGCCTTTTTTTGGGTATGAAACTATCCATTGACGGCTTATAGCGGTCAAAGCCGTAGAATCACTGAAAGCTTCGTTTTGACTGGTTATGGCTCTCATAACTCTAAACGAGGCAACAGTTATGGCCGTCCGAAGAATCGATATCCATAGGGTGCAACATCTGCGGTGCAAGGTGCAACATTCGTCCAAAAAGACGAAACTGCGCCGTGCGACTTTTAGAAATGGGTGCAGGGATTTGAAATGGACCAGTACCATGGTGCACCACTTTCCAGGGATGGTAAATCGAAGCCAGCCACGGTGTTCCCTTTTTAACGTAAAAATTCACGTGACGGAAAAACGAAAGCCAAAAAACTTCAGAGACCCGATTGAGGTTCGGATAGCCTTTGTTTGGGTATGAAACTATACATTAATGGCTTACAGCAGTCAAAGCCGTAGAACTCACTGAGAGCTTCGTTTTGACTGGTTATGGCACCCGTAAGTCTAAACGAGGCAACAGTTATGGCCATCTGAAGAATCCATATCCACAGGGTGCGACATCTACGGTGCAAGGTGCAACATTCGTCCAAAAAGACGAAACAGCGCCGTGCGACTTTTAGAAATGGGTGCAGGGATTTGAAATGGACAAGTACCATGGTGCACCACTCTCCAGGAATGGTAAATCGAAGACCAGCCACGGTGTTCCCTTTTTAACGTAAAAATTCACGTTACGGAAAAACGAAGGCCAAAAAACTTCAGAGACCCGATTGAGGTTCAGATAGCCTTTTTTTGGGTATGAAACTATCCATTGACGGCTTACAGTGGTCAAAGCCATAGAACTCACTAAGAGCTTCGTTTTGACTGGTTATGGCTCCCGTAACTCTAAACGAGGCAACAGTTATGGCCGTCCGAAGAATCGATATCCACAGGGTGCGACATCTGCGGTGCAAGGTGCAACATTCGTCCAAAAAGACGATACAGCGCAGTAAGACTTTTAAAAATGGGTGCAGGGATTTGAAATGGACCAGTACCATGGTGCATCACTCTCTAGGGATGGTAAATCGAAGACCAACCACGATGTTCCTTTTTAACGTAAAAATTCACGTGATGGAGAAACGAAGGCCAAAAAATTTCAAAGACCCGATTGAGGTTCAGATAGCCTTTTTTTGGGTATGAAACTATCCATTGACGGCTTACAGCTGTCAAAGCCGTAGAACTCACTGAGAGCTTCGTTTTGACCAGTTATGGCTCCCGTAACTCTAAACGAGGCAACAATTATGCCCGTCCGAAGAATCGATATCCACAGGGTGCAACATCTGCGGTGCAAGGTGCAAAATTCGTCCAAAAAGAAGAAACAGCGCCGTGCGACTTTTAAAAATGGGTGCAGGGATTTGAAATTGACAAGTACCATGGTGCACCACTCTCCAGGAATGTTAAATCGAAGATCAGCCACGGTGTTCCCTTTTTAACGTAAAAATTCACGTTACGGAAAAACGAAGGCCAAAAAATTTCAAAGACCAGATTAAGGTTCGGATAGTCTTTTTTTGGGTATGAAACTATCCATTAACGGCTTAAAGCGGTCAAAGCCGTAGAACTCACTGAGAGCTTCGTTTTGACAGGTTATGGCTCCTGTAACTCTAAACGAGGCAACAATTATGACCGTCCGAAGAATCGATATCCAAAGGGTGCAACAACTGCGGTGCAATGTGCAACATTCGTCCAAGAAGACGAAACTGCGCCGTGCGACTTTTAGAAATGGGTGCAGGGATTTGAAATGGACCAGTACCACGGTGCACCACTCTCCAGGGATGGTAAATCGAAGCCAGCCACGGTGTTCCCTTTTTAACGTAAAAATTCTCGTGACGAAAAAACGAAGGCCAAAAAACTTCAAAGACCTGATTGAGGTTCGGATAGCCTTTTTTTGGGTATAAAACTATCCATTGACGGCTTACAGCTGCCAAAGCCGTAGAACTCACTGAGAGCTTCGTTTTGACTGGTTATGGCTCCCCTAACTCTAAACGAGGTAACGGTTATGGCCGTCCTAAGAATCAATATCCACAAGGTGCAACATCTGCGGTGCAAGATGCAACATTTGTCCAAAAAGACGAAACAGCGCCGTGCGACTTTTAGAAATGGGTGCGGGGATTTGAAATGGACAAGTACCATGGTGTACCACTCTCCAGGAATGGTAAATCGAAGACCAGCCACGGTGTTCCCTTTTTAACGTAAAAATTCACGTTACGGAAAAACGAAGGCCAAAAAACTTCAGAGACCCGATTGAGGTTCGGATAGCCTTTTTTTGGGTATGAAACTATCCATTGATGGCTTACAGCGGTCAAAGCCATAGAACTCACTGAAAGCTTCGTTTTGACTGGTTATGGCTCCCGTTACTCTAAACGAGGCAACAATTATGACCGTCCGAAGAATCGATATCCAAAGGGTGCAACAACTGCGGTGCAATGTGCAACATTCGTCCAAGAAGACGAAACTGCGCCGTGCGACTTTTAGAAATGGGTGCAGGGATTTGAAATGGACCAGTACCACAGTGCACCACTCTCCAGGGATGGTAAATCGAAGCCAGCCACGGTGTTCCCTTTTTAACGTAAAAATTCTCGTGACGAAAAAACGAAGGCCAAAAAACTTCAAAGACCTGATTGAGGTTCGGATAGCCTTTTTTTGGGTATAAAACTATCCATTGACGGCTTACAGCTGCCAAAGCCGTAGAACTCACTGAGAGCTTCGTTTTAACTGGTTATGGCTCCCCTAACTCTAAACGAGGTAACGGTTATGGCCGTCCTAAGAATCAATATCCACAAGGTGCAACATCTGCGGTGCAAGATGCAACATTTGTCCAAAAAGACGAAACAGCGCCGTGCGACTTTTAGAAATGGGTGCGGGGATTTGAAATGGACAAGTACCATGGTGTACCACTCTCCAGGAATGGTAAATCGAAGACCAGCCACGGTGTTCCCTTTGTAACGTAAAAATTCACGTTACGGAAAAACGAAGGCCAAAAAACTTCAGAGACCCGATTGAGGTTCGGATAGCCTTTTTTTGGGTATGAAACTATCCATTGATGGCTTACAGCGGTCAAAGCCATAGAACTCACTGAAAGCTTCGTTTTGACTGGTTATGGCTCCCGTTACTCTAAACGAGGCAACAATTATGACCGTCCGAAGAATCGATATCCAAAGGGTGCAACAACTGCGGTGCAATGTGCAACATTCGTCCAAGAAGACGAAACTGCGCCGTGCGACTTTTAGAAATGGGTGCAGGGATTTGAAATGGACCAGTACCACAGTGCACCACTCTCCAGGGATGGTAAATCGAAGCCAGCCACGGTGTTCCCTTTTTAACGTAAAAATTCTCGTGACGAAAAAACGAAGGCCAAAAAACTTCAAAGACCTGATTGAGGTTCAGATAGCCTTTTTTTGGGTATAAAACTATCCATTGACGGCTTACAGCTGCCAAAGCCGTAGAACTCACTGAGAGCTTCGTTTTAACTGGTTATGGCTCCCCTAACTCTAAACGAGGTAACGGTTATGGCCGTCCTAAGAATCAATATCCACAAGGTGCAACATCTGCGGTGCAAGATGCAACATTTGTCCAAAAAGACGAAACAGCGCCGTGCGACTTTTAGAAATGGGTGCGGGGATTTGAAATGGACAAGTACCATGGTGTACCACTCTCCAGGAATGGTAAATCGAAGACCAGCCACGGTGTTCCCTTTTTAACGTAAAAATTCACGTTACGGAAAAACGAAGGCCAAAAAACTTCAGAGACCCGATTGAGGTTCGGATAGCCTTTTTTTGGGTATGAAACTATCCATTGATGGCTTACAGCGGTCAAAGCCATAGAACTCACTGAAAGCTTCGTTTTGACTAGTTATGGCTCCCGTTACTCTAAACGAGGCAACAATTATGACCTTCCGAAGAATCGATATCCACAGGGTGCAACATCTGCGGTGCAAGGTGCAACATTCGTCCAAAAAGACGAAACTGCGCCGTGCGACTTTTAGAAATGGGTGCAGGGATTTGAAATGGACCAGTACCATGGTGCATCACTTTCCAGGGATGGTAAATCGAAGCCAGCCACGGTGTTCCCTTTTTAACGTAAAAATTCACGTGACGGAAAAACGAAAGCCAAAAAACTTCAGAGACCCGATTGAGGTTCGGATAGCCTTTGTTTGGGTATGAAACTATACATTAATGGCTTACAGCAGTCAAAGCCGTAGAACTCACTGAGAGCTTCGTTTTGACTGGTTATGGCACCCGTAAGTCTAAACGAGGCAACAGTTATGGCCATCTGAAGAATCCATATCCACAGGGTGCGACATCTACGGTGCAAGGTGCAACATTCGTCCAAAAAGACGAAACAGCGCCGTGCGACTTTTAGAAATGGGTGCAGGGATTTGAAATGGACAAGTACCATGGTGCACCACTCTCCAGGAATGGTAAATCGAAGACCAGCCACGGTGTTCCCTTTTTAACGTAAAAATTCACGTTACGGAAAAACGAAGGCCAAAAAACTTCAGAGACCCGATTGAGGTTCAGATAGCCTTTTTTTGGGTATGAAACTATCCATTGACGGCTTACAGTGGTCAAAGCCATAGAACTCACTAAGAGCTTCGTTTTGACTGGTTATGGCTCCCGTAACTCTAAACGAGGCAACAGTTATGGCCGTCCGAAGAATCGATATCCACAGGGTGCGACATCTGCGGTGCAAGGTGCAACATTCGTCCAAAAAGACGATACAGCGCAGTAAGACTTTTAAAAATGGGTGCAGGGATTTGAAATGGACCAGTACCATGGTGCATCACTCTCTAGGGATGGTAAATCGAAGACCAACCACGATGTTCCTTTTTAACGTAAAAATTCACGTGATGGAGAAACGAAGGCCAAAAAATTTCAAAGACCCGATTGAGGTTCAGATAGCCTTTTTTGGGTATGAAACTATCCATTGACGGCTTACAGCTGTCAAAGCCGTAGAACTCACTGAGAGCTTCGTTTTGACCAGTTATGGCTCCCGTAACTCTAAACGAGGCAACAATTATGCCCGTCCGAAGAATCGATATCCACAGGGTGCAACATCTGCGGTGCAAGGTGCAAAATTCGTCCAAAAAGAAGAAACAGCGCCGTGCGACTTTTAAAAATGGGTGCAGGGATTTGAAATTGACAAGTACCATGGTGCACCACTCTCCAGGAATGTTAAATCGAAGATCAGCCACGGTGTTCCCTTTTTAACGTAAAAATTCACGTTACGGAAAAACGAAGGCCAAAAAATTTCAAAGACCAGATTAAGGTTCGGATAGTCTTTTTTTGGGTATGAAACTATCCATTAACGGCTTAAAGCGGTCAAAGCCGTAGAACTCACTGAGAGCTTCGTTTTGACAGGTTATGGCTCCTGTAACTCTAAACGAGGCAACAATTATGACCGTCCGAAGAATCGATATCCAAAGGGTGCAACAACTGCGGTGCAATGTGCAACATTCGTCCAAGAAGACGAAACTGCGCCGTGCGACTTTTAGAAATGGGTGCAGGGATTTGAAATGGACCAGTACCACGGTGCACCACTCTCCAGGGATGGTAAATCGAAGCCAGCCACGGTGTTCCCTTTTTAACGTAAAAATTCTCGTGACGAAAAAACGAAGGCCAAAAAACTTCAAAGACCTGATTGAGGTTCGGATAGCCTTTTTTTGGGTATAAAACTATCCATTGACGGCTTACAGCTGCCAAAGCCGTAGAACTCACTGAGAGCTTCGTTTTGACTGGTTATGGCTCCCCTAACTCTAAACGAGGTAACGGTTATGGCCGTCCTAAGAATCAATATCCACAAGGTGCAACATCTGCGGTGCAAGATGCAACATTTGTCCAAAAAGACGAAACAGCGCCGTGCGACTTTTAGAAATGGGTGCGGGGATTTGAAATGGACAAGTACCATGGTGTACCACTCTCCAGGAATGGTAAATCGAAGACCAGCCACGGTGTTCCCTTTTTAACGTAAAAATTCACGTTACGGAAAAACGAAGGCCAAAAAACTTCAGAGACCCGATTGAGGTTCGGATAGCCTTTTTTTGGGTATGAAACTATCCATTGATGGCTTACAGCGGTCAAAGCCATAGAACTCACTGAAAGCTTCGTTTTGACTGGTTATGGCTCCCGTTACTCTAAACGAGGCAACAATTATGACCGTCCGAAGAATCGATATCCAAAGGGTGCAACAACTGCGGTGCAATGTGCAACATTCGTCCAAGAAGACGAAACTGCGCCGTGCGACTTTTAGAAATGGGTGCAGGGATTTGAAATGGACCAGTACCACAGTGCACCACTCTCCAGGGATGGTAAATCGAAGCCAGCCACGGTGTTCCCTTTTTAACGTAAAAATTCTCGTGACGAAAAAACGAAGGCCAAAAAACTTCAAAGACCTGATTGAGGTTCGGATAGCCTTTTTTTGGGTATAAAACTATCCATTGACGGCTTACAGCTGCCAAAGCCGTAGAACTCACTGAGAGCTTCGTTTTAACTGGTTATGGCTCCCCTAACTCTAAACGAGGTAACGGTTATGGCCGTCCTAAGAATCAATATCCACAAGGTGCAACATCTGCGGTGCAAGATGCAACATTTGTCCAAAAAGACGAAACAGCGCCGTGCGACTTTTAGAAATGGGTGCGGGGATTTGAAATGGACAAGTACCATGGTGTACCACTCTCCAGGAATGGTAAATCGAAGACCAGCCACGGTGTTCCCTTTTTAACGTAAAAATTCACGTTACGGAAAAACGAAGGCCAAAAAACTTCAGAGACCCGATTGAGGTTCGGATAGCCTTTTTTTGGGTATGAAACTATCCATTGATGGCTTACAGCAGTCAAAGCCATAGAACTCACTGAAAGCTTCGTTTTGACTGGTTATGGCTCCCGTTACTCTAAACGAGGCAACAATTATGACCGTCCGAAGAATCGATATCCAAAGGGTGCAACAACTGCGGTGCAATGTGCAACATTCGTCCAAGAAGACGAAACTGCGCCGTGCGACTTTTAGAAATGGGTGCAGGGATTTGAAATGGACCAGTACCACAGTGCACCACTCTCCAGGGATGGTAAATCGAAGCCAGCCACGGTGTTCCCTTTTTAACGTAAAAATTCTCGTGACGAAAAAACGAAGGCCAAAAAACTTCAAAGACCTGATTGAGGTTCGGATAGCCTTTTTTTGGGTATAAAACTATCCATTGACGGCTTACAGCTGCCAAAGCCGTAGAACTCACTGAGAGCTTCGTTTTAACTGGTTATGGCTCCCCTAACTCTAAACGAGGTAACGGTTATGGCCGTCCTAAGAATCAATATCCACAAGGTGCAACATCTGCGGTGCAAGATGCAACATTTGTCCAAAAAGACGAAACAGCGCCGTGCGACTTTTAGAAATGGGTGCGGGGATTTGAAATGGACAAGTACCATGGTGTACCACTCTCCAGGAATGGTAAATCGAAGACCAGCCACGGTGTTCCCTTTTTAACGTAAAAATTCACGTTACGGAAAAACGAAGGCCAAAAAACTTCAGAGACCCGATTGAGGTTCGGATAGCCTTTTTTTGGGTATGAAACTATCCATTGATGGCTTACAGCGGTCAAAGCCATAGAACTCACTGAAAGCTTCGTTTTGACTAGTTATGGCTCCCGTTACTCTAAACGAGGCAACAATTATGACCTTCCGAAGAATCGATATCCACAGGGTGCAACATCTGCGGTGCAAGGTGCAACATTCGTCCAAAAAGACGAAACTGCGCCGTGCGACTTTTAGAAATGGGTGCAGGGATTTGAAATGGACAAGTACCATGGTGCACCACTCTCCAGGGATGGTAAATCGAAGACCAGCCACGGTGTTCCCTTTTTAACGTAAAAATTCACGTGACGGAAAAACGAAGGCCAAAAAACATCAAAGACCCGATTGAGGTTCGGATAGCCTTTTTTTGGGTATGAAACTATCCATTGACGGCTTACAGTCGTCAAAGCCGTAGACCTCATTGAGAGCTTCGTTTTGACTGGTTATGGTTCCCGTAACTCTAAACGAGGCAACAATTATGGCCGTCCGAAGAATCGATATCCATAGGGTGCGACATCTGCGGTGCAAGGTGCAACATTCGTCCAAAAAGACGAAACAGCGCCGTGCGACTTTTAGAAATGGGTGCAGGGATTTGAAATTGACAAGTACCATGGTGCACCACTCTCCAGGAATGGTAAATCGAAGACCAGCCACGGTGTTCCCTTTTTAACGTAAAAATTCACGTTACGGAAAAAAGAAGGCCAAAAAATTTCAGAGACCAGATTGAGGTTCGGATAGCCTTTTTTGGGTATGAAACTATCCATTAATTGCTTAAAGCGGTCAAAGCCGTAGAACTCACTGAGAGCTTCGTTTTGACTGGTTATGGCTCCCATAACTCTAAACGAGGCAACAATTATGGCCGTCCGAAGAATCGATATCCAAAGGGTGCAACAACTGCGGTGCAATGTGGAACATTCGCCAAAAAGACGAAACTGCGCCGTGCGACTTTTAGAAATGGGTGTAGGGATTTGAAATGGACCAGTACCACGGTGCACCACCCTCCAGGGATGGTAAATCGAAGCCAGCCACGGTGTTCCCTTTTTAACGTAAAAATTCACGTGACAGAAAAATGAAGGCAAAAAAACATCAGAGACCCGATTGAGGTTCGGATAGCCTTTTTTTGGGTATGAAACTACCCATTGACGGCTTACAGCCGTCAAAGCCGTAGAACTCACTGAGAGCTTCGTTTTGACTGGTTATGGCTTCCGTATCTCTAAACAAGGCAACAATTATGGCCGTCCGAAGAATCGATATCCACAGGGTGCAACATCTGCGGTGCAAGGTGCAACATTCGTCCAAAAAGACAAAACAGCTCCGTGCGACTTCTAGAAATGGGTGCAGGGATTTGAAATGGAAAAGTACCATGGTGCGCCAAGACCAGCCACGGTGTTCCCTTTTTAACGTAAAAATTCACGTTACAGAAAAACGAAGGCCAAAAAACTTCAGAGACCCGATTGAGGTTCGGATAGCCTTTTTTGGGTATGAAACTATCCATTGACGGCTTACAGCGGTCAAAGCCGTAGAACTCACTGAGAGCTTCATTTTGACTAGTTATGGCTCCCGTAACTCTAAACGAGGCAACAATTATGGCCGTCCGAAGAATCGATATCCACAGGGTGCAACATCTGCGGTGCAAGGTGCAACATTCGTCCAAAAAGACGAAACTGCGCCGTGCGACTTTTAGAAATGGGTGCAGGGATTTGAAATGGACAAGTACCATGGTGCACCACTCTCCAGGGATGGTAAATCGAAGACCAGCCACGGTGTTCCCTTTCTAACGTAAAAATTCACGTGACGGAAAAACGAAGGCCAAAAAACATCAAAGACCCGATTGAGGTTCGGATAGCCTTTTTTTGGGTATGAAACTATCCATTGACGGCTTATAGTCGTCAAAGCCGTAGACCTCATTGAGAGCTTCGTTTTGACTGGTTATGGCTCCCGTAACTCTAAACGAGGCAACAGTTATGGCCGTCCGAAGAATCGATATCCACAGGGTGCAACATCTGCGGTGCAAGGTGCAACATTCGTCCAAAAAGACGAAACTGCGCCGTGCGACTTTTAGAAATGGGTGCAGGGATTTGAAATGGACAAGTACCATGGTGCACCACTCTCCAGGGATGGTAAATCGAAGACCAGCCACGGTGTTCCCTTTCTAACGTAAAAATTCACGTGACGGAAAAACGAAGGCCAAAAAACATCAAAGACCCGATTGAGGTTCGGATAGCCTTTTTTTGGGTATGAAACTATCCATTGACGGCTTACAGTCGTCAAAGCCGTAGACCTCATTGAGAGCTTCGTTTTGATTGGTTATGGCTCCCGTAACTCTAAACGAGGCAACAGTTATGGCCGTCCGAAGAATCGATATCCACAGGGTGCAACATCTGCGGTGCAAGGTACAACATTCGTCCAAAAAGACGAAACTGCGCCGTGCGACTTTTAGAAATGGGTACAGGGATTTGAAATGGACCAGTACCATGGTGCACCACTCTCCAGGGATGGTAAATCGAAGCCAGCCATGGTGTTCCCTTTTTAACGTAAAAATTCACGTGATGGAAAAACGTAGGCCAAAAAACTTCAGAGACCCGATTGAGGTTCGGATAGCCTTTTTTGGGTATGAAACTATCCATTGACGGCTTACAGCAGTCAAAGCCGTAGAACTCACTTAGAGCTTCATTTTGACTGGTTATGGCTCCCGTAACTCTAAACGAGGCAACAGTTATGGCCGTCCGAAGAACCGATATCCACAGGGTGCGACATCTGCGGTGCAAGGTGCAACATTCGTCCAAAAAGATGAAACTGCGCCGTGCGACTTTTAGAAATGGGTGTAGGGATTTGAAATGGACCAGTACCATGGTGCACCACTCTCCAGGGATGGTAAATCGAAGACCAGCCACGGTGTTCCCTTTTTAACGTAAAAATTCACGTGACGGAAAAACGAAGGCCAAAAAACTTCAGAGACCCGATTGAGGTTCGGATAGCCTTTTTTTGGGTATGAAACTGTCCATTGACGGCTGCCGTAGAACTCACTGAGAGCTTCATTTTGACTGGTTATGGCTCCCGTAACTCTAAACGAGGCAACAGTTATGGCCGTCCGAAGAATCGATATCCATAGGGTGCAACATCTGCGGTGCAAGGTGCAACATTCGTCTAAAAAGAAGAAACAGCGCCGTGCGACTTTTAGAATGGTGCACCACTCTCCAGGAATGGTAAATCGAAGACCAGCCACGGTGTTCCCTTTTTAACATAAAAATTCACGTTACGGAGAAACGAAGGCCAAAAAATTTCAAAGACCATATTGAGGTTCAGATAGCCTTTTTTTGGGTATGAAACTATCCATTGACAGCTTACAGCGGTCAAAGCCGTAGAACTCACTGAGAGCTTTGTTTTGACTGGTTATGGCTCCCGTAACTCTAAACAAGGCAACAGTTATGGCCGTCCAAAGAATCGATATCCACAGGGTGACACATCTGCGGTGCAAGGTGCAACATTCGTCCTAAAATACGAAACTGCGCCGTGCGAATTTTAGAAATGGGTGCAGGGATTTGAAATGGACCAGTACCACGGTGCACCACTCTCCAGGGATGGTAAATCGAAGCCAACCACGGTGTTCCCTTTTTAACGTAAAAATTCACGTGACTGAAAAACGAAGGACAAAAAACTTCAGAGACCCGATTGTGGTTCGGATAGCCTTTTTTTGGGTATGAAACTATCCATTGACGGCTTACAACTGTCAAAGCCGTAGAACCCACTGAGAGCTTCGTTTTGACTGGTTATGGCTCCCGTAACTCTAAACAAGGCAACAGTTATGGTCATCTGAAGAATCGATATCCACAGGGTGCAACATCTGCGGTGCAAGGTGCAACATTCGTCCAAAAAGACGAAACAACGTCGTGCGACTTTTAGAAATGGGTGCAGGGATTTGAAATGGAAAAGTACCATGGTGCACCACTATCCAGGAATGGTAAATCGAAGACCAGCTGTTATCCCACCTTTTGGTCAAGGCTGGAATATCAACAAATTGGCAAGGAATGATGGATATCAGGATTGGAGTTCAATTGGAAACAAGGCTGCAATGGATGACGTCAAAATTTGACCAGGCTACGATCGGGACGGAATCGATTGGAGATGATGATCAATGCTAGAGAAGGCTACATTTCAAATTTCAGGTTAATTCGAGTTCGTATGATCAAGTTATGATCGATGCAAATTGGAGGAAGTGGCGTCACCTTCGTACCCATCATCACACCTCGGTTCGAATCCATGGACTTCGCACCATCATCTTCGTATCAATCGGCAGGAGCTATGTTCGAACCCATCGCCTCCGCATCGATCAGAATGGCAGAGACCTCACACCCATCTGGTTCGTATCCATCAAATTGAGTTCCTTTGAATCCATGAAGCTACTCCACTTCGTATCCCTCAGGTGGAAGTCCTTCGAATCCATCCAGCGACCCTGCTTCGAATCCATCATGTGGTAACGACTTCGTATCGATCGATTATCGTATATCGCGATCGATACGAACGAACATCTGTTCGAATCTATTCCCTTGAACCCACCAAGTCAAAGCGGCGAGAAACACGGAGTCGACTCAGTAAAACTCGGAGCAAAAACTGGATCAACCCGGGAAGCACGCTCCACGTCAACACCTTCGCTCACTAGGCCATCGATTCAACCCTATCAATTTGAAGAGGATCGATTCGAATCGAGCATATCAACCGGAAATACAATCTTGAATCGATTATATCTCGAGATCTATAAGTCCAAATGCTATGAAATTTTTACAGGAGCTTGCATACATGTTGAAGAAGGTTCTCACCAAATTTCATGGAGCTCGAATCGATCCCGGAGCGGGCCCCAATTTCCTGAGGTCGGGCCTGTGGGCCCCCTCACGTGCCATAAGTGGTCTCCCTAAATTTAGGCAAAATATCAGCCTCCTACACCTATAAATAGACACCCAAGTCAGTCAGAAAATGGGATCGCGATTCAGAAGCGCCCAGACTCTACCGCATTCAATTCTACACTTCATCATCGCTGTTAAACTCAAATTTCTTCATTGTAATCGCTGTAATCAACTGTAATCAGCAAGGATAATCAATAAAAGATAAAACTTTGAAGTGGACGTAGGCCGAAGATAGCCGAACCACTATAAATCTCGTGTTTCTGTTCATTATTTATGAATTGTGATATTCTGTTCGCTTAGATCTGAGATTTGTGTTTGAATATTGCTGATTTATATTCATACACTGGTGCTTTCACAAGACTTGGGGTTGTGACCAATTTTGGTGCAAACACTTTGGTGCTTTCACTGAGAAGGACTAGCACCCGCTACATCGGATTGAAGTTCAGATTTGGAAAGCGTGAAGAGTTTAGATTTGAAAGACAATGACTCGACAAACAAGTAAAAGACAAAGAGATGAGAGAAGCCAACAAGGAGGAAGTCAAGAGGCATCCTCCGGAGCTTGAGAAGGACAAGCTTCGATTTACATTACTAGAGACGAAATGGAAGCTATGACAAATTCATTGCAAGAGAGATTGTTGAAGAGTCAACAAGATATGATGCAGACCTTCTTTGAACAGATGAGAGCGGTAGGGATGCAGAACTTAGGACCAGCCGCAACGGCTGTTAATGTGGAACAAGTAACAAGGGATGCAGAACCCAACAGAGAACAGAATACAGAGCCAGAGGGCAATCAACAAGGGCTTGGGGGCAGGCCCGCAGGATCCAATGCAGGAGAACCTTTGGAGGGAGTTCAACAGGCTAGGGCCAACGTTGCTGCTAGTGATCCACGTGAAGAATATGTGCCGGGGTTCCCTCGGGAGCACGGGGGGCAACCCCTGACAAACAACGCTGGGTTAATGGAAATCATTAGGAAGACTATGCGTGGAGGTTCGACCAATAAAGACTTGGAAGGAGTGAACAGGAGTCCGTTCGCTCGGGAAATCAGCATAGCTCAGGATCCACCTAAGTTCAAGTTACCTAGCATGGAAGCATATAATGGCAAGGTTGACCCAACTGATCACTTGATGAGATACACTAGACACATGGAAGTTCTGGGGGCATCGGAGGAAGTAATGGCCAGATGTTTCCCGTTGTATTTGACATATCTAACCGCAATGTGGTTTAGGCAGCTGGAAGAAGGATCTATTAGGACTTGGAGGGAATTGGTGGATAGGTTTTTGGGACAGTTTCGGGTTCATATCAAAAGACCTAAGAACGTGATGACGTTAACATCGGTAAAGCAAAGGACGGATGAATCACTTAGGGCTTTTCTAACTCGGTTCAATGCGGCGGTAGCTTCGGTGGATCGGCCGGATCCATCAATGGTTTTGATGGCGGCGGTGTCAGGAGTCAGAGAGGATTCAGATTTTAAGGTATCTTTAATACGAGACCCACCACTGGATCTCGGGGAATTCTTTCACGAAGCTGAAAGGTTCCTTCGGCAAGAAGACGCATGTATGGATTTAAAGTTAAAGGAGGTGAATGCGACTGAGGGTGGAGGACCATCCAACGGAAACCCGGATAAAGACAAAGGAAAGAGGAAGCTGGATGACGATTCAGGAAAAGCCGGGAAGCGATGGAAGGATCCAAAGTTTTCCACATACACAGGATTAAACGAGACGCTGGAGCGGATATACATGGAAACCAAGAATCGCCTTCCTTACCGGAGGCCGGCTAGGAGAGAGCCATCTGAACGAAAAAGGGCATTAGGAAGGCACTGTCTCTTCCACGATTTGGACGGACCTGATACCAACAGCTGCAGGCATCTAAAGGACATAATTGAGGAGCATCTGAGGAATGGACAATTGAGGCAGTATGTTGGGGTATGGAATGCAGCGGTGGTGCAGAAGCAACCACCGCCTACCTCAAACCATGATGATGTGAGGCCCAGGAATGACAGTCGATTGGTTATCCATTGACCAGGATAATATGAAATAAGTAACAAACCATTGGCGAGCAACCAAGTCATTTACACATGTACGGGGACGGAGATAGCCCCTAGGCATGCTCTGAATGATGATAAACCGCGAAGCTATGGTTTGCGAAATCTGTTTTTTGTTTTGGATTGGACACTTGGTTTTCTGGTTTGGTTTTGGAGTTTGGCTTGAACTCCTGGTTTTGTTTGCTTTCTGTTTGGGATTTTCGTTTGGATGACTGGTTTCTATTTTGGACGCTGGTTTGGATTTCTGATTTTTTAGTTTGACTTGGATTTTGGATTGGATTTTGACTGGATTTTTGTTTGGGTTTTGATAAAACCGTCGTCGAATATGGATTATGCCTGGCAAGGGATGAGTCGTTTTGCCCGAACGCGGTAAAGTGACTCATTCAAGTCATCGAGCAGGGACTGTGCTCGATAAGGGTCCAGAGAGACCAGGATTCGGCCTAGGACTTAGGCCCCTTATTATCGATTATCATTTCAGGTCGTTGAGTATGGACTATGCTCAACAAGGGTCCAGAGCGACCAGGATTCGGCTTAGGACTTAAGCCATGGCATTATACAACGTCCAAGGACACTGGACCAAGGCCGTCAGGTGTGGATTGCGCTTGGCAAGAACACGGAGAGGTTAGCTCAACGTCTAGGGACACTGGACCACGGTCGTCAGGTGTGGATTGCGCTTGGCAAGAGCCCGGGGAGGTTATGGATTTGGATACCGACCCGGAGAGGTCCTGGATTCGGCTATTGGCTATTGGATAAGAATGGATCAAAGGCTCGGTCTTCGAGTTCGGATGGACATGGAATTGGCTATGGACTTTGGATATCGGATACAGAATTATTCAAAACACGCCTTATTATCATAAGGAATGTTTTGGGGGGCAAATGTTATCCCACCTTTTGGTCAAGGCTGGAATATCAACAAATTGGCAAGGAATGATGGATATCAGGATTGGAGTTCAATTGGAAACAAGGCTGCAATGGATGACGTCAAAATTTGACCAGGCTCCGATCGGGACGGAATCGATTGGAGATGATGATCAATGCTAGAGAAGGCTACATTTCAAATTTCAAGTTAATTCGAGTTCGTATGATCAAGTTATGATCGATGCAAATTGGAGGAAGTGGCCTCACCTTCGTACCCATCATCACGCCTCGGTTCGAATCCATTGACTTCGCACCATCATCTTCGTATCCATCGGCAGGAGCTATGTTCGAACCCATCACCTCCGCATCGATCAGAATGGCAGAGACCTCACACCCATCTGGTTCGTATCCATCAAATTGAGTTCCTTCAAATCCATGAAGCTACTCCACTTCGTATCCCTTAGGTGGAAGTCCTTCGAATCCATCCAGCGACCCAGCTTCAAATCCATCCTGTTGTAACGACTTCGTATCGATCGACTATCGTATATCGCGATCGATACGAATGAACATCTGTTCGAATCCATTCCCTTGAACCCACCAAGTCAAAGCGGCGAGAAACACGGAGTCGACTCAGTAAAACTCGGAGCAAAAACTGGATCAACCCGGGAAGCACGCGCCACGTCAACACCTTCGCTCACTAGGCCATCGATTCGACCCTATCGATTCGAAGAGGATCGATTCGAATCGAGCATATCAACCGGAAATACAATCTTGAATCGATCATATCTCGAGATCTATAAGTCCAAATGCTATGAAATTTTTATAGGAGCTTGCATACATGTTGGAGAAGGTTCTCACCAAATTTCAGCCCCATTGGATGATTTCTTGATCGATTCGAATGGAGCTCGAATCGATCCCGGAGCGGGCCCCAATTTCCTGAGGTCGGGCCTGTGGGCCCCTTCACGTGCCAGAAGTGGTCTCCCTAAATTTAGGCAAAATGTCAGCCTCCTACACCTATAAATAGACCCCCAGGTCAGTCAGAAAAAGGGATCGGGATTCAGAAGCGCCCAGACTCTACCGGATTCAATTCTACACTTCATCATCGTTGCTAAACTCGAATTTCTTCATTGTAATCGCTGTAATCAACTGTAATCAGCAAGGATAATCAATAAAAGATAAAACTTTGAAGTGGACGTAGGCCGGAGATAGACGAACCACTATAAATCTCGTGTTTCTGTTCATTACTTATGAATTGTGATATTCTGTTCGCTTAGATCTGAGATTTGTGTTTGAGTATTGCTGATTTATATTCATACACTGGTGCTTTCACAAGACTTGGGGTTTGTGACCAATTTTGGTGCAAACACCAGCCACGGTGTTCCCTTTTTAACGTAAAAATTCACGTTACGGAAAAACGAAGGCCAAAAAGCTTCAGAGACCCGATTGAGGTTCGGATAGCCTTTTTTGGGTCCATTGACGTCTTACAGCAGTCAAAGCCGTAGAACTCACTGAGAGCTTCGTTTTGACTGGTTATGGCTCCCGTAACTCTTAACAAGGCAACAGTTATGGCCGTCCGAAGAATCGATATCCATAGAGTGCAACATCTGCGGTGCAAGGTGCAACATTCGTCCAAAAAGACGAAACTGCGCCGTGCGACTTTTAGAAATGGGTGCAGGGATTTGAAATGGACTAGTACCATGGTGCATCACTCTCCAGGGGTAGTAAATCGAAGACCAGGCACGGTGTTCCATTTTAAAGTAAAAATTCACGTGACAGAAAAATGAAGGCCAAAAAACTTCAAAGACCCGATTGAGGTTCGGATAGCCTTTTTTTGGGTATGAAACTGTCCATTGACGGCTTACAGCAGTCAAAGCCGTAGAACTCACTGAGAGCTTCATATTGACTGGTTATGGATCCCGTAACTCTAAACGAGGCAACAGTTATGGCCGTCCGAAGAATCGATATCCAAAGGGTGCAACATCTGCGGTGCAAGGTGCAACATTCGTCCAAAAAGAAGAAACATCACCGTGCGACTTTTAGAAATGGGTGCAGGGATTTGAAATTGACAAGTACCATGGTGCACCACTCTCCAGGAATGGTAAATCGAAGACCAGCCACAGTGTTCCCTTTTTAACGTAAAAATTCACGTTACGGAAAAACGAAGGCCAAAAAATTTCAGAGACCAGATTGAGGTTCGGATATCCTTTTTTTGGGTATGAAACTATCCATTGACGGCTTACAGTGGTCAAAGCCGTAGAACTCACTGAGAGCTTCGTTTTGACTGGTTATGGCTCCCGTAACTCTAAACGAGGCAACAGTTATGGCTGTCCGAAGAATCGATATTCACAGGGTGCAACATCTACGGTGCAAGGTGCAACATTCGTCCAAAAAGACGAAACTGCGCCGTGCGACTTTTAGAAATGGGTGCAGGGATTTGAAATGGACCAGTACCACGGTGCACCACTCTCCAGGGATGGTAAATCGAAGCCAGCCACGGTGTTCCCTTTTTAACGTAAAAATTCACGTGACGGAAAAACGAAGGCCAAAAATCTTCAGAGACCCGATTGAGGTTCGGATAGCCTTTTTTGGGTATGAAACTATCCATTGACGGCTTACAGCTGTCAAAGCCATAGAACTCACTGAGAGCTTCGTTTTGACTGGTTAAGGCTCCCGTAACTCTAAACAAGGCAACAGTTATGGCCGTCCGAAGAATCGATATCTACAGGGTGCAACATCTGCGGTGCAAGGTGCAACATTCGTCCAAAAAGACGAAACAGCGCCGTGCGACTTTTAGAAATGGGTGTAGAGATTTGAAATGGAAAAGTCCATGGTGCACCACTATTCAGGAATGGTAAATCGAAGACCAGCCACGGTGTTCCCTTTTTAACGTAAAAATTCACGTTACGGAAAAACAAAGGCCAATAAACTCAAACACCCGATTGAGGTTCGGATAGCCTTTTTTTGGGTATGAAACTATCCATTGACGGCTTACAGCGGTCAAAGCCGTAGAACTCATTGAAAGCTTCGTTTTGACTGGTTATGGCTCCCGTAACTCTAAACGAGGCAACAGTTATGGCCGTCCGAAGAATTGATATCCACAGGGTGCAACATCTGCGGTGCAAGGTGCAACATTCGTCCAAAAAGACAAAACTGCGCCATGCGAATTTTAGAAATGGGTGAAGGGATTTGAAATGGACCAGTACCATGGTGCACCACTCTCCAGGGATGGTAAATCGAAGCCAGCCACAGTGTTCCCTTTTTAACGTAAAAATTCACGTGACGGAAAAACGAAGGACAAAAAACTTCAGAGACCCGATTGAGGTTCGGATAGCCTTTTTTTGGGTATGAAACTATCCATTGACGGCTTACAGCCATCAAAGCCGTAGAACTCACTGAGAGCTTCGTTTTGACTGGTTATGGCTCCCGTAACTCTAAACGAGGCAACAGTTATGGCCGTCCGAAAAATCGATATCCACAGGGTGCAACATCTGCGGTGCAAGGTGCAACATTCGTCCAAAAAGACGAAACAGCGCCGTGCGACTTTTAGAAATGGGTGCAGGGATTTGAAATGGACCAGTACCATGGTGCACCACTCTCCAGGGATGGTAAATTGAAGCCAGCCACGGTGTTCCCTTTTTAACGTAAAAATTCACGTGATGGAAAAACGAAGGCCAAAAAACTTCAAAGACCCGATTGAGGTTCGAATAGCCTTTTTTGGGTATGAAACTATCCATTGACGTCTTACAGCTGTCAAAGCCATAGAACTCACAGAGAGAGACGTTTTGACAGGTTATGGCTCCCATAACTCTAAAAGAGGCAAAAGTTATGGCCGTCCGAAGAATCGATATCCACAGGGTGCGACATTTGCGGTGCAAGGTGCAACATTCGTCCTAAAAGACGAAACAGCGCCGTGCGACTTTTAGAAATGGGTGCAGGGATTTGAAATGGACCAGTACCACGGTGCACCACTCTCCAGGGATGGTAAATCGAAGCCAGCCACGGTGTACCCTTTTTAACGTAAAAATTCACGTGACGGAAAAACGAAGGCCAAAAAACTTCAGAGACCCGATTGAGGTTCGGATAGCCTTTTTTGGGTATGAAACTATCCATTGATGGCTCACAACGGTCAAAGCCGTAAAACTCACTGAGAGCTTTTGTTTTGACTGGTTATGGCTCCCGTAACTCTAAACGAGGCAACAATTATGGCCGTCCGAAGAATCGATATCCACAGGGTGCAACATCTGCGGTGCAAGGTGCAACATTCGTCCAAAAAGACGAAACTGCGCCGTGCGACTTTTAGAAATGGGTGTAGGGATTTGAAATGGACCAGTACCACGGTGCACCACTCTCCAGGGATATTAAATCGAAGCCAGCCACGGTGTTCCCTTTTTAACGTAAAAATTCACGTGACGGAAAAACGAAGGACAAAAAACTTCAAAGACCCGATTGAGGTTCGGATAGCCTTTTTTTGGGTATGAAACTATCCGTTGACGGCTTACAGTGGTCAAAGCCGTAGAACTCACTGAGAGCTTCGTTTTGACTGGTTATGGCACCCGTAACTCTAAACGAGGCAACAGTTATGGCCGTCCGAAGAATCGATATCCACAAGGTGCAACATCTGCGGTGCAAGGTGCAACATTCGTCCAAAAAGACGAAACAGCGCCGTGCGACTTTTAGAAATGGGTGCAGGGATTTGAAATGGACCAGTACCATGGTGCACCACTCTCCAGGGATGGTAAATCGAAGCCAGCCACGGTGTTCCCATTTTAACGTAAAAATTCACATGACGGAAAAACGAAGGCCAAAAAACTTCAAAGACCCGATTGAGGTTCCGATAGCCTTTTTTTGGATATGAAACTATCCATTGACGGCTTACAGCTGTTAAAGCCGTAGAACTCACTGAGAGATTCGTTTTGACTGGTTATGGCTCCCGTAACTCTAAAAGAGGCAACAGTTATGGCCGTCCGAAGAATTGATATCCACAGGGTGCGACATCTGCGGTGCAAGGTGCAACATTCGTCCAAAAAGAGAAACTGCGCCGTGCGACTTTTAGAAATGGGTGCAGGGATTTGAAATGGACCATTACCATGGTGCACCACTCTCCAGGGATGGTAAATCGAAGCTAGCCATTGTGTTCCCCTTTTAACGTAAAAATTCACGTGACGGAAAAACGAAGGCCAAAAAACTTCAGAGACCCGATTGAGGTTCGGATAGCCTTTTTTTGGGTATGAAACTATCCATTGACGGCTTACAGCAGTCAAAGCCGTAAAACTCACTGAGAGCTTCGTTTTTACTGGTTATGGCTCCCATAACCCTAAACGAGGCAACAATTATGGCCGTCCGAAGAATCGATATCCATTGGGTGCAACATCTGCGGTGCAAGGTGCAAGGTGCAACATTCGTAAAAAAAACGAAACTGCACCGTGCGACTTTTAGAAATGGGTGTAGGGATTTGAAATGGACCAGTACCACGGTCCACCACTCTCCAGGGATGGTAAATCGAAGCCAGCCACGGTGTTCCCTTTTTAACGTAAAAATTCACGTGACAGAAAAACGAAGGCCAAAAAACTTCAAAGACCCAATTGAGGTTCGGATAGCCTTTTTTGGGTATGAAACTGTCCATTGACGGCTTACAGCTGTCAAAGCCGTAGAACTCACTGAGAGCTTTGTTTTGACTGGTTATGGCTCCCGTAACTCTAAACAAGGCAACAGTTATGGCCGTCCGAAGAATCGATATCCACAGGGTGCTACATCTGCGGTGCAAGGTGCAACATTCGTCCAAAAAGACGAAACTGCGCCGTGCGACTTTTAGAAATGGGTGCAGGGATTTGAAATGGACCAGTACCATGGTGCACCACTCTCCAGGGATGGTAAATCAATGCCAGCCACGGTGTTCCCTTTTTAACGTAAAAATTCACGTGACGGAAAAACGTAGGCCAAAAAACTTCAAAGACCCGATTGAGGTTCGGATAGCCTTTTTTTGGGTATGAAACTATCCATTGAAGGCTTACAGCCGTCAAAGCCGTAGAACTCACTGAGAGCTTTGTTTTGACTGGTTTTGGCTCCCGTAACTCTAAATGAGGCAACAGTTATGGCCGTCCGAAGAATCGATATCCACAGGGTGCAACATCTGCGGTGCAAGGTTCAACATTCGTCCAAAAAGACGAAACTGCGCCGTGCGACTTTTAGAAATGGGTGCAGGGATTTGAAATGGACAAGTACCATGGTGCACCACTCTCCATGGATGGTAAATCGAAGCCAACCACGGTGTTCCCTTTTTAACGTAAAAATTCACGTGACGGAAAAACGTAGGACAAAAAACTTTAAAGACCCGATTGAGGTTCGGATAGCCTTTTTTGGGTATGAAACTATCCATTGACGGCTTACAGCCGTCAAAGCCGTAGAACTCACTGAGAGCTTCGTTTTGACTGGTTATGGCTCCCGTAACTCTAAACGAGGCAACAGTTATGGCCATCCGAAAAATCGATATCCACAGGGTGCAACATCTGCGGTGCAAGGTGCAACATTCGTACAAAAAGACGAAACATCGTCGTGCGACTTTTAGAAATGGGTGCAGGGATTTGAAATGGACCAGTACCATGGTGCACCACTCTCCAAGGATGGTAAATCAAAGCCAGCCACGGTGTTCCCTTTTTAACGTAAAAATTCACGTGACGGAAAAACGAAGGCCAAAAAACTTCAAAGACCCGATTGAGGTTCGGATAGCCTTTTTTTGGGTATAAAACTATCCATTGACGGCTTACAGCCGTCAAAACCATAGAACTCACTGAGAGCTTCGTTTTGACTGGTTATGGCTCCCGTAACTCTAAACGAGGCAACAGTTATGGCCGTCCGAAGAATCGATATCCACAAGGTGCGACATCTGCGGTGCAAGGTGTAACATTCGTCCAAAAAGACGAAACAACGCCGTGCGACTTTTAGAAATGGCTGTAGGGATTTGAAATGGACCAGTACCATGGTGCACCACTCTCCAGAGATGGTAAATCGAAGACCAGCCACGGTGTTCCCTTTTTTTCGTAAAAATTCACGTGACGGAAAAACGAAGGCCAAAAAACTTCAGAGACCCGATTGAGGTTCGGATAGCCTTTTTTGGGTATGAAACTATCCATTGACGGCTTACAGCCGTCAAATCCGTAGAACTCACTGAGAGCTTCGTTTTGACTGGTTATGGCTCCCGTAACTCTAAACGAGGCAACAGTTATGGCCGTCCGAAGAATTGATATCCACAGGGTGCGACATCTGCGGTGCAACGTGCAACATTCGTCCAAAAAGAGAAACTGCGCCGTGCGACTTTTAGAAATGGGTGCAGGGATTTGAAATGGACCAGTACCATGGTGCACCACTCTCCAGGGATGGTAAATCGAAGCCAGCCACGGTGTTCCCATTTTAACGTAAAAATTCACATGACGGAAAAACGAAGGCCAAAAAACTTCAAAGACCCGATTGAGGTTCCGATAGCCTTTTTTTGGATATGAAACTATCCATTGACGGCTTACAGCTGTCAAAGCCGTAGAACTCACTGAGAGATTCGTTTTGACTGGTTATGGCTCCCGTAACTCTAAAAGAGGCAACAGTTATGGCCGTCCGAAGAATTGATATCCACAGGGTGCGACATCTGCGGTGCAAGGTGCAACATTCGTCCAAAAAGAGAAACTGCGCCGTGCGACTTTTAGAAATGGGTGCAGGGATTTGAAATGGACCATTACCATGGTGCACCACTCTCCAGGGATGGTAAATCGAAGCTAGCCATGGTGTTCCCCTTTTAACGTAAAAATTCACGTGACGGAAAAACGAAGGCCAAAAAACTTCAGAGACCAGATTGAGGTTCGGATAGCCTTTTTTTGGGTATGAAACTATCCATTGACGGCTTACAGCAGTCAAAGCCGTAAAACTCACTGAGAGCTTCGTTTTGACTGGTTATGGCTCCCATAACCCTAAACGAGGCAACAATTATGGCCGTCCGAAGAATCGATATCCATTGGGTGCAACATCTGCGGTGCAAGGTGCAAGGTGCAACATTCGTAAAAAAAACGAAACTGCACCGTGCGACTTTTAGAAATGGGTGTAGGGATTTGAAATGGACCAGTACCACGGTCCACCACTCTCCAGGGATGGTAAATCGAAGCCAGCCACGGTGTTCCCTTTTTAACGTAAAAATTCACGTGACAGAAAAACGAAGGCCAAAAAACTTCAGAGACCCGATTGAGGTTCGGATAGCCTTTTTTGGGTATGAAACTGTTCATTGACGGCTTACAGCTGTCAAAGCCGTAGAACTCACTGAGAGCTTTGTTTTGACTGGTTATGGCTCCCGTAACTCTAAACAAGGCAACAGTTATGGCCGTCCGAAGAATCGGTATCCACAGGGTGCTACATCTGCTGTGCAAGGTGCAACATTCGTCCAAAAAGACGAAACTGCGCCGTGCGACTTTTAGAAATGGGTGCAGGGATTTGAAATGGACCAGTACCATGGTGCACCACTCTCCAGGGATGGTAAATCAATGCCAGCCACGGTGTTCCCTTTTTAACGTAAAAATTCACGTGACGGAAAAACGTAGGCCAAAAAACTTCAAAGACCCGATTGAGGTTCGGATAGCCTTTTTTTGGGTATGAAACTATCCATTGAAGGCTTACAGCCGTCAAAGCCGTAGAACTCACTGAGAGCTTTGTTTTGACTGGTTTTGGCTCCCGTAACTCTAAATGAGGCAACAGTTATGGCCGTCCGAAGAATCGATATCCACAGGGTGCAACATCTGCGGTGCAAGGTGCAACATTCGTCCAAAAAGACGAAACTGCGCCGTGCGACTTTTAGAAATGGGTGCAGGGATTTGAAATGGACAAGTACCATGGTGCACCACTCTCCAGGGATGGTAAATCGAAGCCAACCACGGTGTTCCCTTTTTAACGTAAAAATTCACGTGACGGAAAAACGTAGGACAAAAAACTTCAAAGACCCGATTGAGGTTCGGATAGCCTTTTTTGGGTATGAAACTATCCATTGACGGCTTACAACAGTCAAAGCCGTAAAACTCACTGAGAGCTTCGTTTTGACTGGTTATGGCTCCCATAACCCTAAACGAGGCAACAATTATGGCCGTCCGAAGAATCGATATCCACAGGGTCCAACATCTGCGGTGCAAGGTGCAACATTCGTACAAAAAGACGAAACATCGTCGTGCGACTTTTAGAAATGGGTGCAGGGATTTGAAATGGACCAGTACCATGGTGCACCACTCTCCAGGGATGGTAAATCAAAGCCAGCCACGGTGTTCCCTTTTTAACGTAAAAATTCACGTGACGGAAAAACAAAGGCCAAAAAACTTCAAAGACCCGATTAAGGTTCGGATAGCCTTTTTTTGGGTATAAAACTATCCATTGACGGCTTACAGCCGTCAAAACCATAGAACTCACTGTGAGCTTCGTTTTGACTGGTTATGGCTCCCGTAACTCTAAACGAGGCAACAGTTATGGCCGTCCGAAGAATCGATATCCACAAGGTGCGACATCTGCGGTGCCAGGTGTAACATTCGTCCAAAAAGACGAAACAACGCCGTGCGACTTTTAGAAATGGCTGTAGGGATTTGAAATGGACCAGTACCATGGTGCACCACTCTCCAGAGATGGTAAATCGAAGACCAGCCACGGTGTTCCCTTTTTTTCGTAAAAATTCACGTGACGGAAAAACGAAGGCCAAAAAACTTCAGAGACCCGATTGAGGTTCGGATAGCCTTTTTTGGGTATGAAACTATCCATTGACGGCTTACAGCCGTCAAAGCCGTAGAACTCACTGAGAGCTTCGTTTTGACTGGTTATGGCTCCCGTAACTCTAAACGAGGCAACAGTTATGGCCGTCCGAAAAATGGATATCCACAGGGTGCAACATCTGCGGTGCATGGTGCAACATTCGTACAAAAAGACGAAACAGCGTCGTGCGACTTTTAGAAATGGGTGCAGGGATTTGAAATGGACCAGTACCATGGTGCACCACTCTCCAGGGAGGGTAAATCGAAGCCAGCCACGGTGTTCCCTTTTTAACGTAAAAATTCACGTGACGGAAAAACGAAGGCCAAAAAACTTCAAAGACCCGATTGAGGTTCGGATAGCCTTTTTTGGGTATGAAACTATCCATTGACGCCTAACAGCTGTCAAAGCCGTAGAACTCACTGAGAGATTCGTTTTGACTGGTTATGGCTCCCGTAACTCTAAAAGAGGCAAAAGTTATGGCCGTCCGAAGAATCGATATCCACAGGGTGCGACATCTGCGGTGCTAGGTGCAACATTCGTCCTAAAAGACGAAACAGCGCCGTGCGACTTTTAGAAATGGGTGCAGGGATTTGAAATGGATTATTACCACGGTGCACCACTCTCCAGGGATGGTAAATCGAAGCCAGCCACGGTGTTCCCTTTTTAACGTAAAAATTCACGTGACGGAAAAACGAAGGCCAAAAAGTTTCAGAGACCAGATTGAGGTTCAGATAGCCTTTTTTGGGTATGAAACTATCCATTGATGGCTTACAGCGGTCAAAGCCGTAGAACTCACTGAGAGCTTCGTTTTGACTGGTTATGGCTCTCGTAACTCTAAACGAGGCAACAATTATGGCCGTCCGAAGAATCGATATCCACAAGGCGCAACAGTTGCGGTGCAAGGTGCAACATTCATCCAAAAAGACGAAATTGCGCCGTGCGACTTTTAGAAATGGGTGCAGGGATTTGAAATGGACCAGTACCACGGTGCACCACTCTCTAGGGATGGTAAATCGAAGCCAGCCACGGTGTTCCCTTTTTAACGTAAAAATTCACGTGACGGAAAAACGAAGGCCAAAAAATTTCAGAGACCCGATTGAGGTTCAGATAGCCTTTTTTGGGTATGAAACTATCCATTGACGGGTTACAGCAGTCAAAGCCGTAGAACTCACTGAGAGCTTCGTTTTGACTGGTTATGGTTCCCGTAACTCTAAACAAGGCAACAGTTATGGCCGTCCGAAGAATCGATATCCACAGGGTGCAACATCTGTGGTGCAAGGTGCAACATTCGTCCAAAAAGACAAAACAGCGTCGTGCGACTTTTAGAAATGGGTGCAGGGATTTGTAATGGAAAAGTACCATGGTGCACCACTATGCAGGAACGGTAAATCGAAGACCAGCCACGGTGTTCCCTTTTTAACGTAAAAATTCACGTTACGGAAAAACGAAGGCCAAAAAACATCAAAGACCCGATTGAGGTTCGGATAGCCTCTTTTTGGGTATGAAACTATTCATTGACGGCTTACAGCCGTCAAAGCCGTAGAACTCACCGAGAGCTTCGTTTTGACTGGTTATGGCTCCCGTAACTCTAAACGAGGCAACAGTTATGGCCGTCCGAAGAATCAATATCCACAAGGTGCAACATCTGCGGTGCAAGGTGCAACATTCATCCAAAAAGACGAAACAACGCCGTGCGTCTTTTAGAAATGGGTGCAGGGATTTGAAATGGACCAGTACCACGGTGCACCACTCTCCAGGGAAGGTAAATCGAAGCCGGCCACGGTGTTCCCTTTTTAACGTAAAAATTCAGGTGACGAAAAAACGAAGGTTAAAAAACTTCAGAGACCCGATTGAGGTTCGATAGCCTTTTTTGGTCATGAAACTATCCATTGACGGCTTACAGCTGTCAAAGCCGTAGAACTCACTGAGAGCTTCATTTTGACTGTTTATGGCTCCCGTAACTCTAAACAAGGCAATAGTTATGGCCGTCCGAAGAATCGATATCCACAGGGTGCATCATCTGCGGTGCAAGGTGCAACATTCGTCCAAAAAGACGAAACAGCGCCGTGCGACTTTTAGAAATGGGTGCAGGGATTTGAAATGGAAAAGTACCATGGTGCACCACTATCCAGGAATGGTAAATCGAAGACCAGCAACGGTGTTCCGATTTTAACGTAAAAATTCACGTTACGGAAAAACGAAGGCCAAAATAATTCAGAGACCCGATTGCGGTTCGGATAGCCTTTTTTTGGTATGAAACTATCCATTGACGGCTTACAGCGGTCAAAGCCGTAGAACTCACTGAGAGCTTCGTTTTGACTGGTTATGGCTCCCGTAACTCTAAACGAGGCAACAGTTATGGCCGTCCGAAGAATCGATATCCACAGGGTGCAACATCTGCGGTGCAAGGTGCAACATTCGTCCAAAAAGACAAAACAGCGTCGTGCGACTTTTAGAAATGGGTGTAGTGATTTGTAATGGAAAAGTACCATGGTGCACCACTATCCAGGAACGGTAAATCGAAGACCAGCCACGTTGTTCCCCTTTTAACGTAAAAATTCACGTTACGGAAAAACGAAGGCCAAAAAACATCAGAGACCCGATTGAGGTTCGGATGGCCTCTTTTTGGGTATGAAACTATTTATTGACGGCTTACAGCCGTCAAAGCCGTAGAACTCACTGAGAGCTTCGTTTTGACTGGTTATGGCTCCCGTAACTCTAAACGAGGCAACAGTTATGGCCGTCCGAAGAATCAATATCCACAGGGTGCAACATCTGCGGTGCAAGGTGCAACATTCATCCAAAAAGATGAAACAGCGCCGTGCGTCTTTTAGAAATGGGTGCAGGGATTTGAAATGGACCAGTACCACGGTGCACCACTCTCCAGGGAAGGTAAATCGAAGCCAGCCACGGTGTTCCCTTTTTAACGTAAAAATTCAGGTGACGAAAAAACGAAGGCCAAAAAACTTCAGAGACCCGATTGAGGTTCGATAGCCTTTTTTGGTCATGAAACTATCCATTGACGGCTTACAGCTGTCAAAGCCATAGAACTCACTGAGAGCTTCATTTTGACTGTTTATGGCTCCCGTAACTCTAAACAAGGCAATAGTTATGGCCGTCCGAAGAATCGATATCCACAGGGTGCATCATCTGCGGTGCAAGGTGCAACATTCGTCCAAAAAGACGAAACAGCGCCGTGCGACTTTTAGAAATTTGTGCAGGGATTTGAAATGGAAAAGTACCATGGTGCACCACTATCCAGGAATGGTAAATCGAAGACCAGCAACGGTGTTCCCATTTTAACGTAAAAATTCACGTTACGGAAAAACGAAGGCCAAAATAATTCAGAGACCCGATTGAGGTTCGGATAGCCTTTTTTTGGTATGAAACTATCCATTGACGGCTTACAGCGGTCAAAGCTGTAGAACTCACTGAGAGCTTCGTTTTGGCTGGTTATGGCTCCCGTAACTCTAAACGAGGCAACAGTTATGGCCGTCCGAAGAATCGATTTCCACAGGGTGCAACATCTTCGGTGCAAGGTGCAACATTCGTCCAAAAAGAAGAAACAGCGCCGTGCGACTTTTAGAAATGGGTGCAGGGATTTGAAATTGACAAGTACCATGGTGCACCACTCTCCAGGAATGGTAAATCAAAGACCAACCATGGTGTTCCCTTTTTAACGTAAAAATTCACGTTACGGAAAAACGAAGGCCAAAAAGTTTCAGAGACCAGATTGAGGTTCGGATAGCCTTTTTTGTGTATGAAACTATCCATTGACGGCTTACAGCGGTCAAAGCCGCAGAACTCACTGAGAGCTTCGTTTTGACTAGTTATGGCTCCCGTAGCTCTAAATGAGGCAACAGTTATGGCCGTCCGAAGAATCGATATCCACAAGGTGCAACATCTGCGGTGCAAGGTGCAACATTCGTTCAAAAAGACGAAACTGCGCCGTGCGACTTTTAGAAATGGTTGCAGGGATTTGAGATGGACCAGTACCACAGTGCACCACTCTCCAGGGATGGTAAATCGAAGCCAGCCACAGTGTTCCCTTTTTAACGAAAAAATTCACGTGACGGGAAAACGAATGCCAAAAAACTTCAGAGACCCGATTGAGGTTCGGATAGCCTTTTTTGGGTATGAAACTATCCATTGACGGCTTACAGCTGTCAAAGCCGTAGAACTCACTGAGAGCTTCGTTTTGACTGGTTATGGCTCCCGTAACTCTAAACAAGGCAATAGTTATGGCCGTCCGAAGAATCGATATCCACAGGGTGCAACATCTGCGGTGCAAGGTGCAACATTCGTCCAAAAAGACGAAACAGCGCCATGCGACTTTTAGAAATGGGTGCAGGGATTTGGAATAGAAAAGTACCATGGTGCACCACTATCCAGGAATGGTAAATCGAAGACCAGCCACGGTGTTCCCTTTTTAACATAAAAATTCACGTTACGGAAAAACGAAGGCCAAAAAACATCAAAGACCCGATTGAGGTTCGGATAGCCTTTTTTTGGGTATGAAACTATCCATTTATGGCTTTCAGCCATCAAAGCCGTAGAACTCACTGAGAGCTTCGTTTTGACTGGTTATGGCTCCCGTAACTCTAAACGAGGCAACAGTTATGGCCGTCCGAAGAATCGATATCCACAGGGTGCAACATCTGCGGTGCAAGGTGCAACATTCGTCCAAAAAGATGAAACAGCGCCGTGCGACTTTTAGAAATGGGTGCAGGGATTTGAAATGGACCAGTACCACGGTGCACCACTCTCCAGGGAAGGTAAATCGAAGCCAGCAACGGTGTTCCCTTTTTAACATAAAAATTCACGTGACAAAAAAATGAAGGCCAAAAAACTTCAGAGACCCGATTGAGGTTCGGATAGCCTTTTTTGGGTATGAAACTATCCAATGACGGCTTACAGCTGACAAAGCCGTAGAACTCACTGAGAGCTTCATTTTTACTGGTTATGGCTCTCGTAACTCTAAACAAGGCAATAGTTATGGCCGTCCGAAGAATCGATATCCACAGGGTGCAACATCTGCGGTGCAAGGTGCAACATTCATCCAAAAAGACGAAACAGCGCCGTGTGACTTTTGGAAATGGGTGCAGGGATTTGAAATGGAAAAGTACCATGGTGCACCACTATCCAGGAATGGTAAATCGAAGACCTGCCACGGTGTTCCCATTTTAACGTTAAAATTCACGTTACGGAAAAACGAAGGCCAAAATAATTTAGAGACCCGATTGAGGTTCGGATAGCCTTTTTGTTGGTATGAAACTATCCATTGACGGCTTACAGCGGTCAAATCCGTATAACTCACTGATAGCTTCGTTTTGACTGGTTATGGCTCTCGTAACTCTAAACGAGGCAACAGTTATGGTCGTCCGAAGAATCGATATCCACTGGGTGCAACATCTGCGGTGCAAGGTGCAACATTCGTCCAAAAAGAAGAAACAGCGCCGTGCGACTTTTAGAAATGGGTGCAGGGATTTGAAATTGACAAGTACCATGGTGCACCACTCTCCAGGAATGGTAAATCGAAGACCAGCCACGGTGTTCTTTTTTTGACGTAAAAATTCACGTTACGGAAAAACGAAGGCCAAAAAATTTCAGAGACCAGATTGAGGTTCGAATAGCCTTTTTTTGGGTATGAAACTATCCATTGACGGCTTACAGCAGTCAAAGCCGTAGAACTCACTGAGAGCTTCGTTTTGACTGGTTATGGCTCTCGTAACTCTTAACGAGGCAACAGTTATGGCTGTCCAAAGAATCGATATCCACAAGGCGCAACATCTGCGATGCAAGGTGCAACATTCGTCCAAAAAGACGAAACAGCGCCGTGCGACTTTTAGAAATGGGTGCAGGGATTTGAAATGGAAAAGTACCATGGTGCACCACTATCCAGGAATGGTAAATCGAAGACCAGCCACGGTGTTCCCTTTTTAACGTAAAAATTCACGTGACGGAAAAACGAAGGCCAAAAAACTTCAGAGACCCGATTGAGGTTCGGATAGCCTTTTTTTGGGTATGAAACTATCCATTGAAGGCTTACAGCCATCAAAGCCATAGAACTCACTGAGAGCTTTGTTATGACTGGTTATGGCTCCCGTAACTCTAAATGAGGCAACAGTTATGGCCGTCCGAAGAATCGATATCCACAGGGTGCAACATCTGCGGTGCAAGGTGCAACATTCGTCCAAAAAGACGAAACTGTGCCCTGTGACTTTTA
The DNA here is from genome assembly GCA_030737815.1 of Allium fistulosum. Classification (NCBI taxonomy): domain Eukaryota; kingdom Viridiplantae; phylum Streptophyta; class Magnoliopsida; order Asparagales; family Amaryllidaceae; genus Allium; species Allium fistulosum. The sequence continues at coordinate 1,285,156,387 of CM060905.1, forward strand.
GAAATGGGTGCAGGGATTTTAAATGGACAAGTATCATGGTGCACCACTCTCCAGGGATGGTCAATCGAAGCCAGCCACGGTGTTCCCTTTTTAACGTAAAAATTCACGTGACGGAAAAACGAAGGCCAAAAAACTTCAGAGACCCGATTGAGGTTCGGATAGTCTTTTTTTGGGTATAAAACTATCCATTGATGGCTTACAGCTGTCAAAACCGTAGAACTCACTGAGAGCTTCGTTTTGACTAGTTATGGCTCCCGTAACTCTAAACGAGGCAACAGTTATGGCCGTCCGAAGAATCGATATCCACAGGGTGCGACATCTGCGGTGCAAGGTGCAACATTCGTCCAAAAAGACGAAACAGCGCCGTGCGACTTTTAGAAATGGGTGCAGGGATTTGAAATGGAACAGTACCATGGTGCACCACTCTCCAGGGATGGTAAATCGAAGACCAGCCACGGTGTTCCCTTTTTAACGTAAAAATTCACGTGACGGAAAAATGAAGTCCAAAAAACTTCAGAGACCCGATTGAAGTTCGGATAGCCTTTTTTTGGATATGAAACTGTCCATTGACGGCTTACAGTTGTCAAAGCCGTAGAACTCACTGAGAGCTTCATTTTGACTGGTTATGGCTCCCGTAACTCTAAACGAGGCAACAGTTATGGCCGTCCGAAGAATCGATATCCACAGGGTGCAACATCTGCGGTGCAAGGTGCAACATTCGTCCAAAATGAAGAAACAGCGCCGTGCGACTTTTAGAAATGGGTGCAGGGATTTGAAATTGACAAGTACCATCGTGCACCACTCTCCAGGAATGGTAAATCGAAGACCAGCCACGGTGTTACCTTTTAAACGTAAAAATTCATGTTACGGAAAAACGAAGGCCAAAAAATTTCAGAGACCAGATTGAGGTTCGGATAGCCTTTTTTGGGTATGAAACTATCCATTGACGGCTTACAGCGGTCAAAGCCGTAGAACTCACTGAGAGCTTCGTTTTGACTGGTTATGGCTCTCGTAACTCTAAACGAGGCAACAGTTATGGCCGTCCGAAGAATCGATATCCACAAGGCGCAACATCTGCGGTGCGAGGTGCAACATTCATCCAAAAAGACGAAATTGCGCCGTGCGACTTTTAGAAATGGGTGCAGGGATTTGAAATGGACCAGTACCACGGTGCACCACTCTCTAGGGATGGTAAATCGAAGCCAGCCACGGTGTTCCCTTTTTAACGTAAAAATTCACGTGACGGAAAAACGAAGGCCAAAAAACTTCAGAGACCCGATTGAGGTTCAGATAGCCTTTTTTGGGTATGAAACTATCCATTGACGGGTTACAGCAGTCAAAGCCGTAGAACTCACTGAGAGCTTCGTTTTGACTGGTTATGGTTCCCGTAACTCTAAACAAGGCAACAGTTATGGCCGTCCGAAGAATCGAAATCCACAGGGTGCAACATCTGTGGTGCAAGGTGCAACATTCGTCCAAAAAGGCAAAACAGCGTCGTGCGACTTTTAGAAATGGGTGCAGGGATTTGTAATGGAAAAGTACCATGGTACACCACTATTCAGGAACGGTAAATCGAAGACCAGCCACGGTGTTCCCTTTTTAACGTAAAAATTCACGTTACGGAAAAACGAAGGCCAAAAAACATCAGAGACCCGATTGAGGTTTGGATAGCCTCTTTTTGGGTATGAAACTATCCATTGACGGCTTACAGCCGTCAAAGCCGTAGAACTCACTAAGAGCTTCGTTTTGAATGGTTATGGCTCCCGTAACTCTAAACGAGGCAACAGTTATGGTCGTCCGAAGAATCAATATCCACAGGGTGCAACATCTGCGGTGCAAGGTGCAACATTCGTCCAAAAAGACAAAACAGCGCCGTGCGTCTTTTAGAAATGGGTGCAGGGATTTGAAATGGACCAGTACCACGGTGCACCACTCTCTAGGGAAGGTAAATCGAAGCCAGCCACGGTGTTCCCTTTTTAACGTAAAAATTCAGGTGACGAAAAAACGAAGGCCAAAAAACTTCAGAGACCCGATTGTAGTTCGATAGCCTTTTTTGGGCATGAAACTATCCATTGACAGCTTACAGCTGTCAAAACCGTAGAACTCACTGAGAGCTTTGTTTTGACTGTTTATGGCTCCCGTAACTCTAACCAAGGCAATAGTTATGGTCGTCCGAAGAATCGATATCCACAGGGTGCATCATCTGCGGTGCAAGGTGCAACATTCGTCCAAAAAGACGAAACAGCGCCGTGCGACTTTTAGAAATGGGTGCAGGGATTTGAAACGGAAAAGTACCATGGTGTACCACTATCCAGGAATGGTAAATCGAAGAACAGCCACGGTGTTCCCATTTTAACGTAAAAATTCACGTTACGGAAAAACGAAGGCCAAAATAATTCAGAGACCCGATTGAGGTTCGGATAGCCTTTTTTTGGTATGAAACTATCCATTGACGGCTTACAGCGGTCAAAGCCGTAGAACTCACTGAGAGCTTCGTTTTGACTGGTTATGGCTCTCGTAACTCTAAACGAGGAAACAGTTATGGCCGTCCGAAGAATCGATATCCACAAGGCGCAACATCTGCGGTGCAAGGTGCAACATTCATCCAAAAAGTCGAAATTGCGCCGTGCGACTTTTAGAAATGGGTGCAGGGATTTGAAATGGACCAGTACCACGGTGCATCACTCTCTAGTGATGGTAAATCGAAGCCAGCCACGGTGTTCCCTTTTTAACGTAAAAATTCACGTGACGGAAAAACGAAGGCCAAAAAACTTCAAAGACCCGATTGAGGTTCAGATAGCCTTTTTTGGGTATGAAACTATCCATTGACGGGTTACAGCAGTCAAAGCCGTAGAACTCACTGAGAGCTTCGTTTTGACTGGTTATGGTTCCCGTAACTCTAAACAAGGCAACAGTTATGGCCGTCCGAAGAATCGAAATCCACAGGGTGCAACATCTGTGGTGCAAGGTGCAACATTCGTCCAAAAAGACAAAACAGCGTCGTGCGACTTTTAGAAATGGGTGCAAGGATTTGTAATGGAAAAGTACCATGGTGCACCACTATTCAGGAATGGTAAATCGAAGACCAGCCACGGTGTTCCCTTTTTAACGTAAAAATTCACGTTACGGAAAAACGAAGGCCAAAAAACATCAGAGACCCGATTGAGGTTCGGATAGCCTCTTTTTGGGTATGAAACTATCCATTGACGGCTTACAGCCGTCAAAGCCGTAGAACTCACTTAGAGCTTCGTTTTGACTGGTTATGGCTCCCGTAACTCAAAACGAGGCAACAGTTATGGCCGTCCGAAGAATCAATATCCACAGGGTGCAACATCTGCGGTGCAAGGTGCAACATTCGTCCAAAAAGACAAAACAGCGCCGTGCGTCTTTTAGAAATGGGTGCAGGGATTTGAAATGGACCAGTACCACAGTACACCACTCTCCAGGGAAGGTAAATCGAAGCCAGCCACGGTGTTCCCTTTTTAACGTAAAAATTCAGGTGACGAAAAAATGAAGGCCAAAAAACTTCAAAGACCCGATTGAGGTTCGATAGCCTTTTTTGGGCATGAAACTATCCATTGACGGCTTACAGCTGTCAAAACCATAGAACTCACTGAGAGCTTCGTTTTGACTGTTTATGGCTCCCGTAACTCTAAACAAGGCAATAGTTATGGCCGTCCGAAGAATCGATATCCACAGGGTGCATCATCTGCGGTGCAAGGTGCAACATTCGTCCAAAAAGACGAAACAACGCCGTGCGACTTTTAGAAATGGGTGCAGGGATTTGAAATGGAAAAGTACCATGGTGCACCACTATCCAGGAATGGTAAATCGAAGAACAGCCACGGTGTTCCCATTTTAACGTAAAAATTCACGTTACGGAAAAACGAAGGCCAAAATAATTCAGAGACCCGATTGAGGTTCGGATAGCCTTTTTTTGGGTATGAAACTATCCATTGACGGCTTACAGCGGTCAAAGCCGTAGAACTCACTAAGAGCTTCGTTTTGACTGGTTATGGCTCCCGTAACTCTAAACGAGGCAACAGTTATGGCCGTCCGAAGAATCGATTTCCACAGGGTGCAACATCTGCGGTGCAAGTTGCAACATTCGTCCAAAAAGAAGAAACAGCGCCGTGCGACTTTTAGAAATGGGTGCAGGGATTTGAAATTGACAAGTACCATGGTGCACCTCTCTCCAGGAATGGTAAATCGAAGACCAACCACGGTGTTCCCTTTTTAACGTAAAAATTCACGTTACGGAAAAACGAAGGCAAAAAAGTTTCAGAGACCAGATTGAGGTTCGGATAGCCTTTTTTTGGGTATGAAACTATCCATTGACGACTTACAGCGGTCAAAGCCGTAGAACTCACTGAGAGCTTCATTTTGACTGGTTATGGCTCCCGTAACTCTAAACGAGGCAACAGTTATGGCCGTCCGAAGAATCGATATCCACAAGGTGCAACATCTGCGGTGCAAGGTGCAACATTCGTCCAAAAAGACGAAACTGCGCCGTGCGACTTTTAGAAATGTTTGCAGGGATTTGAAATGGACCAGTACCACGGTGCACCACTCTCCAGGGATGGTAAATCGAAGCCAGCCACGGTGTTCCCTTTTTAACGTAAAAATTCACGTGACGGGAAAACGAATGCCAAAAAACTTCAGAGACCCGATTGAGGTTCGGATAGCCTTTTTTGGGTATGAAACTATCCATTGACGGCTTACAGCTGTCAAAGCCGTAGAACTCACTGAGAGCTTCGTTTTGACTGGTTATGGCCCCCGTAACTCTAAACAAGGCAATAGTTATGGCCGTCCGAAGAATCGATATCCACAGGGTGCAATATCTGCGGTGCAAGGTGCAACATTCGTCCAAAAAGACGAAACAGCGCCGTGCGACTTTTAGAAATGGGTGCAGGGATTTGGAATGGAAAAGTAACATGGTGCACCACTATACAGGAATGGTAAATCGAAGACCAGCCACGGTGTTCCCTTTTTAACGTAAAAATTCACGTTACGGAAAAACGAAGGCCAAAAAACATCAAAGATCCGATTGAGGTTCGGATAGCCTTTTTTTGGGTATGAAACTATCCATTGATGGCTTACAGCCGTCAAAGCCGTAGAACTCACTGAGAGCTTCGTTTTGACTGGTTATGGCTCCCGTAACTCTAAACGAGGCAACAGTTATGGCCGTCCGAAGAATCGATATCCACAGGGTGCAACATCTGCGGTGCAAGGTGCAACATTCGTCCAAAAAGACAAAACAGCGCCGTGCGACTTTTAGAAATGGGTGCAGGGATTTGAAATGGACCAGTACCACGGTGCACCACTCTCCAGGGAAGGTAAATCGAAGCCAGCCACGGTGTTCCCTTTTTAACGTAAAAATTCACGTGACAAAAAAACGAAGGCCAAAAAACTTCAGAGACCCGATTGAGGTTCGGATAGCCTTTTTTGGGTATGAAACTATCCATTGATGGCTTACAGCTGACAAAGCTGTAGAACTCACTGAGAGCTTCGTTTTTACTGGTTATGGCTCTCGTAACTCTAAACAAGGCAATAGTTATGGCCGTCCGAAGAATCGATATCCACAGGGTGCAACATCTGCGGTGCAAGGTGCAACATTCGTCCAAAAAGACGAAACAGCGCCGTGCAACTTATGGAAATGGGTGCAGGGATTTGAAATGGAAAAGTACCATGGTGCACCACTATCCAGGAATGGTAAATCGAAGACCTGCCACGGTGTTCCCATTTTAACGTTAAAATTCACGTTACGGAAAAACGAAGGCCAAAATAATTCAGAGACCCGATTGAGGTTCGGATAGCCTTTTTGTTGGTATGAAACTATCCATTGACGGCTTATAGCGGTCAAATCCATAGAACTCACTTAGAGCTTCGTTTTGACTGGTTATGGCTCTCGTAACTCTAAAAGAGGCAACAGTTATGGCCGTCCGAAGAATCGATATCCACAGGGTGCAACATCTGCGGTGCAAGGTGCAACATTCGTCCAAAAAGAAGAAACAGCGCCGTGCGACTTTTAGAAATGGGTGCAGGGATTTGAAATTGACAAGTACCATGGTGCACCACTCTCCAGGAATGGTAAATCGAAGACCAGCCACGGTGTTCCCTTTTTGACGTAAAAATTCACGTTACGGAAAAACGAAGGCCAAAAAATTTCAGAGACCAGATTGAGGTTCGAATAGCCTTTTTTTGGGTATGAAACTATCCATTGACGGCTTACAGCAGTCAAAGCTGTAGAACTCACTGAGAGCATCGTTTTGACTGGTTATGGCTCCCGTAACTCTAAACGAGGCAACAATTATGGCCGTCCGAAGAATCGATATCCACAAGGTGCAACATCTGCGGTGCAAGGAGCAACATTCGTCCAAAAAGACGAAACAGCGCCATGCGACTTTTAGAAATGGGGGCAGGGATTTGAAATGGAAAAGTACCATGGTGCACCACTATCCAGGAATGGTAAATCGAAGACCAGCCACGATGTTCCCTTTTTAACGTAAAAATTCACGTGACGGAAAAACGAAGGCCAAAAAGCTTCAGAGACCCGATTGAGGTTCGAATAGCCTTTTTTTAGGTATGAAACTATCCATTGAAGGCTTACAGCCGTCAAAGCCGTAGAACTCACTGAGAGCTTTGTTATGACTGGTTATGGCTCCCGTAACTCTAAATGAGGCAACAGTTATGGTCGTCCGAAGAATCGATATCCACAGGGTGCAACTTCTGCGGTGCAAGGTGCAACATTCGTCCAAAAAGACGAAACTGTGCCGTGTGACTTTTAGAAATGGGTGCAGTGATTTTAAATGGACAAGTATCATGGTGCACCACTCTCCAGGGATGGTAAATCGAAGCCAGCCACGGTGTTCCCTTTTTAACGTAAAATTTCACGTGAGGGAAAAACGAAGGCCAAAAAACTTCAGAGACCCGATTGAGGTTCGGATAGCCTTTTTTTGGGTATAAAACTATCCATTGATGGCTTACAGCAGTCAAAACCGTAGAACTCACTGAGAGCTTCGTTTTGACTAGTTATGGCTCCCGTAACTCTAAATGAGGCAACAGTTATGGCCGTCCGAAGAATCGATATCCACAGGGTGCGACATCGGCGGTGCAAGGTGCAACATTTGTCCAAAAAGACGAAACAGCGCCGTGCGACTTTAGAAATGGGTGCAGGGATTTGAAATGGACCAGTACCATGGTGCACCACTCTCCAGGGATGGTAAATCGAAGACCAGCCACGGTGTTCCCTTTTTAACGTAAAAATTCACGTGACGGAAAAACGAAGGCCAAAAAACTTCAGAGACCCGATTGAAGTTCGGATAGACTTTTTTGGGTATGAAACTGTCCATTGACGGCTTACAGCCGTCAAAGCCGTAGTACTCACTGAGAGCTTCGTTTTGACTGGTTATGGCTCCCGTAACTCTAAACGAGGCAACAGTTATGGCCGTCCGAAGAATCGATATCCACAGGGTGCAACATCTGCGGTGCAAGGTGCAACATTCATCCAAAAAGAAGAAACAGCGCCGTGCGACTTTTAGAAATGGGTGCAAGGATTTGAAATTGACAAGTACCATCGTTAACCACTCTCCAGGAATGGTAAATCGAAGACCAGCCACGGTGTTCCCTTTTAAACGTAAAAATTCACGTTACGGAAAAACGAAGGCCAAAAAATTTCAGAGACCAGATTGAGGTTCGGATAGCCTTTTTTTGGGTATGAAACTATCCATTGACGGCTTACAGCGGTCAAAGCCGTAGAACTCACTGAGAGCTTCGTTTTGACTGGTTGTGGCTCTCGTAACTCTAAACGAGGCAACAGTTATGGTCGTCCGAAGAATCGATATCCACAAGGCGCAACATCTGCGGTGCAAGGTGCAACATTCATCCAAAAAGACGAAATTGTGCCGTGCGACTTTTAGAAATGGGTGCAGGGATTTGAAATGGACCAGTACCACGGTGCACCACTCTCTAGGGATGGTAAATCGAAGCAAGCCACGGTGTTCCCTTTTTAACGTAAAAATTCACGTGACGGAAAAACGAAGGCCAAAAAATTTCAGAGACCCGATTGAGGTTCAGATAGCCTTTTTTGGGTATGAAACTATCCATTGACGGGTTACAGCAGTCAAAGCCGTAGAACTCACTGAGAGCTTCGTTTTGACTGGTTATGGTTCCCGTAACTCTAAACAAGGCAACAGTTATGGCCGTCCGATAAATCGATATCCACAGGGTGCAACATCTGTGGTGCAAGGTGCAACACTCGTCCAAAAAGACAAAACAGCGTCGTGCGACTTTTAGAAATGGGTGCAGGGATTTGTAATGGAAAAGTACCATGGTGTACCACTATCCAGGAACGGTAAATCGAAGACCAGCCACGGTGTTCCCTTTTTAACGTAAAAATTCACGTTACGGAAAAACGAAGGCCAAAAAACATCAGAGACCCGATTGAGGTTCGGATAGCCTCTTTTTGGGTATGAAACTATTCATTGACGGCTTACAGCCGTCAAAGCCGTAGAACTCATTGAGAGCTTCGTTTTGACTGGTTATGGCTCCCGTAACTCTAAACGAGGCAACAGTTATGGTCGTCCGAAGAATCAATATCCACAGGGTGCAACATCTGCGGTGCAAGGTGCAACATTCATCCAAAAAGACGAAACAGCGCCGTGCGTCTTTTAGAAATGGGTGCAGGGATTTGAAATGGACCAGTACCACGGTGCACCACTCTCCAGGGAAGGTAAATCGAAGCCAGCCACGGTGTTCCCTTTTTAACGTAAAAATTCAGGTGACGAAAAAACGAAGGCCAAAAAACTTCAGAGACCCGATTGAGGTTCGATAGCCTTTTTTGGTCATGACACTATCCATTGACGGCTTACAGCTGTCAAAGCCGTAGAACTCACTGAGAGCTTCGTTTTGACTGTTTATGGCTCCCGTAACTCTAAACAAGGCAATAGTTATGGCCGTCCGAAGAATCGATATCCACAGGGTGCATCATCTGCGGTGCAAGGTGCAACATTCGTCCAAAAAGCCGAAACAGCGCCGTGCGACTTTTAGAAATGGGTGCAGGGATTTGAAATGAAAAAGTACCATGGTGCACCACTATCCAGGAATGGTAAATCGAAGACCAGCAACGGTGTTCCCATTTTAACGTAAAAATTCACGTTACGGAAAAACAAAGGCCAAAATAATTCAAAGACCCGATTGAGGTTCGGATAGCCTTTTTTTGGGTATGATACTATCCATTGACGGCTTACAGCGGTCAAAGCCGTAGAACTCACTGAGAGCTTCGTTTTGACTGGTTATGGCTCCCGTAACTCTAAACGAGGCAACAGTTATGGCCGTCCGAAGAATCGATATCCACAAGGTGCAACATCTGCGGTGCAAGGTGCAACATTCGTCCAAAAAGACGAAACTGCGCCGTGCGACTTTTAGAAATGGTTGCAGGGATTTGAAATGGACCAGTACCACGGTGCACCACTCTCCAGGGATGGTAAATCGAAGCCAGCCACGGTGTTCCCTTTTTAACGTAAAAATTCACGTGACGAGAAAACGAATGCCAAAAAACTTCAGAGACCCGATTGAGGTTCGGATAGCCTTTTTTGGGTATGAAACTATCCATTGACGGCTTACAGCTGTCAAAGCCGTAGAACTCACTAAGAGCATCGTTTTGACTGGTTATGGCTCCCGTAACTCTAAACAAGGCAATAGTTATGGCCGTCCGAAGAATCGATATCCACAGGGTGCAACATCTGCGGTGCAAGGTGCAACATTCGTCCAAAAAGTCGAAACAACGTCGTGCGACTTTTAGAAATGGGTGCAGGGATTTGGAATGGAAAAGTACCATGGTGCACCACTATCCAGGAATGGTAAATCGAAGACCAGCCACGGTGTTCCCTTTTTAACGTAAAAATTCACGTTACGGAAAAACGAAGGCCCAAAAACATCAAAGACCCGATTGAGGTTCGGATAGCCTTTTTTTGGGTATGAAACTATCCATTGATGGCTTACAGCCGTCAAAGCCGTATAACTCACTAAGAGCTTCGTTTTGACTGGTTATGGCTCCCGTAACTCTAAACGAGGCAACAGTTATGGCCGTCCGAAGAATCGATATCCACAGGGTGCAACATCTGCGGTGCAAGGTGCAACATTCGTCCAAAAAGACGAAACAGCGCCGTGCGACTTTTAGAAATGGGTGCAGGGATTTGAAATGGACCAGTACCACGGTGCACCACTCTCCAGGGAAGGTAAATCGAAGCCAGCCACGGTGTTCCCTTTTTAACGTAAAAATTCACGTGACAAAAAAACGAAGGCCAAAAAACTTCAGAGACCCGATTGAGGTTCGGATAGCCTTTTTTGGGTATGAAACTATCCATTGATGGCTTACAGCTGACAAAGCCGTAGAACTCACTGAGGGCTTCGTTTTTACTGGTTATGGCTCTCGTAACTCTAAACAAGGCAAAAGTTATGGCCGTCCGAAGAATCGATATCCACAGTGTGCAACATCTGCGGTGCAAGGTGCAACATTCGTCCAAAAAGACGAAACAGCGCCATGCGACTTTTAGAAATGGGTGCAGGGATTTGAAATGGAAAAGTACCATGGTGCACCACTATCCAGGAATGGTAAATCGAAGACCTGCCATGGTGTTCCCATTTTAACGTTAAAATTCACGTTACGGAAAAACGAAGGCCAAAATAATTCAGAGACCCGATTGAGGTTCGGATAGCCTTTTTGTTGGTATGAAACTATCCATTGATGGCTTACAGGGGAAAATCCGTAGAACTCACTGAGAGCTTCGTTTTGACTGGTTATGGCTCTCGTAACTCTAAACGAGGCAACAGTTATGGCCGTCCGAAGAATCGATATCCACAGGGTGCAACATCTGCGGTGCAAGGTGCAACATTCGTCCAAAAAGAAGAAACAGCGTCGTGCAACTTTTAGAAATGGGTGCAGGGATTTGAAATTGACAAGTACTATGGTGCACTACTCTCCAGGAATGGTAAATTGAAGACCAGCCACGGTGTTCCCTTTTTGACGTAAAAATTCACGTTACGGAAAAACGAAGGCCAAAAAATTTCAGAGACCAGATTGAGGTTCGAATAGCCTTTTTTTGGGTATGAAACTATCCATTGACGGCTTACAGCAGTCAAAGCCGTAGAACTCACTGAGAGCTTCGTTTTGACTAGTTATGGCTCCCGTAACTCTAAACGAGGCAACAATTATGGTTGTCCGAAGAATCGATATCCACAAGGTGCAACATCTGCGGTGCAAGGAGCAACATTCGTCCAAAAAGACGAAACAGCGTCGTGCGACTTTTAGAAATGGGTGCAGGGATTTGAAATGGAAGAGTACCATGGTGCACCACTATCCAGGAATGGTAAATCGAAGACCAGCCACGGTGTTCCCTTTTTAACGTAAAAATTCACGTGACGGAAAAACGAAGGCCAAAAAACTTCAAAGACCTGATTGAGGTTCGGATTGCCTTTTTTTGGGTATGAAACTATCCATTGAAGGCTTTCAGCCATCAAAGCCGTAGAACTCACTGAGAGCTGTGTTATGACTGGTTATGGCTCCCGTAACTCTAAATGAGGCAACAGTTATGGCCGTCCGAAGAATCGATATCCACAGGGTGCAACATCTGCGGTGCAAGGTGCAACATTCGTCCAAAAAGACGAAACTGTGCCGTGTGACTTTTAGAAATGGGTGCAGGGATTTTAAATGGACAAGTATCATGGTGCACTACTCTCCAGGGATGGTAAATCGAAGCCAGCCACGGTGTTCCCTTTTTAACGTAAAAATTCACGTGACGGAAAAACGAAGGCCAAAAAACTTCAGAGACCCGATTGAGGTTCGGATAGCCTTTTTTTGGGTATAAAACTATCCATTGATGGCTTACAGCTGTCAAAACCGTAGAACTCACTGAGAGCTTCGTTTTGATTAGTTATGGCTCCCGTAACTCTAAACGAGGCAACAGTTATGGCCGTCCGAAGAATCGATATCCACAGGGTGCAACATCTGCGGTGCAAGGTGCAACATTCGTCCAAAAAGCCAAAACAGCGCCATGCGACTTTTAGAAATGGGTGCAGGGATTTGAAATGGACCAGTACCACGGTGCACCACTCTCCAGGGAAGGTAAATCGAAGCCAGCCATGGTGTTCCCTTTTTAACGTAAAAATTCACGTGACAAAAAAACGAAGGCCCAAAAACTTCAGAGACCCGATTGAGGTTCGGATAGCCTTTTTTGGGTATGAAACTATCCATTGACGGCTTACAGCGGTCAAAGCCGTAGAACTCACTGAGAGCTTCGTTTTGACTGGTTATGGCTCCCGTAACTCTGAACAAGGCAATAGTTATGGCCGTCCGAAGAATCGATATCCACAGGGTGCAACATCTGCGGTGCAAGGTGCAACATTCGTCCAAAAAGACGAAACAACGTCGTGCGACTTTTAGAAATGGGTGCAGGGATTTGGAATGGAAAAGTACCATGGTGCACCACTATCCAGGAATGGTAAATCGAAGACCAGCCACGGTGTTCCCTTTTTAACGTAAAAATTCACGTTACGGAAAAATGAAGGCCAAAAAACATCAAAGACCCGATTGAGGTTCGGATAGCCTTTTTTTGGGTATGAAACTATCCATTGATGGCTTACAGCCGTCAAAGCCGTATGACTCATTGAGAGCTTCGTTTTGACTGGTTATGTCTCCCGTAACTCTAAACGAGGCAACAGTTATGGCCGTCCGAAGAATCGATATCCACAGGGTGCAACATCTGCGGTGCAAGGTGCAACATTCGTCCAAAAAGACGAAACAGCGCCGTGCGACTTTTAGAAATGGGTGCAGGGATTTGAAATGGACCAGTACCACGGTGCACCACTCTCCAGGGAAGGTAAATCGAAGCCAGCCACGGTGTTCCCTTTTTAACGTAAAAATTCACGTGACAAAAAAACGAAGGCCAAAAAACTTCAGTGACCCGATTGAGGTTCGGATAGCCTTTTATGGGTATGAAACTATCCATTGACGGCTTACAGCTGACAAAGCCGTAGAACTCACTGAGAGCTTCGTTTTTACTGGTTATGACTCTCGTAACTCTAAACAAGGCAATAGTTATGGCCGTCCGAAGAATCGATATCCATAGGGTGCAACATCTGCGGTGCAAGGTGAAACATTCGTCCAAAAAGACAAAACAGCGCCGTGCGACTTTTAGAAATGGTTGCAGGGATTTGAAATGGAAAAGTACCATGGTGCACCACTATCCAGGAATAGTAAATCGAAGACCTGCCACGGTGTTCCCATTTTAACGTTAAAATTCACGTTACGGAAAAACGAAGGCCAAAATAATTCAGAGACCCGATTGAGGTTCGGATAGCCTTTTTGTTGGTATGAAACTATCCATTGACGGCTTACAGCGATCAAATCCATAGAACTCACTGAGAGCTTTGTTTTGACTGGTTATGGCTCTCGTAACTCTAAACAAGGCAACAGTAATGGCCGTCAGAAGAATCGATATCCATAGGGTGCAACATCTGCGGTGCAAGGTGCAACATTCATCCAAAAAGAAGAAACAGCGCCGTGCGACTTTTAGAAATGGGTGCAGGGATTTGAAATTGACAAGTACCATGGTGCACCACTCTCCAGGAATGGTAAATCAAAGACCAGCCACAGTGTTCCTTTTTTGACGTAAAAATTCACGTTACGGAAAAACGAAGGCCAAAAAATTTCAGAGACCAGATTGAGGTTCGAATAGCCTTTTTTTAGGTATGAAACTATCCATTGACGGCTTACAGCAGTCAAAGCCGTAGAACTCACTGAGAGCTTCGTTTTGACTAGTTATGGCTCCCGTAACTCTAAACGAGGCAACAATTATGGCCGTCCGAAGAATCGATATCCACAAGGTGCAACATCTGCGGTGCAAGGAGCAACATTCGTCCAAAAAGATGAAACTATGCCATACGACTTTTTGAAATAGGTGCAGGAATTTGAAATGGACCAGTACCATGGTGCACTACTCTCCAGGGATGGTAAATCGAAGCCAGCCACGGTGTTCCCTTTTTAACGTAAAAATTCACGTGACGGAAAAACAAAGGCCAAAAAACTTCAGAGACCCGATTGAGGTTCGGATAGCCTTTTTTGGGTATGAAACTATCCATTGACGGCTTACAGCTATCAAAGCCGTAGAACTCACTGAGAGCTTCATTTTGACTGGTTATGGCTCCCGTAACTCTAAACAAGGCAACAGTTATGGCCGTCCGAAGAATCGATATCCAAAGGGTGCAACATCTGCGGTGCAAGGTGCAACATTCGTCCAAAAAGACGAAACAGCGCCGTGCGACTTTTAGAAATGGGTGCAGGGATTTGAAATGGAAAAGTACCATGGTGCACCACTATCCAGGAATGGTAAATCGAAGATCAGCCACGGTGTTCCCTTTTTAACGTAAAAATTCACGTTACGGAAAAACGAAGGCTAAAAACTTCAGAGACCCGATTGACGTTCGGATAGCCTTTTTTTGGGTATGAAACTATCCATTGACGGCTTACAGCGGTCAAAGCCGTAGAACTCACTGAGAGCTTCATTTTGACTGGTTATGGCTCCCGTAACTCTAAACGAGGCAACAGTTATGGCCATCCGAAGAATCGATATCCACAAGGTGCAACATCTGCGGTGCAAGGTGCAACATTCGTCCAAAAAGACGAAACTGCGCCGTGCGACTTTTAGAAATGGGTGCAGGGATTTGTAATGGAAAAGTACCATGGTGCACCACTATTCAGGAACGGTAAATCGAAGACCAGCCACGGTGTTCCCTTTTTAACGTAAAAATTCACGTTACGGAAAAACGAAGGCCAAAAAACATCAGAGACCCGATTGAGGTTTGGATAGCCTCTTTTTGGGTATGAAACTATCCATTGACGGCTTACAGCCGTCAAAGCCGTAGAACTCACTGAGAGCTTCGTTTTGAATGGTTATGGCTCCCGTAACTCTAAACGAGGCAACAGTTATGGCCGTCCGAAGAATTGATATCCACAGGGTGCAACATCTGCGGTGCAAGGTGCAACATTCGTCCAAAAAGATGAAACAACGCCTTACGACTTTTAGAAATGGCTGTAGAGATTTGAAATGGAAAAGTACCATGGTGCACCACTGTCCAGGAATGGTAAATCGAAGACCAGCCACGGTGTTCCCATTTTAACGTAAAAATTCACGTTACGAAAAACGAAGGCCAAAATAATTCAGAGACACGATTAAGGTTCGGATAGACTTTTTTTTGGTATGAAACTATCCATTGACGGCTTATAGCGGTCAAAGCCATAGAACTCACTGAGAGCTTCATTTTGACTGGTTATGGCTCCCGTAACTCTAAACGAGGTAACAGTTATGGCCGTCCGAAGAATCGATATCCACAGGGTGCAACATCTGCGGTGCAAGGTGCAACATTCGTCCAAAAAGAAGAAACAGCGCCGTGCGACTTTTAGAAATGGGTGCAGGGATTTGAAATTGACAAGTACCATGGTGCACCACTCTCCAGGAATGGTAAATCGAAGACCAGCCACGGTGTTCCCTTTTTAACGTAAAAATTCACGTTACGGAAAAACGAATGCCAAAAAATTTCAGGGACCAGATTGAGGTTCGGATAGCCTTTTTTTGGGTATGAAACTATCCATTGACGGCTTACAGCGGTCAAAGCCGTAGAACCCACTGAGAGCTTCGTTTTGACTGGTTATGGCTCCCGTAACTCTAAACGAGGCAACAGTTTTGGCCGTCCGAAGAATCGATATCCACAGGGTGCAACATCTGTGGTGCAAGGTGCAACATTCGTCCCAAAAGACGAAACAGCGCCGTGCGACTTTTAGAAATGGGTGCAAGGATTTGAAATGGAAAAGTACCATGGTGCAGCACTCTCCAGGGATGGTAAATCGAAGCCAGCCACGGTGTTCCCGTTTTAACTTAAAAATTCACGTGACGGAAAAACGAAGGCCAGAAAACTTCAGAGAACCGATTGAGGTTCGAATAGCCTTTTTTTGGGTATGAAACTATCCATTGACGGCTTACAGCGGTCAAAGCCGTAGAACTCACCGAGAGCTTCATTTTGACTGTTTATGGCTCCCGTAACTCTAAACAAGGCAATAGTTATGGCCGTCCGAAGAATCGATATCCACAAGGTGTAACATCTGCGGTGCAAGGTGCAACATTCGTCCAAAAAGACGAAACAGCGCCGTGCGACTTTTAGAAATGGGTGCAGGGATTTGAAATGGAAAAGTACCATGGTGCACCACTATCCAGGAATGGTAAATCGAAGACCAGCCACGGTGTTCCCTTTTTAACGTAAAAATTCACGTTATGGAAAAACGAAGGCCAAAAAACTTCAGAGACCCGATTGAGGTTCGGATAGCCTTTTCTTGGGTATGAAACTATCCATTGACGGCTTACAGCCGTCAAAGCCATAGAACTCACTGAGAGCTTCGTTTTGACTGGTTATGGCTCCTATAAATCTAAACGAGGCAACAGTTATGGCCGTCCGAAGAATCGATATCAACAGGGTGCAACATCTGCGGTGCAAGGTGCAACATTCGTCCAAATAGACGAAACAGCACCGTGCGACTTTTAGAAATGGGTGCAGAGATTTGAAATGGACTAGTACCATGGTGCACCACTCTCCAGGGATAGTAAATCGAAGCCAGCCACAGTGTTCCCTTTTTAACGTAAAAATTCACGTGACGAAAAATCGAAGGCCAAAAAACTTCAGAGACCCGATTGAGGTTCGGATAGCCTTTTTTGGGTATGAACTATCCATTGACGGCTTACAGCTGTCAAAGCCGTAGAACTCACTGAGAGCTTTTTTTTCACTGGTTATGGCTCCCGTTACTCTAAACAAGGCAACAGTTATGGCCGTCCGAAGAATCGATATCCACAGGGTGCAACATCTACGGTGCAAGGTGCAACATTCGTCCAAAAATACGAAACAGCGCCGTGCGACTTTTAGAAATGGGTGCAGGAATTTGAAATGGAAAAGTACCATGGTGCACCACTATCCAGGATTGGTAAATCGAAGACCGGCCACGGTGTTCCCTTTTTAACGTAAAAATTCACGTTACGGAAAAACGAAGGCCAAAAAACTTCAGAGACCCGATTGAGGTTCGGATAGCCTTTTTTGGGTATGAGACTATCCATTGACGGCTTACAACGGTCAAAGCCGTAGAACTCACTGAGAGCTTCGTTTTGACTGGTTATGGCTCCTGTATCTCTAAACGAGGCAACAGTTATGGCCGTCCGAAGAATCGATATCCACAAGGTGCAACATCTGCGGTGCAAGGTGCAACATTCGTCCAAAAAGAAGAAACTGCGCCGTGCGACTTTTAGAAATGGGTGAAGGGATTTGAAATGGACCAGTACCATGGTGCAGCACTCTCCAGGGATGGTAAATCGAAGCCAGCCACGGTGTTCCCTTTTTAACGTAAAAATTCACGTGACGGAAAAACGAAGGACAAAAAACTTTAGAGACCCGATTGAGGTTCGGATAGCCTTTTTTTGGGTATGAAACTATCCATTGACGGCTTATAGCCATCAAAGCCGTAGAACTCATTGAGAGCTTCGTTTTGACTGGTTATGGCTCCCGTAACTCTAAACGAGACAACAGTTATGGCCGTCCGAAGAATCGATATCCACAGGGTGCAACATCTGCGGTGCAAGGTGCAACATTCGTCCAAAAAGACGAAACAGCGCTGTGCGACTTTTAGAAATGGGTGCAGGGATTTGAAATGGACCAGTACCATGGTGCACCACTCTCCAGGGATGGTAAATCGAAGCCAGCCACGGTGTTCCCTTTTAACGTAAAAATACACGTGACGGAAAAACGAAGGCCAAAAAACTTTAGAGACCCGATTGAAGTTCGGAAAGCCTTTTTTGGGTATGAAACTATCCATTGACGACTTACAGCTGTCAAAGCCATAGAACTCACCGAGAGCTTCATTTTGACTGGTTATGGCTCCCGTAAATCTAAAAGAGGCAATAGTTATGGCCGTCCGAAGAATCGATATCCACAGGGTGCGACATCTACGGTGGAAGGTCCAACATTCCTTCAAAAAGACGAAACAGCGCCGTGTGACTTTTAGAAATGGGTGCAGGGATTTGAAATGGACTAGTACCATGGTGCAGCACTCTCCAGGGATGGTAAATCGAAGCCAGCCACGGTGTTCCCGGTTTAACGTAAAAATTCACGTGACGGAAAAACGAAGGCCAAAAAACTTCAGAAACCCGATTGAGGTTCGGATAGCCTTTTTTTGGGTATGAAACTATCCATTGACGGCTTACAGTGGTCAAAGCCCTAGAACTCACTGAGTGCTTCGTTTTTACTGGTTATGGCTCCCGTAGCTCTAAACGAGGCAACAGTTATGGCCGTCCGAAGAATCGATATCTACAGGGTGCAAAATATGCGGTCCAAGGTGTAACATTCGTCCAAAAAGACGAAACTGCGCCGTGCGACTTTTAGAAATGGGTGCAGGGATTTGAAATGGACCAGTACCATGGTGCAGCACTCTCCAGGGATGGTAAATCGAAGCCAGCCACGGTGTTCCCTTTTTAACGTAAAAATTCACGTGACGGAAAAACGAAGGACAAAAAACTTCAGAGACCCAATTGAGGTTCGGATAGCCTTTTTTTGGGTATGAAACTATCCATTGACGGCTTATGGCCGTCAAAGCCGTAGAACTCATTAAGAGCTTTGTTTTTACTGGTTATGGCTCCCGTAACTCTAAACTAGGCAATAGTTATGGCCGTCCGAAGAAT
Source organism: Allium fistulosum (assembly GCA_030737815.1). NCBI lineage: Eukaryota > Viridiplantae > Streptophyta > Magnoliopsida > Asparagales > Amaryllidaceae > Allium > Allium fistulosum. The sequence goes on from CM060905.1 coordinate 1,285,175,157, forward strand.
CGATATCCATAGGGTGCAACATCTGCGGTGCAAGGTGCAACATTCGTCCAAAAAGACGAAACCGCGCCGTGCGACTTTTAGAAATGGGTGCAGGGATTTGAAATGGACCAGTACCATGGTGCAGCACTCTCCAGGGATGGTAAATCGAAGCCAGCCATGGTGTTCCCGTTTTAACGTAAAAATTCACGTGACGGAAAAACGAAGGCCAAAAAACTTCAGAAACCCGATTGAGGTTCGGATAGCCTTTTTTTGGGTATGAAACTATCCATTGACAGCTTACAGCGGTTAAAGCTGTAGAACTCACTGAGTGCTTCGTTTTGACTGGTTATGGCTCCCGTAGCTCTAAACGAGGCAACGGTTATGGCCGTCCGAAGAATCGATATCCACAGGGTGCAACATCTGCGGTGCAAGGTGCAACATTCGTCCAAAAAGACGAAACTGCGCCGTGCGACTTTTAGAAATGGGTGCAGGGATTTGAAATGGACCAGTACCACGGTGCACTCATCTCCAGGGATGGTAAATAGAAGCCAGCCACGGTGTTCCCTTTTTAACGTTAAAATTCACGTGACGGAAAAACGAAGGCCAAAAAACTTCAGAGACCCGATTGAGGTTCGGATAGCCTTTTTTGTGTATGAAACTATCCATTGATGGCTTACAGCAGTCAAACCCGTAGAACTCACTGAGAGCTTCGTTTTGACTGGTTATGGCTCCCGTAACTCTAAACAAGGCAACATTTATGGCCGCCCGAAGAATCGATATCCACAGGGTGCAACATCTACGGTGCAAGGTGCAACATTCATCCAAAAAGACGAAACAGCGCCGTGCGACTTTTAGAAATGGGTGCAGGGATTTGAAATGGAAAAGTACCACTGTGGATTTGAAATTGACAAGTACCACCGTGACTTTTAGAAAGGCTTCCTCCCTTCAAAGCCGTAGAACTCACTGAGAGCTTCGTTTTGATTGGTTATGGCTCCCGTAACTCTAAACGAGGCAACAGTTATGGCCGTTCGAAGATTCGATATCCATAGGGTGCAACATCTGTGGTGCAAGGTGCAACATTCGTCCAAAAAGACGAAACAGCGCCGTGCGACTTTTAGAAATGGGTGCAGGGACTTGAAATGGAAAAGTACCATGGTGCACCACTATCTAGGAATGGTAAATCGAAGACCTGCCACGGTGTTCCCTTTTTAACGTAAAAATTCACGTTATAGAAAAACGAAGGCCAAAAAAGTTCAGAGACCCGATTGAGGTTCGGATAGCCTTTTTTTGGGTATGAAACTATCCATTGACGGCTTACAGTGGTCAAAGCCGAAGAACTCACTGAGAGCTTCGATTTGACTGGTTATGGCTTCCGTAACTTTAAACGAGGCAACAGTTATGGCCGTTCGAAGAATCGATATCCATAGGGTGCAACATCTGCGGTGCAAGGTGCAACATTCGTCCAAAAAGACGAAACTGCGTCGTGCGACTTTTAGAAATGGGTGCAGGGATTTAAAATGGACCAGTACCACGGTGCACCACTCTCTAGGGATGGTAAATCGAAGCCAGCCACGGTGTTCCCTTTTTAACGTAAAAATTCACGTGACGGAAAAACGAAGGCCAAAAAACTTCAGAGACCCGATTGAGGTTCGGATAGCCTTTTTTTGGGTATGAAACTATCCATTGACGGCTTACAGCAGTCAAAGTCGTAGAACTCACTGAGAGCTTCGTTTTGACTGGTTATGGATCCCGTAACTCTAAACGAGGCAACAGTTATGGCCGTCTGAAGAATCGATATCCACAGGGTGCAACATCTGCGGTGCAAGGTGCAACATTCGTCCAAAAAGAAGAAACAGCGCCGTGCGACTTTTAGAAATGGGTGCAGGGATTTGAAATTGACAAGTACCATTTTGCACCACTCTCCAGGAATGGTAAATCGAAGACCAGCCACGGTGTTCCCTTTTTAACGTAAAAATTCACGTTACGGAAAAACGAAGGCCAAAAAATTTCAGAGACCAGATTGAGGTTCGGATAGCCTTTTTTTGGGTATGAAACTATCCATTGACGGCTTACAGCGGTCAAAGCCGTAGAACTCACTGAGAGCTTCGTTTTGACTGGTTATGGCTCCCGTAACTCTAAACAAGGCAACAGTTATGGCCGTCCGAAGAATCGATATCAACAGGGTGCAACATCTGCGGTGCAAGCTGCAACATTCGTCCAAAAAGACGAAATTGCGCCGTGCGAGTTTTAGAAATGGGTGCAGGGATTTGAAATGGACCAGTACCACGGTGCAACACTCTCCAGGGATGGTAAATCGAAGCCAGCCACGGTGTTCCCTATTTAACGTAAAAATTCACGTGACGGAAAAACGAAGGCCAAAAAACTTCAGAGACCCGATTGAGCTTCGGATAGCCTTTTTTGGGTATAAAACTATCCATTGACGGCTTACAGCTGTCAAAGCCGTAGAACTCACTGAGAGCTTCGTTTTGACTGGTTATGGCTCCCGTAACTCTAAACAAGGCAACAGTTATGGCCGCCCGAAGAATCGATATCCACAGGGTGCAACATCTATGGTGCAAGGTGCAACATTCGTCCAAAAAGACAAAACAGCGCCGTGCGACTTTTAGAAATGGGTGCAGGGATTTGAAATGGAAAAGTACCACTGTGGATTTGAAATTGACAAGTACCACCGTGATTTTTAGAAAGGCTTCCTCCCTTCAAAGCCGTAGAGCTCACTGAGAGCTTCATTTTGACTGGTTATGGCTCCCGTAACTCTAAACAAGGCAACAGTAATGGCCGTCCGAAGAATCGATATCTACAGGGTGCAACATCTACGGTGCAAGGTGCAACATTCGTCCAAAAAGACGAAACATCACCGTGCGACTTTTAGAAATGGGTGCAACATTCGTCCAAAAAGACGAAAATGCGCCGTGCGACTTTTAGAAATGGGTGCAGGGATTTGAAATGGACCAGTACCATGGTGCAGCACTCTCCAGGGATGGTAAATCGAAGTTAGCTACGGTGTTCCCTTTTTAACGTAAAAATTCACGTGATGGAAAAACGAAGGCCAAAAAACTTCAGATAGCCGATTATTGTTCGGATAGCCTTTTTTTGGGTATGAAACTATCCATTGACGGCTTACAGTGGTCAAAGCCGTAGAACTCTCTGAGAGCTTCGTTTTGACTGGTTATGGCTCCCGTAGCTCTAAATGAGGCAACAGTTATGGCCGTCCGAAGAATCGATATCCACAGGGTGCAACATCTGCGTTCCAAGGTGCAACATTCGTCCAAAAAGACGAAACTGCGCCGTGCCACATTGAGAAATGGATGAAAGAATTTGAAATGCACCAGTACCACGGTGCACCACTCTCCAGGGATGGTAAATCGAAGCCAGCCACGGTGTTCCCTTTTTAACGTAAAAATTCACGTGACGGAAAAACGAAGGCCAAAATACTTCAAAGACCCGATTGAGGTTCGGATAGCCTTTTTTTGGTATGAAACTATCCATTGACGGCTTACAGTGGTCAAAGCCGTAGAACTCACTGAGATCTTCGTTTTGACTGGTTATGGCTCCCGTAACTCTAAACGAGGCAACAGTTATGGCCGTCCGAAGAATCGATATCCACAGGGTGCAACATCTGCGGTGCAAGGTGCAACATTCGTCCAAAAAGACGAAACTGCGCCGTGCGACTTTTAGAAATGGGTGCAGGGATTTGAAATGGACCAGTACCATGGTGCACCACTCTCCAGGGATGGTAAATCGAAGCCAGCCACGGTATTCCCTTTTTAACGTAAAAATTCACGTGACGGAAAAACGAAGGCCAAAAAACTTCAAAGACCCGATTGAGGTTCGGATACCCTTTTTTTGGGTATGAAACTATCCATTGACGACTTACAGTTGTCAAAGCCGTAGAACTCACTGAGAGCTTCGTTTTGATTGGTTATGGATCCCGTAACTCTAAACGAGGCAACAGTTATGGCCGTCCGAAGAATCGATATCCACAGGGTGCAACATCTGCGGTGCAAGGTGCAACATTCGTCCAAAAAGAAGAAACAGCGCCGTTCGACTTTAAGAAATGGGTGCAGGGATTTGAAATGGACCAGTACCACGGTGCACCACTCTCCAAGGATGGTAAATCGAAGCCAGCCACGGTGTTCCCTTTTTAACGTTAAAATTCACGTGACTGAAAAACGAAGGCCAAAAAACTTCAAAGACCCGATTGAGGTTCGGATAGCCTTTTTTTGGGTATGAAACTATCCATTGACGGCTTACAGCTGTCAAAGCCGCAGAACTCACTGAGAGCTTCATTTTGACTGGTTATGGCTCCCGTAACTCTAAACAAGGCAACAATTATTATCGCCCGAAGAATCGATATCCACAGAGTGTAACATCTATTTTGCAAGGTGCAACATTCGTCCAAAAAGACGAAACAGCGGCGGGTGACTTTTAGTAATGGGTGAAGAGATTTGAAATGGAAAAGTACCACTGTGGATTTGAAATTGACAAGTACCACCGTGACTTTTAGAAAGGCTTCCTCCCTTCAAAGCCGTAGAACTCACAGAGAGCTTCGTTTTGATTGGTTATGGCTCCCGTAACTCTAAACAAGGCAACAGTTATGGCCGTCCGAAGAATCGATATCCATAGGGTGCAACATCTGCGGTGCAAGGTGCAACATTCGTCCAAAAAGACGAAACAGCGCCGTGCGACTTTTAGAAATGGGTGCAGGGATTTGAAATGGAAAATACCATGGTGCACCACTATCCAGGAATGGTAAATCGAAGACCAGCCACGGTGTTCCCTTTTTAACGTAAAAATTCACGTTACGGAAAAACGAAGGCCAAAAAACTTCAGAGACCCGATTGAGGTTCGGATAGCCTTTTTTTGGGTATTAAACTATCCATTGACGTCTTACAGCCGTCAAAGCCGTAGAACTCACTGAGAGCTTCGTTTTGACTGGTTATGGCTCCCGTAACTCTAAACGAGGCAACAATTATGGCCGTCCGAAGAATCGATATCCACAGGGTGCAACATCTGCGGTGCAAGGTGCAACATTCGTCCAAAAAGTTGAAATAGCGCCTTGCGACTTTTAGAAATGGGTGCAGGGATTTGAAATGGACCAGTACCACAGTGCACCACTCTCCAGGGATGGTAAATCGAAGCCAGCCACGGTGTTCCCTTTTTAACGTAAAAATTCACGTGACGGAAAAACGAAGTCCAAAAAACTTCGGAGACCCGATTGAGGTTCAGATAGCCTTTTTTGGGTATGAAACTATCCATTGACGGCTTACAGCTGTCAAAGCCGTAGAACTCACTGAGAGCTTCGTTTTGACTGGTTATGACTCCCGGAACTCTAAACAAGGCAACAGTTATGGCCGTCCGAAGAATCGATATCCACAGGGTGCAACATCTGCGGTGCAAGGTGCAACATTCGTCCAAAAAGACAAAACAGCACCGTGCGACTTTTAGAAATGGGTGCAGGGATTTTAAATGGAAAAGTACCATGGTGCACCACTATCCAGGAATGGTAAATCAAAGACCAGCCACGGTGTTCCCTTTTTAAGGTAAAAATTCACGTTACGGAAAAACGAAGGCCAAAAAACTTCAAAGACCCGATTGAGGTTCGGATAGCCTTTTTTTGGGTATGAAACTATCCATTGACGGCTTACAGCGGTCAAAGCCGTAGAACTCTCTGAGAGTATCGTTTTGACTGGTTATGGCTCCCGTAACTCTCAACGAGGCAACAATTATGGCCGTCCGAAGAATCGATATCCACAGGGTGCAACATCTGTGGTGCAAGGTGCAACATTCGTCCAAAAAGACGACACTGCGCCATGCGACTTTTAGAAATGGGTGTGGTGATTTGAAATGGACCAGTACCACGGTGCACCACTCTCCAGGGATGGTAAATTGAAGCCAGCCATAGTGTTCCCTTTTTAACGTAAAAATTCACGTGATGGAAAAACGAAGGCCAAAAAACTTCAAAGACCCGATTGAGGTTCGGATAGCCTTTTTTTGGGTATGAAACTATCCATTGACGGCTTACAGCGGTCAAAGCCGTAGAACTCTCTGAGAGCTTCGTTTTGACTGGTTATGGCTCCCGTAACTCTAAACGAGGCAACAGTTAAGGCCGTCCGAAGAATCAATATCCAAAGGGTGCAACATCTGCGGTGCAAGGTGCAACATTCGTCCAAAAAGAAGAAACAGCGCCTTGCGACTTTTAGAAATGGGTGCAGGGATTTTAAATGGACCAGTACCACGGTGCACCACTCTCCAGGGATGGAAAATCGAAGCCAACCACGGTGTTCCCTTTTTAACGTAAAAATTCACGTGACGAAAAAACGAAGTCCAAAAAACTTCAGAGACCCGATTGAGGTTCGGATAGCCTTTTTTGTGTATGAAACTATCCATTGACGGCTTGCAGCTGTCAAAGCCGTAGAACTCACTGAGAGCTTCGTTTTGACTGGTTATGGCTCCCGTAACTCTAAACAAGGCAACAGTTATGGCCGTCCGAAGAATCGATATCCACAGGGTGCAAGGTGCAACATTCGTCCAGAAAGACGAAACAGCGCCGTGCGACTTTTAGAAATGGGTGCAGGGATTTGAAATTGACAAGTACCATTTTGCACCACTCTCCAGGAATGGTAAATCGAAGACCAGCCACGGTGTTTCCTTTTTAACGTAAAAATTCACGTTACGGAAAAACGAAGGCCAAAAAACTACAAAGACCCGATTGAGGTTCGGATAGCCTTTTTTGGGTATGAAACTATCCATTGACGGCTTACAGCGGTCAAAGCCGTAGAACTCACTGAGAGCTTCATTTTGACTGGTTATAGCTCCCGTAACTCTAAACGAGGCAACAGTTATGGCCGTCCGAAGAATCGATATCCACAGGGTGCAACATCTGTGGTGCAAGGTGCAACATTCGTCCAAAAAGACGACACTGCGCCATGCGACTTTTAGAAATGGGTGTGGTGATTTGAAATGGACCAGTACCACGGTGCACCACTCTCCAGGGATGGTAAATTGAAGCCAGCCACAGTGTTCCCTTTTTAACGTAAAAATTCACGTGATGGAAAAACGAAGGCCAAAAAACTTCAGAGACCCGATTGAGGTTCGGATAGCCTTTTTTTGGGTATGAAACTATCCATTGACGGCTTACAGCGGTCAAAGCCGTAGAACTCTCTGAGAGCTTCGTTTTGACTGGTTATGGCTCCCGTAACTCTAAACGAGGCAACAGTTATGGCCGTCCGAAGAATCAATATCCAAAGGGTGCAACATCTGCGGTGCAAGGTGCAACATTCGTCCAAAAAGAAGAAACAGCGCCGTGCGACTTTTAGAAATGGGTGCAGGGATTTGAAATGGACCAGTACCACGGTGCACCATTCTCCAAGGATGGCAAATCGAAGCCAGCCACGGTGTTCCCCTTTTAACGTTAAAATTCACGTGACGGAAAAACGAAGGCCAAAAAACTTCAGAGACCCGATTGAGGTTCGGATAGCCTTTTTTTGGGTATGAAACTATCCATTGACGGCTTACAGCTGTCAAAGCCGTAGAACTCACTGAGAGCTTCATTTTGACTGGTTATGGCTCCCGTAACTCTAAACAAGGCAACAATTATTGTCGCCCGAAGAATCGATATCCACAGGGTGCAAAATCTATTTTGCAAGGTGCAACATTCGTCCAAAAAGACGAAACAGCGCCGTGCGACTTTTAGAAATGGGTGAAGGGATTTGAAATGGAAAAGTACCACTGTGGATTTGAAATTGACAAGTACCACCGTGACTTTTAGAAAGGCTTCCTCCCTTCAAAGCCGTAGAACTCACTGAGAGCTTCGTTTTGATTGGTTATGGCTCCCGTAACTCTAAACAAGGCAACAGTTATGGCCGTCCGAAGAATCGATATCCACAGGGTGCAACATCTGCGGTGCAAGATGCAACATTCGTCCAAAAAGACGAAACAGCGCCGTGCGACTTTTAGAAATGGGTGCAGGGATTTGAAATGGAAAATACCATGGTGCACCACTATCCAGGAATGATAAATCGAAGACCAGCCACGGTGTTCCCTTTTTAACATAAAAATTCACGTTACGGAAAAACGAAAGCCAAAAAACTTCAGAGACCCGATTGAGGTTCGGATAGCCTTTTTTTGGGTATGAAACTATCCATTGACGGCTTACAGCCGTCAAAGCCGTAGAACTCACTGAGAGCTTCGTTTTGACTGGTTATGGCTCCCGTAACTCTAAACGAGGCAACAATTATAGCCGTCCGAAGAATCGATATCCACAGGGTGCAACATCTGCGGTGCAAGGTGCAACATTCGTCCAAAAAGTTGAAACAGCGCCTTGCGACTTTTAGAAATGGGTGCAGGGATTTGAAATGGACCAGTACCACGGTGCACCACTCTCCAGGGATGGAAAATCGAAGCCAACCACGGTGTTCCCTTTTTAACGTAAAAATTCACGTGACGAAAAAACGAAGTCCAAAAAACTTCAGAGACCCGATTGAGGTTCGGATAGCCTTTTTTGTGTATGAAACTATCCATTGACGGCTTGCAGCTGTCAAAGCCGTAGAACTCACTGAGAGCTTCGTTTTGACTGGTTATGGCTCCCGTAACTCTAAACAAGGCAACAGTTATGGCCGTCCGAAGAATCGATATCCACAGGGTGCAAGGTGCAACATTCGTCCAAAAAGACGAAACAGCGCCGTGCGACTTTTAGAAATGGGTGCAGGGATTTGAAATTGACAAGTACCATTTTGCACCACTCTCCAGGAATGGTAAATCGAAGACCAACCACGGTGTTCCCTTTTTAACGTAAAAATTCACGTTACGGATAAACGAAGGCCAAAAAATTTCAGAGACCAGATTGAGGTTCGGATAGCCTTTTTTGGGTATGAAACTATCCATTGACGGCTTACAGCGGTCAAAGCCGTAGAACTCACTGAGAGCTTCATTTTGACTGGTTATAGCTCCCGTAACTCTAAACGAGGCAACAGTTATTACCGTCCGAAGAATCGATATCCACAGGGTGCAACATCTGCGGTGCAAGGTGCAACATTCGTCCAAAAAGACGAAATTGCGCCGTGCGACTTTTAGAAATTGGTGCAGAGATTTGAAATGGACCAGAACCACGGTGCACCACTCTCCAGGGATGGTAAATCGAAGCCAGCCACGGTGTTCCCTTTTTAACGTAAAAATTCACGTGACGGAAAAACGAAGGCCAAAAAACTTCAGAGACCCGATTAAGGTTTGGATAGCCTTTTTTTGAGTATGAAACTATCCATTGACGGCTTACAGCTATCAAAACCGTAGAACTCACTGAGAGTTTCGTTTTGACTGGTTATGGCTCCCGTAACTCTAAACAAGGCAACAGTTATGGCCGCCCGAAGAATCGATATCCACAGGGTGCAACATCTACGGTGCAAGGTGCAACATTCGTCCAAAAAGACGAATCAGCGTCGTGCGACTTTTAGAAATGGGTGCAGGGATTTGAAATGGACCAGTACCACGGTACACCACTCTCCAAGGGTGGTAAATCGAAGCCAGCCACGGTGTTCCCTTTTTAACGTAAAAATTCACGTGACGGAAAAACGAAGGCCAAAAAACTTCAGAGACCCGATTGAGGTTCAGATAGCCTTTTTTTGAGTATGAAACTATCCATTGACGGCTTACAGCTATCAAAGCCGTAGAACTCACTGAGAGCTTCGTTTTGACTGGTTATGGCTCCCGTAACTCTAAACAAGGCAACAGTTATGGCCGCCCGAAGAATCGATATCCACAGGGTGCAACATCTACGGTGCAAGGTGCAACATTCGTCCAAAAAGACGAATCAGCGCCGTGCGACTTTTAGAAATGGGTGCAGGGATTTGAAATGGAAAAGTACCACTGTGGATTTGAAATTGACAAGTACCACTGTGAATTTTAGAAAGGATTCCTCCATTCAAAGCCGTAGAACTCACTGAGAGCTTCATTTTGACTGGTTATGGCTCCCGTAACTCTAAACAAGGCAACAGTTATGGCCGTCCGAAGAATCGATATCCACAGGGTGCAACATCTGCGGTGCAAGGTGCAACATTCGTCCAAAAAGACAAAACAGCGCCATGCGACTTTTAGAAATGGGTGCAGGGATTTGTAATGGAAAAGTACCATGGTGCACCACTATCCAGGAATGGTAAATCGAACACCAGCCACGGTGTTCCCCTTTTAACGTAAAAATTCACATTACGGAAAAACGAAGGCCAAAAAAATTCAGAGACCCGATTGAGGTTCGGATAGCCTTTTTTTGGGTATGAAACTATCCATTGACAGCTTACAGCAGTCAAAGCCGTAGAACTCACTGAGAGCTTCGTTTTGACTAGTTATGGCTCCCATAACTCTAAACGAGGCAACAGTTATGGCCGTCCGAAGAATCGATATCCACAGGGTGCAACATCTGCGGTGCAAGGTGCAACATTCGTCCAAAAAGACAAAACAGCGCCGTGCGACTTTTAGAAATGGGTGTAGGGATTTGAAATGGACCAGTACCATGGTGCACCACTCTCAAGGTATGGTAAATTGAAGCCAGCCACGGTGTTCCCTTTTTAACGTAAAAATTCACGTGACGAAAAAACGGAGTCCAAAAAATTTCACAGACCCGATTGAGGTTCGGATAGCCTTTTTTGGGTATGAAACTATCCATTGACGGCTTGCAGCTGTCAAAGCCGTAGAACTCACTGAGAGCTTCGTTTTGACTGGTTATGGCTCCCATAACTCTAAACAAGGCAACAGTTATGGCCGTCAGAAGAATCGATATCCACAGGGTGCAACATCTGTGGTGCAAGGTGCAACATTCGTCCAAAAAGACGAAACAGCGCCTTGCGACTTTTAGAAATGGGTGCAGGGATTTGAAATGGAAAAGTACCATGGTGCACCACTATCCAGGAATGGTAAATCGAAGACCAGCCACGGTGTTCCCTTTTTAACTAAAAAATTCACCTTACGGAAAAACGAAGGCCAAAAAACTTCAGAGACCCGATTGAGGTTCGGATAGCCTTTTTTGGGTATGAAACTATCCATTTACGGCTTACAGCGGTCAAAGCCGTAGAACTCACTGAGAGCTTTGTTTTGACTGGTTATGGCTCCCGTAACTCTAAACGAGGCAACAGTTATGGCCGTCCGAAGGATCGATATCCACAGGTTGCAACATCTGCGGTGCAAGGTGCAACATTCGTCCAAAAAGACGAAACTGCACCGTGCGACTTTTAGAAATGGGTGCAGGGATTTGAAATGGACCAGTACCACGGTGCACCACTCTCCAGGGATGGTAAATCGAAGCCAGCCATAGCGTTCCCTATTTAATATAACAATTCACGTGACGGAAAAACGAAGGACAAAAAACTTCAGAGACTCGATTGAGGTTCGGATAGCCTTTTTTTGGGTATGAAACTATCCATTGACGGCTTACAACGATCAAAGCCGTAGAAATCACTGAGAGCTTGGTTTTGACTGGTTATGGCTCCCGTAACTCTAAACGAGGCAACAGTTATGGCCGTCCGAAGAATCTATATCCACGAAGTGTAACATCTGCAGTGCACGGTGCAACATTCATCCAAAAAGATGAAACAGTGCCGTGCGACTTTTAGAAATGGGTGCAGGGATTTGAAATGGAAAAGTACCACTGTGGATTTGAAATTGACAAGTACCACCGTGACTTTTAGAAAGGCTTCCTCCCTTCAAAGCAGTAGAACTCACTGAGAGCTTCGTTTTGACTGGTTATGGCTCCCGTAACTCTAAACAAGGCAACAGTTATGGCCGTCCGAAAAATCGATATCCACAGGGTGCAACATCTGCGGTGGAAGGTGCAACATTCGTCCAAAAAGACGAAATAGCGCCGTGCGACTTCTAGAAATGGGTGCAGGGATTTGAAATGGAAAAGTACCATGGTGCACCACTATCCAGGAATGGTAAATCGAAGACCAGCCACGGTGTTCCCTTTTTAACGAAAAATTCACGTTACGGAAAAACGAAGGCCAAAAAACTTCAGAGACCCGATTGAGGTTCGGAGAGCATTTTTTTGGTATGAAACTATCCATTGACGGCTTACAGTAGTCAAAGCCGTAGAACTCACTAAGAGCTTCGTTTTGACTGGTTATGGCTCCCGTAACTCTAAACGAGGCAACAGTTATGGCCGTCTGAAGAATCGATATCCACAGGGTGCAACATCTACGGTGCAAGGTGAAACATTCGTCCAAAAAGACGAAACAGCGCCGTGCGACTTTTAGAAATGGGTGCAGGGATTTGAAATGGACCAGTACCACGGTGCACCACTCTCCAGGGATGGTAAATCGAAGCCAGCCACGGTGTTCCCTTTTTAACGTAAAAATTCACGTGACGAAAAAACGAAGTCCAAAAAACTTCAAAGACCCGATTGAGGTTCGGATAGCCTTTTTTGGGTATGAAACTATCCATTGACGGCTTACAGCTGTCAAAGCCGTAGAACTCACCAAGAGCTTCGTTTTGACTGGTTATGGCTCCCGTAACTCTAAATAAGGCAACAGTTATAGCCGTCCGAAGAATCGATATCCACAGGGTGCGACATCTGCGGTGCAAGGTGCAACATTCGTCCAAAAAGACGAAACAGCGCCGTGCGACTTTTAGAAATGGGTGCAGGGATTTGAAATGGAAAAGTACCATGGTGCACCACTATCCAGGAATGGTAAATCGAAGACCATCCACGGTGTTCCCTTTTTAACGCAAAAATTCACGTTACGGAAAAACGAAGGCCAAAAAACTTCAGAGACCCGATTGAGGTTCGGATAGCCTTTTTCTGGGTATGAAACTATCCATTGACGGCTTACAGCGGTCAAAGCCGTAGAACTCACTAAGAGTTTCGTTTTGACTGGTTATGGCTCCCGTAACTCTAAACGAGGCAACAGTTATGGCCGTCCGAAGAATCGATATCCACAGGGTGCAACATCTGCGGTGCAAGGTGCAACATTCGTCTAAAAAGACGAAACTGCGCCGTGCGACTTTTAGAAATAGGTGCAGGGATTTGAAATGGACCAGTACCACGGTGCACCACTCTCCAAGGGTGGTAAATCGAAGCCAGCCACGGTGTTCCCTTTTTAACGTAAAAATTTACGTGACGGAAAAACGAAGGACAAAAAACTTCAAAGACTCGATTGAGGTTCGGAAATCCTTTTTTTATGTATGAAACTATCTTATAGCCATCAAAGCCGTAGAACTTACTGAGAGCTTCGTTTTGACTGGTTATGGCTTCCGTAACTCTAAACGAGGCAACAGTTATGGCCGTCCGAAGAATCATTATCCACAGGGTGCAACATCTGCGATGCAAGGTGCAACATTCGTCCAAAAAGACGAAACAGCGGCGTGCGAGTTTTAGAAATGGGTGCAGGGATTGGAAATGGACCAGTACCATGGTGCACCACTCTCCAGGGATGGTAAATCGAAGCCAGCCACGGTGTTCCCTTTTTAACATAAAAATACACGTGACGGAAAAACGAAGGCCAAAAAACTTCAAAGACCCGATTGAGGTTCGGATAGCCTTTTTTTGGGTATGAAACTATCCATTGACGGCTTACAGGTGTCAAAGCCGTAGAACTCATTGAGAGCTTCATTTTGACTGGTTATGGCTCCCGTAACTCTAAAAGAGGCAACAGTTATGGCCGTCCGAAGAATCGATATCCACAGGGTGAGACATCTACGGTGGAAGGTGCAACATTCGTCCAAAAAGACGAAACTGCGCCGTGCGACTTTTAGAAATGGGTGCAAGGATTTGAAATGGACCAGTACCATGGTGCAGCACTCTCCAGGGATGGTAAATCGAAGCCAGCCACGGTGTTCCCTTTTTAACGTAAAAATTCACGTGACGAAAAAAAGAAGGCCAAAAAACTTCAGACACCCGATTGAGGTTCGGATAGCCTTTTTTTGGGTATGAAACTATCCATTGACGGGTTACAGCGGTCAAAGCCGTAGAACTCACTGAGGGCTTCGTTTTGACTGGTTATGGCTTCCGTAACTCTAAACGAGGCAATAGTTATGGCCGTCCGAAGAATCGATATCCACAGGGTGCAACATCTGCGGTGCAAGGTGCAACATTCGTCCAAAAAGAAAAAACAGCGCCGTGCGACTTTAAGAAATGGGTGCAGGGATTTGAAATTGATAAGTACCATGGTGCACCACTCTCCATGAATGGTAAATCGAAGACCAGCCACGGTGTTCCCTTTTTAACGTAAAAATTCACGTTACGGAAAAACGAAGGCCAAAATACTTCAGAGACCCGATTGAGGTTCGGATAGCATTTTTTTTGGTATGAAACTATCCATTGACGGCTTACAGTGGTCAAAGCCGTAGAACTCACTGAGAGCTTCGTTTTGACTGGTTATGGCTCCCGTAACTCTAAACGAGGCAACAGTTATGGCCGTCTGAAGAATCGATATCCACAGGGTGCAACATCTGAGGTGCAAGGTGAAACATTCGTCCAAAAAGACGAAACTGCGCCGTGCGACTTTTAGAAATGGGTGCAGGGATTTTAAATGGACCAGTACCATGGTGCACCACTCTCCAGGGATGGTAAATCAAAGCCAGCCACGGTGTTCCCTTTTTAACGTAAAAATTCACGTGACGGAAAAACGAAGGACAAAAAACTTCAGAGACCCGATTGAGGTTCGGATAGCCTTTTTTTGAGTATGAAACTATCCATTGACGGCTTTCAGCCGTCAAAGCCATAGAACTCACTGAGACCTTCGTTTTGACTGGTTATGGCTCCCGTAACTCTAAACGAGGCAACAGTTATGGCCGTCCGAAGAATCGATATCCACAGGGTGCAACATCTGCAGTGCAAGGTGCAACATTCGTCCAAAAAGACGAAACGGCGCCTTGAGACTTTTAAAAATGGGTGCAGGGATTTGAAATGGACTGGTACCATGGTGCACCACTCACCAGGGATGGTAAATCGAAGATAAGCCACGGTGTTCCCTTTTTAACCTAAAAATTCATGTGACGTAAAAACGAATGCCAAAAAACTTCAGAGACCCGATTGAGGTTCGGATAGCCTTTTTTTGGGTATGAAACTATCCATTGACGGCTTACAGCGGTCAAAGCCGTAGAACTCATTGAGAGCTTCGTTTTGACTGGTTATGGCTCCCGTAACTCTAAAAGAGGCAACAGTTATGGCCGTCCGAAGAATCGATATCCACAGGGTGAGACATCTACGGTGGAAGGTGCAACATTCGTCCAAAAAGACGAAACTGCGCCGTGCGACTTTTAGAAATGGGTGCAGGGATTTGAAATGGACCAGTACCATGGTGCAGCACTCTCCAGGGATGGTAAATCGAAGCCAGCCACGGTGTTCCCTTTTTAACTTAAAAATTCACGTGACGAAAAAACGAAGGCCAAAAAACTTCAGACACCCGATTGAGGTTCGGATAGCCTTTTTTGGGTATGAAACTATCCATTGACGGGTTACAGCGGTCAAAGCCGTAGAACTCACTGAGGGCTTCGTTTTGACTGGTTATGGCTCCCGTAATTCTAAACGAGGCAACAGTTATAGCCGTCCGAAGAATCGATATCCACAGGGTGCAACATCTGCGGTGCAAGGTGCAACATTCGTCCAAAAAGAAGAAACAGCGCCGTGCGACTTTTAGAAATGGGTGCAGGGATTTGAAATTGATAAGTACCATGGTGCACCACTTGTTTGTACCAAAAATGGGCACAACACTCTTCGGGAGTTGTTTGAAGAGATAAAATGAAGATGATAAATGTAAAACAGAGATTATCTAACAAAAACTCCAACAAATAGGAATGTAAAGTGCACAGACAAGCAGTTTAGAGTGGTTCGGCGTATAGCCTACGTCCACTATGAAGTTTTGATTATTTTATTGATTCTCTTTCAATGATTACAAGCGTTTACAGCAATGAACAGCGGATTACAGTTTTGAATTCGAAACTGACAGCAAAAGTATGATGCAAATCTCAATCCGGCAGAGTCTGGACGCTTCAGAGAAAAAAGATCCTTTTTCCGTTGATTCTGGGGCTCTATTTATAGGCGTAGGAGGCTTGGATTTTGCTCGAACTCCGAGAGACTTGGCCTGACACGTGAGGGGACCCATTCGACCACTTCCAGAGAGTTTCAAGCCAATCTGTGATCGATACGAAATCATTTCGTATCGATCAAGATTACTTCCAATTGAGCTAAAAATTGGTGGAGACGTTCCTTGTTATGTGTGCAACCTCCAGTTAAAATTTCATGGTATTTGGATCAGGGGATTGAGAGATATCATCGATACGAGGTGATGCTCTTCGCTAGGCTGTCTGGTTCGAATCCATTTCCCTGAGCTTTGAGCTTCGACTCGATGGTATCACGCGCCTCTGTGAAGACGTGGAACGCACACTTCGCCTCGATCCGGTCTTCACTCCGAATCGACCGCGTCGACTCCATACATCTCGGCGCATTCGCATCAGGAGAAGACGTGGTGCGTGCGCTTCGCCTCGATCCGATATTTGCTCCGCGTTGACTGCATCGTCTCCATGTATTTCGCCTCGTTCACTTCGAGAAATGACACGTTATCCAAGCTGGTTGACCTGATGGATTCGAGTAGGACTTCATCCTGGGATACGAGGCAAACACTATCTGATGGATACGAAGCAGGCACTGTCTGATGGATACGAAGTAGACACTGGCTGATGGATACGAAGCAGGCACTGTCTGATGGATACGAAGCAGACGTTGGCTGATGGATATGAAGCAGGCACTGTCTGATGGATACGAAGTAGGCATTGGATGATGGATACGAAAACGAGGACCATCGATGGATACGAAATCCATCGATACGAACTGCCGCTTATTGATGGATACGAAAATGCGCTCTTCCCTTTGCCTTGCATCCATCGTAACTTGAGCATACGAACTCGGTTCGATCTGAAACTTGGAGCGTTGGTTTGCTTTAGTTTTCCCGATCATGTCCCATCGATTGGGGCTTGATCCGGACTTGGTCAAAATTCATCGATATCCATGACAAACGACATTCGGAACCCAACTCCTTGATGTCCTGGCCTTGCCAAAAGGCGGGATAACATTTGCCCCCCAAAGTACGTCTTGTGAAAACATGACGTGCTTTGAAAAGCTGCAGGCCTTCTTTGAATAACTTTGGAAGTCGTACCCTTTAGCCATTCTCTTGCATCGATGTGGGTTGACTTGATGGATGCCAAAATGATCATTCGTATCGATGGTCACACATCGCGGTGAATCCTGATTCGAGTTGGCGATATCTGGTGGATACGAAATGGATGTTCGCATCGATAGATTCTAATGGATACGAAATGGACGCTCGTATTAACAGGTCTGCTCTGTTTCGAATCGATGGCTCATACTTTGGATGTTTCAAAACGATGGTGTTTGGTGAACATTTCGCCTCTATGAATGCACAGCTTGATGGATGCGAGGAAAGCGCGTGCATCTGCCCATCGTATTCACGTGGCCTCCCTGTGCGCTTCGAACCGATAAAGGTTAGTGGGTTCGATACGAATGCTCGCATCGATGCGCTGCTTGACTGGTTGCGACCGGTCAGATTGACTGGGAGTCGAATCGACTCGGTTCCGTCCTAGGCTTCATATAAATATCTGGGACTTTGCCATTTCTCACTTTTTTACCTTTTACTTTTACTGTTGTCTTCTGCCTTCTCGTATCGATTCACTGACTTGGGAGAGAAGAATTGTTCCTACCTTCGAATCGATCAAACATCATTTTATTATTTCCCCAAACTCCAATTCAATTCAGGTAAATAAGCAATCACGGCTAAATTCGAGCGACGAAGTTCAGATCTCAGATCCATCGTGCCCTTGCTGGTTATTGATTTTGGTGGCGCTAAGGCCAGATCTGGACCAGAACTTGGTCGAGGATGCCATGGCGATGCTCGCTTCAATCGGAGAAGAAAGAGTTCTGGAGAAATTGCTTCACCTCTAGTTCGTGTCGATCCGGGACAGGAGGGTTCGACTCGACCCAAATTTCATGATTTCGCATCGATCGATGGGTTGAAGGGGATGCAGAGGTTCGCATCGATCTACGGTGGTTGGGGCTTGCGTCGAACTGAGATGATTGATGTAAGCATTTGGCCAGCGTGATCGGTGCGAAAATCTGCCTCCCACGATCGATACGAAGACCACGAGGTCTCATTGGTTCAATATCGATAGCCCCAGATCGATGCGAAGTCATTGCACTCGGTTGTCACACGGCCGTTAACCCTTGGCCGATGCGAAGTAAGCCTCTCTGATCGATACGAAATCCACTCCTCCGGTCGATACGAACTGCCATCGATACGAAAGGTATCGAGTCGACTTTGACCGATACAAAAGTATCGATTCGAACTGGATCGACACAAAAGATATGACGCCTCCGACTGAATTTGAATCTGAACTACGATCGATTCCATGCTGAAATTTGACGAACTTAGCGAACTTTTGCATGCTCTTATAGTCGACTCCGACGAGCTTCTGCCTTGCATAATTGGACTCGATTACAGGATTGCATATTTGACTGACTTTCGAAGCTCGTCGATGGAACTGTAACTTAACGAACATATAGCGGACTTACACTTGAATCAGCCATCTGACGTCTGGGTTGCGCGATCGTGACGGTCAGCGATGACGGTCATTGTCGGTCTGACTTCCAGAGTTTCGTCGCTAGCGTGTTTTCTTTAATTCTGCAGAATCTGCTTAAGTCACGCACAACACTCGCACTACACAACACATTCATGCACTTTACACTGGGGAACGCACGGGCTTTTTGTCATCTAATGATGGTTTCTCGTGAGTTAGCTAGCGATGGAACCGTCAAGTTCGCAGCAGCAAGAAATTCAGAACCCTATCCTTCCTAGAATTGAGATTCCGGTCATTGAGATCGAGGCTATTGGCCCAGCTCCGGACGAGTTGCCCGATGCGTCCTTCATTAACAGTCCACCTGATTCCGTCTCATCCAATATCTCCGAAGACATGCTGGGGAGGATATGCTTAAGGCATGGTTTATCTTTGGATGAGGTATTGTTGCCTGGACCGGATGATAGGCCACATAATCCCCCGGAGGGGTATACTACTTTTAATCGGCATGCGTGCGCAGCCGGCACACTTCCTCCATTCAACGACTATATAAGAGAAGTGTTGGCTTATCTGGACATCGCTCCGTCTCAATTGCATCCAAACGGATATGCCTCACTCAACAGCTTGTTCATTGTATTCATGGAGTACCTCCATCGTCCTCCCCGTATGACCGACATAAGATACTTGTTTAACTTCAAGAGTCGGACTGACAGCCCATCTTATACGTTCTTGGAGTCTGTAAGGAACTGCCAAGTTGTCGTGGGGTCGTGGACTAGGCTAAGCTATTTTAAGTCGGAGTGGTTCTATGTCCGATGTCCTCCGGGGTTTGCCAGAAGATGGTTATTCAGACGTGAGTATCGTCTTTTTTCCCAAGTAATTGACAGGGCAATTTTCGGAGTGAAATTAAACTTACGTCTTCTTCTCTTTTTCTTTCAGCTATCATCCAGCGGCCTGAGGGTGGCTACTATAAAGAGATAGTTCGGGTCCTCCAAGAGATTCCTAGCGAAGAAAGGAATATTGAACTGTTATTGACAGATCGGAATCTCAGAGTCCTTGGGCTGATCGGTCGGAGGCAGAGCATAAGACTCGACGGTGCATTAAAGACCGTCTCCAGGAAAAAGGTCAAGCAGATGAAGCCCAGGGTCGTGATAATCGAGGAACCCGTTTCCGAGAAAACTCATACTGACGAGGAACCGTTGGCTGGACCTGCTAATGCAACCCCGGAGTCCGATGCAAAGAGGAAAGGCAAAGCAGTGGCCTCGAAACATCCTAAGTCTGGGAGGCGGAAGTCTGTGGTTTTGCACCGTCCTTCGTCAGGAGTTAAGATTACGGAGGCGTCCTCCCCGCAAGCCGGAGATCAATTCGAAGGGCCTGCTGACCCTCCAGTCCCTGACATCGAGCCGGAGCAACACGATGTTGGGTCGGGTGGACCGTGACACATCGTCGATGTTAGCGAGTCTGAGCTTGCCAATGCGACTGACACTTCTGGTTGGTCCGGGGGGTTACACATTCACACACTCCTCACGGCACAACACACTTTCCTAACCATAAACAACACATCGCAAACGGTTACTGATTCTTTGTGGTTTTCTTTTCAGGTACGATGTCTGGGAAAGGTTCCGTGCTTGGTAGTTTGCATAAGCGCCGTTATCACGAGCCACGCAGGAGAGAGGGCGAGAGGGATTATGACACGGGACACTCTGGTCAGGAGAAGTCTGACAGAGATAGGGGACATGTTCGCCGATCCCGATCTCGCTCTCCTCCCCCCAGGACCTCTGCACCTCCTACGGTCGCAGTTACTCGTCCTCCCGAAACTTCACGGCCTAGGCCGCCTTCTCAAGCTTTGAGGTCTGACACTCCGCGCAGGACCGAAATAGCCACCTCTTCGGCTACTGTGCCAGTCCCGACCGAGGCGTCTAGCGAAGGAGCGCTCAAATTGGCACAGATGAGGAAGGAATTTCCTGACATCTGTTTTGATGGATATGTCTTCCCCCCGCACCTGAAGAGAATCCCGCCAACCGCGGAAACCACTATCCACGATTATGTCGCGGACATCTTTTTCCAGTATAGGGAGTGGGGACGGGCCGCGAGGAAGGCATCTAAAGTGGCATTTGAGCGGGGCGTCACCATCGAGAAACTCGAGAAGGAGCTGGGTCGCAACGACCAAATCATAAAAGCGCTCAACTCAGAGGCTGAGTCTTCTCGTAAGTCTGAAATGGAGGCTTTAAAGAAAGTTGATGAAGTGACTGCTGCCATGGCCAGGATGAAGCAAGAACATTACACCGCCATCGAGGACATGGGTCACAGGAACACTTCCATTACTGCCGAGAGGGATGCCGCTCTCAAGGAGCTTAATGAGCTGAAGTCAAAGTTTTCAGAGATGGCTAAGGAAAGAGACGCAGCTAATGTCTCTGCGCAGGAAGCCTGTGACCAGGCAGTGACACTCCAAAAGGAGAAGGAAGCGGCTATAAAACAAGCCCGTGAGGCTGAGGCTGGAGTTGATGAGAAAGTACGGCAGGCGGAGGCCAGGATCGAGGCCGAGGTGGAAAAGCTACTCGTCACTTACAACGCCAATGTGCTAAGGCACCGAGACTTGACATGGCTTGACGATTACCCCACACATCTCTATAACGCCTGGAACCTACTGGTTGATGAGGAGAGATCTGGGCACCCTGATGAAGCCCCTGATGAGTTCGAGCTGGAGAACCGCATCCTTAATGATGACGAAAAGAAGGTTCTCCATGACTCCATGATTTCCCATGACAAGGTGAGGCTTGGTGCTCAGATCCAGGAAGTCGGAGAGAGCTCTGGTGCAGAACACCATGTTACGAGTTCTGAGATAGTCGTGTCATCTCAGTCTGAGCCAACTTCGATGATCTACTCCCAGCCTATCTCAGCGTATGACCCAGATCAACCGCATTTATCTCCTATTAAGGAACATCCTTCTGAAGTAGTTCAGACGACCTCGAGCCAAACCGAGGAAGGTACTTTGAACTAACTTCCAGTATATTTGGATTGAAGAACCCGTGTTTAAATGTTGCTAATGACATGTCTTTTCCTTTGATCAGTGACAGGAGTTGCACCAGCCGCGCCTCTTACCACCCAAGTATTAGGTCAAGCGCCAGGAGCCATCATTTCTGAGGCGACCTCCGTCGCAGCAATGGCACCAGTTGGAGTGACGGAGGGGAGCTCACTTTCTTTCGACGAGCAGATGATAAACGAGCTCCTTGGCCGTCAAAGTGATCCTTTTGCGGACTTGCCATTTGGCTTGGGTGGATTCACGGCTACTTCTGACACCTTGTCCCAGACTACTACAGCTCCTAGCGAGGCCAGGGCACGGCGGGAAGCGGCGATGTTGGCCGAGATCAATGCTGAGATGGCGGCTGCGGCGCACGGCGGTGAAGTAGATGGCGGAGCGGCAGCACAGTGCCCTATTCCTCTTATGACTGTGTCTCCTGGGGGCACACTTACTGATACCGATGTACCAGCCCCTCCTCCGGCTGTGGAGTCTGTTCCTCCCACTCCTCCCGTGGGAAGCATCCCTATAGAGTCCATCTCAGGCGAGGACGTTGACATTATGCCTTTACCCGAAGGGAGCTTGCCTAGGGAGAAAGGCTCCAAGCGAAAGAGCACTGGCGGCTCCAGTAGTTCCTCGAAGAAGAAGAAGCTGAGGAAGCAGAAAGATTAGACATCCTTTTCATAGGCAGTTAGGGACTTTTGTTATTTTTTCTGTCTTTTCCCTTTTGTAGGCCGTGTTTAGATGCGGGTTCGGCCCCTGCTAGTAGGAACATTTTGGAAAGAACTCATGTATGAAGCATTGTTTTTGAGTTAGTTGGAATAAAATTTTGTCTTTTAGCTTCAGCTTGCGTTCCTTTCTATTCTTGAATATTGCAGTGTTCGGACTTTGGTCCAGTGTATTTGCATTTTCTGATTGCTTCAAGAATAGCTCATTTTACTTGTTAAGTATGGAACTTTCGGATTCGAGTTATGATAGGGGATCGCATCGGAGCTGAGCATCGTATAGTTTCGGGCAATGACTAACGTTTGCTTCTGCCCCCAGTTTCGGGGTCAAGTTGTGATGATCAGCTTGTGATGGCACCAAGCGAGGACCAAGTGGTCGAACTACGCTTGTTCTCTTATGAATCGTTCCATCCACACTCCGGGGATATGCGTCATCCCGTAAGCAGTTGTCCGCACTCTGGGAACACGGAGTTGACTGTTTATACTCCGCTTCGCACTCGGGGAATGCGGAGTCGAATGTTTATACTCCATTTCGCACTCCGGGAATATGGAGTTAAGTGTTTATACTCCGCTTCGCACTCTGGGAATACGGAGTTGAATGTTTATACTCCATTTCGCACTCTGGGAATATGGAGTTGACTGCTTGTATCCCGCTTCGCACTCTGGGAATACGGAGTCGAATGTTTTTACTCCATTTCGCACTCCGGGAATATGGAGTTAAGTGTTTATACTCCGCTTCGCACTCTGGGAATACGGAGTTGAATGTTTATACTCCATTTCGCACTCTGGGAATATGGAGTTGACTGCTTGTACCCCGCTTCGCACTCTGGGAATACGGAGTTGAATGTTTATACTCCATTTCGCACTCCGGGAATATGGAGTTAAGTGTTTATACTCCGCTTCGCACTCTGGGAATACGGAGTTGAATGTTTACACTCCATTTCGCACTCCGGGAATATGGAGTTAAGTGTTTATACTCCGCTTCGCACTCTGGGAATACGGAGTTGAATGTTTATACTCCATTTCGCACTCCGGGAATATGGAGTTAAGTGTTTATACTCCGCTTCGCACTCTGGGAATACGGAGTCGAATGTTTATACTCCATTTCGCACTCTGGGAATATGGAGTTAATTATAGGATTGTCGTGTGTCGACCCTATTAATATCGGTGTCATGGCTTGTCCCCGAGCTCGGGTTTCACCTAGTGAGTGGCCGGTCGTATCACAGCCACTCTCCATTTGAATAAGTCCCATTGCGTGATGGGATTTAGCTCTTCGTGCATCGTGACGTTGTATATCGTACATAATGAATCACAGCTCTGGCTCGAAGAAGTGGCATTTTATTGCTGAAATAAGAAAATGCAGCAAAGTCAGTTGCCTTATTACAAAATTCAAATTTCGAAATGAAGAAACAAATTGCTAAATAGAATGAAATAAATAAAGCCTGTCATATGTAGTAGCGGCGGAGACTTTCGCTGTTCCAAGCCCTCGGTAAATCGAGACCGTCCACAGTCGACAGCTTGAATGTACCATCTCCGAGCTTTCGTGTAATTACATACGGCCCTCCCCAGTTCGGTTTCATGTGTGAAGGAACTGGGTAAATTCTCTTGAGCACGAGGTCGCCGAGTTCAAAGGTTCGAGGTCGAACTCTGGTGTTGTACAATCGGGCGACCCGGCTTCGATGCGCGGCTGCTCTCAAATCAGCCTCCTCCCATTTTTCATCCAATAGGTCCAAAGACTCGGCTAGGAGTATAGCGTTTGTTTTTGGATCATAATAAGTCACGCGATGAGAGAGCACTTCTGTCTCGATCGGAATAACGGCCTCTGAGCCATAAGATAGGGAAAACGGAGTGTGTCCGGTCGCGGTTTTGTGGGTCGTTCGATAGGCCCATAACGCCATGGGAAGTTCATCGACCCACTTGCCCCCAGCCTTCTCTAATCGTTTCTTCAGGATCGATTTTATAACTTTGTTGACAGCTTCAACCTGTCCATTCGCTTGGGGGTGTGCGACAGCCGAGAACTTTTTGCGGATATGAAACCGTTGACAGAAATTCTTGAATTCCGCACTCTCGAATTGGGCTCCGTTATCAGTGATGATAGTATGCGGGAGTCCAAATCGACAGATGATGTTGCGAACCACGAAATTTATCACCTTCTTTGTCATAATGGTTGCTAGGGCTTCGGCCTCAGCCCACTTTGTGAAGTAATCAACGGCGACGATGGCGTATTTCGCACCGCCTTTTGCCAAAGGTAAAGCGCCGATGATGTCAATGCCCCACATTGCGAATGGCCAGGGACTGACCATTTGGGTTATTTCAGTTGGCGGAGCTCTCGGAATTCGGGCATGTATCTGGCATTTATCGCACTTTCGGGCATAGTTTGCCGCATCTCGGTTTACTGTCGGCCAGTAGTATCCATATCGGAGTATCTTTTTAGCGAGAGCTTGCCCGCCGGTATGATCGCCGCATTCTCCTTCGTGCACGTTATGTAGCACTCGCTTGACTTCCTCGTGGGCGATACATCTGAGGAGAGGAACGGAATAACCTCTCCTGTACATGACTCCGTTTTGGATAACGAACCGCGAGGCTTTTCGCTGAATCTGTCTCTTCTCATTTCTAGGTTCAGGTAGCACCCCATTCTCAATGTAATTCCGATACGGAGTCATCCAGGACTCTCTACTGGGAGCGGTTTCAAATACAGAGTTCATTTCTATCCGATCGATGCTCGGAGTGGCCAAAGTTTCAACGGGGACAAGTCCCATTTGTTGTGCTTCGCCTGTGCTGGCTAACTTCGCCAGTGAATCGGCTTTCTGATTGCGTTCCCGAGGCACATAATAGATGGCATAATAATCAAACTGGTTTAGGATTTCCTGAACTCGTGCCAAGTAAGCGGCCAGTCTTCGGTCTCTTGCCTGGTATTCTCCTCGCACCTGGCATACCACTAACTGCGAATCGCAATAAATTTCTACAGCGATAATTCTCAAATCTCTGGCAAGCCTTAGGCCGGTTAGGAGGGCTTCATATTCGGCTTCATTATTAGTTGCACGAAAGTCGAATTTAAGAGCATAACATATGGATCGGCCCTCGGGAGTCTCAAGTACAACCCCAGCGCCCGAACACCGATCATTTGACGCACCATCAGTATACAACTTCCAGATGTATTCGGGAGATTCACTGGTTTTGGGTAAGTCTTCCGGAACGGTGAATTCGGCTATGAAATCAGCCAGGACTTGTCCTTGAATGGCCCTCCGCGGAGCGTATGCGATATCAAATTGGCTTAGCTCAATGTTCCACTTGAGTAACCTACCGGACGTCTCAGGCCGCGTAAGGACCTGTCGTAACGGCTGGTCGGTGTACACAATAAGCGGATGAGCTTGGAAGTAAGGACGGAGCTTCCTTGAGGCAATAACCAAACAATAAGCCAGTTTCTCCAGCCTTGGATAATTTCTTTCAGCTCCTGTTAGTCGCTTACTAACATAGTAGACCGGGTTTTGCACTTTGTCTTCTTCCCGGACTAGAGCAGCACTGATCACATGTTCTGATACTGCCAGGTAGAGATATAGTTGCTCGTGGTCAACCGGTTTTGACAAGATCGGAGGTGTGGAGAGATGTTGAACTAATGATCGGAACGCGCCCTCACACTCCGTGGTCCATTCAAAGTTTCGTTTGCCCTTCCGAATCAGGTCGAAGAAAGGAATGCATTTGTCGGTGGACTTTGAAATGAACCTGCTCAATGCTGCGACCTTCCCGTTAAGACTCTGGACTTGCTTTATAGTTTTAGGGGTTTGCAAATTTCTAATAGCCCAGATCTTCTCAGGATTCGCCTCTATTCCTCGAGCGTTGACAATGAACCCAAGGAATTTTCCGGATGCAACGCCAAAGTGACATTTGAGTGGGTTGAGCTTCATCCCGTACTCCCGGAGGATGCTGAACATTGAATTCAAATCTCTGACGTGATCGGTGGAGAATCGGGACTTCACCAGCATGTCATCCACGTAAACCTCCATGGTCTTCCCAATATGATCAGCGAACATTCGGTTGACTAAGCGTTGGTATGTTGCTCCAGCGTTCTTTAGACCAAACGGCATGACTTTGTAACAATAGAGTCCCAGGTCGGTCACGAAGCTGGTATGTTCCAGATCAGGCAGATGCATGGGTATCTGATTGTAGCCGGAATAAGCGTCCATAAAGGATAGTAGTTCATGTCCGGCCGTCGAATCTACGAGCTGATCGATTCGTGGAAGTGGGAAGCTATCTTTTGGACAGGCCTTGTTTAGGTCAGAGTAATCAACACAAGTTCTCCACTTCCCGTTTGGTTTCCGAACTAGTACAGGGTTGGACACCCATTCTGGATACAAGGCATCTCGAATGAACCCATTCGATTGTAGTTTATCAACTTCCTCCTTAAGGGCGGCAGATCTCTCTGGATCCATACCGCGCCTTTTCTGCTTCACTGGGACATGTCGCGGATCTATATTCAGGGAGTGACTTGCAATGCTCGGCGAGATCCCGCACATGTCAGAGTGTGTCCAGGCGAAGACGTCGAGATTCGCCCGAAGAAATTCGACCAACTCCTGCTGTGTCTGCTTGTTTAGTTGGGACCCAACTTTCAGCATCTTTGAATCATCATCCTCACTGATTGGGACGTCCACAGTCAGTTCGGCTGGAGAGGCTTGACTCTCCGTTGATTCATCTCTATCCTCGTTGTCCCTGGGGTCCAGGTCTTTCAGGAATTGGTCGTGGTGCCAGGGCCGAGGCCCAGGCACCAATTGTCAATTATCGATAGAATGGACGCAGAGAGATTCCTCTACGCCCTTCCCCTTTTCTTTACGTTGCGCCCCGCGCAGCTCAGCAACATAACAGGCCCTTCCCGAGGCCTGATCTCCTTGAACAACTCCAATCCCATGATCAGTGGGAAATTTCAGAGTCAGACACCATGGGGCGATCGCCGCCCTGAACTCGGCTAAAGCTGGTCGACCCAGAAACGCATTGTATGGCGAATCTATTTCTAGCACAACAAATTGCAACATTCGGACCCTCCGGCGTTCTCCAACGCCTAACTCGACTGGGAGTTCAGTTATTCCGATGGGTATCGTGGCACTTCCGTTGAAACCATGGATTCTGGATAAACATGGTTTCAAATCCTTTGTCTCCATCTTCATCAGATCGTAAGCCCGTTTGAGCAAGATGTTTACAGAGCTCCCACTGTCAACCAGGATCCTCTTCATCCAAGCAGGACCTACCTGGGCAGATATGACTAGTGGGTCGATAGTAGGGGCTTCGACTTTATCGGCGTCTCGGCTCCTGAACACGATATCATCGGACATTATCTTTTGTTGTTTTGCCGGGGTTCCATCCTCGCAATTACTATAACACTCGAAGTCCGCATGCCTGATAGAACTGGCATACGACTCCATTTCCCCCCAGCTTCTGTCTGCCGGATGGGGGCCACCACTTATTGTGTTGATAACTAATCTCCCGCCCGCACGAGCGGGTTCATCCTCTCTTTCCTGATTTTGTGAACGATTTTGATTCGAGGGGCCCGCTCCGCCAGGCTGCGGCGCCCGTACAAACTGATCTAGCTTCCTCTCTCTAATCAGCTTTTCGATGAGGTCCTGTAAGTGTCGACACTTATTGGTATTATGTCCATAGCTCTCATGGAACCTACAGAATTTCCCTGTCTGAATCTGTCTCTCCGATGAGGGCTTCGGAGCAGGCTTCTTATACTGTACAGTGTTGCAAGTCTGTAAGTATACGTTTTCCAATGACGTGTTTAGCGGTGTATAACTGTCAAACATCTGAGCTCTACGTCGTGGACCTCGGTTCTCATCTCTCTTCTTATTCTGGCCATTGTTTCCTCTCTGCTGGGTTTGCTTGTTTTGTATATTCAGCTGAACTTTCCCGGAACTTTCGCCGGACTGTTTAACTGCCACATTGCTCTGTATTCCTTCAATGCTGGGCCTCGCATCGTCCTGCTTCCTAGACTGTTTTGCATCCTCCTACCGCAGGAATTGAGCGGCCTTGGAGTAAAAACGGTCCAACGACGCGGGCGGTTTTCCAGCCAGCCAGTTTTCGAATTCAGAATCAGGATCAATCCCCTTGGTCAGAGCCATTAAGATTGAATTATCGTTGGGATTGGTGATCTCGACGCATGCTGCGTGGAACCTCTCCAAGTAACGCCTGAGTGTTTCTCCAGGAGCTTGAGTGACGCTGGACAAGGTGTTGACGTCCTTTGGCCTAGCAACATGCATCCAGAATTGTTCCACAAACCTCTTGGCCAATTGATCGAACGAAGAAATTGATCTAGGTGGTAGGCGGGTAAACCACATTGTCGCGATTCCTCCCAGAGAGATGGGGAAACTCCGACACTTCACTGCGTCGTCGGCCCTTGCAGCGCTCATCGACCATTCATACTTCAGAATATGCTGGTTGGGGTCACTATTCCCTTCATACATCGGGAGAGTCGGCATTCTGAATCGCCTAGGGGGTTCGGCATGTAACACTTCGTCTGTGAAAGGGGTATGACTACGGGAAATCCCCCAGTCATCATTAGTGAGCCCCTGAATCTCGCGGATCATTTGACGTATCATGGTTGATATATCCGAAACAGGCGGATTCGGAGCGTGATGAGCTAAGGCGTGGTTGGGTTCCACGGCGCGAGTAGGGATCGGGCGTTGTCGACGACCCGTATCTCGCCTCCTTGGCTCAACGTCTTCTGGGACATAAGGTTCAGGAGTATGTCCTCGCTGTTGATTGATCGGCTCAGATTGATTTCGGGTATCGACCCTTGTCTCTGCTGTGGCGGTTGTGGCGCGGTTATCGGTGGTGTACTGTGGGGCAGTACCTCCTCGTGTTGAGGGACCGGTTCGGAAACTGGTCGACGGTCCTACCCTCAGTTGCCCAACAGCTAAGGCAGGCTGATATTCAGCAGCTTGAGCGCGACTCCACTCTAGTCGAGGACGGGTAGTTTGGCGGTGGTAATCAGATGAAGCTGAGCTTTCGGTAGACGCTCTGGAGACATCATCTCTCCTGGACCTTCTGTGCCCCCGGCGGTTTAGCTGGTTGGTCAGCTCGATATTGGCGCGTAACTGTTCTGCCAACTGCTGATGGCTTTGGGTCAGCTCCTGGAGCAATACTTGAAACTCCTGTCGGGTGACTAGCCCCGTTGAGTCTGAATGAGTGGCATTGTCTTGATTGGAAGAAGGCGGCTGTGTTGGATTTTGCCTGTCTCTGCCTTCTTGCTCTGTAGCGGTGGCGCCAGTTCTTGTGCTGACCATTGTCGGTGGTGGAGTCCTTTCCTAGATTTTGAGCAAATCTGAATAGAATGGAAGGATTCCGGACTGGATATCTGGATCTTCCTCTTGGATTTGTGCAATCCGGTATCGACGGCAGATCCGACGAGCAGGAGAAAAAGCTGGTTTTCTCAGTGAAAGCACCAAAGTGTTTGTACCAAAAATGGGCACAACACTCTTCGGGAGTTGTTTGAAGAGATAAAATGAAGATGATAAATGTAAAACAGAGATTATCTAACAAAAACTCCAACAAATAGGAATGTAAAGTGCACAGACAAGCAGTTTAGAGTGGTTCGGCGTATAGCCTACGTCCACTATGAAGTTTTGATTATTTTATTGATTCTCTTTCAATGATTACAAGCGCTTACAGCAATGAACAGCGGATTACAGTTTTGAATTCGAAACTGACAGCAAAAGTATGATGCAAATCTCAATCCGGCAGAGTCTGGACGCTTCAGAGAAAAAAGATCCTTTTTCCGTTGATTCTGGGGCTCTATTTATAGGCGTAGGAGGCTTGGATTTCGCTCAAACTTCGAGAGACTTGGCCTGACACGTGAGGGGACCCATTCGACCACTTCCAGAGAGTTTCAAGCCAATCTGTGATCGATACGAAATCATTTCGTATCGATCAAGATTACTTCCAATTGAGCTAAAAATTGGTGGAGACGTTCCTTGTTATGTGTGCAACCTCCAGTTAAAATTTCATGGTATTTGGATCAGGGGATTGAGAGATATCATCGATACGAGGTGATGCTCTTCGCTAGGCTGTCTGGTTCGAATCCATTTCCCTGAGCTTTGAGCTTCGACTCGATGGTATCACGCGCCTCTGTGAAGACGTGGAACGCACACTTCGCCTCGATCCGGTCTTCACTCCGCATCGACCGCGTCGACTCCATACATCTCGGCGCATTCGCATCAGGAGAAGACGTGGTGCGTGCGCTTCGCCTCGATCCGATATTTGATCCGCGTTGACTGCATCGTCTCCATGTATTTCGCCTCGTTCACTTCGAGAAATGACACATTATCCAAGCTGGTTGACCTGATGGATTCGAGTAGGACTTCATCCTGGGATACGAGGCAAACACTATCTGATGGATACGAAGCAGGCACTGTCTGATGGATACGAAGTAGACACTGGCTGATGGATACGAAGCAGGCACTGTCTGATGGATACGAAGCAGACGTTGGCTGATGGATACGAAGCAGGCACTGTCTGATGGATACGAAGTAGGCATTGGATGATGGATACGAAAACGAGGACCATCGATGGATACGAAATCCATCGATACGAACTGCCGCTTATTGATGGATACGAAAATGCGCTCTTCCCTTTGCCTTGCATCCATCGTAACTTGAGCATACGAACTCGGTTCGATCTGAAACTTGGAGCGTTGGTTTGCTTTAGTTTTCCCGATCATGTCCCATCGATTGGGGCTTGATCCGGACTTGGTCAAAATTCATCGATATCCATGACAAACGACATTCGGAACCCAACTCCTTGATGTCCTGGCCTTGCCAAAAGGCGGGATAACACCACTCTCCAGGAATGGTAAATCGAAGACCAGCCACGGTGTTCCCTTTTTAACGTAAAAATTCACATTACGGAAAAACGAAGGCCAAAATACTTCAGAGACCCGATTGAGGTTCGGATAGCATTTTTTGGTATGAAACTATCCATTGACGGCTTACAGTGGTCAAAGCCGTAGAACTCACTGAGAGCTTCGTTTTGACTGGTTATGGCTCCCGTAACTCTAAACGAGGCAACAGTTATGGCCGTCCGAAGAATCGATATCCACAGGGTGCAACATCTGCGGTGCAAGGTGCAACATTCGTCCAAAAAGACGAAACGGCGCCGTGCGACTTTTAAAAATGGGTGCAGGGATTTGAAATGGACCAGTACCATGGTGCACCACTCACCAGGGATGGTAAATCGAAGCCAGCCACGGTGTTCCCTTTTTAACATAAAAATACACGTGACGGAAAAACGAAGGCCAAAAAACTTCAGAGACCCGATTGAGGTTCGGATAGCCTTTTTTTGGGTATGAAACTATCCATTGACGGCTTACTGCCGTCAAAGCCATAGAACTCATTGAGAGCTTCGTTTTGATTGGTTATGGCTCCCGTAACTCTAAAAGAGGCAACAATTATGGCCGTCCAAAGAATCGATATCCACAGGGTGGGACATCTACGGTGGAAGGTGCAACATTCGTCCAAAAAGACGAAACTGCGCCGTGCGACTTTTAGAAATGGGTGCGGGGATTTGAAATGGACCAGTACCATGGTGCAGCACTCTCCAGGGATGGTAAATCGAAGCAAGCCACGGTGTTCCCTTTTTAACGTAAAAATTCACGTGACGAAAAAACGAAGGCCAAAAAACTTCAGACACCCGATTGAGGTTCGGATAGCCTTTTTTTGGGTATGAAACTATCCATTGACAAGTTACAGCGGTCAAAGCCTTAGAACTCACTGAGAGCTTCGTTTTTACTAGTTATGGCTCCCGTAACTATAAACGAGGCAACAGTTATGGCCGTCCGAAGAATCGATATCCACAGGGTGCAACATCTGCGGTGCAAGGTGCAACATTCGTCCAAAAAGAAGAAACAGCGCCGTGCGACTTTTAGAAATGGGTGCAGGGATTTGAAATTGATAAGTACCATGGTGCACCACTCTCCAGGAATGGTAAATCGAAGACCAGCCACGGTGTTCCCTTTTTAACGTAAAAATTCACGTTACGGAAAAACGAAGGCCAAAATACTTCAGAGACCCGATTGAGGTTCGGATAGAATTTTTTTTGGTATGAAACTATCCATTGACGGCTTACAGTGGTCAAAGCCGTAGAACTCACTGAGAGCTTCGTTTTGACTGGTTATGGCTCCCGTAACTCAAAACGAGGCAACAGTTATGGCCGTCTGAAGAATCGATATCCACAGGGTAAAACATCTGAGGTGCAAGGTGAAACATTCGTCCAAAAAGACGAAACTGCGCCGTGCGACTTGTAGAAATGGATGCAGGGATTTTAAATGGACCAGTCCCATGGTGCACCACTCTCCAGGGATGGTAAATCAAAGCCAGCCACGGTGTTCCCTTTTTAACGTAAAAATTCACGTGACGGAAAAACGAAGGCCAAAAAACATCAAAGACCCGATTGAGGTTCGGATAGCCTTTTTTTGGGTATGAAACTATCCGCTGACAGCTTACAGCGGTCAAAGCCGTAGAACTCACTGAGACCTTCGTTTTGACTGGTTATGGCTCCCGTAACTCTAAACGAGGCAACAGTTATGGCCGTCCGAAGAATCGATATCCACAGGGTGCAACATCTGCGGTGCAAGGTGCAACATTCGTCCAAAAAGACGAAACGGCGCCTTGCGACTTTTAAAAATGGGTTCAGGGATTTGAAATAGACCAGTACCATGGTGCACCACTCACCAGGGATGGTAAATCGAAGACCTGCCACGGTCATGTGACGGAAAAACGAATGCCAAAAAACTTCAGAGAGCCGATTGAGGTTCGTATGGCTTTTTTTTGGGTATGAAACTATCCGTTGACGGCTTACAGCCATCAAAGCCGTAGAACTCACTGAGACCTTCGTTTTGACTGGTTATGGCTCCCGTAACTCTAAACGTGGCAACAGTTATGGCCGTCCGAAGAATCGATATCCAAAGGGTGCAACATCTGCGGTGCAAGGTGCAACATTCATTCAAAAAGACGAAACGGCACCTTGCTACTTTTAGAAATGGGTGCACGGATTTGAAATGGACCAGTACCATGGTGCACCACTCTCCAGGGATGGTAAATCGAAGACCAGCCACGGTGTTCCCTTTTTAACGTAAAAAATCATGTGACGGAAAAACGAAGGCCAAAAAACTTCAGAGACCCGATTGAGGTTCGGATAGCTTTTTTTTGGGTATGAAACTACCCGTTGATGGCTTACAGCGGTCAAAGCCGTAGAACTCACTGAGACCTTCGTTTTGACTGGTTATGGCTCCCGTAACTCTAAACGAGGCAACAGTTATGGCCGTCCGAACAATCGATATCCACAGGGTGCAACATCTGCGGTGCAAGGTGCAACATTCGTCCAAAAAGATGAAACGGCGCCTTGCGAATTTTAGAAATGGTTGCAGGGATTTGAAATGGACCAGTACCATGGTGCAACACTCTCCAGGGATGGTAAATCGAAGACCAGCCACGGTGTTCCCTTTTTAACGTAAAAATTCATGTGACGGAAAAACAAAGGCCAAAAAACTTCAGAGACCCGATTGAGGTTCGGATAGCTTTTTTTTGGGTATGAAACTATCCGTTGACGGCTTACAGCCGTCAAAGCCGTAGAACTCACTGAGACCTTCGTTTTGACAGGTTATGGCTCCCGTAACTCTAAACGAGGCAACGGTTATGGCCGTCCGAATAATCGATATCCATAGGGTGCAACATCTGCGGTGCAAGGTGCAACATTCGTCCAAAAAGACGAAACGGCGCCTTGCGACTTTTAGAAATCGGTATAGGGATTTGAAATGGACCAGTACCATGGTGCACCACTCTCCAGGGATGGTAAATCGAAGACCAGCCACGGTGTTCCCTTTTTAACGTAAAAATTCATGTGACGGAAAAACGAAGGCCAAAAAACTTCAAAGACCCGATTGAGGTTCGGATAGCTTTTTTTGGGTATGAAACTATCCGTTGACGGCTTTCAACCGTCAAAGCCGTAGAACTCACTGAGACCTTCGTTTTGACTTGTTATGGCTCCCGTAACTCTAAACGAGGCAACAATTATGGTCGTCCGAAGAATCGATATCCACAGGGTGCAACATCTACGGTGCAAGGTGCAACATTCGTCCAAAAAGACGAAACGGCGCCTTGCGACTTTTAGAAATGGGTGCAGGGATTTGAAATGGACCAGTACCATGGTGCACCACTCTCCAGGGATGGTAAATTGAAGAGCAGCCACGGTGTTCCCTTTTTAACGTAAAAATTCCTGTGACGGAAAAACGAAGACCAAAAAACTTCAGAGACCCGATTGAGGTTCGGATAGCTTTTTTTTGGGCATGAAACTATCCGTTGACGGCTTACAGCGGTCAAAGCCGTAGAACTCACTGAGACCTTCGTTTTAACTGGTTATGGCTCCCGTAACTCTAAACGAGGCAACAGTGATGGCCGTCCGAAGAATCGATATCCACAGGGTGCAACATCTGCGGTGCAAGGTGCAACATTCGTCCAAAAAGACGAAACGGCGCCTTGCGACTTTTAGAAATGGGTGCAGGGATTTGAAATGGACCAGTACCATGGTGCACCACTCTCCAGGGATGGTAAATCGAAGACCAGCCATGGTGTTCCCTTTTTAACGTAAAAATTCATGTGACGGAAAAACGAAGGCCAAAAAACTTCAGAGACCCGATTGAGGTTCTGATGGCTTTTTTTTGGGTATGAAACTATCCGTTGATGGCTTGCAGCCATCAAAGCCGTAGAACTCACTGAGACCTTCGTTTTGGCTGGTTATGGCTCCCGTAACTCTAAACGAAGCAACAGTGATGGCCGTCCGAAGAATCGATATCCACAGGGTGCAACATCTGCGGTGCAAGGTGCAACATTCGTCCAAAAAGACGAAACGGCGCCTTGCGACTTTTAAAAATGGGTGCAGGGATTTGAAATGGACCAGTACCATGGTGCACCACTCACCAGGGATGGTAAATTGAAGACCAGCCACGGTGTTCCCTTTTTAACGTAAAAATTCATGTGACGGAAAAACGAAGGCCAAAAAACTTCAGAGACCCGATTGAGGTTCGGATAGCTTTTTTTTGGGTATGAAACTATCCATTGACGGCTTACAGCGGTCAAAGCCGTAGTACTCACTGAGACCTTCGTTTTAACTGGTTATGGCTCCCGTAACTCTAAACAAGGCAACAGTGATGGCCGTCCGAAGAATCGATATCCACAGGGTGCAACATCTGCGGTGCAAGGTGCAACATTCGTCCAAAAAGACGAAACGGCGCCTTGCGACTTTTAGAAATGGGTGTAGGGATTTGAAATGGACCAGTACCATGGTGCACCACTCTCCAGGGATGGTAAATCGAAGACCAGCCATGGTGTTCCCTTTTTAACGTAAAAATTCTTGTGACGGAAAAACGAAGGCCAAAAAACATCTTAGACCCGATTGAGGTTCTGATGGCTTTTTTTTGGGTATGAAACTATCAGTTGATGGCTTACAGCCATCAAAGCCGTAGAACTCACTGAGACCTTCGTTTTGACTGGTTATGGCTCTCGTAACTCTAAACGAAGCAATAGTGATGGCCATCCGAAGAATCGATATCCACAGGGTGCAACATCTGCGGTGCAAGGTGCAACATTCGTCCAAAAAGACGAAACGGCGCCTTGCGACTTTTAAAAATGGGTGCAGGGATTTGAAATGGACCAGTACCATGGTGCACCACTCTCCAGGGATGGTAAATCGAAGACCAGCCACGGTGTTCCCTTTTTAACGTAAAAATTCATGTGACGGAAAAACGAATGCCAAAAAACTTCAGAGACCCGATTGAGGTTCGGATGGCTTTTTTTTGGGTATGAAACTATCCGTTGACGGCTTACAACCATCAAAGACGAAGAGCTCACTGAGACCTTCGTTTTGACTGGTTATGTCTCCCGTAACTCTAAACGTGGCAATAGTTATGGCCGTCCGAAGAATTGATATCCAATGGGTGCAACATCTGCGGTGCAAGGTGCAACATTCATTCAAA
Source organism: Allium fistulosum (assembly GCA_030737815.1). NCBI lineage: Eukaryota > Viridiplantae > Streptophyta > Magnoliopsida > Asparagales > Amaryllidaceae > Allium > Allium fistulosum. The sequence continues at coordinate 1,285,211,479 of CM060905.1, forward strand.
AAGACGAAACGGCACCTTGCGACTTTTAGAAATGGGTGCACGGATTTGAAATGGACCAGTACCATGGTGCACCACACTCCAGGGATGGTAAATCGAAGACCAGCCACGGTGTTCCCTTTTTAACGTAAAAATTCATGTGACGGAAAAACGAAGGCCAAAAAACTTCAGAGATCCGATTGAGGTTCGGATAGCTTTTTTTGGGTATGAAACTATCCGTTGATGGCTTACAGCGGTCAAAGCCGTAGAACTCACTGAGACCTTCGTTTTGGCTGGTTATGGATCCCGTAACTCTAAACGAGGCAACAGTTATGGCCGTCCGAAGAATCGATATCCACAGGGTGCAACATCTGCGGTGCAAGGTGCAACATTCGTCCAAAAAGACGAAACGGCGCCTTGCGAATTTTAGAAATGGGTGCAGGGATTTGAAATGGACCAGTACCATGGTGCAACACTCTCCAGGGATGGTAAATCGAAGACCAGCCACGGTGTTCTCTTTTTGACGTAAAAATTCATGTGACGGAAAAACAAAGGCCAAAAAACTTCAAAGACCCGATTGAGGTTCGGATAGCTTTTTTTTGGGTATGAAACTATCCGTTGACGTCTTACAGCCGTCAAAGCCGTAGAACTCACTGAGACCTTCGTTTTGACAGGTTATGGCTCCCGTAACTCTAAACGAGGCAACATTTATGGCCGTCCGAAGAATCGATATCCAATGGGTGCAACATCTACGGTGCAAGGTGCAACATTCGTCCAAAAAGATGAAACGGCGCCTTGCGACTTTTAGAAATCGGTGCAGGGATTTGAAATGGACCAGTACCATGGTGCACCACTCTCCAGGGATGGTAAATCGAAGACCAGCCACGGTGTTCCCTTTTTAACGTAAAAATTCATGTGACGGAAAAATGAAGGCCAAAAAACTTCACAGACCCGATTGAGGTTCGGATAGCTTTTTTTTGGGTATGAAACTATCCGTTGACGGCTTTCAGCGGTCAAAGCCGTAGAACTCACTAAGACCTTCGTTTTGACTGGTTATGGCTTCCGTAACTCTAAACGAGGCAACAATTATGGTCGTCCGAAGAATCGATATCCACACGGTGCAACATCTGCGGTGCAAGGTGCAACATTCGTCCAAAAAGACGAAACGGCGCCTTACGACTTTTAGAAATGGGTGCAGGGATTTGAAATGGACCAGTACCATGGTGCACCACTCTCCAGGGATGGTAAATTGAAGACCAGCCACGGTGCTCCCTTTTTAACGTAAAAATTCATGTGACGGAAAAACGAAGGCCAAAAAACTTCAGAGACCCGATTGAGGTTCGGATAGCTTTTTTTTGGGTATGAAACTATCCGTTGACGGCTTACAGCGGTCAAAGCCGTAGAACTCACTAAGACCTTCATTTTAACTGGTTATGGCTCCCGTAATTCTAAACGAGGCAACAGTGATGGACGTCCGAAGAATCGATATCCACAGGGTTCAACATCTGCGGTGCAAGGTGCGACATTCGTCCAAAAAGACGAAACGGCGCCTTGCGACTTTTAGAAATGGGTGCAGGGATTTGAAATGGACCAGTACCATGGTGCACCACTCTCCAGGGATGGTAAATCGAAGACCAGCCATGGTGTTCCCTTTTTAACGTAAAAATTCATGTGACGGAAAAACGAAGGCCAAAAAACTTCAGAGACCCGATTGAGGTTTAGATGGCTTTTTTTAGGGTATGAAACTATCCGTTGATGCCTTACAGACATTAAAGCCGTAGAACTCACTGAGACCTTCGTTTTGACTGGTTATGGCTCCCGTAACTCTAAACGAGGCAACAGTGATGGCCGTCCGAAGAATCGATATCCACAGGGTGCAACATCTGCGGTGCAAGGTGCAACATTCGTCCAAAAAGACGAAACGGTGCCTTGCGACTTTTAGAAATGGGTACAGGGATTTGAAATGGACCAGTACCATGGTGCACCACTCTCCAGGGATGGTAAATCGAAGACCGCCACGGTGTTCCCTTGTTAACATAAAAATTCATGTGACGGAAAAACGAAGGCCAAAAAACTTTAGAGACCCGATTGAGGTTCGGATAGCTTTTTTTGGGTATGAAACTATCCGTTGACGGCTTACAGTAGTCAAATCCGTAGAACTCACTTAGACCTTCGTTTTGACTGGTTATGGCTCCCGTAACTCTAAACGAGGCAACAGTTATGGCCGTCCGAAGAACCGATATCCACAGGGTGTAACATCTGCGGTGCAAGGTGCAACATTCGTCCAAAAAGACGAAACGGCGCCTTGCGACTTTTAGAAATAGGTGTAGGGATTTGAAATGGACCAGTACCATGGTGCACCACTCTCCAGGGATGGTAAATCGAAGACCGCCACGGTGTTCCCTTTTAAACGTAAAAATTCATGTGACGGAAAAACGAAGGCCAAAAAACTTCAAAGACCCGGTTGAGGTTTGGATAGCTTTTTTTTGGGTATGAAACTATCCGTTGACGGCTTACAGCGGTCAAAGCCGTAGAACTCACTGAGACCTTCTTTTTGACTGGTTATGGCTCCCGTAACTCTAAACGAGGCAACAGTTATGGCCGTCCGAAGAACCGATATCCACAGGGTGCAACATCTGCGGTGCAAGGTGCAACATTCGTCCAAAAAGACGAAACGACGCCTTGCGACTTTTAGAAATAGGTGCAGGGATTTGAAATGGACCAGTACCATGGTGCACCACTCTCCAGGGATGGTAAATCGAAGACCAGCCACGGTGTTCCCTTTTTAACGTAAAAATTCATGTGACGGAAAAACGAAGGCCAAAAAACTTCAGAGACCCGATTGAGGTTCGGATAGCTTTTTTTTGGGTATGAAATTATCCGTTGACGGCTTACAGTGGTCAAAGCCGTAGAACTCACTGAGACCTTCGTTTTGACTGGTTATGGCTCCCGTAACTCTAAACGAGGCAACAGTTATGGCCGTCCGAAGAATCGATATCCACTGGGTGCAACATCTGCGGTGCAAGGTGCAACATTCGTCCAAAAAGACAAAACGGCGCCTTGGGACTTTTAGAAATGGGTGTAGGGATTTGAAATGGACCAGTACCATGGTGCACCACTGTCCTGGGATGGTAAATCGAAGACTAGGCACGGTGTTCCCTTTTTAACGTAAAAATTCATGTGACGGAAAAACGAAGGCCAAAAAACTTCAGAGACCCGATTGAGGTTCGGATAGCTTTTTTTTGGGTATGAAACTATCCGTTGACGGCTTACAGCCATCAAAGCCATAGAACTCACTGAGACCTTTGTTTTGACAGGTTATGGCTCCCGTAACTCTAAACGAGGCAACAGTGATGGCCGTCTGAAGAAAAGATATCCACAGGGTGCAACATCTGCGGTGCAAGGTGCAACATTCGTCCAAAAAGACGAAACGGCGCCTTGCGACTTTTAGAAATGGGTGCAGGGAGTTGAAATGGACCAGTACCATGGTGCAAAACTCTCCAGGGATGGTAAATCGAAGACCAGCCACGGTGTTCCCTTTTTAACGTAAAAATTCATGCGACGGAAAAACGAAGGCCAAAAAACTTCAGAGACCCGATTGAGGTTCGGATAGCTTTTTTTTGGGTATGAAATTATCCGTTGACGGCTTACAGCGGTCAAAGCCGTAGAACTCACTGAGACCTTCGTTTTGACTGGTTATGGCTCCCGTAACTCTAAACGAGGCAACAGTTATGGCCGTCCGAAGAATCGATATCCACTGGGTGCAACATCTGCGGTGCAAGGTGCAACATTCGTCCAAAAAGACAAAACGGCGCCTTGGGACTTTTAGAAATGGGTGCAGGGATTTGAAATGGACCAGTACCATGGTGCACCACTCTCCTGGGATGGTAAATCGAAGACTAGCCACGGTGTTCCCTTTTTAACGTAAAAATTCATGTGACGGAAAAACGAAGGCCAAAAAACTTCAGAGACCCGATTGAGGTTCGGATAGCTTTTTTTGGGTATGAAACTATCCGTTGACGGCTTACAGCCATCAAAGCCATAGAACTCACTGAGACCTTTGTTTTGACAGGTTATGGCTCCCGTAACTCTAAACGAGGCAACAGTGATGACCGTCTGAAGAATCGATATCCACAGGGTGCAACATCTGCGGTGCAAGGTGCAACATTCGTCCAAAAAGACGAAACGGCGCCTTGCGACTTTTAGAAATGTGTGCAAGGAGTTGAAATGGACGAGTACCATGGTGCAAAACTCTCCAGGGATGGTAAATCGAAGACCAGCCACGGTGTTCCCTTTTTAACGTAAAAATTCATGTGACGGAAAAACGAAGGCCAAAAAACTTCAGAGACCCGATTGAGGTTCGGGTAGCTTTTTTTTGGGTATGAAACTATCCGTTGACGGCTTACAGCGGTCAAAGCCGTAGAACTCACTGAGACCTTCATTTTAACTGGTTATGGCTCCCGTAACTCTAAACGAGGCAACAGTGATGGCCGTCCGAAGAATCGATATCCACAGGGTGCAACATCTGCGGTGCAAGGTGCAACATTCGTCCAAAAAGACGAAACGGCGCCTTGCGACTTTTAGAAATGGGTGCAGGGATTTGAAATGGACCAGTACCATGGTGCACCACTCTCCAGGGATGGTAAATCGAAGACCAGCCATGGTGTTCCCTTTTTAACGTAAAAATTCATGTGACGGAAAAACGAAGGCCAAAAAATTTAAGAGACCCGATTGAGGTTCAGATGGCTTTTTTTTGGGTATGAAACTATCAGTTGATGGCTTACATCCATTAAAGCCGTAGAACTCACTGAGACCTTCATTTTGAATGGTTATGGCTCCCGTAACTCTAAACGAGGCAACAGTGATGGCCGTCCGAAGAATCGATATCCACAGGGTGCAACATCTGCGGTGCAAGGTGCAACATTCGTCCAAAAAGACGAAACGGCGCCTTGCGACTTTTAGAAATGGGTGCAGGGATTTGAAATGGACCAGTACCATGTTGCACCACTCTCCAGGGATGGTAAATCGAAGACCGCCACGGTGTTCCCTTTTTAACATAAAAATTCATGTGACGGAAAAACGAAGGCCAAAAAACTTTAGAGACCCGATTGAGGTTCGGATAGCTTTTTTTTGGGTATGAAACTATCCGTTGACGGCTTACAGCAGTCAAAGCCGTAGAACTCACTTAGACCTTCGTTTTGACTGGTTATGGCTCCCGTAACTCTAAACGAGGCAACAGTTATGGCCGTCCGAAGAACCGATATCCACAGGGTGCAACATCTGCGGTGCAAGGTGCAACATTCGTCCAAAAAGACGAAACGGCGCCTTGCGACTTTTAAAATAGGTGTAGGGATTTGAAATGGACCAGTACCATGGTGCACCACTCTCTAGGGATGGTAAATCGAAGACCGCCACGGTGTTCCCTTTTAAACGTAAAAATTCATGTGACGGAAAAACGAAGGCCAAAAAACTTCAAAGACCCGATTGAGGTTCGGATAGCTTTTTTTTGGGTATGAAACTATCCGTTGACGGCTTACAGTGGTCAAAGCCGTAGAACTCACTGAGACCTTCGTTTTGACTGGTTATGGCTCCTGTAACTCTAAACGAGGCAACAGTTATGGCCGTCCGAAGAACCGATATCCACAGGGTGCAACATCTGCGGTGCAAGGTGCAACATTCGTCCAAAAAGACGAAACGGCGCCTTGCGACTTTTAGAAATAGGTGCAGGGATTTGAAATGGACCAGTACCATGGTGCACCACTCTCCAGGGATGGTAAATCGAAGACCGCCACGGTGTTCCCTTTTTAACGTAAAAATTCATGTGACGGAAAAACGAAGGCCAAAAAACTTCAAAGACCCGATTGAGGTTCGGATAGCTTTTTTTTGGGTATGAAACTATCCGTTGACGGCTTACAGCGGTCAAAGCCGTAGAACTCACTGAGACCTTCGTTTTGACTGGTTATGGCTCCCGTAACTCTAAACGAGGCAACAGTTATGGCCATCCGAAGAATCGATATCCACAGAGTGCAACATCTGCGGTGCAAGGTGCAACATTCGTCCAAAAAGACAAAATGGCGCCTTGGGACTTTTAGAAATGGGTGCAGGGATTTTAAATGGACCAGTACCATGGTGCACCACTCTCCTGGGATGGTAAATCGAAGACTAGCCACGGTGTTCCCTTTTTAACGTAAAAATTCATGTGACGGAAAAACGAAGGCCAAAAAACTTCAGAGACCCGATTGAGGTTCGGATAGCTTTTTTTTGGGTATGAAACTATCCGTTGATGTCTTACAACCATCAAAGCCATAGAACTCACTGAGACCTTTGTTTTGACAGGTTATGGCTCCCGTAACTCTAAACGAGGCAACAGTGATGGCCGCCTGAAGAATCGATATCCACAGGGTGCAACATCAGCGGTGCAAGGTGCAACATTCGTCCAAAAAGACGAAACGGCGCCTTGCGACTTTTAGAAATGGGTGCAGGGAGTTGAAATGGACCAGTGCCATGGTGCAAAACTCTCCAGGGATGGTAAATCGAAGACCAGCCACGGTGTTCCTTTTTAACGTAAAAATTCATGTGACGGAAAAACGAAGGCCAAAAAACTTCAGAGACCCGATTGAGGTTCAGATGGCTTTTTTTTGGGTATGAAACTATCCGTTGATGGCTTACAGCCATTAAAGCTGTAGAACTCACTGAGACCTTATTTTTGACTGGTTATGGCTCCCGTAACTCTAAACGAGGCAACAGTGATGGCCGTCTGAAGAATCGATATCCACAGGGTGCAACATCTACGGTGCAAGGTGCAACATTCGTCCAAAAAGACGAAACGGCGCCTTGCGACTTTTAGAAATGGGTGCAGGGATTTGAAATGGACCAGTACCATGGTGCACCACTCTCCAGGGATGGTAAATCGAAGACCAGCCATGGTGTTCCCTTTTTAACGTAAAAATTCATGTGACGGAAAAACGAAGGCCAAAAAATTTAAGAGACCCGATTGAGGTTCAGATGGCTTTTTTTTGGGTATGAAACTATCAGTTGATGGCTTACATCCATTAAAGCCGTAGAACTCATTGAGACCTTCGTTTTGAATGGTTATGGCTCCCGTAACTCTAAACGAGGCAACAGTGATGGCCGTCCGAAGAATCGATATCCACAGGGTGCAACATCTGCGGTGCAAGGTGCAACATTCGTCCAAAAAGACGAAACGGCGCCTTGCGACTTTTAGAAATGGGTGCAGGGATTTGAAATGGACCAGTACCATGTTGCACCACTCTCCAGGGATGGTAAATCGAAGACCGCCACGGTGTTCCCTTTTTAACATAAATATTCATGTTTCGGAAAAACGAAGGCCAAAAAACTTTAGAGACCCGATTGAGGTTCGGATAGCTTTTTTTTGGGTATGAAACTATCCGTTGACGGCTTACAGCAGTCAAAGCCGTAGAACTCACTTAGACCTTCGTTTTGACTGGTTATGGCTCCCGTAACTCTAAACGAGGCAACAGTTATGGCCGTCCGAAGAACCGATATCCACAGGGTGCAACATCTGCGGTGCAAGGTGCAACATTCGTCCAAAAAGACGAAACGGCGCCTTGCGACTTTTAAAATAGGTGTAGGGATTTGAAATGGACCAGTACCATGGTGCACCAATCTCCAGGGATGGTAAATCGAAGACCGCCACGGTGTTCCCTTTTAAACGTAAAAATTCATGTGACGGAAAAACGAAGGCCAAAAAACTTCAAAGACCCGATTGAGGTTCGGATAGCTTTTTTTTGGGTATGAAACTATCCGTTGATGGCTTACAGTGGTCAAAGCCGTAGAACTCACTGAGACCTTCGTTTTGACTGGTTATGGCTCCTGTAACTCTAAACGAGGCAACAGTTATGGCCGTCCGAAGAACCGATATCCACAGGGTGCAACATCTGCGGTGCAAGGTGCAACATTCGTCCAAAAAGACGAAACGGCGCCTTGCGACTTTTAGAAATAGGTGCAGGGATTTGAAATGGACCAGTACCATGGTGCACCACTCTCCAGGGATGGTAAATCGAAGACCGCCACGGTGTTCCCTTTTTAACGTAAAAATTCATGTGACGGAAAAACGAAGGCCAAAAAACTTCAAAGACCCGATTGAGGTTCGGATAGCTTTTTTTTGGGTATGAAACTATCCGTTGACGGCTTGGCTTACAGCGGTCAAAGCCGTAGAACTCACTGAGACCTTCGTTTTGACTGGTTATGGCTCCCGTAACTCTAAACGAGGCAACAGTTATGGCCGTCCGAAGAATCGATATCCACAGAGTGCAACATCTGCGGTGCAAGGTGCAACATTCGTCCAAAAAGACAAAACGGCGCCTTGGGACTTTTAGAAATGGGTGCAGGGATTTTAAATGGACCAGTACCATGGTGCACCACTCTCCTGGGATGGTAAATCGAAGACTAGCCACGGTGTTCCCTTTTTAACGTAAAAATTCATGTGACGGAAAAACGAAGGCCAAAAAACTTCAGAGACCCGATTGAGGTTCAGATAGCTTTTTTTTGGGTATGAAACTATCCGTTGATGGCTTACAACCATCAAAGCCATAGAACTCACTGAGACCTTTGTTTTGACAGGTTATGGCTCCCGTAACTCTAAACGAGGCAACAGTGATGGCCGCCTGAAGAATCGATATCCACAGGGTGCAACATCAGCGGTGCAAGGTGCAACATTCGTCCAAAAAGACGAAACGGCGCCTTGCGACTTTTAGAAATGGGTGCAGGGAGTTGAAATGGACCAGTGCCATGGTGCAAAACTCTCCAGGGATGGTAAATCGAAGACCAGCCACGGTGTTCCCTTTTTAACGTAAAAATTCATGTGACGGAAAAACGAAGGCCAAAAAACTTCAGAGACCCGATTGAGGTTCGGATGGCTTTTTTCTAGGTATGAAACTATCCGTTGACGGCTTACAGCCATCAAAGCCGTAGAACTCACTGAGATCTTCGTTTTGACTGGTTATGGCTCCCGTAACTCTAAACGAGGCAACAGTTATGGCCGTCCGAAGAATCGATATCCAAAGGGTGCAACATCTGCGGTGCAAGGTGCAACATTCATTCAAAAAGACGAAACGGCCTCTTGCGACTTTTAGAAATGGGTGCAGGGATTTGAAATGGACCAGTACCATGGTGCACCACTCTCCAGGGATGGTAAATCGAAGACCAGCCACGGTGTTCCCTTTTTAACGTAAAAATTCATGTGATGGAAAAACGAAGGCCAAAAAACATCAAAGACCCGATTGAGGTTTGGATAGCTTTTTTTTGGGTATGAAACTATCCGTTGACGGCTTACAGCGGTCAAAGCCGTAGAACTCACTGAGACCTTCGTTTTGACTGGTTATGGCTCCCGTAACTCTAAACGAGGCAACAGTTATTGCCGTCCGAAGAACCGATATCCACAGGGTGCAACATCTGCGGTGCAAGGTGCAACATTCGTCCAAAAAGACGAAACGGCGCCTTGCGACTTTTAGAAATAGGTGCAGGGATTTGAAATGGAACAGTACCATGGTGCAACACTCTCCAGGGATGGTAAATCGAAGACCAGCCACGGGATTCCCTTTTTAACGTAAAAATTCATGTGACGGAAAAACGAAGGCCAAAAAACTTCAGAGACCCGATTGAGGTTCGGATAGCTTTTTTTTGGGTATGAAACTATCCGTTGACGGCTTACAGCCATCAAAGCTTTAGAACTCACTGAGACCTTCGTTTTGACAGGTTATGGCTCTCGTAACTCTAAACGAGGCAACCGTTATGGCCGTCCGAAGAATCGATATCCATAGTGTGCAACATCTGCGGTGCAAGGTGCAACATTCGTCCAAAAAGACGAAACGGCGCCTTGCGACTTTTAGAATTCGGTGCAGGGATTTGAAATGGAACAGTACCATGTTGCACCACTCTCCAGGGATGGTAAATCGAAGACCAGCCACGGTGTTCCCTTTTTATCGTAAAAATTCATGTGACGGAAAAACGAAGGCCAAAAAACTTCAAAGACCCGATTGAGGTTCGGATAGCTTTTTTTTGGGTATGAAACTATCCATTGACCGCTTTCAGCCATCGAAGCCGTAGAACTCACTGAGACCTTCGTTTTGACTGGTTATGGCTCCCGTAACTCTAAACGAGGCAACAATTATGGTCGTCCGAAGAATCGATATCCACAGGGTGCAACATCTGCGGTGCAAGGTGCAACATTCGTCCAAAAAGTCAAAAGGCGCCTTGCGACTTTTAGAAATGGGTGCAGGGATTTGAAATGGACCAGTACCATGGTGCACCACTCTCCAGGGATGGTAAATCGAAGACTAGCCACTGAGACCTTCATTTTGACTGGTTATGGCTCCCGTAACTCTAAACGAGGCAACAGTTATGGCCGTCCGAAGAATCGATATCCATAAGGTGCAACATTTGCGGTGCAAGGTGCAACATTCGTCCAAAAAGATGAAACGGCGCCTTGCGAATTTTCGAAATGGGTGCAGGGATTTGAAATGGACCAGTACCATGGTGCACCACTCTCCAGGGATGGTAAATCGAAGACCAGCCACGGTGTTCCCTTTTTAACGTAAAAATTCATGTGACGGAAAAACGAAGGCCAAAAAACTTCAGAGACCCGATTGAGGTTCGGATGGCTTTTTTCTGGGTATGGAACTATCCGTTGACGGCTTACAGCCATCAAAGCCGTAGAACTCACTGAGACCTTCGTTTTGACTGGTTATGGCTCCCGTAACTCTAAACGAGGCAACAGTTATGGCCGTCCGAAGAATCGATATCCAAAGGGTGCAACATCTGCGGTGCAAGGTGCAACATTCATTCAAAAGGACGAAACGGCCTCTTGCGACTTTTAGAAATGGGTGCAGGGATTTGAAATGGACCAGTACCATGGTGCACCACTCTCCAGGGATGGTAAATCGAAGACCAGCCACGGTGTTCCCTTTTTAACGTAAAAATTCATGTGACGGAAAAACGAAGGCCAAAAAACTTCAGAGACCCGATTGAGGTTCGGATAGCTTTTTTTTGGGTATGAAACTATCCGTTGACGGCTTACAGCGGTCAAAGCCGTAGAACTCACTGAGACCTTCGTTTTGACTAGTTATGGCTCCCGTAACTCTAAACGAGGCAACAGTTATTGCCGTCCGAAGAATCGATATCCACAGGGTGCAAAATCTGCGGTGCAAGGTGCAACATTCGTCCAAAAAGACGAAACGGCGCCTTGCGAATTTTAGAAATGGGTGCAGGGATTTGAAATGGAACAGTACCATGGTGCAACACTCTTCAGGGATGGTAAATCGAAGACCAGCCACGGTGTTCCCTTTTTAACGTAAAAATTCATGTTACGGAAAAACGAAGGCCAAAAAACTTCAGAGACCCGATTGAGGTTCGGATAGCTTTTTTTTGGGTATGAAACTATCCGTTGACGGCTTACAGCCATCAAAGATTTAGAACTCACTGAGACCTTCGTTTTGATAGGTTATGGCTCCCGTAACTCTAAACGAGGCAACCGTTATGGCCGTCCGAAGAATCGATATCCATAGTGTGCAACATCTACGGTGCAAGGTGCAACATTCGTCCAAAAAGACGAAACGGCGCCTTGCGACTTTTAGAAATCGGTGCAGGGATTTGAAATGGAACAGTACCATGTTGCACCACTCTCCAGGGATGGTAAATCGAAGACCAGCCATGGTGTTCCCTTTTTAACGTAAAAATTCATGTGACGGAAAAACGAAGGCTAAAAAACTTCAAAGACCCGATTGAGGTTCGGATAGCTTTTTTTGGGTATGAAACTATCCGTTGACGGCTTTCAGCCATCGAAGCCGTAGAACTCACTGAGACCTTCGTTTTGACTGGTTATGGCTCCCGTAACTCTAAACGAGGCAACAATTAAGGTCGTCCGAAGAATCGATATCCATAGGGTGCAACATCTGCGGTGCAAGGTGCAACATTCGTCCAAAAAGACAAAAGGCGCCTTACGACTTTTAGAAATGGGTGCAGGGATTTGAAATGGACCAGTACCATGGTGCACCACTCTCCAGGGATGGTAAATCGAAGACTAGCCACGGTGTTCCCTTTTTAACGTAAAAATTCATGTGACGGAAAAACGAAGGCCAAAAAACTTCAGAGACCCGATTGAGGTTGGATAGCTTTTTTTTGGGTATGAAACTATCCGTTGACGGCTTACAGCGGTCAAAGCCGTATAACTCACTGAGACCTTCGTTTTGACTGGTTATGGCTCCCGTAACTCTAAACGAGGCAAAAGTTATGGCCGTCCGAAGAATCGATATCCACAAGGTGCAACATCTGCGGTGCAAGGTGCAACATTCGTCCAAAAAGACGTAACGGCGCCTTGCGACTTTTAGAAATGGGTGCAGGGAGTTGAAATGGACCAGTACCATGGTGCAAAACTCTCCAGGGATGGTAAATCGAAGATCAACCACGGTGTTCCCTTTTTAACGTAAAAATTCATGTGACGGAAAAATGAAGGCCAAAAAACTTCAAAGACCCGATTGATGTTCGGATAGCTTTTTTTTGGGTATGAAACTATCCGCTGACGGCTTATAGCGGTCAAAGCCATAGAACTCACTAAGACCTTCGTTTTGACTAGTTATGGCTCCCGTAACTCTAAACGAGGCAACAATTGTGGTCGTCCGAAGAATCACTATCCACAGGGTGCAACATCTGCGGTGCAAGTTGCAACATTCGTCCAAAAAGACGAAACGGCGCTTTGCGACTTTTCGAAATGGGTGCAGGGATTTGAAATGGACCAGTACCATGGTGCACCACTCTCCAGGGATGGTAAATCGAAGACCAGCCACGGTGTTCCCTTTTTAACGTAAAAATTCATGTGACGGAAAAACGAAGGCCAAAAAACTTCAGAGACCCGATTGAGGTTCGGATGGCTTTTTTTTGGGTATGAAACTATCCGTTGACGGCTTACAACCATCAAAGCCGTAGAACTCGCTGAGACCCGATTGAGGTTCGGATAGCTTTTTTTTGGGTATGAAACTATCCGTTGACGGCTTACAGCGGTCAAAGCCGTAGAACTCACTGAGACCTTCGTTTTGACTGGTTATGGCTCCCGTAACTCTAAACGAGGCAACAGTTATGGCCGTACGAAGAATCGATATCCACAAGGTGCAACATCTGCGGTGCAAGGTGCAACATTCGTCCAAAAAGACAAAACGGCGCCTTGGGACTTTTAGAAATGGGTGCAGGGATTTTAAATGGACCAGTACCATGGTGCACCAATCTCCTGGGATGGTAAATCGAAGACTAGCCACGGTGTTCCCTTTTTAACGTAAAAATTCATGTGACGGAAAAACGAAGGCCAAAAAACTTCAGAGACCCGATTGAGGTTCGGATGGCTTTTTTTTGGGTATGAAACTATCCGTTGATGGCTTACAGCCATTAAAGCTGTAGAACTCACTGAGACCTTCGTTTTGACTGGTTATGGCTCCCGTAACTCTAAACGAGGCGACAGTGATGGCCGTCTGAAGAATCGATATCCACAGGGTGCAACATCAGCGGTGCAAGGTGCAACATTCGTCCAAAAAGACGAAACGGCGCCTTGCGACTTTTAGAAATGGGTGCAGGGAGTTGAAATGGACCAGTGCCATGGTGCAAAACTCTCCAGGGATGGTAAATCGAAGACCGCCACGGTGTTCCCTTTTTAACATAAAAATTCATGTGACGGAAAAACGAAGGCCAAAAAACTTTAGAGACCCGATTGAGGTTCGGATACCTTTTTTTTGGGTATGAAACTATCCGTTGACGGCTTACAGCAGTAAAAGCCGTAGAACTAACTTAGACCTTCGTTTTGACTGGTTATGGCTCCCGTAACTCTAAACGAGGCAACAGTTATGGCCGTCCGAAGAACCGATATCCACAAGGTGCAACATCTGCGGTGCAAGGTGCAACATTCGTCCAAAAAGACGAAACGGCGCCTTGCGACTTTTAGAAATAGGTGTAGGGATTTGAAATGGACCAGTACCATGGTGCACCACTCTCCAGGGATGGTAAATCGAAGACCGCCACGGTGTTCCCTTTTAAACGTAAAAATTCATGTGACGGAAAAACGAAGGCCAAAAAACTTCAAAGACCCGATTGAGGTTCGGATAGCTTTTTTTGGGTATGAAACTATCCGTTGACGGCTTACAGCGGTCATAGCCGTAGAACTCACTGAGACCTTCGTTTTGACTGGTTATGGCTCCCGTAACTCTAAACGAGGCAACAGTTATGGCCGTCCGAAGAACCGATATCCACAGGGTGCAACATCTGCGGTGCAAGGTGCAACATTCGTCCAAAAAGACGAAACGGCGCCTTGCGACTTTTAGAAATAGGTGCAGGGATTTGAAATGGACCAGTACCATGGTGCACCACTCTCCAGGGATGGTAAATCGAAGACCGCCACGGTGTTCCCTTTTTAACGTAAAAATTCATGTGACGGAAAAACGAAGGCCAAAAAATTTCAGAGACCCGATTGAGGTTCGGATAGCTTTTTTTGGGTATGAAACTATCCGTTGACGGCTTACAGCGGTCAAAGCCGTAGAACTCACTAAGACCTTCTTTTTGACTGGTTATGGATCCCGTAACTCTAAACGAGGCAACAGTAATGGCCGTCCGAAGAATCGATTTCCACAGGGTGCAACATCTGCGGTGCAAGGTGCAACATTAGTCCAAAAAGAAAAAACGGCGCCTTGGGACTTTTAGAAATGGGTGCAGGGATTTAAATGGACCAGTACCATGGTGCACCACTCTCCTGGGATGGTAAATCGAAGACTAGCCACGGTGTTCCCTTTTTAACGTAAAAATTCATGTGACGGAAAAACGAAGGCCAAAAAACTTCAGAGACCCGATTGAGGTTCGGATAGCTTTTTTTTAGGTATGAAACTATCCGTTGACGGCTTACAACCATCAAAGCCATAGAACTCACTGAGACCTTTGTTTTGACAGGTAACGGCTCCCGTAACTCTAAATGAGGCAACAGTGATGGCCGTCTGAAGAATCGATATCCACAGGGTGCAACATCTGCGGTGCAAGGTGCAACATTCGTCCAAAAAGACGAAACGGCGCCTTGCGACTTTTAGAAATAGGTGTAGGGATTTGAAATGGACCAGTACCATGGTGCACCACTCTCCAGGGATGGTAAATCGAAGACCGCCACGGTGTTCCCTTTTAAACGTAAAAATTCATGTGACGGAAAAACGAAGGCCAAAAAACTTCAAAGACCCGATTGAGGTTCGGAAAGCTTTTTTTTTGGTATGAAACTATCCGTTGACGGCTTACAGCGGTCAAAGCCGTAGAACTCACTGAGACCTTCGTTTTGACTGGTTATGGCTCCCGTAACTCTAAACGAGGCAACAGTTATGGCCGTCCGAAGAACCGATATCCACAGGGTGCAACATCTGCGGTGCAAGGTGCAACATTCGTCCAAAAAGACGAAACGGCGCCTTGCGACTTTTAGAAATAGGTGCAGGGATTTGAAATGGACCAGTACCATGGTGCACCACTCTCCAGGGATGGTAAATCGAAGACCGCCATGGTGTTCCCTTTTTAACGTAAAAATTCATGTGACGGAAAAACGAAGGCCAAAAAATTTCAGAGACCCGATTGAGGTTCGGATAGCTTTTTTTGGGTATGAAACTATCCGTTGACGGCTTACAGCGGTCAAAGCCATAGAACTCACTGAGACCTTCTTTTTGACTGGTTATGGCTCCCGTAATTCTAAACGAGGCAACAGTAATGGCCGTCCGAAGAATTGATATCCACAAGGTGCAACATCTGCGGTGCAAGGTGCAACATTAGTCCAAAAAGACGAAACGGCGCCTTGGGACTTTTAGAAATGGGTGCAGGGATTTTAAATGGACCAGTACCATGGTGCACCACTCTCCTGGGATGGTAAATCGAAGACTAGCCACGGTGTTCCCTTTTTAACGTAAAAATTCATGTGATGGAAAAACGAAGGCCAAAAATCTTCAGAGACCCGATTGAGGTTCGGATAGCTTTTTTTTGGGTATGAAACTATCCGTTGACGGCTTACAACCATCAAAGCCATAGAAATCACTGAGACCTTTGTTTTGACAGGTTACGGCTCCCGTAACTCTAAATGAGGCAACAGTGATGGCCGTCTGAAGAATCGATATCCACAGGGTGCAACATCTGCGGTGCAAGGTGCAACATTCGTCCAAAAAGACGAAACGGCGCCTTGCGACTTTTAGAAATGGGTGCAGGGAGTTGAAATGGACCAGTACCATGGTGCAAAACTCTCCAGGGATGGTAAATCGAAGACCAGCCACGGTGTTCTCTTTTTAACGTAAAAATTCATGTGACGGAAAAACGAAGGCCAAAAACTTCAAAGACCCGATTGAGGTTCGGATAGCTTTTTTTTGGGTATGAAACTATCCGCTGACGGCTTACAGTGGTCAAAGCCGTAGAACTCACTGAGACCTTCGTTTTGACTGGTTAAGGCTCCCGTAACTCTAAACGAGGCAACAGTTATGGCCGTCCGAAGAACCGATATCCACAGGGTGCAACATCTGCGGTGCAAGGTGCAACATTCGTCCAAAAAGACGAAACGGCGCCTTGCGACTTTTAGAAATAGGTGTAGGGATTTGAAATGGACCAGTACCATGGTGCACCACTCTCCAGGGATGGTAAATCGAAGACCTCCACGGTGTTCCCTTTTAAACGTAAAAATTCATGTGACGGAAAAACGAAGGCCAAAAAACTTCAAAGACCCGATTGAGGTTCGTAAAGCTTTTTTTTTGGTATGAAACTATCCGTTGACGGCTTACAGCGGTCAAAGCCGTAGAACTCACTGAGACCTTCGTTTTGACTGGTTATGGCTCCCGTAACTCTAAACGAGGCAACAGTTATGGCCGTCCGAAGAACCGATATCCAAAGGGTGCAACATCTGCGGTGCAAGGTGCAACATTCGTCCAAAAAGACGAAACGGCGCCTTGCGACTTTTAGAAATAGGTGCAGGGATTTGAAATGGACCAGTACCATGGTGCACCACTCTCCAGGGATGGTAAATCGAAGACCTCCATGGTGTTCCCTTTTTAACGTAAAAATTCATGTGACGGAAAAACGAAGGCCAAAAAATTTCAGAGACCCGATTGAGGTTCGGATAGCTTTTTTTGGGTATGAAACTATCCGTTGACGGCTTACAGCGGTCAAAGCCATAGAACTCACTGAGACCTTCTTTTTGACTGGTTATGGCTCCCGTAACTCTAAACGAGGCAACAGTAATGGCCGTCCGAAGAATCGATATCCACAAGGTGCAACATCTGCGGTGCAAGGTGCAACATTAGTCCAAAAAGACAAAACGGCGCCTTGGGACTTTTAGAAATGGGTGCAGGGATTTTAAATGGACCAGTACCATGGTGCACCACTCTCCTGGGATGGTAAATCGAAGACTAGCCACGGTGTTCCCTTTTTAACGTAAAAATTCATGTGATGGAAAAACGAAGGCCAAAAATCTTCAGAGACCCGATTGAGGTTCGGATAGCTTTTTTTTGGGTATGAAACTATCCGTTGACGGCTTACAACCATCAAAGCCATAGAACTCACTGAGACCTTTGTTTTGACAGGTTACGGCTCCCGTAACTCTAAATGAGGCAACAGTGATGGCCGTCTGAAGAATCGATATCCACAGGGTGCAACATCTGCGGTGCAAGGTGCAACATTCGTCCAAAAAGACGAAACGGCGCCTTGCGACTTTTAGAAATGGGTGCAGGGAGTTGAAATGGACCAGTACCATGGTGCAAAACTCTCCAGGGATGGTAAATCGAAGACCAGCCACGGTGTTCTCTTTTTAACGTAAAAATTCATGTGACGGAAAAACGAAGGCCAAAAACTTCAAAGACCCGATTGAGGTTCGGATAGCTTTTTTTTGGGTATGAAACTATCCGCTGACGGCTTACAGTGGTCAAAGCCGTAGAACTCACTGAGACCTTCGTTTTGACTGGTTAAGGCTCCCGTAACTCTAAACGAGGCAAAAGTTATGGCCATCCGAAGAATCGATATCCACAGGGTGCAACATCTGCGGTGCAAGGTGCAACATTCGTCCAAAAAGACGAAACGGCGCCTTGCGACTTTTCGAAATGGGTGCAGGGATTTGAAATGGACCAGTACCACGGTGCACCACTCTCCAGGGATGGTAAATCTAAGACCATCCACGGTGTTCCGTTTTAACGTAAAAATTCATGTGACGGAAAAACGAAGGCCAAAAAACTTCAGAGACCCGATTGAGGTTCGGATGGCTTTTTTTTGGGATTGAAACTATTCGTTGACGGCTTACAGCCATCAAAGCCGTAGAACTCATTGAGACCTTCGTTTTGACTGGTTATGGCTCCCGTAACGCTAAACGAGGCAACAGTTATGGACGTCCGAAGAATCGATATCCAAAGGGTGCAACATCTGCGGTGCAAGGTGCAACATTCATTCAAAAAGACGAAACGACGCCTTGCGACTTTTAGAAATGGGTGCAAGGATTTGAAATGGACCAGTAGCATGGTGCACCATTCTCCAGGGATTGTAAATCGAAGACCAGCCACGGTGTTCCCTTTTTAACGTAAAAATTCATGTGACGGAAAAACGAAGGCCAAAAAACTTCAGAGACCCGATTGAGGTTCGGATAGCTTTTTTTTGGGTATCAAACTATCTGTTGACGGCTTACAGCGGTCAAAGCCGTAGAACTCACTGAGACCTTCATTTTCACTGGTTATGGCTCCCGTAACTCTAAACGAGGCAACAGTTATGGCCGTCCGAAGAATCGATATCCACAGGGTGCAAAATCTGCGGTGGAAGGTGCAACATTCGTCCAAAAAGACGAAACGGCGCCTTGCGAATTTTAGAAATGGGTGCAGGGATTTGAAATGGACCAGTACCATGGTGCAACACTCTCCAAGAATGGTAAATCGAAGACCAGCCACGGTGTTTCCTTTTTAACTTAAAAATTCATGTGACGGAAAAAGGAAGGCCAAAAAACTTCAAAGACCCGATTGAGGTTCGGATAGCTTTTTTTTTGGGTATGAAACTATCCGTTGACGGCTTACAACCATCAAAGCCGTAGAACTCACTGAGACCTTTGTTTTGACAGGTTATGGCTCCAGTAACTCTAAACGAGGCAACAGTGATGGCCGTTTGAAGAATCGATATCCACAGGGTGCAACATCTGCGGTGCAAGGTGCAACATTCGTCCAAAAAGACGAAACGGCGCCTTGCGACTTTTAGAAATGGGTGCAGGGAGTTGAAATGGACCAGTACCATGGTGCAAAACTCTCCAGGGATGGTAAATGGAAGACCAGCCATGGTGTTCCCTTTTTAACGTAAAAATTCATGTGACGGAAAAACGAAGGCCAAAAAATTTCAAAGACCCGATTGAGGTTCGGATAGCTTTTTTTTGGGTATGAAACTATCCACTGACGGCTTACAGCAGTCAAAGCCGTAGAACTCACTGAGACCTTCGTTTTGACTGGTTATGGCTCCCGTAACTCTAAACGAGGCAACAGTTATGGCCGTCCGAAGAATCGATATCCATAGGGTGCAACATCTGCGGTGCAAGGTGCAACATTCGTCCAAAAAGACGAAACGGCGCCTTGCGACTTTTCGAAATGGGTGCAGGGATTTGAAATGGACCAGTACCATGGTGCACCACTCTCCAGGGATGGTAAATCGAAGACCAGCCACGGTGTTCCCTTTTTAACGTAAAAATTCATGTGACGGAAAAACGAAGGCCAAAAAACTTCAGAGACCCGATTGAGGTTCGGATGGCTTTTTTCTAGGTATGAAACTATCCGTTGACGGCTTACAGCCATCAAAGCCGTAGAACTCACTGAGATCTTCGTTTTGACTGGTTATGGCTCCCGTAACTCTAAACGAGGCAACAGTTATGGCCGTCCGAAGAATCGATATCCAAAGGGTGCAACATCTGCGGTGCAAGGTGCAACATTCATTCAAAAAGACGAAACGGCCTCTTGCGACTTTTAGAAATGGGTGCAGGGATTTGAAATGGACCAGTACCATGGTGCACCACTCTCCAGGGATGGTAAATCGAAGACCAGCCACGGTGTTCCCTTTTTAACGTAAAAATTCATGTGATGGAAAAACGAAGGCCAAAAAACATCAGAGACCCGATTGAGGTTTGGATAGCTTTTTTTTGGGTATGAAACTATCAGTTGACGGCTTACAGCGGTCAAAGCCGTAGAACTCACTGAGACCTTCGTTTTGACTGGTTATGGCTCCCGTAACTCTAAACGAGGCAACAGTTATTGCCGTCCGAAGAATCGATATCCACAGGGTGCAAAATCTGCGGTGCAAGGTGCAACATTCGTCCAAAAAGACGAAACGGCGCCTTGCGAATTTTAGAAATGGGTGCAGGGATTTGAAATGGAACAGTACCATGGTGCAACACTCTCCAGGGATGGTAAATCGAAGACCAGCCACGGGATTCCCTTTTTAACGTAAAAATTCATGTGACGGAAAAACGAAGGCCAAAAAACTTCAGAGACCCGATTGAGGTTCGGATAGCTTTTTTTTGGGTATGAAACTATCCGTTGACGGCTTACAGCCATCAAAGCTTTAGAACTCACTGAGACCTTCGTTTTGACAGGTTATGGCTCTCGTAACTCTAAACGAGGCAACCGTTATGGCCGTCCGAAGAATCGATATCCATAGTGTGCAACATCTGCGGTGCAAGGTGCAACATTCGTCCAAAAAGACGAAACGGCGCCTTGCGACTTTTAGAATTCGGTGCAGGGATTTGAAATGGAACAGTACCATGTTGCACCACTCTCCAGGGATGGTAAATCGAAGACCAGCCACGGTGTTCCCTTTTTATCGTAAAAATTCATGTGACGGAAAAACGAAGGCCAAAAAACTTCAAAGACCCGATTGAGGTTCGGATAGCTTTTTTTTGGGTATGAAACTATCCATTGACCGCTTTCAGCCATCGAAGCCGTAGAACTCACTGAGACCTTCGTTTTGACTGGTTATGGCTCCCGTAACTCTAAACGAGGCAACAATTATGGTCGTCCGAAGAATCGATATCCACAGGGTGCAACATCTGCGGTGCAAGGTGCAACATTCGTCCAAAAAGACAAAAGGCGCCTTGTGACTTTTAGAAATGGGTGCAGGGATTTGAAATGGACCAGTACCATGGTGCACCACTCTCCAGGGATGGTAAATCGAAGACTAGCCACGGTGTTCCCTTTTTAACGTAAAAATTCATGTGACGGAAAAACGAAGGCCAAAAAACTTCAGAGACCCGATTGAGGTTCGGATAGCTTTTTTTTGGGTATGAAACTATCCGTTGACGGCTTACAGCGCTCAAAGCCGTAGAACTCACTGAGACCTTCGTTTTGACTGGTTATGGCTCCCGTAACTCTAAACGAGGCAACAGTTATGGCCGTCCGAAGAATCGATATCCACAAGGTGCAACATCTGCGGTGCAAGGTGCAACATTCGTCCAAAAAGACAAAACGGCGCCTTGGGACTTTTAGAAATGGGTGCAGGGATTTTAAATGGACCAGTACCATGGTGCACCAATCTCCTGGGATGGTAAATCGAAGACTAGCCACGGTGTTCCCTTTTTAACGTAAAAATTCATGTGACGGAAAAACGAAGGCCAAAAAACTTCAGAGACCCGATTGAGGTTCGGATGGCTTTTTTTTGGGTATGAAACTATCCGTTGATGGCTTACAGCCATTAAAGCTGTAGAACTCACTGAGACCTTCGTTTTGACTGGTTATGGCTCCCGTAACTCTAAACGAGGCGACAGTGATGGCCGTCTGAAGAATCGATATCCACAGGGTGCAACATCAGCGGTGCAAGGTGCAACATTCGTCCAAAAAGACGAAACGGCGCCTTGCGACTTTTAGAAATGGGTGCAGGGAGTTGAAATGGACCAGTGCCATGGTGCAAAACTCTCCAGGGATGGTAAATCGAAGACCGCCACGGTGTTCCCTTTTTAACATAAAAATTCATGTGACGGAAAAACGAAGGCCAAAAAACTTTAGAGACCCGATTGAGGTTCGGATACCTTTTTTTTGGGTATGAAACTATCCGTTGACGGCTTACAGCAGTAAAAGCCGTAGAACTAACTTAGACCTTCGTTTTGACTGGTTATGGCTCCCGTAACTCTAAACGAGGCAACAGTTATGGCCGTCCGAAGAACCGATATCCACAAGGTGCAACATCTGCGGTGCAAGGTGCAACATTCGTCCAAAAAGACGAAACGGCGCCTTGCGACTTTTAGAAATAGGTGTAGGGATTTGAAATGGACCAGTACCATGGTGCACCACTCTCCAGGGATGGTAAATCGAAGACCGCCACGGTGTTCCCTTTTAAACGTAAAAATTCATGTGACGGAAAAACGAAGGCCAAAAAACTTCAAAGACCCGATTGAGGTTCGGATAGCTTTTTTTGGGTATGAAACTATCCGTTGACGGCTTACAGCGGTCATAGCCGTAGAACTCACTGAGACCTTCGTTTTGACTGGTTATGGCTCCCGTAACTCTAAACGAGGCAACAGTTATGGCCGTCCGAAGAACCGATATCCACAGGGTGCAACATCTGCGGTGCAAGGTGCAACATTCGTCCAAAAAGACGAAACGGCGCCTTGCGACTTTTAGAAATAGGTGCAGGGATTTGAAATGGACCAGTACCATGGTGCACCACTCTCCAGGGATGGTAAATCGAAGACCGCCACGGTGTTCCCTTTTTAACGTAAAAATTCATGTGACGGAAAAACGAAGGCCAAAAAATTTCAGAGACCCAATTGAGGTTCGGATAGCTTTTTTTGGGTATGAAACTATCCGTTGACGGCTTACAGCGGTCAAAGCCGTAGAACTCACTAAGACCTTCTTTTTGACTGGTTATGGATCCCGTAACTCTAAACGAGGCAACAGTAATGGCCGTCCGAAGAATCGATTTCCACAGGGTGCAACATCTGCGGTGCAAGGTGCAACATTAGTCCAAAAAGACAAAACGGCGCCTTGGGACTTTTAGAAATGGGTGCAGGGATTTAAATGGACCAGTACCATGGTGCACCACTCTCCTGGGATGGTAAATCGAAGACTAGCCACGGTGTTCCCTTTTTAACGTAAAAATTCATGTGACGGAAAAACGAAGGCCAAAAAACTTCAGAGACCCGATTGAGGTTCGGATAGCTTTTTTTTAGGTATGAAACTATCCGTTGACGGCTTACAACCATCAAAGCCATAGAACTCACTGAGACCTTTGTTTTGACAGGTAACGGCTCCCGTAACTCTAAATGAGGCAACAGTGATGGCCGTCTGAAGAATCGATATCCACAGGGTGCAACATCTGCGGTGCAAGGTGCAACATTCGTCCAAAAAGACGAAACGGCGCCTTGCGACTTTTAGAAATAGGTGTAGGGATTGGAAATGG
Source organism: Allium fistulosum (assembly GCA_030737815.1). Taxonomy (NCBI): domain Eukaryota; kingdom Viridiplantae; phylum Streptophyta; class Magnoliopsida; order Asparagales; family Amaryllidaceae; genus Allium; species Allium fistulosum. The sequence goes on from CM060905.1 coordinate 1,285,234,876, forward strand.
ACCAGTACCATGGTGCACCACTCTCCAGGGATGGTAAATCGAAGACCGCCACGGTGTTCCCTTTTAAACGTAAAAATTCATGTGACGGAAAAACGAAGGCCAAAAAACTTCAAAGACCCGATTGAGGTTCGGAAAGCTTTTTTTTTGGTATGAAACTATCCGTTGACGGCTTACAGCGGTCAAAGCCGTAGAACTCACTGAGACCTTCGTTTTGACTGGTTATGGCTCCCGTAACTCTAAACGAGGCAACAGTTATGGCCGTCCGAAGAACCGATATCCACAGGGTGCAACATCTGCGGTGCAAGGTGCAACATTCGTCCAAAAAGACGAAACGGCGCCTTGCGACTTTTAGAAATAGGTGCAGGGATTTGAAATGGACCAGTACCATGGTGCACCACTCTCCAGGGATGGTAAATCGAAGACCGCCATGGTGTTCCCTTTTTAACGTAAAAATTCATGTGATGGAAAAACGAAGGCCAAAAAATTTCAGAGACCCGATTGAGGTTCGGATAGCTTTTTTTGGGTATGAAACTATCCGTTGACGGCTTACAGCGGTCAAAGCCATAGAACTCACTGAGACCTTCTTTTTGACTGGTTATGGCTCCCGTAATTCTAAACGAGGCAACAATAATGGCCGTCCGAAGAATCGATATCCACAAGGTGCAACATCTGCGGTGCAAGGTGCAACATTAGTCCAAAAAGACAAAACGGCGCCTTGGGACTTTTAGAAATGGGTGCAGGGATTTTAAATGGACCAGTACCATGGTGCACCACTCTCCTGGGATGGTAAATCGAAGACTAGCCACGGTGTTCCCTTTTTAACGTAAAAATTCATGTGATGGAAAAACGAAGGCCAAAAATCTTCAGAGACCCGATTGAGGTTCGGATAGCTTTTTTTTGGGTATGAAACTATCCGTTGACGGCTTACAACCATCAAAGCCATAGAACTCACTGAGACCTTTGTTTTGACAGGTTACGGCTCCCGTAACTCTAAATGAGGCAACAGTGATGGCCGTCTGAAGAATCGATATCCACAGGGTGCAACATCTGCGGTGCAAGGTGCAACATTCGTCCAAAAAGACGAAACGGCGCCTTGCGACTTTTAGAAATGGGTGCAGGGAGTTGAAATGGACCAGTACCATGGTGCAAAACTCTCCAGGGATGGTAAATCGAAGACCAGCCACGGTGTTCTCTTTTTAACGTAAAAATTCATGTGACGGAAAAACGAAGGCCAAAAACTTCAAAGACCCGATTGAGGTTCGGATAGCTTTTTTTTGGGTATGAAACTATCCGCTGACGGCTTACAGTGGTCAAAGCCGTAGAACTCACTGAGACCTTCGTTTTGACTGGTTAAGGCTCCCGTAACTCTAAACGAGGCAACAGTTATGGCCATCCGAAGAATCGATATCCACAGGGTGCAACATCTGCGGTGCAAGGTGCAACATTCGTCCAAAAAGACGAAACGGCGCCTTGCGACTTTTCGAAATGGGTGCAGGGATTTGAAATGGACCAGTACCATGGTGCACCACTCTCCAGGGATGGTAAATCTAAGACCATCCACGGTGTTCCGTTTTAACGTAAAAATTCATGTGACGGAAAAACGAAGGCCAAAAAACTTCAGAGACCCGATTGAGGTTCGGATGGCTTTTTTTTGGGATTGAAACTATTCGTTGACGGCTTACAGCCATCAAAGCCGTATAACTCATTGAGAACTTCGTTTTGACTGGTTATAGCTCCCGTAACGCTAAACGAGGCAACAGTTATGGACGTCCGAAGAATCGATATCCAAAGGGTGCAACATCTGCGGTGCAAGGTGCAACATTCATTCAAAAAGACGAAACGACGCCTTGCGACTTTTAGAAATGGGTGCAAGGATTTGAAATGGACCAGTACCATGGTGTACCACTCTCCAGGGATTGTAAATCGAAGACCAGCCACGGTGTTCCCTTTTTAACGTAAAAATTCATGTGACGGAAAAACGAAGGCCAAAAAACTTCAGAGACCCGATTGAGGTTCGGATAGCTTTTTTTTGGGTATCAAACTATCTGTTGACGGCTTACAGCGGTCAAAGCCGTAGAACTCACTGAGACCTTCATTTTCACTGGTTATGGCTCCCGTAACTCTAAACGAGACAACAGTTATGGCCGTCCGAAGAATCGATATCCACAGGGTGCAAAATCTGCGGTGGAAGGTGCAACATTCGTCCAAAAAGACGAAACGGCGCCTTGCGAATTTTAGAAATGGGTGCAGGGATTTGAAATGGACCAGTACCATGGTGCAACACTCTCCAAGAATGGTAAATCGAAGACCAGCCACGGTGTTTCCTTTTTAACTTAAAAATTCATGTGACGGAAAAAGGAAGGCCAAAAAACTTCAAAGACCCGATTGAGGTTCGGATAGCTTTTTTTTTGGGTATGAAACTATCCGTTGACGGCTTACAGCCATCAAAGCCGTAGAACTCACTGAGACCTTTGTTTTGACAGGTTATGGCTCCAGTAACTCTAAACGAGGCAACAGTGATGGCCGTTTGAAGAATCGATATCCACAGGGTGCAACATCTGCGGTGCAAGGTGCAACATTCGTCCAAAAAGACGAAACGGCGCCTTGCGACTTTTAGAAATGGGTGCAGGGAGTTGAAATGGACCAGTACCATGGTGCAAAACTCTCCAGGGATGGTAAATGGAAGACCAGCCATGGTGTTCCCTTTTTAACGTAAAAATTCATGTGACGGAAAAACGAAGGCCAAAAAATTTCAAAGACCCGATTGAGGTTCGGATAGCTTTTTTTTGGGTATGAAACTATCCACTGACGGCTTACAGCAGTCAAAGCCGTAGAACTCACTGAGACCTTCGTTTTGACTGGTTATGGCTCCCGTAACTCTAAACGAGGCAACAGTTATGGCCGTCCGAAGAATCGATATCCATAGGGTGCAACATCTGCGGTGCAAGGTGCAACATTCGTCCAAAAAGACGAAACGGCGCCTTGCGACTTTTCGAAATGGGTGCAGGGATTTGAAATGGACCAGTACCATGGTGCACCACTCTCCAGGGATGGTAAATCGAAGACCAGCCATGGTGTTCCCTTTTTAACGTAAAAATTCATGTGACGGAAAAACGAAGGCCAAAAAACTTCAAAGACCCGATTGAGGTTCGGATAGCTTTTTTTGGGTATGAAACTATCCGTTGACGGCTTACAGCGGTCATAGCCGTAGAACTCACTGAGACCTTCGTTTTGACTGGTTATGGCTCCCGTAACTCTAAACGAGGCAACAGTTATGGCCGTCCGAAGAACCGATATCCACAGGGTGCAACATCTGCGGTGCAAGGTGCAACATTCGTCCAAAAAGACGAAACGGCGCCTTGCGACTTTTAGAAATAGGTGCAGGGATTTGAAATGGACCAGTACCATGGTGCACCACTCTCCAGGGATGGTAAATCGAAGACCGCCACGGTGTTCCCTTTTTAACGTAAAAATTCATGTGACGGAAAAACGAAGGCCAAAAAATTTCAGAGACCCAATTGAGGTTCGGATAGCTTTTTTTGGGTATGAAACTATCCGTTGACGGCTTACAGCGGTCAAAGCCGTAGAACTCACTAAGACCTTCTTTTTGACTGGTTATGGATCCCGTAACTCTAAACGAGGCAACAGTAATGGCCGTCCGAAGAATCGATTTCCACAGGGTGCAACATCTGCGGTGCAAGGTGCAACATTAGTCCAAAAAGACAAAACGGCGCCTTGGGACTTTTAGAAATGGGTGCAGGGATTTAAATGGACCAGTACCATGGTGCACCACTCTCCTGGGATGGTAAATCGAAGACTAGCCACGGTGTTCCCTTTTTAACGTAAAAATTCATGTGACGGAAAAACGAAGGCCAAAAAACTTCAGAGACCCGATTGAGGTTCGGATAGCTTTTTTTTAGGTATGAAACTACCCGTTGACGGCTTACAACCATCAAAGCCATAGAACTCACTGAGACCTTTGTTTTGACAGGTAACGGCTCCCGTAACTCTAAATGAGGCAACAGTGATGGCCGTCTGAAGAATCGATATCCACAGGGTGCAACATCTGCGGTGCAAGGTGCAACATTCGTCCAAAAAGACGAAACGGCGCCTTGCGACTTTTAGAAATAGGTGTAGGGATTGGAAATGGACCAGTACCATGGTGCACCACTCTCCAGGGATGGTAAATCGAAGACCGCCACGGTGTTCCCTTTTAAACGTAAAAATTCATGTGACGGAAAAACGAAGGCCAAAAAACTTCAAAGACCCGATTGAGGTTCGGAAAGCTTTTTTTTTGGTATGAAACTATCCGTTGACGGCTTACAGCGGTCAAAGCCGTAGAACTCACTGAGACCTTCGTTTTGACTGGTTATGGCTCCCGTAACTCTAAACGAGGCAACAGTTATGGCCGTCCGAAGAACCGATATCCACAGGGTGCAACATCTGCGGTGCAAGGTGCAACATTCGTCCAAAAAGACGAAACGGCGCCTTGCGACTTTTAGAAATAGGTGCAGGGATTTGAAATGGACCAGTACCATGGTGCACCACTCTCCAGGGATGGTAAATCGAAGACCGCCATGGTGTTCCCTTTTTAACGTAAAAATTCATGTGATGGAAAAACGAAGGCCAAAAAATTTCAGAGACCCGATTGAGGTTCGGATAGCTTTTTTTGGGTATGGAACTATCCGTTGACGGCTTACAGCGGTCAAAGCCATAGAACTCACTGAGACCTTCTTTTTGACTGGTTATGGCTCCCGTAATTCTAAACGAGGCAACAATAATGGCCGTCCGAAGAATCGATATCCACAAGGTGCAACATCTGCGGTGCAAGGTGCAACATTAGTCCAAAAAGACAAAACGGCGCCTTGGGACTTTTAGAAATGGGTGCAGGGATTTTAAATGGACCAGTACCATGGTGCACCACTCTCCTGGGATGGTAAATCGAAGACTAGCCACGGTGTTCCCTTTTTAACGTAAAAATTCATGTGATGGAAAAACGAAGGCCAAAAATCTTCAGAGACCCGATTGAGGTTCGGATAGCTTTTTTTTGGGTATGAAACTATCCGTTGACGGCTTACAACCATCAAAGCCATAGAACTCACTGAGACCTTTGTTTTGACAGGTTACGGCTCCCGTAACTCTAAATGAGGCAACAGTGATGGCCGTCTGAAGAATCGATATCCACAGGGTGCAACATCTGCGGTGCAAGGTGCAACATTCGTCCAAAAAGACGAAACGGCGCCTTGCGACTTTTAGAAATGGGTGCAGGGAGTTGAAATGGACCAGTACCATGGTGCAAAACTCTCCAGGGATGGTAAATCGAAGACCAGCCACGGTGTTCTCTTTTTAACGTAAAAATTCATGTGACGGAAAAACGAAGGCCAAAAACTTCAAAGACCCGATTGAGGTTCGGATAGCTTTTTTTTGGGTATGAAACTATCCGCTGACGGCTTACAGTGGTCAAAGCCGTAGAACTCACTGAGACCTTCGTTCTGACTGGTTAAGGCTCCCGTAACTCTAAACGAGGCAACAGTTATGGCCATCCGAAGAATCGATATCCACAGGGTGCAACATCTGCGGTGCAAGGTGCAACATTCGTCCAAAAAGACGAAACGGCGCCTTGCGACTTTTCGAAATGGGTGCAGGGATTTGAAATGGACCAGTACCATGGTGCACCACTCTCCAGGGATGGTAAATCTAAGACCATCCACGGTGTTCCGTTTTAACGTAAAAATTCATGTGACGGAAAAACGAAGGCCAAAAAACTTCAGAGACCCGATTGAGGTTCGGATGGCTTTTTTTTGGGATTGAAACTATTCGTTGACGGCTTACAGCCATCAAAGCCGTAGAACTCATTGAGAACTTCGTTTTGACTGGTTATAGCTCCCGTAACGCTAAACGAGGCAACAGTTATGGACGTCCGAAGAATCGATATCCAAAGGGTGCAACATCTGCGGTGCAAGGTGCAACATTCATTCAAAAAGACGAAACGACGCCTTGCGACTTTTAGAAATGGGTGCAAGGATTTGAAATGGACCAGTACCATGGTGTACCACTCTCCAGGGATTGTAAATCGAAGACCAGCCACGGTGTTCCCTTTTTAACGTAAAAATTCATGTGACGGAAAAACGAAGGCCAAAAAACTTCAGAGACCCGATTGAGGTTCGGATAGCTTTTTTTTGGGTATCAAACTATCTGTTGACGGCTTACAGCGGTCAAAGCCGTAGAACTCACTGAGACCTTCATTTTCACTGGTTATGGCTCCCGTAACTCTAAACGAGGCAACAGTTATGGCCGTCCGAAGAATCGATATCCACAGGGTGCAAAATCTGCGGTGGAAGGTGCAACATTCGTCCAAAAAGACGAAACGGCGCCTTGCGAATTTTAGAAATGGGTGCAGGGATTTGAAATGGACCAGTACCATGGTGCAACACTCTCCAAGAATGGTAAATCGAAGACCAGCCACGGTGTTTCCTTTTTAACTTAAAAATTCATGTGACGGAAAAAGGAAGGCCAAAAAACTTCAAAGACCCGATTGAGGTTCGGATAGCTTTTTTTTTGGGTATGAAACTATCCGTTGACGGCTTACAGCCATCAAAGCCGTAGAACTCACTGAGACCTTTGTTTTGACAGGTTATGGCTCCAGTAACTCTAAACGAGGCAACAGTGATGGCCGTTTGAAGAATCGATATCCACAGGGTGCAACATCTGCGGTGCAAGGTGCAACATTCGTCCAAAAAGACGAAACGGCGCCTTGCGACTTTTAGAAATGGGTGCAGGGAGTTGAAATGGACCAGTACCATGGTGCAAAACTCTCCAGGGATGGTAAATGGAAGACCAGCCATGGTGTTCCCTTTTTAACGTAAAAATTCATGTGACGGAAAAACGAAGGCCAAAAAATTTCAAAGACCCGATTGAGGTTCGGATAGCTTTTTTTTGGGTATGAAACTATCCACTGACAGCTTACAGCAGTCAAAGCCGTAGAACTCACTGAGACCTTCGTTTTGACTGGTTATGGCTCCCGTAACTCTAAACGAGGCAACAGTTATGGCCGTCCGAAGAATCGATATCCATAGGGTGCAACATCTGCGGTGCAAGGTGCAACATTCGTCCAAAAAGACGAAACGGCGCCTTGCGACTTTTCGAAATGGGTGCAGGGATTTGAAATGGACCAGTACCATGGTGCACCACTCTCCAGGGATGGTAAATCGAAGACCAGCCATGGTGTTCCCTTTTTAACGTAAAAATTCATGTGACGGAAAAACGAAGGCCAAAAAACTTCAAAGACCCGATTGAGGTTCGGATGGCTTTTTTCTGGGTATGAAACTATCCGTTGACGGCTTACAGCCATCAAAGCCGTAGAACTCACTGAGATCTTCGTTTTGACTGGTTATGGCTCCCGTAACTCTAAACGAGGCAATAGTTATGGCCGTCCGAAGAACCGATATCCACAGGGTGCAACATCTGCGGTGCAAGGTGCAACATTCGTCCAAAAAGACGAAACGGCGCCTTGCGACTTTTAGAAATAGGTGTAGGGATTTGAAATGGACCAGTACCATGGTGCACCACTCTCCAGGGATGGTAAATCGAAGACCGCCACGGTGTTCCCTATTAAACGTAAAAATTCATGTGACGGAAAAACGAAGGCCAAAAAACTTCAAAGACCCGATTGAGGTTCGGAAAGCTTTTTTTTTGGTATGAAACTATCCGTTGACGGCTTACAGCGGTCAAAGCCGTAGAACTCACTGAGACCTTCGTTTTGACTGGTTATGGCTCCCGTAACTCTAAACGAGGCAACAGTTATGGCCGTCCGAAGAACCGATATCCACAGGGTGCAACATCTGCGGTGCAAGGTGCAACATTCGTCCAAAAAGACGAAACGGCGCCTTGCGACTTTTAGAAATAGGTGCAGGGATTTGAAATGGACCAGTACCATGGTGCACCACTCTCCAGGGATGGTAAATCGAAGACCGCCATGGTGTTCCCTTTTTAACGTAAAAATTCATGTGACGGAAAAACGAAGGCCAAAAAATTTCAGAGACCCGATTGAGGTTCAGATAGCTTTTTTTGGGTATGAAACTATCCGTTGACGGCTTACAGCGGTCAAAGCCATAGAACTCACTGAGACCTTCTTTTTGACTGGTTATGGCTCCCGTAATTCTAAACGAGGCAACAGTAATGGCCGTCCGAAGAATTGATATCCACAAGGTGCAACATCTGCGGTGCAAGGTGCAACATTAGTCCAAAAAGACAAAACGGCGCCTTGGGACTTTTAGAAATGGGTGCAGGGATTTTAAATGGACCAGTACCATGGTGCACCACTCTCCTGGGATGGTAAATCGAAGACTAGCCACGGTGTTCCCTTTTTAACGTAAAAATTCATGTGATGGAAAAACGAAGGCCAAAAATCTTCAGAGACCCGATTGAGGTTCGGATAGCTTTTTTTTGGGTATGAAACTATCCGTTGACGGCTTACAACCATCAAAGCCATAGAACTCACTGAGACCTTTGTTTTGACAGGTTACGGCTCCCGTAACTCTAAATGAGGCAACAGTGATGGCCGTCTGAAGAATCGATATCCACAGGGTGCAACATCTGCGGTGCAAGGTGCAACATTCGTCCAAAAAGACGAAACGGCGCCTTGCGACTTTTAGAAATGGGTGCAGGGAGTTGAAATGGACCAGTACCATGGTGCAAAACTCTCCAGGGATGGTAAATCGAAGACCAGCCACGGTGTTCTCTTTTTAACGTAAAAATTCATGTGACGGAAAAACGAAGGCCAAAAACTTCAAAGACCCGATTGAGGTTCGGATAGCTTTTTTTTGGGTATGAAACTATCCGCTGACGGCTTACAGTGGTCAAAGCCGTAGAACTCACTGAGACCTTCGTTTTGACTGGTTAAGGCTCCCGTAACTCTAAACGAGGCAAAAGTTATGGCCATCCGAAGAATCGATATCCACAGGGTGCAACATCTGCGGTGCAAGGTGCAACATTCGTCCAAAAAGACGAAACGGCGCCTTGCGACTTTTCGAAATGGGTGCAGGGATTTGAAATGGACCAGTACCACGGTGCACCACTCTCCAGGGATGGTAAATCTAAGACCATCCACGGTGTTCCGTTTTAACGTAAAAATTCATGTGACGGAAAAACGAAGGCCAAAAAACTTCAGAGACCCGATTGAGGTTCGGATGGCTTTTTTTTGGGATTGAAACTATTCGTTGACGGCTTACAGCCATCAAAGCCGTAGAACTCACTGAGATCTTCGTTTTGACTGGTTATGGCTCCCGTAACTCTAAACGAGGCAATAGTTATGGCCGTCCGAAGAACCGATATCCACAGGGTGCAACATCTGCGGTGCAAGGTGCAACATTCGTCCAAAAAGACGAAACGGCGCCTTGCGACTTTTAGAAATAGGTGTAGGGATTTGAAATGGACCAGTACCATGGTGCACCACTCTCCAGGGATGGTAAATCGAAGACCGCCACGGTGTTCCCTTTTAAACGTAAAAATTCATGTGACGGAAAAACGAAGGCCAAAAAACTTCAAAGACCCGATTGAGGTTCGGAAAGCTTTTTTTTTGGTATGAAACTATCCGTTGACGGCTTACAGCGGTCAAAGCCGTAGAACTCACTGAGACCTTCGTTTTGACTGGTTATGGCTCCCGTAACTCTAAACGAGGCAACAGTTATGGCCGTCCGAAGAACCGATATCCACAGGGTGCAACATCTGCGGTGCAAGGTGCAACATTCGTCCAAAAAGACGAAACGGCGCCTTGCGACTTTTAGAAATAGGTGCAGGGATTTGAAATGGACCAGTACCATGGTGCACCACTCTCCAGGGATGGTAAATCGAAGACCGCCATGGTGTTCCCTTTTTAACGTAAAAATTCATGTGACGGAAAAACGAAGGCCAAAAAATTTCAGAGACCCGATTGAGGTTCGGATAGCTTTTTTTGGGTATGAAACTATCCGTTGACGGCTTACAGCGGTCAAAGCCATAGAACTCACTGAGACCTTCTTTTTGACTGGTTATGGCTCCCGTAATTCTAAACGAGGCAACAGTAATGGCCGTCCGAAGAATCGATATCCACAAGGTGCAACATCTGCGGTGCAAGGTGCAACATTAGTCCAAAAAGACAAAACGGCGCCTTGGGACTTTTAGAAATGGGTGCAGGGATTTTAAATGGACCAGTACCATGGTGCACCACTCTCCTGGGATGGTAAATCGAAGACTAGCCACGGTGTTCCCTTTTTAACGTAAAAATTCATGTGATGGAAAAACGAAGGCCAAAAATCTTCAGAGACCCGATTGAGGTTCGGATAGCTTTTTTTTGGGTATGAAACTATCCGTTGACGGCTTACAACCATCAAAGCCATAGAACTCACTGAGACCTTTGTTTTGACAGGTTACGGCTCCCGTAACTCTAAATGAGGCAACAGTGATGGCCGTCTGAAGAATCGATATCCACAGGGTGCAACATCTGCGGTGCAAGGTGCAACATTCGTCCAAAAAGACGAAACGGCGCCTTGCGACTTTTAGAAATGGGTGCAGGGAGTTGAAATGGACCAGTACCATGGTGTAAAACTCTCCAGGGATGGTAAATCGAAGACCAGCCACGGTGTTCTCTTTTTAACGTAAAAAATCATGTGACGGAAAAACGAAGGCCAAAAACTTCAAAGACCCGATTGAGGTTCGGATAGCTTTTTTTTGGGTATGAAACTATCCGCTGACGGCTTACAGTGGTCAAAGCCGTAGAACTCACTGAGACCTTCGTTTTGACTGGTTATGGCTCCCGTAACTCTAAACGAGGCAATAGTTATGGCCGTCCGAAGAACCGATATCCACAGGGTGCAACATCTGCGGTGCAAGGTGCAACATTCGTCCAAAAAGACGAAACGGCGCCTTGCGACTTTTCGAAATGGGTGCAGGGATTTGGAATGGACCAGTACCATGGTGCACCACTCTCCAGGGATGGTAAATCTAAGACCATCCACGGTGTTCCGTTTTAACGTAAAAATTCATGTGACGGAAAAACGAAGGCCAAAAAACTTCAGAGACCCGATTGAGGTTCGGATGGCTTTTTTGTGGGATTGAAACTATTCGTTGACGGCTTACAGCCATCAAAGCCGTAGAACTCATTGAGAACTTCGTTTTGACTGGTTATAGCTCCCGTAACGCTAAACGAGGCAACAGTTATGGACGTCCGAAGAATCGATATCCAAAGGGTGCAACATCTGCGGTGCAAGGTGCAACATTCATTCAAAAAGACGAAACGACGCCTTGCGACTTTTAGAAATGGGTGCAAGGATTTGAAATGGACCAGTACCATGGTGTACCACTCTCCAGGGATTGTAAATCGAAGACCAGCCACGGTGTTCCCTTTTTAACATAAAAATTCATGTGACGGAAAAACGAAGGCCAAAAAACTTCAGAGACCCGATTGAGGTTCGGATAGCTTTTTTTTGGGTATCAAACTATCTGTTGACGGCTTACAGCGGTCAAAGCCGTAGAACTCACTGAGACCTTCATTTTCACTGGTTATGGCTCCCGTAACTCTAAACGAGGCAACAGTTATGGCCGTCCGAAGAATCGATATCCACAGGGTGCAAAATCTGCGGTGGAAGGTGCAACATTCGTCCAAAAAGACGAAACGGCGCCTTGCGAATTTTAGAAATGGGTGCAGGGATTTGAAATGGACCAGTACCATGGTGCAACACTCTCCAAGAATGGTAAATCGAAGACCAGCCACGGTGTTTCCTTTTTAACTTAAAAATTCATGTGACGGAAAAAGGAAGGCCAAAAAACTTCAAAGACCCGATTGAGGTTCGGATAGCTTTTTTTTTGGGTATGAAACTATCCGTTGACGGCTTACAGCCATCAAAGCCGTAGAACTCACTGAGACCTTTGTTTTGACAGGTTATGGCTCCAGTAACTCTAAACGAGGCAACAGTGATGGCCGTTTGAAGAATCGATATCCACAGGGTGCAACATCTGCGGTGCAAGGTGCAACATTCGTCCAAAAAGACGAAACGGCGCCTTGCGACTTTTAGAAATGGGTGCAGGGAGTTGAAATGGACCAGTACCATGGTGCAAAACTCTCCAGGGATGGTAAATGGAAGACCAGCCATGGTGTTCCCTTTTTAACGTAAAAATTCATGTGACGGAAAAACGAAGGCCAAAAAATTTCAAAGACCCGATTGAGGTTCGGATAGCTTTTTTTTGGGTATGAAACTATCCACTGACGGCTTACAGCGGTCAAAGCCGTAGAACTCACTGAGACCTTCGTTTTGACTGGTTATGGCTCCCGTAACTCTAAACGAGGCAACAGTTATGGCCGTCCGAAGAATCGATATCCATAGGGTGCAACATCTGCGGTGCAAGGTGCAACATTCGTCCAAAAAGACGAAACGGCGCCTTGCGACTTTTCGAAATGGGTGCAGGGATTTGAAATGGACCAGTACCATGGTGCACCACTCTCCAGGGATGGTAAATCGAAGACCAGCCATGGTGTTCCCTTTTTAACGTAAAAATTCATGTGACGGAAAAACGAAGGCCAAAAAACTTCAGAGACCCGATTGAGGTTCGGATGGCTTTTTTCTGGGTATGAAACTATCCGTTGACGGCTTACAGCCATCAAAGCCGTAGAACTCACTGAGATCTTCGTTTTGACTGGTTATGGCTCCCGTAACTCTAAACGAGGCAATAGTTATGGCCGTCCGAAGAACCGATATCCACAGGGTGCAACATCTGCGGTGCAAGGTGCAACATTCGTCCAAAAAGACGAAACGGCGCCTTGCGACTTTTAGAAATAGGTGTAGGGATTTGAAATGGACCAGTACCATGGTGCACCACTCTCCAGGGATGGTAAATCGAAGACCGCCACGGTGTTCCCTTTTAAACGTAAAAATTCATGTGACGGAAAAACGAAGGCCAAAAAACTTCAAAGACCCGATTGAGGTTCGGAAAGCTTTTTTTTTGGTATGAAACTATCCGTTGACGGCTTACAGCGGTCAAAGCCGTAGAACTCACTGAGACCTTCGTTTTGACTGGTTATGGCTCCCGTAACTCTAAACGAGGCAACAGTTATGGCCGTCCGAAGAACCGATATCCACAGGGTGCAACATCTGCGGTGCAAGGTGCAACATTCGTCCAAAAAGACGAAACGGCGCCTTGCGACTTTTAGAAATAGGTGCAGGGATTTGAAATGGACCAGTACCATGGTGCACCACTCTCCAGGGATGGTAAATCGAAGACCGCCATGGTGTTCCCTTTTAAACGTAAAAATTCATGTGACGGAAAAACGAAGGCCAAAAAATTTCAGAGACCCGATTGAGGTTCGGATCGCTTTTTTTGGGTATGAAACTATCCGTTGACGGCTTACAGCGGTCAAAGCCATAGAACTCACTGAGACCTTCTTTTTGACTGGTTATGGCTCCCGTAATTCTAAACGAGGCAACAGTAATGGCCGTCCGAAGAATCGATATCCACAAGGTGCAACATCTGCGGTGCAAGGTGCAACATTAGTCCAAAAAGACAAAACGGCGCCTTGGGACTTTTAGAAATGGGTGCAGGGATTTTAAATGGACCAGTACCATGGTGCACCACTCTCCTGGGATGGTAAATCGAAGACCAGCCACGGTGTTCCTTTTTTAACGTAAAAATTCATGTGACGGAAAAACGAAGGCCAAAAAACTTCAAAGACCCGATTGAGGTTCGGATAGCTTTTTTTTGGATATGAAACTATCCGTTGACGTCTTACAGCCTTCAAAGCCGTAGAACTCACTGAGACCTTCGTTCTGACTGGTTATGGCTCCCATAACTCTAAACGAGGCAACAGTTATGGCCGTCCGAAGAATCGATATCCACAGGGTGCAACATCTGCGGTGCAAGGTGCAACATTCGTCCAAAAAGACGAAACAACGCCTTGCGACTTTTAGAAATGGGTGCAGGGATTTGAAATGGACCAGTACCATGGTGCACCACTCTCCAGGGATGGTAAATCGTAGACCAGCCACGGTGTTCCATTTTTAACGTAAAAATTCATGTGACGGAAAAATGAAGGCCAAAAAACTTCAGAGACCCGATTGAGGTTCGGATGGCTTTTTTTTGGGTATGAAACTATCCGTTGACGGCTTACAGCCATCAAAGCCGTAGAACTCAATGAGACCTTCGTTTTGACTGGTTATGGCTCCCGTAACTCTAAACGAGGCAACAGTTATGGCCGTCCGAAGAATCGATATCCAAAGGGTGCAACATCTGCGGTGCAAGGTGCAACATTCATTCAAAAAGACGAAACGGCGCCTTGCGAATTTTAGAAATGGGTGCAGGGATTTGAAATGGACCAGTACCATGGTGCACCACTCTCCAGGGATGGTAAATCGAAGACCAGCCACGGTGTTCCCTTTTTAACGTAAAAATTCATGTGACGGAAAAACGAAGGCCAAAAAACTTCAGAGACCCGATTGAGGTTCGGATAGCTTTTTTTTGGGTATGAAACTATCCGCTGACGGCTTACAGCGGTCAAAGCCGTAGAACTCACTGTGACCTTCGTTTTGACTGGTTATGGCTCCCGTAACTCTAAACGAGGCAACAGTTATGGCCGTCCGAAGAATCGATATCCATAGGGTGCAAAATCTGCGGTGGAAGGTGCAACATTCGTCCAAAAAGACGAAACGGCGCCTTGCGAATTTTAGAAATGGGTGCAGGGATTTGAAATGGACTAGTACCATGGTGCAACACTCTCCAGGGATGGTAAATCGAAGACCAGCCACGGTGTTCCCTTTTTAACGTAAAAATTCATGTGACGGAAAAACGAAGGCCAAAAAACTTCAGAGACCCGATTGAGGTTCGGATAGCTTTTTTTTTGGGTATGAAACTATCCGTTGACGGCTTACATCCATCAAAGCCGTAGAACTCACTGAGACCTTCGTTTTGACAGGTTATGGCTCCCGTAACTCTAAACGAGGCAACATTTATGGTCGTCCGAATAATCGATATCCATAGTGTGCAACATCTGCGGTGCAAGGTGCAACATTCGTCCAAAAAGACGAAACGGCGCCTTGCGACTTTTAGAAATCGGTGCAGGGATTTGAAATGGACCAGTACCATGGTGCACCGCTCTCCAGGGATGGTAAATCGAAGACCAGCCATGGTGTTCCCTTTTTAACGTAAAAATTCTTGTGACGGAAAAACGAATGCCAAAAAACTTCAAAGACCCGATTGAGGTTCGGATAGATTTTTTTGGGTATGAAACTATCCGTTGACGGCTTTCAGCCGTCAAAGCCGTAGAACTCACTGAGACCTTCGTTTTGACTGGTTATGGATCCCGTAACTCTAAACGAGGCAACAATTATAGTCGTCCGAAGAATCGATATCCACAGGGTGCAGCATCTGCGGTGCAAGGTGCAACATTTGTCCAAAAAGAATAAACGGCGCCTTGCGACTTTTAGAAATGGGTGCAGGGATTTGAAATGGAACCGTACCATAGTGCACCACTCTCCAGGGATGGTAAATTGAAGACCAGCCACGGTGTTCCCTTTTAACGTAAAAATTCATGTGACGGAAAAACGAAGGCCAAAAAACTTCAAAGACCCGATTGAGGTTCGGATAGCTTTTTTTTGGGTATGAAACTATCCGTTGACGGCTTACAGCGGTCAAAGCCGTAGAACTCACTGAGACCTTCGTTTTGACTGGTTATGGCTCCCGTAACTCTAAACGAGGCAACAGTTATGGCCGTCCGAAGAACCGATATCCACAGGGTGCAACATCTGCGGTGCAAGGTGCAACATTCGTCCAAAAAGACGAAACGGCGTCTTGCGACTTTTAGAAATAGGTGCAGGGATTTGAAATGGACCAGTACCATGGTGCACCACTCTCCAGGGATGGTAAATCGAAGACCGCCACGGTGTTCCCTTTTTAACGTAAAAATTCATGTGACGGAAAAACGAAGGCCAAAAAACTTCAGAGACCCGATTGAGGTTCGGATAGCTTTTTTTTGGGTATGAAACTATCGGTTGACGGCTTACAGTGGTCAAAGCCGTAGAACTCACTGAGACCTTCATTTTGACTGGTTATGGCTCCCGTAACTCTAAACGAGGCAACAGTTATGGTCGTTCGAAGAATCGATATCCACAGGGTGCAACATCTGCGGTGCTAGGTGCAACATTCGTCCAAAAAGACGGAACGACGCCTTGCGACTTTTAGAAATGGGTGCAGGGATTTGAAACGGACCATTACCATGGTGCACCACTCTCCAGGGATGGTAAATCGAAGACCAGCAACGTTGTTCCCTTTTTAACGTAAAAATTCATGTGACGGAAAAACGAAGGCCAAAAAACTTCAGAGACCCGATTGAGGTTCGGATGGCTTTTTTTTTGGTATGAAACTATCCGTTGACGGCTTACAACCATCAAAGCCGTAGAACTCACTGAGACCTTCGTTTTGACTGGTTATGGCTCCCGTAACTCTAAACGAGGCAACAGTTATGGCCGTCCGAAGAATCGATATCCATAGGGTGCAACATCTGCGGTGCAAGGTGCAACATTCGTCCAAAAAGACGAAACTGCGCCTTGCGACTTTTAGAAATCGGTGCAGGGATTTGAAATGGACCAGTACCATGGTGCACCACTCTCCAGGGATGGTAAATCGAAGACCAGCCACGGTGTTCCTTTTTTAACGTAAAAATTCATGTGACGGAAAAACGAAGGCCAAAAAACTTCAAAGACCCGATTGAGGTTCGGATAGCTTTTTTTGGGTATGAAACTATCCGTTGACGGCTTACAGCCGTCAAAGCCGTAGAACTCACTGAGACCTTCGTTCTGACTGGTTATGGCTCCCATAACTCTAAACGAGGCAACAGTTATGGCCGTCCGAAGAATCGATATCCACAGGGTGCAACATATGCGGTGCAAGGTGCAACATTCGTCCAAAAAGACGAAACGACGCCTTGCGACTTTTAGAAATGGGTGCAGGGATTTGAAATGGACCAGTACCATGGTGCACCACTCTCCAGGGATGGTAAATCGTAGACCAGCCACGGTGTTCCCTTTTTAACGTAAAAATTCATGTGATGGAAAAACGAAGGCCAAAAAACTTCATAGACCCGATTGAGGTTCGGATAGCTTTTTTTTGGGATGAAACTATCCGTTGATGGCTTACAGCCATCAAAGCCGTAGAACTCACTGAGACCTTCGTTTTGACTGGTTATGGCTCCCGTAACTCTAAACGAGGCAACAGTTATGGCCGTCCGAAGAATCGATATCCAAAGGGTGCAACATCTGCGGTGCAAGGTGCAACATTCATTCAAAAAGACGAAACGGCGCCTTGCGAATTTTAGAAATGGGTGCAGGGATTTGAAATGGACCAGTACCATGGTGCACCACTCTCCAGGGATGGTAAATCGAAGACCAGCACGGTGTTCCCTTTTTAACGTAAAAATTCATGTGACGGAAAAACGAAGGCCAAAAAACTTCAGAGACCCGATTGAGGTTCGGATAGCTTTTTTTTGGGTATGAAACTATCCGCTGACGGCTTACAGCGGTCAAAGCCGTAGAACTCACTGTGACCTTCGTTTTGACTGGTTATGGCTCCCGTAACTCTAAACGAGGCAACAGTTATGGCCGTCCGAAGAATCGATATCCACAGGGTGCAAAATCTGCGGTGGAAGGTGCAACATTCGTCCAAAAAGACGAAACGGCGCCTTGCGAATTTTAGAAATGGGTGCAGGGATTTGAAATGGACTAGTACCATGGTGCAACACTCTCCAGGGATGGTAAATCGAAGTCCAGCCACGGTGTTCCCTTTTTAACGTAAAAATTCATGTGACGGAAAAACGAAGGCCAAAAAACTTCAGAGACCCGATTGAGGTTTGGATAGCTTTTTTTTTGGGTATGAATCTATCCGTTGACGGCTAACAGCCATCAAAGCCGTAGAACTCACTGAGGCCTTCGTTTTGACAGGTTATGGCTCCTGTAACTCTAAACGAGGCAACAGTTATGGCCGTCCGAAGAATCGATATCCATAGTGTGCAACATCTGCGGTGCAAGGTGCAACATTCGTCCAAAAAGACGAAACGGCGCCTTGCGACTTTTAGAAATCGGTGCAGGGATTTGAAATGGACCAGTACCATGGTGCACCGCTCTCCAGGGATGGTAAATCGAAGACCAGCCACGGTGTTCCCTTTTTAACGTAAAAATTCATGTGACGGAAAAACGAAGGCCAAAAAACTTCAGAGACCCGATTGAGGTTCGGATAGCTTTTTTTTGGGTATGAAACTATCCGTTGATGGCTTACAGCGGTCAAAGCCGTAGAACTCACTGAGACCTTCGTTTTGACTGGTTATGGCTACCATAACTCTAAACGAGGCAACAGTTATGGCCGTCCGAAGAATCGATATCCACAGGGTGCAACATCTGCGGTGCAAGGTGCAACATTCGTCCAAAAAGACGAAACGGCACCTTGCGACGTTTAGAAATGGGTGCAGGGATTTGAAATGGACCAGTACCATGGTGCACCACTCTCCAGGGATGGTAAATTGAAGACCAGCCACGGTGTTCCCTTTTAACGTAAAAATTCATGTGACGGAAAAACGAAGGCCAAAAAACTTCAAAGACCCGATTGAGGTTCGGATAGCTTTTTTTTGGGTATGAAACTATCCGTTGACGGCTTACAGCGGTCAAAGCCGTAGAACTCACTGAGACCTTCGTTTTGACTGGTTATGGCTCCCGTAACTCTAAACGAGGCAACAGTTATGGCCGTCCGAAGAATCGATATCCACAGGGTGCAACATCTGCGGTGCAAGGTGCAACATTCGTCCAAAAAGACGAAACGGCGTCTTGCGACTTTTAGAAATAGGTGCAGGGATTTGAAATGGACCAGTACCATGGTGCACCACTCTCCAGGGATGGTAAATCGAAGACCGCCACGGTGTTCCCTTTTTAACGTAAAAATTCATGTGACGGAAAAACGAAGGCCAAAAAACTTCAGAGACCCGATTGAGGTTCGGATAGCTTTTTTTTGGGTATGAAACTATCGGTTGACGGCTTACAGTGGTCAAAGCCGTAGAACTCACTGAGACCTTCGTTTTGACTGGTTATGGCTCCCGTAACTCTAAACGAGGCAACAGTTATGGTCGTCCGAAGAATCGATATCCACAGGGTGCAACATCTGCGGTGCAAGGTGCAACATTCGTCCAAAAAGACGGAACGACGCCTTGCGACTTTTAGAAATGGGTGCAGGGATTTGAAATGGACCAGTACCATGGTGCACCACTCTCCAGGGATGGTAAATCGAAGACCAGCCACGTTGTTCCCTTTTTAACGTAAAAATTCATGTGACGGAAAAACGAAGGCCAAAAAACTTCAGAGACCCGATTGAGGTTCGGATAGCTTTTTTTTGGGTATGAAACTATCCGTTGATGGCTTACAGCCGTCAAAGCCATAGAACTCACTGAGACCTTTGTTTTGACAGGTTATGGCTCCTGTAACTCTAAACGAGGCAACAGTGATGGCTGTTTGAAGAATCGATATCTACAGGGTGCAACATCTGCGGTGCAAGGTGCAACATTCGTCCAAAAAGACGAAATGGCGCCTTGCGACTTTTAGAAATGGGTGCAGGGAGTTGAAATGGACCAGTACCATGGTGCAAAACTCTCCAGGGATGGTAAATCGAAGACCAGCCACGGTGTTCCCTTTTTAACGTAAAAATTCATGTGACGGAAAAACGAAGGCCAAAAAAACTTCAGAGACCCGATTGAGGTTCGGATAGCTTTTTTTGGGTATGAAACTATCCGTTGATGGCTTACAGCGGTCAAAGCCTTAGAACTCACTGAGACCTTCGTTTTGACTGGTTATGGCTCCCGTAACACTAAACGAGGCAACAGTTATGGCCGTCTGAAGAATCGATATTCAAAGGGTGCAACATCTGCGGTGCAAGGTGCAACATTCATTCAAAAAGACGAAACGGCGCCTTGCGACTTTTAGAAATGAGTGCAGGGATTTGAAATGGGCCAGTACCATGGTGCACCACTCTTCAGGGATGGTAAATCGAAGACCAGCCACGGTGTTCCCTTTTTAACGTAAAAATTCATGTGACGGAAAAACGAAGGCCAAAAAACTTCAGAGACCCGATTGAGGTTCGGATAGCTTTTTTTTGGGTATGAAACTATCCGTTGACGGCTTACAGCGGTCAAAGCCGTAGAACTCACTGAGACCTTCGTTTTGACTAGTTATGGCTCCCGTAACCCTAAACGAGGCAACAATTATGGCCGTCCGAAGAATCGATATCCACTGGGTGCAACATCTGCGGTGCAAGGTGCAACATTCGTTCAAAAAGACGAAACGGCGCCTAGCGAATTTTAGAAATGGGTGCAGGGATTTGAAATGGACCAGTACCATGGTGCAACAATCTCCAGGGATGGTAAATCGAAGACCAGCCACGGTGTTCCCTTTTTAACGTAAAAATTCATGTGACGGAAAAACGAAGGCCAAAAAACTTCAGAGACCCGATTGAGGTTCAGATAGCTTTTTTTTGGGTATGAAACTATCCGTTGACGGCTTACAGCCGTCAAAGCCGTAGAACTCACTGAGACCTTCATTTTGACTGGTTATGGCTCCCGTAACTCTAAACGAGGCAACAGTTATGGCCGTCCGAAGAATCGATATCCATAGGGTGCAACATCTGCGGTGCAAGGTGCAACATTCGTCCAAAAAGACGAAATGGCGCCTTCCGACTTTTAGAAATCGGTGCAGGGATTTGAAATGGACCAGTACCATGGTGCACCACTCTCTAGGGATGGTAAATCAAAGACCAGCCACGGTGTTCCTTTTTTAACGTAAAAATTCATGAGACGGAAAAACGAAGGCCAAAAAACTTCAAAGACCCGATTGAGGTTCGGATAGCTTTTTTTTGGGTATGAAACTATCCGTTGACGGCTTACAGCCGTCAAAGCCGTAGAACTCACTGAGACCTTCGTTTTGACTGGTTATGGCTCCCGTAACTCTAAACGATGCAACAGTTATGGTCGTCCGAAGAATCGATATCCACAGGGTGCAACATATGCGGTGCAAGGTGCAACATTCGTCCAAAAAGACAAAACGACGCCTTGCGACTTTTAGAAATGGGTGCAGGGATTTGAAATGGACCAGTACCATGGTGCACCACTCTCCAGGGATGGTAAATCGTAGACCAGCCACGGTGTTCCCTTTTTAACGTAAAAATTCATGTGACGGAAAAACGAAGGCCAAAAAACTTCAGAGACCCGATTGAGGTTCGGATGGCTTTTTTTTGGGTATGAAACTATCCGTTGACGGCTTACAGCCATCAAAGCCGTAGAACTCACTGAGACCTTCGTTTTGACTGGTTATGGCTCCCGTAACTCTAAACGAGGCAACAGTTATGGCCGTCCGAAGAATCGATATCCAAAGGGTGCAACATCTGCGGTGCAAGGTGCAACATTCATTCAAAAAGACGAAACGGCGCCTTGCGAATTTTAGAAATGGGTGCAGGGATTTGAAATGGACCAGTACCATGGTGCACCACTCTCCAGGGCTGGTAAATCGAAGACCAGCCACGGTGTTCCCTTTTTAACGTAAAAATTCATGTGACGGAAAAACGAAGGCCAAAAAACTTCAGAGACCCGATTGAGGTTCGGATAGCTTTTTTTGGGTATGAAACTATCCGCTGACGGCTTACAGCGGTCAAAGCCGTAGAACTCACTGTGACCTTCGTTTTGACTGGTTATGGCTCCCGTAACTCTAAACGAGGCAACAGTTATGGCCGTCCGAAGAATCGATATCCACAGGGTGCAAAATCTGCGGTGGAAGGTGCAACATTCGTCCAAAAAGACGAAACGGCGCCTTGCGAATTTTAGAAATGTGTGCAGGGATTTGAAATGGACTAGTACCATGGTGCAACACTCTCCAGGGATGGTAAATCGAAGTCCAGCCACGGTGTTCCCTTTTTAACGTAAAAATTCATGTGACGGAAAAACGAAGGCCAAAAAACTTCAGAGACCCGATTGAGGTTTGGATAGCTTTTTTTTTGGGTATGAAACTATCCGTTGACGGCTTACAGCCATCAAAGCCGTAGAACTCACTGAGACCTTCGTTTTGACAGGTTATGGCTCCCGTAACTCTAAACTAGGCAACAGTTATGGCCGTCCGAAGAATCGATATCAATGGTGTGCAACATCTGCGGTGCAAGGTGCAACATTCGTCCAAAAAGACGAAACGGCGCCTTGCGACTTTTAGAAATCGGTGCAGGGATTTGAAATGGACCAGTACCATGGTGCACCGCTCTCCAGGGATGGTAAATCGAAGACCAGCCACGGTGTTCCCTTTTTAACGTAAAAATTCATGTGACGGAAAAACGAAGGCCAAAAAACTTCAGAGACCCGATTGAGGTTCGGATAGCTTTTTTTGGGTATGAAACTATCCGTTGATGGCTTACAGCGGTCAAAGCCGTAGAACTCACTGAGACCTTCGTTTTGACTGGTTATGGCTACCATAACTCTAAACGAGGCAACAGTTATGGCCGTCCGAAGAATCGATATCCACAGGGTGCAACATCTGCGGTGCAAGGTGCAACATTCGTCCAAAAAGACGAAACGGCACCTTGCGACGTTTAGAAATGGGTGCAGGGATTTGAAATGGACCAGTACCATGGTGCACCACTCTCCAGGGATGGTAAATTGAAGACCAACCACGGTGTTCCCTTTTAACGTAAAAATTCATGTGACGGAAAAACGAAGGCCAAAAAACTTCAAAGACCCGATTGAGGTTCGGATAGCTTTTTTTTGGGTATGAAACTATCCGTTGATGGCTTACAGCGGTCAAAGCCGTAGAACTCACTGAGACCTTCGTTTTGACTGGTTATGGCTCCCGTAAATCTAAATGAGGCAACAGTTATGGCCGTCCGAAGAACCGATATCCACAGGGTGCAACATCTGCGGTGCAAGGTGCAACATTCGTCCAAAAAGACGAAACGGCGTCTTGCGACTTTTAGAAATATGTGAAGGGATTTGAAATGGACCAGTACCATGGTGCGCCACTCTCCAGGGATGGTAAATCGAAGACCGCCACGGTGTTCCCTTTTTAACGTAAAAATTCATGTGATGGAAAAACGAAGGCCAAAAAACTTCAGAGACCCGATTGAGGTTCGGATAGCTTTTTTTTTGGGTATGAAACTATCGGTTGACGGCTTACAGTGGTCAAAGCCGTAGAACTCACTGAGACCTTCGTTTTGACTGGTTATGGCTCCCGTAACTCTAAACGAGGCAACAGTTATGGTCGTCCGAAGAATCGATATCCACAGGGTGCAACATCTGCGGTGCAAGGTGCAACATTCGTCCAAAAAGACGGAACGACGCCTTGCGACTTTTAGAAATGGGTGCAGGGATTTGAAATGGACCAGTACCATGGTGCACCACTCTCCAGGGATGGTAAATCGAAGACCAGCCACGTTGTTCCCTTTTTAACGTAAAAATTCATGTGACGGAAAAACGAAGGCCAAAAAACTTCAGAGACCCGATTGAGGTTCGGATAGCTTTTTTTTTGGGTATGAAACTATCTGTTGATGGCTTACAGCCGTCAAAGTCATAGAACTCACTGAGACCTTTGTTTTGACAGGTTATGGCTCCTGTAACTCTAAACGAGGCAACAGTGATGGCTGTCTGAAGAATCGATATCTACAGGGTGCAACATCTGCGGTGCAAGGTGCAACATTCGTCCAAAAAGACGAAATGGCGCCTTGCGACTTTTAGAAATGGGTGCAGGGAGTTGAAATGGACCAGTACCATGGTGCAAAACTCTCCAGGGATGGTAAATCGAAGACCAGCCACGGTGTTCCCTTTTTAACGTAAAAATTCATGTGACGGAAAAACGAAGGCCAAAAAAACTTCAGAGACCCGATTGAGGTTCGGATAGCTTTTTTTGGGTATGAAACTATCCGTTGATGGCTTACAGCGGTCAAAGCCTTAGAACTCACTGAGACCTTCGTTTTGACTGGTTATGGCTCCCGTAACTCTAAACGAGGCAACAGTTATGGCCGTCTGAAGAATTGATATTCAAAGGGTGCAACATCTGCGGTGCAAGGTGCAACATTCATTCAAAAAGACGAAACGGCGCCTTGCGACTTTTAGAAATGGGTGCAGGGATTTGAAATGGGCCAGTACCATGGTGCACCACTCTTCAGGGATGGTAAATCGAAGACCAGCCACGGTGTTCCCTTTTTTACGTAAAAATTCATGTGACGGAAAAACGAAGGCCAAAAAACTTCAGAGACCCGATTGAGGTTCGGATAGCTTTTTTTTGGGTATGAAACTATCCGTTGACGGCTTACAGCGGTCAAAGCCGTAGAACTCACTGAGACCTTCGTTTTGACAAGTTATGGCTCCCGTAACCCTAAACGAGGCAACAATTATGGCCGTCCGAAGAATCGATATCCACTGGGTGCAACATCTGCGGTGCAAGGTGCAACATTCGTTCAAAAAGACGAAACGGCGCCTAGCGAATTTTAGAAATGGGTGCAGGGATTTGAAATGGACCAGTATCATTGTGCAACAATCTCCAGGGATGGTAAATCGAAGACCAGCCACGGTGTTCCCTTTTTAACGTAAAAATTCATGTGACGGAAAAACGAAGGCCAAAAAACTTCAGAGACCCGATTGAGGTTCAGATAGCTTTTTTTTGGGTATGAAACTATCCGTTGACGACTTACAGCCGTCAAAGCCGTAGAACTCACTGAGACCTTCATTTTGACTGGTTATGGCTCCCGTAACTCTAAACGAGGCAACAGTTATGGCCGTCCGAAGAATCGATATCCATAAGGTGCAACATCTGCGGTGCAAGGTGCAACATTCGTCCAAAAAGAGGAAATGGCGCCTTCCGACTTTTAGAAATCGGTGCAGGGATTTGAAATGGACCAGTACCATGGTGCACCACTCTCTAGGGATGGTAAATCGAAGACCAGCCACGGTGTTCCTTTTTTAACGTAAAAATTCATGAGACAGAAAAACGAAGGCCAAAAAACTTCAAAGACCCGATTGAGGTTCGGATAGCTTTTTTTTGGGTATGAAACTATCCGTTGACGGCTTACAGCCGTCAAAGCCGTAGAACTCACTGAGACCTTCGTTCTGACTGGTTATGGCTCCCTTAACTCTAAACGAGGCAACAGTTATGGTCGTCCGAAGAATCGATATCCACAGGGTGCAACATCTGCGGTGCAAGGTGCAACATTCGTCCAAAAAGACAAAACGACGCCTTGCGACTTTTAGAAATGGGTGCAGGGATTTGAAATGGACCAGTACCATAGTGCACCACTCTCCAGGGATGGTAAATCGTAGACCAGCCACGGTGTTCCCTTTTTAACGTAAAAATTCATGTGACGGAAAAACGAAGGCCAAAAAACTTCGGAGACCCGATTGAGGTTCGGATAGCTTTTTTTTGGTATGAAACTATCCGTTGACGGCTTATAGCCATCAAAGCCGTAGAACTCACTGAGACCTTCGTTTTGACTGGTTATGGCTCCCGTAACTCTAAACGAGGCAATAGTTATGGCCGTCCGAAGAATCGATATCCACAAGGTGCAACATCTGCGGTGCAAGGTGCAACATTCGTCCAAAAAGATGAAACGGCGCCTTGTGAATTTTAGAAATGGGTGCAGGGATTTGAAATGGACCAGTACCATGGTGCAACAATCTCCAGGGATGGTAAATCGAAGACCAGCCACGGTGTTCCCTTTTTAACGTAAAAATTCATGTGACGGAAAAACGAAGGCCAAAAAACTTCAGAGACCCGATTGAGGTTCGGATAGCTTTTTTTTGGTTATGAAACTATCCGTTGATGGATTACAGCCGTCAAAGCCGTAGAACTCACTGAGACCTTCATTTTGACTGGTTATGGCTCCCGTAACTCTAAACGAGGCAACAGTTATGGCCGTCCGAAGAATCGATATCCATAGGGTGCAACATCTGCGGTGCGAGGTGCAACATTCGTCCAAAAAGACGAAACGGCGCCTTCCGACTTTTAGAAATCGATGCAGGGATTGGAAATGGACCTGTACCATGGTGCACCACTCTCTAGGGATGGTAAATCGAAGACCAGCCACGGTGTTCCTTTTTTAACGTAAAAATTCATGAGACGGAAAAACGAAGGCCAAAAAACTTCAAAGACCCGATTGAGGTTCGGATAGCTTTTTTTTGGGTATGAAACTATCCGTTGACGGCTTACAGCCGTCAAAGCCGTAGAACTCACTGAGACCTTCGTTTTGACTGGTTATGGCTCCTGTAACTCTAAACGAGGCAACAGTTATGGCCGTCCGAAGAATCGATATCCATAGGGTGCAACATCTGCGGTGCAAGGTGCAACATTCGTCCAGAAAGACGAAACGGCACCTTGCGACTTTTAGAAATCGGTGCAGGGATTTGAAATGGACAAGCACCATGGTGCACCACTCTCCAGGGATGGTAAATCGAAGACCAGCCACGGTGTTCCTTTTTTAACGTAAAAATTCATGTGACAGAAAAACGAAGGCCAAAAAACTTCAAAGACCCGATTGAGGTTCGGATAGCTTTTTTTTGGGTATGAAACTATCCGTTGACGGCTTACAGCCGTCAAAGTAGTAGAACTCACTGAGACCTTCGTTCTGACTGGTTATGGCTCCCGTAACTCTAAACGAGGCAACAGTTATGGCCGTCCCAAGAATCGATATCCACAGGGTGCAACATCTGCGGTGCAACATTCGTCCAAAAAGACGAAACGACGCCTTGCGACTTTTAGAAATGGGTGCAGGGATTTGAAATGGACCAGTACCATGGTGCACCACTCTCCAGGGATGGTAAATCGTAGACCAACCACGGTGTTCCCTTTTTAACGTAAAAATTCAAGTGACGGAAAAACGAAGGCCAAAAAACTTCAGAGACCCGATTGAGGTTCGGATGGCTTTTTTTTGGGTATGAAACTATCCGTTGACGGCTTACAGCCAACAAAGCCGTAGAACTCACTGAGACCTTCGTTTTGACTGGTTATGGCTCCCGTAACTCTAAACGAGGAAACAGTTATGGCCGTCCGAAGAATCGATATCCAAAGGGTGCAACATCTGTGGTGCAAGGTGCAACATTCATTCAAAAAGACGAAACGGCGCCTTGCAACTTTTAGAAATGGGTGCAGGGATTTGAAATGGACCAGTACCATGGTGCACCACTCTCCAGGGATGGTAAATCGAAGACCAGCCATGGTGTTCCCTTTTTAACGTAAAAATTCATGTGACGGAAAAACGAAGGCCAAAAAACTTCAGAGACCCGATTGAGTTTCGGATAGTTTTTTTTTGGGTATGGAACTATCCGCTGACGGCTTACAGCGGTCAAAGCCGTAGAACTCACTGAGACCTTCGTTTTGACTGGTTATGGCTCCCGTAACTCTAAACGAGGCAACAGTTATGGCCGTCCGAAGAATCGATATCCACAGGGTGCAAAATATGCGGTGCAAGGTGCAACATTCGTCCAAAAAGACGAAACGGCGCCTTACGAATTTTAGAAATGGGTGCAGGGATTTGAAATGGACCAGTACCATGGTGCAACACTCTCCAGGGATGGTAAATCGAAGACCAGCCACGGTGTTCCCTTTTTAACGTAAAAATTCATGTGACGGAAAAACGAAGGCCAAAAAACTTCAGAGACCCGATTGAGGTTCGGATAGCTTTTTTTTTGGGTATGAAACTATCCGTTGATGGCTTACAGCCATCAAAGCCGTAGAACTCACTGAGACCTTCGTTTTGACAGGTTATGGCTCCCGTAACTCTAAACGAGGCAACAGTTATGGCCGTCCGAAGAATCGATATCCATAGTGTGCAACATCTACGGTGCAAGGTGCAACATTCGTCCAAAAAGACGAAACGGCGCCTTGCGACTTTTAGAAATCGGTGCAGGGATTGAAATGGACCAGTACCATGGTGCACCGCTCTCTAGGGATGGTAAATCGAAGACCAGCCACGGTGTTCCCTTTTTAACGTAAAAATTCTTGTGACGGAAAAACGAAGACCAAAAAACTTCAGAGACCCGATTGAGGTTCGGATGGCTTTTTTTTGGGTATGAAACTATCCGTTGACGGCTTACAGCCAACAAAGCCGTAGAACTCACTAAGACCTTCGTTTTGACTGGTTATGGCTCCCGTAACTCTAAACGAGGAAACAGTTATGGCCATCCAAAGAATCGATATCCAAAGGGTGCAACATCTGTGGTGCAAGGTGCAACATTCATTCAAAAATACGAAACGGCGCCTTGCGACTTTTAGAAATGGGTGCAGGGATTTGAAATGGACCAGTACCATGGTGCACCACTCTCCAGGGATGGTAAATCGAAGACCAGCCATGGTGTTCCCTTTTTAACGTAAAAATTCATGTGACGGAAAAACGAAGGCCAAAAAACTTCAGAGACCCGATTGAGGTTCGGATAGTTATTTTTTGGGTATGAAACTATCCGCTGACGGCTTACAGCGGTCAAAGCCGTAGAACTCACTGAGACCTTCGTTTTGACTGGTTATGGCTCCCGTAACTCTAAACGAGGCAACAGTTATGGTCGTCCGAAGAATCGATATCCACAGGGTGCAACATCTGCGGTGCAAGGTGCAACATTTGTCCAAAAAGAATAAACAGTGCCTTGCGACTTTTAGAAATGGGTGTAGGGATTTGAAATGGACCAGTACCATGGTGCACCACTCTCCAGGGATGGTAAATTGAAGACCAGCCACGGTGTTCCCTTTTTAACGTAAAAATTCATGTGACGGAAAAACAAAGGCCAAAAAAGTTCAAAGACCCGATTGAGGTTCGGATAGCTTTTTTTTGGGTATGAAACTATCTGTTGACGGCTTACAGCGGTCAAAGCCGTAGAACTCACTGAGACCTTCATTTTGACTGGTTATGGCTCCCGTAACTCTAAACGAGGCAACAGTTATGGCCGTCCGAAGAACCGATATCCACAGGGTGCAACATCTGCGGTGCAAGGTGCAACATTCGTCCAAAAAGACGAAACGGCGTCTTGCGACTTTTAGAAATAGGTGCAGGGATTTGAAATGGACCAGTACCATGGTGCACCACTCTCCAGGGATGGTAAATCGAAGACCGCCACGGTGTTCCCTTTTTAACGTAAAAATTCATGTGACGGAAAAACGGAGGCCAAAAAACTTGAGAGACCCGATTGAGGTTCGGATAGCTTTTTTTTGGGTATGAAACTATCGGTTGACGGCTTACAGTGGTCAAAGCCGTAGAACTCATTGAGACCTTCGTTTTGATTGGTTATGGCTCCCGTAACTCTAAACGAGGCAACATTTATGGTCGCCCGAAGAATCGATATCCACAGGGTGCAACATCTGCGGTGCAAGGTGCAACATTCGTCCAAAAAGACGGAACGACGCCTTGCGACTTTTAGAAATGGGTGCAGGGATTTGAAATGGACCAGTACCATGGTGCACCACTCTCCAGGGATGGTAAATCGAAGACCAGCGACGTTGTTCCCTTTTTAACGTAAAAATTCATGTGACGGAAAAACGAAGGCCAAAAAACTTCAGAGACCCGATTGAGTTTCGGATAGCTTTTTTTTGGGTATGAAACTATCCGTCGATGGCTTACAGCCGTCAAAGCCGTAGAACTCACTGAGACCTTTGTTTTGACAGGTTATGGCTCCCGTAACTCTAAACGAGGCAACAGTGATGGCTGTCTGAAGAATCGATATCTACAGGGTGCAACATCTGCGGTGCAAGGTGCAACATTCATCCAAAAAGACGAAACGGCGCCTTGCAACTTTTAGAAATGGGTGCAGGGAGTTGAAATGGACCAGTACCATGGTGCAAAACTCTGCAGGGATGGTAAATCGAAGACCAGCGACGGTGTTCCCTTTTTAACGTAAAAATTCATGTGACGGAAAAACGAAGGCCAAATAACTTCAGAGACCCGATTGAGGTTCGGATAGCTTTTTTTGGGTATGAAACTATCCGTTGATGGCTTACAGCGGTCAAAGCCGTAGAACTAACTGAGACCTTCGTTTTGACTGGTTATGGCTCCCGTAACTCTAAACGAGGCAACAGTTATGGCCGTCTGAAGAATCGATATCCAAAAGGTGCAACATCTGCGGTGCAAGGTGCAACATTCATTCAAAAAGACGAAACGGCGCCTTACGACTTTTAGAAATGGGTGCAGGGATTTGAAATGGGCCAGTACCATGGTGCACCACTCTTTAGGGATGGTAAATCGAAGACCAGCCACGGTGTTCCCTTTTTAACGTAAAAATTCATGTGACGGAAAAACGAAGGCCAAAAAACTTCAGAGACCCGATTGAGGTTCGGATAGCTTTTTTTTGGGTATGAAACTATCCGTTGACGGCTTATAGCGGTCAAAGCCGTAGAACTCACTGAGACCTTCGTTTTGACTAGTTATGGCTCCCGTAACCCTAAACGAGGCAACAGTTATGGCCGTCCGAAGAATCGATATCCACTGGGTGCAACATCTGCGGTGCAAGGTGCAACATTCGTTCAAAAAGACGAAACGGCGCCTTGCGAATTTTAGAAATGGGTGCAGGGATTTGAAATGGACCAGTACCATGGTGCAACACTCTCCAGGGATGGTAAATCGAAGACCAGCCACGGTGTTCCCTTTTTAACGTAAAAATTCATGTGACGGAAAAACGAAGGCCAAAAAACTTCAGAGACCCGATTGAGGTTCGGATAGCTTTTTTTGGGTATGAAACTATCCGTTGACGGCTTACAGCCGTCAAAGCCGTAGAACTCACTGAGACCTTCATTTTGACTGGTTATGGCTCCCGTAACTCTAAACGAGGCAACAGTTATGGTCGTCCGAAGAATCGATATCCATAGGGTGCAACATCTGCGGTGCAAGGTGCAACATTCGTCCAAAAAGACGAAACGGCGCCTTGCGACTTTTAGAAATCGGTGCAGGGATTTGAAATGGACCAGTACCATGGTGCACCACTCTCCAGGGATGGTAAATCGAAGACCAGCCACGGTGTTCCCTTTTTAACGTAAAAATTCATGTGACGGAAAAACGAAGGCCAAAAAACTTCAGAGACCCGATTGAGGTTCGGATAGGTTTTTTTTGGTATGAAAATATCCGTTGATGGCTTACAGCAGTCAAAGCCGTAGAACTCACTGAGACCTTCGTTTTGACTGGTTATGGCTCCCGTAACTCTAAATGAGGCAATAGTTATGGCCGTCCGAAGAATCGATATCCACAGGGTGCAACATCTGCGGTGCAAGGTGCAACATTCGTCCAAAAAGACGAAACGGCGCCTTGCGACTTTTAGAAATGGGTGCAAGGATTTGAAATGGACCAGTACCATGGTGCACCACTCTCCAGGGATGGTAAATCGAAGACCAGCCACGGTGTTCCCTTTTTAACGTAAAAATTCATGTGACAGAAAAACGAAGGCCAAAAAACTTCAGAGACCCGATTGAGGTTCAGATAGCTTTTTTTTGGGTATGAAACTATTCGTTGATGGCTAACAGTAGTCAAAGCCGTAGAACTCACTGAGACCTTCGTTTTGACTGGTTATGGCTCCCGTAACTCTAAACGAGGCAACAGTTATGGCCGTCCGAAAAATCGATATCCACATGGTGCAACATCTGTGGTGCAAGGTGCAACATTCGTCCAAAAAGACGAAACGGCGCCTTGCGAATTTTAGAAATGGGTGCAGGGATTTGAAATGGACTAGTACCATGGTGCAACACTCTCCAGGGATGGTAAATCGAAGACCAGCCACGGTGTTCCCTTTTTAACGTAAAAATTCATGTGACGGAAAAACGAAGGCCAAAAAACTTCAAAGACCCGATTGAGGTTCGGATAGCTTTTTTTTGGGTATGAAACTATCCGTTGACGGCTTACAGCCATCAAAGCCGTAGAACTCACTGAGACCTTCGTTTTGACAGGTTATGGCTCCCGTAACTCTAAACGAGGCAACAGTTATGGCCGTCCGAAGAATCGATATCCATAGTGTGCAACATCTGCGGTGCAAGGTGCAACATTCGTCCAAAAAGACGAAACGACGCCCTTGCGACTTTTAGAAATCGGTGTAGGGATTTGAAATGGACCAGTACCATGGTGCACCACTCTCCGGGGATGGTAAATCGAAGACCAGCCACGGTGTTCCCTTTTTAACGTAAAAATTCTTGTGACGGAAAAACGAAGGCCAAAACACTTCAAAGACCCGATTGATGTTCGGATAGCTTTTTTTTGGGTATGAAACTATCTGTTGACGGCTTTCAGCCATCAAAGCCGTAGAATTCACTGAGACCATCGTTTTGATTAGTTATGGCTCCCGTAACTCTAAACGAGGCAACAATTATGGTCGTCCGAAGAATCGATATCCACAGGGTGCAACATCTGCGGTGCAAGGTGCAACATTCGTCCAAAAAGACGAAACGGCGCCTTGCGACTTTTAGAAATTGGTGCAGGGATTTGAAATGGACCAGTACCATGGTGCACCACTCTCCAAGGATGGTAAATCGAAGACCAACCACGGTGTTCGCTTTTTAACGTTAAAATTCATGTGACGGAAAAACGAAGGCCAAAAAACTTCAGAGACCCGATTGAGGTTCGGATAGCTTTTTTTTTGGGTATGAAACTATCCGTTGACAGCTTACAATGGTCAAAGCCGTAGAACTCACTGAGACCTTCGTTTTGACTGGTTATGGCTCCCGTAACTCTAAACGAGGCAACAGTTATGGTCGTCCGAAGAATCGATATCCACAGGGTGCAACATCTGCGGTGCAAGGTGCAACATTCGTCCAAAAAGATGAAACGGCGCCTTGCGACTTTTAGAAATGGGTGCAGGGATTTGAAATGGATTAGTACCATGGTGCACCAATCTCCAGGGATGGTAAACCGAAGACTAGCCACGGTGTTCCATTTTTAACGTAAAAATTCATGTGACGGAAAAACGAAGGCCAAAAAACATCAGAGACCCGATTGAGGTTCGGATAGCTTTTTTTTGGGTATGAAACTATCCGTTGACGGCTTACAGCGGTCAAAGCCGTAGAACTCACTGAGACCTTCGTTTTGACTAGTTATGGCTCCCGTAACTCTAAACGAAGCAACAGTTATGGCCGTCCGAAGAATCGATATCCACTGGGTGCAACATCTGCGGTGCAAGGTGCAACATTCGTTCAAAAAGACGAAACGGCGCCTTGCGAATTTTAGAAATGGGTGCAGAGATTTGAAATGGACCAGTACCATGGTCCAACACTCTCCAGGGATGGTAAATCGAAGACCAGCCACGGTGTTCCCTTTTTAACGTAAAAATTCATGTGACGGAAAAACGAAGGCCAAAAAACTTCAAAGACACGATTGAGGTTCGGATAGCTTTTTTTTGGGTATGAAACTATCCGTTGACGGCTTACAGCAGGCAAAGAGGTAGAACTCACTGAGACCTTCGTTTTGACTGGTTATGGCTTCCGTAACTCTAAACGAGGCAACAGTTATGGCCATCCGAAGAATCGATATCCACAGGGTGCAACATCTGCGGTGCAAGGTGCAACATTCGTCCAAAAAGACGAAACGGCGCCTTGCGACTTTTAGAAATGGGTGCAAGGATTTGAAATGGACCAGTACCATGGTGCACCACTCTCCAGGGATGGTAAATCGAAGACCAGCCACGGTGTTCCCTTTTTAACGTAAAAATTCATGTGACGGAAAAACGAAGGCCAAAAAACTTCAGAGACCCGATTGAGTTTCGGATAGCTTTTTTTTGGGTATGAAACTATCCGTCGATGGCTTACAGCCGTCAAAGCCGTAGAACTCACTGAGACCTTTGTTTTGACAGGTTATGGCTCCCGTAACTCTAAACGAGGCAACAGTGATGGCTGTCTGAAGAATCGATATCTACAGGGTGCAACATCTGCGGTGCAAGGTGCAACATTCATCCAAAAAGACGAAACGGCGCCTTGCAACTTTTAGAAATGGGTGCAGGGAGTTGAAATGGACCAGTACCATGGTGCAAAACTCTGCAGGGATGGTAAATCGAAGACCAGCGACGGTGTTCCCTTTTTAACGTAAAAATTCATGTGACGGAAAAACGAAGGCCAAATAACTTCAGAGACCCGATTGAGGTTCGGATAGCTTTTTTTGGGTATGAAACTATCCGTTGATGGCTTACAGCGGTCAAAGCCGTAGAACTAACTGAGACCTTCGTTTTGACTGGTTATGGCTCCCGTAACTCTAAACGAGGCAACAGTTATGGCCGTCTGAAGAATCGATATCCAAAGGGTGCAACATCTGCGGTGCAAGGTGCAACATTCATTCAAAAAGACGAAACGGCGCCTTACGACTTTTAGAAATGGGTGCAGGGATTTGAAATGGGCCAGTACCATGGTGCACCACTCTTTAGGGATGGTAAATCGAAGACCAGCCACGGTGTTCCCTTTTTAACGTAAAAATTCATGTGACGGAAAAACGAAGGCCAAAAAACTTCAGAGACCCGATTGAGGTTCGGATAGCTTTTTTTTGGGTATGAAACTATCCGTTGACGGCTTATAGCGGTCAAAGCCGTAGAACTCACTGAGACCTTCGTTTTGACTAGTTATGGCTCCCGTAACCCTAAACGAGGCAACAGTTATGGCCGTCCGAAGAATCGATATCCACTGGGTGCAACATCTGCGGTGCAAGGTGCAACATTCGTTCAAAAAGACGAAACGGCGCCTTGCGAATTTTAGAAATGGGTGCAGGGATTTGAAATGGACCAGTACCATGGTGCAACACTCTCCAGGGATGGTAAATCGAAGACCAGCCACGGTGTTCCCTTTTTAACGTAAAAATTCATGTGACGGAAAAACGAAGGCCAAAAAACTTCAGAGACCCGATTGAGGTTCGGATAGCTTTTTTTGGGTATGAAACTATCCGTTGACGGCTTACAGCCGTCAAAGCCGTAGAACTCACTGAGACCTTCATTTTGACTGGTTATGGCTCCCGTAACTCTAAACGAGGCAACAGTTATGGTCGTCCGAAGAATCGATATCCATAGGGTGCAACATCTGCGGTGCAAGGTGCAACATTCGTCCAAAAAGACGAAACGGCGCCTTGCGACTTTTAGAAATCGGTGCAGGGATTTGAAATGGACCAGTACCATGGTGCACCACTCTCCAGGGATGGTAAATCGAAGACCAGCCACGGTGTTCCCTTTTTAACGTAAAAATTCATGTGACGGAAAAACGAAGGCCAAAAAACTTCAGAGACCCGATTGAGGTTCGGATAGGTTTTTTTTGGTATGAAAATATCCGTTGATGGCTTACAGCAGTCAAAGCCGTAGAACTCACTGAGACCTTCGTTTTGACTGGTTATGGCTCCCGTAACTCTAAATGAGGCAATAGTTATGGCCGTCCGAAGAATCGATATCCACAGGGTGCAACATCTGCGGTGCAAGGTGCAACATTCGTCCAAAAAGACGAAACGGCGCCTTGCGACTTTTAGAAATGGGTGCAAGGATTTGAAATGGACCAGTACCATGGTGCACCACTCTCCAGGGATGGTAAATCGAAGACCAGCCACGGTGTTCCCTTTTTAACGTAAAAATTCATGTGACAGAAAAACGAAGGCCAAAAAACTTCAGAGACCCGATTGAGGTTCAGATAGCTTTTTTTTGGGTATGAAACTATTCGTTGATGGCTAACAGTAGTCAAAGCCGTAGAACTCACTGAGACCTTCGTTTTGACTGGTTATGGCTCCCGTAACTCTAAACGAGGCAACAGTTATGGCCGTCCGAAAAATCGATATCCACATGGTGCAACATCTGTGGTGCAAGGTGCAACATTCGTCCAAAAAGACGAAACGGCGCCTTGCGAATTTTAGAAATGGGTGCAGGGATTTGAAATGGACTAGTACCATGGTGCAACACTCTCCAGGGATGGTAAATCGAAGACCAGCCACGGTGTTCCCTTTTTAACGTAAAAATTCATGTGACGGAAAAACGAAGGCCAAAAAACTTCAAAGACCCGATTGAGGTTCGGATAGCTTTTTTTTGGGTATGAAACTATCCGTTGACGGCTTACAGCCATCAAAGCCGTAGAACTCACTGAGACCTTCGTTTTGACAGGTTATGGCTCCCGTAACTCTAAACGAGGCAACAGTTATGGCCGTCCGAAGAATCGATATCCATAGTGTGCAACATCTGCGGTGCAAGGTGCAACATTCGTCCAAAAAGACGAAACGACGCCCTTGCGACTTTTAGAAATCGGTGTAGGGATTTGAAATGGACCAGTACCATGGTGCACCACTCTCCGGGGATGGTAAATCGAAGACCAGCCACGGTGTTCCCTTTTTAACGTAAAAATTCTTGTGACGGAAAAACGAAGGCCAAAACACTTCAAAGACCCGATTGATGTTCGGATAGCTTTTTTTTGGGTATGAAACTATCTGTTGACGGCTTTCAGCCATCAAAGCCGTAGAATTCACTGAGACCATCGTTTTGATTAGTTATGGCTCCCGTAACTCTAAACGAGGCAACAATTATGGTCGTCCGAAGAATCGATATCCACAGGGTGCAACATCTGCGGTGCAAGGTGCAACATTCGTCCAAAAAGACGAAACGGCGCCTTGCGACTTTTAGAAATTGGTGCAGGGATTTGAAATGGACCAGTACCATGGTGCACCACTCTCCAAGGATGGTAAATCGAAGACCAACCACGGTGTTCGCTTTTTAACGTTAAAATTCATGTGACGGAAAAACGAAGGCCAAAAAACTTCAGAGACCCGATTGAGGTTCGGATAGCTTTTTTTTTGGGTATGAAACTATCCGTTGACAGCTTACAATGGTCAAAGCCGTAGAACTCACTGAGACCTTCGTTTTGACTGGTTATGGCTCCCGTAACTCTAAACGAGGCAACAGTTATGGTCGTCCGAAGAATCGATATCCACAGGGTGCAACATCTGCGGTGCAAGGTGCAACATTCGTCCAAAAAGATGAAACGGCGCCTTGCGACTTTTAGAAATGGGTGCAGGGATTTGAAATGGATTAGTACCATGGTGCACCAATCTCCAGGGATGGTAAACCGAAGACTAGCCACGGTGTTCCATTTTTAACGTAAAAATTCATGTGACGGAAAAACGAAGGCCAAAAAACATCAGAGACCCGATTGAGGTTCGGATAGCTTTTTTTTGGGTATGAAACTATCCGTTGACGGCTTACAGCGGTCAAAGCCGTAGAACTCACTGAGACCTTCGTTTTGACTAGTTATGGCTCCCGTAACTCTAAACGAAGCAACAGTTATGGCCGTCCGAAGAATCGATATCCACTGGGTGCAACATCTGCGGTGCAAGGTGCAACATTCGTTCAAAAAGACGAAACGGCGCCTTGCGAATTTTAGAAATGGGTGCAGAGATTTGAAATGGACCAGTACCATGGTCCAACACTCTCCAGGGATGGTAAATCGAAGACCAGCCACGGTGTTCCCTTTTTAACGTAAAAATTCATGTGACGGAAAAACGAAGGCCAAAAAACTTCAGAGACCCGATTGAGGTTCGGATAGCTTTTTTTTTTGGGTATGAAACTATCCGTTGACGGTTTACAGCCGTCAAAGCCGTAGAACTCACTGAGACCTTCATTTTGACTGGTTATGGCTCCCGTAACTCTAAACGAGGCAACAGTTATGGCCGTCCGAAGAATCGATATCCATAGGGTGCAACTTCTGCGGTGCAAGGTGCAACATTCGTCCAAAAAGACGAAACGGCGCCTTGCGACTTTTAGAAATCGGTGCACGGATTTGAAATGGACCAGTACCATGGTGCACCACTCTCCAGGGATGGTAAATCGAAGGCCAGCCACGGTGTTCCTTTTTTA
Source organism: Allium fistulosum (assembly GCA_030737815.1). Lineage (NCBI taxonomy): Eukaryota > Viridiplantae > Streptophyta > Magnoliopsida > Asparagales > Amaryllidaceae > Allium > Allium fistulosum. The sequence goes on from CM060905.1 coordinate 1,285,272,704, forward strand.
ACGTAAAAATTCATGTGACGGAAAAACGAAGGCCAAAAAACTTCAAAGACCCGATTGAGGTACGGATAGCTTTTTTTTGGGTATGAAACTATCCGTTGACGGCTTACAGCCGTAAAAGCCGTAGAACTCACTGAGACCATCGTTTTGACTGGTTATGGCTCCCGTAACTCTAAACGAGGCAACAGTTATGGCCGTCCGAAGAATCGATATCCATAGGGTGCAACATCTGCGGTGCAAGGTGCAACATTCGTCCAAAAAGACGAAACAGCGCCCTTGCGACTTTTAGAAATCGGTGCAGGGATTTGAAATGGACCAGTACCATGGTGCACCACTCTCCAGGGATGGTAAATCGAAGACCAGCCACGGTGTTCCCTTTTTAACGTAAAAATTCTTGTGACGGAAAAACGAAGGCCTAAAAACTTCAAAGACCCGATTGAGGTTCGGATAGCTTTTTTTTGGGTATGAAACTATCCGTTGACGGCTTTCAGCCGTCAAAGCCGTAGAACTCACTGAGACAATCGTTTTGACTAGTTATGGCTCCCGTAACTCTAAACGAGGCAACAATTATGGTCGTCCGAAGAATCGATATCCACAGGGTGCAACATCTGCGGTGCAAGGTGCAGCATTCGTCCAAAAAGACGAAACGACGCCTTGCGACTTTTAGAAATGGGTGCAGGGATTTGAAATGGACCAGTACCATGGTGCACCACTCTCCAGGGATGGTAAATCGAAGACCAACCATGGTGTTCCCTTTTTAACGTTAAAATTCATGTGACGGAAAAACGAAGGCCAAAAAACTTCAGAGACCCGATTGAGGTTCGGATAGCTTTTTTTTTGGGTATGAAACTATCCGTTGACGGCTTACAACGGTAAAAGCCGTAGAACTCACTGAGACCTTCGTTTTGACTGGTTATGGCTCCCGTAACTCTAAACGAGGCAACAGTTATGGCCGTCCGAAGAATCGATATCCACAGGGTGCAACATCTGCGGTGCAAGGTGCAACATTCGTCCAAAAAGATGAAACGGCGCCTTGCTACTTTTAGAAATGGGTGCAGGGATTTGAAATGGATTAGTACCATGGTGCACCAATCTCCAGGGATGGTAAACCGAAGACTAGCCACGGTGTTCCATTTTTAACGTAAAAATTCATGTGACGGAAAAACGAAGGCCAAAAAACTTCAGAGAGCCGATTGAGGTTCGGATAGCTTTTTTTTGGGTATGAAACTATCCGTTGACGGCTTACAGCGGTCAAAGCCTTAGAACTCACTGAGACCTTCGTTTTGACTAGTTATGGCTCCCGTAACTCTAAACGAGGCAACAGTTATGGCCGTCCGAAGAATCGATATCCACTGGGTGCAACATCTGCGGTGCAAGGTGCAACATTCGTTCAAAAAGACGAAACGGCGCCTTGCGAATTTTAGAAATGGGTGCAGGGATTTGAAATGGACCAGTACCATGGTCCAACACTCTCCAGGGATGGTAAATCGAAGACCAGCCACGGTGTTCCCTTTTTAACGTAAAAATTCATGTGACGGAAAAACGAAGGCCAAAAAACTTCAGAGACCCGATTGAGGTTCGGATAGCTTTTTTTTTGGGTATGAAACTATCCGTTGACAGCTTACAGCCGTCAAAGCCGTAGAACTCACTGAGACCTTCATTTTGACTGGTTATGGCTCCCGTAACTCTAAACGAGGCAACAGTTATGGCCGTCCGAAGAATCGATATCCATAAGGTGCAACATCTGCGGTGCAAGGTGCAACATTCGTCCAAAAAGACGAAACGGCGCCTTGCGACTTTTAGAAATCGGTGCAGGGATTTGAAATGGACCAGTACCATGGTGCACCACTCTCCAGGGATGGTAAATCGAAGGCCAGCCACGGTGTTCCTTTTTTAACGTAAAAATTCATGTGACGGAAAAACGAAGGCCAAAAAACTTCAAAGACCCGATTGAGGTACGGATAGCTTTTTTTTGGGTATGAAACTATCCGTTGATGGCTTACAGCCGTAAAAGCCGTAGAACTCACTGAGACCGTCGTTTTGACTGGTTATGGCTCCCGTAACTCTAAACGAGGCAACAGTTATGGCCGTCCGAAGAATCGATATCCACAGGGTGCAACATCTGCGGTGCAAGGTGCAACATTCGTCCAAAAAGACGAAACGACGCCTTGCGACTTTTAGAAATGGGTGTAGGGATTTGAAATGGACCAGTACCATGGTGCACCACTCTCCAGGGATGGTAAATCGTAGACCAGCCACGGTGTTCCCTTTTTAACGTAAAAATTCATGTGACGGAAAAACGAAGGCCAAAAAACTTCAGAGACCCGATTGAGGTTCGGATAGTTTTTTTTTTGGTATGAAACTATCCGTTGATGGCTTACAGCAGTCAAAGCCGTAGAACTCACTGAGACCTTCGTTTTGACTGGTTATGGCTCCCGTAACTCTAAATGAGGCAACAGTTATGGCCGTCCGAAGAATCGATATCCACAGGGTGCAACATCTGCGGTGCAAGGTGCAACATTCGTCCAAAAAACGAAACGGCGCCTTGCGACTTTTAGAAATGGGTGCAAGGATTTGAAATGGACCAGTACCATGGTGCACCACTCTCCAGGGATGGTAAATCGAAGACCAGCCACGATGTTCCCTTTTTAACGTAAAAATTCATGTGACGGAAAAACGAAGGCCAAAAAACTTCAGAGACCCGATTGAGGTTCGGATAGCTTTTTTTTGGGTATGAAACTATTCGTTGATGGCTTACAGTAGTCAAAGCCGTAGAACTCACTGAGACCTTCGTTTTGACTGGTTATGGCTCCCGTAACTCTAAACGAGGCAACAGTTATGGCCGTCCGAAAAATCGATATCCACAGGGTGCAACATCTGTGGTGCAAGGTGCAACATTCGTCCAAAAAGACGAAACGACGCCTTGCGAATTTTAGAAATGGGAGCAGGGATTTGAAATGGACTAGTACCATGGTGCAACACTCTCCAGGGATGGTAAATAGAAGACCAGCCACGGTGTTCCCCTTTTAACGTAAAAATTCATGTGACGGAAAAACGAAGGCCAAAAAACTTCAAAGACCCGATTGAGGTTCGGATAGCTTTTTTTTTGGTATGAAACTATCCATTGACGGCTTACAGCCATCAAAGCCGTAGAACTCACTGAGACCTTCGTTTTGACAGGTTATGGCTCCCGTAACTCTAAACGAGGCAATAGTTATGGCCGTCCAAAGAATCGATATCCATAGTGTGCAACATCTGCGGTGCAAGGTGCAACATTCGTCCAAAAAGACGAAACGGCGCCTTGCGACTTTTAGAAATCGGTGCAGGGATTTGAAATGGACCAGTACCATGGTGCACCACTCTCCAGGGATGGTAAATCGAAGACCAGCCACGGTATTCCCTTTTTAACGTAAAAATTCTTGTGACGGAAAAATGAAGGCCAAAAAACTTCAAAGACCCGATTGAGGTTCGGATAACTTTTTTTTGGGTATGAAACTATCCGTTGACGGCTTTCAGCTGTCAAAGCCGTAGAACTCACTGAGTTGGATTCCAAATGTCGCTTGTCATGGATATCGTTGAATTTTGACCAAGTCCGGATCAAGCCCCAATTGATGAGACATGATCGGGAAAATAAAGCAAACCAACGTTCCAAGTTTCAAGTCAATCCGAGCACATATGCACAGGTTATGATGGATACAAGTTGGAGGAAAAAGCATGTTTTCGTATCCATCGGCAGACCCCATTTCGTATCCATTAAAACGTATCTGTTCGTTTCGATGGAGCTAGTACATAGAGTTCGTATCGATGGATTTCGTATCCATCGGTGGTCCTCGTTTCGCATCCATCGGTCTCGTGTCAATTAGAATGATTAAGTCCACACATTGATAAGCTTCGTATCGATAGAACCTTCAGCCGGAAAGACTTGTTCGTATCCATCAATAAGTCACCTGGTTCGTAACGATCACTTAATGTTGACTTCGTATCCATCAGATGTTCGATACTTCGCATCCATCAAAAGGCTCCAACTTGCATTCTTTGACTTCGTACCCATTGAGGAGCTACGTGTTTCGTATCCATCAAGGAAGGGACTCTCCGTCTCCATTTGACCATCAGTTCGTATCCATGAATGACCGTGGTTCGAATCCATGGATGAAGTCCTATTCGAATCCATCAGGTCAACCATCTTGGATAACGTGTCATCTCTCGAAGGAAACGAGCCGAGATACATGGAGTCGAAGCAGTCAACACGGAGCAAAAACCGGATCGAGGCGAAGTGCGCGCACCACGTCATCCCAAGAGCACGCGCGTCCATCGATACGAAGGTACCGAGTCGAAGTCATGGAGACGAACCAGACAGCCTTCGAGAAATCTCAGTTCGTATCGACTATATCTTCCAATCTACTGACCAAAATCCAATGAAATTTTGAGGGAAGCTTGCTTGCACGCTAAAGCAGGTCTCCACCAAATTTCGGCTCATTTGGACATCATCTTGATCGATACGAAATGGATTCGTATCGATCGCAGATCGAGGCAAAAATCTCTGGAAATGGTCGAATGGGTCTCCTCACGTGTCAGACCAAGTCTCCCGGAGTTTGAGCGAAATCTAAGCCTCCTACGCCTATAAATAGAGTCCCAGGATCAACAGAAAAAGGATCTTTTTTCTCTGAAGCGTCGAGACTCTGCCGGATTGAGATTTGCATCCTACTTTTGCTGTCAATTTCGAATTCTAAACTGTAATCCGCTGTTCATTGCTGTAACCGCTTGTAATCATTGAAAGAGAATCAATAAAATCATCAAAACTTCATAGTGGACGTAGGCCATACGCCGAACCACTCTAAATCGCTTGTCTGTGCATTTTACATTTCTGTTTGTTGGAGTTTTTGTTAGATAACCTCTGTTTTACATTTATAATCTTCATTTTATCTCTTCAAATAACTCCCGAAGAGTGTTGTGCCCATTTTTGGTACAAACACTTTGGTGGTTTCACTGAGAAAACCAGTTTTTTCTCCCGCTCATTGGATCTGCCGTCGATACCGGATTGCACAAATCCAAGAGGAAGATCCAGATATCCAGTCTGGAATCCTTCCATTCTATTCAGATTTGCTCAAAATCTAGGAGAGGACTCCACCACCGAGAATGGTCAGCACAAGAACTGGCGCTACCGCTGCAGAGCAAGAAGGCCGAGATAGGCAGAATCCCACACAGCCGCCTTCTTCCAATCAAGACAATACCACTCACTCAGACTCAACAGGGCTAGTCACCCGACAGGAGTTTCAAGTATTGCTCCAGGAGCTGACCCAAAGCCGTCAGCAGTTGGCGGAACAGTTGCGCGCCAATATCGAGCTGACCAACCAGCTAAACCGCCGGGGGCACAGAAGGTCCAGGAGAGATGATGCCTCTAGAGCGTCTACCGAAAGCTCAGCTTCATCTGATTATCACCATCGAACTACTCGTCCTCAGCTAGAGGGGAGTCGCGCTCAAGCTGCTGAATATCAGCCCGCCTTAACTGTTGGGCAACTGAGGGTAGGACCGTCGACCAGCTTCCAAACGGGTCCCTCAACACGAGGAGGTACTGCCCCATAGTACACTACTGCCCCACAGTACACCACGGATAACCGCGCCACAACCGCTGCAGCAGAAACAAGGGTTGATACCCGAAATCAATCAGAGCCGATCAATCAACAGCGTGGACATACTCCTGAACCTTATGTCCTAGAAGATGCTGAGCCAAGGAGGCGAGATATGGATCGTCGACAGCGCCCGATCCAAACTCGCACCGTGGAACCCGACCACGCCTTAGCTCATCAAGCTCAGAACCTGCTCGTGTCGGATATATCAACCATGATACGTCAGATGATCCGCGAGAGTCAGGGGCTCACTAATGATGATTGGGGGATTTCCCGTAGTCATACCCCTTTCATAGACGAAGTGTTACATGCTGAACCCCCTAGGCGATTCAGAATGCCGACTCTCCCGATGTATGAAGGAAATAGTGACCCCAACCAGCATATTCTGAAATATGAATGGTCGATGAGCGCTGCAAGGGCCGACGATGCAGTGAAGTGTCGAAGTTTCCCCATCTCTCTAGGGGGAATCGCGACAATGTGGTTTACACGCCTACCACCTAGATCAATTTCTTCGTTCGATCAATTGGCCAAGAAGTTTGTAGAGCAATTCCATATGCATGTTGCTAGGCCGAAAGATGTTAACACCCTGTCCAACGTCACTCAAGCTCATGGAGAAACGCTCAGACGTTACCTGGAGAGGTTCCACGCGGCATGCGTTGAGATCACCAATCCTAACGATAATTCAATATTGATGGCTCTGACTAAGGGAATTGATCCTGATTCTGAATTCGAGAACTGGCTAGCTGGAAACCCGCCCGCATCATTGGACCGTTTTTACTCCAAGGCCGCACAATTCTTGCGGCAAGAGGATGCAAAACAGTCTAGGAAGCAGGACGATCCGAGGCCCAGCATTGAGGGAATACAGAGTAATGTAGCAGTTAAACAGTCCGGTGAGAGTTCCGAGAAAGTTAAACTAAATATACAAAACAAACAAACCCAGCAGAGAGGAAACAACGGCCAGAATAAGAAGAGAGATGAGAACCGGGGTCCACGACGTAGAGCTCAGATGTTCGACAGTTATACACCGATAAACACATCAATGGAAAACATATACTTACAGACTTGTAACACTGTACAGTATAAGAAGCCTGCTCCGAAGTCCTCGTCGGAGAGGCAGGTTCAGACAGGGAAATTCTGTAGGTTCCATGAAAGTTATGGGCACAATACCAATGAGTGTCGGCACTTACAGGACCTCATCGAGAAGCTGATTAGAGAGAGGAAGCTAGATCAGTTTGTACGGGCGCCGCAGTCTGGTGGAGCGGGCCCCTCGAATCAAAATCGTTCTCAAAATCAGGAAAGAGAGGAGGAACCCGCTCGTGCGGGCGGGAGATTAGTTATCAACACAATAAGTGGTGGTCCCCATCCGGCAGACAGAAGCTGGGGGGAAATGGAGTCGTATGCTAGTTCTATCAGGCATGCGGACTTCGAGTGTTATAGTAATTGCGAGGACGGAACCCCATCGAAGCAACAAAAGATAATATCCGATGATATCGTGTTCAGGAGCCGAGACGCCGATAAGATCGAAGCCCCTACAATCGACCCACTAGTCATATCTGCCCAGGTAGGTCCTGCTTAGATGAAGAGGATCCTGGTCGACAGTGGGAGCTCTGTGAATATCTTGCTTAAACGGGCTTACGATTTAATGAAGATGGAGACAAAGGATTTAAAACCCTGTTTGTCCAGAATCCATGGTTTCAACGGAAGTGCCACAATACCCGTCGGAATAACTGAACTCCCAGTGGAGTTAGGCGTTGGAGAACGCCGGAGGGTCCGAATGTTACAATTTGTTGTGCTAGAAATTGATTCGCCATATAATGCGTTTCTGGGTCGACCAGCCCTAGCTGAGTTCAGGGCGGCCATCGCCCCATGGTGTCTGACTTTGAAGTTCCCCACTGATCATGGGATTGGAGTTGTTCAAGGAGATCAGGCCACGGGAAGGGCCTGTTATGTTGCTGAGCTGCACGGGGCGCAACGTAAAGAGAAGGGAAAGGGTGTAGAGGAATCTCTCCGTGTCCGTTCTATCGATGATTGACAATTGATGCCTGGGCCTCGGCCCGGGCACCACGACCAACTCCTGAAAGACCTGGACCCCAGGGACAACGAGGATAAAGACGAATCTACGGAGAGCCAAGCTTCTCCAGCCGAACTGACTGTGGACGTCCCAATCAGTAAGGATGATGATTCGAAGATGCTGAAAGTTGGGTCTCAACTAAACAAGCAGACACAGCAGGAATTGGTCGAATTTCTTCAGGCGAATCTCGATGTCTTCGCCTGGACACACCCTGACATGTGCGGAATCTCGCCGAGCATTGCGAGTCACTCCCTGAATATAGATCCGCGACATGTCCCAGTAAAGCAGAAAAGGCGCGGTATGGATCCAGAGAGATCTGCCGCCCTTAAGGAGGAAGTTGATAAACTACAATCGAACGAGTTCATTCGAGATGCTTTGTATCCAGAATGGGTGTCCAACCCTGTACTAGTTCGGAAACCAAATGGGAAGTGGAGGACCTGCGTTGATTACTCTGACCTAAACAAGGCCTGTCCAAAAGATAGCTTCCCACTTCCGCGAATCGATCAGCTCGTGGATTCGACGGCCGGACATAAACTACTATCCTTTATGGACGCTTATTCCGACTACAACCAAATACCCATGCATTTACCTGATCAGGAACATACCAGCTTCGTGACCGATCTGGGACTCTATTGTTACAAAGTCATGTCGTTTGGTCTAAAGAACGCTGGAGCAACATACCAACGCTTAGTCAACCGAATGTTCGCTGATCAGATCGGGAAGACAATGGAGGTTTACGTGGATGACATGCTGGTGAAGTCCCGATTCTCCACAGATCACGTCAGAGATTTGAATTCAATGTTCAGCATCCTCCGGGAGTACGGAATGAAGCTCAACCCACTCAAGTGTCACTTTGGCGTTGCATCCGGAAAATTCCTTGGGTTCATCGTCAACGCTCGAGGAATAGAGGCGAATCCTGAGAAGATCTGGGCTATTAGAAATTTGCAAACCCCTAGAACTATAAAGCAAGTCCAGAGTCTTAACGGGAAGGTCGCAGCATTGAGCAGGTTCATTTCAAAGTCCACCGATAAATGCATTCCTTTCTTCGACCTGATCCGGAAGGGCAAACGGAACTTTGAATGGACCACAGAGTGTGAAGGCGCGTTCCGATCATTAGTTCAACATCTCTCCACACCTCCGATCTTATCAAAACCGGTTGACCACGAGCAACTATATCTCTACCTGGCAGTATCAGAACATGCGATCAGTGCTGCTCTAGTCCGAGAAGAAGACAAAGTGCAAAACCCGGTCTACTATGTTAGTGAGCGGCTAACAGGAGATGAAAGAAATTACACGAGACTGGAGAAACTGGCCTATTACTTGGTCATTGCCTCAAGAAAGCTCCGTCCTTACTTCCAAGCTCATCCGCTTACTATGTACACCGACCAGCCGTTCCGACAGGTCCTCACGCGGCCTGAGACGTCCGGTAGGTTACTCAAGTGGAACATTGAGCTAAGCCAATTTGATATCGCATACGCTCCACGGAGAGCCATTCAAGGACAAGTCCTGGCAGATTTCATAGCTGAATTCACCGATCCAGAAGACTTGCCCGAGACCAGTAAATCTCCCGAATACATCTGGAAGCTGTATACTGATGGTGCATCAAATGACCGGTGTTCGGGCGCTGGGGTTGTACTTGAGACTCCCGAGGGCCGATCCATATGTTATGCTCTTAAATTCGACTTTCGTGCAACTAATAATGAAGCCGAATATGAAGCCCTCCTAACTGGCTTAAGACTTGCCAGAGACTTGAGGATTATCGCTGTGGAAATTTATTGTGATTCACAATTAGTAGTATGTCAAGTACGAGGAGAATATCAGGCAAGAGACCGAAGACTGGCTGCTTACTTGGCTCGAGTTCAGGAAATACTAAACCAGTTTGATTATTATGCCATCTATTATGTGCCTCGGGAGCACAATCAGAAAGCCGATTCACTGGCAAAGTTAGCTAGCACAGGTGAAGCGCAGCAAATGGGACTTGTCCCCGTTGAAACTTTGGCCTCCCCGAGCATCGATCGGATAGAAATGAACTCTGTGTTTGAAACCGCTCCCAGTAGAGAATCTTGGATGACTCCGTATCGGAATTACATTGAGAATGGGACGCTGCCTGAACCTAGAAATGAGAAGAGACAAATTCAGCGAAAACCTTCGCGGTTCGTCATCCAAAACGGAGTCATATACAGGAGAGGTTATTCCATTCCTCTCCTCAGGTGTATCGCCCACGAGGAAATCAAACAAGTGTTACATGACGTGCACGAAGGAGAGTGTGGCGATCATACCGGAGGACAAGCTCTCGCTAAGAAGATACTCCGATATGGGTACTACTGGCCGACAGTGAACCGAGATGCGGCAAACTATGCCCGGAAGTGCGATAAATGCCAGATACATGCCCGAATTCCGAGAGCTCCGCCTACTGAAATAACCCAAATGGTCAGTCCCTGGCCATTCGCAATGTGGGGCATCGACATCATCGGCGCTTTACCTTTAGCAAAAGGCGGTGCGAAATACGCCATCGTCGCCGTTGACTACTTCACAAAGTGGGCTGAGGCCGAAGCCCTTGCAACCATTACGACAAAGAAAGTGATAAATTTCGTGGTTCGCAACATCATCTGTCGATTTGGACTCCCGCATACTATCATCACTGATAACGGAGCCCAATTCGAGAGTGCGGAATTCAAGAATTTCTGTCAACGGTTTCATATCCGCAAAAAGTTCTCGGCTGTCGCACACCCCCAAGCAAATGGACAGGTTGAAGCTGTCAATAAAGTTATAAAATCAATCCTGAAGAAACGATTGGAGAAGGCTGGGGGCAAGTGGGTCGATGAACTTCCTATGGCGTTATGGGCCTATCGAACGACCCACAAAACCACGACCGGACACACTCCGTTTTCCCTATCTTATGGCTCAGAGGCCGTTATTCCGGTCGAGACAGAAGTGTTCTCTCATCGCGTGACTTATTATGATCCAAAAACAAACACTATACTCCTGGCCGAATCTTTGGATCTATTGGATGAAAAACGGGAAGAGGCTGATTTGAGAGCAGCCGCACATCGAAGTCGGGTCGCCCGGCTGTACAACACAAAAGTTCGACCTCGAACCTTTGAACTCGGCGACCTCGTGCTCAAGAGAATCTACCCAGTTCCTTCACACGTGAAACCGAACTGGGGAGGACCGTATGTAATTACACGAAAGCTCGGAGATGGTACATTCAAGCTGTCGACTGTTGACGGTCTCGATTTACCAAGGGCTTGGAACAGCGAAAGTCTCCGCCGCTATTACATATGATAGGCTTTATTTATTTCATTCTATTTAGCAATTTGTTTCTGCATTTCGAAATTTGAATTTTGTAATAAGGCAACTGACTTTGCCGCATTTTCTTATTTCAGCAATAAAATGCCACTTCTTCGAGCCAGAGCTGTGATTCATTGAGTACGATATACAACATCACGATGCACGAAGAGCTAAATCCCATCATGCAATGGGACTTATTCAAGTGGAGAGTGGCTGTGATACGACCGGCCACTCACTAGGTGAAACCCGAGCTCGGGGACAAGCCATGACACCGATATTGATAGGGTTGACACACGACAATCCTGCAATCAACTCCGCATTCCCAAAGTGTGAAGCGGAGTATAAACATTCCAACTTCGTATTCCCAGAGTGCCAAGCGGAGTATAAACATCTAACTCTGTGTTCCCAGAGTGCGAAGCGGAGTATAAACATCCAACTCCGTGTTCCCAGAGTGCGAAGCGGAGTATAAACATCCAACTCCGTGTTCCCAGAGTGCGAAGCGGAGTATAAACATCCAACTTCGTGTTCCCAGAGTGCGAAGCGGAGTATAAACATCCAACTCCGCATTCCCAGAGTGCGAAGCGGAGTATAAACATTCAACTCCGCATTCCCAGAGTGCGAAGCGGAGTATAAACATCTAACTCCGTATTCCCAGAGTGCGAAGCGGAGTATAAACATCCGACTCCGTATTCCCAGAGTGCGAAGCGGAGTATAAACATTCAACTCCGCATTCCCAGAGTGCGAAGCGGAGTATAAACATTCAACTCCGCATTCCCAGAGTGCGAAGCGGAGTATAAACATCTAACTCCGTATTCCCAGAGTGCGAAGAGGAGTATAAACATCCGACTCCGTATTCCCAGAGTGCGAAGCGGAGTATAAACATTCAACTCCGCATTCCCAGAGTGCGAAGCGGAGTATAAACATCAGTCGACTCCGTATTCCCAGAGTGCGAAGAGGAGTATAAACATCTAACTTCATGTTCCCAGAGTGCGAAACGAAGTATAAACATCTAACTCCGTGTTCCCAGAGTGCGAAGCGGAGTATAAACGACCAACTCCGTGCTCCCAGAGTGCGAAACGGAGTACAAACATCAATCAACTCCGTGTTCCCAGAGTGCGAACAACCGGTTACGAGATGACATATATCCCCGGAGTGTGGATGAAACGATTCATAAGAGAACAAGTGTAGTTCGACCACTCGGTCCTCGCTTGATGCAATCACAAGCTGATCATCACAACTTAACCCTGGAACTGGGGGCAGAGGCAAATGTTAGTCATTACCCGAAACTATGCGATGCTCAGCTCCGATGCGATCCCCTATCACAACCCAAGTCCGAGATTTCCATACTTAACAAGTAAAATGAGCTATTCTTGAAACAATAAGATAATGCAAGTACACCGGACCAAAGTTCGAACACTGCAATATTCAAGCATAGAAAGGAACATAAGCTGAAACTGGAAGACAAAATTTTATTTCAACTAACTCAAAAACAATGGTTCATACATGAGTTTTTTCCAAAATATTCCTACTAGCAGGGGCCGAACCCGCATCTAAACACGGCCTACAAAAGGGAAAAAAGAGAAAATAACAAAAATCCCTAACTGCCTATGAAAGGAGTGTCTGATCCTTCTGCTTCCTCAACTTCTTCTTCCTCGAGGAGCTACTGGAACCACCGGTACCCTTTCGCTTGGAACCTTTCTCCTTAGGCAGGCTCCCCTCGGGTGAAGGCATAATGTCGACGTCCTCGTCCGAGCTGGACTCTATGGGAATGCTTCCCACAGGAGGAGTTGAAGGAACAGACTCCGCAGCCGGAGGAGGGACTGGTACATTAGTATCAATAAGCGTGCCCCCAGGAGACACAATCATAAGAGGAGTAGGGCACCGTCCCGCTGCTCTGCCATCTACATCGCCGCCGTGCGCCGCGGCCGCCATCTCGGCATTAATCTCGGCCAACATCGTCGCTTCCCGTTGTGCTCTGGCCTCGCTATGGGTTGTGATAGTCTGAGTAGAAGTGTCGGAAGTAGACGAGAATCCACCCAGGCCAAATGGCAAGTCCGCAAAAGGATCACTCTGACGGCCGAGGAGCTCGTTTATCATCTGTTCATCGAAAGAAAGTGAGCTCCCCTGCGTTACTCCGACTGGTGCCATTGCTGCGACGGAAGTCGCCTCAGAAATGATGGCTTCTGGCGCTTGGCCTGATTCTTGGGCGCTAAGAGGCGCGGCTGGTGCAACTTCTGTCACTGACCAAAGAAAAAGGACATGTCATTAGCAACACTTCAACACAAACTCTTCAATCCAAATATACAAGAAGTTAGATCAGAGTACCTTCCTCGGTTTGGCTCGAGGTCGTCTGAACAACTTCGGAAGGATGTTCCTTAACAGGAGATAGATGTGGTCGGTCTGGATCATATGCCGGGATGTGCTGCGAGTCGATCATCGGAGTTGGCTCAGATTGAGATGACACGACTATCTCAGAACTCATAACATGGTGCTCTGCACCAGAACTTTCTCCGACTTCCTGAGTCTGGGCACCAAGCCTCTCCTTATCGTGGGAAATCATGGAGTCATGGAGAACCCTCTTTTTGTCATCATTGAGGATGCGGTTCTCCAGCTCGAATTCATCGAGGGCTTCATCAGGGTGTCCAGACTTCTCCTCATCAACCAGTAAGTTCCAAGCGTTGTAGAGATGCGTGGGGTAATCGTCAAGCCATGTCAAATCTCGGTGCCTTAGCACATTGGCGTTGTACGTGACGAGTAGCTCTTCCACCTCGGCCTCAATCCTGGCCTCCGCCTGCCGTACCTTCTCGTCAACCCCATCCTCAGCTTCGTGAGCTTGTTGCATAGCCGCTTCTTTCTCCTTTCGGAGCGTCACTGCCTGATCACAGGCCTCCTGCGCAGAGACATTAGCTGCGTCTTTTTCCTTCGCCATCTCAGAAAACTTTGATTTCAGCTCATTAAGCTCCTTGAGAGCATCATCCCTCTCGGCGGTGATGGTGGTGTTCCTATGACCCATGTCCTCGATCGCGGTATAATGCTCTTGCTTCATCCTGGTCATGGCAGCGTTTACTTCATCGACCTTCTTTAGAGCCTCCATTTCAGATTTACGGGAAGACTCAGCCTCCGAGTTGAGCGCCTTTATGATTCGGTCGTTGTGACCCAACTCCTTCTCGAGCTTCTCAATAGTGATGCCCTGATCGAATGCCACTTTGGGTGCTTTCCTCGCGGCCCGTCCCCATTCCCTGTACTGGAAAAAGATGTCCGCAACATAATCATGGATAGTGGTTTCAGCGGTTGGCGGAATTCTCTTCAAGTGCGGAGGGAAGACATAACCATCAAAACAGATGTCGGGAAATTCCTTCCTCATCTGCGCCAATTTAAGTGCTCCTTCACTGGACGCTTCGGTCGGGACCGGTACAGTAGCCGAGGAGGTGGCTATTTCAGTCCTGCGTGGAGGATCGGACCTCAAAGCTTGAGAAGGTGGCCTAGGCCGTGAAGTTTCAGGAGGACGAACAACTGCTACCGTAGGAGGTGCAGAGGTCTTGGGAGGAGGAGAGCGAGATCGGTATCGATGAACGTACCCCCTGTCTCTATCAGACCTCTCCTGACCAGAGTGTCCGGAGTCGTAATCCCTCTCACCCTCTCTCCTGCGTGGCTCGTGATAACGGCGCTTGCTGCGCAAACTGCTAAGCACAGAACTTTGCCCAGACATGGTACCTGAAAAACAAACCACGAAGAATCAGTAGCCATTTGCAATATGTTGTTTACGGTTAGAAAAGTGTGTTGTGCCGTGAAGAGTGTGTGAATGTGTAACCCCCCGGACCAACCAGAAGTGTCAATCGCACTGGCAGGAAGAGACTCGCTAACATCGACGATATGTCGCGGTCCACCCAATTCAACGTCGCGTTGCTCGGGCTCGATGTCCGAAATTGGAGGGTCAGCGGGCTCTTCGAATTGATTTTCAGCTGGCAGGGAGGCTGCTTCCACAATCCTAACTCCTGGCAGAGGACGGTGTAAAACCACAGACTTCCGCCTCCCGGACTTAGGCTGTTTTGAGGCCACTGCTTTGCCTTTCCTCTTTGCATCATAATCTGGGGTTGCATTAGCGGGTCCGACCAACGGTTCCTCGTCGGTATGAGTTCTCTCGGAATCGGGTTCCTCAATTATCACAACCTTGGGTTTCTTCCGCTTGACCTTTTCTCTGGAGACGGTCTTTAATGCACCATCGAGCCTTATGCTCTGCCTCCGCCCGATCAGCCCAAGAACTCTAAGGTTCTGATCCGTCAGTAGCAACTCGATATTCCTTTCTTCGCTAGGGACTTCTTGAAGGACACGAACTATCTCTTTATAGTAGCCGCCTTCAGGTCGCTGGATTATTGCTGAAAGAAAGAGAATAGAAGATATGAGTTTAATTTCATTCAAAAATTGCCCTGTCGATTACTTGAGAAAAAGGCAATGCTTACGTCTAAACAGCCATCTTCTGGCAAACCCCGGTGGACAACGGACATAGAACCACTCTGACTTGAAGTAGCTCAGCCTAGTCCACGACCCTGTGACAACTTGGCAGTTTCTAACAGACTCCAAAAATGTAAAATATGGGCTGTCAGTTCGACTCTTGAAGTCGACAGAGGTATCTTATCTCTGTCGGGCGGGGAGGACGGTAGAGGTATTCCATAAATGCGATGAACAGGCCATTGAGTAAAGCATATCCATTTGGATGTAACTGAGACGGAGCGATATCCAGGTAGGCCAACACTTCTCTTATGTAATCATTGAACGGAGGAAGTGTACCGGCTGCGCATGCATGTCGATTGAAAGCAGTATACCCCTCCGGGGGATTGTGTGGTCTGTCATCCGGCCCAGGCAACATTACATCGTCCAATGATAAGCCATGCCTTAAGCATATTCTCCCTAGCATATCTTCTGAGATATTGGACGAAACAGAGTCCGGTGGATTGTTTATGAAAGATGCATCAGGTAACTCGTCCGGAGCTGGACCGATGACTTCGGCCTCGATGTTTGGAATCTCAAGTCTGGAAATTTCTTGTTGCTGTGAACTTGACGGTTCCATAACTGGCTAACTCACGAGAAACCATCATTAGACGATAAAAAGCCCGTGCATTCCCCCGTGTAAAGTGTGTGTTGTGCAGTGCGGTGCTATGTGCTACTTGAACGAATTCTACCGGATTAGAAAAAGCATGCAAACGGCAGAGCTGCACGTGGGAATGACCGTCATCGCTGACCGTCACCACCGCGCCATCCAGATACTAACAATTGATTCAGATTAAAGTTCATTACATTTGTTGGGTTACAGTTCCATCTACGAGTCTCAAAAGGCAGTCAGGTGCGCAGTACTATGATCGAGTTTGATTAGGCAAGGCGGAAACTCGTAGGAGTCAAGTGTATAGTTTAATTATCAAGTCCAGATATGCAAGAATGAAGTTTGTCGGAATCATGTTTTCAAGTGCTCAAGATTTCGTATCCATCAAAGGGAAAGTTCGAATCGTTCCCGGGAGGCTCGTTTTAATCCATCAGGTTATAAGTTCGAACCGATGCCAAGCGTCTTACTTCGAATCGATCATTGGCGGTCTGGTTCGTATCGATCGAGGTGGCATGATTTCGCATCGATCATTTACGGTCTGGTTCGTATCGATCGAGGTGGCATGATTTCGCATCGATCATTTACGGTCTGGTTCGTATCGATCGAGGTGGCATGATTTCGCATCGATCATTTACGGTCTGGTTCGTGTCGATCAGAAAAGTCTTAGCTTTGCATCGATAGCATTCAAGTCAATACTTTCGTATCGATCATAATGAAATGGGTATCGATCTAAAGCTAAGGACTTTAGAATAATCCTTAACTTATTATCAGTCACTTCGTGTCGATACGACCCATCCCCACAATCGTCGATGCAAAACCACATCATCTCCACTGACATATCCCAAAAATCGATGCAAAATCCAGGAAAACACCATTTCTTTCATCAATTCGAACATGACTCCCGTATCGATTCAAAATCGACTTTTCCACTCTTTCTTCTCCAATCTGCATAAATCGCCATGGCCATTACATCTTCGAGCCAGATCTGGTTTTACCAGCTGCCAGAAGGGAAGATTGATGGAGAAAGAGTGGATCCATGGCGGCCTTATCATTTAGATTCACAGTTGCTTACCTAGGAATTGGGATTCGAAGATCTGAAGGAATAATTTTGATCGAGTCGAAAGTACGGAGTTATCTCATCCTGTTTCGATCGCAAGGGGTTAAAGGCAACAGTGGAAAGTAAAAAAAGTGAAAAATGGCAAAGTCCCTGGTATTTATATGGAGTGTAGAACCGAGCCGATTCGTCTCCCAGTCTATGCGACCGACCATAGCCAGTTGACTCATGGGTCGAGTCGAAGACTTCGTTCGAATCCACTTGACCCGAAGTCTTCATCGATACGAAACGGACAGCGAACCATCGAGACGAAGTGCATAGGGAAGACGCCTGTAGGCAGTAGACCCCATCGACTCGAAGAATCCGTTTCACAACCATCGACTCACATCGATGCGTGTCAATCGATGCGAACGGCATTTTCATATCCATCGACTTGACCTACATCGCTATGAGAAACTACTATTCAACCTCCTATGTCGATCCAGGAGAGGATCGATACGAAGGAACTACTCGAAAACAACCATCAAGCGTCATTTCAACTCGAATTTCAAATCGGTTCAGGAGAGAATTAATATGAAATTCGATAACAAGCAAAAATGGCAACGACTTGCGAACTTGCGACGTCATCAAGAGTTAGCTAACCATTATCACAGAACAGTCGATTACAGCAATACAGGGTACAACTTTCAAATTGTTCAGAGAAGGCCTACAACTTTTCAAAGCACGTCATGTTTCCACAAGACGTACTTTGGGGGGCAAATGTTATCCCGCCTTTTGGCAAGGCCAGGACACCAAGGAGTTGGATTCCAAATGTCGCTTGACATGGATATCGTTGAATTTTGACCAAGTCCGGATCAAGCCCCAATTGATGAGACATGATCGGGAAAATAAAGCAAACCAACGTTCCAAGTTTCAAGTCAATCCGAACACATATGCACAGGTTATGATGGATACAAGTTGGAGGAAAAAGCATGTTTTCGTATCCATCGGCAGACCACATTTCGTATCCATTAAAACGTATCTGTTCGTTTCGATGGAGCTAGTACATCGAGTTCGTATCGATGGATTTCGTATCCATCGGTGGTCCTCGTTTCGCATCCATCGGTCTCGTGTCAATTAGAATGATTAAGTCCACACATTGATAAGCTTCGTATCGATAGAACCTTCAGCCGGAAAGACTTGTTCGTATCCATCAATAAGTCACCTGGTTCGTAATGATCACTTAATGTCGACTTCGTATCCATCAGATGTTCGATACTTCGCATCCATCGAAAGGCTCCAACTTTCATTCTTTGACTTCGTACCCATTGAGGAGCTACGTTTTTCGTATCCATCAAGGAAGGGACTCACCGTCTCCATTTGACCATCAGTTCGTATCCATGAATGACCGTGGTTCGAATCCATGGATGAAGTCCTATTCGAATCCATCAGGTCAACCAGCTTGGATAATGTGTCATCTCTCGAAGGAAACGAGGCGAGATACATGGAGTCGAAGCAGTCAACACGGAGCAAAAATTAGATCGAGGCGAAGCGCGCGCACCACGTCATCCCAAGAGCACGCGCAGCCATCGATACGAAGTTACCGAGTCGAAGTCATGGAGACGAACCAGACAGCCTTCGAGAAATCTCAATTCGTATCGACTATATCTTCCAATCTACTGACCAAAATCCAATGAAATTTTGAGGGAAGCTTGCATGCACGCTAAAGCTGGTCTCCACCAAATTTCGGCTCATTTGGACATCATCTTGATCGATACGAAATGGATTCGTATCGATCGCAGATCGAGGCAAAATTCTCTGGAAATGGTCGAATGGGTCCCCTCACGTGTCAGACCAAGTCTCCCGGAGTTTGAGCAAAATCTAAGCCTCCTACGCCTATAAATAGAGCCCCAGGATAACTAGAAAAAGGATCTTTTTTCTCTGAAGCGTCGAGACTCTGCCGGATTGAGATTTGCATCCTACTTTTGCTGTCAATTTCGAATTCTAAACTGTAATCCGCTGTTCATTGCTGTAACCGCTTGTAATCATTGAAAGAGAATCAATAAAATCATCAAAACTTCATAGTGGACGTAGGCCATACGCCGAACCACTCTAAATCGCTTGTCTGTGCATTTTACATTTCTGTTTGTTGGAGTTTTTGTTAGATAACCTCTGTTTTACATTTATAATCTTCATTTTATCTCTTCAAATAACTCCCGAAGAGTGTTGTGCCCATTTTTGGTACAAACACCTTGCGACTTTTAGAAATGGGTGCAGGGATTTGAAATGGACCAGTACCCTGGTGCAACACTCTCCAGGGATGGTAAATCGAAGACCAGCCACGGTGTTCCCTTTTTAACGTAAAAATTCATGTGACGGAAAAACGAAAGCCAAAAAACTTTAGAGACCCGATTGAGGTTCGGATAGCTTTTTTTTGGGTATGAAACTATCCGTTGACGGCTTACAGCGGTCAAAGCTGTAGAACTCACTGAGACCTTCGTTTTGACTGGTTATGGCTCCTGTAACTCTAAACGAGGCAACAGTTATGGTCGTTCGAAGAATAGATATCCACAGGGTGCAACATCTGCGGTGCAAGGTGCAACATTCGTCCAAAAAGACGAAACGGCGCCTTGCGACTTTTAGAAATAGGTGTAGGGATTTGAAATGGACCAGTACCATGGTGCACCACTCTCCAGGGATGGTAAATCGAAGACCAGCCACGGTGTTCCCTTTTAAACGTAAAAATTCATGTGACGGAAAAACGAAGGCCAAAAAACTTCAAAGACCCGATTGAGGTTCGGATAGCTTTATTTTGGGTATGAAACTATCCGTTGATGGCTTATAGCCATCAAAGCCGTAGAACTCACTGAGACCTTCGTTTTGACTGGTTATGGCTCCCGTAACTCTAAACGAGGCAACAGTTATGGCCGTCCGAAGAATCGATATCCAAAGGGTGCAACATCTGCGGTGCAAGGTGCAACATTCATCCAAAAAGACGAAACGGTGCCTTGCGACTTTTAGAAATGGGTGCAGGGATTTGAAATGGACCAGTACCATGGTGCACCACTCTCCCGGGATGGTAAATCGAAGACCAGCCACGGTGTTCCCTTTTTAACGTAAAAATTCATGTGACGGAAAAACGAAGGCCAAAAAACTTCAAAGACCCGATTGAGGTTCGGATAGCTTTTTTTTGGGTATGAAACTATCCGTAGATGGCTTACAGCGGTCAAAGCCGTAGAACTCACTGAGACCTTCGTTTTGACTGGTTATGGCTCCCGTAACTATAAACGAGGCAACAGTGATGGCCATCCGAAGAATCGATATCCACAGGTTGCAACATCTGCGGTGCAAGGTGCAACATTCGTCCAAAAAGACGAAACGGCTCCTTGCGACTTTTAGAAATGGGTGCAGGGATTTGAAATGGACCAGTACCATGGTGCACCACTCTCCAGGGATGGTAAATCGAAGACCAGCCACGGTGTTCCCTTTTTAACGTAAAAATTCATGTGACAGAAAAACGAAGGCCAAAAAACTTCAGAGACCCGATTGAGGTTCGGATAGCTTTTTTTTGGGTATGAAACTATCCGTAGATGGCTTACAGCGGTCAAAGCCGTAGAACTCACTGTGACCTTCGTTTTGACTGGTTATGGCTCCCGTAGCTCTAAATGAGGAAACAGTGATGGCCGTCCGGAGAATCGATATCCACAGGGTGCAACATCTGCGGTGCAAGGTGCAACATTCGTCCAAAAAGACGAAACGACGCCTAGCGACTTTTAGAAATGGGTGCAGGGATTTGAAATGGACCAGTACCATGGTGCGCCACACTCCAGGGATGGTAAATCGAAGACCAGCCACGGTGTTCCCTTTTTAACGTAAAAATTCATGTGACGGAAAAACGAAGGCCAAAAAACTTCAGAGACCCGATTGAGGTTCGGATAGCTTTTTTGGGTATGAAACTATCCGTTGACGGCTTACAGCGGTCAAAGCCGTAGAACTCACTGAGAACTTCGTTTTGACTGGTTATGGCTCCCGTAACTCTAAACGAGGCAACAGTGATGGCCGTCCGGAGAATCGATATCCACAGGGTGCAACATCTGCGGTGCAAGGTGCAACATTCGTCCAAAAAGACGAAACGGCGCCTTGCGACTTTTAGAAATGGGTGCAGGGATTTGAAATGGACCAGTACCATGGTGCACCACTCTCCAGGGATGGTAAATCGAAGACCAGCCACGGTGTTCCCTTTTTAACGTAAAAATTCATGTGATGGAAAAACGAAGGCCAAAAAACTTCAGAGACCCGATTAAGGTTCGGATAGCTTTTTTTTTGGGTATGAAACTATCCGTTGACGGCTTACAGCCGTCAAAGCCGTAGAACTCACTGAGACCTTCATTTTGACTGGTTATGGCTCCCGTAACTCTAAACGAGGCAACAGTTATGGCCGTCCGAAGAATCGATATCCATAGGGTGCAACATCTGCGGTGCAAGGTGCAACATTCGTCCAAAAAGACGAAACGGCGCCTTGCGACTTTTAGAAATCGGTGCAGGGATTTGAAATGGACCAGTACCATGGTGCACCACTCTCCAGGGATGGTAAATCGAAGACCAGCCACGGTGTTCCTTTTTTAACGTAAAAATTCATGTGACGGAAAAACGAAGGCCAAAAAACTTCAAAGACCCGATTGAGGTTCGGATAGCTTTTTTTTGGGTACGAAACTATCCGTTGAAGGCTTACAGCCGTCAAAGCCGTAGAACTCACTGAGACCTTCATTTTGACTGGTTATGGCTCCCGTAACTCTAAACGAGGCAACAGTGATGGCCGTCCGAAGAATCGATATCCACAGGGTGCAACATCTGCGGTGCAAGGTGCAACATTCGTTCAAAAAGACGAAACGGCGCCTTGCGAATTTTAGAAATGGGTGCAGGGATTTGAAATGGACCAGTACCATGGTGCAACACTCTTCAGGGATGGTAAATCGAAGACCAGCCACGGTGTTCCCTTTTTAACGTAAAAATTCATGTGACGGAAAAACGAAGGCCAAAAAACTTCAGAGACCCGATTGAGGTTCGGATAGCTTTTTTTTTGGGTATGAAACTATCCGTTGACGGCTTACAGTCGTCAAAGCCGTAGAACTCACTGAGACCTTCATTTTGACTGGTTATGGCTCCCGTAACTCTAAACGAGGCAACAGTTATGGCCGTCCGAAGAATCGATATCCATAGGGTGCAACATCTGCGGTGCAAGGTGCAACATTCGTCCAAAAAGACGAAACGGCGCCTTGCGACTTTTAGAAATCGGTGCAGGGATTTGAAATGGACCAGTACCATGGTGCACCACTCTCCAGGGATGGTAAATCGAAGACCAGCCACGGTGTTCCTTTTTTAACGTAAAAATTCATGTGACGTAAAAACGAAGGCCAAAAAACTTCAAAGACCCAATTGAGGTTCGGATAGCTTTTTTTTGGGTATGAAACTATCCGTTGACGGCTTACAGCCATCAAAGCCGTAGAACTCACTGAGACCTTCATTTTGACTGGTTATGGCTCCCGTAACTCTAAACGAGGCAACAGTTATGGCCGTCCGAAGAATCGATATCCACAGGGTGCAACATCTGCGGTGCAAGGTGCAACATTCGTCCAAAAAGACGAAACGACGCCTTGCGACTTTTAGAAATGGGTGCAGGGATTTGAAATGGACCAGTACCATGTTGCACCACTCTCCAGGGATGGTAAATCGTAGACCAGCCACGGTGTTCCCTTTTTAACGTAAAAATTCATATGATGGAAAAACGAAGGCCAAAAAACTTCAGAGACCCGATTGAGGTTCGGATAGCTTTTTTTTGGAATGAAACTATTCGTTGATGGCTTACAGCAGTCAAAGCCGTAGAACTCACTGAGACCTTCGTTTTGACTGGTTATGGCTCCCGTAACTCTAAATGAGGAAATAGTTATGGCCGTCCGAAGAATCGATATCCACAGGGTGCAACATCTGCGGTGCAAGGTGCAACATTCGTCCAAAAAGACGAAACGGCGCTTTGCGACTTTTAGAAATGGGTGCAAGGATTTGAAATGGACAAGTACCATGGTGCACCACTCTCCAGGGATGGTAAATCGAAGACCAGCCACGGTGTTCCCTTTTTAATGTAAAAATTCATGTGACGGAAAAACGAAGGCCAAAAAACTTCAGAGACCCGATTGAGGTTCAGATAGCTTTTTTTTGGGTATGAAACTATTCGTTGATGGCTTACAGTAGTCAAAGCCGTAGAACTCACTGAGACCTTCGTTTTGACTGGTTATGGCTCCCGTAACTCTAAATGAGGCAACAGTGATGGCCGTCCGAAAAATCGATATCCATAGGGTGCAACATCTGTGGTGCAAGGCGCAACATTCGTCCAAAAAGACGAAACGGCGCCTTGCGAATTTTAGAAATGGATGCAGGGATTTGAAATGGACTAGTACCATGGTGCAACACTCTCCAGGGATGGTAAATCGAAGACCAGCCACGGTGTTCCGTTTTTAACGTTAAAATTCATGTGACGGAAAAACGAAGGCCAAAAAACTTCAAAGACCCGATTGAGGTTCGGATAGCTTTTTTTTTCGGTATGAAACTATCCGTTGACGGCTTACAGCCATCAAAGCCGTAGAACTCACTGAGACCTTCGTTTTGACAGGTTATGGCTCCCGTAACTCTAAACGAGGCAACAGTTGTGGCCGTCCGAAGAATCGATATCCATAGTGTGCAACATCTGCGGTGCAAGGTGCAACATTCGTCCAAAAAGACGAAACGGCGCCTTGCGACTTTTAGAAATCGGTGCAGGGATTTGAAATGGACCAGTACCATGGTACACCACTCTCCAGGGATGGTAAATCGAAGACCAGCCATGGTGTTCCCTTTTTAACGTAAAAATTCTTGTGACGGTAAAACGAAGGCCAAAAAACTTCAAAGACCCGATTGAGGTTCGGATAGCTTTTTTTTGGGTATGAAACTATCCGTTGACGGCTTTCAGCCGTCAAAGCCGTAGAACTCACTGAGACCTTCATTTTGACTAGTTATGGCTCCCGTAACTCTAAACGAGGCAACAATTATGGTCGTCCGAAGAATCGATATCCACAGGGTGCAACATCTGCGGTGCAAGGTGCAACATTCGTCCAAAAAGACGAAACGGCGCCTTGCGACTTTTAGAAATGGGTGCAGGGATTTGAAATGGACCAGTACCATGGTGCACCACTCTCCAGGGATGGTAAATCGAAGACCAACTACGGTGTTCCCTTTTTAACGTTAAAATTCATGTGACGGAAAAACGAAGGCCAAAAAACTTCAGAGACCCGATTGAGGTTCGGATAGCTTTTTTTTTGGGTATGAAACTATCCGTTGATGGCTTACAATGGTCAAAGCCTTAGAACTCACTAAGACCTTCGTTTTGACTGGTTATGGCTCCCGTAACTCTAAACGAGGCAACAGTTATGGCCGTCCGAAGAATCGATATCCACATGGTGCAACATCTGCGGTGCAAGGTGCAACATTCGTCCAAAAAGACGAAACGGCGCCTTGCGACTTTTAGAAATGGGTGCAGGGATTTGAAATGGATTAGTACCATGGTGCACCACTCTCCAGGGATGGTAAACCGAAGACCAGCCACGGTGTTCCATTTTTAACGTAAAAATTCATGTGGTGGAAAAACGAAGGCAAAAAAACTTCAAAGACCCGATTGATGTTCGGATAACATTTTTTTGGGTATGAAACTATCCGTTGACGGCTTACAGCAGTCAAAGCCGTAGAACTCACTGAGACCTTCATTTTGACTGGTTATGGCTCCCGTAACTCTAAACGAGGCAACAGTTATGGCCGTCCGAAGAATCGATATCCACAGGGTGCAACATCTACGGTGCAAGGTGCAACATTCGTCCAAAAAGACGAAACGGAGCCTTGCGACTTTTAGAAATGGGTGCAGGTATTTGAAATGGACCAGTACCATGGTGCACCACTCTCAAGGGATGGTAAATCGAAGACCAGCCACGGTGTTCCCTTTTTAACGTAAAAATTCATGTGACGGAAAAACGAAGGCCAAAAAACTTCAGAGACCCGATTGAGGTTCGGATAGCTTTTTTTTGGGTATGAAACTATCCGTTGACAGCTTACAGCGGCACAAAGCCATAGAACTCACTGAGACCTTCGTTTTGACTGGTTGTGGCTCCCGTAACTCTAAACGAGGCAACAGTGATGGCCATCCGATGAATCGATATCCACAGGTTGCAACATCTGCGGTGCAAGGTGCAACATTCGTCCAAAAAGACGAAACAGCGCCTTGCGACTTTTAGAAATGGGTGCAGGGATTTGAAATGGACCAGTACCATGGTGCAACACTCTCCAGGGATGGAAAATCGAAGACAAGCCACGGTGTTCCCTTTTTAACGTAAAAATTCATGTGATGGAAAAACAAAGGCCAAAAAACTTCAGAGACCTGATTGAGGTTCGGATAGCTTTTTTTTGGGTATGAAACTATCCGATGACGGCTTACAGCCATCAAAGCCGTAGAACTCACTGAGACCTTCGTTTTGACTGGTTATGGCTCCCGTAACTTTAAACCAGGCAACAGTTATGGCCGTCCGAAGAACCGATATCCACAGTGTGCAACATCTGCGGTGCAAGGTGCAACATTCGTCCAAAAAGACGAAACGGCGCCTTGCGAATTTTAGAAATGGGTGCAGGGATTTGAAATGGACCAGTACCATGGTGCACCACTCTCCAGGGATGGTAAATCGAAGACCAGCCACGGTGTTCCCTTTTTAACGTAAAAATTCATGTGACGGAAAAACGAAGGAAAAAAAACTTCAGAGACCCGATTGAGGTTCGGATAGCTTTTTTTTGGGTATGAAACTATCCGTTGACGGCTTACCGCCGTCAAAGCCGTAGAACTCACCGAGACCTTTGTTTTGACTGGTTATGGCTCCCGTAACTCTAAACGAGGCAACAGTGATGGTTGTCTGAAGAATCGATATCCACAGGGTGCAACATCTGCGGTGCAAGGTGCAACATTCGTCCAAAAAGACGTAACGATGCCTTGCGACTTTTAGAAATGGGTGCAGGGATTTGAAATGGACCGGTTGCATTGCGCAACACTCTCCAGGGATGGTAAATCGAAGACCAGCCACGGTGTTCCCTTTTTAACGTAAAAATTCATGTGACAGAAAAACGAAGGCCAAAAAACTTTAGAGACCCAATTGAGGTTAGGATAGATTTTTTTTGGGTATGAAACTATCCGTTAACGGCTTACAGCGGTCAAAGCCGTAGAACTCACTGAGACCTTCGTTTTGACTGGTTATGGCTCCTGTAACTCTAAACGAGGCAACAGTTATGGCCTTCCGAAGAATCGATATCCACAGGGTGCAACATCTGCGGTGCAAGGTGCAACATTCGTCCAAAAAGACGAAATGGCACCTTGCGACTTTTAGAAATTGGTGAAGGGATTTGAAATGGACCAGTACCATGGTGCACCACTCTCCAGGGATGGTAAATCGAAGACCAGCCACGGTGTTCCCTTTTTAATGTAAAAATTCATGTGACGGAAAAACGAAGGCCAAAAAACTTCAAAGACCCGATTGAGGTTCGGATAGCTTTTTTTTGGGTATGAAACTATCCGTTGATGGCTTATAGCCGTCAAAGCCGTAGAACTCACTTAGACCTTCGTTTTGACTGGTTATGGCTCCCGTAACTCTAAACGAGGCAACAGTTATGGCCATCCGAAGAATCGATATCCAAAGGGTGCAACATCTGCGGTGCAAGGTGCAACATTCATCCAAAAAGATGAAACGGTGCCTTGCGACTTTTAGAAATGGGTGCAGGGATTTGAAATGGACCAGTACCATGGTGCACCACTCTCCAGGGATGGTAAATCGAAGACCAGCCATGGTGTTCCCTTTTTAACGTAAAAATTCATGTGACGGAAAAACGAAGGCCAAAAAACTTCAGAGACCCGATTGAGGTTCGGATAGCTTTTTTTTGGGTATGAAACTATCCGTTGACAGCTTACAGCGGTCAAAGCCGTAGAACTCACTAAGACCTTTGTTTTGACTGGTTATGGCTCCCGTAACTCTAAACGAGGCAACAATTATGGTCGTCCGAAGAATCGATATCCACAGGGAGCAACATCAGCGGTGCAAGGTGCAACATTCATCCAAAAAGACGAAACGGCGCCTTGCGACTTTTAGAAATGGGTGCAGGGATTTGAAATGGACCAGTACCATGGTGCACCACTCTCCAGGGATGGTAAATCGAAGACCAGCCACGGTGTTCCCATTTTAACGTAAAAATTCATGTGACGGAAAAACGAAGGCAAAAAAACTTCAGAGACCCGATTGAGGTTCGGATAGCTTTTTTTTGGGTATGAAACTATCCGTTGACGGCTTACCTCCGTCAAAGCCGTAGAACTCACCGAGACCTTCGTTTTGACTGGTTATGGCTCCCGTAAATCTAAACCAGGCAACAGTTATGGCCGTCCGAAGAATCGATATCCACAGGGTGCAACATCTGCGGTGCAAGGTGCAACATTCGTCCAAAAAGACGAAACGGCGCCTTGCGACTTTTAGAAATGGGTGTAGGGATTTGAAATGGACCAGTACCATGGTGCAACACTCTCCAGGGATGGTAAATCGAAGACCAGCCACGGTGTTCCCTTTTTAATGTAAAAATTCATGTTACGGAAAAACGAAGGCCAAAAAACTTCAGAGACCCGATTGAGGTTCGGATAGCTTTTTTTTGGGTATGGAACTATCCGTTGACGGCTTACAGCGGTCAAAGCCGTAGAACTCACTGAGACCTTCGTTTTGACTGGTTATGGCTCCCGTAACTCTAAACGAGGCAACAGTTATGGCCGTCCGAAGAACCGATATCCACAGTGTGCAACATCTGCGCTGCAAGGTGCAACATTCGTCCAAAAAGACGAAACGGTGCGTTGCGACTTTTAGAAATGGGTGCAGGGATTTGAAATGGACCAGCACCATGGTGCACCACTCTCCAGGGATGGTAAATCGAAGACCGCCACGGTGTTCCCTTTTTAACGTAAAAATTCATGTGACGGAAAAACGAAGGCCAAAAAACTTCAGAGACCCGATTGAGGTTCGGATAGCTTTTTTTGGGTATGAAACTATCCGTTGACGGCTTACAGCGGTCAAAGCCGTAGAACTCACTGAGACCTTCGTTTTGACTGGTTATGGCTCCCGTAACTCTAAACGAGGCAACAGTGATGGCCGTCCGGAGAATCGATATCCACAGGGTGCAACATCTGCGGTGCAAGGTGCAACATTCGTCCAAAAAGACGAAACGGCGCCTTGCGACTTTTAGAAATGGGTGCAGGGATTTGAAATGGACCAGTACCATGGTGCACCACTCTTCAGGGATGGTAAATCGAAGACCAGCCACGGTGTTCCCTTTTTAACGTAAAAATTCATGTGACGGAAAAACGAAGGCAAAAAAACTTCAGAGACCCGATTGAGGTTCGGATAGCTTATTTTTGGGTATGAAACTATCCGTTGACGGCTTACCGCCGTCAAAGCCGTAGAACTCACCGAGTCCTTCGTTTTGACTGGTTATGGCTCCCGTAACTCTAAACGAGGCAACAGTGATGGCCGTCCGGAGAATCGATATCCACAGGGTGCAACATCTGCGGTGCAAGGTGCAACATTCGTCCAAAAAGACGAAACGACGCCTTGCGACTTTTAGAAATGGGTGCAGGGATTTGAAATGGACCAGTACCATGGTGCAACACTCTCCAGGGATGGTAAATCGAAGACCAGCCACGGTGTTCCCTTTTTAACGTAAAAATTCATGTGACGGAAAAACGAAAGACAAAAAACTTCAGAGACCCGATTGAGGTTCGGATAGCTTTTTTTTGGGTATGAAACTATCCGTTGACGGCTTACAGTGGTCAAAGCTGTAGAACTCACTGAGACTTTCGTTTTGACTGGTTATGGCTCCCGTACCTCTAAACGAGGCAACAGCGATGGCCGTCCGAAGAATCGATATCCACAGGGTGCAACATCTGCGGTGCAAGGTGCAACATTCGTCCAAAAAGACGAAACGGCACCTTGCGACTTTTAGAAATGGGTGCAGGGATTTGAAATGGACCAGTACCATGGTGCACCACTCTCCAAGGATGGTAAATCGAAGACCGCCACGGTGTTCCCTTTTTAACATAAAAATTCATGTGACGGAAAAACGAAGGCCAAAAAACTTCAGAGACCCGATTGAGGTTCGGATAGCCTGTTTTTGGATATGAAACTATCCGTTGACGGCTTACAGCAGTCAATGCCGTAGAACTCACTGAGACCTTCGTTTTGACTGGTTATGGCTCCCGTAACTCTAAACGAGGCAACGGTTATGGCCGTCCGAAGAACCGATATCCACAAGGTGCAACATCTGCGGTGCAAGGTGCAACATTCGTCCAAAAAGACGAAACGGCGCCTTGCGACTTTTAGAAATGGGTGCAAGGATTTGAAATGGACTAGTACCATGGTGCACCACTCTCCAGGGATGGTAAATCGAAGACCGCCACGGTGTTCCCTTTTTAACGTAAAAATTCATGTGATGGAAAAACGAAGGCCAAAAAACTTCAAAGACCCGATTGAGGTTCGGATAGCTTTTTTTTTGGGTATGAAACTATCCGTTGACGGCTTACAGCAGTCAAAGCCGTAGAACTCACTGAGACCTTCGTTTTGACTGGTTATGGCTCTCGTAACTCTAAACGAGGCAACATTTATGGCCGTCCGAAGAATCGATATCCACAGAGTGCAACATCTGCGGTGCAAGGTGCAACATTCGTCCAAAAAGACGAAATGGCGCCTTGCGACTTTTGGAAATGGGTGCAGGGATTTGAAATGGACCACTACCATGGTGCACCACTCTCCAGGGATGCTAAATCGAAGACCGCCACGGTGTTCCCTTTTTAACACAAAAATTCATGTGACGGAAAAACGAAGGCCAAAAAACTTCAGAGACCCTATTGAGTTTCGGATAGCTTTTTTTTGGGTATGAAACTATCCGTTGATGGCTTACAGCAGTCAAAGCCGTAGAACTCACTGAGACCTTCGTTTTTACTGGTTATGGCTCCCGTAACTCTAAACGAGGCAACAGTTAGGGCCGTCCGAAGAATCGATATCCATAGGGTGCAACATCTGTGGTGCAAGGTGCAACATTCGTCCAAAAAGACGAAACGGCGCCTTGCGACTTTTAGAAATGGGTGTAGGGATTTGAAATGGGCCAGTACCATGGTACACCACTCTCCAGGGATGGTAAATCGAAGACCAGCCACGGTGTTCCCTTTTTAACGTAAAAATTCATGTGACGGAAAAACGAAGGCCAAAAAACTTCAGAGACCCGATTGAGGTTCGGATAGCTTTTTTTTGGGTATGAAACTATCCGTTGACGGCTTACAGCCGTCAAAGCCGTAGAACTCACTGAGACCTTTGTTTTGACTGGTTATGGCTCCCGTAAGTCTAAACGAGGCAACAGTTATGGCCGTCCGAAGAACCGATATCCACAGGGTGCAACATCTGCGGTGCAAGGTGCAACATTCGTCCAAAAAGACAAAACGGCGCCTTGCGACTTTTAGAAATGGGTGCAGGGATTTGAAATGGACCCGTACCATGGTGCACCACTCACCAGGGATGGTAAATCGAAGACCGCTACAGTGTTCCCTTTTTAACGTAAAAATTCATGTAACGGAAAAACGAAGGCCAAAAAACTTCAAAGACCCGATTGAGGTTCAGATAGCTTTTTTTGGGTATGAAACTATCCGTTGACGGCTTACAGCGGTCAAAGCTGTAGAACTCACTGAGACCATCGTTTTGACTAGTTATGGCTCCCGTAACTCTAAACGAGGCAACAGTTATGGCCGTCCGAAGAATCGATATCCACAGGGTGCAACATCTGCGGTGCAAGGTGCAACATTCGTCCAAAAAGACGAAACGGCGCCTTGCGACTTTTAGAAATGGGTGTAGGGATTTGAAATGGACCAGTACCATGGTGCAACACTCTCCAGGGATGGTAAATCGAAGACCAGCCACGGTGTTCCCTTTTTAATGTAAAAATTCATGTTACGGAAAAACGAAGGCCAAAAAACTTCAGAGACCCGATTGAGGTTCGGATAGCTTTTTTTTGGGTATGAAACTATCCGTTGACGGCTTACAGCGGTCAAAGCTGTAGAACTCACTGAGACCTTCGTTTTGACTGGTTATGGCTCCCGTAACTCTAAACGAGGCAACAGTTATGGCCGTCCGAAGAATCGATATCCACAGGGTGCAACATCTGCGGTGATAGGTGCAACATTCGTCCAAAAAGACGAAACGGCGCCTTGCGACCTTTAGAAATGTGTGCAGGGATTTGAAATGGACCAGTACCATGGTGCACCACTCTCCAGGGATGGTAAATCGAAGACCAGCCACGGTGTTCCCTTTTTAACGTAAAAATTCATGTCACGGAAAAACGAAGGCCAAAAAACTTCAGAGACCCGATTGAGGTTCGGATAGCTTTTTTTGGGTATGAAACTATCCGTTGACGGCTTACAGCGGTCAAAGCCGTAGAACTCACTGAGATCTTCGTTTTGACTGGTTATGGCTCCCGTAACTCTAAACGAGGCAACAGTGATGGCCGTCCGGAGAATCGATATCCACAGGGTGCAACATCTGCGGTGCAAGGTGCAACATTCGTCCAAAAAGACGAAACGGCGCCTTGCGACTTTTAGAAATGGGTGCAAGGATTTGAAATGGACCAGTACCGTGGTGCACCACTCTCCAGGGATGGTAAATCGAAGACCGCCACGGTGTTCCCTTTTTAACACAAAAATTCATGTGACGGAAAAACGAAGGCCAAAAAACTTCAAAGACCCGATTGAGGTTCGGATAGCTTTTTTTTGGGTATGAAACTATCCGTTGACGGCTTACAGCGGTCAAAGCCGTAGAACTCACTGAGACCTTCGTTTTGACTGGTTATGGCTCCCGTAACTCTAAACGAGGCAACAGTTATGGCCGTCCGAAGAATCGATATCCACAGGGTGCAACATCTGCGGTGCAAGGTGCAACATTCGTCCAAAAAGACGAAACGGCACCTTGCGACTTTTAGAAATGGGTGCAGGGATTTGAAATGGACCAGTACCATGGTGCACCACTCTCCAGGGATGGTAAATCGAAGACCGCCACGGTGTTCCCTTTTTAACACAAAAATTCATGTGACGGAAAAACGAAGGCCAAAAAACTTCAAAGACCCGATTGAGGTTCGGATAGCTTTTTTTTGGGTATGAAACTATCCATTGACGGCTTACAGCGGTCAAAGCCGTAGAACTCACTGAGACCTTCGTTTTGACTGGTTATGGCTCCCGTAACTCTAAACGAGGCAACAGTGATGGCCGTCCGGAGAATCGATATCCGCAGGGTGCAACATCTGCGGTGCAAGGTGCAACATTCGTCCAAAAAGACGAAACGGCGCCTTGCGACTTTTAGAAATGGGTGCAAGGATTTGAAATGGACCAGTACCATGGTGCACCACTCTCCAGGGATGGTAAATCGAAGACCGCCACGGTGTTCCCTTTTTAACACAAAAATTCATGTGACGGAAAAACGAAGGCCAAAAAACTTCAAAGACCCGATTGAGGTTCGGATAGCTTTATTTTGGGTATGAAACTATCCGTTGACGGCTTACAGCGGTCAAAGCCGTAGAACTCACTGAGACCTTCGTTTTGACTGGTTATGGCTCCCGTAACTCTAAACGAGGCAACAGTTATGGCCGTCCGAAGAATCGATATCCACAGGGTGCAACATCTGCGGTGCAAGGTGCAACATTCGTCCAAAAAGACGAAACGGCACCTTGCGACTTTTAGAAATGGGTGTAGGGATTTGAAATGGACCAGTACCATGGTGCACCACTCTCCAAGGATGGTAAATCGAAGACCGCCACGGTGTTCCCTTTTTAACATAAAAATTCATGTGACGGAAAAACGAAGGCCAAAAAACTTCAAAGACCCGATTGAGGTTCGGATAGCTTGTTTTTGGATATGAAACTATCCGTTGACGGCTTACAGCAGTCAATGCCGTAGAACTCACTGAGACCTTCGTTTTGACTGGTTATGGCTCCCGTAACTCTAAACGAGGCAACAGTTATGGCCGTCCGAAGAACCGATATCCACAGGGTGCAACATCTGCGGTGCAAGGTGCAACATTCGTCCAAAAAGACGAAACGGCGCCTTGCGACTTTTAGAAATGGTTGCAAGGATTTGAAATGGACCAGTACCATGGTGCACCACTCTCCAGGGATGGTAAATCGAAGACCGCCACGGTGTTCCCTTTTTAACGTAAAAATTCATGTGATGGAAAAACGAAGGCCAAAAAACTTCAAAGACCCGATTGAGGTTCGGATAGCTTTTTTTTTCGGTATGAAACTATCCGTTGACGGCTTACAGCTGTCAAAGCCGTAGAACTCACTGAGACCTTCGTTTTGACTGGTTATGGCTCCCGTAACTCTAAACGAGGCAACAGTTATGGCCGTCCGAAGAATCGATATCCACAGAGTGCAACATCTGCGGTGCAAGGTGCAACATTCGTCCAAAAAGACGAAACGGCGCCTTGCGACTTTTGGAAATGGGTGCAGGGATTTGAAATGGACCACTACCATGGTGCACCACTCTCCAGGGATGCTAAATCGAAGACCGCCACGGTGTTCCCTTTTTAACACAAAAATTCATGTGACGGAAAAACGAAGGCCAAAAAACTTCAGAGACCCTATTGAGTTTCGGATAGCTTTTTTTTGGGTATGAAACTATCCGTTGATGGCTTACAGTAGTCAAAGCCGTAGAACTCACTGAGACCTTCGTTTTGACTGGTTATGGCTCCCGTAACTCTAAACGAGGCAACAGTTAGGGCCGTCCGAAGAATCGATATCCACAGGGTGCAACATCTGCGGTGCAAGGTGCAACATTCGTCCAAAAATACGAAACGGCGCCTTGCGACTTTTAGAAATGGGTGTAGGGATTTGAAATGGACCAGTACCATGGTGCACCACTCTCCAGGGATGGTAAATCGAAGACCAGCCACGGTGTTTCCTTTTTAACGTAAAAATTCATGTGACGGAAAAATGAAGGCCAAAAAACTTCAGAGACCCGATTGAGGTTCGGATAGCTTTTTTTTGGGTATGAAACTATCCGTTGATGGCTTACAGCCATCAAAGCCGTAGAACTCACTAAGACCTTTGTTTTGACTGGTTATGGCTCCCGTAAGTCTAAACGAGGCAACAGTTATGGCCGTCCGAAGAACCGATATCCACAGGGTGCAACATCTACGGTGCAAGGTGCAACATTCGTCCAAAAAGACAAAACGGCGCCTTGCGACTTTTAGAAATGGGTGCAGGAATTTGAAATGGACCCGTACCATGGTGCACCACTCTCCAGGGATGGTAAATCGAAGACCGCTACGGTGTTCCCTTTTTAACGTAAAAATTCATGTAACGGAAAAACGAAGGCCAAAAAACTTCAAAGACCCGATTGAGGTTCGGATAGCTTTTTTTGGGTATGAAACTATCCGTTGACGGCTTACAGCGGTCAAAGCCATAGAACTCACTGAGACCTTTGTTTTGACTAGTTATGGCTCCCGTAACCCTAAACGAGGCAACAGTTATGGCCGTCCGAAGAATTGATATCCACAGGGTGCAACATCTACGGTGCAAGGTGCAACATTCGTCCAAAAAGACGAAACGGCGCCTTGCGACTTTTAGAAATGGGTGCAGGGATTTGAAATGGACCAGTACCATGGTGCACCACTCTCCAAGGATGGTAAATCGAAGACCGCTACGGTGTTCCCTTTTTAACGTAAAAATTCATGACGGAAAAATGAAGGCCAAAAAACTTTAAAGACCCGATTGAGGTTCGGATAGCTTTTTTTGGGTATGAAACTATCCGTTGACGGCTTACAGCGGTCAAAGCCGTAGAACTCACTGATACCTTTGTTTACTATAGTTATGGCTCCCGTAACCCTAAACGAGGCAACAGTTATGGCCGTCCGAAGAATCGATATCCACAGGGTGCAACATCTACGGTGCAAGGTGCAACATTCGTCCAAAAAGACGAAACGGCGCCTTGCGACTTTTAGAAATGGGTGTAGGGATTTGAAATGGACCAGTACCATGGGGCACCACTCTCCAGGGATGGTAAATCGAAGACCAGCCACGGTGTTCCCTTTTTAACGTAAAAATTCATGTGACGGAAAAACGAAGGCCAAAAAACTTCAGAGACCCGATTGAGGTTCGGATAGCTTTTTTTTGGGTATGAAACTATTCGTTGACGGCTTACAGCTATCAAAGCCGTAGAACTCACTGAGACCTTCGTTTTGACTGGTTATGGCTCCCGTAAGTCTAAACGAGGCAACAGTTATGGCCGTCCGAAGAACCGATATCCACAGGGTGCAACATCTGCGGTGCAAGGTGCAACATTCGTCCAAAAAGACAAAACGGCGCCTTGCGACTTTTAGAAATGGGTGCAGGGATTTGAAATGGACCCGTACCATGGTGCACCACTCTCCAGGGATGGTAAATCGAAGACCGCTACGGTGTTCCCTTTTTAACGTAAAAATTCATGTGACGGAAAAACGAAAGCCAAAAAACTTCAAAGACCCGATTGAGGTTCGGATAGCTTTTTTTGGGTATGAAACTATCCGTTGACGGCTTACAGCGGTCAAAGCTGTAGCACTCACTGAGACCTTCGTTTTGACTGGTTATGGCTCCCGTAAATCTAAACGAGGCAACAGTTAGGGCCGTCCGAAGAATCGATATCCACAGGGTGCAACATCTGCGGTGCAAGGTGCAACATTCGTCCAAAAAGACGAAACGGCGCCTTGCGACTTTTAGAAATGGGTGTAGGGATTTGAAATGGACCGGTACCATGGTGCACCACTCTCCAGGGATGGTAAATCGAAGACCAGCCACGGTGTTCCCTTTTTAACGTAAAAATTCATGTGACGGAAAAACGAAGGCCAAAAAACTTCAGAGACCCGATTGAGGTTCGGATAGCTTTTTTTTGGGTATGAAACTATCCGTTGACGGCTTACAGCCATCAAAGCCGTAGAACTCACTAAGACCTTTGTTTTGACTGGTTATGGCTCCCGTAAGTCTAAACGAGGCAACAGTTATGGCCGTCCGAAGAACCGATATCCACAGGGTGCAACATCTACGGTGCAAGGTGCAACATTCGTCCAAAAAGACAAAACGGCGCCTGGCGACTTTTAGAAATGGGTGCAGGGATTTGAAATGGACCCGTACCATGGTGCACCACTCTCCAGGGATGGTAAATCGAAGACCGCTACGGTGTTCCCTTTTTAACGTAAAAGTTCATGTAACGGAAAAACGAAGGCCAAAAAACTTCAAAGACCCGATTGAGGTTCGGATAGCTTTTTTTGGGTATGAAACTCTCCGTTGACGGCTTACAGCGGTCAAAGCCGTAGAACTCACTGAGACCATTGTTTTGACTAGTTATGGCTCCCGTAACCCTAAACGAGGCAACAGTTATGGCCGTCCGAAGAATCGATATCCACAGGGTGCAACATCTATGGTGCAAGGTGCAACATTTGTCCAAAAAGACGAAACGGCGCCTTGCGACTTTTAGAAATGGGTGCAGGGATTTGAAATGGACCAGTACCATGGTGCACCACTCTTCAGGGATGGTAAATCGAAGACCGCTACGGTGTTCCCTTTTTAACGTAAAAATTCATGACGGAAAAACGAAGGCCAAAAAACTTCAAAGACCCGATTGAGGTTCGTATAGCTTTTTTTGGGTATGAAACTATCCGTTGACGGCTTACAGCGGTCAAAGCCGTAGAACTCACTGAGACCTTTGTTTTGACTAGTTATGGCTCCCGTAACCCAAAACGAGGCAACAGTTATGGCCGTCCGAAGAATCGATATCCACAGGGTGCAACATCTACGGTGCAAGGTGCAACATTCGTCCAAAAAGACGAAACGGCGCCTTGCGACTTTTAGAAATGGGTGTAGGGATTTGAAATGGACCAGTACCATGGTGCACCACTCTCCAGGGATGGTAAATCGAAGACCAGCCACGGTGTTCCCTTTTCAACGTAAAAATTCATGTGACGGAAAAACGAAGGCCAAAAAACTTCAGAGATCCGATTGAGGTTCGGATAGCTTTTTTTTGGGTATGAAACTATCCGTTGATGGCTTACAGCCATCAAAGCCGTAGAACTCACTAAGACCTTTGTTTTGACTGGTTATGGCTCCCGT
The DNA here is from genome assembly GCA_030737815.1 of Allium fistulosum. Taxonomy (NCBI): domain Eukaryota; kingdom Viridiplantae; phylum Streptophyta; class Magnoliopsida; order Asparagales; family Amaryllidaceae; genus Allium; species Allium fistulosum. The sequence goes on from CM060905.1 coordinate 1,285,310,086, forward strand.
AAGTCTAAACGAGGCAACAGTTATGGCCGTCCGAAGAACCGATATCCACAGGGTGCAACATCTGCGGTGCAAGGTGCAACATTCGTCCAAAAAGACAAAACGGCGCCTTGCGACTTTTAGAAATGGGTGCAGGGATTTGAAATGGACCCGTACCATGGTGCACCACTCTCCAGGGATGGTAAATCGAAGACCGCTACGGTGTTCCCTTTTTAACGTAAAAATTCATGTAACGGAAAAACGAAGGCCAAAAAACTTCAAAGACCCGATTGAGGTTCGGATAGCTTTTTTTGGGTATGAAACTATCCGTTGACGGCTTACAGCGGTCAAAGCTGTAGAACTCACTGAGACCTTTGTTTTGACTAGTTATGGCTCCCGTAACCCTAAACGAGGCAACAGTTATGGCCGTCCGAAGAATCGATATCCACAGGGTGCAACATCTACGGTGCAAGGTGCAACATTCGTCCAAAAAGACGAAACGGCGCCTTGCGACTTTTAGAAATGGGTGCAAGGATTTGAAATGGACCAGTACCATGGTGCACCACTCTCCAGGGATGGTAAATCGAAGACCGCCACGGTGTTCCCTTTTTAACGTAAAAATTCATGTGATGGAAAAACGAAGGCCAAAAAACTTCAAAGACCCGATTGAGGTTCGGATAGCTTTTTTTTGGGTATGAAACTATCCGTTGACGGCTTACAGCAGTCAAAGCCGTAGAACTCACTGAGACCTTCGTTTTGACTAGTTATGGCTCCCGTAACTCTAAACGAGGCAACAATTATGGCCGTCCGAAGAATCGATATCCACAGAGTGCAACATCTGCGGTGCAAGGTGCAACATTCGTCCAAAAAGACGAAACGGCGCCTTGCGACTTTTAGAAATGGGTGCAGGGATTTGAAATGGACCAGTACCATGGTGCACCACTCTCCAGGGATGGTAAATCGAAGACCGCCATGGTGTTCCCTTTTTAACGTAAAAATTCATGTGACGGAAAAACGAAGGCCAAAAAACTTCAGAGACCCTATTGAGTTTCGGATAGCTTTTTTTTGGGTATGAAACTATCCGTTGATGGCTTACAGCAGTCAAAGCCGTAGAACTCACTGAGACCTTCGTTTTGACTGGTAATGGCTCCCGTAACTCTAAACGAGGCAACAGTTATGGCCGTCCGAAGAACCGATATCCACAGGGTGCAACATCTGCGGTGCAAGGTGCAACATTCGTCCAAAAAGACAAAACGGCGCCTTGCGACTTTTAGAAATGGGTGCAGGGATTTGAAATGGACCCGTACCATGGTGCACCACTCTCCAGGGATGGTAAATCGAAGACCGCTACGGTGTTCCCTTTTTAACGTAAAAATTCATGTGACGGAAAAACGAAGGCCAAAAAACTTCAAAGACCCGATTGAGGTTCGGATAGCTTTTTTTGGGTATGAAACTATCCGTTGACGGCTTACAGCGGTCAAAGCTGTAGCACTCACTGAGACCTTCGTTTTGACTGGTTATGGGTCCCGTAACTCTAAACGAGGCAACAGTTAGGGCCGTCCGAAGAATCGATATCCACAGGGTGCAACATCTGCGGTGCAAGGTGCAACATTCGTCCAAAAAGACGAAACGGCGCCTTGCGACTTTTAGAAATGGGTGTAGGGATTTGAAATGGACCGGTACCATGGTGCACCACTCTCCAGGGATGGTAAATCGAAGACCAGCCACGGTGTTCCCTTTTTAACGTAAAAATTCATGTGACGGAAAAACGAAGGCCAAAAAACTTCAGAGACCCGATTGAGGTTCGGATAGCTTTTTTTTGGGTATGAAACTATCCGTTGACGGCTTACATCCATCAAAGCCGTAGAACTCACTAAGACCTTTGTTTTGACTGGTTATGGCTCCCGTAAGTCTAAACGAGGCAACAGTTATGGCCGTCCGAAGAACCGATATCCACAGGGTGCAACATCTACGGTGCAAGGTGCAACATTCGTCCAAAAAGACAAAACGGCGCCTGGCGACTTTTAGAAATGGGTGCAGGGATTTGAAATGGACCCGTACCAGGGTGCATCACTCTTCAGGGATGGTAAATCGAAGACCGCTACGGTGTTCCCTTTTTAACGTAAAAATTCATGTAACGGAAAAACGAAGGCCAAAAAACTTCAAAGACCCAATTGAGGTTCGGATAGCTTTTTTTGGGTATGAAACTATCCGTTGACGGCTTACAACGGTCAAAGCCGTAGAACTCACTGAGACCTTTGTTTTGACTAGTTATGGCTCCCGTAACCCTAAACGAGGCAACAGTTATGGCCGTCCGAAGAATCGATATCCACAGGGTGCAACATCTATGGTGCAAGGTGCAACATTCGTCCAAAAAGACGAAACGGCGCCTTGCGACTTTTAGAAATGGGTGCAGGGATTTGAAATGGACCAGTACCATGGTGCACCACTCTCCAGGGATGGTAAATCGAAGACCGCTACGGTGTTCCCTTTTTAACGTAAAAATTCATGACGGAAAAACGAAGGCCAAAAAACTTCAAAGACCCGATTGAGGTTCGGATAGCTTTTTTTGGGTATGAAACTATCCGTTGACGGCTTACAGCGGTCAAAGCCGTAGAACTCACTGAGACCTTTTTTTTGACTAGTTATGGCTCCCGTAACCCTAAACGAGGCAACAGTTATGGCCGTCCGAAGAATCGATATCCACAGGGTGCAACATCTACGGTGCAAGGTGCAACATTCGTCCAAAAAGACGAAACGGCGCCTTGCGACTTTTAGAAATGGGTGTAGGGATTTGAAATGGACCAGTACCATGGTGCACCACTCTCCAGGGATGGTAAATCGAAGACCAGCCACGGTGTTCCCTTTTCAACGTAAAAATTCATGTGACGGAAAAACGAAGGCCAAAAAACTTCAGAGACCCGATTGAGGTTCGGATAGCTTTTTTTTGGGTATGAAACTATCCGTTGACGGCTTACAGCCGTCAAAGCCGTAGAACTCACTAAGACCTTTGTTTTGACTGGTTATGGCTCCCATAAGTCTAAACGAGGCAACAGTTATGGCCGTCCGAAGAACCGATATCCACAGGGTGCAACATATGCGGTGCAAGGTGCAACATTCGTCCAAAAAGACAAAACGGCGCCTTGCGACTTTTAGAAATGGGTGCAGGGATTTGAAATGGACCCGTACCATGGTGCACCACTCTCCAGGGATGGTAAATCGGAAACCGCTACGGTGTTCCCTTTTTAACGTAAAAATTCATGTAACGGAAAAACGAAGGCCAAAAAACTTCAAAGACCCGATTGAGGTTCGGATAGCTTTTTTTGGGTATGAAACTATCCGTTGACGGCTTACAGCGGTCAAAGCTGTAGAACTCACTGAGACCTTTGTTTTGACTAGTTATGGCTCCCGTAACCCTAAACGAGGCAACAGTTATGGCCGTCCGAAGAATCGATATCCACAGGGTGCAACATCTACGGTGCAAGGTGCAACATTCGTCCAAAAAGACGAAACGGCGCCTTGCGACTTTTAGAAATGGGTGCAAGGATTTGAAATGGACCAGTACCATGGTGCACCACTCTCCAGGGATGGTAAATCGAAGACCGCCACGGTGTTCCCTTTTTAACGTAAAAATTCATGTGATGGAAAAACGAAGGCCAAAAAACGTCAAAGACCCGATTGAGGTTCGGATAGCTTTTTTTTGGGTATGAAACTATCCGTTGACGGCTTACAGCAGTCAAAGCCGTAGAACTCACTGAGACCTTCGTTTTGACTAGTTATGGCTCCCGTAACTCTAAACGAGGCAACAGTTATGGCCGTCCGAAGAATCGATATCCACAGAGTGCAACATCTGCGGTGCAAGGTGCAACATTCGTCCAAAAAGACGAAACGGCACCTTGCGACTTTTAGAAATGGGTGCAGGGATTTGAAATGGACCAGTACCATGGTGCACCACTCTCCAGGGATGGTAAATCGAAGACCGCCATGGTGTTCCCTTTTTAACGTAAAAATTCATGTGACGGAAAAACGAAGGCCAAAAAACTTCAGAGACCCTATTGAGTTTCGGATAGCTTTTTTTGGGTATGAAACTATCCGTTGATGGCTTACAGCAGTCAAAGCCGTAGAACTCACTGAGACCTTCGTTTTGACTGGTTATGGCTCCCGTAACTCTAAACGAGGCAACAGTTAGGGCCGTCCGAAGAATCGATATCCACAGGGTGCAACATCTGCGGTGCAAGGTGCAACATTCGTCCAAAAAGACGAAACGGTGCCTTGCGACTTTTAGAAATGGGTGTAGGGATTTGAAATGGACCAGTACCATGGTGCACCACTCTCCAGGGATGGTAAATTGAAGACCAGCCACGGTGTTCCCTTTTTAACGTAAAAATTCATGTGACGGAAAAACGAAGGCCAAAAAACTTCAGAGACCCGATTGAGGTTCGGATAGCTTTTTTTTGGGTATGAAACTATCCGTTGATGGCTTACAGCCATCAAAGCCGTAGAACTCACTAAGACCTTTGTTTTGACTGGTTATGGCTCCCGTAAGTCTAAACGAGGCAACAGTTATGGCCGTCCGAAGAACCGATATCCACAGGGTGCAACATCTGCGGTGCAAGGTGCAACATTCGTCCAAAAAGACAAAACGGCGCCTTGCGACTTTTAGAAATGGGTGCAGGGATTTGAAATGGACCCGTACCATGGTGCACCACTCTCCAGGGATGGTAAATCGAAGACCGCTACGGTGTTCCCTTTTTAACGTACAAATTCATGTAACGGAAAAACGAAGGCCAAAAAACTTCAAAGACCCGATTGAGGTTCGGATAGCTTTTTTTGGGTATGAAACTATCCGTTGACGGCTTACAGCGGTCAAAGCCGTAGAACTCACTGAGACCTTTGTTTTGACTAGTTATGGCCCCCGTAAACCTAAACGAGGCAACAGTTATGGCCGTCCGAAGAATCGATATCCACAGGGTGCAACATCTACGGTGCAAGGTGCAACATTCGTCCAAAAAGACGAAACGGCGCCTTGCGACTTTTAGAAATGGGTGCAGGGATTTGAAATGGACCAGTACCATGGTGCACCACTCTCCAGGGATGGTAAATCGAAGACCGCCACGGTGTTCCCTTTTTAACGTAAAAATTCATGTGACGGAAAAACGAAGGCCAAAAAACTTCAAAGACCCGATTGAGGTTCGGATAGCTTTTTTTTGGGTATGAAACTATCCGTTGACGGATTGTAGCGGTCAAAGCCGTAGAACTCACTGAGACCTTCGTTTTGACTGGTTATGGCTCCCGTAACTCTAAACGAGGCAACAGTTATGGCCGTCCGAAGAATCGATATCCACAGGGTGCAACATCTGCGGTGCAAGGTGCAACATTCGTCCAAAAAGACGAAACGGCGCCTTGCGACTTTTAGAAATGTGTGCAGGGATTTGAAATGGACCAGTACCATGGTGCACCACTCTCCAGGGATGGTAAATCGAAGACCAGCCACGGTGTTCCCTTTTTAACGTAAAAATTCATGTGACGGAAAACCGAAGGCCAAAAAACTTCAGAGACCCGATTGCGGTTCGGATAGCTTTTTTTGGGTATGAAACTATCCATTGACGGCTTACAGCGGTCAAAGCCGTAGAACTCACTGAGACCTTCGTTTTGACTGGTTATGGCTCCCGTAACTCTAAACGAGGCAACAGTGATGGCCGTCCGGAGAATCGATATCCACAGGGTGCAACATCTGCGGTGCAAGGTGCAACATTCGTCTAAAAAGACGAATCGGCGCCTTGCGACTTTTAGAAATGGGTGCAGGGATTTGAAATGGACCAGTACCATGGTGCACCACTCTCCAGGGATGGTAAATCGAAGACCAGCCACGGTGTTCCCTTTTTAACGTAAAAATTCATGTGACGGAAAAAACGAAGGCCAAAAAACTTCAGAGACCCGATTGAGGTTCGGATATCTTTTTTTGGGTATGAAACTATCCGTTGACGGCTTACAGCGGTCAAAGCCGTAGAACTCACTGAGACCTTCGTTTTGACTGGTTATGGCTCCCGTAACTCTAAACGAGGCAACAGTGATGGCCGTCCGGAGAATCGATATCCACAGGGTGCAACATTTGCGGTGCAAGGTGCAACATTCGTCCAAAAAGACGAAACGGCGCCTTGCGACTTTTAGAAATGGGTGTAGGGATTTGAAATGGACCAGTACCATGGTGCGCCACTCTCCATGGATGGTAAATCGAAAACCAGCCATGGTGTTCCCTTTTTAACGTAAAAATTCATGTGACGGAAAAACGAAGGCCAAAAAACTTCAGAGACCCGATTGAGGTTCGGATAGCTATTTTTTTGGGTATGAAACTATCCGTTGACGGCTTACAGTAGTCAAAGCCGTAGAACTCACTGAGGCCTTCGTTTTGACTGGTTATGGCTCCCGTAACTCTAAACGAGGCAACAGTTATGGCCGTCCGAAAACCGATATCCACAGGGTGCAACATCTGCGGTGCAAGGTGCAACATTCGTCCAAAAAGACGAATCGGCACCTTGCGACTTTTAGAAATGGGTGCAGGGATTTGAAATGGACCCGTACCATGGTGCACCACTCTATAGGGATGGTAAATCGAAGACCGCCACGGTGTTCCCTTTTTAATGTAAAAATTCATGTGACGGAAAAACGAAGGCCAAAAAACTTCAAAGACCCGATTGAGGTTCGGATAGCTTTTTTTTGGGTATGAAACTATCCGTTGACGGCTTACTGCTGTCAAAGCCGTAGAACTCACTGAGACCTTCGTTTTGACTGGTTATGGCTCATGTAACTCTAAATGAGGCAACATTTATGGTCGTCCGAAGAATCGATATCCACAGGGTGCAACATCTGCGGTGCAAGATGCAACATTCGTCCAAAAAGACGAAACGGCGCCTTGCGACTTTTAGAAATGGGTAGAGGGATTTGAAATGGACCAGTACCATGGTGCACCACTCTCCAGGGATGGTAAATCGAAGACCGCCACAGTGTTCCCTTTTTAACGTAAAAATTCATGTGACGGAAAAACGAAGGCAAAAAAACTTCAGAGACCCGATTGAGTTTCGGATAGCTTTTTTTTGGGTATGAAACTATCCGTTGATGGCTTACAGCAGTCAAAGCCGTAGAACTAACTGAGACCTTCGTTTTGACTGGTTATGGCTCCCGTAACTCTAAATGAGGCAACAGTGATGGCCGTCCGGAGAATCGATATCCACAGGGTGCAACATCTGCGGTGCAAGGTGCAACATTCGTCCAAAAAGACGAAACGGCGCCTTGCGACATTTAGAAATGTGTGCAGGGATTTGAAATGGACTAGTACCATGGTGCACCACTCTCCAGGGATGGTAAATCGAAGACCAGCCACGGTGTTCCCTTTTTAACGTAAAAATTCATGTGACGGAAAAACGAAGGCCAAAAAACTTCAGAGACCCGATTGAGGTTCGGATAGCTTTTTTTGGGTATGAAACTATCCGTTGACGGCTTACAGTGGTCAATGCCGTAGAACTCACTGAGACCTTCATTTTGACTGATTATGGCTCCCGTAACTCTAAACGAGGCAACAGTGATGGCCGTCCGGAGAATCGATATCCACAGGGTGCAACATCTGCGGTGCAAGGTGCAACATTCGTCCAAAAAGACGAAACGGCGCCTTGCGACTTTTAGAAATGGGTGCAGGGATTTGAAATGGACCAGTACCATGGTGCACCACTCTCCAGAGATGGTAAATCGAAGACCAGCCACGGTGTTCCCTTTTTAACGTAAAAATTCATGTGACGGAAAAAACGAAGGCCAAAAAACTTCAGAGACCCGATTGTGGTTCGGATAGCTTTTTTTGGGTATGAAACTATCCGTTGACGGCTTACAGCGGTCAAAGCCGTAGAACTCACTGAGACCTTCGTTTTGACTGGTTATGGCTCCCGTAACTCTAAACGAGGCAACAGTGATGGCCGTCCGGAGAATCGATATCCACAGGGTGCAACATCTGCGGTGCAAGGTGCAACATTCGTCCAAAAAGACGAAACGGCGCCTTGCGACTTTTAGAAATGGGTGTAGGGATTCGAAATGGACCCGTACCATGGTGCGCCACTCTCCATGGATGGTAAATCGAAGACCAGCCATGGTGTTCCCTTTTTAACATAAAAATTCGTGTGACGGAAAAACGAAGGCCAAAAAACTTCAGAGACCCGATTGAGGTTCGGATAGCTTTTTTTTTTGGTATGAAACTATCCGTTGATGGCTTACAGCCATCAAAGCCGTAGAACTCACTGGGGCCTTCGTTTTGACTGGTTATGGCTCCCGTAACTCTAAACGAGGCAACAGTTATAGCCGTCCGAAGAACCGATATCCACAGGGTGCAACATCTGCGGTGCAAGGTGCAACATTCGTCCAAAAAGACGAATCGGCACCTTGCGACTTTTACAAATGGGTGCAGGGATTTGAAATGGACCCGTACCATGGTGCACCACTCTCCAGGGATGGTAAATCGAAGACCGCCATGGTGTTCCCTTTTTAACGTAAAAATTCATGTGACGGAAAAACGAAGGCCAAAAAACTTCAAAGACCCGATTGAGGTTCGGATAGCTTTTTTTTGGGTATGAAACTATCCGTTGACGGCTTACTACTGTCAAAACCATAGAACTCACTGAGACCTTCGTTTTGACTGGTTATGGCTCCTGTAACTCTAAACGAGGCAACAGTTATGGTCGTCCGAAGAATCGATATCCACAGGGTGCAACATCTCCGGTGCAAGATGCAACATTCGTCCAAAAAGACGAAACGGCGCCTTGCGACTTTTAGAAATGGGTACAGGGATTTGAAATGGACCAGTACCATGGTGCACCACTCTCCAGGGATGGTAAATCGAAGACCGCCACAGTGTTCCCTTTTTAACGTAAAAATTCATGTGACGGAAAAACGAAGGCCAAAAAACTTCAGAGACCCGATTGAGTTTCGGATAGCTTTTTTTTGGGTATGAAACTATCCGTTGATGGCTTACAGCAGTCAAAGTCGTAGAACTCACTGAGACCTTCGTTTTGACTAGTTATGGCTCCCGTAACTCTAAACGAGGCAACAGTGATGGCCGTCCGAAGAATCGATATCCACAGGGTGCAACATCTGCGGTGCAAGGTGCAACATTCGTCCAAAAAGACGAAACGGCGCCTTGCGACTTTTAAAAATGGGTGCAGGGATTTGAAATGGACCAGTACCATGGTGCACCACTCTCCAGGGATGGTAAATCGAAGACCAGCCACGTTGTTCCCTTTTTAACGTAAAAATTCATGTGACGGAAAAACGAAGGCCAAAAAACTTCAGAGACCCGATTGAGGTTCGGATAGCTTTTTTTTGGGTATGAAACTATCCGTTGACGGCTTACAGCCGTCAAAGCCGTAGAACTCACTGAGACCTTCGTTTTGACTGGTTATGGCTCCCGTAACTCTAAACGAGGCAACAGTTATGGCCGTCCGAAGAACCGATATCCACAGGGTGCAACATCTGCGGTGCAAGGTGCAACATTCGTCCAAAAAGACGAAACGGCGCCTTGCGACTTTTAGAAATGGGTGTAGGAATTTGAAATGGACCCGTACCATGGTGCACCACTCTCCAGGGATGGTAAATCGAAGACCGCCACGGTGTTCCCTTTTTAACGTAAAAATTCATGTGACGGAAAAACGAAGGCCAAAAAACTTCAAAGACCCGATTGAGGTTCGGATAGCTTTTTTTGGGTATGAAACTATCCATTGACGGCTTATAGCGGTCAAAGCTGTAGAACTCACTGAGACCTTCGTTTTGACTAGTTATGGCTCCCGTAACTCTAAACGAGGCAACAGTTATGGCCGTCCGAAGAATCGATATCCACAGGGTGCAACATCTACGGTGCAAGGTGCAACATTCGTCCAAAAAGACGAAACGGCGCCTTGCGACTTTTAGAAATGGGTGCAGGGATTTGAAATGGACCAGTACCATGGTGCACCACTCTCCAGGGATGGTAAATCGAAGACCGCCATGGTGTTCCATTTTTAACGTAAAAATTCATGTGACGGAAAAACGAAGGCCAAAAAACTTCAAAGACCCGATTGAGGTTCGGATAGCTTTTTTTTGGGTATGAAACTATCCGTTGACGGCTTACAGCGGTCAAAGCCGTAGAAATCACTGAGACCTTCGTTTTGACTGGTTATGGCTCCCGTAACTCTAAACGAGGCAACATTTATGGCCGTCCGAAGAATCGATATCCACAGGGTGCAACATATGCGGTGCAAGGTGCAACATTCGTCCAAAAAGACGAAACGGCGCCTTGCGACTTTTAGAAATGTGTGTAGGGATTTGAAATGGACCAGTACCATGGTGCACCACTCTCCAGGGATGGTAAATCGAAGACCAGCCACGGTGTTCCCTTTTTAACGTAAAAATTCATGTGACGGAAAAACGAAGGCCAAAAAACTTCAGAGACCCGATTGAGGTTCGGATAGCTTTTTTTGGGTATGAAACTATCCGTTGACGGCTTACAGCGGTCAAAGCTGTAGAACTCACTGAGAACTTTGTTTTGACTGGTTATGGCTCCCGTAACTCTAAACGAGGCAACCGTGATGGCCGTCCGGAGAATCGATATCCACAGGGTGCAACATCTGCGGTGCAAGGTGCAACATTCATCCAAAAAGTCGAAACGGCGCCTTGCGACTTTAGAAATGGGTGCAGGGATTTGAAATGGACCAGTACCATGGTGCACCACTCTCCAGGGATGGTAAATCGAAGACCAGCCACGGTGTTCCCTTTTTAACGTAAAAATTCATGTGACGGAAAAAACGAAGGCCAAAAAACTTCAAAGACCCGATTGAGGTTCGGATAGCTTTTTTTGGGTATGAAACTATCCGTTGACGGCTTACAGCTGTCAAAGCCGTAGAACTCACTGTGACCTTCGTTTTGACTGGTTATGGCTCCCGTATCTCTAAACGAGGCAACAGTGATGGCCGTCCGGAGAATCGATATCCACAGGGTGCAACATCTGCGGTGCAAGGTGCAACATTCGTCCAAAAAGACGAAACGGCGCCTAGCGACTTTCAGAAATGAGTGCAGGGATTTGAAATGGACCAGTACCATGGTGCGCCACACTCCATGGATGGTAAATCGAAGACCCGCCATGGTGTTCCTTTTTTAACGTAAAAATTCATGTGACGGAAAAACGAAGGCCAAAAAACTTCAGAGACCCGATTGAGGTTCGGATAGCTTTTTTTTTGGTATGAAACTATCCGTTGACGGCTTACAGCCGTCAAAGCCGTAGAACTCACTGAGGCCTTAGTTTTGACTGGTTATGGCTCCCGTAACTCTAAACAAGGCAACAGTTATGGCCGTCCGAAGAACCGATATCCACAGGGTGCAACATCTGCGGTGCAAGGTGCAACATTCGTCCAAAAAGACGAATCGGCGCCTTGCGACTTTTAGAAATGGGTGCAGGGATTTGAAATGGACCCGTACCATGGTGCACCACACTCCAGGGATGGTAAATCGAAGACCGTCATGGTGTTCCCTTTTTAACGTAAAAATTCATGTGACGGAAAACGAAGGCCAAAAAACTTCAAAGACCCGATTGAGGTTCGGATAGCTTTTTTTGGGTATGAAACTATCCTTTGACGGCTTACTGCTATCAAAGCCGTAGAACTCACTGAGACCTTCGTTTTGACTGGTTATGGCTCCCGTAACTCTAAACGAGGCAACAGTGATGGCCGTCCGGAGAATCGATATCCACAGGGTGCAACATCTGCGGTGCAAGGTGCAACATTCGTCTAAAAAGACGAATCGGCGCCTTGCGACTTTTAGAAATGGGTGCAGGGATTTGAAATGGACCAGTACCATGGTGCACCACTCTCCAGGGATGGTAAATCGAAGACCAGCCACGGTGTTCCCTTTTTAACGTAAAAATTCATGTGACGGAAAAAACGAAGGCCAAAAAACTTCAGAGACCCGATTGAGGTTCGGATATCTTTTTTTGGGTATGAAACTATCCGTTGACGGCTTACAGCGGTCAAAGCCGTAGAACTCATTGAGACCTTCGTTTTGACTGGTTATGGCTCCCGTAACTCTAAACGAGGCAACAGTGATGGCCGTCCGGAGAATCGATATCCACAGGGTGCAACATTTGCGGTGCAAGGTGCAACATTCGTCCAAAAAGACGAAACGGCGCCTTGCGACTTTTAGAAATGGGTGTAGGGATTTGAAATGGACCAGTACCATGGTGCGCCACTCTCCATGGATAGTAAATCGAAAACCAGCCATGGTGTTCCCTTTTTAACGTAAAAATTCATGTGACGGAAAAACGAAGGCCAAAAAACTTCAGAGACCCGATTGAGGTTCGGATAGCTATTTTTTTGGTATGAAACTATCCGTTGATGGCTTACAGCCGTCAAAGCCGTAGAACTCACTGAGGCCTTCATTTTGACTGGTTATGGCTCCCGTAACTCTAAACGAGGCAACAGTTATGGCCGTCCGAAAACCGATATCCACAGGGTGCAACATCTGCGGTGCAAGGTGCAACATTCGTCCAAAAAGACGAATCGGCACTTTGCGACTTTTAGAAATGGGTGCAGGGATTTGAAATGGACCCGTACCATGGTGCACCACTCTATAGGGATGGTAAATCGAAGACCGCCACGGTGTTCCCTTTTTAATGTAAAAATTCATGTGACGGAAAAACGAAGGCCAAAAAACTTCAAAGACCCGATTGAGGTTCGGATAGCTTTTTTTTTGGGTATGAAACTATCCGTTGACGGCTTACTGCTGTCAAAGCCGTAGAACTCACTGAGACCTTCGTTTTGACTAGTTATGGCTCATGTAACTCTAAACGAGGCAACATTTATGGTCGTCCGAAGAATCGATATCCACAGGGTGCAACATCTGCGGTGCAAGATGCAACATTCGTCCAAAAAGACGAAACGGCGCCTTGCGACTTTTAGAAATGGGTAGAGGGATTTGAAATGGACCAGTACCATGGTGCACCACTCTCCAGGGATGGTAAATCGAAGACCGCCACAGTGTTCCCTTTTTAACGTAAAAATTCATGTGACGGAAAAACGAAGGCAAAAAAACTTCAGAGACCCGATTGAGTTTCGGATAGCTTTTTTTTGGGTATGAAACTATCCGTTGATGGCTTACAGCAGTCAAAGCCGTAGAACTAACTGAGACCTTCGTTTTGACTGGTTATGGCTCCCGTAACTCTAAATGAGGCAACAGTGATGGCCGTCCGGAGAATCGATATCCACAGGGTGCAACATCTGCGGTGCAAGGTGCAACATTCGTCCAAAAAGACGAAACGGCGCCTTGCGACTTTTAGAAATGGGTGCAGGGATTTGAAATGGACCAGTACCATGGTGCACCACTCTCCAGGGATGGTAAATCGAAGACCAGCCACGGTGTTCCCTTTTTAACGTAAAAATTCATGTGACGGAAAAACGAAGGCCAAAAAACTTCAGAAACCCGATTGAGGTTCGGATAGCTTTTTTTGGGTATGAAACTATCCGTTGACGGCTTACAGTGGTCAATGCCGTAGAACTCACTGAGACCTTCATTTTGACTGGTTATGGCTCCCGTAACTCTAAACGAGGCAACAGTGATGGCCGTCCGGAGAATCGATATCCACAGGGTGCAACATCTGCGGTGCAAGGTGCAACATTCGTCCAAAAAGACGAAACGGCGCCTTGCGACTTTTAGAAATGGGTGCAGGGATTTGAAATGGACCAGTACCATGGTGCACCACTCTCCAGGGATGGTAAATCGAAGACCAGCCACGGTGTTCCCTTTTTAACGTAAAAATTCATGTGACGGAAAAAACGAAGGCCAAAAAACTTCAGAGACCCGATTGAGGTTCGGATAGCTTTTTTTGGGTATGAAACTATCCGTTGACGGCTTACAGCGGTCAAAGCCGTAGAACTCAATGAGACCTTCGTTTTGACTGGTTATGGCTCCCGTAACTCTAAACGAGGCAACAGTGATGGCCGTCCGGAGAATCGATATCCACAGGGTGCAACATCTGCGGTGCAAGGTGCAACATTCGTCCAAAAAGACGAAACGGCGCCTTGCGACTTTTAGAAATGGGTGTAGGGATTCGAAATGGACCAGTACCATGGTGCGCCACTCTCCATGGATGGTAAATCGAAGACCAGCCATGGTGTTCCCTTTTTAACGTAAAAATTCGTGTGACGGAAAAACGAAGGCCAAAAAACTTCAGAGACCCGATTGAGGTTCGGATAGCTTTTTTTTTGGTATGAAACTATCGGTTGATGGCTTACAGCCATCAAAGCCGTAGAACTCACTGAGGCCTTCGTTTTGACTGGTTATGGCTCCCGTAACTCTAAACGAGGCAACAGTTATAGCCGTCCGAAGAACCGATATCCACAGGGTGCAACATCTGCGGTGCAAGGTGCAACATTCGTCCAAAAAGACGAATCGGCACCTTGCGACTTTTAGAAATGGGTGCAGGGATTTGAAATGGACCCGTACCATGGTGCACCACTCTCTAGGGATGGTAAATCGAAGACCGCCATGGTGTTCCCTTTTTAACGTAAAAATTCATGTGACGGAAAAACGAAGGCCAAAAAACTTCAAAGACCCGATTGAGGTTCGGATAGCTTTTTTTTGGGTATGAAATTATCCGTTGACGGCTTACTACTGTCAAAACCATAGAACAAACTGAGACCTTCGTTTTGACTGGTTATGGCTCCTGTAACTCTAAACGAGGCAACAGTTATGGTCGTCCGAAGAATCGATATCCACAGGGTGCAACATCTCCGGTGCAAGATGCAACATTCGTCCAAAAAGACGAAACGGCGCCTTGCGACTTTTAGAAATGGGTACAGGGATTTGAAATGGACCAGTACCATGGTGCACCACTCTCCAGGGATGGTAAATCGAAGACCGCCACAGTGTTCCCTTTTTAACGTAAAAATTCATGTGACGGAAAAACGAAGGCCAAAAAACTTCAGAGACCCGATTGAGTTTCGGATAGCTTTTTTTTGGGTATGAAACTATCCGTTGATGGCTTACAGCAGTCAAAGCCGTAGAACTCACTGAGACCTTCATTTTGACTGGTTATGGCTCCCGTAACTCTAAACGAGGCAACAGTGATGGCCGTCCGAAGAATCGATATCCACAAGGTGCAACATCTGCGGTGCAAGGTGCAACATTCGTCCAAAAAGACGAAACGGCGCCTTGCGACTTTTAAAAATGGGTGCAGGGATTTGAAATGGACCAGTACCATGGTGCACCACTCTCCAGGGATGGTAAATCGAAGACCAGCCACGTTGTTCCCTTTTTAACGTAAAAATTCATGTGACGGAAAAACGAAGGCCAAAAAACTTCAGAGACCCGATTGAGGTTCGGATAGCTTTTTTTTGGGTATGAAACTATCCGTTGACGGCTTACAGCCGTCAAAGCCGTAGAACTCACTGAGACCTTCGTTTTGACTGGTTATGGCTCCCGTAACTCTAAACGAGGCAACAGTTATGGCCGTCCGAAGAACCGATATCCACAGGGTGCAACATATGCGGTGCAAGGTGCAACATTCGTCCAAAAAGACAAAACGGCGCCTTGCGACTTTTAGAAATGGGTGCAGGGATTTGAAATGGACCCGTACCATGGTGCACCACTCTCCAGGGATGGTAAATCGAAGACCGCCATGGTGTTCCCTTTTTAACGTAAAAATTCATGTGACGGAAAAACGAAGGCCAAAAAACTTCAGAGACCCTATTGAGTTTCGGATAGCTTTTTTTGGGTATGAAACTATCCGTTGATGGCTTACAGCAGTCAAAGCCGTAGAACTCACTGAGACCTTCGTTTTGACTGGTTATGGCTCCCGTAACTCTAAACGAGGCAACAGTTAGGGCCGTCCGAAGAATCGATATCCACAGGGTGCAACATCTGCGGTGCAAGGTGCAACATTCGTCCAAAAAGACGAAACGGTGCCTTGCGACTTTTAGAAATGGGTGTAGGGATTTGAAATGGACCAGTACCATGGTGCACCACTCTCCAGGGATGGTAAATTGAAGACCAGCCACGGTGTTCCCTTTTTAACGTAAAAATTCATGTGACGGAAAAACGAAGGCCAAAAAACTTCAGAGACCCGATTGAGGTTCGGATAGCTTTTTTTTGGGTATGAAACTATCCGTTGATGGCTTACAGCCATCAAAGCCGTAGAACTCACTAAGACCTTTGTTTTGACTGGTTATGGCTCCCGTAAGTCTAAACGAGGCAACAGTTATGGCCGTCCGAAGAACCGATATCCACAGGGTGCAACATCTGCGGTGCAAGGTGCAACATTCGTCCAAAAAGACAAAACGGCGCCTTGCGACTTTTAGAAATGGGTGCAGGGATTTGAAATGGACCCGTACCATGGTGCACCACTCTCCAGGGATGGTAAATCGAAGACCGCTACGGTGTTCCCTTTTTAACGTACAAATTCATGTAACGGAAAAACGAAGGCCAAAAAACTTCAAAGACCCGATTGAGGTTCGGATAGCTTTTTTTGGGTATGAAACTATCCGTTGACGGCTTACAGCGGTCAAAGCCGTAGAACTCACTGAGACCTTTGTTTTGACTAGTTATGGCCCCCGTAAACCTAAACGAGGCAACAGTTATGGCCGTCCGAAGAATCGATATCCACAGGGTGCAACATCTACGGTGCAAGGTGCAACATTCGTCCAAAAAGACGAAACGGCGCCTTGCGACTTTTAGAAATGGGTGCAGGGATTTGAAATGGACCAGTACCATGGTGCACCACTCTCCAGGGATGGTAAATCGAAGACCGCCACGGTGTTCCCTTTTTAACGTAAAAATTCATGTGACGGAAAAACGAAGGCCAAAAAACTTCAAAGACCCGATTGAGGTTCGGATAGCTTTTTTTTGGGTATGAAACTATCCGTTGACGGATTGTAGCGGTCAAAGCCGTAGAACTCACTGAGACCTTCGTTTTGACTGGTTATGGCTCCCGTAACTCTAAACGAGGCAACAGTTATGGCCGTCCGAAGAATCGATATCCACAGGGTGCAACATCTGCGGTGCAAGGTGCAACATTCGTCCAAAAAGACGAAACGGCGCCTTGCGACTTTTAGAAATGTGTGCAGGGATTTGAAATGGACCAGTACCATGGTGCACCACTCTCCAGGGATGGTAAATCGAAGACCAGCCACGGTGTTCCCTTTTTAACGTAAAAATTCATGTGACGGAAAACCGAAGGCCAAAAAACTTCAGAGACCCGATTGCGGTTCGGATAGCTTTTTTTGGGTATGAAACTATCCATTGACGGCTTACAGCGGTCAAAGCCGTAGAACTCACTGAGACCTTCGTTTTGACTGGTTATGGCTCCCGTAACTCTAAACGAGGCAACAGTGATGGCCGTCCGGAGAATCGATATCCACAGGGTGCAACATCTGCGGTGCAAGGTGCAACATTCGTCTAAAAAGACGAATCGGCGCCTTGCGACTTTTAGAAATGGGTGCAGGGATTTGAAATGGACCAGTACCATGGTGCACCACTCTCCAGGGATGGTAAATCGAAGACCAGCCACGGTGTTCCCTTTTTAACGTAAAAATTCATGTGACGGAAAAAACGAAGGCCAAAAAACTTCAGAGACCCGATTGAGGTTCGGATATCTTTTTTTGGGTATGAAACTATCCGTTGACGGCTTACAGCGGTCAAAGCCGTAGAACTCACTGAGACCTTCGTTTTGACTGGTTATGGCTCCCGTAACTCTAAACGAGGCAACAGTGATGGCCGTCCGGAGAATCGATATCCACAGGGTGCAACATTTGCGGTGCAAGGTGCAACATTCGTCCAAAAAGACGAAACGGCGCCTTGCGACTTTTAGAAATGGGTGTAGGGATTTGAAATGGACCAGTACCATGGTGCGCCACTCTCCATGGATGGTAAATCGAAAACCAGCCATGGTGTTCCCTTTTTAACGTAAAAATTCATGTGACGGAAAAACGAAGGCCAAAAAACTTCAGAGACCCGATTGAGGTTCGGATAGCTATTTTTTTGGGTATGAAACTATCCGTTGACGGCTTACAGTAGTCAAAGCCGTAGAACTCACTGAGGCCTTCGTTTTGACTGGTTATGGCTCCCGTAACTCTAAACGAGGCAACAGTTATGGCCGTCCGAAAACCGATATCCACAGGGTGCAACATCTGCGGTGCAAGGTGCAACATTCGTCCAAAAAGACGAATCGGCACCTTGCGACTTTTAGAAATGGGTGCAGGGATTTGAAATGGACCCGTACCATGGTGCACCACTCTATAGGGATGGTAAATCGAAGACCGCCACGGTGTTCCCTTTTTAATGTAAAAATTCATGTGACGGAAAAACGAAGGCCAAAAAACTTCAAAGACCCGATTGAGGTTCGGATAGCTTTTTTTTGGGTATGAAACTATCCGTTGACGGCTTACTGCTGTCAAAGCCGTAGAACTCACTGAGACCTTCGTTTTGACTGGTTATGGCTCATGTAACTCTAAATGAGGCAACATTTATGGTCGTCCGAAGAATCGATATCCACAGGGTGCAACATCTGCGGTGCAAGATGCAACATTCGTCCAAAAAGACGAAACGGCGCCTTGCGACTTTTAGAAATGGGTAGAGGGATTTGAAATGGACCAGTACCATGGTGCACCACTCTCCAGGGATGGTAAATCGAAGACCGCCACAGTGTTCCCTTTTTAACGTAAAAATTCATGTGACGGAAAAACGAAGGCAAAAAAACTTCAGAGACCCGATTGAGTTTCGGATAGCTTTTTTTTGGGTATGAAACTATCCGTTGATGGCTTACAGCAGTCAAAGCCGTAGAACTAACTGAGACCTTCGTTTTGACTGGTTATGGCTCCCGTAACTCTAAATGAGGCAACAGTGATGGCCGTCCGGAGAATCGATATCCACAGGGTGCAACATCTGCGGTGCAAGGTGCAACATTCGTCCAAAAAGACGAAACGGCGCCTTGCGACATTTAGAAATGTGTGCAGGGATTTGAAATGGACTAGTACCATGGTGCACCACTCTCCAGGGATGGTAAATCGAAGACCAGCCACGGTGTTCCCTTTTTAACGTAAAAATTCATGTGACGGAAAAACGAAGGCCAAAAAACTTCAGAGACCCGATTGAGGTTCGGATAGCTTTTTTTGGGTATGAAACTATCCGTTGACGGCTTACAGTGGTCAATGCCGTAGAACTCACTGAGACCTTCATTTTGACTGATTATGGCTCCCGTAACTCTAAACGAGGCAACAGTGATGGCCGTCCGGAGAATCGATATCCACAGGGTGCAACATCTGCGGTGCAAGGTGCAACATTCGTCCAAAAAGACGAAACGGCGCCTTGCGACTTTTAGAAATGGGTGCAGGGATTTGAAATGGACCAGTACCATGGTGCACCACTCTCCAGAGATGGTAAATCGAAGACCAGCCACGGTGTTCCCTTTTTAACGTAAAAATTCATGTGACGGAAAAAACGAAGGCCAAAAAACTTCAGAGACCCGATTGTGGTTCGGATAGCTTTTTTTGGGTATGAAACTATCCGTTGACGGCTTACAGCGGTCAAAGCCGTAGAACTCACTGAGACCTTCGTTTTGACTGGTTATGGCTCCCGTAACTCTAAACGAGGCAACAGTGATGGCCGTCCGGAGAATCGATATCCACAGGGTGCAACATCTGCGGTGCAAGGTGCAACATTCGTCCAAAAAGACGAAACGGCGCCTTGCGACTTTTAGAAATGGGTGTAGGGATTCGAAATGGACCCGTACCATGGTGCGCCACTCTCCATGGATGGTAAATCGAAGACCAGCCATGGTGTTCCCTTTTTAACATAAAAATTCGTGTGACGGAAAAACGAAGGCCAAAAAACTTCAGAGACCCGATTGAGGTTCGGATAGCTTTTTTTTTTGGTATGAAACTATCCGTTGATGGCTTACAGCCATCAAAGCCGTAGAACTCACTGGGGCCTTCGTTTTGACTGGTTATGGCTCCCGTAACTCTAAACGAGGCAACAGTTATAGCCGTCCGAAGAACCGATATCCACAGGGTGCAACATCTGCGGTGCAAGGTGCAACATTCGTCCAAAAAGACGAATCGGCACCTTGCGACTTTTACAAATGGGTGCAGGGATTTGAAATGGACCCGTACCATGGTGCACCACTCTCCAGGGATGGTAAATCGAAGACCGCCATGGTGTTCCCTTTTTAACGTAAAAATTCATGTGACGGAAAAACGAAGGCCAAAAAACTTCAAAGACCCGATTGAGGTTCGGATAGCTTTTTTTTGGGTATGAAACTATCCGTTGACGGCTTACTACTGTCAAAACCATAGAACTCACTGAGACCTTCGTTTTGACTGGTTATGGCTCCTGTAACTCTAAACGAGGCAACAGTTATGGTCGTCCGAAGAATCGATATCCACAGGGTGCAACATCTCCGGTGCAAGATGCAACATTCGTCCAAAAAGACGAAACGGCGCCTTGCGACTTTTAGAAATGGGTACAGGGATTTGAAATGGACCAGTACCATGGTGCACCACTCTCCAGGGATGGTAAATCGAAGACCGCCACAGTGTTCCCTTTTTAACGTAAAAATTCATGTGACGGAAAAACGAAGGCCAAAAAACTTCAGAGACCCGATTGAGTTTCGGATAGCTTTTTTTTGGGTATGAAACTATCCGTTGATGGCTTACAGCAGTCAAAGTCGTAGAACTCACTGAGACCTTCGTTTTGACTAGTTATGGCTCCCGTAACTCTAAACGAGGCAACAGTGATGGCCGTCCGAAGAATCGATATCCACAGGGTGCAACATCTGCGGTGCAAGGTGCAACATTCGTCCAAAAAGACGAAACGGCGCCTTGCGACTTTTAAAAATGGGTGCAGGGATTTGAAATGGACCAGTACCATGGTGCACCACTCTCCAGGGATGGTAAATCGAAGACCAGCCACGTTGTTCCCTTTTTAACGTAAAAATTCATGTGACGGAAAAACGAAGGCCAAAAAACTTCAGAGACCCGATTGAGGTTCGGATAGCTTTTTTTTGGGTATGAAACTATCCGTTGACGGCTTACAGCCGTCAAAGCCGTAGAACTCACTGAGACCTTCGTTTTGACTGGTTATGGCTCCCGTAACTCTAAACGAGGCAACAGTTATGGCCGTCCGAAGAACCGATATCCACAGGGTGCAACATCTGCGGTGCAAGGTGCAACATTCGTCCAAAAAGACGAAACGGCGCCTTGCGACTTTTAGAAATGGGTGTAGGAATTTGAAATGGACCCGTACCATGGTGCACCACTCTCCAGGGATGGTAAATCGAAGACCGCCACGGTGTTCCCTTTTTAACGTAAAAATTCATGTGACGGAAAAACGAAGGCCAAAAAACTTCAAAGACCCGATTGAGGTTCGGATAGCTTTTTTTGGGTATGAAACTATCCATTGACGGCTTATAGCGGTCAAAGCTGTAGAACTCACTGAGACCTTCGTTTTGACTAGTTATGGCTCCCGTAACTCTAAACGAGGCAACAGTTATGGCCGTCCGAAGAATCGATATCCACAGGGTGCAACATCTACGGTGCAAGGTGCAACATTCGTCCAAAAAGACGAAACGGCGCCTTGCGACTTTTAGAAATGGGTGCAGGGATTTGAAATGGACCAGTACCATGGTGCACCACTCTCCAGGGATGGTAAATCGAAGACCGCCATGGTGTTCCATTTTTAACGTAAAAATTCATGTGACGGAAAAACGAAGGCCAAAAAACTTCAAAGACCCGATTGAGGTTCGGATAGCTTTTTTTTGGGTATGAAACTATCCGTTGACGGCTTACAGCGGTCAAAGCCGTAGAAATCACTGAGACCTTCGTTTTGACTGGTTATGGCTCCCGTAACTCTAAACGAGGCAACATTTATGGCCGTCCGAAGAATCGATATCCACAGGGTGCAACATATGCGGTGCAAGGTGCAACATTCGTCCAAAAAGACGAAACGGCGCCTTGCGACTTTTAGAAATGTGTGTAGGGATTTGAAATGGACCAGTACCATGGTGCACCACTCTCCAGGGATGGTAAATCGAAGACCAGCCACGGTGTTCCCTTTTTAACGTAAAAATTCATGTGACGGAAAAACGAAGGCCAAAAAACTTCAGAGACCCGATTGAGGTTCGGATAGCTTTTTTTGGGTATGAAACTATCCGTTGACGGCTTACAGCGGTCAAAGCTGTAGAACTCACTGAGAACTTTGTTTTGACTGGTTATGGCTCCCGTAACTCTAAACGAGGCAACCGTGATGGCCGTCCGGAGAATCGATATCCACAGGGTGCAACATCTGCGGTGCAAGGTGCAACATTCATCCAAAAAGTCGAAACGGCGCCTTGCGACTTTAGAAATGGGTGCAGGGATTTGAAATGGACCAGTACCATGGTGCACCACTCTCCAGGGATGGTAAATCGAAGACCAGCCACGGTGTTCCCTTTTTAACGTAAAAATTCATGTGACGGAAAAAACGAAGGCCAAAAAACTTCAAAGACCCGATTGAGGTTCGGATAGCTTTTTTTGGGTATGAAACTATCCGTTGACGGCTTACAGCTGTCAAAGCCGTAGAACTCACTGTGACCTTCGTTTTGACTGGTTATGGCTCCCGTATCTCTAAACGAGGCAACAGTGATGGCCGTCCGGAGAATCGATATCCACAGGGTGCAACATCTGCGGTGCAAGGTGCAACATTCGTCCAAAAAGACGAAACGGCGCCTAGCGACTTTCAGAAATGAGTGCAGGGATTTGAAATGGACCAGTACCATGGTGCGCCACACTCCATGGATGGTAAATCGAAGACCCGCCATGGTGTTCCTTTTTTAACGTAAAAATTCATGTGACGGAAAAACGAAGGCCAAAAAACTTCAGAGACCCGATTGAGGTTCGGATAGCTTTTTTTTTGGTATGAAACTATCCGTTGACGGCTTACAGCCGTCAAAGCCGTAGAACTCACTGAGGCCTTAGTTTTGACTGGTTATGGCTCCCGTAACTCTAAACAAGGCAACAGTTATGGCCGTCCGAAGAACCGATATCCACAGGGTGCAACATCTGCGGTGCAAGGTGCAACATTCGTCCAAAAAGACGAATCGGCGCCTTGCGACTTTTAGAAATGGGTGCAGGGATTTGAAATGGACCCGTACCATGGTGCACCACACTCCAGGGATGGTAAATCGAAGACCGTCATGGTGTTCCCTTTTTAACGTAAAAATTCATGTGACGGAAAACGAAGGCCAAAAAACTTCAAAGACCCGATTGAGGTTCGGATAGCTTTTTTTGGGTATGAAACTATCCTTTGACGGCTTACTGCTATCAAAGCCGTAGAACTCACTGAGACCTTCGTTTTGACTGGTTATGGCTCCCGTAACTCTAAACGAGGCAACAGTGATGGCCGTCCGGAGAATCGATATCCACAGGGTGCAACATCTGCGGTGCAAGGTGCAACATTCGTCTAAAAAGACGAATCGGCGCCTTGCGACTTTTAGAAATGGGTGCAGGGATTTGAAATGGACCAGTACCATGGTGCACCACTCTCCAGGGATGGTAAATCGAAGACCAGCCACGGTGTTCCCTTTTTAACGTAAAAATTCATGTGACGGAAAAAACGAAGGCCAAAAAACTTCAGAGACCCGATTGAGGTTCGGATATCTTTTTTTGGGTATGAAACTATCCGTTGACGGCTTACAGCGGTCAAAGCCGTAGAACTCATTGAGACCTTCGTTTTGACTGGTTATGGCTCCCGTAACTCTAAACGAGGCAACAGTGATGGCCGTCCGGAGAATCGATATCCACAGGGTGCAACATTTGCGGTGCAAGGTGCAACATTCGTCCAAAAAGACGAAACGGCGCCTTGCGACTTTTAGAAATGGGTGTAGGGATTTGAAATGGACCAGTACCATGGTGCGCCACTCTCCATGGATAGTAAATCGAAAACCAGCCATGGTGTTCCCTTTTTAACGTAAAAATTCATGTGACGGAAAAACGAAGGCCAAAAAACTTCAGAGACCCGATTGAGGTTCGGATAGCTATTTTTTTGGTATGAAACTATCCGTTGATGGCTTACAGCCGTCAAAGCCGTAGAACTCACTGAGGCCTTCATTTTGACTGGTTATGGCTCCCGTAACTCTAAACGAGGCAACAGTTATGGCCGTCCGAAAACCGATATCCACAGGGTGCAACATCTGCGGTGCAAGGTGCAACATTCGTCCAAAAAGACGAATCGGCACTTTGCGACTTTTAGAAATGGGTGCAGGGATTTGAAATGGACCCGTACCATGGTGCACCACTCTATAGGGATGGTAAATCGAAGACCGCCACGGTGTTCCCTTTTTAATGTAAAAATTCATGTGACGGAAAAACGAAGGCCAAAAAACTTCAAAGACCCGATTGAGGTTCGGATAGCTTTTTTTTTGGGTATGAAACTATCCGTTGACGGCTTACTGCTGTCAAAGCCGTAGAACTCACTGAGACCTTCGTTTTGACTAGTTATGGCTCATGTAACTCTAAACGAGGCAACATTTATGGTCGTCCGAAGAATCGATATCCACAGGGTGCAACATCTGCGGTGCAAGATGCAACATTCGTCCAAAAAGACGAAACGGCGCCTTGCGACTTTTAGAAATGGGTAGAGGGATTTGAAATGGACCAGTACCATGGTGCACCACTCTCCAGGGATGGTAAATCGAAGACCGCCACAGTGTTCCCTTTTTAACGTAAAAATTCATGTGACGGAAAAACGAAGGCAAAAAAACTTCAGAGACCCGATTGAGTTTCGGATAGCTTTTTTTTGGGTATGAAACTATCCGTTGATGGCTTACAGCAGTCAAAGCCGTAGAACTAACTGAGACCTTCGTTTTGACTGGTTATGGCTCCCGTAACTCTAAATGAGGCAACAGTGATGGCCGTCCGGAGAATCGATATCCACAGGGTGCAACATCTGCGGTGCAAGGTGCAACATTCGTCCAAAAAGACGAAACGGCGCCTTGCGACTTTTAGAAATGGGTGCAGGGATTTGAAATGGACCAGTACCATGGTGCACCACTCTCCAGGGATGGTAAATCGAAGACCAGCCACGGTGTTCCCTTTTTAACGTAAAAATTCATGTGACGGAAAAACGAAGGCCAAAAAACTTCAGAAACCCGATTGAGGTTCGGATAGCTTTTTTTGGGTATGAAACTATCCGTTGACGGCTTACAGTGGTCAATGCCGTAGAACTCACTGAGACCTTCATTTTGACTGGTTATGGCTCCCGTAACTCTAAACGAGGCAACAGTGATGGCCGTCCGGAGAATCGATATCCACAGGGTGCAACATCTGCGGTGCAAGGTGCAACATTCGTCCAAAAAGACGAAACGGCGCCTTGCGACTTTTAGAAATGGGTGCAGGGATTTGAAATGGACCAGTACCATGGTGCACCACTCTCCAGGGATGGTAAATCGAAGACCAGCCACGGTGTTCCCTTTTTAACGTAAAAATTCATGTGACGGAAAAAACGAAGGCCAAAAAACTTCAGAGACCCGATTGAGGTTCGGATAGCTTTTTTTGGGTATGAAACTATCCGTTGACGGCTTACAGCGGTCAAAGCCGTAGAACTCAATGAGACCTTCGTTTTGACTGGTTATGGCTCCCGTAACTCTAAACGAGGCAACAGTGATGGCCGTCCGGAGAATCGATATCCACAGGGTGCAACATCTGCGGTGCAAGGTGCAACATTCGTCCAAAAAGACGAAACGGCGCCTTGCGACTTTTAGAAATGGGTGTAGGGATTCGAAATGGACCAGTACCATGGTGCGCCACTCTCCATGGATGGTAAATCGAAGACCAGCCATGGTGTTCCCTTTTTAACGTAAAAATTCGTGTGACGGAAAAACGAAGGCCAAAAAACTTCAGAGACCCGATTGAGGTTCGGATAGCTTTTTTTTTGGTATGAAACTATCGGTTGATGGCTTACAGCCATCAAAGCCGTAGAACTCACTGAGGCCTTCGTTTTGACTGGTTATGGCTCCCGTAACTCTAAACGAGGCAACAGTTATAGCCGTCCGAAGAACCGATATCCACAGGGTGCAACATCTGCGGTGCAAGGTGCAACATTCGTCCAAAAAGACGAATCGGCACCTTGCGACTTTTAGAAATGGGTGCAGGGATTTGAAATGGACCCGTACCATGGTGCACCACTCTCTAGGGATGGTAAATCGAAGACCGCCATGGTGTTCCCTTTTTAACGTAAAAATTCATGTGACGGAAAAACGAAGGCCAAAAAACTTCAAAGACCCGATTGAGGTTCGGATAGCTTTTTTTTGGGTATGAAATTATCCGTTGACGGCTTACTACTGTCAAAACCATAGAACAAACTGAGACCTTCGTTTTGACTGGTTATGGCTCCTGTAACTCTAAACGAGGCAACAGTTATGGTCGTCCGAAGAATCGATATCCACAGGGTGCAACATCTCCGGTGCAAGATGCAACATTCGTCCAAAAAGACGAAACGGCGCCTTGCGACTTTTAGAAATGGGTACAGGGATTTGAAATGGACCAGTACCATGGTGCACCACTCTCCAGGGATGGTAAATCGAAGACCGCCACAGTGTTCCCTTTTTAACGTAAAAATTCATGTGACGGAAAAACGAAGGCCAAAAAACTTCAGAGACCCGATTGAGTTTCGGATAGCTTTTTTTTGGGTATGAAACTATCCGTTGATGGCTTACAGCAGTCAAAGCCGTAGAACTCACTGAGACCTTCATTTTGACTGGTTATGGCTCCCGTAACTCTAAACGAGGCAACAGTGATGGCCGTCCGAAGAATCGATATCCACAAGGTGCAACATCTGCGGTGCAAGGTGCAACATTCGTCCAAAAAGACGAAACGGCGCCTTGCGACTTTTAAAAATGGGTGCAGGGATTTGAAATGGACCAGTACCATGGTGCACCACTCTCCAGGGATGGTAAATCGAAGACCAGCCACGTTGTTCCCTTTTTAACGTAAAAATTCATGTGACGGAAAAACGAAGGCCAAAAAACTTCAGAGACCCGATTGAGGTTCGGATAGCTTTTTTTTGGGTATGAAACTATCCGTTGACGGCTTACAGCCGTCAAAGCCGTAGAACTCACTGAGACCTTCGTTTTGACTGGTTATGGCTCCCGTAACTCTAAACGAGGCAACAGTTATGGCCGTCCGAAGAACCGATATCCACAGGGTGCAACATCTGCGGTGCAAGGTGCAACATTCGTCCAAAAAGACGAAACGGCGCCTTGCGACTTTTAGAAATGGGTGTAGGAATTTGAAATGGACCCGTACCATGGTGCACCACTCTCCAGGGATGGTAAATCGAAGACCGCCACGGTGTTCCCTTTTTAACGTAAAAATTCATGTGACGGAAAAACGAAGGCCAAAAAACTTCAAAGACCCGATTGAGGTTCGGATAGCTTTTTTTGGGTATGAAACTATCCATTGACGGCTTACAGCGGTCAAAGCTGTAGAACTCACTGAGACCTTCGTTTTGACTAGTTATGGCTCCCGTAACTCTAAACGAGGCAACAGTTATGGCCGTCCGAAGAATCGATATCCACAGGGTGCAACATCTACGGTGCAAGGTGCAACATTCGTCCAAAAAGACGAAACGGCGCCTTGCGACTTTTAGAAATGGGTGCAGGGATTTGAAATGGACCAGTACCATGGTGCACCACTCTCCAGGGATGGTAAATCGAAGACCGCCATGGTGTTCCATTTTTAACGTAAAAATTCATGTGACGGAAAAACGAAGGCCAAAAAACTTCAAAGACCCGATTGAGGTTCGGATAGCTTTTTTTTGGGTATGAAACTATCCGTTGACGGCTTACAGCGGTCAAAGCCGTAGAAATCACTGAGACCTTCGTTTTGACTGGTTATGGCTCCCGTAACTCTAAACGAGGCAACATTTATGGCCGTCCGAAGAATCGATATCCACAGGGTGCAACATATGCGGTGCAAGGTGCAACATTCGTCCAAAAAGACGAAACGGCGCCTTGCGACTTTTAGAAATGTGTGCAGGGATTTGAAATGGACCAGTACCATGGTGCACCACTCTCCAGGGATGGTAAATCGAAGACCAGCCACGGTGTTCCCTTTTTAACGTAAAAATTCATGTGACGGAAAAACGAAGGCCAAAAAACTTCAGAGACCCGATTGAGGTTCGGATAGCTTTTTTTGGGTATGAAACTATCCGTTGACGGCATACAGCGGTCAAAGCCGTAGAACTCACTGAGAACTTTGTTTTGACTGGTTATGGCTCCCGTAACTCTAAACGAGGCAACCGTGATGGCCGTCCGGAGAATCGATATCCACAGGGTGCAACATCTGCGGTGCAAGGTGCAACATTCATCCAAAAAGTCGAAACGGCGCCTTGCGACTTTTAGAAATGGGTGCAGGGATTTGAAATGGACCAGTACCATGGTGCACCACTCTCCAGGGATGGTAAATCGAAGACCAGCCACGGTGTTCCCTTTTTAACGTAAAAATTAATGTGACGGAAAAAACGAAGGCCAAAAAACTTCAAAGACCCGATTGAGGTTCGGATAGCTTTTTTTGGGTATGAAACTATCCGTTGACGGCTTACAGCGGTCAAAGCCGTAGAACTCACTGTGACCTTCGTTTTGACTGGTTATGGCTCCCGTATCTCTAAACGAGGCAACAGTGATGGCCGTCCGGAGAATCGATATCCACAGGGTGCAACATCTGCGGTGCAAGGTGCAACATTCGTCCAAAAAGACGAAACGGCGCCTAGCGACTTTCAGAAATGAGTGCAGGGATTTGAAATGGACCAGTACCATGGTGCGCCACACTCCATGGATGGTAAATCGAAGACCCGCCATGGTGTTCCTTTTTTAACGTAAAAATTCATGTGACGGAAAAACGAAGGCCAAAAAACTTCAGAGACCCGATTGAGGTTCGGATAGCTTTTTTTTTGGTATGAAACTATCCGTTGACGGCTTACAGCCGTCAAAGCCGTAGAACTCACTGAGGCCTTAGTTTTGACTGGTTATGGCTCCCGTAACTCTAAACAAGGCAACAGTTATGGCCGTCCGAAGAACCGATATCCACAGGGTGCAACATCTGCGGTGCAAGGTGCAACATTCGTCCAAAAAGACGAATCGGCGCCTTGCGACTTTTAGAAATGGGTGCAGGGATTTGAAATGGACCCGTACCATGGTGCACCACACTCCAGGGATGGTAAATCGAAGACCGTCATGGTGTTCCCTTTTTAACGTAAAAATTCATGTGACGGAAAACGAAGGCCAAAAAACTTCAAAGACCCGATTGAGGTTCGGATAGCTTTTTTTGGGTATGAAACTATCCTTTGACGGCTTACTGCTATCAAAGCCGTAGAACTCACTGAGACCTTCGTTTTGACTGGTTATGGCTCCCGTAACTCTAAACGAGGCAACAGTGATGGCCGTCCGGAGAATCGATATCCACAGGGTGCAACATCTGCGGTGCAAGGTGCAACATTCGTCTAAAAAGACGAATCGGCGCCTTGCGACTTTTAGAAATGGGTGCAGGGATTTGAAATGGACCAGTACCATGGTGCACCACTCTCCAGGGATGGTAAATCGAAGACCAGCCACGGTGTTCCCTTTTTAACGTAAAAATTCATGTGACGGAAAAAACGAAGGCCAAAAAACTTCAGAGACCCGATTGAGGTTCGGATATCTTTTTTTGGGTATGAAACTATCCGTTGACGGCTTACAGCGGTCAAAGCCGTAGAACTCATTGAGACCTTCGTTTTGACTGGTTATGGCTCCCGTAACTCTAAACGAGGCAACAGTGATGGCCGTCCGGAGAATCGATATCCACAGGGTGCAACATTTGCGGTGCAAGGTGCAACATTCGTCCAAAAAGACGAAACGGCGCCTTGCGACTTTTAGAAATGGGTGTAGGGATTTGAAATGGACCAGTACCATGGTGCGCCACTCTCCATGGATAGTAAATCGAAAACCAGCCATGGTGTTCCCTTTTTAACGTAAAAATTCATGTGACGGAAAAACGAAGGCCAAAAAACTTCAGAGACCCGATTGAGGTTCGGATAGCTATTTTTTTGGTATGAAACTATCCGTTGATGGCTTACAGCCGTCAAAGCCGTAGAACTCACTGAGGCCTTCGTTTTGACTGGTTATGGCTCCCGTAACTCTAAACGAGGCAACAGTTATGGCCGTCCGAAAACCGATATCCACAGGGTGCAACATCTGCGGTGCAAGGTGCAACATTCGTCCAAAAAGACGAATCGGCACCTTGCGACTTTTAGAAATGGGTGCAGGGATTTGAAATGGACCCGTACCATGGTGCACCACTCTATAGGGATGGTAAATCGAAGACCGCCACGGTGTTCCCTTTTTAATGTAAAAATTCATGTGACGGAAAAACGAAGGCCAAAAAACTTCAAAGACCCGATTGAGGTTCGGATAGCTTTTTTTTTGGGTATGAAACTATCCGTTGACGGCTTACTGCTGTCAAAGCCGTAGAACTCACTGAGACCTTCGTTTTGACTAGTTATGGCTCATGTAACTCTAAACGAGGCAACATTTATGGTCGTCCGAAGAATCGATATCCACAGGGTGCAACATCTGCGGTGCAAGATGCAACATTCGTCCAAAAAGACGAAACGGCGCCTTGCGACTTTTAGAAATGGGTAGAGGGATTTGAAATGGACCAGTACCATGGTGCACCACTCTCCAGGGATGGTAAATCGAAGACCGCCACAGTGTTCCCTTTTTAACGTAAAAATTCATGTGACGGAAAAACGAAGGCAAAAAAACTTCAGAGACCCGATTGAGTTTCGGATAGCTTTTTTTTGGGTATGAAACTATCCGTTGATGGCTTACAGCAGTCAAAGCCGTAGAACTAACTGAGACCTTCGTTTTGACTGGTTATGGCTCCCGTAACTCTAAATGAGGCAACAGTGATGGCCGTCCGGAGAATCGATATCCACAGGGTGCAACATCTGCGGTGCAAGGTGCAACATTCGTCCAAAAAGACGAAACGGCGCCTTGCGACTTTTAGAAATGGGTGCAGGGATTTGAAATGGACCAGTACCATGGTGCACCACTCTCCAGGGATGGTAAATCGAAGACCAGCCACGGTGTTCCCTTTTTAACGTAAAAATTCATGTGACGGAAAAACGAAGGCCAAAAAACTTCAGAAACCCGATTGAGGTTCGGATAGCTTTTTTTGGGTATGAAACTATCCGTTGACGGCTTACAGTGGTCAATGCCGTAGAACTCACTGAGACCTTCATTTTGACTGGTTATGGCTCCCGTAACTCTAAACGAGGCAACAGTGATGGCCGTCCGGAGAATCGATATCCACAGGGTGCAACATCTGCGGTGCAAGGTGCAACATTCGTCCAAAAAGACGAAACGGCGCCTTGCGACTTTTAGAAATGGGTGCAGGGATTTGAAATGGACCAGTACCATGGTGCACCACTCTCCAGGGATGGTAAATCGAAGACCAGCCACGGTGTTCCCTTTTTAACGTAAAAATTCATGTGACGGAAAAAACGAAGGCCAAAAAACTTCAGAGACCCGATTGAGGTTCGGATAGCTTTTTTTGGGTATGAAACTATCCGTTGACGGCTTACAGCGGTCAAAGCCGTAGAACTCAATGAGACCTTCGTTTTGACTGGTTATGGCTCCCGTAACTCTAAACGAGGCAACAGTGATGGCCGTCCGGAGAATCGATATCCACAGGGTGCAACATCTGCGGTGCAAGGTGCAACATTCGTCCAAAAAGACGAAACGGCGCCTTGCGACTTTTAGAAATGGGTGTAGGGATTCGAAATGGACCAGTACCATGGTGCGCCACTCTCCATGGATGGTAAATCGAAGACCAGCCATGGTGTTCCCTTTTTAACGTAAAAATTCGTGTGACGGAAAAACGAAGGCCAAAAAACTTCAGAGACCCGATTGAGGTTCGGATAGCTTTTTTTTTGGTATGAAACTATCGGTTGATGGCTTACAGCCATCAAAGCCGTAGAACTCACTGAGGCCTTCGTTTTGACTGGTTATGGCTCCCGTAACTCTAAACGAGGCAACAGTTATAGCCGTCCGAAGAACCGATATCCACAGGGTGCAACATCTGCGGTGCAAGGTGCAACATTCGTCCAAAAAGACGAATCGGCACCTTGCGACTTTTAGAAATGGGTGCAGGGATTTGAAATGGACCCGTACCATGGTGCACCACTCTCTAGGGATGGTAAATCGAAGACCGCCATGGTGTTCCCTTTTTAACGTAAAAATTCATGTGACGGAAAAACGAAGGCCAAAAAACTTCAAAGACCCGATTGAGGTTCGGATAGCTTTTTTTTGGGTATGAAATTATCCGTTGACGGCTTACTACTGTCAAAACCATAGAACAAACTGAGACCTTCGTTTTGACTGGTTATGGCTCCTGTAACTCTAAACGAGGCAACAGTTATGGTCGTCCGAAGAATCGATATCCACAGGGTGCAACATCTCCGGTGCAAGATGCAACATTCGTCCAAAAAGACGAAACGGCGCCTTGCGACTTTTAGAAATGGGTACAGGGATTTGAAATGGACCAGTACCATGGTGCACCACTCTCCAGGGATGGTAAATCGAAGACCGCCACAGTGTTCCCTTTTTAACGTAAAAATTCATGTGACGGAAAAACGAAGGCCAAAAAACTTCAGAGACCCGATTGAGTTTCGGATAGCTTTTTTTTGGGTATGAAACTATCCGTTGATGGCTTACAGCAGTCAAAGCCGTAGAACTCACTGAGACCTTCATTTTGACTGGTTATGGCTCCCGTAACTCTAAACGAGGCAACAGTGATGGCCGTCCGAAGAATCGATATCCACAAGGTGCAACATCTGCGGTGCAAGGTGCAACATTCGTCCAAAAAGACGAAACGGCGCCTTGCGACTTTTAAAAATGGGTGCAGGGATTTGAAATGGACCAGTACCATGGTGCACCACTCTCCAGGGATGGTAAATCGAAGACCAGCCACGTTGTTCCCTTTTTAACGTAAAAATTCATGTGACGGAAAAACGAAGGCCAAAAAACTTCAGAGACCCGATTGAGGTTCGGATAGCTTTTTTTTGGGTATGAAACTATCCGTTGACGGCTTACAGCCGTCAAAGCCGTAGAACTCACTGAGACCTTCGTTTTGACTGGTTATGGCTCCCGTAACTCTAAACGAGGCAACAGTTATGGCCGTCCGAAGAACCGATATCCACAGGGTGCAACATCTGCGGTGCAAGGTGCAACATTCGTCCAAAAAGACGAAACGGCGCCTTGCGACTTTTAGAAATGGGTGTAGGAATTTGAAATGGACCCGTACCATGGTGCACCACTCTCCAGGGATGGTAAATCGAAGACCGCCACGGTGTTCCCTTTTTAACGTAAAAATTCATGTGACGGAAAAACGAAGGCCAAAAAACTTCAAAGACCCGATTGAGGTTCGGATAGCTTTTTTTGGGTATGAAACTATCCATTGACGGCTTACAGCGGTCAAAGCTGTAGAACTCACTGAGACCTTCGTTTTGACTAGTTATGGCTCCCGTAACTCTAAACGAGGCAACAGTTATGGCCGTCCGAAGAATCGATATCCACAGGGTGCAACATCTACGGTGCAAGGTGCAACATTCGTCCAAAAAGACGAAACGGCGCCTTGCGACTTTTAGAAATGGGTGCAGGGATTTGAAATGGACCAGTACCATGGTGCACCACTCTCCAGGGATGGTAAATCGAAGACCGCCATGGTGTTCCATTTTTAACGTAAAAATTCATGTGACGGAAAAACGAAGGCCAAAAAACTTCAAAGACCCGATTGAGGTTCGGATAGCTTTTTTTTGGGTATGAAACTATCCGTTGACGGCTTACAGCGGTCAAAGCCGTAGAAATCACTGAGACCTTCGTTTTGACTGGTTATGGCTCCCGTAACTCTAAACGAGGCAACATTTATGGCCGTCCGAAGAATCGATATCCACAGGGTGCAACATATGCGGTGCAAGGTGCAACATTCGTCCAAAAAGACGAAACGGCGCCTTGCGACTTTTAGAAATGTGTGCAGGGATTTGAAATGGACCAGTACCATGGTGCACCACTCTCCAGGGATGGTAAATCGAAGACCAGCCACGGTGTTCCCTTTTTAACGTAAAAATTCATGTGACGGAAAAACGAAGGCCAAAAAACTTCAGAGACCCGATTGAGGTTCGGATAGCTTTTTTTGGGTATGAAACTATCCGTTGACGGCATACAGCGGTCAAAGCCGTAGAACTCACTGAGAACTTTGTTTTGACTGGTTATGGCTCCCGTAACTCTAAACGAGGCAACCGTGATGGCCGTCCGGAGAATCGATATCCACAGGGTGCAACATCTGCGGTGCAAGGTGCAACATTCATCCAAAAAGTCGAAACGGCGCCTTGCGACTTTTAGAAATGGGTGCAGGGATTTGAAATGGACCAGTACCATGGTGCACCACTCTCCAGGGATGGTAAATCGAAGACCAGCCACGGTGTTCCCTTTTTAACGTAAAAATTAATGTGACGGAAAAAACGAAGGCCAAAAAACTTCAAAGACCCGATTGAGGTTCGGATAGCTTTTTTTGGGTATGAAACTATCCGTTGACGGCTTACAGCGGTCAAAGCCGTAGAACTCACTGTGACCTTCGTTTTGACTGGTTATGGCTCCCGTATCTCTAAACGAGGCAACAGTGATGGCCGTCCGGAGAATCGATATCCACAGGGTGCAACATCTGCGGTGCAAGGTGCAACATTCGTCCAAAAAGACGAAACGGCGCCTAGCGACTTTCAGAAATGAGTGCAGGGATTTGAAATGGACCAGTACCATGGTGCGCCACACTCCATGGATGGTAAATCGAAGACCCGCCATGGTGTTCCTTTTTTAACGTAAAAATTCATGTGACGGAAAAACGAAGGCCAAAAAACTTCAGAGACCCGATTGAGGTTCGGATAGCTTTTTTTTTGGTATGAAACTATCCGTTGACGGCTTACAGCCGTCAAAGCCGTAGAACTCACTGAGGCCTTAGTTTTGACTGGTTATGGCTCCCGTAACTCTAAACAAGGCAACAGTTATGGCCGTCCGAAGAACCGATATCCACAGGGTGCAACATCTGCGGTGCAAGGTGCAACATTCGTCCAAAAAGACGAATCGGCGCCTTGCGACTTTTAGAAATGGGTGCAGGGATTTGAAATGGACCCGTACCATAGTGCACCACACTCCAGGGATGGTAAATGTAACAACCCGGTATTGCGTACCAATTATTTATCATCTTTGGACGGTCATCTTTCCTATTCGATTGCTGTTTGGAAAATTGTTAAGTGTTTAATCAGTTGATAATTGTTATTGGTATTCGAATCGGGTTTGAAATGTGAAAATTGTTTGATTTCAATTGAGATTTATTCGGGTTAAAATTCTTTAATAAAAATTGTTGAAATGGTTCGCGGGCTTTAATTGGACCTTGGCCCACGTTCTTTTGGTTGTGATAATTATCTAGGGTCGAAAACCGTTCCTCCTTGATCACTTTTTCCCTTTCGTTTAAACCCTAAGCCTAAATCGCAAACGAAAAGAATGGCGGCCACGATCCTTTTCGTTCGTTCTCGCGTGTTCCCCCCTGAATCAAGTTAGGGCATCGGAATCGAAGACAACGGCCTCATGGGGTTCGAACTTCGCTCGTCTTCCCTCGATTGCTACAGCTTCAACTCGTTTCTGGACTTCGTGATTTCATCACTCGAGACTGCTCCAATTGGTCGAGATCAAAGTGAGTAATATCTCACATCTAATTCATTTCAGTTTGATGCTTCTGCAATTTGATTTTTTTGGGTGTTGATCTAGTTCGTTTAACACTTGCTGTTGAGGCCATTATGTTCTTACTGCCTCTAGTGGTATTTCTGCTCTTGCTCGTTTTACTGCTGCTTTATGATATTGAGTTGTTTCGAATTACCTTTGGAACATGCCTACTCTGGTACTTTGTTTATTACGGTTTCATGAGAATTCTAGCATGTCTGCACCCATATACTCGTTCATTATTGCACT
Source organism: Allium fistulosum (assembly GCA_030737815.1). Classification (NCBI taxonomy): domain Eukaryota; kingdom Viridiplantae; phylum Streptophyta; class Magnoliopsida; order Asparagales; family Amaryllidaceae; genus Allium; species Allium fistulosum. The sequence continues at coordinate 1,285,346,147 of CM060905.1, forward strand.
GGTAGTTGAGTTTTGGGCATGTGAGCATTTAGCATTGATATGGTTCGAACTTGTTGCCTTGGTAATCATGGTTGTGAATGTCTGAACTCGTCTGTTGACATTGGCTTTGACTTTGCACTAGTACCATTCACCGTAGATCTAAGTACTTCCAACTTGTTTCTTCTCTGACCTTCACTAATATTGTTGTTTTTGTGATTTATCCTGGCCTTGTCGACTTCACTGTGAACTTTGGCTCTGAATCATGGTAGTTCACTGTATTGTTCTTTTGTTTTGTCATTCGACTTACAGGTGCATTGACCTGAACCTGTGCACTTGTGTACTTTGTGTTCTGTTCATTAGCTTGGTAGAAATCCTTATAGTATTTGTGAAATGCCATGACTGTTCTTCGTTCCACTGTGCACTGCTTGACTCGAAATCTATTTGCATCCTTGCGATGATATATTGTTACTGGTGCAGTTTTGGGTTTCCAGTTGTACTTGGTTCATGTCTTGTTGTAGTTCCTTGGTCTTTGCATATGTTGTCTGGGTTCATACTCCATTGTTCCTTTGCATATTTGAACTGTCATTGTTTCACTTGTTCATATTTCTGGTTCAGTGTAGTATGCAGTCTAGTTGGCTGATGGGTTGGTTTCACTTCAGTCCGGTTCCATGCTTTGTGTACTTTGATAGTTACACTTTATGTCCCTTAGCTTGAGTCTTTGGCTTCACTGTGCATACATAGGCTTGTCTGCATTATGGTCCATTGGCCTTTGTTTTTACTGGTGCATCCTTGTTCACTGGAACATTAGCTTTGTGTGCTTCGTCTCTTACCTGATGCCCTTGCAATGCTGTTGGGTTGCTTTGGGATTGACCTTGATTAGTTTGTGACTTTGGCATTTGTTGCTTGCCAGCCTTTGATATTTGCCTGTCCACTGTTTTTTCCTGGTCATTTGAAATCTTTACTTTGGCATCTTCACTTGAGTCATTCTTGTTATACTTCGACTTGGCCTTTGATTCACAGTTTTGTTGTCTCCTGTGTTCATATACATTAATGTTTTTTTGGGTTGGGTTCTGCATTTTTGAGATGCAGTTTCCTTCACTGATGTATCTTTGGGAGTTTGATATGTTTGCATCCATGTTGAAGCTTTGCATATACTTGAATCTTTTGTTGCTGGCAGAAAGACTTGAATATTGTAACCTGCATCCACACTGATTTGGTTCTCTTTTGACTCATGCTGTGCTGACCTGATTTGTACATTGGTTAGCTCCACTTGACTTTGTTAAGCATGTCTCTATTGTTCCCTTGACTTGGTGCCTGTAGTTCTATTGCAGCCTCTATTTTCGCATTGCATTGATGCACAGATCTTTATTTGCACATCTGTGTTGCATATTGATCACTCGTTCATTTGTACATGTTTATTCTCGAGTTGTCCATCTCAGTTGAACTGCACTTGGTTCTGCTTCATGATGTACTCGAATTCGTCTCCTTTGCTGTATATGCTTGAACTGTTGATGACTTATCTGCAGTTTAGTTGCAGCCTGCCTTCGTCCTTATATCTGTTTGCCACTGCAGTTTCATTTTTGGTGGTGACTTTATATTCGGTGGTGGCGAGGCAGTGCACGCGTGCGTGCGCTGCAGCCACACCAAATTGACAGATTTTAATCGATATTTCTTTTGTTCTTGATTCATCGACCTGTTGCGTAATTCGTAGGCTGTATTGGCGAGGCAGTACACGTTAGCGTGTACTGCAGCCAATTAGCGTTGACATTTTTTAATTGACATTTCAATTGCTTAAACTGCTTTGGATTTCTGATTTGTGGATTAACACTGTTTAGTGTTATATCTGCCGTTATCCAATTCTCGTATCGAGAGTTGGATATACGAGATTTCTGTGACTGTCATCTATATTGAGATTGATTATTATTGCTTCTATGCTCTAATAACTGATTTTGAATTAGACTGATCCGAGTATTATTTTCTTTTGAATGTAATACTCGGGTCAGACCGAGTATTTTACAGGTTGTAGATTTTTAGCTTTGGGTTGCTGCTAGAGCTATGAAGACTTTTTATATCATTTGAAGTGGTCTTCGTACTGTTGTAGTAGTCAGTGTGTCTGTTTTAAGATGATAATGTATTCATGTATATTAGTCGATAATGTACTTGTATATATATAACTTCTTGAGTCGACAGTTGTAGTTGTATCATTTGTATTGTGTCAAATGTATTGTAACTGATATCAGTTATTGTATATATGAGACTTTTCGTTCCATCTTTATTCCGCATTTATGTTATCTGTGTTATTTTTATATTTATTGTCCTAAACTATTATAGCCACTGTGTAGTAGCTTTGGGTTTGTAACGGTATGTCGGATTTCCTCTAAAAGATGAAATGCATGTTATTCTATCTGACATATCGGTGCTCGCACAAGGCAATTACATGGATGGTCGCTCCTCAACAGCCTTATTCTCCGTGCTAGTTGACAGCACTACTCCGTAGTGTTCTTGGCTAGCGTGGGTATAGAGGTGGGGCGTCACAGCTTGGTATCAGAGCCTGGGGTTTAGGACAATTATAAAACATAACTTAGATGGAACATGCGTTACAACTATTTGTCGATGTTTTATCTCTCATCTTTACATATGACTATTTTTGACTGTTAGGTATGAATTCCTAACACTTATTCTTGTGTTTTCGGCTTTGGATTGATTTAGCCGATGTTGATTTTGATAACTTCTATTTCTGGAATTTTTGGTATTCCTACTTTGATGAATTTGGAATCGAATTCTTTGGATTCTATTCACATCTTCGTATGTGAATTCTTGTGATTGATTGTTTCTACAATCATTTTTGTGATTTGTCACTTTAAAAATATAAAGGTTTTCTATACTAGTAGTAAATATTAAAATCCTTTTTCTCCAAACGATTTCAAAAATTATTTTACTACAAAGCTCTTTTCCTAAATCGTTTTCCAATCTATTAATATATACAAGCCTTTATTTCACTCGTATGAGAAATTGAATTAAACGGCCTAGTAAAACAAGTGGTATGAAACGCTTGCGTTTACTTCGTCGGTTAACTCCTGGACTTGTTCGATTGAACCCTTTTTGTGACAATTTCCTAGTGAAGATTTACAGCTTGTTCGTGAATATTTAAGTTAAGCAAGTGGTTATGGGACATGAAGCTAAACTCATATATTTACTAGCTTGGTGTGATTGACACTTCTTTATGATCATGACGATCATTTTTATGATTTAGACTGGACCTCATCGGTGTGATTTCGTCTCACACATATCTCTTGGGCTTTGAGGATTGTCTAGACACCAGTGTGTGATTTCGTCTCACACATATTGCACGGTTAGACTAGGCCTCATCGGTGTGATTTCGTCTCACACATATCTCTTGGGCTTTGAGGGTTGTCTGGATACTCTTTGTGTGATTTTTATGATTTAGACTAGCAACTGTGCGATGTCTCTTTGTCTGCGAGGGAGACTAAACCCCGCTTTGTTGTAGGGTAGCGCCCTACGGTCTTCGGGCCATTCCTGTGTGAAAATTTAATGGATGGCTTCCATGAGATAGCGTCTCGTCATGTGATACCGGTCGGTGAGTTTTCATACTCCCATTTTTGTGATAGGCCTTTCCCCTTTTCTTTTTATTATTTAGACTAGCGATTATGCGATGTCTCTTTGTCTGCGAGGGAGACTAAACCCCGCTTTGTTGTAGGGTAGCGCCCTACGGTCTTCGGGCCATTCCTGTGTGAAACTTTATTGGTTAGCCACCAAGAGATAGCGTCTCGTTCATGTGATACCGGTGTTTTGGAGTCTTCATACTCCCATATTTATGCTAGGCCTTTCCCCCCTTCATGTGTTTTCTGGATTTCTTGTGATGATTTCTAGAATTTGTGCTTCACCAATTTTCGTGATTTCTATTGACCAGTTTCGTCAATTTATGTGTATTGGTGAATTCATGTGTTATTGACTTGTTATGAATACAAGTTTAGGGTATGATATCCCTTTCTATCTTTGAGAAGATTCTTGTGACATCTTTGATGAATGAAAATTCATTTGGTATTATATTTTGATGCCAGTTATTTTAATGAGACTTTGACGTGTTAACTTCGGTAACCGTCAATTTTAAAAATGAATTTACAAGCGGTTCTCCCGCAACACTGATATTGCTAATTTAATCACGTATTTTCAAAATTCGTTATTTTTAAAAGTTGTTTCAAAATATAAATTAAAATTGTTTTCAAAATTCTTACAGTTTGCATTTTCAAAAGAACGAGGAAGCGATTTAAACGTTTCAGAAAAATCGAGGACTATGACCCCTTTCTTTTACCGATTCGCTTAATTCCGGACTTGTCCGTTTGAGAATGTGAAATGTTATTTTTAAAACACACAATTCTGCACTTTCAAGAAAACGATAAAGAGATTTAAACGATTTAGCAAAAGTAAGGAGTATGGAACCATACTTTTACTACTTCGGTTAATTCCGGACTCGTTAATTGAATATTTATGACTTCTGATTATCGTTTTTGATAATTAGATGTTTGTGCTTCTGATTATCGTTTTTGATAATCAGATATTTGTGAAATTTGATTATCATTTGAGATAATTAAATATTTTTCGATTTGATTAATCGAATATTTGTGTTTCTGATTATCGTTTTTGATAATCAGATATTTGTGAAATTTGATTATCATTTGAGATAATTAAATATTTTTCGATTTGATTAATCGAATATTTGTGTTTCTGATTATCGTTTTTGATAATCAGATATTTGTGAAATTTGATTATCATTTGAGATAATTAAATATTTTTCGATTTGATTAATCGAATATTTGTGTTTCTGATTATCGTTTTTGATAATCAGATATTTGTGAAATTTGATTATCATTTGAGATAATTAAATATTTTTCGATTTGATTAATCGAATATTTGTGTTTCTGATTATCGTTTTTGATAATCAGATATTTGTGAAATTTGATTATCATTTGAGATAATTAAATATTTTTCGATTTGATTAATCGAATATTTGTGTTTCTGATTATCGTTTTTGATAATCAGATATTTGTGAAATTTGATTATCATTTGAGATAATTAAATATTTTTCGATTTGATTAATCGAATATTTGTGTTTCTGATTATCGTTTTTGATAATCAGATATTTGTGAAATTTGATTATCATTTGAGATAATTAAATATTTTTCGATTTGATTAATCGAATATTTGTGTTTCTGATTATCGTTTTTGATAATCAGATATTTGTGAAATTTGATTATCATTTGAGATAATTAAATATTTTTCGATTTGATTAATCGAATATTTGTGTTTCTGATTATCGTTTTTGATAATCGGATATTTGTGAAATTTGATTATCATTTGTGATAATTAAATATTTTCCAATTTAATTATCGTCTGAGATAATTAAATATTTTTCGATTTGATTAATCGAATATTTGTGTTTCTGATTATCGTTTTTGATAATCAGATATTTGTGAAATTTGATTATCATTTGTGATAATTAAATATTTTCCAATTTAATTATCGTCTGAGATAATTAAATATTTTTCGATTTGATTAATCGAATATTTGTGTTTCTGATTATCGTTTTTGATAATCAGATATTTGTGAAATTTGATTATCGTTTGAGATAATTAAATATTTTTCGATTTGATAATCGAATCTTTGTGATTTCTGATTATCATTTTTGATAATCAGATATTTTTGAAAATTCAATTATCGTTTTTGATGATTGAATATTTGCGATTTTGAGATTCGAGCTTCGTCTTTTTCTCTGGCAATCCAGGTGAGTAATTTGATTTACTCACATTCAATTCGTGCAGTACGTGATTTCTGCTCTGATTCCTTTTCTTTCAATTGCTAGAACTCGATTGATTCTTGCTTCTAACAGTCGTCTGATTTTGATTCCTTGATCCCCTCGATGTTGATTCTTTTAATTTTAAGCAATCGAACCTTTCGATTTTTATCTGATACTTCCATAATTCCTATACTTTCCTGCTGACATTTGCTTTGCTTATGCATTCGACATTGCCATGCTCTTATGGTTGTTACTTCCTTCCCACTTATCTCTTAGGATTGCGAGGACGCAATTTCTTTAAGGAGGGGAGTCTGTAACAACCCGGTATTGCGTACCAATTATTTATCATCTTTGGACGGTCATCTTTCCTATTCGATTGCTGTTTGGAAAATTGTTAAGTGTTTAATCAGTTGATAATTGTTATTGGTATTCGAATCGGGTTTGAAATGTGAAAATTGTTTGATTTCAATTGAGATTTATTCGGGTTAAAATTCTTTAATAAAAATTGTTGAAATGGTTCGCGGGCTTTAATTGGACCTTGGCCCACGTTCTTTTGGTTGTGATAATTATCTAGGGTCGAAAACCGTTCCTCCTTGATCACTTTTTCCCTTTCGTTTAAACCCTAAGCCTAAATCGCAAACGAAAAGAATGGCGGCCACGATCCTTTTCGTTCGTTCTCGCGTGTTCCCCCCTGAATCAAGTTAGGGCATCGGAATCGAAGACAACGGCCTCATGGGGTTCGAACTTCGCTCGTCTTCCCTCGATTGCTACAGCTTCAACTCGTTTCTGGACTTCGTGATTTCATCACTCGAGACTGCTCCAATTGGTCGAGATCAAAGTGAGTAATATCTCACATCTAATTCATTTCAGTTTGATGCTTCTGCAATTTGATTTTTTTGGGTGTTGATCTAGTTCGTTTAACACTTGCTGTTGAGGCCATTATGTTCTTACTGCCTCTAGTGGTATTTCTGCTCTTGCTCGTTTTACTGTTGCTTTATGATATTGAGTTGTTTCGAATTACCTTTGGAACATGCCTACTCTGGTACTTTGTTTATTACGGTTTCATGAGAATTCTAGCATGTCTGCACCCATATACTCGTTCATTATTGCACTGGTAGTTGAGTTTTGGGCATGTGAGCATTTAGCATTGATATGGTTCGAACTTGTTGCCTTGGTAATCATGGTTGTGAATGTCTGAACTCGTCTGTTGACATTGGCTTTGACTTTGCACTAGTACCATTCACCGTAGATCTAAGTACTTCCAACTTGTTTCTTCTCTGACCTTCACTAATATAGTTGTTTTTGTGATTTATCCTGGCCTTGTCGACTTCACTGTGAACTTTGGCTCTGAATCATGGTAGTTCACTGTATTGTTCTTTTGTTTTGTCATTCGACTTACAGGTGCATTGACCTGAACCTGTGCACTTGTGTACTTTGTGTTCTGTTCATTAGCTTGGTAGAAATCCTTATAGTATTTGTGAAATGCCATGACTGTTCTTCGTTCCACTGTGCACTGCTTGACTCGAAATCTATTTGCATCCTTGCGATGATATATTGTTACTGGTGCAGTTTTGGGTTTCCAGTTGTACTTGGTTCATGTCTTGTTGTAGTTCCTTGGTGTTTGCATATGTTGTCTGGGTTCATACTCCATTGTTCCTTTGCATATTTGAACTGTCATTGTTTCACTTGTTCATATTTCTGGTTCAGTGTAGTATGCAGTCTAGTTGGCTGATGGGTTGGTTTCACTTCAGTCCGGTTCCATGCTTTGTGTACTTTGATAGTTACACTTTATGTCCCTTAGCTTGAGTCTTTGGCTTCACTGTGCATACATAGGCTTGTCTGCATTATGGTCCATTGGCCTTTGTTTTTACTGGTGCATCCTTGTTCACTGGAACATTAGCTTTGTGTGCTTCGTCTCTTACCTGATGCCCTTGCAATGCTGTTGGGTTGCTTTGGGATTGACCTTGATTAGTTTGTGACTTTGGCATTTGTTGCTTGCCAGCCTTTGATATTTGCCTGTCCACTGTTTTTTCCTGGTCATTTGAAATCTTTACTTTGGCATCTTCACTTGAGTCATTCTTGTTATACTTCGACTTGGCCTTTGATTCACAGTTTTGTTGTCTCCTGTGTTCATATACATTAATGTTTTTTTGGGTTGGGTTCTGCATTTTTGAGATGCAGTTTCCTTCACTGATGTATCTTTGGGAGTTTGATATGTTTGCATCCATGTTGAAGCTTTGCATATACTTGAATCTTTTGTTGCTGGCAGAAAGACTTGAATATTGTAACCTGCATCCACACTGATTTGGTTCTCTTTTGACTCATGCTGTGCTGACCTGATTTGTACATTGGTTAGCTCCACTTGACTTTGTTAAGCATGTCTCTATTGTTCCCTTGACTTGGTGCCTGTAGTTCTATTGCAGCCTCTATTTTCGCATTGCATTGATGCACAGATCTTTATTTGCACATCTGTGTTGCATATTGATCACTCGTTCATTTGTACATGTTTATTCTCGAGTTGTCCATCTCAGTTGAACTGCACTTGGTTCTGCTTCATGATGTACTCGAATTCGTCTCCTTTGCTGTATATGCTTGAACTGTTGATGACTTATCTGCAGTTTAGTTGCAGCCTGCCTTCGTCCTTATATCTGTTTGCCACTGCAGTTTCATTTTTGGTGGTGACTTTATATTCGGTGGTGGCGAGGCAGTGCACGCGTGCGTGCGCTGCAGCCACACCAAATTGACAGATTTTAATCGATATTTCTTTTGTTCTTGATTCATCGACCTGTTGCGTAATTCGTAGGCTGTATTGGCGAGGCAGTACACGTTAGCGTGTACTGCAGCCAATTAGCGTTGACATTTTTTAATTGACATTTCAATTGCTTAAACTGCTTTGGATTTCTGATTTGTGGATTAACACTGTTTAGTGTTATATCTGCCGTTATCCAATTCTCGTATCGAGAGTTGGATATACGAGATTTCTGTGACTGTCATCTATATTGAGATTGATTATTATTGCTTCTATGCTCTAATAACTGATTTTGAATTAGACTGATCCGAGTATTATTTTCTTTTGAATGTAATACTCGGGTCAGACCGAGTATTTTACAGGTTGTAGATTTTTAGCTTTGGGTTGCTGCTAGAGCTATGAAGACTTTTTATATCATTTGAAGTGGTCTTCGTACTGTTGTAGTAGTCAGTGTGTCTGTTTTAAGATGATAATGTATTCATGTATATTAGTCGATAATGTACTTGTATATATATAACTTCTTGAGTCGACAGTTGTAGTTGTATCATTTGTATTGTGTCAAATGTATTGTAACTGATATCAGTTATTGTATATATGAGACTTTTCGTTCCATCTTTATTCCGCATTTATGTTATCTGTGTTATTTTTATATTTATTGTCCTAAACTATTATAGCCACTGTGTAGTAGCTTTGGGTTTGTAACGGTATGTCGGATTTCCTCTAAAAGATGAAATGCATGTTATTCTATCTGACATATCGGTGCTCGCACAAGGCAATTACATGGATGGTCGCTCCTCAACAGCCTTATTCTCCGTGCTAGTTGACAGCACTACTCCGTAGTGTTCTTGGCTAGCGTGGGTATAGAGGTGGGGCGTCACAGTAAATCGAAGACCGCCACGGTGTTCCCTTTTTAACGTAAAAATTCATGTGACGGAAAAACGAAGGCCAAAAAACTTCAAAGACCCGATTGAGGTTCGGATAGCTTTTTTTGGGTATGAAACTATCCTTTGACGGCTTACTGCTATCAAAGCCGTAGAACTCACTGAGACCTTCGTTTTGACTGGTTATGGCTCCCGTAACTCTAAACGAGGCAACAGTTATGGTCGTCCGAAGAATCGATATCCACAGGGTGCAACATCTGCGGTGCAAGGTGCAACATTCGTCCAAAAAGACGAAACGGCGCCTTGCGACTTTTAGAAATGGGTACAGGGATTTGAAATGGACCAGTACCATGGTGCACCACTCTCCAGGGATGGTAAATCGAAGACCGCCACAGTGTTCCCTTTTTAACGTAAAAATTCATGTGACGGAAAAACGAAGGCCAAAAAACTTCAGAGACCCAATTGAGGTTCGGATAGCTTTTTTTTGGGTATGAAAATATCCGTTGACGGCTTACAGCGGTCAAAGCCGTAGAACTCACTGATACCTTCGTTTTGACTGGTTATGGCTCCCGTAACTCTAAACGAGGCAACAGTTATGGCCGTCCGAAGAACCGATATCCACAGGGTGCAACATCTACGGTGCAAGGTGCAACATTCGTCCAAAAAGACGAAACGGCGCCTTGCGACTTTTAGAAATGGGTGTAGGGATTTGAAATGGACCAGTACCATGGTGCACCACTCTCCAGGGATGGTAAATCGAAGACCAGCCACGGTGTTCCCTTTTTAACGTAAAAATTCATGTGACGGAAAAACGAAGGCCAAAAAACTTCAGAGACCCGATTGAGGTTCGGATAGCTTTTTTTGGGTATGAAACTATCCGTTGATGGCTTACAGCGGTCAAAGCCGTAGAACTCACTGAGACCTTCGTTTTGACTAGTTATGGCTCCCGTAACTCTAAACGAGGCAACAGTTATGGCCGTCCGAAGAATCGATATCCACAGGGTGCAACATCTACGGTGCAAGGTGCAACATTCGTCCAAAAAGACGAAACGGCGCCTTGCGACTTTTAGAAATGGGTGCAGGGATTTGAAATGGACCAGTACCATGGTGCACCACTCTCCAGGGATGGTAAATCGAAGACCGCCACCGTGTTCCCTTTTTAACGTAAAAATTCATGTGACGGAAAAAACGAAGGCCAAAAAACTTCAAAGACCCGATTGAGGTTCGGATAGCTTTTTTTGGGTATGAAACTATCCGTTGACGGCTTACAGCGGTCAAAGCCGTAGAACTCACTGTGACCTTCGTTTTGACTGGTTATGGCTCCCGTATCTCTAAACGAGGCAACAGTGATGGCCGTCCGAAGAATCGATATCCACAGGGTGCAACATCTGCGGTGCAAGGTGCAACATTCGTCCAAAAAGACGAAACGGCGCCTAGCGACTTTCAGAAATGAGTGCAGGGATTTGAAATGGACCAGTACCATGGTGCGCCACACTCCATGGATGGTAAATCGAAGACCCGCCATGGTGTTCCTTTTTTAACGTAAAAATTCATGTGACGGAAAAACGAAGGCCAAAAAACTTCAGAGACCCGATTGAGGTTCGGATAGCTTTTTTTTTGGTATGAAACTATCCGTTGACGGCTTACAGCCGTCAAAGCCGTAGAACTCACTGAGGCCTTAGTTTTGACTGGTTATGGCTCCCGTAACTCTAAACAAGGCAACAGTTATGGCCGTCCGAAGAACCGATATCCACAGGGTGCAACATCTGCGGTGCAAGGTGCAACATTCGTCCAAAAAGACGAATCGGCGCCTTGCGACTTTTAGAAATGGGTGCAGGGATTTGAAATGGACCCGTACCATGGTGCACCACACTCCAGGGATGGTAAATCGAAGACCGCCACGGTGTTCCCTTTTTAACGTAAAAATTCATGTGACGGAAAAACGAAGGCCAAAAAACTTCAAAGACCCGATTGAGGTTCGGATAGCTTTTTTTGGGTATGAAACTATCCTTTGACGGCTTACTACTATCAAAGCCGTAGAACTCACTGAGACCTTCGTTTTGACTGGTTATGGCTCCCGTAACTCTAAACGAGGCAACAGTTATGGTCGTCCGAAGAATCGATATCCACAGGGTGCAACATCTGCGGTGCAAGGTGCAACATTCGTCCAAAAAGACGAAACGGCGCCTTGCGACTTTTAGAAATGGGTACAGTGATTTGAAATGGACCAGTACCATGGTGCACCACTCTCCAGGGATGGTAAATCGAAGACCGCCACAGTGTTTCCTTTTTAACGTAAAAATTCATGTGACGGAAAAACGAAGGCCAAAAAACTTCAGAGACCCAATTGAGGTTCGGATAGCTTTTTTTTGGGTATGAAAATATTCGTTGACGGCTTACAGCGGTCAAAGCCGTAGAACTCACTGATACCTTCGTTTTGACTGGTTATGGCTCCCGTAACTCTAAACGAGGCAACAGTTATGGCCGTCCGAAGAACCGATATCCACAGTGTGCAACATCTACGGTGCAAGGTGCAACATTCGTCCAAAAAGACGAAACGGCGCCTTGCGACTTTTAGAAATGGGTGTAGGGATTTGAAATGGACCAGTACCATGGTGCACCACTCTCCAGGGATGGTAAATCGAAGACCAGCCACGGTGTTCCCTTTTTAACGTAAAAATTCATGTGACGGAAAAACGAAGGCCAAAAAACTTCAGAGACCCGATTGAGGTTCGGATAGCTTTTTTTGGGTATGAAACTATCCGTTGATGGCTTACAGCGGTCAAAGCCGTAGAACTCACTGAGACCTTCGTTTTGACTAGTTATGGCTCCCGTAACTCTAAACGAGGCAACAGTTATGGCCGTCCGAAGAATCGATATCCACAGGGTGCAACATCTACGGTGCAAGGTGCAACATTCGTCCAAAAAGACGAAACGGCGCCTTGCGACTTTTAGAAATGGGTGCAGGGATTTGAAATGGACCAGTACCATGGTGCACCACTCTCCAGGGATGGTAAATCGAAGACCGCCACCGTGTTCCCTTTTTAACGTAAAAATTCATGTGACGGAAAAACGAAGGCCAAAAACTTCAAAGACCCGATTGAGGTTCGTATAGCTTTTTTTTGGGTATGAAACTATCCGTTGACGGCTTACAGCGGTCAAAGCCGTAGAACTCACTGAGACCTTCGTTTTGACTGGTTATGGCTCCCGTAACTCTAAACGAGGCAACAGTTATGGCCGTCCGAAGAATCGATATCCACAGGGTGCAACATCTGCGGTGCAAGGTGCAACATTCGTCCAAAAAGACGAAACGGCGCCTTGCGACTTTTAGAAATGTGTGCAGGGATTTGAAATGGACCAGTACCATGGTGCACCACTCTCCAGGGATGGTAAATCGAAGACCAGCCACGGTGTTCCCTTTTTAACGTAAAAATTCATGTGATGGAAAAACGAAGGCCAAAAAACTTCAGAGACCCAATTGAGGTTCGGATAGCTTTTTTGGGTATGAAACTATCCGTTGACGGCTTACAGCGGTCAAAGCCGTAGAACTCACTGAGACCTTCGTTTTGACTGGTTATGGCTCCCGTAACTCTAAACGAGGCAACAGTGATGGCCGTCCGGAGAATCGATATCCACAGGGTGCAACATCTGCGGTGCAAGGTGCAACATTCGTCCAAAAAGACGAAACGGCGACTTGCGACTTTTAGAAATGGGTGCAGGGATTTGAAATGGACCAGTACCATGGTGAACCACTCTCCAGGGATGGTAAATCGAAGACCAGCCACGGTGTTCCCTTTTTAACGTAAAAATTCATGTGTCGGAAAAAACGAAGGCCAAAAAACTTCAGAGACCCGATTGAGGTTCGGATATCTTTTTTTGGGTATGAAACTATCCGTTGACGGCTTACAGCGGTCAAAGCCGTAGAACTCACTGAGACCTTCGTTTTGACTGGTTATGGCTCCCGTAACTCTAAACGAGGCAACAGTGATGGTCGTCCGGAGAATCGATATCCACAGGGTGCAACATTTGCGGTGCAAGGTGCAACATTCGTCCAAAAAGACGAAACGGCGCCTTGCGACTTTTAGAAATGGGTGTAGGGATTTGAAATGGACCAGTACCATGGTGCGCCACTCTCCATGGATGGTAAATCGAAGACCAGCCATGGTGTTCCCTTTTTAACGTAAAAATTCATGTGATGGAAAAACGAAGGCCAAAAAACTTCAAAGACCCGATTGAGGTTCAGATAGCTTTTTTTTTGGTATGAAACTATCCGTTGATGGCTTACAGCCATCAAAGCCGTAGAACTCACTGAGGCCTTCGTTTTGACTAGTTATGGCTCCCGTAACTCTAAACGAGGCAACAGTTATGGCCGTCCGAAGAACCGATATCCACAGGGTGCAACATCTGCGGTGCAAGGTGCAACATTCGTCCAAAAAGACGAATCGGCACCTTGCGACTTTTAGAAATGGGTGCAGGGATTTGAAATGGACCCGTACCATGGTGCATCACTCTCCAGGGATGGTAAATCGAAGACCGCCACGGTGTTCCCTTTTTAACGTAAAAATTCATGTGACGGAAAAACGAAGGCCAAAAAACTTCAAAGACCCGATTGAGGTTCGGATAGCTTTATTTTGGGTATGAAACTATCCGTTGACGGCTTACTGCTATCAAAGCCATAGAACTCACTGAGACCTTCGTTTTGACTGGTTATGGCTCCTGTAACTCTAAACGAGGCAACAGTTATGGTCGTCCGAAGAATCGATATCCACAGGGTGCAACATCTGCGGTGCAAGATGCAACATTCGTCCAAAAAGACGAAACGACGCCTTGCGACTTTTAGAAATGGGTACAGGGATTTGAAATGGACCAGTACCATGGTGCACCACTCTCCAGGGATGGTAAATCGAAGACCAGCCACGGTGTTCCCTTTTTAACGTAAAAATTCATGTGACGGAAAAACGAAGGCCAAAAAACTTCAGAGACCCGATTGAGTTTCGGATAGCTTTTTTTTGTGTATGAAACTATCCGTTGACGGCTTACAGCAGTCAAAGCCGTAGAACTCACTGAGACCTTCGTTTTGACTGGTTATGGCTCCCGTAACTCTAAACGAGGCAACAGTGATGGCCGTCCGGAGAATCGATATCCACAGGGTGCAACATCTGCGGTGCAAGGTGCAGCATTCGTCCAAAAAGACGAAACGGCGCCTTGCGACTTTTAGAAATGGGTGCAGGGATTTGAAATGGACCAGTACCATGGTGCACCACTCTCCAAGGATGGTAAATCGAAGACCAGCCACGGTGTTCCCTTTTTAACGTAAAAATTCATGTGACGGAAAAAACGAAGGCCAAAAAACTTCAGAGACCCGATTGGGGTTCGGATAGCTTTTTTTGGGTATGAAACTATCCGTTGACGGCTTACAGCGGTCAAAGCCATAGAACTCACTGAGACCTTCGTTTTGACTGGTTATGGCTCCCGTAACTCTAAACGAGGCAACAGTGATGGCCGTCCGGAGAATCGATATCCATAGGGTGCAACATCTGCGGTGCAAGGTGCAACATTCGTCCAAAAAGATGAAACGGCGCCTTGCGACTTTTAGAAATGGGTGTAGGGATTTGAAATGGACCAGTACCATGGTGCGCCACTCTCCATGGATGGTAAATCGAAGACCAGCCATGGTGTTCCCTTTTTAACGTAAAAATTCATGTGATGGAAAAACGAAGGCCAAAAAACTTTAGAGACCCGATTGAGGTTCGGATAGCTTTTTTTTTGGTATGAAACTATCCGTTGATGGCTTACAGCCATCAAAGCCGTAGAACTCACTGAGGCCTTCGTTTTGATTGGTTATGGCTCCCGTAACTCTAAACGAGGCAACAGTTATGGCCGTCCGAAGAACAGATATCCACAGGGTGCAACATCTGCGGTGCAAGGTGCAACATTCGTCCAAAAAGACGAATCGGCACCTTGCGACTTTTAGAAATGGGTGCAGGGATTTGAAATGGACCCATACCATGATGCACCACTCTCCAGGGATGGTAAATCGAAGACCGCCACGGTGTTCCCTTTTTAACGTAAAAATTCATGTGACGGAAAAACGAAGGCCAAAAAACTTCAAAGACCCGATTGAGGTTCGGATAGCTTTTTTTGGGTATGAAACTATCCGTTGACGGCTTACTGCTGTCAAAGCCGTAGAACTCACTGAGACCTTCGTTTTGACTGGTTATGGCTCCTGTAACTCTAAACGAGGCAACAGTTATGGTCGTCCGAACAATCGATATCCACAGGGTGCAACATCTGCGGTGCAAGATGCAACATTCGTCCAAAAAGACGAAACGGCGCCTTGCGACTTTTAGAAATGGGTACAGGGATTTGAAATGGACCAGTACCATGGTGCACCACTCTCCAGTGATGGTAAATCGAAGACCTCCACAGTGTTCCCTTTTTAACGTAAAAATTCATGTGACGGAAAAACGAAGGCCAAAAAACTTCAGAGACCCGATTGAGTTTCGGATAGCTTTTTTTTGGGTATGAAACTATCCGTTGATGGCTTACAGCAGTCAAAGCCGTAGAACTCACTGAGACCTTCATTTTGACTGGTTATGGCTCCCGTAACTCTAAACGAGGCAACAGTGATGGCCGTCCGGAGAATCGATATCCACAAGGTGCAACATCTGCGGTGCAAGGTGCAACATTCGTCCAAAAAGACGAAACGGCGCCTTGCGACTTTTAAAAATGAGTGCAGGGATTTGAAATGGACCAGTACCATGGTGCACCACTCTCCAGGGATGGTAAATCGAAGACCAGCCACGTTGTTCCCTTTTTAACGTAAAAATTCATGTGACGGAAAAACGAAGGCCAAAAAACTTCAGAGACCCGATTGAGGTTCGGATAGCTTTTTTTTGGGTATGAAAGTATCCGTTGACGGCTTACAGCCGTCAAAGCCGTAGAACTCACTGAGACCTTCGTTTTGACTGGTTATGGCTCCCGTAACTCTAAACGAGGCAACAGTTATGGCTGTCCGAAGAACCGGTATCCACAGGGTGCAACATCTGCGGTGCAAGGTGCAACATTCGTCCAAAAAGACGAAACGGCGCCTTGCGACTTTTAGAAATGGGTGCAGGGATTTGAAATGGACCAGTACCATGGTGCACCACTCTCCAGGGATGGTAAATCGAAGACCAGTCACGGTGTTCCCTTTTTAACGTAAAAATTCATGTGACGGAAAAAACGAAGGCCAAAAAACTTCAGAGACCCGATTGAGGTTCGGATAGCTTTATTTTGGGTATGAAACTATCCGTTGACGGCTTACAGTGGTCAAAGCTGTAGAACTCACTGAGACCTTCGTTTTGACTAGTTATGGCTCCCGTAACTCTAAACGAGGCAACAGTTATGGCCGTCCGAAGAATCGATATCCACAGGGTGCAACATCTACGGTGCAAGGTGCAACATTCGTCCAAAAAGACGAAACGGCGCCTTGCGACTTTTAGAAATGGGTGCAGGGATTTGAAATGGACCAGTACCATGGTGCACCACTCTCCAGGGATGGTAAATCGAAGACCGCCATGGTGTTCCCTTTTTAACGTAAAAATTCATGTGACGGAAAAACGAAGGCCAAAAAACTTCAAAGACCCGATTGAGGTTCGGATAGCTGTTTTTTGGGTATGAAACTATCCGTTGACGGCTTACAGCGGTCAAAGCCGTAGAACTCACTGTGACCTTCGTTTTGACTGGTTATGGCTCCCGTAGCTCTAAATGAGGAAACAGTGATGGCCGTCCGGAGAATCGATATCCACAGGGTGCAACATCTGCGGTGCAAGGTGCAACATTCGTCCAAAAAGACGAAACGACGCCTAGCGACTTTTAGAAATGGGTGCAGGGATTTGAAATGGACCAGTACCATGGTGCGCCACACTCCAGGGATGGTAAATCGAAGACCAGCCACGGTGTTCCCTTTTTAACGTAAAAATTCATGTGACGGAAAAACGAAGGCCAAAAAACTTCAGAGACCCGATTGAGGTTCGGATAGCTTTTTTGGGTATGAAACTATCCGTTGACGGCTTACAGCGGTCAAAGCCGTAGAACTCACTGAGAACTTCGTTTTGACTGGTTATGGCTCCCGTAACTCTAAACGAGGCAACAGTGATGGCCGTCCGGAGAATCGATATCCACAGGGTGCAACATCTGCGGTGCAAGGTGCAACATTCGTCCAAAAAGACGAAACGGCGCCTTGCGACTTTTAGAAATGGGTGCAGGGATTTGAAATGGACCAGTACCATGGTGCACCACTCTCCAGGGATGGTAAATCGAAGACCAGCCACGGTGTTCCCTTTTTAACGTAAAAATTCATGTGACGGAAAAAACTAAGGCCAAAAAACTTCAAAGACCCGATTGAGGTTCGGATAGCTTTTTTTGGGTATGAAACTATCCGTTGACGGCTTACAGCGGTCAAAGCCGTAGAACTCACTGTGACCTTCGTTTTGACTGGTTATGGCTCCCGTAACTCTAAACGAGGCAACAGTGATGGCCGTCCGGAGAATCGATATCCACAGGGTGCAACATCTGCGGTGCAAGGTGCAACATTCGTCCAAAAAGACGAAACGGCGCCTAGCGACTTTTAGAAATGGGTGCAGGGATTTGAAATGGACCAGTACCATGGTGCGCCACACTCAATGGATGGTAAATCGAAGACCCGCCATGGTGTTCCTTTTTTAACGTAAAAATTCATGTGACGGAAAAACGAAGGCCAAAACACTTCAGAGACCCGATTGAGGTTCGGATAGCTTTTTTTTTGGTATGAAATTATCCGTTGACGGCTTACAGCCGTCAAAGCCGTAGAACTCACTGAGGCCTTCGTTTTGACTGGTTATGGCTCCCGTAACTCTAAACGAGGCAACAGTTATGGCCGTCCAAAGAACCGATATCCACAGGGTGCAACATCTGCGGTGCAAGGTGCAACATTCGTCCAAAAAGACGAATCGGCGCCTTGCGACTTTTAGAAATGGGTGCAGGGATTTGAAATGGACCCGTACCATGGTGCACCACACTCCAGGGATGGTAAATCGAAGACCGCCACGGTGTTCCCTTTTTAACGTAAAAATTCATGTGACGGAAAAACGAAGGCCAAAAAACTTCAGAGACCCGATTGAGGTTCGGATAGCTTTTTTTGGGTATGAAACTATCCGTTGACGGCTTACAGCGGTCAAAGCCGTAGAACTCTCTGAGACCTTCGTTTTGACTGTTTATGGATCCCGTGACTCTAAACGAGGCAACAGTGATGGCCGTCCGGAGAATCGATATCCACAGGGTACAACATCTGCGGTGCAAGGTGCAACATTCGTCCAAAAAGACGAAACGGCGCCTTGCGACTTTTAGAAATGGGTGCAGGGATTTGAAATGGACCAGTACCATGGTGCACCACTCTCCAGGGATGGTAAATCGAAGACCAGCCACGGTGTTCCCTTTTTAACGTAAAAATTCATGTGACGGAAAAAACGAAGGCAAAAAAACTTCAGAGACCCGATTGAGGTTCGGATAGCTTTTTTTGGGTATGAAACTATCCGTTGACGGCTTACAGCGGTCAAAGCCGTAGAACTCACTGTGACCTTCGTTTTGACTGGTTATGGCTCCCGTAACTCTAAACGAGGCAACAGTGATGGCCGTCCGGAGAATCGATATCCACAAGGTGCAACATCTGCGGTGCAAGGTGCAACATTCGTCCAAAAAGACGAAACGGCGCCTAGCGACTTTTAGAAATGGGTGCAGGGATTTGAAATGGACCAGTACCATGGTGCACCACACTCAATGGATGGTAAATCGAAGACCCGCCATGGTGTTCCTTTTTTAACGTAAAAATTCATGTGACGGAAAAACGAAGGCCAAAAAACTTCAGAGACCCGATTGAGGTTCGGATAGCTTTTTTTTGGTATGAAACTATCCGTTGACGGCTTACAGCCGTCAAAGCCGTAGAACTCACTGAGGCTTTCGTGTTGACTGGTTATGGCTCCCGTAACTCTAAACGAGGCAACAGTTATGGCCGTCCGAAGAACCGATATCCACAGGGTGCAACATCTGCGGTGCAAGGTGCAACATTCGTCCAAAAAGACGAATCGGCACCTTGCGACTTTTAGAAATGGGTGCAGGGATTTGAAATGGACCCGTACCATGGTGCACCACACTCCAGGGATGGTAAATCGAAGACCGCCACGGTGTTCCCTTTTTAACGTAAAAATTCATGTGACGGAAAAACGAAGGCCAAAAAACTTCAAAGACCCGATTGAGGTTCGGATAGCTTTTTTTGGGTATGAAACTATCCGTTGACGGCTTACTGCTGTCAAAGCCGTAGAACTCACTGAGACCTTCGTTTTGACTGGTTATGGCTCCCGTAACTCTAAACGAGGCAACAGTTATGGTCGTCCGAAGAATCGATATCCACATGGTGCAACATCTGCGGTGCAAGGTGCAACATTCGTCCAAAAAGACGAAACGGCGCCTTGCGACTTTTAGAAATGGGTACAGGGATTTGAAATGGACCAGTACCATGGTGCACCACTCTCCAGGGATGGTAAATCGAAGACCGCCACAGTGTTCCCTTTTTAACGTAAAAATTCATGTGACGGAAAAACGAAGGCCAAAAAACTTCACAGACCCGATTGAGGTTCGGATAGCTTTTTTTTGGGTATGAAAATATCCGTTGACGGCTTACAGCGGTCAAAGCCGTAGAACTCACTGATACCTTCGTTTTGACTGGTTATGGCTCCCGTAACTCTAAACGAGGCAACAGTTATGGCCGTCCGAAGAATCGATATCCACAGGGTGCAACATCTGCGGTGCAAGGTGCAACATTCATCCAAAAAGACGAAACGGCGCCTTGCGACTTTTAGAAATGTGTGCAGGGATTTGAAATGGACCAGTACCATGGTGCACCACTCTCCATGGATGGTAAATCGAAGACCAGCCACGGTGTTCCCTTTTTAACGTAAAAATTCATGTGACGGAAAAACGAAGGCCAAAAAACTTCAGAGACCCGATTGAGGTTCGGATAGCTTTTTTTGGGTATGAAACTATCCGTTGACGGCTTACAGCGGTCAAAGCCGTAGAACTCACTGAGACCTTCGTTTTGACTGGTTATGGATCCCGTAACTCTAAACGAGGCAACAGTGATGGCCGTCCGGAGAATCGATATCCACAGGGTACAACATCTGCGGTGCAAGGTGCAACATTCGTCCAAAAAGACGAAACGGCGCCTTGCGACTTTTAGAAATGGGTGCAGGGATTTGAAATGGACCAGTACCATGGTGCACCACTCTCCAGGGATGGTAAATCGAAGACCAGCCACGGTGTTCCCTTTTTAACGTAAAAATTCATGTGACGGAAAAAACGAAGGCCAAAAAACTTCAGAGACCCGATTGAGGTTCGGATAGCTTTTTTTGGGTATGAAACTATCCATTGATGGCTTACAGCGGTCAAAGCCGTAGAACTCACTGAGACTTTCGTTTTGACTGGTTATGGCTCCCGTAACTCTAAACGAGGCAACAGTGATGGCCGTCCGGAGAATCGATATCCACAGGGTGCAACATCTGCGGTGCAAGGTGCAACATTCGTCCAAAAAGACGAAACGGCGCCTTGCGTCTTTTAGAAATGGGTGCAGGGATTTGAAATGGACCAGTACCATGGTGCGCCACTCTCCATGGATGGTAAATCGAAGACCAGCCATGGTGTTCCCTTTTTAACGTAAAAATTCATGTGACGGAAAAACGAAGGCCAAAAAACTTCAAAGACCCGATTGAGGTTCGGATAGCTTTTTTTTTTGTATGAAACTATCCGTTGACGGCTTACAGCCATCAAAGCCATAGAACTCACTGAGGCCTTCGTTTTGACTGGTTATGGCTCCCGTAACTGTAAACGAGGCAACAGTTATGGCCGTCCGAAGAACCGATATCCACAGGGTGCAACATCTGCGGTGCAAGGTGCAACATTCGTCCAAAAAGACGAATCGGCGCCTTGCGACTTTTAGAAATGGGTGCAGGGATTTGAAATGGACCCGTACCATGGTGCACCACTCTCCAGGGATGGTAAATCGAAGACCGCCATGGTGTTCCCTTTTTAACGTAAAAATTCATTTGACGGAAAAGCGAAGGCCAAAAAACTTCAAAGACCCGATTGAGGTTCGGATAGCTTTTTTTGGGTATGAAACTATCCGTTGACGGCTTACTGCTGTCAAAGCCGTAGAACTCACTGAGACCTTCGTTTTGACTGGTTATGGCTCCTGTAACTCTAAACGAGGCAACAGTTATGGTCGTCCGAAGAATCGATATCCACAGGGTGCAACATCTACGGTGCAAGGTGCAACATTCGTCAAAAAAGACGAAACGGCGCCTTGCGACTTTTAGAAATGGGTACAGGGATTTGAAATGGACCAGTACCATGGTGCACCACTCTCCAGGGATGGTAAATCGAAGACCGCCACAGTGTTCCCTTTTTAACGTAAAAATTCATGTGACGGAAAAACGAAGGCCCAAAAACATCAAAGACCCGATTGAGGTTCGGATAGCTTTTTTTTGGGTATGAAACTATCCGTTGACGGCTTACAGCGGTCAAAGCCGTAGAACTCACTGAGACCTTCGTTTTGACTGGTTATGGCTCCCGTAACTCTAAACGAGGCAACAGTTATGGCCGTCCGAAGAATCGATATCCACAGGGTGCAACATCTGCGGTGCAAGGTGCAACATTCGTTCAAAAAGACGAAACGGCGCCTTGCGACTTTTAGAAATGGGTGTAGGGATTTGAAATGGACCAGTACCATGGTGCGCCACTCTCCATGGATGGTAAATCGAAGACCAGCCATGGTGTTCCCTTTTTAACGTAAAAATTCATGTGACGGAAAAACGAAGGCCAAAAAACTTCAAAGACCCGATTGAGGTTCGGATAGCTTTTTTTTTGGTATGAAACTATCCGTTGACGGCTTACAGCCGTCAAAGCCGTAGAACTCACTGAAGCCTTCGTTTTGACTGGTTATGGCTCCCGTAACTCTAAACGAGGCAACAGTTATGGCCGTCCGAAGAACCGATATCCACAGGGTGCAACATCTGCGGTGCAAGGTGCAACATTCGTCCAAAAAGACGAATCGGCGCCTTGCGACTTTTAGAAATGGGTGCAGGGATTTGAAATGGACCCGTACCATAGTGCCCCACTCTCCAGGGATGGTAAATCGAAGACCGCCACAGTGTTCCCTTTTTAACGTAAAAATTCATGTGACGGAAAAACGAAGGCCAAAAAACTTCAGAGACCCGATTGAGGTTCGGATAGCTTTTTTTGGGTATGAAACTATCTGTTGACGGCTTACTGCTGTCAAAGCCATTGGACTCACTGAGACCTTCGTTTTGACTTGTTATGGCTCCTGTAACTCTAAACGAGGCAACAGTTATGGTCGTCCGGAGAATCGATATCCACAGGGTGCAACATCTGCGGTGCAAGGTGCAACATTCGTCCAAAAAGACGAAACGGCGCCTTGCGACTTTTAGAAATGGGTGCAGGGATTTGAAATGGACCAGTACCATGGTGCACCACTCTCTAGGGATGGTAAATCGAAGACCGCCACGGTGTTCCCTTTTTAACGTAAAAATTCATGTGATGGAAAAACGAAGGCCAAAAAACTTCAAATACCCGATTGAGGTTCGGATAGCTTTTTTTTGGGTATGAAACTATCCGTTGACGGCTTACAGCATTCAAAGCCGTAGAACTCACTGAGGCCTTCGTTTTGACTGGTTATGGCTCCCGTAAATCTAAACGAGGCAACAGTTATGGCCGTCCGAAGAATCGATATCCACAGGGTGCAACATCTACGTTGCAAGGTGCAACATTCGTCCAAAAAGACGAAACGGCGCCTTGCGACTTTTAGAAATGGGTGCAGGGATTTGAAATGGACCAGTACCATGGTGCGCCACTCTTCAGGGATGGTAAATCGAAGACCAGCCACGGTGTTCCCTTTTTAACGTAAAAATTCATGTGACGGAAAAAACGAAGGCCAAAAAACTTCAGAGACCCGATTGAGGTTCGGATAGCTTTTTTTGGGTATGAAACTATCCGTTGACGGCTTACAGCGGTCAAAGCCGTAGAACTCACTGAGACCTTCGTTTTGACTGGTTATGGCTCCCGTAACTCTAAACGAGGCAACAGTGATGGCCGTCCGGAGAATCGATATCCACAGGGTGCAACATCTGCGGTGCAAGGTGCAACATTCGTCCAAAAAGACGAATCGGCGCCTTGCGACTTTTAGAAATGGGTGCAGGGATTTGAAATGGACCCGTACCATGGTGCACCACACTCCAGGGATGATAAATCGAAGACCGCCACGGTGTTCCCTTTTTAACGTAAAAATTCATGTGACGGAAAAACGAAGGCCAAAAAACTTCAAAGACCCGATTGAGGTTCGGATAGCTTTTTTTGGGTATGAAACTATCCGTTGACGGCTTACTGCTGTCAAAGCCGTAGAACTCACTGAGACCTTCATTTTGACTGGTTATGGCTCCCGTAACTCTAAACGAGGCAACAGTTATGGTAGTCCGAATAATCGATATCCACATGGTGCAACATCTGCGGTGCAAGGTGCAACATTCGTCCAAAAAGACGAAACGGCGCCTTGCGACTTTTAGAAATGGGTACAAGGATTTGAAATGGACCAGTACCATGGTGCACCACTCTCCAGGGATGGTAAATCGAAGACCGCCACAGTGTTCCCTTTTTAACGTAAAAATTCATGTGACGGAAAAACGAAGGCCAAAAAACTTCACAGACCCGATTGAGGTTCGGATAGCTTTTTTTTGGGTATGAAAATATCCGTTGACGGCTTACAGCGGTCAAAGCCGTAGAACTCACTGATACCTTCGTTTTGACTGGTTTTGGCTCCCGTAACTCTAAACGAGGCAACAGTTATGGCCGTCCGAAGAATCGATATCCACAGGGTGCAACATCTGCGGTGCAAGGTGCAACATTCATCCAAAAAGACGAAACGTCGCCTTGCGACTTTTAGAAATGTGTGCAGGGATTTGAAATGGACCAGTACCATGGTGCACCACTCTCCAGGGATGGTAAATCGAAGACCAGCCACGGTGTTCCCTTTTTAACGTAAAAATTCATGTGACGGAAAAACGAAGGCCAAAAAACTTCAGAGACCCGATTGAGGTTCGAATAGCTTTTTTTGGGTATGAAACTATCCGTTGACGGCTTACAGCGGTCAAAGCCGTAGAACTCACTGAGACCTTCGTTTTGACTGGTTATGGATCCCGTAACTCTAAACGAGGCAACAGTGATGGCCGTCCGGAGAATCGATATCCACAGGGTACAACATCTGCGGTGCAAGGTGCAACATTCGTCCAAAAAGACGAAACGGCGCCTTGCGACTTTTAGAAATGGGTGCAGGGATTTGAAAT
Organism: Allium fistulosum; assembly: GCA_030737815.1. Lineage (NCBI taxonomy): Eukaryota > Viridiplantae > Streptophyta > Magnoliopsida > Asparagales > Amaryllidaceae > Allium > Allium fistulosum. Next base: position 1,285,370,996 of record CM060905.1, read on the forward strand.
GGACCAGTACCATGGTGCACCACTCTCCAGGGATGGTAAATCGAAGACCAGCCACGGTGTTCCCTTTTTAACGTAAAAATTCATGTGACGGAAAAAACGAAGGCCAAAAAACTTCAGAGACCCGATTGAGGTTCGGATAGCTTTTTTTGGGTATGAAACTATCCATTGATGGCTTACAGCGGTCAAAGCCGTAGAACTCACTGAGACTTTCGTTTTGACTGGTTATGGCTCCCGTAACTCTAAACGAGGTAACAGTGATGGCCGTCCGGAGAATCGATATCCACAGGGTGCAACATCTGCGGTGCAAGGTGCAACATTCGTCCAAAAAGACGAAACGGCGCCTTGCGTCTTTTAGAAATGGGTGCAGGGATTTGAAATGGACCAGTACCATGGTGCGCCACTCTCCATGGATGGTAAATCGAAGACCAGCCATGGTGTTCCCTTTTTAACGTAAAAATTCATGTGACGGAAAAACGAAGGCCAAAAAACTTCAAAGACCCGATTGAGGTTCGGATAGCTTTTTTTTTTTGTATGAAACTATCCGTTGACGGCTTACAGCCATCAAAGCCATAGAACTCACTGAGGCCTTCGTTTTGACTGGTTATGGCTCCCGTAACTGTAAACGAGGCAACAGTTATGGCCGTCCGAAGAACCGATATCCACAGGGTGCAACATCTGCGGTGCAAGGTGCAACATTCGTCCAAAAAGACGAATCGGCGCCTTGCGACTTTTAGAAATGGGTGCAGGGATTTGAAATGGACCCGTACCATGGTGCACCACTCTCCAGGGATGGTAAATCGAAGACCGCCATGGTGTTCCCTTTTTAACGTAAAAATTCATTTGACGGAAAAACGAAGGCCAAAAAACTTCAAAGACCCGATTGAGGTTCGGATAGCTTTTTTTGGGTATGAAACTATCCGTTGACGGCTTACTGCTGTCAAAGCCGTAGAACTCACTGAGACCTTCGTTTTGACTGGTTATGGCTCCTGTAACTCTAAACGAGGCAACAGTTATGGTCGTCCGAAGAATCGATATCCACAGGGTGCAACATCTACGGTGCAAGGTGCAACATTCGTCCAAAAAGACGAAACGGCGCCTTGCGACTTTTAGAAATGGGTACAGGGATTTGAAATGGACCAGTACCATGGTGCACCACTCTCCAGGGATGGTAAATCGAAGACCGCCACAGTGTTCCCTTTTTAACGTAAAAATTCATGTGACGGAAAAACGAAGGCCCAAAAACATCAAAGACCCGATTGAGGTTCGGATAGCTTTTTTTTGGGTATGAAACTATCCGTTGACGGCTTACAGCGGTCAAAGCCGTAGAACTCACTGAGACCTTCGTTTTGACTGGTTATGGCTCCCGTAACTCTAAACGAGGCAACAGTTATGGCCGTCCGAAGAATCGATATCCACAGGGTGCAACATCTGCGGTGCAAGGTGCAACATTCGTCCAAAAAGACGAAACGGCGCCTTGCGACTTTTAGAAATGGGTGTAGGGATTTGAAATGGACCAGTACCATGGTGCGCCACTCTCCATGGATGGTAAATCGAAGACCAGCCATGGTGTTCCCTTTTTAACGTAAAAATTCATGTGACGGAAAAACGAAGGCCAAAAAACTTCAGAGACCCGATTGAGGTTCGGATAGCTTTTTTTTTGGTATGAAACTATCCGTTGACGGCTTACAGCCGTCAAAGCCGTAGAACTCACTGAAGCCTTCGTTTTGACTGGTTATGGCTCCCGTAACTCTAAACGAGGCAACAGTTATGGCCGTCCGAAGAACCGATATCCACAGGGTGCAACATCTGCGGTGCAAGGTGCAACATTCGTCCAAAAAGACGAATCGGCGCCTTGCGACTTTTAGAAATGGGTGCAGGGATTTGAAATGGACCCGTACCATAGTGCCCCACTCTCCAGGGATGGTAAATCGAAGACCGCCACAGTGTTCCCTTTTTAACGTAAAAATTCATGTGACGGAAAAACGAAGGGCAAAAAACTTCAGAGACCCGATTGAGGTTCGGATAGCTTTTTTTGGGTATGAAACTATCTGTTGACGGCTTACTGCTGTCAAAGCCATTGGACTCACTGAGACCTTCGTTTTGACTTGTTATGGCTCCTGTAACTCTAAACGAGGCAACAGTTATGGTCGTCTGGAGAATCGATATCCACAGGGTGCAACATCTGCGGTGCAAGGTGCAACATTCGTCCAAAAAGACGAAACGGCGCCTTGCGACTTTTAGAAATGGGTGCAGGGATTTGAAATGGACCAGTACCATGGTGCACCACTCTCCAGGGATGGTAAATCGAAGACCAGCCACGGTGTTCCCTTTTTAACGTAAAAATTCATGTGACGGAAAAACGAAGGCAAAAAACTTCAGAGACCCGATTGAGGTTCGGATAGCTTTTTTTGGGTATGAAACTATCCGTTGACGGCTTACAGTGTTCAAAGCCGTAGAACTCACTAAGACCTTCGTTTTGACTGGTTATGGCTCCCGTAACTCTAAACGAGGCAACAGTGATGGCCGTCCGGAGAATAGATATCCACAGGGTGCAACATCTGCGGTGCAAGGTGCAACATTCGTCCAAAAAGACGAAACGGCGCCTTTCGACTTTTAGAAATGGGTGCAGGGATTTGAAATGGACCAGTACCATGGTGCACCACTCTCCAGGGATGGTAAATCGAAGACCAGCCACGGTGTTCCCTTTTTAACGTAAAAATTCATGTGACGGAAAAAACGAAGGCCAAAAAACTTCAGAGACCCGATTGAGGTTGGGATAGCTTTTTTTGGGTATGAAACTATCCATTGACGGCTTACAGCGGTCAAAGCCGTAGAACTCATTGAGACCTTCGTTTTGACTAGTTATGGCTCCCGTAACTCTAAACGAGGCAACAGTGATGGCCGTCCGGAGAATCGATATCCACAGGGTGCAACATCTGCGGTGCAAGGTGCAACATTCGTCCAAAAAGACGAAATGGCGCCTTGCGACTTTTAGAAATGGGTGCAGGGATTTGAAACGGACCCGTACCATGGTGCACCACTCTCCAGGGATGGTAAATCGAAGACCGCCACGGTGTTCCCTTTTTAACGTAAAAATTCATGTGACGGAAAAACGAAGGCCAAAAAACTTCAGAGACCCGATTGAGGTTCGGATAGCTTTTTTTTTGGTATGAAACTATCCGTTGACGGCTTACAGCCGTCAAAGCCGTAGAACTCACTGAGGCCTTCGTTTTGACTGGTTATGGCTCCCGTAACTCTAAACGAGGCAACAGTTATGGCCGTCCGAAGAACCGATATCCACAGGGTGCAACATCTGCGGTGCAAGGTGCAACATTCGTCCAAAAAGACGAATCGGCGCCTTGCGACTTTTAGAAATGGGTGCAGGGATTTGAAATGGACCCGTACCATAGTGCCCCACTCTCCAGGGATGGTAAATCGAAGACCGCCACAGTGTTCCCTTTTTAACGTAAAAATTCATGTGACGGAAAAACGAAGGGCAAAAAACTTCAGAGACCCGATTGAGGTTCGGATAGCTTTTTTTGGGTATGAAACTATCTGTTGACGGCTTACTGCTGTCAAAGCCATTGGACTCACTGAGACCTTCGTTTTGACTTGTTATGGCTCCTGTAACTCTAAACGAGGCAACAGTTATGGTCGTCCGGAGAATCGATATCCACAGGGTGCAACATCTGCGGTGCAAGGTGCAACATTCGTCCAAAAAGACGAAACGGCGCCTTGCGACTTTTAGAAATGGGTGCAGGGATTTGAAATGGACCAGTACCATGGTGCACCACTCTCCAGGGATGGTAAATCGAAGACCAGCCACGGTGTTCCCTTTTTAACGTAAAAATTCATGTGACGGAAAAACGAAGGCAAAAAACTTCAGAGACCCGATTGAGGTTCGGATAGCTTTTTTTGGGTATGAAACTATCCGTTGACGGCTTACAGTGTTCAAAGCCGTAGAACTCACTAAGACCTTCGTTTTGACTGGTTATGGCTCCCGTAACTCTAAACGAGGCAACAGTGATGGCCGTCCGGAGAATAGATATCCACAGGGTGCAACATCTGCGGTGCAAGGTGCAACATTCGTCCAAAAAGACGAAACGGCGCCTTTCGACTTTTAGAAATGGGTGCAGGGATTTGAAATGGACAAGTACCATGGTGCACCACTCTCCAGGGATGGTAAATCGAAGACCAGCCACGGTGTTCCCTTTTTAACATAAAAATTCATGTGACGAAAAAAGGAAGGCCAAAAAACTTCAGAGACCCGAATGAGATTCTGAAAGCTTTTTTTGGGCATGAAACTATCCGTTGACGGCTTACAGCGGTCAAAGCCGTAGAACTCACTGAGACCTTCGTTTTGACTGGTTATGGCTCCCGTAACTCTAAACGAGGCAACAGTGATGGCCGTCCGGAGAATCGATATCCACAGGGTGCAACATCTGCGGTGCAAGGTGCAACATTCGTCCAAAAAGACGAAACGGCGCCTTGCGACTTTTAGAAATGGGTGCAGGGATTTGAAATGGACCAGTACCGTGGTGCGCCACTCTCCAGGGATGGTAAATCGAAGACCAGCCATGGTGTTCCCTTTTTAACGTAAAAATTCATGTGACGGAAAAACAAAGGCCAAAAAACTTCAGAGACCCGATTGAGGTTCGGATAGCTTTTTTTTGGGTATGAAACTATCCGTTGACGGCTTACTACCGTCAAAGCCGTAGAACTCACTGAGGACTTCGTTTTGACTGGTTATGGCTCCCGTAACTCTAAACGAGGCAACAGTTATGGCCGTCCGAAGAACCGATATCCACAGGGTGCAACATCTGCGGTGCAAGGTGGAACATTCGTCCAAAAAGACGAATCGGCGCCTTGCGACTTTTAGAAATGGGTGCAGGGATTTGAAATGGACCCGTACCATGGTGCACCACTCTCCAGGGATGGTAAATCGAAGACCGCCACGGTGTTCCCTTTTTAACGTAAAAATTCATGTGACGGAAAAACGAAGGCCAAAAAACTTCAGAGACCCGATCGAGGTTCGGATAGCTTTTTTTTGGGTATGAAACTATCCGTTGACGGCTTACAGCGGTCAAAGCCGTAGAACTCACTGAGACCTTCGTTTTGACTGGTTATGGCTCCCGTAACTCTAAACGAGGCAACATTTATGGCCGTCCGAAGAACCGATATCCACAGGGTGCAACATCTGCGGTGCAAGGTGCAACATTCGTCCAAAAAGACGAAACAACGCCTTGCGACTTTTAGAAATGGGTGCAGGGATTTGAAATGGACCAGTACCATGGTGCACCAATCTCCAGGGACGGTAAATCGAAGACCGCCACGGTGTTCCCTTTTTAACGTAAAAATTCATGTGACGGAAAAACGAAGGCCAAAAAACTTCAGAGACCCGATTGAGGTTCGGGTAGCTTTTATTGGGTATGAAACTATCCGTTGACGGCTTACAGCGGTCAAAGCCGTAGAACTCACTGAGACCTTCGTTTTGACTGGTTATGGCTCCCGTAACTCTAAACGAGGCAACAGTGATGGCCGTCCGGAGAATCGATATCCACAGGGTGCAACATCTGCGGTGCAAGGTGCAACATTCGTCCAAAAAGACGAAACGGCGCCTTGCGACTTTTAGAAATGTGTGCAGGGATTTGAAATGGACCAGTACCATGGTGAACCACTCTCCAGGGATGGTAAATCGAAGACCAGCCACGGTGTTCCCTTTTTAACGTAAAAATTCATGTGACGGAAAAACGAAGGCCAAAAAACTTCAGAGACCCGATTGAGGTTCGGATAGCTTTTTTTGGGTATGAAACTATCCGTTGACGGCTTACAGCGGTCAAAGCCGTAGAACTCACTGAGACCTTCGTTTTGACTGGTTATGGCTCCCGTATCTCTAAACGAGGGAACAGTGATGGCCGTCCGGAGAATCGATATCCACAGGGTGCAACATCTGCGGTGCAAGGTGCAACATTCGTCCAAAAAGACGAAACGGCGCCTTGCGACTTTTAGAAATGGGTGCAGGGATTTGAAATGGACCAGTACCGTGGTGCGCCACTCTCCAAGGATGGTAAATCGAAGACCAGCCACGGTGTTCCCTTTTTAACGTAAAAATTCATGTGACGGAAAAACAAAGGCCAAAAAACTTCAGAGACCCGATAGAGGTTCGAATAGCTTTTTTTTGGGTATGAAACTATCCGTTGACGGCTTACTGCCGTCAAAGCCGTAGAACTCACTGAGGACTTCGTTTTGACTGGTTATGACTCCCGCAAATCTAAACGAGGCAACAGTTATGGCCGTCCGAAGAACCGATATCCACAGGGTGCAACATCTGCGGTGCAAGGTGCAACATTCGTCCAAAAAGACGAATCGGCGCCTTGAGACTTTTAGAAATGGGTTCAGGGATTTGAAATGGACCCGTACCATGGTGCACCACTCTCCAGGGATGGTAAATCGAAGACCGCCACGGTGTTCCCTTTTTAACGTAAAAATTCATGTGACGGAAAAACGAAGGCCAAAAAACTTCAAAGACCCGATTGAGGTTCGTATAGCTTTTTTTTGGGTATGAAACGAGTTAAACGAGGCAACAGTGATGGCCGTCCGGAGAATCGATATCCACAGGGTGCAACATCTACGGTGCAAGGTGCAACATTCGTCCAAAAAGACGAAACGGCGCCTTGCGACTTTTAGAAATGGGTGCATGGATTTGAAATGGACCAGTACCATGGTGAGCCACTCTCCATGGATGGTAAATCGAAGACCAGCCATGGTGTTCCCTTTTTAACGTAAAAATTCATGTGACGGAAAAACAAAGGCCAAAAAACTTCAGAGACCCGATTGAGGTTCGGATAGCTTTTTTTTGGGTATGAAACTATCCGTTGACGGCTTACAGCCGTCAAAGCCGTAGAACTCACTGAGGCCTTCGTTTTGACTGGTTATGGCTCCCGTAACTCTAAACGAGGCAACAGTTATGGCCGTCCGAAGAACCGATATCCACAGGGTGCGACATCTGCGGTGCAAGGTGCAACATTCGTCCAAAAAGACGAAACGGCGCCTTGCGACTTTTATAAATGGGTGCAGGGATTTGAAATGGACCAGTACCATGGTGCACCACTCTCCAGGTATGGTAAATCGAAGACCGCCACGGTGTTCCCTTTTTAACGTAAAAATTCATGTGACGGAAAAACAAAGGCCAAAAAACTTCAAAGACCCGATTGAGGTTCGGATTGCTTTTTTTTGGGTATGAAACTATCCGTTGACGGCTTACAGCGGTCAAAGCCATAGAACTCACTGAGACCTTCGTTTTGACTGGTTATGGCTCCCGTAACTCTAAACGAGGCAACAGTTATGGCTGTCCGAAGAATCGATATCCACAGGGTGCAACATCTGCGGTGCAAGGTGCAACATTCGTCCAAAAAGACGAAACGGCGCCTTGCGACTTTTAGAAATGGGTGCAGGGATTTAAAATGGACCAGTACCATAGTGCGCCACTCTCCAGGGATGGTAAATCGAAGACCAGCCATGGTGTTCCCTTTTTAACGTAAAAATTCATGTGACGGAAAAACGAAGGCCAAAAAACTTCAGAGACCCGATTGAGGTTCGGATAGCTTTTTTTTGGGTATGAAACTATCCGTTGATGGCTTACAGTCGTCAAAGCTGTAGAACTCACCGAGGCCTTCGTTTTGACTGGTTATGGCTCCCGTAACTCTAAACGAGGCAACAATTATGGCCTTCCGAAGAACCGATATCCACAGGGTGCAACATCTACGGTGCATGGTGCAACATTCATCCAAAAAGACGAAACGGCGCCTTGCGACTTTTAGAAATGGGTGCAGGGATTTGAAATGGACCAGTACCATGGTGCACCACTCTCCAGGGATGGTAAATCGAAGACCAGCCACGGTGTTTCCTTTTTAACATAAAAATTCATGTGACGGAAAAACGAAGGCCAAAAAACTTCAGAGACCCGATTGAGGTTCGGATAGCTTTTTTGGGTATGAAACTATCCGTTGACGGCTTACAGCGGTCAAAGCCGTAGAACTCACTGAGACCTTCGTTTTGACTGGTTATGGCTCCCGTAACTCTAAACGAGGCAACAGTGATGGCCGTCCGGAGAATCGATATCCACACGGTGCAACATCTGCGGTGCAAGGTGCAACATTCGTCCAAAAAGACGAAACGGCGCCTTGCAACTTTTAGAAATGGGTGCAGGGATTTGAAATGGACCAGTACCGTGGTGCGCCACTCTCCAGGGATGGTAAATCGAAGACCAGCCATGGTGATCCCTTTTTAACGTAAAAATTCATGTGACGGAAAAACGAAGGCCAAAAAACTTCAGAGACCCGATTGTGGTTCGGATAGCTTTTTTTTGGGTATGAAACTATCCGTTGACGGCTTACTGCCGTCAAAGCCGTAGAACTCACTGAGGACTTCGTTTTGACTGGTTATGGCTCCCGTAACTCTAAACGAGGCAACAGTTATGGCCGTCCGAAGAACCGATATCCACAGGGTGCAACATCTACGGTGCAAGGTGCAACATTCGTCCAAAAAGACGAATCGGCGCCTTGCGACTTTTAGAAATGGGTGCAGGGATTTGAAATGGACCCGTAACATGGTGCACCACTCTCCAGGGATGGTAAATCGAAGACCGCCACGGTGTTCCCTTTTTAACGTAAAAATTCATGTGACGGAAAAACGAAGGCCAAAAAACTTCAAAGACCCGATTAAGGTTCGGATAGCTTTTTTTTGGGTATGAAACGAGTTAAACGAGGCAACAGTGATGGCCGTCCGGAGAATCGATATCCACAGGGTGCAACATCTACGGTGCAAGGTGCAACATTCGTCAAAAAAGACGAAACGTAGCCTTGCGACTTTTAGAAATGGGTGCAGGGATTTGAAATGGACCAGTACCATGGTGCGCCACTCTCCATGGATGGCAAATCGAAGACCAGCCATGGTGTTCCCTTTTTAACGTAAAAATTCATGTGACGGAAAAACGAAGGCCAAAAAAGTTTAGAGACCCGATTAAGGTTCGGATAGCTTTTTTTTGGGTATGAAACTATCCGTTGACGGCTTACAGTAGTCAAAGCCGTAGAACTCACTGAGGCCTTCGTTTTGACTGGTTATGGCTCCCGTAACTCTAAACGAGGCAACAGTTATGGCCGTCCGAAGAACCGATATCCACAGGGTGCAACATCTGCGGTGCAAGGTGCAACATTCGTCCAAAAAGACGAAACGGCGCCTTGCGACTTTTAGAAATGGGTGCAGGGATTTGAAATGGACCAGTACCATGGTGCACCACTCTCCAGGTATGGTAAATCGAAGACCGCCACGGTGTTCCCTTTTTAACGTAAAAATTCATGTGACGGAAAAACGAAGGCCAAAAAACTTCAAAGACCCGATTGAGGTTAGGATAGCTTTTTTTGGATATGAAACTATCCGTTGACGGCTTACAGCGGTCAAAGCCGTAGAACTCACTGAGACCTTCGTTTTGACCGGTTATGGCTCCCGTAACTCTAAACGAGGCAACAGTGATGGCCGTCCGGAGAATCGATATCCACAGGGTGCAACATCTGCGGTGCAAGGTGCAACATTCGTCCAAAAAGATGAAACGGCGCCTTGCGACTTTTAGAAATGGGTGCAGGGATTTGAAATGGACCAGTACCATGGTGCGCCACTCTCCATGGATGGTAAATCGAAGACCAGCCATGGTGTTCCCTTTTTAACGTAAAAATTCATGTGACGGAAAAACGAAGGCCAAAAAACTTCAGATACCCGATTGAGGATCGGATAGCTTTTTTTGGGTATGAAACTATCCGTTGACGGCTTACAGCCGTCAAAGCTGTAGAACTCACTGAGGCCTTCGTTTTGACTGGTTATGGCTCCCGTAACTCTAAACAAGGCAACAGTGATGGCCGTCCGAAGAACCGATATCCACAGGGTGCAACATCTGCGGTGCAAGGTGCAACATTCATCCAAAAAGACGAAACGGCGCCTTGCGACTTTTAGAAATGGGTGCAGGGATTTGAAATGGACCAGTAGCATGGTGCACCACTCTCCAGGGTGGTAAATCGAAGACCGCCACGGTGTTCCCTTTTAAACGTAAAAATTCATGTGACAGAAAAACGAAGGCCAAAAAACTTCAAAGACCCGATTGAGGTTCGGATAGCTTTTTTTGGGTATGAAACTATCCGTTGACGGCTTACATCAGTGAAAGCCATAGAACTCTCTGAGACCTTCGTTTTGACTGGTTATGGCTCACGTAACTCTAAACGAGGCAACAGTTATGGCCGTCCGAAGAACCGATATCCATAGGGTGCAACATCTGCGGTGCAAGGTGCAACATTCGTCCAAAAAGACGAAACGGCGCCTTGCGACTTTTAGAAATGGGTGCAGGGATTTGAAATGGACCAGTACCATGGTGCACCACTCTCCAGGGATGGTAAATCGAAGACCGCCACGGTGTTCCCTTTTTAACGTAAAAATTCATGTGACGGACAAACGAAGGCCATAAAACTTCAAAGACCCGATTGAGGTTCGGATAGCTTTTTTTTGGTATGAAACTATCCGTTGACGGCTTACAGCGGTCAAAGCCGTAGAACTCACTGAGACCTTCGTTTTGACTGGTTATGGCTCCCGTAACTCTAAACGAGGCAACAGTGATGGCCGTCCGAAGAATCGATATCCACATGGTGCAACATCTGCGGTGCAAGGTGCAACATTCGTCCAAAAAGACGAAACGGCGCCTTGCGACTTTTAAAAATGGGTGCAGGGAATTGAAATGGACCAGTACCATGGTGCACCACTCTCCAGGGATGGTAAATCGAAGACCAGCCACGGTGTTTCCTTTTTAACGTAAAAATTCATGTGACGGAAAAACGAAGGCCAAAAAACTTCAAAGACCCGATTGAGGTTAGGATAGCTTTTTTTGGATATGAAACTATCCGTTGACGGCTTACAGCGGTCAAAGCCGTAGAACTCACTGAGACCTTCGTTTTGACTGGTTATGGCTCCCGTAACTCTAAACGAGGCAACAGTGATGGCCGTCCGGAGAATCGATATCCACAGGGTGCAACATCTGCGGTGCAAGGTGCAACATTCGTCCAAAAAGATGAAACGGCGCCTTGCGACTTTTAGAAATGGGTGCAGGGATTTGAAATGGACCAGTACCATGGTGCGCCACTCTCCATGGATGGTAAATCGAAGACCAGCCATGGTGTTCCCTTTTTAACGTAAAAATTCATGTGACGGAAAAACGAAGGCCAAAAAACTTCAGATACCCGATTGAGGATCGGATAGCTTTTTTTGGGTATGAAACTATCCGTTGACGGCTTACAGCCGTCAAAGCCGTAGAACTCACTGAGGCCTTCGTTTTGACTGGTTATGGCTCCCGTAACTCTAAACAAGGCAACAGTGATGGCCGTCCGAAGAACCGATATCCACAGGGTGCAACATCTGCGGTGCAAGGTGCAAAATTCGTCCAAAAAGACGAAACGGCGCCTTGCGACTTTTAGAAATGGGTGCAGGGATTTGAAATGGACCAGTAGCATGGTGCACCACTCTCCAGGGTGGTAAATCGAAGACCGCCACGGTGTTCCCTTTTAAACGTAAAAATTCATGTGACGGAAAAACGAAGGCTAAAAAACTTCAAAGACCCGATTGAGGTTCGGATAGCTTTTTTTGGGTATGAAACTATCCGTTGACGGCTTACATCAGTCAAAGCCGTAGAACTCTCTGAGACCTTCGTTTTGACTGGTTATGGCTCACGTAACTCTAAACGAGGCAACAGTTATGGCCGTCCGAAGAACCGATATCCATAGGGTGCAACATCTGCGGTGCAAGGTGCAACATTCGTCCAAAAAGACGAAACGGCGCCTTGCGACTTTTAGAAATGGGTGCAGGGATTTGAAATGGACCAGTACCATGGTGCACCACTCTCCAGGGATGGTAAATCGAAGACCGCCACGGTGTTCCCTTTTTAACGTAAAAATTCATGTGACGGACAAACGAAGGCCATAAAACTTCAAAGACCCGATTGAGGTTCGGGTAGCTTTTTTTTGGTATGAAACTATCCGTTGACGGCTTACAGCGGTCAAAGCCGTAGAACTCACTGAGACCTTCGTTTTGACTAGTTATGGCTCCCGTAACTCTAAACGAGGCAACAGTTATGGCCGTCCGAAGAATCGATATCCACAGGGTGCAACATATGCGGTGCAAGGTGCAACATTCGTCCAAATAGACGAAACGGCGCCTTGCGACTCTTAGAAATGTGTGTAGGGATTTGAAATGGACCAGTACCATGGTGCACCACTCTCCAGGGATGGTAAATCGAAGACCAGCCACGGTGTTCCCTTTTTAACGTAAAAATTCATGTGACGGAAAAACGAAGGCCAAAAAACTTCAGAGACCCGATTGAGGTTCGGATAGCTTTTTTTGGGTATGAAACTATCCGTTGACGGCTTACAGCGGTCAAAGCCGTAGAACTCACTGAGACCTTCGTTTTGACTGGTTATGGCTCCCGTAACTCTAAACGAGGCAACAGTGATGGCCGTCCGGAGAACCGATATACACAGGGTGCAACATCTGCGGTGCAAGGTGCAACATTCGTCCAAAAAGACGAAACGACGCCTTGCGACTTTTAGAAATGGGTGCAGGGATTTGAAATGGACCAGTACCATGGTGCACCACTCTCCAGGGATGGTAAATCGAAGACCAGCCACGGTGCTCCCTTTTTAACGTAAAAATTCATGTGACGTAAAAAACGAAGGCCAAAAAACTTAAGAGACCCGATTGAGGTTCGGATAACTTTTTTTGGGTATGAAACTATCCGTTGACGGCTTACAGCGGTCAAAGCCGTAGAACTCACTGAGACCTTCGTTTTGACTGGTTATGGCTCCCGTGACTCTAAACGAGGCAACAGTGATGGCCGTCCGGAGAATCGATATCCACAGGGTGCAACATCTACGGTGCAAGGTGCAACATTCGTCCAAAAAGACGAAACGGCGCCTTGCGACTTTTAGAAATGGGTGCAGGGATTTGAAATGGGCCAGTACCATGGTGCGCCACTCTCCATGGATGGTAAATCGAAGACCAGCCATGGTGTTCCCTTTTTAACGTAAAAATTCATGTGACGGAAAAACAAAGGCCAGAAAACTTCAGAGACCCGATTGAGGTTCGGATAGCTTTTTTTTTGGGTATGAAACTATCCGTTGACGGCTTACAGCCGTCAAAGCCGTAGAACTCACTGAGGCCTTCGTTTTGACTGGTTATGGCTCCCGTAACTCTAAACAAGGCAACAGTGATGGCCGTCCGAAGAACCGATATCCACAGGGTGCAACATCTGCGGTGCAAGGTGCAACATTCGTCCAAAAAGACGAAATGGCGCCTTGCGACTTTTAGAAATGGGTGCAGGGATTTGAAATGGACCAGTAGCATGGTGCACCACTCTCCAGGGTGGTAAATCGAAGACCGCCACGGTGTTCCCTTTTAAACGTAAAAATTCATGTGACGGAAAAACGAAGGCCAAAAAACTTCAAAGACCCGATTGAGGTTCGGATAGCTTTTTTTGGGTATGAAACTATCCGTTGACGGCTTACATCAGTCAAAGCCGTAGAACTCTCTGAGACCTTCGTTTTGACTGGTTATGGCTCACATAACTCTAAACGAGGCAACAGTTATGGCCGTCCGAAGAACCGATATCCATAGGGTGCAACATCTGCGGTGCAAGGTGCAACATTCGTCCAAAAAGACGAAACGGCGCCTTGCGACTTTTAGAAATGGGTGCAGGGATTTGAAATGGACCAGTACCATGGTGCACCACTCTCCAGGGATGGTAAATCGAAGACCGCCACGGTGTTCCCTTTTTAACGTAAAAATTCATGTGACGGACAAACGAAGGCCATAAAACTTCAAAGACCCGATTGATGTTCGGATAGCTTTTTTTTGGTATGAAACTATCCGTTGACGGCTTACAGCGGTCAAAGCCGTAGAACTCACTGAGACCTTCGTTTTGACTAGTTATGGCTCCCGTAACTCTAAACGAGGCAACAGTTATGGCCGTCCGAAGAATCGATATCCACAGGGTGCAACATATGCGGTGCAAGGTGCAACATTCGTCCAAATAGACGAAACGGCGCCTTGCGACTCTTAGAAATGTGTGCAGGGATTTGAAATGGACCAGTACCATGGTGCACCACTCTCCAGGGATGGTAAATCGAAGACCAGCCACGGTGTTCCCTTTTTAACGTAAAAATTCATGTGACGGAAAAACGAAGGCCAAAAAACTTCAGAGACCCGATTGAGGTTCGGATAGCTTTTTTTGGGTATGAAACTATCCGTTGACGGCTTACAGCGGTCAAAGCCGTAGAACTCACTGAGACCTTCGTTTTGACTGGTTATGGCTCCCGTAACTCTAAACGAGGCAACAGTGATGGCCGTCCGGAGAACCGATATACACAGGGTGCAACATCTGCGGTGCAAGGTGCAACATTCGTCCAAAAAGACAAAACGACGCCTTGCGACTTTTAGAAATGGGTGAAGGGATTTGAAATGGACCAGTACCATGGTGCACCACTCTCCAGGGATGGTAAATCGAAGACCAGCCACGGTGCTCCCTTTTTAACGTAAAAATTCATGTGACGTAAAAAACGAAGGCCAAAAAACTTAAGAGACCCGATTGAGGTTCGGATAACTTTTTTTGGGTATGAAACTATCCGTTGACGGCTTACAGCGGTCAAAGCCGTAGAACTCACTGAGACCTTCGTTTTGACTGGTTATGGCTCCCGTGACTCTAAACGAGGCAACAGTGATGGCCGTCCGGAGAATCGATATCCACAGGGTGCAACATCTACGGTGCAAGGTGCAACATTCGTCCAAAAAGACGAAACGGCGCCTTGCGACTTTTAGAAATGGGTGCAGGGATTTGAAATGGACCAGTACCATGGTGCGCCACTCTCCATGGATGGTAAATCGAAGACCAGCCATGGTGTTCCCTTTTTAACGTAAAAATTCATGTGACGGAAAAACAAAGGCCAGAAAACTTCAGAGACCCGATTGAGGTTCGGATAGCTTTTTTTTTGGGTATGAAACTATCCGTTGACGGCTTACAGCCGTCAAAGCCGTAGAACTCACTGAGGCCTTCGTTTTGACTGGTTATGGCTCCCGTAACTCTAAACAAGGCAACAGTGATGGCCGTCCGAAGAACCGATATCCACAGGGTGCAACATCTGCGGTGCAAGGTGCAACATTCATCCAAAAAGACGAAACGGCGCCTTGCGACTTTTAGAAATGGGTGCAGGGATTTGAAATGGACCAGTAGCATGGTGCACCACTCTCCAGGGTGGTAAATCGAAGACCGCCACGGTGTTCCCTTTTAAACGTAAAAATTCATGTGACGGAAAAACGAAGGCCAAAAAACTTCAAAGACCCGATTGAGGTTCGGATAGCTTTTTTTGGGTATGAAACTATCCGTTGACGGCTTACATCAGTCAAAGCCGTAGAACTCTCTGAGACCTTCGTTTTGACTGGTTATGGCTCACGTAACTCTAAACGAGGCAACAGTTATGGCCGTCCGAAGAACCGATATCCATAGGGTGCAACATCTGCGGTGCAAGGTGCAACATTCGTCCAAAAAGACGAAACGGCGCCTTGCGACTTTTAGAAATGGGTGCAGGGATTTGAAATGGACCAGTACCATGGTGCACCACTCTCCAGGGATGGTAAATCGAAGACCGCCACGGTGTTCCCTTTTTAACGTAAAAATTCATGTGACGGACAAACGAAGGCCATAAAACTTCAAAGACCCGATTGATGTTCGGATAGCTTTTTTTTGGTATGAAACTATCCGTTGACGGCTTACAGCGGTCAAAGCCGTAGAACTCACTGAGGCCTTCGTTTTGACTAGTTATGGCTCCCGTAACTCTAAACGAGGCAACAGTTATGGCCGTCCGAAGAATCGATATCCACAGGGTGCAACATATGCGGTGCAAGGTGCAACATTCGTCCAAATAGACGAAACGGCGCCTTGCGACTCTTAGAAATGTGTGCAGGGATTTGAAATGGACCAGTACCATGGTGCACCACTCTCCAGGGATGGTAAATCGAAGACCAGCCACGGTGTTCCCTTTTTAACGTAAAAATTCATGTGACGGAAAAACGAAGGCCAAAAAACTTCAGAGACCCGATTGAGGTTCGGATAGCTTTTTTTGGGTATGAAACTATCCGTTGACAGCTTACAGCGGTCAAAGCCGTAGAACTCACTGAGACCTTCGTTTTGACTGGTTATGGCTCCCGTAACTCTAAACGAGGCAACAGTGATGGCCGTCCGGAGAACCGATATACACAGGGTGCAACATCTGCGGTGCAAGGTGCAACATTCGTCCAAAAAGACAAAACGACGCCTTGCGACTTTTAGAAATGGGTGAAGGGATTTGATATGGACCAGTACCATGGTGCACCACTCTCCAGGGATGGTAAATCGAAGACCAGCCACGGTGCTCCCTTTTTAACGTAAAAATTCATGTGACGTAAAAAACGAAGGCCAAAAAACTTAAGAGACCCGATTGAGGTTCGGATAACTTTTTTTGGGTATGAAACTATCCGTTGACGGCTTACAGCGGTCAAAGCCGTAGAACTCACTGAGACCTTCGTTTTGACTGGTTATGGCTCCCGTGACTCTAAACGAGGCAACAGTGATGGCCGTCCGGAGAATCGATATCCACAGGGTGCAACATCTACGGTGCAAGGTGCAACATTCGTCCAAAAAGACGAAACGGCGCCTTGCGACTTTTAGAAATGGGTGCAGGGATTTGAAATGGACCAGTACCATGGTGCGCCACTCTCCATGGATGGTAAATCGAAGACCAGCCATGGTGTTCCCTTTTTAACGTAAAAATTCATGTGACGGAAAAACAAAGGCCAGAAAACTTCAGAGACCCGATTGAGGTTCGGATAGCTTTTTTTTTGGGTATGAAACTATCCGTTGACGGCTTACAGCCGTCAAAGCCGTAGAACTCACTGAGGCCTTCGTTTTGACTGGTTATGGCTCCCGTAACTCTAAACAAGGCAACAGTGATGGCCGTCCGAAGAACCGATATCCATAGGGTGCAACATCTGCGGTGCAAGGTGCAACATTCATCCAAAAAGACGAAACGGCGCCTTGCGACTTTTAGAAATGGGTGCAGGGATTTGAAATGGACCAGTAGCATGGTGCACCACTCTCCAGGGTGGTAAATCGAAGACCGCCACGGTGTTCCCTTTTAAACCTAAAAATTCATGTGACGGAAAAACGAAGGCCAAAAAACTTCAAAGACCCGATTGAGGTTCGGATAGCTTTTTTTGGGTATGAAACTATCCGTTGACGGCTTACATCAGTCAAAGCCGTAGAACTCTCTGAGACCTTCGTTTTGACTGGTTATGGCTCATGTAACTCTAAACGAGGCAACAGTTATGGCCGTCCGAAGAACCGATATCCATAGGGTGCAACATCTGCGGTGCAAGGTGCAACATTCGTCCAAAAAGACGAAACGGCGCCTTGCGACTTTTAGAAATGGGTGCAGGGATTTGAAATGGACCAGTACCATGGTGCACCACTCTCCAGGGATGGTAAATCGAAGACCGCCACGGTGTTCCCTTTTTAACGTAAAAATTCATGTGACGGACAAACGAAGGCCATAAAACTTCAAAGACCCGATTGATGTTCGGATAGCTTTTTTTTGGTATGAAACTATCCGTTGACGGCTTACAGCGGTCAAAGCCGTAGAACTCACTGAGACCTTCGTTTTGACTAGTTATGGCTCCCGTAACTCTAAACGAGGCAACAGTTATGGCCGTCCGAAGAATCGATATCCACAGGGTGCAACATATGCGGTGCAAGGTGCAACATTCGTCCAAATAGACGAAACGGCGCCTTGCGACTCTTAGAAATGTGTGCAGGGATTTGAAATGGACCAGTACCATGGTGCACCACTCTCCAGGGATGGTAAATCGAAGACCAGCCACGGTGTTCCCTTTTTAACGTAAAAATTCATGTGACGGAAAAACGAAGGCCAAAAAACTTCAGAGACCCGATTGAGGTTCGGATAGCTTTTTTTGGGTATGAAACTATCCGTTGACAGCTTACAGCGGTCAAAGCCGTAGAACTCACTGAGACCTTCGTTTTGACTGGTTATGGCTCCCGTAACTCTAAACGAGGCAACAGTGATGGCCGTCCGGAGAACCGATATACACAGGGTGCAACATCTGCGGTGCAAGGTGCAATCGTCCAAAAAGACAAAACGACGCCTTGCGACTTTTAGAAATGGGTGAAGGGATTTGAAATGGACCAGTACCATGGTGCACCACTCTCCAGGGATGGTAAATCGAAGACCAGCCACGGTGCTCCCTTTTTAACGTAAAAATTCATGTGACGTAAAAAACGAAGGCCAAAAAACTTAAGAGACCCGATTGAGGTTCGGATAACTTTTTTTGGGTATGAAACTATCCGTTGACCGCTTACAGCGGTCAAAGCCGTAGAACTCACTGAGACCTTCGTTTTGACTGGTTATGGCTCCCGTGACTCTAAACGAGGCAACAGTGATGGCCGTCCGGAGAATCGATATCCACAGGGTGCAACATCTACGGTGCAAGGTGCAACATTCGTCCAAAAAGACGAAACGGCGCCTTGCGACTTTTAGAAATGGGTGCAGGGATTTGAAATGGACCAGTACCATGGTGCGCCACTCTCCATGGATGGTAAATCGAAGACCAGCCATGGTGTTCCCTTTTTAACGTAAAAATTCATGTGACGGAAAAACAAAGGCCAGAAAACTTCAGAGACCCGATTGAGGTTCGGATAGCTTTTTTTTTGGGTATGAAACTATCCGTTGACGGCTTACAGCCGTCAAAGCCGTAGAACTCACTGAGGCCTTCGTTTTGACTGGTTATGGCTCCCGTAACTCTAAACAAGGCAACAGTGATGGCCGTCCGAAGAACCGATATCCATAGGGTGCAACATCTGCGGTGCAAGGTGCAACATTCATCCAAAAAGACGAAACGGCGCCTTGCGACTTTTAGAAATGGGTGCAGGGATTTGAAATGGACCAGTAGCATGGTGCACCACTCTCCAGGGTGGTAAATCGAAGACCGCCACGGTGTTCCCTTTTAAACGTAAAAATTCATGTGACGGAAAAACGAAGGCCAAAAAACTTCAAAGACCCGATTGAGGTTCGGATAGCTTTTTTTGGGTATGAAACTATCCGTTGACGGCTTACATCAGTCAAAGCCGTAGAACTCTCTGAGACCTTCGTTTTGACTGGTTATGGCTCACGTAACTCTAAACGAGGCAACAGTTATGGCCGTCCGAAGAACCGATATCCATAGGGTGCAACATCTGCGGTGCAAGGTGCAACATTCGTCCAAAAAGACGAAACGGCGCCTTGCGACTTTTAGAAATGGGTGCAGGGATTTGAAATGGACCAGTACCATGGTGCACCACTCTCCAGGGATGGTAAATCGAAGACCGCCACGGTGTTCCCTTTTTAACGTAAAAATTCATGTGACGGACAAACGAAGGCCATAAAACTTCAAAGACCCGATTGATGTTCGGATAGCTTTTTTTTGGTATGAAACTATCCGTTGACGGCTTACAGCGGTCAAAGCCGTAGAACTCACTGAGACCTTCGTTTTGACTAGTTATGGCTCCCGTAACTCTAAACGAGGCAACAGTTATGGCCGTCCGAAGAATCGATATCCACAGGGTGCAACATATGCGGTGCAAGGTGCAACATTCGTCCAAATAGACGAAACGGCGCCTTGCGACTCTTAGAAATGTGTGCAGGGATTTGAAATGGACCAGTACCATGGTGCACCACTCTCCAGGGATGGTAAATCGAAGACCAGCCACGGTGTTCCCTTTTTAACGTAAAAATTCATGTGACGGAAAAACGAAGGCCAAAAAACTTCAGAGACCCGATTGAGGTTCGGATAGCTTTTTTTGGGTATGAAACTATCCGTTGACAGCTTACAGCGGTCAAAGCCGTAGAACTCACTGAGACCTTCGTTTTGACTGGTTATGGCTCCCGTAACTCTAAACGAGGCAACAGTGATGGCCGTCCGGAGAACCGATATACACAGGGTGCAACATCTGCGGTGCAAGGTGCAACATTCGTCCAAAAAGACAAAACGACGCCTTGCGACTTTTAGAAATGGGTGAAGGGATTTGAAATGGACCAGTACCATGGTGCACCACTCTCCAGGGATGGTAAATCGAAGACCAGCCACGGTGCTCCCTTTTTAACGTAAAAATTCATGTGACGTAAAAAACGAAGGCCAAAAAACTTAAGAGACCCGATTGAGGTTCGGATAACTTTTTTTGGGTATGAAACTATCCGTTGACGGCTTACAGCGGTCAAAGCCGTAGAACTCACTGAGACCTTCGTTTTGACTGGTTATGGCTCCCGTGACTCTAAACGAGGCAACAGTGATGGCCGTCCGGAGAATCGATATCCACAGGGTGCAACATCTACGGCGCAAGGTGCAACATTCGTCCAAAAAGACGAAACGGCGCCTTGCGACTTTTAGAAATGGGTGCAGGGATTTGAAATGGACCAGTACCATGGTGCGCCACTCTCCATGGATGGTAAATCGAAGACCAGCCATGGTGTTCCCTTTTTAACGTAAAAATTCATGTGACGGAAAAACAAAGGCCAGAAAACTTCAGAGACCCGATTGAGGTTCGGATAGCTTTTTTTTTGGGTATGAAACTATCCGTTGACGGCTTACAGCCGTCAAAGCCGTAGAACTCACTGAGGCCTTCGTTTTGACTGGTTATGGCTCCCGTAACTCTAAACAAGGCAACAGTGATGGCCGTCCGAAGAACCGATATCCATAGGGTGCAACATCTGCGGTGCAAGGTGCAACATTCATCCAAAAAGACGAAACGGCGCCTTGCGACTTTTAGAAATGGGTGCAGGGATTTGAAATGGACCAGTAGCATGGTGCACCACTCTCCAGGGTGGTAAATCGAAGACCGCCACGGTGTTCCCTTTTAAACGTAAAAATTCATGTGACGGAAAAACGAAGGCCAAAAAACTTCAAAGACCCGATTGAGGTTCGGATAGCTTTTTTTGGGTATGAAACTATCCGTTGACGGCTTACATCAGTCAAAGCCGTAGAACTCTCTGAGACCTTCGTTTTGACTGGTTATGGCTCACGTAACTCTAAACGAGGCAACAGTTATGGCCGTCCGAAGAACCGATATCCATAGGGTGCAACATCTGCGGTGCAAGGTGCAACATTCGTCCAAAAAGACGAAACGGCGCCTTGCGACTTTTAGAAATGGGTGCAGGGATTTGAAATGGACCAGTACCATGGTGCACCACTCTCCAGGGATGGTAAATCGAAGACCGCCACGGTGTTCCCTTTTTAACGTAAAAATTCATGTGACGGACAAACGAAGGCCATAAAACTTCAAAGACCCGATTGATGTTCGGATAGCTTTTTTTGGGTATGAAACTATCCGTTGACGGCTTACAGCGGTCAAAGCCGTAGAACTCACTGAGACCTTCGTTTTGACTAGTTATGGCTCCCGTAACTCTAAACGAGGCAACAGTTATGGCCGTCCGAAGAATCGATATCCACAGGGTGCAACATATGCGGTGCAAGGTGCAACATTCGTCCAAATAGACGAAACGGCGCCTTGCGACTCTTAGAAATGTGTGCAGGGATTTGAAATGGACCAGTACCATGGTGCACCACTCTCCAGGGATGGTAAATCGAAGACCAGCCACGGTGTTCCCTTTTTAACGTAAAAATTCATGTGACGGAAAAACGAAGGCCAAAAAACTTCAGAGACCCGATTGAGGTTCGGATAGCTTTTTTTGGGTATGAAACTATCCGTTGACAGCTTACAGCGGTCAAAGCCGTAGAACTCACTGAGACCTTCGTTTTGACTGGTTATGGCTCCCGTAACTCTAAACGAGGCAACAGTGATGGCCGTCCGGAGAACCGATATACACAGGGTGCAACATCTGCGGTGCAAGGTGCAACATTCGTCCAAAAAGACAAAACGACGCCTTGCGACTTTTAGAAATGGGTGAAGGGATTTGAAATGGACCAGTACCATGGTGCACCACTCTCCAGGGATGGTAAATCGAAGACCAGCCACGGTGCTCCCTTTTTAACGTAAAAATTCATGTGACGTAAAAAACGAAGGCCAAAAAACTTAAGAGACCCGATTGAGGTTCGGATAACTTTTTTTGGGTATGAAACTATCCGTTGACGGCTTACAGCGGTCAAAGCCGTAGAACTCACTGAGACCTTCGTTTTGACTGGTTATGGCTCCCGTGACTCTAAACGAGGCAACAGTGATGGCCGTCCGGAGAATCGATATCCACAGGGTGCAACATCTACGGTGCAAGGTGCAACATTCGTCCAAAAAGACGAAACGGCGCCTTGCGACTTTTAGAAATGGGTGCAGGGATTTGAAATGGACCAGTACCATGGTGCGCCACTCTCCATGGATGGTAAATCGAAGACCAGCCATGGTGTTCCCTTTTTAACGTAAAAATTCATGTGACGGAAAAACAAAGGCCAGAAAACTTCAGAGACCCGATTGAGGTTCGGATAGCTTTTTTTTTGGGTATGAAACTATCCGTTGACGGCTTACAGCCGTCAAAGCCGTAGAACTCACTGAGGCCTTCGTTTTGACTGGTTATGGCTCCCGTAACTCTAAACAAGGCAACAGTGATGGCCGTCCGAAGAACCGATATCCACAGGGTGCAACATCTGCGGTGCAAGGTGCAACATTCATCCAAAAAGACGAAACGGCGCCTTGCGACTTTTAGAAATGGGTGCAGGGATTTGAAATGGACCAGTAGCATGGTGCACCACTCTCCAGGGTGGTAAATCGAAGACCGCCACGGTGTTCCCTTTTAAACGTAAAAATTCATGTGACGGAAAAACGAAGGCCAAAAAACTTCAAAGACCCGATTGAGGTTCGGATAGCTTTTTTTGGGTATGAAACTATCCGTTGACGGCTTACATCAGTCAAAGCCGTAGAACTCTCTGAGACCTTCGTTTTGACTGGTTATGGCTCACGTAACTCTAAACGAGGCAACAGTTATGGCCATCCGAAGAACCGATATCCATAGGGTGCAACATCTGCGGTGCAAGGTGCAACATTCGTCCAAAAAGACGAAACGGCGCCTTGCGACTTTTAGAAATGGGTGCAGGGATTTGAAATGGACCAGTACCATGGTGCACCACTCTCCAGGGATGGTAAATCGAAGACCGCCACGGTGTTCCCTTTTTAACGTAAAAATTCATGTGACGGACAAACGAAGGCCATAAAACTTCAAAGACCCGATTGATGTTCGGATAGCTTTTTTTTGGTATGAAACTATCCGTTGACGGCTTACAGCGGTCAAAGCCGTAGAACTCACTGAGACCTTCGTTTTGACTAGTTATGGCTCCCGTAACTCTAAACGAGGCAACAGTTATGGCCGTCCGAAGAATCGATATCCACAGGGTGCAACATATGCGGTGCAAGGTGCAACATTCGTCCAAATAGACGAAACGGCGCCTTGCGACTCTTAGAAATGTGTGCAGGGATTTGAAATGGACCAGTACCATGGTGCACCACTCTCCAGGGATGGTAAATCGAAGACCAGCCACGGTGTTCCCTTTTTAACGTAAAAATTCATGTGACGGAAAAACGAAGGCCAAAAAACTTCAGAGACCCGATTGAGGTTCGGATAGCTTTTTTTGGGTATGAAACTATCCGTTGACAGCTTACAGCGGTCAAAGCCGTAGAACTCACTGAGACCTTCGTTTTGACTGGTTATGGCTCCCGTAACTCTAAACGAGGCAACAGTGATGGCCGTCCGGAGAACCGATATACACAGGGTGCAACATCTGCGGTGCAAGGTGCAACATTCGTCCAAAAAGACAAAACGACGCCTTGCGACTTTTAGAAATGGGTGAAGGGATTTGAAATGGACCAGTACCATGGTGCACCACTCTCCAGGGATGGTAAATCGAAGACCAGCCACGGTGCTCCCTTTTTAACGTAAAAATTCATGTGACGTAAAAAACGAAGGCCAAAAAACTTAAGAGACCCGATTGAGGTTCGGATAACTTTTTTTGGGTATGAAACTATCCGTTGACGGCTTACAGCGGTCAAAGCCGTAGAACTCACTGAGACCTTCGTTTTGACTGGTTATGGCTCCCGTGACTCTAAACGAGGCAACAGTGATGGCCGTCCGGAGAATCGATATCCACAGGGTGCAACATCTACGGTGCAAGGTGCAACATTCGTCCAAAAAGACGAAACGGCGCCTTGCGACTTTTAGAAATGGGTGCAGGGATTTGAAATGGACCAGTACCATGGTGCGCCACTCTCCATGGATGGTAAATCGAAGACCAGCCATGGTGTTCCCTTTTTAACGTAAAAATTCATGTGACGGAAAAACAAAGGCCAGAAAACTTCAGAGACCCGATTGAGGTTCGGATAGCTTTTTTTTGGGTATGAAACTATCCGTTGACGGCTTACAGCCGTCAAAGCCGTAGAACTCACTGAGGCCTTCGTTTTGACTGGTTATGGCTCCCGTAACTCTAAACGAGGCAACAGTGATGGCCGTCCGAAGAACCGATATCTACAGGGTGCAACATTTGCGGTGCAAGGTGCAACATTCGTCCAAAAATACGAAACGGCGCCTTGCGACTTTTAGAAACGGGTGCAGGGATTTGAAATGGACTAGTACCATGGTGCACCACTCTCCAGGGAAGGTAAATCGAAGACCAGCCACGGTGTTCCCTTTTTAACGTAAAAATTCATGTGACGGAAAAACGAAGGCCAAAAATCTTCAAAGACCCGATTGAGGTTCGGATAGCTTTTTTTTGGGTATGAAACTATCTGTTGACGGCTTACTGCTGTCAAAGCCGTAGAACTCACTGAGACCTTCGTTTTGACTGGTTATGGCTCCCGTAACTCTAAACGAGGCAACAGTTATGGCCGTCCGAAGAATCGATATCCACAGGGTGCAACATCTGCGGTGCAAGGTGCAACATTCGTCCAAAAAGATGAAACGGCGCCTTGCGACTTTTAGAAATGGGTGCAGGGATTTGAAATGGACCAGTACCATGGTGCACCACTCCCCAGGGATGGTAAATCGAAGACCGCCACAGTGTTCCCTTTTTAACGTAAAAATTCATGTGACGGAATAACGAAGGCCAAAAAACTTCAGAGACCCGATTGAGGTTCAGATAGCTTTTTTTTTGGGTATGAAACTATCCGTTGACGGCTTACAGCGGTCAAAGCCGTAGAACTCACTGAGACCTTCGTTCTGACTGGTTATGGCTCCAGTAACTCTAAACGAGGCAACAGTTATGGCCGTCCGAAGAATCGATATCCATAGGGTGCAACATCTGCGGTGCAAGGTGCAACATTCGTCCAAAAAGACGAAACGGCGCCTTGCGACTTCTAGAAATGTGTGCAGGGATTTGAAATGGGCCAGTACCATGGTGCACCACTCTTCAGGGATGGTAAATCGAAGACCATCCACGGTGTTCCCTTTTTAACGTAAAAATTCATGTGACGGAAAAACGAAGGCCAAAAAACTTCAGAGACCCGATTGATGTTCGGATAGCTTTTTTTGGGTATGAAACTATCCGTTGATGGCTTACAGTGGTCAAAGCCGTAGAACTCACTGAGACCTTCGTTTTGACTGGTTATGGCTCCCGTAACTCTAAACAAGGCAACAGTGATGGCCGTCCGGAGAATTGATATCCACAGGGTGCAACATTTGCGGTGCAAGGTGCAACATTCGTCCAAAAACACGAAACGGCGCCTTGCGACTTTTAGAAATGGGTGCAGGGATTTGAAATGGACCAGTACCATGGTGCACCACTCTCCAGGGATGGTAAATCGAAGACCAGCCACGGTGTTCCCTTTTTAACGTAAAAATTCATGTGACGGAAAAACGAAGGCTAAAAAACTTCAAAGTCCCGATTGAGGTTCGGATAGCTTTTTTTGGTTATGAAACTATCCGTTGACGGCTTACAGCGGTCAAAGCCGTAGAACTCACTGAGACCTTCGTTTGGACTGGTTATGGCTCCCGTAACTCTAAACGAGGCAACAGTGATGGCCGACCGAAGAATCGATATCCACAGGGTGCAACATCTGCGGTGCAAGGTGCAACATTCGTCCAAAAATACGAAACAGTGCCTTGCGACTTTTAGAAACGGGTGCAGGGATTTGAAATGGACCAGTACCATGGTGCACCACTCTCCAGGGATGGTAAATCGAAGACCAGCCACGGTGTTCCCTTTTTAACGTAAAAATTCATGTGATGGAAAAACGAAGGCCAAAAAACTTCAAAGACCCGATTGAGGTTCGGATAGCTTTTTTTTTGGGTATGAAACTATCTGCTGACGGCTTACAACGGTCAAAGCTGTAGAACACACTGAGACTTTCGTTTTGACTGGTTATGGCTCCCGTAACTCTAAACGAGGCAACAGTGATGGCCGTCCGAAGAATCGATATCCACAGGGTGCAACATCTGCGGTGCAAGGTGCAACATTCGTCCAAAAAGATGAAACGGCGCCTTGCGACTTTTAGAAATAGGTGCAGGGATTTGAAATGGACCAGTAGCATGGTGCACCACTCTCCAGGGTGGTAAATCGAAGACTGCCACGGTGTTCCCTTTTTAACGTAAAAATTCATGTGACGGAAAAACGAAGGCCAAAAAACTTCAAAGAACCGATTGAGGTTCGGATAGCTTTTTTGGGTATGAAACTATCCTTTGACGGCTTACATCAGTCAAAGCCGTAGAACTCACTGAGACCTTCGTTTTGACTGGTTATGGCTCCCGTAACTCTAAACGAGGCAACAGTTATGGCCGTCCGAAGAACCGATATCCACAGGGTGCAACATCTGCGGTGCAAGGTACAACATTCATCCAAAAAGATGAAACGGCGCCTTACGACTTTTAGAAATGGGTGCAGGGATTTGAAATGGACCAGTACCATGGTGCACCACTCACCAGGGATGGTAAATCGAAGACCGCCACGGTGTTCCCTTTCTAACGTAAAAATTCATGTGACGGACAAACGAAGGCCATAAAACTTCAAAGACCCGATTGAGGTTCGGATAGCTTTTTTTTGGTATAAAACTATCTGTTGATGGCTTATAGCGGTCAAAGCCGTAGAACTCACTGAGACCTTCGTTTTGACTAGTTATGGCTCCCGTAACTCTAAACGAGGCAACAGTTATGGCCGTCCGAAGAATCGATATCCACAGGGTGCAACATATGCGGTGCAAGGTGCAACATTCGTCCAAAAAGACGAAACGGCGCCTTGCGACTCTTAGAAATGTGAGCAGGGATTTGAAATGGCCCAGTACCATTGTGCACCACTCTCTAGGGATGGTAAATCGAAGACCAGCCACGGTGTTCCCTTTTTAACGTAAAAATTCATGTGACGGAAAAACGAAGGCCAAAAAACTTCAGAGACCCGATTGAGGTTCGGATAGCTTTTTTTGGGTATGAAACTATCCGTTGACGGCTTACAGCGGTCAAAGCCGTAGAACTCACTGAGACCTTCGTTTTGACAGGTTATGGCTCCCGTAACTCTAAACGAGGCAACAGTGATGGCCGTCCGGAGAACCGATATACACAGGGTGCAACATCTGCGGTGCAAGGTGCAACATTCGTCCAAAAAGACGAAACGGCGCCTTGCGACTTTTAGAAATGGGTGCAGGGATTTGAAATGGACCACTACCATGGTGCACCACTCTCCAGGGATGGTAAATCGAAGACCAGCCACAGTGTTCCCTTTTTAACGTAAAAATTCATGTGACGGAAAAACGAAGGCCAAAAAACTTCAAAGACCCGATTGAGGTTTGGATAGCTTTTTTTGGATATGAAACTATCTGTTGACGGCTTACAGCGGTCAAAGCCGTAGAACTCATTGAGACATTCGTTTTGACTGGTTATGGCTCCCGTAACTCTAAACGAGGCAACAGTGATGGCCGTCCGAAGAATCGATATCCACAGGGTGCAACATCTGCGGTACAAGGTGCAACATTCGTCCAAAAAGACGAAACGGCGCCTTGCGACTTTTAGAAATGGGTGCAGGGATTTGAAATGGACCAGTACCATGGTGCACCACTCTCCAGGGATGGTAAATCGAAGACCAACCACGGTGTTCCCTTTTTAACGTAATAATTCATGTGACGGAAAAACGAAGGCCAAAAAACTTCAGAGACCCGATTGAGGTTCGGATAGCTTTTTTTTGGGTATGAAACTATCCGTTGACGGCTTATAGCGGTCAAAGCCGTAGAACTCACTGAGACCTTCTTTTTGACTGGTTATGGCTCCCGTAACTCTAAACGAGGAAACAGTGATGGCCGTCCGAAGAATCGATATCCACAGGGTGCAACATCAGCGGTGCAAGGTGCAACATTCGTCCAAAAAGACGAAACGGCGCCTTGCGAATTTTAGAAATGGGTGCAGGGATTTGAAATGGACCAGTACCATGGTGCACCACTCTCTAGGGATGGTAAATCGAAGACCAGCCACGGTGTTCCCTTTTTAACGTAAAAATTCATGTGATAGAAAAACGAAGGCCAAAAAACTTCAAAGACCCGATTGAGGTTCGGATAGCTTTTTCTTGGGTATGAAACTATCCGTTGACGGCTTACAGCGGTCAAAGCTGTAGAACTCACTGAGACCTTCGTTTTGACTGGTTATGGCTCCCGTAACTCTAAACGAGGCAACGGTGATGGCCGTCCGAAGAATCGATATCCACAGGGTGCAACATCAGCGGTGCAAGGTGCAACATTCGTCCAAAAAGACGAAACGGCGCCTTGCGACTTTTAGAAATGGGTGCAGGGATTTGAAATGGACCAGTACCATGGTGCACCACTCTCCAAGGATGGTAAATCGAAGACCAGCCACGGTGTTCCCTTTTTAACGTAAAAATTCATGTGACAGAAAAACGAAGGCCAAAAAACTTCAGAGACCCGATTGAGGTTCGGATAGCTTTTCTTGGGTATGAAACTATCCGTTGACGGCTTACAGCGGTCAAAGCCGTAGAACTAACTGAGACCTTCGTTTTGACTGGTTATGCCTCCCGTAACTCTAAACGAGGCAACAGTGATGGCCGTCCGAAGATTCGATATCCACAGGGTGCAACATCCGCGGTGCAAGGTGCAACATTCGTCCAAAAAGACGAAACGGCGCCTTGCAACTTTTAGAAATGGGTGCAGGGATTTGAAATGGACCAGTACCATGGTGCACCACTCTTAAGGGATGGTAAATCGAAGACTGCCACGGTGTTCCCTTTTTAACGTAAAAATTCATGTGATGGAAAAACGAAGGCCAAAAAACTTCAGAGACCCAATTGAGGTTCGGATAGCTTTTTTTTGGGTATGAAACTATTAGTTGATGGCTTACAGCAGTCAAAGCCGTAGAACTCACTGAGACCTTCGTTTTGACTGGTTATGGCTCCCGTAACTCTAAACGAGGCAACAGTTATGGCCGTCCGAAGAATCGATATCCACAGGGTGCAACATCTGCGGTGCAAGGTGCAACATTCGTCCAAAAAGACGAAACGGCGTCTTGCGACTTTTAGAAATGGGTGCAGGGCTTTGAAATGGACCAGTACCATGCTGCACCACTCTCCAGGGATGGTAAATCGAAGACCAGCCACGGTGTTCCCTTTTTAACGTAAAAATTCATGTGACGGAAAAACGAAGGCCAAAAAACTTCAGAGACGCGATTGAGGTTCGGATAGCTCTTTTTTGGGTATGAAACTATCCGTTGATGGCTTACAGCGGTCAAAGCCGTAGAACTCACTGAGACCTTCGTTTTGACTGGTTATGGCTCCCGTAACTCTAAACGAGGCAACAGTTATGGCCGTCCGAAGAATCGATATCCACAGGGTGCAACATCTGCGGTGCAGGGTGCAACATTCGTCCAAAAAGACGAAACTACGCCTTGCGACTTTTAGAAATGGGTGCAGGGATTTGAAATGGACCAGTACCATGGTGCACCACTCTCCAGGGATGGTAAATCGAAGACCAGCCACGGTGTTCCCTTTTTAACGTAAAAATTCATGTGACGGAAAAACGAAGGCCAAAAAACTTCAGAGACCCGATTGAGGTTCGGATAGCTCTTTTTTGGGTATGAAACAATCCGTTGACGGCTTACAGCGGTCAAAGCCATAGAACTCACTGAGACCTTCGTTTTGACTGGTTATGGCTCCCGTAACTCTAAACGAGGCAACAGTGATGGCCATCCGAAGAATCGATATCCACAGAGTTCAACATCTACGGTGCAAGGTGCAACATTCATCCAAAAAGAGGAAACGTTGCCTGGCGACTTTTAGAAATGGGTGCAGGGATTTGAAATGGACCAGTACCATGGTGCAACATTCTCCAGGGATGGTAAATCGAAGACCAGCCACGGTGTTCCCTTTTTAACGTAAAAATTCATGTGACGGAAAAACGAAGGCCAAAAAACTTCAGAGACCCGATTGAGGTTCGGATAGCTTTTTTTTGGGTATGAAACTATCCGTTGGCGGCTTACAGCTGTCAAAGCCGTAGAACTCACTGAGACCTTCGTTTTGACTGGTTATGGCTCCCGTAACTCTAAACGAGGCAACAATTATGGCCGTCCGAAGAACCGATATCCATAGTGTGCAACATCTACGGTGCAAGGTGCAACATTCGTCCAAAAAGACGAAACGGTGCCTTGCGACTTTTAGAAATGGGTGCAGGGATTTGAAATGGACCAGTACCATGGTGCACCACTCTCCAGGGATGGTAAATCGAAGACCGCCACGGTGTTCCCTTTTTAACGTAAAAATTCATGTGACGGAAAAACGAAGGCCAAAAAACTTCAGAGACCCGATTGAGGTTCGGATAGCTTTTATTGGGTATGAAACTATCCGTTGACGGCTTACAGCGGTCAAAGACGTAGAACTCACTGAGACCTTCGTTTTGACTGGTTATGGCTCCCGTAACTCTAAACTAGGCAACAGTGATGGCCGCCCGGAGAATCGATATCCACAGGGTGCAACATCTACGGTGCAAGGTGCAACATTCGTCCAAAAAGACGAAACGGCGCCTTGCGACTTTTAGAAATGGGTGCAGGGAATTGAAATGGACCAGTACCATGGTGCACTCTCCAGGGATGGTAAATCGAAGACCAGCCACGGTGTTCCATTTTTAACGTAAAAATTCATGTGACGGAAAAACAAAGGTCAAAAAACTTCAAAGACCCGATTGAGGTTCAGATAGCTTTTTTTGGGTATGAAACTATCCGTTGACGGCTTACAGCGGTCAAAGACGTAGAACTCACTGAGACCATCGTATTGACTGGTTATGGCTCCCGTAACTCTAAACGAGGCAACAGTGATGGCCGTCCGGAGAATCGATATCCACAGGGTGCAACATCTACGGTGCAAGGTGCAACATTCGTCCAAAAAGACGAAACGGCGCCTTGCGACTTTTAGAAATGGGTGCAGGGATTTGAAATGGACCAGTACCATGGTGCACCACTCTCCAGGGATGGTAAATCGAAGACCAGCCACGGTGTTCCCTTTTTAACGTAAAAATTCATGTGACGGAAAAACGAAGGTCAAAAAACTTCAAAGACCCGATTGAGGTTCGGATAGCTTTTTTTTGGGTACGAAACTATCTGTTGACGGCTTACAGCGGTCAAAGCAGTAGAACTCACTAAGACTTTCGTTTTGACTGGTTATGGCTCCCGTAACTCTAAACGAGGCAACAGTGATGGCCGTCCGAAGAATCGATATCCACAGGGTGCAACATCTGCGGTGCAAGGTGCAACATTCGTCCAAAAAGACGAAACGGCGCCTTGCAACTTTTAGAAATGGGTGCAGGGATTTGAAATGGACCAGCACCATGGTGCACCACTCTCAAGGGATGGTAAATCGAAGACTGCCACGGTGTTCCCTTTTTAACGTAAAAATTCATGTGATGGAAAAACGAAGGCCAAAAAACTTCAGAGACCCAATTGAGGTTCGGATAGCTTTTTTTTGGGTATGAAACTATTAGTTGACGGCTTACAGCAGTCAAAGCCGTAGAACTCACTAAGACCTTCGTTTTGACTGGTTATGACTCCCGTAACTCTAAACGAGGCAATAGTTATGGCCGTCCGAAGAATCGATATCCACAGAGTGCAACATCTGCGGTGCAAGGTGCAACATTCGTCCAAAAAGAAGAAACGGCGCCTTGCGACTTTTAGAAATGGGTGCAGGGCTTTGAAATGGACCAGTATCATGCTGCACCACTCTCCAGGGATGGTAAATCGAAGACCAGCCACGGTGTTCCCTTTTTAACGTAAAAATTCATGTGACGGAAAAACGAAGGCCAAAAAACTTCAGAGACGCGATTGAGGTTCGGATAGCTCTTTTTTGGGTATGAAACTATCCGTTGATGGCTTACAGCAGTCAAAGCCGTAGAACTCACCGAGACCTTCGTTTTGACTGGTTATGGCTCCCGTAACTCTAAACGAGGCAACAGTTATGGCCGTCCGAAGAATCGATATCCACAGGGTGCAACATCTGCGGTGCAGGGTGCAACATTCGTCCAAAAAGACGAAACTACGCCTTGCGACTTTTAGAAATGGGTGCAGGGATTTGAAATGGACCAGTACCATGGTGTACCACTCTCCAGGGATGGTAAATCGAAGACCAGCCACGGTGTTCCCTTTTTAACGTAAAAATTCATGTGACGGAAAAACGAAGGCCAAAAAACTTCAAAGACCCGATTGAGATTCGGATAGCTCTTTTTTGGGTATGAAACAATCCGTTGACGGCTTACAGCGGTCAAAGCCATAGAACTCACTGAGACCTTCGTTTTGACTGGTTATGGCTCCCGTAACTCTAAACGAGGCAACAGTGATGGCCATCCGAAGAATCGATATCCACAGAGTTCAACATCTACGGTGCAAGGTGCAACATTCATCCAAAAAGAGGAAACGTTGCCTGGCGACTTTTAGAAATGGGTGCAGGGATTTGAAATGGACCAGTACCATGGTGCAACATTCTCCAGGGATGGTAAATCGAAGACCAGCCACGGTGTTCCCTTTTTAACGTAAAAATTCATGTGACGGAAAAACGAAGGCCAAAAAACTTCAAAGACCCGATTGAGGTTCGGATATCTTTTTTTGGGTATGAAACTATCCGTTGGCGGCTTACAGCTGTCAAAGCCGTAGAACTCACTGAGACCTTCGTTTTGACTGGTTATGGCTCCCGTAACTCTAAACGAGGCAACAATTATGGCCGTCCGAAGAACCGATATCCATAGTGTGCAACATCTACGGTGCAAGGTGCAACATTCGTCCAAAAAGACGAAACGGTGCCTTGCGACTTTTAGAAATGGGTGCAGGGATTTGAAATGGACCAGTACCATGGTGCACCACTCTCCAGGGATGGTAAATCGAAGACCGCCACGGTGTTCCCTTTTTAACGTAAAAATTCATGTGACGGAAAAACGAAGGCCAAAAAACTTCAGAGACCCGATTGAGGTTCGGATAGCTTTTATTGGGTATGAAACTATCCGTTGACGGCTTACAGCGGTCAAAGACGTAGAACTCACTGAGACCTTCGTTTTGACTGGTTATGGCTCCCGTAACTCTAAACGAGGCAACAGTGATGGCCGTCCGGAGAATCGATATCCACAGGGAGCAACATCTACGGTGCAAGGTGCAACATTCGTCCAAAAAGACGAAACGGCGCCTTGCGACTTTTAGAAATGGGTGCAGGGAATTGAAATGGACCAGTACCATGGTGCACCACTCTCCAGGGATGGTAAATCGAAGACCAGCCACGGTGTTCCATTTTTAACGTAAAAATTCATGTGACGGAAAAACGAAGGTCAAAAAACTTCAAAGACCCGATTGAGGTTCAGATAGCTTTTATTGGGTATGAAACTATCCGTTGACGGCTTACAGTGGTCGAAGACGTAGAACTCACTGAGACCATCGTTTTGACTGGTTATGGCTCCCGTAACTCTAAACGAGGCAACAGTGATGGCCGTCCGGAGAATCGATATCCACAGGGTGCAACATCTACGGTGCAAGGTGCAACATTCATCCAAATAGACGAAACGGCGCCTTGCGACTTTTAGAAATGGGTGCAGGGATTTGAAATGGACCAGTACCATGGTGCACCACTCTCCAGGGATGGTAAATCGAAGACCAGCTGTTTGTACCAAAAATGGGCACAACACTCTTCGGGAGTTGTTTGAAGAGATAAAATGAAGATTATAAATGTAAAACAGAGATTATCTAACAAAAACTCCAACAAATAGGAATGTAAAGTGCACAGACAAGCAGTTTAGAGTGGTTCGGCGTATAGCCTACGTCCACTATGAAGTTTTGATGATTTTATTGATTCTCTTTCAACGATTACAAGCGTTTACAGCAATGAACATCGGATTACAGTTTAGAATTCGAAATTGACAGCAAAGTAGGATGCAAATCTCAATCCGGCAGAGTCTGGACGCTTTTGAGAAAAAAGGATCCTTTTTCCGTAGGCTTCAGGGGGCTATTTATAGGCGTAGGAGGCTGAGATCGCGCCCAAACTTCGGGAGATTCTTTCAGGCACGTGAGTGGGTCCACGCGCCCGATCCCACCAAATTTCAACTCCATCTGGGATCGATTCGAAACGACTTCGTATCGATCAGAAAATGCTCCAATCGAGCTGGAATTTGGCGTGGACATCCCTCAGCATGCATGCAAGCTTCTCTGAAAATTTTACTGGATTTGGATCAGTGGATTACGAGATATGGTCGATACGAACTGGAATTCCTTATAGGCTGTCTGGTTCGTATCCATGAATTCGACTCCATCCATTCGCCTCGCTGGCTGCACGTGCTCTTGAAGTGAGGTGGCGCGCGTGCTTCGTCTCGATCCGGTCTTTGTGCCGCATTGACTGTTTCGACTCCACATATCTTGCCTTGTTTTACTTTGATGGAAGACACGTCATCCCTGGTCAGTTGACTCGTTGGATACGAACAAGTCATTAGGCATGGATTCGAAGTGAGGTCCTCTGATTGATACGAAGAGCACTGGTCCGATGGATACGAAGCAAGCACCGAGCGATGGATACGAAGTAGACGCTGAATGATGGTTGCGAAGTAAACACTGACCGATGGAAACGAAGCAAGTACTGAATGATGGATACGAAGCAGACGTTGGCTGAAGGATACGAGGTCCTTCAATTGCTGGCGTGTATGAAGTCCATCGATACGAGCTCGATGGATACGAAGGAAGTCGAGTCAAGCCTGGGTACCTCGATGGATTCGGAGCTGATTGGTACGAAGCTTGATGGATTCGAACTAGGGCTTCGGTGATGGATACGAAATTGCCTAGAGTGATGGATACGAAATCTAGGCTTTTCCCTCCAATTTGACTCGATCATAACTTGAGCGTACGAGTCCGGATTGACTTGAAATTTGAGGTGCTGATCTCTATGGCCTTTCTTGTCATGTCCTATCAATTGTAGCTCATTTTGGGCTCGGACAAAATTCAGTGATGTCCATGGCGTGTTATCCTTGTTCTCTAGTCGGCTCCTTGGTGTCCTGGCCTTGCCAAAAGGCGGGATAACATTTGCCCCCCAAAGTACGTCTTGTGAAAACATGACGTGCTTTGAAAAGTTGTATGTCTTCTTTGAATAATTTGAAAGCCGTACTCTTTAACCATCCTAATGTATCGGTCCTCTCATGAATTGATGCTAAAAGTTGGAAAGCTTCTCTTCGCATCGATGCGGGTCATCTTGATCGATACGAAATGGATTCGTATCGATGGTCGCCAGCCATGGTGGATTCTGTTTCGAATTGGCGACATCTGATGGATACAAATTGATTGTTCGTATCGATAGGTCTACATTGTTCAAGGGTCGATTGTTTGAAAAATTGTTATTTTTGAATCGATTAGTATCACAACGCCTCGTATCGATGGATCCTGTTGTCGATTTGGCTTCGAAGGAGGCAGAGTCCCCAGGATTCGAAACTGGTATTCGCATCGTCCCTTGGATTCCAAATCGGCATTCGCTGGACTGGTCGTGACCGGTCAAAATGACTGGGAGACGAAACGGCCCGGTCTTCCTTAACCCTTCATATAAATACCTGGGACTTAGCCCATTCTCACTTTTTTACCTTTCTACTTTTTACTGTTGCTCTCCATTCCTTCTTTTACTTTCGTATCGATAAACTGAGGGACAAGTGTGCGTTTTCGAGTCGAAGCAAACCTTCGTTTCCTTGTTTAAAAATCGCTGAAATCAGGTAATGAATGGATAGAGTCATGTTAACAACGTCGAATCATGAGTCTGCGCATTCATCTTTCCTGCTCTTTCGTCCAGTCTTCACGAATTTTCAGATCTGGACGAGAGAAATCGATATTGGGGAATGACTCGTGGCCATGGAGCTGAGATCCCTTGGGGAAGAAGAAGATATGGAGGAAATCGCCCTATCTTTGTCTCGTGTCGATCTGAAATTGGAATATTCGAATCGATCCAGTCAGCATACGTTCGTATCGGTAGGGAGATGAAAGCGGCAATTGTTGCGAAGCCATTGCTTTCAGATCGATGCGAAATTGGCGAATTCGATCGGTCCGAATTGATCTGCCTCCGATCGATACGATTTGTATCGATTCGAACCTGATTGATACGAAGCGCTCTCACCCCTGCCTGACCGATGCGAATGTATTGAGTCGAACTCGATCGATACGAAGTACCTTCATTCCAGTGCGATCGACACGAACACATCTTTCATTCTGAGACGATCGATACGAACGTATCGATTCGAACACAGCCGGGTTGCGATGCATGATCCTCATGACTCGATACGAAATGAAATGCAACGATCGATTCCAACCTAAATTTGGACGGACTTAAAGAAACTTTTAATACCCAAATACTTGACTCCGACGAGCTTCTGCCTTGCATAATTGGACTTGATTACAGGATTGCATATTTGACTGACTTTCGAAGCTCGTCGATGGAACTGTAACTTAACAAACATATAACGGACTTACACTTGAATCAGCCATCCGATATCTGGGTCGCGCGATCGTGACGGTCAGCGATGACGGTCATTGTCGGTCTGACTTCCAGAGTTTCATCGCTAGCGTGTTTTCTTTAATTCTGCAGAATTTGCTTAAGTCACGCACAACACTCGCACTACACAACACATTCATGCACTTTACACTGGGGAATGCACGGGCTTTTTGTCATCTAATGATGGTTTCTCGTGAGTTAGCTAGTGATGGAACCGTCAAGTTTGCAGCAGCAAGAAACTCAGAACCCTACCCTTCCTAGAATTGAGATTCCGGTCATCGAGACCGAAGCTATTGGCCCAGCTCCGGACGAGTTGCCCGATGCGTCCTTCATTAACAGTCCGCCTGATTCCGTCCCATCCAATATTTCTGAAGATATGCTAGGGAGAATATGCTTAAGGCATGGTCTGTCTTTGGATGAGGTATTGTTGCCCGGACCGAATGATAGGCCACATAATCCCCCGGAGGGGTATACTGCTTTTAACCGGCATGCGTGCGCAGCCGGCACACTTCCTCCATTCAACGACTATATAAGAGAAGTGTTGGCTTATCTGGACATCGCTCCGTCCCAATTGCATCCAAACGGATATGCCTCACTCAACAGCTTGTTCATTGTATTCATGGAGTACCTCCATCGTCCTCCCCGTATGACCAACATAAGATACTTGTTTAATTTCAAGAGTCGGACTGACAGCCCATCTTATACGTTCTTGGAGTCTGTAAGGAACTGCCAAGTTGTCGTGGGGTCGTGGACTAGGCTAAGCTATTTTAAGTCGGAGTGGTTCTATGTCCGATGTCCTCCGGGGTTTGCCAGAAGATGGCTGTTCAGACGTGAGCATTGTCTTTTCTTTTTCAATTAATTGACAGGGCAATTTTCGGAGTGAAATTAAACTTACGTCTTCTTCTCTTTTTCTTTCAGCTATCATCCAGCGGCCTGAGGGTGGCTACTATAAAGAGATTGTTCGGGTCCTCCAAGAGATTCCTAGCAAAGAAAGGAATATTGAACTTTTATTGACAGATCGAAATCTTAGAACCCTTGGGCTGATCGGCCGGAGGTAGAGCATAAGACTCGATGGTGCATTAAAGACCGTCTCCAGGAAAAAGGTCAAGCGGATGAAGCCCAGGGTTGTGATAATCGAGGAACCCGATTCCGAGA
Source organism: Allium fistulosum (assembly GCA_030737815.1). Classification (NCBI taxonomy): domain Eukaryota; kingdom Viridiplantae; phylum Streptophyta; class Magnoliopsida; order Asparagales; family Amaryllidaceae; genus Allium; species Allium fistulosum. The sequence continues at coordinate 1,285,409,210 of CM060905.1, forward strand.
AAACTCATACTGATGAGGAACCGTTGGTTGGACCTGCTAATGCAACCCCGGAGTCCGATGCAAAGAGGAAAGGCAAAGCAGTGGCCTCGAAACAGCCTAAGTCTGGGAGGCGGAAGTCTGTGGTTTTGCACCGTCCTTCGCCAGGAGTTAAGATTACGGAGGCGTCCTCCCCGCAAGCTGGAGATCAATTCGAAGGGCCTGCTGACCCTCCACTCCCGGACATCGAGCCGGAGCAACACGACGTTGGATCGGGTGGACCGCGACATATCGTCGACGTTAGCGAGCCTAACCCTGCCAGTGCGATTGACACTTCTGGTTGGTCCGGGGGGTTACACATTCACACACTCTTCACGGCACAACACACTTTTCTACCCGTAAACAACACATCGCAAACGGTTACTGATTCTTCGTGGTTTTCTTTTCAGGTACGATGTCTGGGCAAGGTTCTGTGCTTGGTAGTTTGCGTAATAAGCGCCGTTATCGCGAGCCACGCAGGAGAGAGGGGGAGAGGGATTACGACTCAGGACATTCGGGCCAGGAGAAGTCCGACAGAGATAGGGGATACGTCCGCCGATCCCGATCTCGCTCTCCTCCCCCCAGGACTTCTGCACCTCTTACGGCCGCGGTAACTTGCCCTCCCGAAACTTCACGGCCTAGGCCGCCTTCTCAAGCTTTGAGGTCCGATCCTCCGCGCAGGACCGAAATAGCCACCTCTTCGGCTACTGTGCCGGTCCCGACCGAGGCGTCTAGCGAAGGAGCGCTTAAATTGGCACAGATGAGGAAGGAATTTCCTGACATCTGTTTTGATGGGTATGTCTTCCCTCCGCACCTGAAGAGAATCCCGCCAACCGCGGAAACCACTATCCATGATTATGTTGCGGACATCTTTTTCCAGTATAGGGAGTGGGGACGGGCCGCGAGGAAGGCGTCTAAAGTGGCATTCGAGTGGGGCGTCACCATCGAGAAGCTCGAGAAGGAGCTGGGTCGCAACGACCAAATCATAAAAGCGCTCAACTCGGAGTCTGAGTCCTCCCGTAAGTCTGAAATGGAGGCTTTAAAGAAAGTCGATGAAGTGAACGCTGTCATGGCCAGGATGAAGCAAGAGCACTATATTGCCATCGAGGACATGGGTCACAGGAACACTTCCATTACCGCCGAGAGGGATGCCGCTCTGAAGGAGCTTAATGAGCTGAAATCAAAGTTTTCAGAGATGGCGAAGGAAAAAGACGCAGCTAATGTCTCTGCGCAGGAAGCCTGTGACCAGGCAGTGACACTCCGAAAGGAGAAGGAAGCGGCTATACAACAAGCCCATGAAGCTGAGGCTGGGGTTGACGAGAAGGTACGGCAGGCGGTTGCCAGGATTGAGGCCGAGGTGGAGGAGCTACTCGTCACTTATAACGCCAATGTGCTAAGGCACCGAGACTTGACATGGCTTGACGATTACCCTACACATCTCTATAACGCCTGGAACTTACTAGTTGATGAGGAGAGATCTGGGCACCTTGATGAAGCCGTTGATGAGTTCGAGCTGGAGAACCGCATCCTTAATGATGACGAAAAGAAGGTTCTTCATGACTCCATGATTTCCCATGACAAGGTGAGGCTTGGTGCTCAGATCCAGGAAGTCGGAGAGAGCTCTGGTGCAGAACACCATGTTATGAGTTCTGAGATAGTCGTGTCATCTCAGTCTGAACCAACTCCGATGATCTACTCCCAGCCTATCCCGGCGTATGACCCAGATCAACCGCATTTATCTCCTATTAAGGAACATCCTTCTGAAGTAGTTCAGATGACCTCGAGCCAAACCGAGGAAGGTACTTTGAACTAACTTCCAGTATGTTTGGATTGAAGAACCCGCGTTGAAATGTTGCTAATGACATGTCTTTTCCTTTGATCAGTGACAGGAGTTGCACCAGCCGCGCCTCTTACCACCCAAGAATCAGGTCAAGCGCCAGGAGCCATCATCTCTGAGGCGACCTCCGTCGCAGCAATGGCACCAGTTGGAGTGACGGAGGGGAGCTCACTTTCTTTCGACGAGCAGATGATAAACGAGCTCCTTGGCCGTCAAAGTGATCCTTTTGCGGACTTGCCATTTGGCTTGGGTGGATTCACGGCTACTTCTGACACCTTGTCCCAGACTACTACGACTCCTAGCGAGGCCAGGGCACAGCGGGAAGCGGCGATGTTGGCCGAGATTAATGCCAAGATGGCGGCCGCGGCGCACGATGGTGAAGTAGACGGCGGAGCAGCAGCACAGTGCCCTACTCCTCTTATGACTGTGTCTCCTGGGGGCACACTTACTGATACTAATGTGCCAGCCCCTCTTCCAGCTGCCGAGTCTGTTCCTCCCACTCCTCCTTCGGGAAGTATCCCTATAGAGTCCAGCTCAGACGAGGATGTTGACATTATGCCTCCACCCAAAGGGAGCTTGCCTAAGGAGAAAGGCTCCAAGCGAAAGGGTACTGGTGGCTCCAGTAGCTCCTCGAGGAAGAAGAAGCTGAGGAAACAGAAGGATTAGACATTCTTTTCATAGGCGGTTAGGGACTTTTGTTATTTTTTCTGCTTTTTCCCTTTTGTAGGCCGTGTTTAGATGCAGGTTCGGCCCCTGCTAGTAGGAATATTTTGGAAAAAACTCATGTATAAACCATTGTTCTTGAGTTAGTTGGAATAAAATTTTGTTTTTTGGCTTCAGCTTGTGTTCTTTTCTATGCTTGAATATTGCAGTGTTCGGACTTCGGTCCAGTGTACTTGCATTATTTGATTGCTTCAAGAATAGCTCATTTTACTTGTAAAGTATGGGAATCTCAGACTTGAGTTGTGATAGGGAATCGCATCGGAGCTGAGCATCGCATAGTTTCGGGTAATGATTAACATTTGCCTCTGCCCCCAGTTCCGGGGTCAAGTTGTGATGATCAGCTCGTGATGGCACCAAGCGAGGACCGAGTGGTCGAACTACGCTTGTTCTCTTATGAATCGTTCCATCCACACTCCGGGGATATGCGTCATCTCGTAAGCGGTTGTTCGTACTTTGGGAACATGGAGTTGACTGACGTTTGTATTCTGCATCGCACTCTGGGAATGCGGAGTTGAATATTTATACTCTGCTTCGCACTTTGGGAATGCGGAGTTAAATATTTATACTCCGTCTCGCGCTCTGGGAGGATGGAGTCAAATGTTTATACTCCACTTCGCACTCTGGGAATGCGGAGTCGACTGTTTATACTCCGCTTCGCACTCTGGGAATGCGGGGTCGAATGTTTATACTCCATTTCTCACTCTTGGAATATGGAGTTGAATGTTTATACTCCATTTCGCACTCTGGGAATATGGAGTTGAATGTTTATACTCCCTTTCGCACTCTGGGAATATGGAGTTGAATGTTTATACTCCATTTCGCACTCTGGGAATATGGAGTTGAATGTTTATACTCCATTTCGCACTCTGGGAATATGGAGTTGAATGTTTATACTCCATTTCACACTCTGGGAATATGGAGTTGAATGTTTATATTCCATTTCGCACTCTGGGAATACGGAGTTGGATGTTTATACTCCATTTCGCACTCTGGGAATATGGAGTCGACTGTTTATACTCCGCATCGCACTCTGGGAATGCGGAGTTGAATGTTTATACTCCACTTCGCACTCTGGGAATATGGAGTTAAGTGTTTATACTCCGCTTCGCACTCTGGGAATACGGAGTTGAATGTTTATACTCCACTTCGCACTCTGGGAATGTGGAGTTAATTGTAGGATTGTCGTGTGTGAACCCTATTAATATCGGTGTCATGGCTTGTCCCCGAGCTCGGGTTTCACCTAGTGAGTGGCCGGTCGTATCACAGCCACTCTCCATTTGAATAAGTCCCATTGCGTGATGGGATTTAGCTCTTCGTGCATCGTGATGTTGTATATCGTACATAATGAATCACAGCTCTGGCTCGAAGAAGTGGCATTTTATTGCTAAAATAAGAAAATGCGGCAAAGTCAGTTGCCTTATTACAAAATTCAAATTTCGAAATGCAGAAACAAATTGCTAAATAGAATGAAATAAATAAAGCCTGTCATATGTAGTAGCGGCGGAGACTTTCGTTGTTCCAAGCCCTCGGTAAATCGAGACCGTCAACAGTCGACAGCTTGAATGTACCATCTCCGAGCTTTCGTGTAATTACATACGGCCCTCCCCAGTTCGGTTTCATGTGTGAAGGAACTGGGTAGATTCTCTTGAGCACGAGGTCGCCGAGTTCAAAGGTTCGAGGTCGAACTCTGGTGTTGTACAATCGGGCGACCTGGCTTCGATGTGCGGCTGCTCTCAAATCAGCCTCTTCCCGTTTTTCATCCAATAGATCTAAAGACTCGGCTAGGAGTATAGCGTTTGTTTTTGGATCATAATAAGTCACGCGATGAGAGAGCACTTCTGTCTCGACCGGAATAACGGCCTCTGAGCCATAAGATAGGGAAAACGGAGTGTGTCCGGTCGCGGTTTTGTGGGTCGTTCGATAGGCCCATAACGCCATAGGAAGTTCATCGACCCACTTGCCCCCAGCCTTCTCTAATCGTTTCTTCAGGATCGATTTTATAACTTTGTTGACAGCTTCAACCTGTCCATTCGCTTGGGGGTGTGCGACAGCCGAGAACTTTTTGCGGATATGAAACCGTTGACAGAAATTCTTGAATTCCGCACTCTCGAATTGGGCTCCGTTATCAGTGATGATAGTATGCGGGAGTCCAAATCGACAGATGATGTTGCGAACCACGAAATTTATCACTTTCTTTGTCGTAATGGTTGCTAGGGCTTCGGCCTCAGCCTACTTTGTGAAGTAATCAACGGCGACGATGGCGTATTTCGCACCGCCCTTTGCCAAAGGTAAAGCGCCGATGATGTCAATGCCCCACATTGCGAATGGCCAGGGACTGACCATTTGGGTTATTTCAGTTGGCGGAGCTCTCGGAATTCGGGCATGTATCTGGCATTTATCGCACTTCCGGGCATAGTTTGCCGCATCTCGGTTCACTGTCGGCCAGTAGTATCCATATCGGAGTATCTTTTTAGCGAGAGCTTGCCCCCCGGTATGATCGCCGCACTCTCCTTCGTGCACGTCATGTAGCACTCGCTTGATTTCCTCGTGGGCGATACATCTGAGGAGAGGAACAGAATAACCTCTCCTGTACATGACTCCGTTTTGGACGACGAACCGCGAGGTTTTTCGCTGAATTTGTCTCTTCTCATTTCTAGGTTCAGGTAGCACCCCATTGTCAATGTAATTCCGATACGGAGTCATCCAAGATTCTCTACTGGCAGCGGTTTCAAATACAGAGTTCATTTCTATCCGATCGATGCTCGGAGTGGCCAAAGTTTCAACGGGGACAAGTCCCATTTGTTGCGCTTCGCCCGTGCTGGCTAACTTCGCCAGTGAATCGGCTTTCTGATTGCGTTCCCGAGGCACATAATAGATGGCATAATAATCAAACTGGTTTAGGATTTCCTGAACTCATGCCAAGTAAGCGGCCAGTCTTCGATCTCTTGCCTGCTATTCTCCTCGCACCTGGCATACCACTAACTGCGAATCGCAATAAATTTCTACAGCGATAATTCTCAAATCTCTGGCCAGCCTTAGGCCGGTTAGGAGGGCTTCATATTCGGCTTCATTATTAGTTGCACGAAAGTCGAATTTAAGAGCATAACATATGGATCGGCCCTCGGGAGTCTCAAGTACAACCCCAGCGCCCGAACACCGATCATTTGACGCACCATCAGTATACAGCTTCCAGATGTATTCGGGAGATTCACTGGTTTCGGGTAAGTCTTCCGGAACGGTGAATTCGGCTATGAAATCAGCCAGGACTTGTCCTTGAATGGCCCTCCGCAGAGCGTATGCGATATCAAATTGGCTTAGCTCAATGTTCCACTTGAGTAACCTACCGGACGTCTCAGGCCGCGTAAGGACCTGTCGTAACGGCTGGTCGGTGTACACAGTAAGCGGATGAGCTTGGAAGTAAGGACGGAGCTTCCTTGAGGCAATAACCAAACAATAAGCCAGTTTCTCCAGCCTTGGATAATTTCTTTCAGCTCCTGTTAGTCGCTTACTAACATAGTAGACCGGGTTTTGCACTTTGTCTTCTTCCCGGACTAGAGCAGCACTGATCGCATGTTCTGATACTGCCAGGTAGAGATATAGTTGCTCGTGGTCAACCGGTTTTGACAAGATCGGAGGTGTGGAAAGATGTTGAACTAATGATCGGAACGCGCCTTCACACTCCGTGGTCCATTCAAAGTTTCGTTTGCCCTTCCGGATCAGGTCGAAGAAAGGAATGCATTTGTCGGTGGACTTTGAAATGAACCTGCTCAATGCTGCGACCTTCCCGTTAAGACTCTGGACTTGTTTTATAGTTCTAGGGGTTTGCAAATTTCTAATAGCCCAGATCTTCTCAGGATTCGCCTCTATTCCTCGAGCATTGACAATGAACCCAAGGAATTTTCCGGATGCAACGCCAAAGTGACATTTGAGTGGGTTGAGCTTCATTCCGTACTCCCGGAGGATGCTGAACATTGAATCCAAATCTCTGACGTGATCGGTGGAGAATCGGGACTTCACCAGCATGTCATCCACGTAAACCTCCATGGTCTTCCCAATCTGATCAGCGAACATTCGGTTGACTAAGCGTTGGTATGTCGCTCCAGCGTTCTTTAGACCAAACGGCATGACTTTGTAACAATAGAGTCCCAGGTCGGTCACGAAGCTGGTATGTTCCTGATCAGGCAAATGCATGGGTATCTAATTGTAGCCGGAATAAGCGTCCATAAAGGATAGTAGTTCATGTCCGGCCGTCGAATTAACGAGCTGATCGATTCGTGGAAGTGGGAAGCTATCTTTTGGACATGCCTTGTTTAGGTCAGAGTAATCAACACAAGTTCTCCACTTCCCGTTTGGTTTCCGAACTAGTACAGGGTTGGACACCCATTCTGGATACAAGGCATCTCAAATGAACCCATTCGATTGTAGTTTATCAACTTCCTCCTTAAGGGCGGCAGATCTCTCTGGATCCATACCGCGCCTTTTCTGTTTCACTGGGACATGTCGCGGATCTATATTCAGGGAGTGACTTGCAATGCCCGGCGAGATCCCGCACATGTCAGAGTGTGTCCAGGCGAAGACGTCGAGATTCGCCCGAAGAAATTCGACCAACTCCTGCTGTGTCTGCTTTTTTAGTTGGGACCCGACTTTCAGCATCTTTGAATCATCATCCTCACTGATTGGGACGTCCACAGTCAGTTCGGCTGGAGAGGCTTGACTCTCCGTTGATTCGTCTTTATCCTCGTTGTCCCTGGGGTCCAGGTCTTTCAGGAATTGGTCGTGGTGCCCGGGCCGAGGCCCAGGCATCAATTGTCAATTATCGATAGAACGGACGCAGAGAGATTCCTCTACGCCCTTTCCCTTCTCTTTACGTTGCGCCCCGCGCAGCTAAGCAACATAACAGGCCCTTCCTGAGGCCTGATCTCCTTGAACAACTCCAATCCCATGATCAGTGGGAAATTTCAGAGTCAGACACCATGGGGCGATTGCCGCCCCGAACTCGGCTAAAGCTGGTCGACCCAGAAACGCATTGTATGGCGAATCTATTTCCAGCACAACAAATTGTAACATGCGGACCCTCCGGCGTTCTCCAACGCCTAACTCGACTGGGAGTTCAGTTATTCCGATGGGTATCGTGGCACTTCCATTGAAACCATGGATTCTGGATAAACAGGGTTTCAAATCCTTTGTCTCCATCTTCATTAGATCGTAAGCCCGTTTGAGCAAGATGTTTACAGAGCTCCCACTGTCAACCAGGATCCTCTTCATCCAAGCAGGACCTACCTGGGCAGATATGACTAGTGGGTCGATAGTAGGGGCTTCGACTTTATCGGCGTCTCGGCTCCTGAACACGATATCATCGGACATTATCTTTTGTTGCTTTGCCGGGGTCCCATCCTCGCAATTACTATAACACTCGAAGTCCGCATGCCTGATAGAACTGGCATACGACTCCATTTCCCCCCAGCTTCTGTCTGCCGGATGGGGGCCACCACTTATTGTGTTGATAACTAATCTCCCGCCCGCACGAGCGGGTTCATCCTCTCTTTCCTGATTTTGTGAACGATTTTGATTCGAGGGGCCCGCTCCGCCAGGCTGCGGCGCCCGTACAAACTGATCTAGCTTCCTCTCTCTAATCAGCTTTTCGATGAGGTCCTGTAAGTGCCGACACTCATTGGTATTATGTCCATAGCTCTCATGGAACCTACAGAATTTCCCTGTCTGAATTTGCCTCTCCGATGAGGGCTTCGGAGCAGGCTTCTTATACTGTACAGTGTTGCAAGTCTGTAAGTATACGTTTTCCAATGACGTGTTTAGCGGTGTATAACTGTCAAACATCTGAGCTCTACGTCGTGGACCTCGGTTTTCGTCTCTCTTCTTATTCTGGCCATTGTTTCCTCTCTGCTGGGTTTGCTTGTTTTGTATATTCAGCTGAACTTTCCCGGAACTCTCGCCGGACTGTTTAACTGCCACATTGCTCTGTATTCCCTCAATGCTGGGTTTCGCATCGTCCTGCTTCCTAGACTGTTTTGCATCCTCCTGCCGCAGGAATTGAGCGGCCTTGGAGTAGAAACGGTCCAACGACGCGGGCAGTTTTCCAGCTAGCCAGTTTCCGAATTCGGAATCAGGATCAATCCCCTTGGTCAGAGCCATTAAAATTGAATTATCGTTGGGATTGGTGATCTCGACGCATGCTGCGTGGAACCTCTCCAGGTAACGCCTGAGTGTCTCTCCAGGAGCTTGAGTGACGCTGGACAAGGTGTTGACGTCTTTTGGCCTGGCAACATGCATCCGGAATTGTTCCACAAACCTCTTGGCCAATTGATCGAACGAAGAAATTGATCTAGGTGGTAGGCGGGTAAACCACATTGTCGCGATTCCCCCCAGAGAGATGGGGAAACTCCGACACTTCACTGCGTCGTCAGCCCTCGCAGCGCTCATCGACCATTCATACTTCAGAATATGCTGGTTGGGGTCACTATTCCCTTCATACATCGGGAGAGTCGGCATTATGAATCGCCTAGGGGGTTCGGCATGTAACACTTCGTCTGTGAAAGGGGTATGACTACGGGAAATCCCCCAGTCATCATTAGTGAGCCCCTGACTCTCGCGGATCATTTGACAAATCATGGTTGATATATCCGAAACAGGCAGATTCGGAGCGTGATGAGCTAAGGTGTGGTCGGGTTCCACGGCGCGAGTAGGGATCGGGCGCTGTCGACGATCCGTATCTCGCCTCCTTGGCTCAACGTCTTCTGGGACATAAGGTTCAGGAGTATGTCCTCGCTGTTGATTGATCGGCTCAGATTGATTTCGGGTATCGACCCTTGTCTCTGCTGCGGCGGTTGTGGCGCGGTTATCCGTGGTGTACTGTGGGGCAGTACCTCCTCGTGTTGAGGGACCGGTTTGGAAACTTGTCGACGGTCCTACCCTCAGTTGCCCAACAGTTAAGGCGGGCTGATATTCAGCAGCTTGAGCGCGACTCCCCTCTAGTCGAGGACGGGTAGTTCGGTGGTGGTAATCAGATGAAGCTGAGCTTTCGGTAGATGCTCTGGAGACATCATCTCTCCTGGACCTTCTGTGCCCCCGGCGGTTTAGCCGGTTGGTCAGCTCGATATTGGCGCGTAACTGTTCTGCCAACTGCTGACGGCTTTGGGTCAGCTCCTGGAGCAATACTTGAAACTCCTGTCGGGTGACTAGCCCCGTTGAGTCTGAATGAGTGGTATTGTCTTGATTGGAAGAAGGCGGCTGTGCGGGATTCTGCCTATCCCTACCTTCTTGCTCTGCAGCGGTAGCGCTAGTTCTTGTGCTGACCATTCTCGGTGGTGGAGTCCTTTCCTAGATTTTGAGCAAATCTGAATAGAATGGAAGGATTCCGGACTGAATATCTGGATCTTCCTCTTGGATTTGTGCAATCCGGTATCGACGGCAGATCCAACGAGCAGGAGAAAAAGCTGGTTTTTCTCAGTGAAAGCACCAAAGTGTTTGTACCAAAAATGGGCACAACACTCTTCGGGAGTTGTTTGAAGAGATAAAATGAAGATTATAAATGTAAAACAGAGATTATCTAACAAAAACTCCAACAAATAGGAATGTAAAGTGCACAGACAAGCAGTTTAGAGTGGTTCGGCGTATAGCCTACGTCCACTATGAAGTTTTGATGATTTTATTGATTCTCTTTCAACGATTACAAGCGTTTACAGCAATGAACAGCAGATTACAGTTTAGAATTCGAAATTGACAGCAAAGTAGGATGCAAATCTCAATCCGGCAGAGTCTGGACGCTTTTGAGAAAAAAGGATCCTTTTTCCGTAGGCTTCAGGGGGCTATTTATAGGCGTAGGAGGCTGAGATCGCGCCCAAACTTCGGGAGATTCTTTCAGGCACGTGAGTGGGTCCACGCGCCCGGTCCTACCAAATTTCAACTCCATCTGGGATCGATTCGAAACGACTTCGTATCGATCAGAAAATGCTCCAATCGAGCTGGAATTTGGCGTGGACATCCCTCAACATGCATGCAAGCTTCTCTGAAAATTTTACTGGATTTGGATCAGTGGATTACGAGATATGGTCGATACGAACTAGAATTCCTTATAGGCTGTCTGGTTCGTATCCATGAATTCGACTCCATCCATTCACCTCGCTGGCTGCACGTGCTCTTGAAGTGAGGTGGCGCGCGTGCTTCGTCTCGATCCAGTCTTTGTGCCGCATTGACTGTTTCGACTCCACATATCTTGCCTTGTTTTACTTTGATGGAAGACACGTCATCCCTGGTCAGTTGACTCGTTGGATACGAACAAGTCATTAGGCATGGATTCGAAGTGAGGTCCTCTGATGGATACGAAGAGCACTGGTCCGATGGATACGAAGCAAGCACCGAGCGATGGATACGAAGTAAACGCTGAATGATGGTTGCGAAGTAAACACTGACCGATGGAAACGAAGCAAGTACTGAATGATGGATACGAAGCAGACGTTGGCTGAAGGATACGAGGTCCTTCAATTGCTGGCGTGTATGAAGTCCATCGATACGAGCTCGATGGATACGAAGGAAGTCGAGTCAAGCCTGGGTACCTCGATGGATTCGGAGCTGATTGGTACGAAGCTTGATGGATTCGAACTAGGGCTTCGGTGATGGATACGAAATTGCCCAGAGTGATGGATACGAAATCTGGGCTTTTCCCTCCAATTTGACTCGATCATAACTTGAGCGTACGAGTCCGGATTGACTTGAAATTTGAGGTGTTGATCTCTATAGCCTTTCTTGTCATGTCCTATCAATTGTAGCTCATTCTGGGCTCGGACAAAATTCAGTGATGTCCATGGCGTGTTATCCTTGTTCTCTAGTCGGCTCCTTGGTGTCCTGGCCCTGCCAAAAGGCGGGATAATACCAGCCACGGTGTTCCCTTTTTAACGTAAAAATTCATGTGACGGAAAAACGAAGGTCAAAAAACTTCAAAGACCCGATTGAGGTTCGGATAGCTTTTTTTTGGGTACGAAACTATCTGTTGACGGCTTACAGCGGTCAAAGCTGTAGAACTCACTAGGACTTTCGTTTTGACTGGTTATGGCTCCCGTAACTCTAAACGAGGCAACAGTGATGGCCGTCCGAAGAATCGATATCCACAGGGTGCAACATCTGCGGTGCAAGGTGCAACATTCGTCCAAAAAGACGAAACGGCGCCTTGCGACTTTTAGAAATGGGTGCAGGGATTTGAAATGGACCAGTACCATGGTGCACCACTCTCCAGGTATGGTAAATCGAAGACCATCCACGGTGTTCCCTTTTTAACGTAAAAATTCATGTGACAGAAAAACGAAGGCCAAAAAACTTCAGAGACCCGATTGAGGTTCGGATAGCTTTTTTTGGGTATGAAACTATCCGTTGACGGCTTACAGCGGTCAAAGCCGTAGAACTCACTGAGACCTTCGTTTTGACTGGTTATGGCTCCCGTAACTCTAAACGAGGCAACAGTGATGGCCGTCCGAAGAATCGATATCCACAGGGTGCAACATTCGCGGTGTAAGGTGCAACATTCGTCCAAAAAGACGAAACGGCGCCTTGCGACTTTTAGAAATGGGTGCAGGGACTTGAAATGGTCTAGTACCATGGTGCACCACTCTCCAGGGATGGTAAATCGAAGACCAGCCACGGTGTTCCCTTTTTAACGTAAAAATTCATATGACGGAAAAACGAAGGCTAAAAAACTTCAGAGACCCGATTGAGGTTCGGATAGCTTTTTTTTGGGTATGAAACTATCCGTTGACGGCTTACAGCGGTCAAAGCCGTAGAACTCACTAAGACCTTCGTTTTGACTGGTTATGGCTCCCATAACTCTAAACGAGGCAATAGTGATGGCCGTCCGAAGAATCGATATCCACAGGGTGCAACATCAGCGGTGCAAGGTGCAACATTCGTCCAAAAAGACGAAACGACGCCTTGCGACTTTTAGAAATGGGTGCAAGGATTTGAAATGGACCAGTACCATGGTGCACCACTCTCCAGGTATGGTAAATCGAAGACCAGCCACGGTGTACCCTTTTTAACGTAAAAATTCATGTGACGGAAAAACGAAGGCCAAAAAACTTTAGAGACCCGATTGAGGTTCGGATAGCTTTTTTTGGGTATGAAACTATCCGTTGACGGCTTACAGCGGTCAAAGCCGTAGAACGCACTGAGACCTTCGTTTTGACTGGTTATGGCTCCCGTAACTCTAAACGAGGCAACAGTGATGGCCGTCCGAAGAATCGATATCCACATGGTGCAACATTCGCGGTGTAAGGTGCAACATTCGTCCAAAAAGACGAAACGGCGCCTTGCGACTTTTAGAAATGGGTGCAGTGATTTGAAATGGACTAGTACCATGGTGCACCACTCTCCAGGGATGGTAAATCGAAGACCAGCCACGGTGTTCCCTTTTTAACGTAAAAATTCATGTGATGGAAAAACGAAGGTCAAAAAACTTCAAAGACCCGATTGAGGTTCGGATAGCATTTTTTGGGTATGAAACTATCCGTTGACGGCTTACAGCGGTCAAAGCCGTAGAACTCAGTGAGACCTTCGTTTTGACTGGTTATGGCTCTCGTAACTCTAAACGAGGCAACAGTGATGGACGTCCGAAGAATCGATATCCACAGGGTGCAACATCTGCGGTGCAAGGTGCAACATTCGTCCAAAAAGACGAAACGGCGCCTTGCGACTTTTAGAAATGGGTGCAGGGATTTGAAATGGGCCAGTACCGTGGTGCAACACTCTCCAGGGATGGTAAATCGAAGACCAGCCACGGTGTTCCCTTTTTAACGTAAAAATTCATGTGACGGAAAAACGAAGGCCAAAAAACTTCAGAGACCCGATTGAGGTTCGGATAGCTTTTTTTTGGGTACGAAACTATCTGTTGACGGCTTACAGCGGTCAAAGCTGTAGAACTCACTGAGACTTTCGTTTTGACTGGTTATGGCTCCCGTAACTCTAAACGAGGCAACAGTGATGGCCGTCCGAAGAATCGATATCCACAGGGTGCAACATCTGCGGTGCAAGGTGCAACATTCGTCCAAAAAGACGAAACGGCACCTTGCGACTTTTAAAAATGGGTGCAGGGATTTGAAATGGATCAGTACCATGGTGCACCACTCTCCAGGGATGGTAAATCGATGACCAGCCACGGTATTCCCTTTTTAACATAAAAATTCATGTGACGGAAAAACGAAGGCCAAAAAACTTCATAGACCCGATTGAGGTTCGGATAGCTTTTTTGGGTATGAAACTATCCGTTGACGGCTTACAGCGGTCAAAGCCGTAGAACTCACTGAGACCTTCGTTTTGACTAGTTATGGCTCCCGTAACTCTAAACGAGGAAACAGTGATGGCCGTCCGAAGAATCGATATCCACAGGGTGCAACATCAGCGGTGCAAGGTGCAACATTCGTCCAAAAAGACGAAACGGCGCCTTGCGACTTTTAGAAATGGGTGCAGGGATTTGAAATGGACCAGTACCATGGTGCACCAATCTCCAGGGATGGTAAATCGAAGACCAGCCACGGTGTTCCCTTTTTAACGTAAAAATTAATGTGACAGAAAAACGAAGGCCAAAAAACTTCAGAGACCCGATAGAGGTTCGGATAGCTTTTTCTTGGGTATGAAACTATCCGTTGACGGCTTACAGCGGTCAAAGCTATAGAACTCACTGAGACCTTCGTTTTGACTGGTTATGGCTCCCGTAACTCTAAACGAGGCAACAGTGATGGCCGTCCGAAGAATCGATATCCACAGGGTGCAACATCAGCGGTGCAAGGTGCAACATTCGTCCAAAAAGACGAAACGGCGCCTTGCGACTTTTAGAAATGGGTGCAGGGATTTGAAATGGACCAGTACCATGGTGCACCACTCTCCAGGGATGGTAAATCGAAGACCAGCCACGGTGTTCCCTTTTTAACGTAAAAATTCATGTGACAGAAAAACGAAGGCCAAAAAACTTCAGAGACCCGATTGAGGTTCGGATAGCTTTTTTTGGGTATGAAACTATCCGTTGACGGCTTACAGCGGTCAAAGCCGTAGATCTCACTGAGACCTTCGTTTTGACTGGTTATGCCTCCCGTAACTCTAAACGAGGCAACAGTGATGGCCGTCCGAAGAATCGATATCCACAGGGTGCAACATCCGCGGTGCAAGGTGCAACATTCGTCCTAAAAGACGAAACGGCGCCTTGCGACTTTTAGAAATGGGTGCAGGGCTTTGAAATGGACCAGTACCATGCTGCACCACTCTCCAGGGATGGTAAATCGAAGACCAGCCACGGTGTTCCCTTTTTAACGTAAAAATTCATGTGACGGAAAAACGAAGGCCAAAAAACTTCAGAGACGCGATTGAGGTTCGGATAGCTCTTTTTTGGGTATGAAACTATCCGTTGATGGCTTACAGCGGTCAAAGCCGTAGAACTCACTGAGACCTTCGTTTTGACTGGTTATGGCTCCCGTAAATCTAAACGAGGCAATAGTTATGGCCGTCCGAAGAATCGATATCCACATGGTGCAACATCTGCGGTGCAGGGTGCAACATTTGTCTAAAAAGACGAAACTACGCGTTGCGACTTTTAGAAATGGGTGTAGGGATTTGAAATGGACCAGTACCATGGTGCACCACTCTCCAGGGATGGTAAATCGAAGACCAGCCACGGTGTTCCCTTTTTAACGTAAAAATTCATGTGACGGAAAAACGAAGGCCAAAAAACTTCAGAGACCCGATTGAGGTTCGGATAGCTCTTTTTTGGGTATGAAACAATCCGTTGACGGCTTACAGCGGTCAAAGCCATAGAACTCACTGAGACCTTCGTTAAGACTGGTTATGGCTCCCGTAACTCTAAACGAGGCAACAGTGATGGCCATCCGAAGAATCGATATCCACAGAGTTCAACATCTACGGTGCAAGGTGCAACATTCATCCAAAAAGACGAAACGTTGCCTGGCGACTTTTAGAAATGGGTGCAGGGATTTGAAATGGACCAGTACCATGGTGCAACATTCTCCAGGGATGGTAAATCGAAGACCAGCCACGGTGTTCCCTTTTTAACGTAAAAATTCATGTGACGGAAAAACGAAGGCCAAAAAACTTCAGAGACCCGATTGAGGTTCAGATAGCTTTTTTTTGGGTATGAAACTATCTGTTGGCGGCTTACATCCGTCAAAGCCGTAGAACTCACTGAGACCTTCGTTTTGACTGGTTATGGCTCCCGTAACTCTAAACGAGGCAACAATTATGGCCGTCCGAAGAACCGATATCCATAGTGTGCAACATCTAAGGTGCAAGGTGCAACATTCGTCCAAAAAGACGAAACGGTGCCTTGCGACTTTTAGAAATGGGTGCAGGGATTTGAAATGGACCAGTACCATGGTGCACCACTCTCCAGGGATGGTAAATCGAAGACCGCCACGGTGTTCCCTTTTTAACGTAAAAATTCATGTGACGGAAGAACGAAGGCCAAAAAACTTCAGAGACCCGATTGAGGTTCGGATATTGGGTATGAAACTATCCGTTGACGTCTTACAGCGGTCAAAGACGTAGAACTCACTGAGACCTTCGTTTTGACTGGTTATGGCTCCCGTAACTCTAAACGAGGCAACAGTGATGGCCGTCCGGAGAATCGATATCCACAGGGTGCAACATCTACGGTGCAAGGTGCAACATTCGTCCAAAAAGACGAAACGGCGCCTTGCGACTTTTAGAAATGGGTGAAGGGAATTGAAATGGACCAGTACCATGGTGCACCACTCTCCAGGGATGGTAAATCGAAGACCAGCCACGGTGTTCCATTTTTAACGTAAAAATTCATGTGACGGAAAAACGAAGGTCAAAAAACTTCAAAGACCCGATTGAGGTTCGGATAGCTTTTTTTGGGTATGAAACTATCCGTTGACGGCTTACAGCGGTCAAAGCCGTAGAACTCACTGAGACCTTCGTTTTGACTGGTTATGGCTCCCGTAACTCTAAACGAGGCAACAGTTATGGCCGTCCGAAGAATCGATATCCACAGAGTGCAACATCTGCGGTGCAAGGTGCAACATTCGTCCAAAAAGACGAAACGGCGCCTTGCGACTTTTAGAAATGGGTGAAGGGATTTGAAATGGGCCAGTAACATGGTGCAACACTCTCCAGAGATGGTAAATCGAAGACCAGCCACGGTGTTCCCTTTTTAGCGTAAAAATTCATGTGACGGAAAAACGAAGGCCAAAAAACTTCAGAGACCCGATTGAGGTTCGGATAGCTTTTTTTTGGGTATGAAACTATCCGTTGATGGCTTACAGCGGTCAAAGCTGTAGAACTCACTGAGACTTTCGTTTTGACTGGTTATGGCTCCCGTAACTCTAAACGAGGCAACAGTGATGGCCGTCCGAAGAATCGATATCCACAGGGTGCAACATCTGCGGTGCAAAGTGCAACATTCATCCAAAAAGACGAAACGGCGCCTTGCGACTTTTAGAAATGGGTGCAGGGATTTGAAATGGACCAGTACCATGGTGCACCACTCTCCAGGGATGGTAAATCGAAGACCGCCACGGTGTTCCCTTTTTAACATAAAAATTCATGTGACGGAAAAACGAAGTCCAAAAAACTTCAGAGACCCGATTAAGGTTCGGATAGCTTTTTTTTGGGTATGAAACTATACGTTGACCGCTTACAACATTCAAAGCCGTAGAACACACTGAGACCTTCGTTTTGACTGGTTATGGCTCCCGTAACTCTAAACGAGGCAACAGTTATGGCCGTCCGAAGAACCGATATCCACAGGGTGCAACATCTGCGGTGCAAGGTGCAACATTCGTCCAAAAAGACGAAACGGCGCCTTGCGACTTTTAGAAATGGGTGCAGGGATTTGAAATGGACCAGTACCATGGTACACCACTCTCCAGGGATGGTAAATCGAAGACCGCCACGGTGTTCCCTTTTTAACGTAAAAATTCATGTGACGGAAAAACGAAGGCCAAAAAACTTCAAAGACCCGATTGAGGTTCGGATAGCTTTTTTTTGGGTATGAAACTATCCGCTGACGGCTTACAGCGGTCAAAGCCGTAGAACTCACTGAGACCTTCGTTTTGACTGGTTATGGCTCCCGTAACTCTAAACGAGGCAACAGTGATGGCCGTCCGGAGAATCGATATCCATAGGGTGCAACATCTACGGTGCAAGGTGCAACATTCGTCCAAAAAGACGAAACGGCGCCTTGCGACTTTTAGAAATGGGTGCAGGGATTTGAAATGGACCAGTACCATAGTGCACCACACTCCATGGATGGTAAATCGAAGACCAGCCACGGTCTTCCCTTTTTAACGTAAAAATTCATGTGACGGAAAAACGAAGGTCAAAAAACATCAAAGACCCGATTGAGGTTCGGATAGCTTTTTTTGGGTATGAAACTATTCGTTGACGGCTTACAGCAGTCAAAGCCGTAGAACTCACTAAGACCTTCATTTTGACTGGTTATGGCTCCCGTAACTCTAAACGAGGTAGCAGAGATGGCCGTCCGAAGAATCGATATCCACAGGGTGCAACATCTGCGGTGCAAGGTGCAACATTCGTCCAAAAAGACGAAACGGCGCCTTGCGACTTTTAGAAACGGGTGCAGGGATTTGAAATGGACAAGTACCATGGTGCACCACTCTCCAGGGATGGTAAATCGAAGACCGCCACGTTGTTCCCTTTTTAACATAAAAATTCATGTGACGGAAAAACGAAGGCCAAAAAACTTCAGAGACCCGATTGAGGTTCGGATAGCTTTTTTTTGGGTATGAAACTATCTGTTGACGGCTTACAGCCGTCAAAGCCGTAGAACATACTGAGACCTTCGTTTTGACTGGTTATGGCTCCCGTAACTCTAAACGAGGCAACAATTATGGCCGTCCGAAGAACCGATATCCACAGGGTGCAACATCTGCGGTGCAAGGTGCAACATTCGTCCAAAAAGACGAAACGGCGCCTTGCGACTTTTAGAAATGGGTGCAGGGATTTGAAATGGACCAGTACCATGGTACACCACTCTCCAGGGATAGTAAATCGAAGACCGCCACGGTGTTCCCTTTTTAACGTAAAAATTCATGTGACGGAAAAACGAAGGCCAAAAAACTTCAAAGACCCGATTGAGGTTCGGATAGCTTTTTTTTGGGTATGAAACTATCCGTTGACGGCTTACAGCGGTCAAAGCCGTAGAACTCACTAAGACCTTCGTTTTGACTGGTTATGGCTCCCGTAACTCTAAACGAGGCAACAGTGATGGCCGTCCGGAGAATCGATATCCACAGGGTGCAACATCTACGGTGCAAGGTGCAACATTCGTCCAAAAAGACGAAACGGCGCCTTGCGACTTTTAAAAATGGGTGCAGGGATTTGAAATGGACCAGTACCATGGTGCACCACACTCCATGGATGGTAAATCGAAGACCAGCCACGGTGTTCCCTTTTTAACGTAAAAGTTCATGTGACGGAAAAACGAAGGTCAAAAAACTTCAAAGACCCGATTGAGGTTCGGATAGCTTTTTTTGGGTATGAAACTATTCGTTGACGGCTTAC
Organism: Allium fistulosum; assembly: GCA_030737815.1. Lineage (NCBI taxonomy): Eukaryota > Viridiplantae > Streptophyta > Magnoliopsida > Asparagales > Amaryllidaceae > Allium > Allium fistulosum. Next base: position 1,285,428,339 of record CM060905.1, read on the forward strand.
AGCAGTCAAAGCCGTAGAACTCACTAAGACCTTCGTTTTGACTGGTTATGGCTCCCGTAACTCTAAACGAGGTAGCAGAGATGGCCGTCCGAAGAATCGATATCCACAGGGTGCAACATCTGCGGTGCAAGGTGCAACATTCGTCCAAAAAGACGAAACGGCGCCTTGCGACTTTTAGAAATGGGTGCAGGGATTTGAAATGGACCAGTACCATGGTGCACCACTCTTCAGGGATGGTAAATCGAAGACCTCCACGGTGTTCCCTTTTTAACATAAAAATTCATGTGACGGAAAAACGAAGGCCAAAAAACTTCAGAGACCCGATTGAGGTTCGGATAGCTTTTTTTTGGGTATGAAACTATCTGTTGACGGCTTACAGCTGTCAAAGCCGTAGAACATACTGAGACCTTCGTTTTGACTGGTTATGGCTCCCGTAACTCTAAACGAGGCAACAATTATGGCCGTCCGAAGAATCGATATCCACAGGGTGCAACATCTGCGGTGCAAGGTGCAACATTCGTCCAAAAAGACGAAACGGCGCCTTGCGACTTTTAGAAATGGGTGCAGGGATTTGAAATGGACTAGTACTATGGTGCACCACTCTCCAGGGATGGTAAATCGAAGACCGCCACGGTGTTCCCTTTTTAACATAAAAATTCATGTGACGGAAAAACGAAGGCCAAAAAACTTCAGAGACCCGATTGAGGTTCGGATAGCTTTTCTTTGGGTATGAAACTATCCGTTGACGGCTTACAGCAGTCAAAGCCGTAGAACACACTGAGACCTTCGTTTTGACTGGTTATGGCTCCCGTAACTCTAAACGAGGCAACAGTTATGGCCGTCCGAAGAACCGATATCCACAGGGTGCAACATCTGCGGTGCAAGGTGCAACATTCGTCCAAAAAGACGAAACGGTGCCTTGCGACTTTTAGAAATGGGTGTAGGGATTTGAAATGGACCAGTACCATGGTGCACCACTTTCCAGGGATGGTAAATCGAAGACTGCCACGGTGTTCCCTTTTTAATGTAAAAATTCATGCGACGGAAAAACGAAGGCCAAAAAACTTCAAAGACCCGATTGAGGTTCGGATAGCTTTTTTTTGGGTATGAAACAACCGTTGACGACTTACAGCGGTCAAAGCCGTAGAACTCACTAAGACCTTCGTTTTGACTGGTTATGGCTCCCGTAACTCTAAACGAGGCAACAGTTATGGCCGTCCGAAGAATCGATATCCACAGAGTGCAACATCTGCGGTGCAAGGTGCAACATTCATCCAAAAAGACGAAACGGCGCCTTGCGACTTTTAGAAATGAGTGCAGGGATTTGAAATGGACCAGTACCATGGGGCACCACTCTCCAGGGATGGTAAATCGAAGACCAGCCACGGTGTTCCGTTTTTAGCGTAAAAATTCATGTGATGGAAAAACGAAGGCCAAAAAACTTCAGAGACCCGATTGAGGTTCGGATAGCTTTTGTTTGGGTATGAAACTATCCGTTGACGGCTTACAGCCGTCAAAGCCGTAGAACTCACTGAGACCTTTGTTTTGACTGGTTATGGCTCCCGTAACTCTAAACGTGGCAACCGTGATGGCCGTCTGAAGAATCGATATCCACAGGGTGCAACATCTGCGGTGCAAGATGCAACATTCGTCCAAAAAGATGAAACGGCGCCTTGCGACTTTTAGAAATGGGTGCAGGGATTTGAAATGGACCAGTACCATGGTGCAACAATCTCCAGGGATGGTAAATCGAAGACCAGCCACGGTGTTCCCTTTTTAACGTAAAAATTCATGTGACGGAAAAACGAAGGCCAAAAAACTTCAGAGACCCGATTGAGGTTCGGATAGCTTTTTTTTGGGTATGAAACTATCCGTTGACGGCTTACAACGATCAAAGCCGTAGAACTCACTGAGACCTTCGTTTTGACTGGTTATGGCTCCCGTAACTCTAAACGAGGGAACAGTTATGACCGTCCGAAGAATCGATATCCACAGGGTGCAACATCTGCGGTGCAAGGTGCAACATTCGTCCAAAAAGATGAAACGGCGCCTTGCGACTTTTAGAAATGGGTGTAGGGATTTGAAATGGACCAGTACCATGGTGCACCACTCTCCAGGGATGGTAAATCGAAGACCAGCCACGGTGTTCCCTTTTTAATGTAAAAATTCATGTGACGGAAAAACGAAGGCCAAAAAACTTCAGAGACCCGATTGAGGTTCGAATAGCTTTTTTTTGGGTATGAAACTATCCATTGACGGCTTATAGCCGTCAAAGCCGTAGAACTCACTGAGACCTTCGTTTTGACTGGTTATGGCTCCCGTAACTCTAAACGAGGCAACAGTTATGGCCGTCCGAAGAATCGATATCCAAAGGGTGCAACATCTACGGTGCAAAGTGCAACATTCATCCAAAAAGACGAAACGGCGCCTTGCGACTTTTAGAAATGGGTGCAGGGATTTGAATTGGAGCAGTACCATGGTGCACCACTCTCCAGGGATGGTAAATCGAAAACCAGCCACGGTGTTCCCTTTTTAACGTAAAAATTCATGTGACGGAAAAACGAAGGCCAAAAAACTTCAGAGACCCGATTGAGGTTCAGATAGCTTTTTTTGGGTATGAAACTATCTGTTGACGGCTTACAGCAGTCAAAGCCGTAGAACTCACTGAGACCTTCGTTTTGACTGGTTATGGCTCCCGTAACTCTAAACGAGGCAACAATTATGGCCGTCCGAAGAATCGATATCCACAGGGTGCAATATCTGCGGTGCAAGGTGCAACATTCGTCCAAAAAGACAAACGGCGCCTTGCGACTTTTAGAAATGGGTGCAGGGGTTTGAAATGGACCGGTACCATGGTGCAACACTCTCTAGGGATGGTAAATCGAAGACCGCCACGGTGTTCCCTTTTTAACGTAAAAATTCATGTGACGGAAAAACGAAGGCCAAAAAACTTCTAAGGCCCGATTGAGGTTCGAATAGCTTTTTTTTGGATATGAAACTATCCGTTGATGGCTTACAGCGGTCAAAGCCGTAGAACTCACTGAGACCTTCATTTTGACTGGTTATGGCTCCCGTAACTCTAAACGAGGCAACAGTTATGGCCGTCCGAAGAATCGATATCCACAGAGTGCAACATCTACGGTGCAAGGTGCAACATTCGTCCAAAAATACGAAACGGCGCCTTGAGACTTTTAGAAATGGGTGCAGGGATTTGAACTGGACCAGTACCATGGTGCACTACTCTCCAGGGATGGTAAATCGAAGGCCAGCCACGGAGTTCCCTTTTTAACGTAAAAATTCATGTGACGGAAAAACGAAGGCCAAAAAACTTCAAAGACCCGATTGAGGTTCGGATAGCTTTTTTTTGGGTATGAAACTATCCGTTGACGGCTTACAGCGGTCAAAGCCGTAGAACTCACTGAGACCTTCGTTTTGACTGGTTATGGCTCCCGTAACTCTAAACGAGGCAACAGTTATGGCCGTCCGAAGAATCGATGTCCACAGGGTGCAACATCTGCGGTGCAAGGTGCAACATTCGTCCAAAAAGACGAAACGGCGCCTTGCGACTTTTAGAAATGGGTGCAGGGATTTGAAATGGACCAGTACCATGGTGCACCACTCTCCAGGGATGGTAAATCGAAGACCAGCCACGGTGTTCCCTTTTTAATGTAAAAATTCATGTGACGGAAAAACGAAGGCCAAAAAACTTCAGAGACCCGATTGAGGTTCGAATAGCTTTTTTTTGGGTATGAAACTATCCATTGACGGCTTATAGCCGTCAAAGCCGTAGAACTCACTGAGACCTTCGTTTTGACTGGTTATGGCTCCCGTAACTCTAAACGAGGCAACAGTTATGGCCGTCCAAAGAATCGATATCCAAAGGGTGCAACATCTACGGTGCAAAGTGCAACATTCATCCAAAAAGACGAAACGGCGCCTTGCGACTTTTAGAAATGGGTGCAGGGATTTGAATTGGAGCAGTACCATGGTGCACCACTCTCCAGGGATGGTAAATCGAAAACCAGCCACGGTGTTCCCTTTTTAACGTAAAAATTCATGTGACGGAAAAACGAAGGCCAAAAAACTTCAGAGACCCGATTGAGGTTCAGATAGCTTTTTTTGGGTATGAAACTATCTGTTGACGGCTTACAGCAGTCAAAGCCGTAGAACTCACTGAGACCTTCGTTTTGACTGGTTATGGCTCCCGTAACTCTAAACGAGGCAACAATTATGGCCGTCCGAAGAATCGATATCCACAGGGTGCAATATCTGCGGTGCAAGGTGCAACATTCGTCCAAAAAGACAAACGGCGCCTTGCGACTTTTAGAAATGGGTGCAGGGGTTTGAAATGGACCGGTACCATGGTGCAACACTCTCCAGGGATGGTAAATCGAAGACCGCCACGGTGTTCCCTTTTTAACGTAAAAATTCATGTGACGGAAAAACGAAGGCCAAAAAACTTCAAAGGCCCGATTGAGGTTCGAATAGCTTTTTTTTGGATATGAAACTATCCGTTGATGGCTTACAGCGGTCAAAGCCGTAGAACTCACTGAGACCTTCATTTTGACTGGTTATGGCTCCCGTAACTCTAAACGAGGCAACAGTTATGGCCGTCCGAAGAATCGATATCCACAGAGTGCAACATCTACGGTGCAAGGTGCAACATTCGTCCAAAAATACGAAACGGCGCCTTGAGACTTTTAGAAATGGGTGCAGGGATTTGAACTGGACCAGTACCATGGTGCACTACTCTCCAGGGATGGTAAATCGAAGGTCAGCCACGGAGTTCCCTTTTTAACATAAAAATTCATGTGACGGAAAAACGAAGGCCAAAAAACTTCAAAGACCCGATTGAGGTTCGGATAGCTTTTTTTTGGGTATGAAACTATCCGTTGACGGCTTACAGCGGTCAAAGCCGTAGAACTCACTGAGACCTTCGTTTTGACTGGTTATGGCTCCCGTAACTCTAAACGAGGCAACAGTTATGGCCGTCCGAAGAATCGATATCCACAGGGTGCAACATCTGCGGTGCAAGGTGCAGCATTCGTCCAAAAAGACAAAACGGCGCCTTGCGACTTTTAGAAATGGGTGCAGGGATTTGAAATGGACCAGTACCATGGTGCACCACTCTCCAGGGATGGTAAATCGAAAACCAGCCACGGTGTTCCCTTTTTAACGTAAAAATTCATGTGACGGAAAAACGGAGGCCAAAAAACTTCAGAGACTCGATTGAGGTTCGGATAGTTTTTGTTGGGTATGAAACTATCCGTTGACGGCTTACAGCGGTCAAAGCCGTAGAACTCACTGAGACCTTAGTTTTGACTGGTTATGGCTCCCGTAACTCTAAACGAGGCAACAGTTATGGCCGTCCGAAGAATCGATATCCACAGGGTGCAATATCTGCGGTGCAAGGTGCAACATTCGTCCAAAAAGACAAACGGCGCCTTGCGACTTTTAGAAATGGGTGCAGGGGTTTGAAATGGACCAGTACCATGGTGCAACACTCTCCAGGGATGGTAAATCGAAGACCGCCACGGTGTTCTCTTTTTAACGTAAAAATTCATGTGACGGAAAAACGAAGGCCAAAAAACTTCAAAGGCCCGATTGAGGTTCGAATAGATTTTTTTTGGGTATGAAACTATCCGTTGACGGCTTACAGCGGTCAAAGCCGTAGAACTCACTGAGACCTTCGTTTTGACTGGTTATGGCTCCCGTAACTCTAAACGAGGCAACAGTTATGGCCGTCCGAAAAATCGATATCCACAGAGTGCAACATCTACGGTGCAAGGTGCAACATTCGTCCAAAAATACGAAACGGCGCCTTGAGACTTTTAGAAATGGGTGCAGGGATTTGAACTGGACCAGTACCATGGTGCACCACTCTCCAGGGATGGTAAATCGAAGGCCAGCCACGGTGTTCCCTTTTTAACGTAAAAATTCATGTGACGGAAAAACGAAGGCCAAAAAACTTCAGAGACCCGATTGAGGTTCGGATAGCTTTTTTTTGGGTATGAAACTATCCGTTGATGGCTTACAGCGGTCAAAGCCGTAGAACTCACTGAGACCTTCGTTTTGACTGGTTATGGCTCTCTTAACTCTAAACGAGGCAACAGTTATGGCCGTCCGAAGAATCGATATCCACAGGGTGCAACATCTGCGGTGCAAGGTGCAACATTCGTCCAAAAAGACAAAACGGCGCCTTGCGACTTTTAGAAATGGGTGCAGGGATTTGAAATGGACCAGTACCATGGTGCACCACTCTGCAGGGATGGTAAATCGAAAACCAGCCACGGTGTTCCCTTTTTAACGTAAAAATTCATGTGACGGAAAAACGGAGGCCAAAAAACTTCAGAGACTCGATTGAGGTTCGGATAGCTTTTTTTTGGGTATGAAACTATCCGTTGATCGCTTACAGCGGTCAAAGCCGTAGAACTCACTGAGACCTTCGTTTTGACTGGTTATGGCTCCCGTAACTCTAAACGAGGCAACAGTTATGGCCGTCCGAAGAATCGATATCCATAGGGTGCAACATCTGTGGTGCAAGGTGCAACATTCGTCCAAAAAGACGAAACGGCGCCTTGCGACTTTTAGAAATGGGTGTAGTGATTTGAAATGGACCAGTACCATGGTGCACCACTCTCCAGGGATGGTAAATCGAAGACCGCCACGGTGTTCCCTTTTTAACGTAAAAATTCATGTGATGGAAAAACGAAGGCCAAAAAACTTCAAAGACCCGATTGAGGTTCGAATAGATTTTTTTTGGGTATGAAACTATCCGTTGATGGCTTACAGCGGTCAAAGCCGTAGAACTCACTGAGACCTTCGTTTTGACTGGTTATGGCTCCCGTAACTCTAAACGAGGCAACAGTTATGGCTGTCCGAAGAATCGATATCCACAGAGTGCAACATCTACGGTGCAAGGTGCAACATTCGTCCAAAAAGACGAAACGGCGTCTTGCGACTTTTAGAAATGGGTGAAGGGATTTGAAATGGACCAGTACCATGGTGCACCACTCTCCAGGGATGGTAAATCGAAGACCAGCCACGGTGTTCCCTTTTTAACGTAAAAATTCATGTGACGGAAAAACGAAGGCCAAAAAACTTCAGAGACCCGATTGAGGTTCGGATAGCTTTTTTTTGGGTATGAAACTATCCGTTGACGGCTTACAGCCGTCAAAGCCGTAGAACTCACTGAGACCTTCGCTTTGACTGGTTATGGATCCCGTAACTCTAAACGAGGCAACAATTATGGCCGTCCGAAGAACCGATATCCACAGGGTGCAACATCTGCGGTGCAAGGTGCAACATTCGTCCAAAAAGACGAAACGGCGCCTTGCGACTTTTAAAAATGGGTGCAGGGATTTGAAATGGACCAGTACCATGGTGCACCACTCTCCAGGGATGGTAAATCGGAAACCAGCCACGGTGTTCCCTTTTTAACGTAAAAATTCATGTGACGGAAAAACGGAGGCCAAAAAACTTCAGAGACCGGATTGAGGTTCGGATAGTTTTTTTTTGGGTATGAAACTATCCGTTGACGGCTTACAGCCGTCAAAGCCGTAGAACTCTCTAAGAACTTCGTTTTGACAGGTTATGGCTCCTGTAACTCTAAACGAGGCAACAGTGATGGCCGTCTGAAGAATCGATATCCACAGGGTGCAACATCTGCGGTGCAAGGTGCAACATTCATCCAAAAAGATGAAACGGCGCCTTGCGACTTTTAGAAATGGGTGCAGGGATTTGAAATGGACCAGTACCATGGTGCAACACTCTCCAGGGATGGTAAATCGAAGACCAGCCACGGTGTTCCCTTTTTAACGTAAAAATTCATGTGACGGAAAAACGAAGGCCAAAAAACTTCAGAGACCCGATTGAGGTTCGGATAGCTTTTTTTTGGGTATGAAACTATCCGTTGACGGCTTACAGCCGTCAAAGCCGTAGAACTCACTGAGACCTTCGCTTTGACTGGTTATGGCTCCCGTAACTCTAAACGAGGCAACAGTTATGGCCGTCCGAAGAACCGATATCCACAGGGTGCAACATCTGCGGTGCAAGGTGCAACATTCGTCCAAAAAGACGAAACGGCGCCTTGCGACTTTTAGAAATGGGTGCAGGGATTTGAAATGGACCAGTACCATGGTGCACCACTCTCCAGGGATGGTAAATCGAAGACCATCCACGGTGTTCCCTTTTTAACGTAAAAATTCATGTGATGGAAAAACGAAGGCCAAAAAACTTCAGAGACCCGATTGAGGTTCGGATAGCTTTTTTTGGGTATGAAACTATCCGTTGACGGCTTACAGCGGTCAAAGCCGTAGAACTCACTAAGACATTCGTTTTGACTGGTTATGGCTCCCGTAACTCTAAACGAGGCAACAGTTATGGCCGTTCGAAGAATCGATATCCACAAGGTGCAACATCTGCGGTGCAAGGTGCAACATTCGTCCAAAAAGACGAAACGGCGCCTTGCGACTTTTAGAAATGGGTGCAGGGATTTGAAATGGACCAGTACCATGGTGCACCACTCTCCAGGGATGGTAAATCGAAGACCGCCACGGTGTTCCCTTTTTAACATAAAAATTCATGTGATGGAAAAACGAAGGCCAAAAAACTTCAGAGACCCGATTGAGGTTCGGATAGTTTTTTTTGGGTATGAAACTATCCGTTGACGGCTTACGGCCGTCAAAGCCGTAAAACTCTCTGAGACCTTCGTTTTGACTGGTTATGGCTCCTGTAACTCTAAACGAGGCAACAGTGATGGCCGTCTGAAGAATCGATATCCACAGGGTGCAACATCTGCGGTGCAAGGTGCAACATTCGTCCAAAAAGACGAAACGGCGCCTTGCGACTTTTCGAAATGGGTGCAGGGATTTGAAATGGTCCAGTACCATGGTGCAACACTCTCCAGGGATGGTAAATCGAAGACCAGCCACGGTGTTCCCTTTTTAACGTAAAAATTCATTTGACGGAAAAACGAAGGCCAAAAAACTTCAGAGACCCGATTGAGGTTCGGATAGCTTTTTTTTGGGTATGAAACTATCCGTTGACGGCTTACAGCCGTCAAAGCCGTAGAACTCACGGAGACCTTCGCTTTGACTGGTTATGGCTCCCGTAACTCTAAACGAGGCAACAGTTATGGCCGTCCGAAGAACCGATATCCACAGGGTGCAACATCTGCGGTGCAAGGTGCAACATTCGTCCAAAAAGACGAAACGGCACCTTGCGACTTTTAGAAATGGGTGCAGGGATTTGAAATAGACCAGTACCATGGTGCACCACACTCCAGGGAAGGTAAATCGAAAACCAGCCACGGTGTTCACTTTTTAACGTAAAAATTCATGTGACGGAAAAACGGAGGCCAAAAAACTTCGGAGACCCGATTGAGATTCGGATAGCTTTTTTTTGGGTATGAAACTATCCGTTGACGGCTTATAGCGGTCAAAGCCGTAGAACTCACTGAGACCTTCGTTTTGACTGGTTATGGCTCCCGTAACTCTAAACGAGGCAACAGTTATGGCCGTCCGAAGAATCGATATCCACAGGGTGCAACATCTGCGGTGCAAGGTGCAACATTCGTCCAAAAAGACGAAACGGCGCCTTGCGACTTTTAGAAATGGGTGCAGGGATTTGAAGTGGACCAGTACCATGGTGCACCACTCTCCAGGGATGGTAAATCGAAGATCGCCACGGTGTTCCCTTTTTAACGAAAAAATTCATGTGACGGAAAAACGAAGGGCAAAAAACTTCAAAGACCCGATTGAGGTTGGGATAGCTTTTTTTTGGGTATGAAACTATCCGTTGACGGCTTACAGCTATCAAAGCCGTAGAACTCACTGAGACCTTCGTTTTGACTGGTTATGGCTCCCGTAACTCTAAACAAGGCAACAGTTATGGCCGTCCGAAGAATCGATATCCACAGAGTGCAACATCTGCGGTGCAAGGTGCAACATTCATCCAAAAAGACGAAACGGCGCCTTGCGACTTTTAGAAATGGGTGCAGGGATTTGAAATGGACCAGTACCATGGTGCACCACTCTCCAGGGATGGTAAATCGAAGACCAGCTGTTTGTACCAAAAATGGGCACAACACTCTTCGGGAGTTGTTTGAAGAGATAAAATGAAGATTATAAATGTAAAACAGAGATTATCTAACAAAAACTCCAACAAACAGGAATGTAAAGTGCACAGACAAGCAGTTTAGAGTGGTTCGGCGTATAGCCTACGTCCACTATGAAGTTTTGATGATTTTATTGATTCTCTTTCAATGATTACAAGCGTTTACAGCAATGAACAGCGGATTACAGATTAGAATTCGAAATTGACAGCAAAAATAGGATGCAAATCTCAATCCGGCAGAGTCTGGACGCTTCAGAGAAAAAAGATCCTTTTTCCGTTGATTCTGGGGCTCTATTTATAGGCGTAGGAGGCTTGGATTTCGCTCATACTCCGGGAGACTTGGCCTGACACGTGAGGGGACCCATTCGACCACTTCCAGAGAGTTTCAAGCCAATCTGTGATCGATACGAAATCATTTCGTATCGATCAAGACTACTTCCAATTGAGCTCAAAATTGGTGGAGATGTCCCTTGGTATGTGTGCAACCTTCAGTTAAAATTACATGGTGTTTGGATCAGTGGATTGAGAGATATCATCGATACGAGACGATGTTCTTCGCTAGGCTGTCTGGTTCGAATCCATTTCTCTGAGCTGGGGGCTTCGAATCGATGGTGTCACGCGCCCCTGTGAAGACGTGGAACGCACACTTCGCCTCGATCCGGTCTTCACTCTGAATCGACCGCGTCGACTCCATACATCTCGGCGCATTCGCATCAGGGGATGACGTGGTGCGCGCGCTTCGCCTCGATCCGATATTTGCTCCGTGTTGACTGCTTCGATTCCATGTATCTCGCCCCGTTTCCTTCGAGATATGACACGTTATCCTAGCTGGTTGACCTGATGGATTCGAGTAGGACTTCATCCAGGGATACGAGGCAAACACTGGCTGATGGATACGAAGCAGGCACTGGATGATGGATATGAAGCAGGCACTGACTGATGGATACGAAGCAGGCACTGGCTGATGGATACGAAGCTCACCACTGCGTGGACTTAATCATTCTGGTCGATATGAGATCGATGGATGCGAAACGGGGACCACCGATGGATACGAAACCCATCGATACGAACTCGATGTACTAGCTCCATCGGAACGAACAGGTACGCCTCGATGGATACGAAGTGGGGTCTGCTGATGGATACGAAAACATGCTTTTCCCTCCAAATTGTATCCATCATAACCTGTGCGTACGAACTCGAATTGACTTGAAACTTGGAACGATGGCTTGCTTTACTTTCCCGATCATGTCTAATCGATTGGGGCTTGATCCGGACTTGATCAAAATTCAACGATATCCATGACAAACGACATTTGGAGTCCAACTCCTTGGTGTCCTGGCCTTGCCAAAAGGCGGGATAACATTTGCCCCCCAAAGTACGTCTTGTGAAAACATGACGTGCTTTGAAAAGCTGTAGGTCTTCTTTGAATAATTTGAAAGTTATACCCTTTGTCCATTCTCTTGTATCGGTCCTCTCATGAATTGATGCTAACAGTAGGAAAGCCTTTCTTCTTATCGATGTGGGTTAACTTGATGGATACGTAAATGGGCATCCGTATCGATGGCCAAAAATCGCGGTGGATTTTGATTTGAATTGGCGATATCTGGTGGATACGAAATGGATGTTCGTATCGATAGATTCTGATGGATACGAAAAGGACGCTCGTATTAGCAGGTCTGCTTTGTTTCGAATCGATGGCTCATAATTTGGATGTTTCGAAACGATGGTGTCTGGTGAACATTTCGCCTCTATGAATGCACAGCTTGATGGATGCGAGGAGAGCGTGTGCATCTACCCATCGTATTCACATGGCCTCCCTGTGCGCTTCGAACCGATAAAGGCTAGTGGGCTCGATACGAATGCTCGCATCGATGCGCTGCTTGACTGGCTGCGACCGGTCATGTTGACTGGGAGGTGAATCGACCCAGTTCGTCTCCAGGCCTCATATAAATACCGGGGACTTGGCTCGATTTCACTTTTTTACCTTTTACTTTTACTGTTGCCTTCTGCATTTTCGTATCGATTCACGAACCTAGAAAGAGATAATTGCTCTGTACTTTCGACTCTATCAGCCTCAATCCACCAGATCTTGAAATCTCAATCTTAAACTAGGTAATTCACCACGAATCTAAATGATGAAACTACCTTTGATCCGCTCTTTCTTCATCAATCAAACACTCTGGCAGTTGATAAAACCAGATCTGGTTCGAAGTCCAGATGGCCATGGCGGCGCTCTGGTAGATTGGAGAAGAAAGAGTGGAGAAGGCATAAGCGAATCGATCTAGAGGCCGTGTTCGAATCGACAAAGAGAGAGATATCTTTTCTTAGATCCCGTATCGATTCCTGGGATAGGTCAATGGGGGAGATCTAGTTCGTATCGATGGATGTGATGGTGGATCGTATCGACACGAAACGATCAATATGAAAAACTAAAAAATGTATCTTAGTTTCAGATCGATACGAACCTTGCCTTCGTGATCGATGTTTAGCTAAGGCCTCTTCTGATCGATACGAACCAGACAGCCAGGGATCGATGTGAAGTATTCTGATCTTTGATGGATTCGAACTTGACTCCTGACGATCGATTCGAAGCCTGTTCACGGGTATCGATTCGAACCGGTATCATGATGGATTCGAACGAGCCCTTTTTTTTTTGATCGATTCGAACTTCCCATTATGGATGCGAAATCTTGACATTCTTCAGCATAACTCCGATGAGCTTCATCCTTGCATATCTGGACTTGATAATTAAATTTGCATATTTGACTACCTCTCGAAGCTCGTCGATGGAACTGCCATTTAACAGAAAAGTACAACAAACTCTTTAATCTCGAATCGATCGCTATCACCTGAATAGCGTGGTCGTGACGGTCAACGATGACGGTCACGCCCGTCTGACTTCCAGAATTTTAGTCGCTTGCATGTTTTCTTTAACTCTGCAGAATTTGCTCAAGTCACGCACAACACTTGCACTACACAGCACATTCATGCACTTTACACTGGGGAATGCACGGGCTTTTTGTCATCTAATGATGGTTTCTCGTGAGTTAGCCAGTGACGGAACCGTCAAGTTCGCAGCAGCAAGAAACTCAGAACCCTATCCTTCCCAGAATTGAGATTCCGGTCATCGAGACCGAAGCTATTGGTCCAGCTCCGGACGAGTTGCCCGATGCGTCCTTCATTAACAGTCCACCTGATTCTGTCCCATCCAATATTTCTGAAGACATGCTAGGGAGAATATGCTTAAGGCATGGCTTATCTTTGGATGAGGTACTGTTGCCTGGACCGGATGACAGGCCACATAATCCCCCGGAGGGGTATACTGCTTTTAATCGGCATGCGTGCGCAGCCGGCACACTTCTTCCATTCAATGATTATATAAGAGAAGTGTTGGCTTATCTGGACATCGCTCCGTCTCAATTGCATCCAAACGGATATGCCTCACTCAACTGCTTGTTCATTGTATTCATGGAGTACCTCCATCGTCCTCCCCGTATGACCGACATAAGATACTTGTTTAATTTCAAGAGTCGGACTGACAGCCCATCTTACACGTTCTTGGAGTCTGTAAGGAACTGCCAAGTTGTCGCGGGGTCGTGGACTAGGCTAAGCTACTTTAAGTCGGAGTGGTTCTATGTCCGATGTCCTCCGTGGTTTGCCAGAAGATGGCTGTTCAGACGTGAGTATTGTCTTTTTTCCCAAGTAATTGACAGGGCAATTTTCGGAGTGAAATTAAACTTACGTCTTCTTCTCTTTTTCTTTCAGCTATCATCCAGCGGCCTGAGGGTGGCTACTATAAAGAGATAGTTCGGGTCCTCCAAGAGATTCCTAGCGAAGAAAGGAATATTGAACTGTTATTGACAGATCGGAATCTCAGAGTCCTTGGGCTGATCGGCCGGAGGCAGAGCATAAGACTCGATGGTGCATTAAAGACCATCTCCAGGAAAAAGGTCAAGCGGATGAAGCCCAGGGTTGTGATAATCGAGGAACCCGATTCCGAGAAAACTCATACTGACGAGGAACCGTTGGTCGGACCTGCTAATGCAACCCCGGAATCCGATGCAAAGAGGAAAGGCAAAGCAGTGGCCTCGAAACAGCCTAAGTCTGGGAGGCAGAAGTCTGTGGTTTTGCACCGTCCTTTGCCAGGAGTTAAGATTACGGAGGCATCCTCCCTGCAAGCTGAAGATCAACTCGAAGGGCCTGCTGACCCTCCAATCCCGGACATCGAGCCGGAGCAACATGACGTTGGATCGGGTGGGTCGCGACATATCGTCGATGTTAGCGAGTCTGATCCTGCCAGTGCGATTGACACTTCTGGTTGGTCCGGGGGGTTACACATTCACACACTCTTCACGGCACAACACACTTTTCTAACCGTAAACAACACATCGCAAACGGTTACTGATTCTTCGTGGTTTTCTTTTCAGGTACGATGTCTGGGCAAGGTTCTGTGCTTGTTAGTTTGCGCAATAAGCGCCGTTATCGCGAGCCACGCAGGAGAGAGGGGGAGAGGGATTACGACTCAGGACATTCAGGCCAGGAGAAGTCTGACAGAGATAGGGGATACGTTCGCCGATCCCGATCTCGCTCTCCTCCCCCCAGGACTTCTGCACCTCCTACGGCCGCGGTTACTTGTCCTCCCGAGACTTCACGGCCTAGGCCGCCTTCTCAAGCTTTGAGGTCCGATCCTCCGCGCAGGACTGAAATAGCCACCTCTTCGGCTACTGTACCGGTCCCGATCGAGGCGTCTAGCGAAGGAGCGCTTAAACTGGCACAGATGAGGAAGCAATTTCCCGACATCTGTTTTGATGGTTATGTTTTCCCTCCGCACTTGAAGAGAATTCCGCCAACCGCGGAAACCACTATCCATGATTATGTTGCGGACATCTTTTTCCAGTACAGGGAATGGGGACGGGCCGCGAGGAAGGCGTCTAAAGTGGCATTCGAGCGGGGCGTCACCATTGAGAAGCTTGAAAAGGAGCTGGGTCGCAACGACCAAATCATAAAAGCGCTCAACTCGGAGGCTGAGTCTTCCCGTAAATCCGAGATGGAGGCTCTAAAGAAGGTTGATGAAGTGAACGCGGTCATTACCAGGATGAAGCAAGAGCATTACACCGCCATCGAGGACATGGGTCACAGGAACACTTCTATTACCGCTGAGAGGGATGCCGCTCTCAAGGAGCTTAATGAGCTGAAATCAAAGTTTTCAGAGATGGCGAAGGAAAAAGACGCAGCTAATGTCTCTGCGCAGGAGGCCTGTGATCAGGTGGTGACGCTTCGTAAGGAGAAGGAAGCGGCTATACAACAAGCCCATGAAGCTGAGGCTGGGGTTGACGAGAAGGTACGGCAGGCGGAGGCCAGGATTGAGGCCGAGGTGGAAGAGCTACTCGTCACTTATAACGCCAATGTGCTAAGGCACCGAGACTTGACATGGCTTGACGAATACCCCACACATCTCTATAACGCCTGGAACCTACTGGTTGATGAGGAGAGATCTGGGCACCCTGATGAAGCCCTTGATGAGTTCGAGCTGGAGAACCGCATCCTTAATGATGACGAAAAGAAGGTTCTCCATGAATCCATGATTTTCCACGACAAGGTGAGGCTTGGTGCCCAGATCCAGGAAGTCGGAGAGAGCTCTGGTGCAGAACACCATGTTACGAGTTCTGAGATAGTCGTGTCATCTCAGTCTGAGCCAACTCCGATGATCTACCCCCAGCCTATCCCGGCGTATCACCCAGATCAACCGCATTTATCTCCTATTAAGGAACATCCTTCTGAAGTAGTTCAGACGACCTCGAGCCGAACCGAGGGAGGTACTTTGAACTAACTTCTAGTATATTTGGATTGAAGAACCCGTGTTGAAATGTTGCTAATGACATGTCTTTTCCTTTGATCAGTGACAGGAGTTGCACCAGCCGCGCCTCTTACCATCCAAGAATCAGGTCAAGCACCAGGAGCCATCATCTCTGAGGCGACCTCCGTCGCGGCAATGGCACCAGTTGGAGTGACGCAGGGGAGCTCACTTTCTTTCGACGAGCAGATGATAAACAAGCTCCTTGACCGTCAAAGTGATCCTTTTGCGGACTTGCCATTCGGCTTGGGTGGATTCACGGCTACTTCTGACACCTTGTCTCAGACTATTAAGGCCCCTAGCGAGGCCAGGGCATGGCGGGAAGCGGCGATGTTGGCCGAGATTAATGCCGAGATGGCGGCCGCGGCGCACGACGGTGAAGTAGATGGCGGAGCGGCAGCACAGTGCTCTACTCCTCTTATGACTGTGTCTCCTGGGGGCACACTTACTAATACTAATGTGCCAGCCCCTCCTCCAGCTGCGGAGTCTGTCCTCCCACTCCTCCTTCGGGAAGTATCCCTATAGAGTCCAGCTCAGACGAGGATGTCGACATTATGCCTCTACCCGAAGGGAGCTTGCCTAAGGAGAAAGGCTCCAAGCGAAAGGGTACTGGTGGCTCCAGTAGCTCCTCGAGGAAGAAGAAGCTGAGGAAACAGAAGGATTAGACATTCTTTTCATAGGCAGTTAGGGACTTTTGTTATTTTTTCTGCTTTTTCCCTTTTGTAGGCCGTGTTTAGATGCGGGTTCGGCCCCTGCTAGTAGGAATATTTTGGAAGGAACTCATGTGTGAACCATTGTTCTTGAGTTAGTTGGAATAAAATTTTGTTTTCTAGCTTCAGCTCATGTTCCTTTCTATGCTTGAATATTGCAGTGTTCGGACTTTGGTCCAGTGTACTTGCATTATCTGATTGCTTCAAGAATAGCTCATTTTACTTGTTAAGTATGGAAATCTCGGACTTGAGTTGTGATAGGGGATCGCATCGGAGCTGAGTATCGCATAGTTTCGGGTAATGACTAACATTTGCCTCTGCCCCCAGTTCCGGGGTCAAGTTGTGATGATCAGCTTGTGATGGCACCAAGCGAGGACCGAGTGGTCGAACTATGCTTGTTCTCTTATGAATCGTTCTATCCACACTCCGGGGATATATGTCATCTCGTAAGCGGTTGTTTGCATTCTGGGAACATGGAGTTGACTGACGTTTGTACTCTGCATCGCACTCTGGGAACGCGGAGTTGAATGTTTATACCCCACTTCGCACTCTGGGAATATGGAGTTGAATGTTTATACTCCGTCTCGCGCTCTGGGAGGACGGAGTCGAGTGTTTATACTCCACTTCGCACTCTGGGAATATGGAGTTAAATGTTCATACTCCACTTCGCACTCTGGGAATATGGAGTTAAATGTTTATACTCCGCTTCACACTCTGGGAATGCGGAGTCGAATGTTTATACTCCACTTCGCACTCTGGGAACATGGAGTTAAATGTTTATACTCCGCTTCACACTCTGGGAATGCGGAGTTGAATGTTTATACCCCACTTCGCACTCTGGGAATATGGAGTTAAATGTTTATACTCCGTCTCGCGCTCTGGGAGGACGGAGTCGAGTGTTTATACTCCACTTCGCACTCTGGGAATATGGAGTTAAATTTTTATACTCCACTTCGCACTCTGGGAATATGGAGTTAATTGTTTATACTCCGCTTCGCACTCTGGGAATGCGGAGTTGAATGTTTATACTCCGCTTCGCACTCTGGGAATATGGAGTTAATTGTTTATACTCCGCTTCACACTCTGGGAATGCGGAGTTGAATGTTTATACTCCGCTTCGCACTCTGGGAATATGGAGTTGATTGTTTATACTCCGCTTCGCACTCTGGGAATGCGGAGTTGAATGTTTATACTCCGCTTCGCACTCTGGGAATATGGAGTTAATTGTAGGATTGTCGTGTGTCAACCCTATTAATATCGGTGTCATGGCCTGTCCCCGAGCTCGGGTTTCACCTAGTGAGTGGCCGGTCGTATCACAGCCACTCTCCATTTGAATAAGTCCCATTGCATGATTGGATTTAGCTCTTCGTGCATCGTGATGTTGTATATCGCACATAATGAATCACAGCTCTGGCTCGAAGAAGTGGCATTTTATTGCTGAAATAAGAAAATGCGGCAAAGTCAGTTGCCTTATTACAAAATTCAAATTTCGAAATGCAGAAACAAATTGCTAAATAGAATGAAATAAATAAAGCCTGTCATATGTAGTAGCGGCAGAGACTTTCGCTGTTCCAAGCCCTTGGTAAATCGAGACCGTCAACAGTCGACAGCTTGAATGTACCATCTCCGAGCTTTCGTGTAACTACATACGGTCCTCCCCAGTTCGGTTTCATGTGTGAAGGAACTGGGTAGATTCTCTTGAGCACGAGGTCGCCGAGTTCAAAGGTTCGAGGTCGAACTCTGGTGTTGTACAATCGGGCGACCCGGCTTCGATGTGCGGCTGCTCTCAAATCAGCCTCTTCCCGTTTTTCATCCAATAGATCCAAAGACTCGGCTAGGAGTATAGCGTTTGTTTTTGGATCATAATAAGTCACGCGATGAGAGAGCACTTCTGTCTCGACCGGAATAACGGCCTCTGCGCCATAAGATAGGGAAAACGGAGTGTGTCCGGTCGCGGTTTTGTGGGTCGTTCGATAGGCCCAAAACGCCATAGGAAGTTCATCGACCCACTTGCCCCCAGCCTTCTCCAATCGTTTCTTCAGGATTGATTTTATAACTTTGTTGACAGCTTCAACCTGTCCATTCGCTTGGGGGTGTGCGACAGCCGAGAACTTTTTGCGGATATGAAACCGTTGACAGAAATCCTTGAATTCCGCACTCTCGAATTGGGCTCCGTTATCAGTGATGATAGTATGCGGGAGTCCAAATCGACAGATGATGTTGCGAACCACGAAATTTATCGCTTTCTTTGTCGTAATGGTTGCAAGGGCTTCGGCCTCAGCCCACTTTGTGAAGTAATCAACGGCGACGATGGCGTATTTCGCACCGCCTTTTGCTAAAGGTAAAGCGCCGATGATGTCAATGCCCCACATTGCGAATGGCCAGGGACTGACCATTTGGGTTATTTCAGTTGGCGGAGCTCTCGGAATTCGGGCATGTATCTGGCATTTATCGCACTTTCGGGCATAGTTTGCCGCATCTCGGTTCACTGTCGGCCAGTAGTACCCATATCGGAGTATCTTCTTAGCGAGAGCTTGCCCTCCGGTATGATCGCCGCACTCTCCTTCGTGCACGTCATGTAATACTCGTTTGATTTCCTCGTGGGCGATACACCTGAGGAGAGGAACGGAATAACCTCTCCTGTACATGACTCCGTTTTGGATGACGAACCGCGAAGCTTTTCGCTGGACTTGTCTCTTCTCATTTCTAGGTTCAGGCAGCACCCCATTCTCAATGTAATTCCGATATGGAGTCATCCAAGATTCTCTACTAGGAGCGGTTTCAAATACAGAGTTCATTTCTATCCGATCGATGCTCGGAGTGGCCAAAGTTTCAACGGGGACTAGTCCCATTTGTTGCGCTTCACCTGTGCTGGCTAACTTTGCCAGTGAATCGGCTTTCTGATTGCGCTCCCGAGGCACATAATAGATGGCATAATAATCAAACTGGCTTAGTATTTCCTGAACTCGTGCCAAGTAAGCGGCCAGTCTCCGGTCTCTTGCCTGGTATTCTCCCCGCACTTGGCATACCACTAACTGTGAATCGCAATAAATTTCTACAGCGATAATTCTAAAATCTCTGGCAAGCCTTAGGCCGGTTAGGAGGGCTTCATATTCGGCTTCATTATTAGTTGCATGAAAGTCGAATTTAAGAGCATAACATATGGATCGGCCCTCGGGAGTCTCAAGTACAACCCCAGCGCCCGAGCACCGGTCATTTGACGCACCATCAGTATACAGCTTCCAGATGTATTCGGGGGGTTCACTGGTCTCGGGTAAGTCTTCTGGAACGGTGAATTCGGCTATGAAATCAGCCAGGACTTGTCCTTGAATGGCCCTCCGCGGAGCGTATGCGATATCAAATTGGCTTAGCTCAATGTTCCACTTGAGTAACCTACCGGACGTCTCAGGCCGCGTAAGGACCTGTCGTAACAGCTGGTCGGTGTACACAGTAAGCGGATGAGCTTGGAAGTAAGGACAGAGCTTCCTTGAGGCAATGACCAAACAATAAGCCAGTTTCTCCAACCTCGGATAATTTCTTTCAGCTCCTGTTAGTCGCTTACTAACATAGTAGATCGGGTTTTGCACTTTGTCTTCTTCCCGGACTAGAGCAGCACTGATCGCATGTTCTGATACTGCCAGGTAGAGATATAGTTGCTCGTGGTCAACCGGTTTTGACAAGATCGGAGGTGTGGAGAGATGTTGAACAAATGATCGGAACGCGCCTTCACACTCTGTGGTCCATTCAAAGTTTCGTTTGCCCTTCCGGATCAGGTCGAAGAAAGGAATGCATTTATCGGTGGACTTTGAAATGAACCTGCTCAATGCTGCGACCTTCCCGTTAAGACTCTAGACTTGTTTTATAGTTCTAGGGGTTTGCAAATTTCTAATAGCCCAGATCTTCTCAGGATTCGCCTCTATTCCTCGAGCGTTGACAATGAACCCAAGGAATTTTCCGGATGCAACGCCAAAGTGACATTTGAGTGGGTTGAGCTTCATTCCGTACTCCCGGAGGATGCTGAACATTGAATTCAAATCTCTGAAGTGATCGGTGGAGAATCGGGACTTCACCAGCATGTCATCCACGTAAACCTCCATGGTCTTCCCAATCTGATCAGCGAACATTCGGTTGACCAAGCGTTGGTATGTTGCTCCAGCGTTCTTTAGACCAAACGGCATGACTTTGTAACAATAGAGTCCCAGGTCGGTCACGAAGCTGGTATGTTCCTGATCAGGTAAATGCATGGGTATCTGATTGTAGCCGGAATAAGCGTCCATAAAGGATAGTAGTTCATGTCCGGCCGTCGAATCTACGAGCTGATCGATTCGTGGAAGTGGGAAGCTATCTTTTGGACATGCCTTGTTTAGGTCAGAGTAATCAACACAGGTTCTCCACTTCCCGTTTGGTTTCAGAACTAGTACAGGGTTGGACACCCATTCTGGATACAAGGCATCTCGAATGAACCCGTTCGATTGTAGTTTATCAACTTCCTCCTTAAGGGCGGCAGATCTCTCTGGATCCATGCCGCGCCTTTTCTGCTTTACTGGGACATGTCGCGGATCTATATTCAGGGAGTGACTTGCAATGCTCGGCGAGATCCCGCACATGTCAGAGTGTGTCCAGGCGAAGACGTCGAGATTCGCCCGAAGAAATTCGACCAACTCCTGCTGTGTCTGCTTGTTTAGTTGGGACCCGACTTTCAGCATCTTTGAATCATCATCCTCACTGATTGGGACGTCCACAGTCAGCTCGGCTGGAGAAGCTTGACTCTCCGTTGATTCGTCTTTATCCTCGTTGTCCCTGGGGTCCAGGTCTTTCAGGAATTGGTCGTGGTGCCCGGGCCGAGGCCCAGGCATCAATTGTCAATTATCGATAGAACGGTCGCAGAGAGATTCCTCTACGCCCTTCCCCTTCTCTTTACGTTGCTCCCCGCGCAGCTCAGCAACATAACAGGCCCTTCCTGAGGCCTGATCTCCTTGAACAACTCCAATCCCATGATCAGTGGGAAATTTCAGAGTCAGACACCATGGGGCGATTGCTGCCCTGAACTCGGCTAAAGCTGGTCGACCCAGAAACGCATTGTATGGCGAATCGATTTCTAGCACAACGAATTGTAACATTTGGACCCTCCGGCGTTCTCCAACGCCTAACTCGACTGGGAGTTTAGTTATTCCGATGGGTATCGTGGCACTTCCGTTGAAACCATGGATTCTGGATAAACAGGGTTTCAAATCCTTTGTCTCCATCTTCATTAGATCGTAAGCCCGTTTAAGCAAGATGTTCATAGAGCTCCCACTGTCAACCAGGATCCTCTTCATCCAAGCAGGACCTACCTGGGCAGATATGACTAGTGGGTCGATTGTAGGGGCTTCGACTTTATCGGCGTCTCGGCTCCTGAACACGATATCATCGGACATTATCTTTTGTTGCTTTGCCGGGGTTCCATCCTCGCAATTACTATAACACTCGAAGTCCGCATGCCTGATGGAACTGGCATACGACTCCATTTCCCCCCAGCTTCTGTCTGCCGGATGGGGACCACCACTTATTGTGTTGATAACTAATCTCCCGCCCGCACGAGCGGGTTCCTCCTCTCTCTCCTGATTTTGTGAACGATTTTGATTCGAGGGGCCCGCTCCGCCAGGCTGCGGTGCCCGTACAAACTGATCTAGCTTCCTCTCTCTAATCAGCTTCTCGATGAGGTCCTGTAAGTGCCGACACTCATTGGTATTGTGTCCATAGCTCTCATGGAACCTACAGAATTTCCCTATCTGAATCTGTCTCTCCGATGAGTGCTTCGGAGCAGGCTTCTTATATTGTACAGTGTTACAAGTCTGTAAGTATACGTTTTCCAATGACGTGTTTAGTGGTGTATAACTGTCAAACATCTGAGCTCTACGTCGTGGACCTCGGTTCTCATCTCTCTTCTTATTCTGGCCATTGTTTCCTCTCTGCTGGGTTTGCTTGTTTTGTATATTCAGTTGAACTTTCCCGGAACTCTCGCCGGACTGTTTAACTGCCACATTGCTCTGTATTCCCTCAATGCTGGGCCTCACATCGTCCTGCTTCCTAGACTGTTTTGCATCCTCCTGCCGTAGGAATTGAGCGGCCTTGGAGTAAAAACGGTCCAACGACGCGGGCGGTTTTCCAGCTAGCCAGTTTCCGAATTCAGAGTCAGGATCAATCCCCTTGGTCAAAGCCATTAAGATTGAATTATCGTTGGGATTGGTGATCTCGACGCATGCTGCGTGGAATCTCTCCAGGTAACGCCTGAGTGTTTCTCCAGGAGCTTGAGTGACGCTGGACAAGGTGTTGACGTCTTTTGGCCTAGCAACATGCATCCGGAATTGCTCCATAAACTTCTTGGCCAATTGATCGAACGAAGAAATTGATCTAGGTGGTAGGCGGGTAAACCACATTGTCGCGATTCCTCCCAGAGAGATGGGGAAACTCCGACACTTCACTGCATCGTCGGCCCTTGCAGCGCTCATCGACCATTCATACTTCAGAATATGTTGGTTGGGGTCACTATTCCCTTCATACATCGGGAGAGTCGGCATTCTGAATCGCCTAGGGGGTTCGGCATGTAACACTTCGTCTGTGAAAGGGGTATGACTACGGGAAATCCCCCAGTCATCATTAGTGAGCCCCTGACTCTCGCAGATCATTTGACGTATCATGGTTGATATAACCGAAACGGGCAGATTCGGAGCGTGATGAGCTAAGGCGTGGTCGGGTTCCACGGTGCGAGTTGGGATCGGGCGCTGTCGACGATCCGTATCTCGCCTCCTTGGCTCAACGTCTTCTGGGACATAAGGTTCAGGAGTATGTCCTCGCAGTTGATTGATCGGTTCTGATTGATTTCCGGTATCGACCCTTGTCTCTGCTGCGGCGGTTGTGGCGCGGTTATCCATGGTGTACTGTGGGGCAGTACCTCCTCGTGTTGAGGGACCGGTTTGGAAACTGGTCGACGGTCCTACCCTCAGTTGCCCAACAGTTAAGGCGGGCTGATATTCAGCAGCTTGAGCGCGACTCCCCTCTAGTCGAGGACGGGTAGATCGGTGGTGATAATCAGATGAAGCTGGGCTTTCGGTAGATGCTCTGGAGACATCATCTCTCCTGGACCTTCTGTGCCCCCGGCGATTAAGCTGGTTGGTCAGCTCGATATTGGCGCGTAACTGTTCTGCCAACTGCTGACGGCTTTGGGTCAGCTCCTGGAGCAATACTTGAAACTCCTGTCGGGTGACTAGCCCCGTTGAGTCTGAATGAGTGGCATTGTCTTGATTGGAAGAAGGCGGCTGTGTGGGATTCTGCCTATCTCTGCCTTCTTACTCTGCAGCGGTAGCGCCAGTTCTTGTACTGACCATTCTCGGTGGTGGAGTCCTTTCCTAAATTTTGAGCAAATCTGAATAGAATGGAAGGATTCCGGACTGGGTATCTAGATCTTCCTCTTGGATTTGTGCAATCCAGTATCGACGGCAGATCCAATGAGCAGGAGAAAAAGCTAGTTTTCTCGGTGAAAGCACCAAAGTGTTTGTACCAAAAATGGGCACAACACTCTTCGGGAGTTGTTTGAAGAGATAAAATGAAGATTATAAATGTAAAACAGAGATTATCTAACAAAAACTCCAACAAACAGGAATGTAAAGTGCACAGACAAGCAGTTTAGAGTGGTTCGGCGTATAGCCTACGTCCACTATGAAGTTTTGATGATTTTATTGATTCTCTTTCAATGATTACAAGCGTTTACAGCAATGAAGAGCGGATTACAGATTAGAATTCGAAATTGACAGCAAAAATAGGATGCAAATCTCAATCCGGCAGAGTCTGGACGCTTCAGAGAAAAAAGATCCTTTTTCCGTTGATTCTGGGGCTCTATTTATAGGCGTAGGAGGCTTGGATTTCGCTCATACTCCGGGAGACTTGGCCTGACACGTGAGGGGACCCATTCGACCACTTCCAGAGAGTTTCAAGCCAATCTGTGATCGATACGAAATCATTTCGTATCGATCAAGACTACTTCCAATTGAGCTCAAAATTGGTGGAGATGTTCCTTGGTATGTGTGCAACCTTCAGTTAAAATTTCATGGTGTTTGGATTAGTGGATTGAGAGATATCATCGATACGAGACGATGTTCTTCGCTAGGCTGTCTGGTTCGAATCCATTTCTCTGAGCTGGGGGCTTCGAATCGATGGTGTCACGCGCCCCTATGAAGACGTGGAACGCACACTTCGCCTCGATCCGGTCTTCACTCCGAATCGACCGCGTCGACTCCATACATCTCGGCGCATTCGCATCAGGGGATGACGTGGTGCGCGCGCTTCGCCTCGATCCGATATTTGCTCCGTGTTGACTGCTTCGATTCCATGTATCTCGCCCCGTTTCCTTCGAGATATGACACGTTATCCAAGCTGGTTGACCTGATGGATTGGAGTAGGACTTCATCCAGGGATACGAGGCAAACACTGGCTGATGGATACGAAGCAGGCACTGGATGATGGATACGAAGCAGGCACTGACTGATGGATACGAAGCAGGCACTGGCTGATGGATACGAAGCTCACCACTGCGTGGACTTAATCATTCTGGTCGATATGAGATCGATGGATGCGAAATGGGGACCACCGATGGATACGAAACCCATCGATACGAACTCGATGTACTAGCTCCATCGGAACGAACAGGTACGCCTCGATGGATACGAAGTGGGGTCTGCTGATGGATACGAAAACATGCTTTTCCCTCCAAATTGTATCCATCATAACCTGTGCGTACGAACTCGGATTGACTTGAAACTTGGAACGTTGGCTTGCTTTACTTTCCCGATCATGTCTCATCGATTGGGGCCTGATCCGGACTTGATCAAAATTCAACGATATCCATGACAAACGACATTTGGAGTCCAACTCCTTGGTGTCCTGGCCTTGCCAAAAGGCGGGATAACACCAGCCACGGTTTTCCCTTTTTAACGTAAAAATTTATGTGACGGAAAAACGAAGGCCAAAAAACTTCAGAGACCCGATTGAGGTTCGGATAGCTTTTTTTTGGGTATGAAACTATCCGTTGATGGCTTACAGCCATCAAAGCCGTAGAACTCACTGAGACCTTCGCTTTGACTGGTTATGGCTCCCGTAACTCTAAACGAGGCAATAGTTATGGCCGTCCGAAGAACCGATATCCATAGGGTGCAACATCTGCGGTGCAAGGTGCAACATTCGTCCAAAAAGACGAAACGGCGCCTTGCGACTTTTAGAAATGGGTGCAGGGATTTGAAATGGACCAGTACCATGGTGCACCACTCTCCAGGGATGGTAAATCGAAAACCAGCCACGGTGTTCCCTTTTTAACGTAAAAATTCATGTGACGGAAAAACGGAGGCCAAAAAACTTCAAAGACCCGATTGAGGTTCGGATAGTTTTTTTTTGGGTATGAAACTATCCGTTGACGGCTTACAGCCGTCAAAGCCGTAGAACTCTCTGAGACCTTTGTTTTGACTGGTTATGGCTCCCGTAACTCTAAACCAGGCAACAGTGATGGCCGTCTGAAGAATCGATATCCACAGGGTGCAACATCTACGGTGCAAGGTGCAACATTCGTCCAAAAAGACGAAACGGCGTCTTGCGACTTTTAGAAATGGGTGCAGGGATTTGAAGTGGACCAGTACCATGGTGCACCACTCTCCAGGGATGGTAAATCGAAGACCGCCACGGTGTTCCCTTTTTAACGTAAAAATTCATGTGACGGAAAAACGAAGGCCAAAAAACTTCAAAGACCCGATTGAGGTTCAGATAGCTTTTTTTTGGGTATGAAACTATCCGTTGACGGCTTACAGCGGTCAAAGCCGTAGAACTCACTGAGACCTTCGTTTTGACTGGTTATGGCTCCCGTAACTCTAAACGAGGCAACAGTTATGGCCGTCCGAAGAATCGATATCCACAGAGTGCAACATCTACGGTGCAAGGTGCAACATTCGTCCAAAAAGACGAAACGGCGCCTTGCGACTTTTAGAAATGGGTGCAGGGATTTGAAATGGACCAGTACCATGGTGCACCACTCTCTAGGGATGGTAAATCGAAGACCAGCCACGGTTTTCCCTTTTTAACGTAAAAATTTATGTGACGGGAAAACGAAGGCCAAAAAACTTCAGAGACCCGATTGAGGTTCGGATAGCTTTTTTTTGGGTATGAAACTATCCGTTGACGGCTTACAGCCATCAAAGCCGTAGAACTCACTAAAACCTTTGTTTTGACTGGTTATGGCTCCCGTAACTCTAAACGAGGCAACAGTGATGGCCGTCTGAAGAATCGATATCCACAGGGTGCAACATCTGCGGTGCAAGGTGCAACATTCGTCCAAAAAGACGAAACGGCGCCTTGCGACTTTTAGAAATGGGTGCAGGGATTTGAAATGGACCAGTACCATGGTGCAACACTCTCCAGCGATGGTAAATCGAAGACCAGCCACGGTGTTCCCTTTTTAATGTAAAAATTCATGTGACGGAAAAACGAAGGCCAAAAAACTTTAAAGACCCGATTGAGGTTCGGATAGCTTTTTTTTGGGTATGAAACTATCCGTTGACGGCTTACAGCAGTCAAAGACGTAGAACTCACTGAGACCTTCGTTTTGACTGGTTATGGCTCCCGTAACTCTAAACGAGGCAACAGTTATGGCCGTCCGAAGAATCGATGTCCACAGGGTGCAACATCTGCGGTGCAAGGTGCAACATTCGTCCAAAAAGACGAAACGGCGCCTTGCGACTTTTAGAAATGGGTGCAAGGATTTGAAATGGACCAGTACCATGGTGCACCACTCTCCAGGGATGGTAAATCGAAGACCAACCACGGTGTTCCCTTTTTAACGTAAAAATTCATGTGACGGAAAAACGAAGGCCAAAAAACTTCAGAGACCCGATTGAGGTTCGGATAGTTTTTTTTGGGTATTAAACTATCCATTGACGGCTTACAGCGGTCAAAGACGTAGAACTCACTGATACCTTCGTTTTGACTGGTTATGGCTCCCGTAACTCTAAACGAGGCAACAGTTATGGCCGTCCGAAGAATCGATGTCCACAGGGTGCAACATCTGCGGTGCAAGGTGCAACATTCGTCCAAAAAGACGAAACGGCGCCTTGCGACTTTTAGAAATGGGTGCAGGGATTTGAAATGGACCAGTACCATGGTGCACCACTCTCCAGGGATGGTAAATCGAAGACCAGCCACGGTGTTCCCTTTTTAATGTAAAAATTCATGTGACGGGAAAACGAAGGCAAAAAAACTTCAAAGACCCGATTGAGGTTCGGATAGCTTTTTTTGGGTATGAAACTATCCGTTGACGGCTTACAGCCGTCAAAGCCGTAGAACTCACTGAGACCTTCGTTTTGACTGGTTATGGCTCCCGTAACTCTAAACGAGGCAACAGTTAGGGCCGTCCGAAGAATCGATGTCCACAGGGTGCAACATCTGCGGTGCAAGGTGCAACATTCGTCCAAAAAGACGAAACGGCGCCTTGTGAATTTTAGAAGTGGGTGCATGGATTTGAAATGGACCAGTACCATGGTGCTCCACTCTCCAGGGATGGTAAATCGAAGACCAGCCACGGTGTTCCCTTTTTAACGTAAAAATTTATGTGACGGAAAAACGAAGGCCAAAAAACTTCAGAGACCCGATTGAGGTTCGGATAGCTTTTTTTGGGTATGAAACTATCCGTTGACGGCTTACTGCCGTCAAAGCCGTAGAACTTCCTGAGACCTTTGTTTTGACTGGTTATGGCTCCTGTAACTCTAAACGAGGCAACAGTGATGGCTGTCTGAAGAATCGATATCCACAGGGTGCAACATCTGCGGTGCAAGGTGCAACATTCGTCTAAAAAGATGAAACGGCGCCTTGCGACTTTTAGAAATGGGTGCAGGGATTTGAAATGGACCAGTACCATGGTGCAACACTCTCCAGCGATGGTAAATCGAAGACCAGCCACGGTGTTCCCTTTTTAATGTAAAAATTCATGTGACGGAAAAACGAAGGCCAAAAAACTTCAGAGACCCGATTGAGGTTCGGATAGCTTTTTTTGGGTATGAAACTATCCGTTGACGGCTTACAGCGGTCAAAGACGTAGAACTCACTGAGACCTTCGTTTTGACTGGTTATGGCTCCCGTAACTCTAAACGAGGCAACAGTTATGGCCGTCCGAAGAATCGATGTCCACAGGGTGCAACATCTGCGGTGCAAGGTGCAACATTCGTCCAAAAAGACGAAACGGCGCCTTGCGACTTTTAGAAATGGGTGCAGGGATTTGAAATGGACCAATACCATGGTGCACCACTCTCCAGGGATGGTAAATCGAAGACCAACCACGGTGTTCCATTTTTAACGTAAAAATTCATGTGACGGAAAAACGAAGGCCAAAAAACTTCAGAGACCCGATTGAGGTTCGGATAGCTTTTTTTGGGTATGAAACTATCCGTTGACGGCTTACAGCGGTCAAAGACGTAGAACTCACTGAGACCTTCATTTTGACTGGTTATGGCTCCCGTAACTCTAAACGAGGCAGTAGTTAGGGCCGTCCGAAGAATCGATGTCCACAGGGTGCAACATCTGCGGTGCAAGGTGCAACATTCGTCCAAAAAGACGAAACGGCGCCTTGCGACTTTTAGAAGTGGGTGCAGGGATTTGAAATGGACCGGTACCATGGTGCTCCACTCTCCAGGGATGGTAAATCGAAGACCAGCCACGGTGTTCCCTTTTTAACGTAAAAATTCATGTGACGAAAAAACGAAGGCCAAAAAACTTCAAAGACCCGATTGAGGTTCGGATAGCTTTTTTTTGGGTATAAAACTATCCGTTGACGGCTTACAGCCGTCAAAGCCGTAGAACTCACTGAGACCTTCGTTTTGACTAGTTATGGCTCCCGTAACTCTAAACGAGACAACAGTTATGGCCGTCCGAAGAATCGATATCCAAAGGGTGCAACATCTGCGGTGCAAGGTGCAACATTCATCCAAAAAGACGAAACGGCGCCTTGCGACTTTTAGAAATGGATGTAGGGATTTGAAATGGACCAGTACCATGGTGCACCACTCTCCAGGGATGGTAAATCGAAGACCAGCCACGGTGTTCCCTTTTTAACGTAAAAATTCATGTGACGAAAAAACGAAGGCCAAAAAACTTCAGAGACCCGATTGAGGTTCAGATAGGTTTTTTTTGGGTATGAAACTATCCGTTGACGGCTTACAGCGGTCAAAGCCGTAGAACTCACTGAGACTTTCGTTTTGACTGGTTATGGCTCCCGTAACTCTAAACGAGGCAACAGTTATGGCCGTCCGAAGAATCAATATCCACAGGGTGCAACATCTGCGGTGCAAGGTGCAACATTCGTCCAAAAAGACGAAACGGCGCCTTGCGACTTTTAGAAATGGGTGCAGGGATTTGAAATGGACCAGTACCATGGTGCACCACTCTCCAGGGATGGTAAATCGAAGACCAGCCACGGTGTTCCCTTTTTAACGTAAAAATTTATGTGACGGAAAATCGAAGGCCAAAAAACTTCAGAGACCCGATTGAGGTTCGGATAGTTTTTTTGGGTATTAAACTATCCGTTGACGGCTTACAGCGGTCAAAGACGTAGAACTCACTGAGACCTTCGTTTTGACCGGTTATGGCTCCCGTAACTCTAAACGAGGCAACAGTTATGGCCGTCCGAAGAATCGATGTCCACAGGGTGCAACATCTGCGGTGCAAGGTGCAACATTCGTCCAAAAAGACGAAACGGCGCCTTGCGACTTTTAGAAATGGGTGCAGGGATTTGAAATGGACCAGTACCATGGTGCACCACTCTCCAGGGATGGTAAATCGAAGACCAGCCACGGTGTTCCCTTTTTAACGTAAAAATTCATGTGACGAAAAAACGAAGGCCAAAAAACTTCAAAGACCCGATTGAGGTTCGGATAGCTTTTTTTTGGGTATAAAACTATCCGTTGACGGCTTACAGCCGTCAAAGCCGTAGAACTCACTGAGACCTTCGTTTTGACTGGTTATGGCTCCCGTAACTCTAAACGAGACAACAGTTATGGCCGTCCGAAGAATCGATATCCAAAGGGTGCAACATCTGCGGTGCAAGGTGCAACATTCATCCAAAAAGACGAAACGGCGCCTTGCGACTTTTAGAAATGGATGTAGGGATTTGAAATGGACCAGTACCATGGTGCACCACTCTCCAGGGATGGTAAATCGAAGACCAGCCACGGTGTTCCCTTTTTAACGTAAAAATTCATGTGACGAAAAAACGAAGGCCAAAAAACTTCAGAGACCCGATTGAGGTTCAGATAGGTTTTTTTTGGGTATGAAACTATCCGTTGACGGCTTACAGCGGTCAAAGCCGTAGAACTCACTGAGACTTTCGTTTTGACTGGTTATGGCTCCCGTAACTCTAAACGAGGCAACAGTTATGGCCGTCCGAAGAATCAATATCCACAGGGTGCAACATCTGCGGTGCAAGGTGCAACATTCGTCCAAAAAGACGAAACGGCGCCTTGCGACTTTTAGAAATGGGTGCAGGGATTTGAAATGGACCAGTACCATGGTGCACCACTCTCCAGGGATGGTAAATCGAAGACCAGCCACGGTGTTCCCTTTTTAACGTAAAAATTTATGTGACGGAAAATCGAAGGCCAAAAAACTTCAGAGACCCGATTGAGGTTCGGATAGTTTTTTTGGGTATTAAACTATCCATTGACGGCTTACAGCGGTCAAAGACGTAGAACTCACTGAGACCTTCGTTTTGACTGGTTATGGCTCCCGTAACTCTAAACGAGGCAACAGTTATGGCCGTCCGAAGAATCGATGTCCACAGGGTGCAACATCTGCGGTGCAAGGTGCAACATTCGTCCAAAAAGACGAAACGGCGCCTTGCGACTTTTAGAAATGGGTGCAGGGATTTGAAATGGACCAGTACCATGGTGCACCACTCTCCAGGGATGGTAAATCGAAGACCAGCCACGGTGTTCCCTTTTTAATGTAAAAATTCATGTGACGGAAAAACGAAGGCAAAAAAACTTCAAAGACCCGATTGAGGTTCGGATAGCTTTTTTTGGGTATGAAACTATCCGTTGACGGCTAACAGCGATCAAAGCCGTAGAACTCACTGAGACCTTCGTTTTGACTGGTTATGGCTCCCGTAACTCTAAACGAGGCAACAGTTATGGCCGTCCGAAGAATCGATATCCACAGGGTGCAACATCTGCGGTGCAAGGTGCAACATTCGTCCAAAAAGACGAAACGGCGCCTTGCGACTTTTAGAAATGGGTGCAGGGATTTGAAGTGGACCAGTACCATGGTGCACCACTCTCCAGGGATGGTAAATCGAAGACCGCCACGGTGTTCCCTTTTTAACGTAAAAATTCATGTGACGGAAAAACGAAGGCCAAAAAACTTCAAAGACCCGATTGAGGTTCAGATAGCTTTTTTTTGGGTATGAAACTATCCGTTGATGGCTTACAGCGGTCAAAGCCGTAGAACTCACTGAGACCTTCGTTTTGACTGGTTATGGCTCCCGTAACTCTAAACAAGGCAACAGTTATGGCCGTCCGAAGAATCGATATCCACAGAGTGCAACATCTACGGTGCAAGGTGCAACATTCGTCCAAAAAGACGAAACGGCGCCTTGCGACTTTTAGAAATGGGTGCAGGGATTTGAAATGGACCAGTACCATGGTGCACCACTCTCCAGGGATGGTAAATCGAAGACCAGCCACGGTGTTCCCTTTTTAATGTAAAAATTCATGTGACGGAAAAACGAAGGCCAAAAAACTTTAGAGACCCGATTGATGTTCGGATAGGTTTTTTTGGGTATGAAACTATCCGTTGACGGCTTACAGCGGTCAAAGCCGTAGAACTCACTGAGACCTTCGTTTTGACTGGTTATGGCTCCCGTAATTCTAAACAAGGCAACAGTTATGGCCGTCCGAAGAATCGATATCCACAGAGTGCAACATCTGCGGTGCAAGGTGCAACATTCGTCCAAAAAGATGAAACGACGCCTTGCGACTTTTAGAAATGGGTGCAGAGATTTGAAATGGACCAGTACCATGGTGCACCACTCTCCAGGGATGGTAAATCGAAGATCAGCCACGGTGTTCCCTTTTTAACGTAAAAATTTATGTGACGGAAAAACGAAGGCAAAAAAACTTCAGAGACCCGATTGAGGTTCGGATAGCTTTTCTTTGGGTATGAAACTATCCGTTGACGGCTTACTGCCATCAAAGCCGTAGAACTCACTGAGACCTTTGTTTTGACTGGTTATGGCTCCCGAAACTCTAAACGAGGCAACAGTGATGGCCGTGTGAAGAATCGATATCCACAGGGTGCAACATCTGCGGTGCAAGGTGCAACATTCGTCTAAAAAGACGAAACGGCGCCTTGCGACTTTTAGAAATGGGTGCAGGGATTTGAAATGGACCAGTACCATGGTGCAACACTCTCCAGCGATGGTAAATCGAAGACCAGCCACGGTGTTCCCTTTTTAATGTAAAAATTCATGTGACGGAAAAACGAAGGCCAAAAAACTTCAGAGACCCGATTGAGGTTCGGATAGCTTTTTTTTGGGTATGAAACTATCCGTTGACGGCTTACAGCGGTCAAAGACGTAGAACTCACTGAGACCTTCGTTTTGACTGGTTATGGCTCCCGTAACTCTAAACGAGGCAATAGTTATGGCCGTCCAAAGAATCGATGTCCACAGGGTGCAACATCTGCGGTGCAAGGTGCAACATTCGTCCAAAAAGACGAAACGGCGCCTTGCGACTTTTAGAAATGGGTGCAGGGATTTGAAATGGACCAATACCATGGTGCACCACTCTCCAGGGATGGTAAATCAAAGACCAATCACGGTGTTCCCTTTTTAACGTAAAAATTCATGTGACGGAAAAACGAAGGCCAAAACACTTCAGAGACCCGATTGAGGTTCGGATAGCTTTTTTGGGTATGAAACTATCCGTTGACGGCTTACAGCGGTCAAAGACGTAGAACTCACTGAGACCTTCATTTTGACTGGTTATGGCTCCCGTAACTCTAAACGAGGCAGTAGTTATGGCCGTCCGAAGAATCGATGTCCACAGGGTGCAACATCTGCGGTGCAAGGTGCAACATTCGTCCAAAAAGACGAAACGGCGCCTTGCGACTTTTAGAAATGGGTGCAGGGATTTGAAATGGACCAGTACCATGGTGCACCACTCTCCACGGATGGTAAATCGAAGACCAGCCACGGTGTTCCCTTTTTAACGTAAAAAGTTATGTGACGGAAAAACGAAGGCCAAAAAACTTCAGAGACCCGATTGAGGTTCGGATAGCTTTTTTTTGGGTATGAAACTATCCGTTGACGGCTTACAGCCGTCAAAGCCGTAGAACTCACTGAGACCTTCGTTTTAACTGGTTATGGCTCCCGTAACTCTAAATGAGACAACAGTTATGGCCGTCCGAAGAATCGATATCCAAAGGGTGCAACATCTGCGGTGCAAGGTGCAACATTCATCCAAAAAGACGAAACGGCGCCTTGCGACTTTTAGAAATGGATGTAGGGATTTGAAATGGACCAGTACCATGGTGCACCACTCTCCAGTGATGGTAAATCGAAGACCAGCCACGGTGTTCCCTTTTTAACGTAAAAATTCATGTGACGGAAAAACGAAGGCCAAAAAACTTCAGAGACCCGATTGAGGTTCGGATAGGTTTTTTTGGGTATGAAACTATCCGTTGACGGCTTACAGCAGTCAAAGCCGTAGAACTCACTGAGACTTTCGTTTTGACTGGTTATGGCTCCCGTAATTCTAAACGAGGCAACAGTTATGGCCGTCCGAAGAATCGATATCCACAGGGTGCAACATCTGCGGTGCAAGGTGCAACATTCGTCCAAAAAGACGAAACGGCGCCTTGCGACTTTTAGAAATGGGTGCAGGGATTTGAAATGGACCAGTACCATGGTGCACCACTCTCCAGGGATGGTAAATCGAAGACCAGCCACGGAGTTCCCTTTTTACAGAAAAATTTATGTGACGGAAAAACGAAGGCCAAAAAACTTCAGAGACCCGATTGAGGTTCGAATAGCTTTTTTTTGGGTATGAAACTATCCGTTGACGGCTTACAGTCGTCAAAGCCGTAGAACTCACTGAGACCTTTGTTTTGACTGGTTATGGCTCCCGTAACTCTAAACGAGGCAACAGTGATGGCCGTCCGAAGAATCGATATCCACAGGGTGCAACATCTGCGGTGCAAGGTGCAACATTCGTCCAAAAAGACGAAACGGCGCCTTGCGACTTTTAGAAATGGGTGCAGGGATTTGAAATGGACCAGTACCATGGTGCACCACTCTCCAGGGATGGTAAATCGAAGACCAGCCACGGTGTTCCCTTTTTAACGTAAAAATTTATGTGACGGAAAATCGAAGGCCAAAAAACTTCAGAGACCCGATTGAGGTTCGGATAGTTTTTTTGGGTATTAAACTATCCATTGACGGCTTACAGCGGTCAAAGACGTAGAACTCACTGAGACCTTCGTTTTGACTGGTTATGGCTCCCGTAACTCTAAACGAGGCAACAGTTATGGCCGTCCGAAGAATCGATGTCCACAGGGTGCAACATCTGCGGTGCAAGGTGCAACATTCGTCCAAAAAGACGAAACGGCGCCTTGCGACTTTTAGAAATGGGTGCAGGGATTTGAAATGGACCAGTACCATGGTGCACCACTCTCCAGGGATGGTAAATCGAAGACCAGCCACGGTGTTCCCTTTTTAATGTAAAAATTCATGTGACGGAAAAACGAAGGCAAAAAAACTTCAAAGACCCGATTGAGGTTCGGATAGCTTTTTTTGGGTATGAAACTATCCGTTGACGGCTAACAGCGATCAAAGCCGTAGAACTCACTGAGACCTTCGTTTTGACTGGTTATGGCTCCCGTAACTCTAAACGAGGCAACAGTTATGGTCGTCCGAAGAATCGATATCCACAGGGTGCAACATCTGCGGTGCAAGGTGCAACATTCGTCCAAAAAGACGAAACGGCGCCTTGCGACTTTTAGAAATGGGTGCAGGGATTTGAAGTGGACCAGTACCATGGTGCACCACTCTCCAGGGATGGTAAATCGAAGACCGCCACGGTGTTCCCTTTTTAACGTAAAAATTCATGTGACGGAAAAACGAAGGCCAAAAAACTTCAAAGACCCGATTGAGGTTCAGATAGCTTTTTTTTGGGTATGAAACTATCCGTTGATGGCTTACAGCGGTCAAAGCCGTAGAACTCACTGAGACCTTCGTTTTGACTGGTTATGGCTCCCGTAACTCTAAACAAGGCAACAGTTATGGCCGTCCGAAGAATCGATATCCACAGAGTGCAACATCTACGGTGCAAGGTGCAACATTCGTCCAAAAAGACGAAACGGCGCCTTGCGACTTTTAGAAATGGGTGCAGGGATTTGAAATGGACCAGTACCATGGTGCACCACTCTCCAGGGATGGTAAATCGAAGACCAGCCACGGTGTTCCCTTTTTAATGTAAAAATTCATGTGACGGAAAAACGAAGGCCAAAAAACTTTAGAGACCCGATTGATGTTCGGATAGGTTTTTTTGGGTATGAAACTATCCGTTGACGGCTTACAGCGGTCAAAGCCGTAGAACTCACTGAGACCTTCGTTTTGACTGGTTATGGCTCCCGTAATTCTAAACAAGGCAACAGTTATGGCCGTCCGAAGAATCGATATCCACAGAGTGCAAC
The DNA here is from genome assembly GCA_030737815.1 of Allium fistulosum. Taxonomy (NCBI): domain Eukaryota; kingdom Viridiplantae; phylum Streptophyta; class Magnoliopsida; order Asparagales; family Amaryllidaceae; genus Allium; species Allium fistulosum. Next base: position 1,285,464,774 of record CM060905.1, read on the forward strand.
ATCTGCGGTGCAAGGTGCAACATTCGTCCAAAAAGATGAAACGACGCCTTGCGACTTTTAGAAATGGGTGCAGAGATTTGAAATGGACCAGTACCATGGTGCACCACTCTCCAGGGATGGTAAATCGAAGATCAGCCACGGTGTTCCCTTTTTAACGTAAAAATTTATGTGACGGAAAAACGAAGGCAAAAAAACTTCAGAGACCCGATTGAGGTTCGGATAGCTTTTCTTTGGGTCTGAAACTATCCGTTGACGGCTTACTGCCATCAAAGCCGTAGAACTCACTGAGACCTTTGTTTTGACTGGTTATGGCTCCCGAAACTCTAAACGAGGCAACAGTGATGGCCGTGTGAAGAATCGATATCCACAGGGTGCAACATCTGCGGTGCAAGGTGCAACATTCGTCTAAAAAGACGAAACGGCGCCTTGCGACTTTTAGAAATGGGTGCAGGGATTTGAAATGGACCAGTACCATGGTGCAACACTCTCCAGCGATGGTAAATCGAAGACCAGCCACGGTGTTCCCTTTTTAATGTAAAAATTCATGTGACGGAAAAACGAAGGCCAAAAAACTTCAGAGACCCGATTGAGGTTCGGATAGCTTTTTTTTGGGTATGAAACTATCCGTTGACGGCTTACAGCGGTCAAAGACGTAGAACTCACTGAGACCTTCGTTTTGACTGGTTATGGCTCCCGTAACTCTAAACGAGGCAATAGTTATGGCCGTCCAAAGAATCGATGTCCACAGGGTGCAACATCTGCGGTGCAAGGTGCAACATTCGTCCAAAAAGACGAAACGGCGCCTTGCGACTTTTAGAAATGGGTGCAGGGATTTGAAATGGACCAATACCATGGTGCACCACTCTCCAGGGATGGTAAATCAAAGACCAATCACGGTGTTCCCTTTTTAACGTAAAAATTCATGTGACGGAAAAACGAAGGCCAAAACACTTCAGAGACCCGATTGAGGTTCGGATAGCTTTTTTGGGTATGAAACTATCCGTTGACGGCTTACAGCGGTCAAAGACGTAGAACTCACTGAGACCTTCATTTTGACTGGTTATGGCTCCCGTAACTCTAAACGAGGCAGTAGTTATGGCCGTCCGAAGAATCGATGTCCACAGGGTGCAACATCTGCGGTGCAAGGTGCAACATTCGTCCAAAAAGACGAAACGGCGCCTTGCGACTTTTAGAAATGGGTGCAGGGATTTGAAATGGACCAGTACCATGGTGCACCACTCTCCACGGATGGTAAATCGAAGACCAGCCACGGTGTTCCCTTTTTAACGTAAAAAGTTATGTGACGGAAAAACGAAGGCCAAAAAACTTCAGAGACCCGATTGAGGTTCGGATAGCTTTTTTTTGGGTATGAAACTATCCGTTGACGGCTTACAGCCGTCAAAGCCGTAGAACTCACTGAGACCTTCGTTTTAACTGGTTATGGCTCCCGTAACTCTAAATGAGACAACAGTTATGGCCGTCCGAAGAATCGATATCCAAAGGGTGCAACATCTGCGGTGCAAGGTGCAACATTCATCCAAAAAGACGAAACGGCGCCTTGCGACTTTTAGAAATGGATGTAGGGATTTGAAATGGACCAGTACCATGGTGCACCACTCTCCAGTGATGGTAAATCGAAGACCAGCCACGGTGTTCCCTTTTTAACGTAAAAATTCATGTGACGGAAAAACGAAGGCCAAAAAACTTCAGAGACCCGATTGAGGTTCGGATAGGTTTTTTTGGGTATGAAACTATCCGTTGACGGCTTACAGCAGTCAAAGCCGTAGAACTCACTGAGACTTTCGTTTTGACTGGTTATGGCTCCCGTAATTCTAAACGAGGCAACAGTTATGGCCGTCCGAAGAATCGATATCCACAGGGTGCAACATCTGCGGTGCAAGGTGCAACATTCGTCCAAAAAGACGAAACGGCGCCTTGCGACTTTTAGAAATGGGTGCAGGGATTTGAAATGGACCAGTACCATGGTGCACCACTCTCCAGGGATGGTAAATCGAAGACCAGCCACGGAGTTCCCTTTTTAACGTAAAAATTTATGTGACGGAAAAACGAAGGCCAAAAAACTTCAGAGACCCGATTGAGGTTCGAATAGCTTTTTTTTTGGGTATGAAACTATCCGTTGACGGCTTACAGTCGTCAAAGCCGTAGAACTCACTGAGACCTTTGTTTTGACTGGTTATGGCTCCCGTAACTCTAAACGAGGCAACAGTGATGGCCGTCTGAAGAATCGATATCCACAGGGTGCAACATCTGCGGTGCAAGGTGCAACATTCGTCCAAAAAGACAAAACGGCGCCTTGCAACTTTTAGAAATGGGTGCAGGGATTTGAAATGGACCAGTACCATGGTGCAACACTCTCCAGCGATGGTAAATCGAAGACCAGCCACGGTGTTCCCTTTTTAATGTAAAAATTCATGTGACGGAAAAACGAAGGCCAAAAAACTTCAAAGACCCGATTGAGGTTCGGATAGCTTTTTTTTGGGTATCAAACTATCCGTCGACGGCTTACAGCGGTCAAAGACGTAGAACTCACTGAGACCTACGTTTTGACTTGTTATGGCTCCCGTAACTCTAAACGAGGCAACAGTTATGGCCGTCCGAAGAATCGATGTCCACAGGGTGCAACATCTGCGGTGCAAGGTGCAACATTCGTCCAAAAAGACGAAACGGCGCCTTGCGACTTTTAGAAATGGGTGCAGGGATTTGAAATGGACCAGTACCATGGTGCACCACTCTCCAGGGATGGTAAATCGAAGACCAACCACGGTGTTCCCTTTTTAACGTAAAAATTCATGTGACGGAAAAACGAAGGCCAAAAAACTTCAGAGACCCGATTGAGGTTCGGATAGCTTTTTTTTGGGTATGAAACTATCCGTTGACGGCTTACAGCAGTCAAAGACGTGGAACTCACTGAGACCTTCGTTTTGACTGGTTATGGCTCCCGTAACTCTAAACGAGGCAACAGTTATGGCCGTCCGAAGAATCGATGTCCACAGGGTGCAACATCTGCGGTGCAAGGTGCAACATTCGTCCAAAAAGACGAAACGACTTGCGACTTTTAGAAATGGGTGCAGGGATTTGAAATGGACCAGTACCATGGTGCACCACTCTCCAGGGATGGTAAATCGAAGACCAGCCACGGTGTTCCCTTTTTAATGTAAAAATTCATGTGACGGAAAAACGAAGGCCAAAAAACTTCAGAGACCCAATTGATGTTCGGATATGTTTTTTTGGGTATGAAACTATCCGTTGATGGCTTACAGCGGTCAAAGCCGTAGAACTCACTGAAACCTTCGTTTTGACTGGTTATGGCTCCCGTAATTCTAAACAAGGCAACAATTATGGCCGTCCGAAGAATCGATATCCACAGAGTGCAACATCTGCGGTGCAAGGTGCAGCATTCGTCCAAAAAGACGAAACGGCGCCTTGCGACTTTTATAAATGGGTGCAGAGATTTGAAATGGACCAGTACCATGGTGCACCACTCTCCAGGGATGGTAAATCGAAGACCAGCCACGGTGTTCCCTTTTTAACGTAAAAATTTATGTGACGGAAAAACGAAGGCAAAAAAACTTCAGAGACCCGATTGAGGTTCGGATAGCTTTTCTTCGGGTATGAAACTATCCGTTGACGGCTTACTGCCGTAAAAGCCATAGAACTCACTAAGACCTTTGTTTTGACTGGTTATGGCTCCCGAAACTCTAAACAAGGCAACAGTGATGGCCGTTTGAAGAATCGATATCCACAGGGTGCAACATCTGCGGTGCAAGGTGCAACATTCGTCTAAAAAGACGAAACGGCGCCTTGCGACTTTTAGAAATGGGTGCAGGGATTTGAAATGGACCAGTACCATGGTGCAACACTCTCCAGCGATGGTAAATCGAAGACCAGCCACGGTGTTCCCTTTTTAATGTAAAAATTCTTGTGACGGAAAAACGAAGGCCAAAAAACTTCAGAGACCCGATTGAGGTTCGGATAGCTTTTTTTTGGGTATAAAACTATCCGTTGACGGCTTACAGCGGTGAAAGACGTAGAACTCACTGAGACCTTCGTTTTGACTGGTTATGGCTCCCGTAACTCTAAACGAGGCAACAGTTATGGCCGTCCGAAGAATCGATGTCCACAGGGTGCAACATCTGCGGTGCAAGGTGCAACATTCATCCAAAAATACGAAACGGCGCCTTGCGACTTTTAGAAATGGGTGCAGGGATTTGAAATGGACCAATACCATGGTGCACCACTCTCCAGGGATGGTAAATCGAAGACCAACCACGGTGTTCCCTTTTTAACGTAAAAATTCATGTGACGGAAAAACGAAGGCCAAAAAACTTCAGAGACCCGATTGAGGTTCGGATAGCTTTTTTTGGGTATGAAACTATCCGTTGACGGCTTACAGCGGTCAAAGACGTAGAAATCACTGAGACCTTCATTTTGACTGGTTATGGCTCCCGTAACTCTAAACGAGGCAGTAGTTATGGCCGTCCGAAGAATCGATGTCCACAGGGTGCAACATCTGCGGTGCAAGGTGCAACATTCGTCCAAAAAGACGAAACGGCGCCTTGCGACATTTAGAAATGGGTGCAGGGATTTGAAATGGACTAGTACCATGGTGCACCACTCTCCAGGGATGGTAAATCGAAGACCAGCCACGGTGTTCCCTTTATAATGTAAAAATTCATGTGACGGAAAAACGAAGGCCAAAAAACTTCAAAGACCCGATTGAGGTTCGGATAGCTTTTTTTGGGTATGAAACTATCCTTTGACGGCTTACAGCCGTCAAAGCCGTAGAACTCACTGAGACCTTCGTTTTAACTGGTTATGGCTCCCGTAACTCTAAACGAGACAACAATTATGGCCGTCCGAAGAATCGATATCCAAAGGGTGCAACATCTGCGGTGCAAGGTGCAACATTCATCCAAAAAGACGAAACGGCGCCTTGCGACTTTTAGAAATGGGTGTATGGATTTGAAATGGACCAGTACCATGGTGCACCACTCTCCAGGGATGGTAAATCGAAGACCAGCCACGGTGTTCCCTTTTTAACGTAAAAATTCATGTGACGGAAAAACGAAGGCCAAAAAAATTTAGAGACCCGATTGAGGTTCGGATAGGTTTTTTTGGTATGAAACTATCCGTTGACGGCTTACAGCGGTCAAAGCCGTAGAACTCACTGAGACCTTCATTTTAACTGGTTATGGCTCCCGTAACTCTAAACGAGGCAACAGTTATGGCCGTCCGAAGAATCGATATCCACAGGGTGCAACATCTGCGGTGCAAGGTGCAACATTCGTCCAAAAAGACGAAACGACGCCTTGCGACTTTTAGAAATGGGTGTAGGGATTTGAAATGGACCAGTATCCTGGTGCACCACTCTCCAGGGATGGTAAATCGAAGACTGCCATGGTGTTCCCTATTTAACGTAAAAATTCATGTGACGGAAAAACGAAGGCCAAAAAACTTCAGAGACCCGATTGAGGTTCGAATAGCTTTTTTTTGGGTATGAAACTATCCGTTGACGGCTTACAGCCGTCAAAGCCGTAGAACTCACTGCGACCTTTGTTTTGACTGGTTATGGCTCCCGTAACTCTAAACGAGGCAACAGTGATGACCGTCTGAAGAATCGATATCCACAGGGTGCAGCATCTGCGGTGCAAGGTGCAACATTCGTCCAAAAAGACAAAAAGGCGCCTTGCGACTTTTAGAAATGGGTGCAGGGATTTGAAATGGACCAGTACCATGGTGCAACACTCTCCAGCGATGGTAAATCGAAGACCAGCCACGGTGTTCCCTTTTTAATGTAAAAATTCATGTGACGGAAAAACGAAGGCCAAAAAACTTCAAAGACCCGATTGAGGTTCGGATAGCTTTTTTTTGGGTATGAAACTATCCGTTGACGGCTTACAGCGGTCAAAGACGTAGAACTCACTGAGACCTTCGTTTTGACTGGTTATGGCTCCCGTAACTCTAAACGAGGCAACAGTTATGGCCGTCCGAAGAATCGATGTCCACAGGGTGCAACATTTGCGGTGCAAGGTGCAACATTCGTCCAAAAAGACGAAACGGCGCCTTGCGACTTTTAGAAATGGGTGCAGGGATTTGAAATGGACCAGTACCATGGTGCACCACTCTCCAGGGATGGTAAATCGAAGACCAACCACGATGTTCCCTTTTTAACGTAAAAATTCATGTGACGGAAAAATGAAGGCCAAAAACTTCAGAGACCCGATTGAGGTTCGGATAGCTTTTTTTTGGGTATGAAACTATCTGTTGACGGCTTACAGCAGTCAAAGACGTAGAACTCACTGAGACCTTCGTTTTGACTAGTTATGGCTCCCGTAACTCTAAACGAGGCAATAGTTATGGCTGTCCGAAGAATCGATGTCCATAGGGTGCAACATCTGCGGTGCAAGGTGCAACATTCGTCCAAATAGACGAAACGGCGCCTTGCGACTTTTAGAAATGGGTGCAGGGATTTGAAATGGACCAGTACCATGGTGCACCACTCTCCTGGGATGGTAAATCGAAGACCAGCCACGGTGTTCCCTTTTTAATGTAAAAATTCATGTGACAGAAAAACGAAGGCCAAAAAACTTCAAAGACCCGATTGAGGTTCGGATAGCTTTTTTTTGGGTATGAAACTATCCGTTGACGGCTTACAGCCGTCAAAGCCGTAGAACTCACTAAGACCTTCGTTTTGACTGGTTATGGCTCCCGTAACTCTAAACGAGGCAACAGTTAGGGCCGTCCGAAGAATCGATGTCCACAGGGTGCAACATCTGCGGTGCAAGGTGCAACATTCGTCCAAAAAGACGAAACGGCGCCTTGCGACTTTTAGAAGTGGGTGTAGGGATTTGAAATGGACCAGTACCATGGTGCACCACTCTCCAGGGATGGTAAATCGAAGACCAGCCACGGTGTTCCCTTTTTAACGTAAAAATTCATGTGACGGAAAAACGAAGGCCATAAAACTTCAGAGACCCGATTGAGGTTCGGATAGCTTTTTTTTGGGTATGAAACTATCCGTTGACGGCTTACAGCGATCAAAGCCGTAGAACTCACTGAGACCTTCGTTTTGACTGGTTATGGCTCCCGTAACTCTAAACGAGGCAACAGTTATGGCCGTCCGAAGAATCGATATCCACAGGGTGCAACATCTGCGGTGCAAGATGCAACATTTGTCAAAAAAGACGAAACGGCGCCTTGCGACTTTTAGAAATGGGTGCAGGGATTTGAAATGGACCAGTACCCTGGTGCACCACTCTCCAGGGATGGTAAATCGAAGACTGCCATGGTGTTCCCTTTTTAACGTAAAAATTCATGTGACGGAAAAACGAAGGCCAAAAAACTTCAGAGACCCAATTGATGTTCGGATAGCTTTTTTTGGGTATGAAACTATCCGTTGACGGCTTACAGCGGTCAAAGCCATAGAACTCACTGATAATTTCGTTTTGACTGGTTATGGCTCCCGTAACTCTAAACGAGGCAACAGTTATGGCCGTCCGAAGAATCGATATCCACAGGGTGCAACATCTGCGGTGCAAGGTGCAACATTCGTCCAAAAAGACGAAATGTCGCCTTGCGACTTTTAGAAATGGGTGCAGGGATTTGAAATGGACCAGTACCATGGTGCACCACTCTCCAGGGATGGTAAATCGAAGACCAGCCACGGTGTTCCCTTTTTAATGTAAAAATTCATGTGATGGAAAAACGAAGGCCAAAAAACTTCAAAGACCCGATTGAGGTTCGGATAGGTTTTTTTTGGGTATGAAACTATCCGTTGACGGCTTACAGCAGTCAAAGCCGTAGAACTCACTGAGACCTTCGTTTTGACTGGTTATGGCTCCCGTAACTCTAAACAAGGCAACAGTTATGGCCGTCCGAAGAATCGATATCCACAGAGTGCAACATCTGCGGTGCAAGGTGCAACATTCGTCTAAAAAGACGAAACGGCGCCTTGCGACTTTTAGAAATGGGTGCAGGGATTTGAAATGGACCAGTACCATGGTGCACCACTCTCCAGGGATGGTAAATCGAAGACCAGCCACGGTGTTCCCTTTTTAACATAAAAATTTATGTGACGGAAAAACGAAGGCCAAAAAACTTCAGAGACCCGATTGAGGTTCGGATAGCTTTTTTTAGGTATGAAACTATCTGTTGACGGCTTACTGCCGTCAAAGCCGTAGAACTCACTGAGGCCTTTGTTTTGACTGGTTATGGCTCCCGTAACTTTAAACGAGGCAACAGTGATGGCCGTCTGAAGAATCGATATCCACAGGGTGCAACATCTGCGGTGCAAGGTGCAACATTCGTCCAAAAAGACGAAACGGCGCCTTGCGACTTTTAGAAATGGGTGCAGGGATTTGAAATGGACCAGTACCATGGTGCAACACTCTCCAGCGATGGTAAATCGAAGACCAGCCACGGTGTTCCCTTTTTAATGTAAAAATTCATGTGACGGAAAAACGAAGGCCAAAAAACTTCAGAGACCCGATTGAGGTTCGGATAGCTTTTTTTGGGTATGAAACTATCCGTTGACGGCTTACAGCGGTCAAAGACGTAGAACTCACTGAGACCTTCGTTTTGACTGGTTATGGCTCCCGTAACTCTAAACGAGGCAACAGTTATGGCCGTCCGAAGAATCGATGTCCACAGGGTGCAACATCTGCGGTGCAAGGTGCAACATTCGTCCAAAAAGACAAAACGGCGCCTTGCGACTTTTAGAAATGGGTGCAGGGATTTGAAATGGACCAATACCATGGTGCACCACTCTCCAGGGATGGTAAATCGAAGACCAACCACGGTGTTCCCTTTTTAACGTAAAAATTCATGTGACGGAAAAACGAAGGCCAAAAAACTTCAGAGACCCGATTGAGGTTCGGATAGCTTTTTTTGGGTATGAAACTATCCGTTGACGGCTTACAGCGGTCAAAGACGTAGAACTCACTGAGACCTTCATTTTGACTGGTTATGGCTCCCGTAACTCTAAACGAGGCAGTAGTTATGGCCGTCCGAAGAATCGATGTCCACAGGGTGCAAACATCTGCGATGCAAGGTGCAACATTCGTCCAAAAAGACGAAACGGCGCTTTGCGACTTTTAGAAATGGGTGCAGGGATTTGAAATGGACCAGTACCATGGTGCACCACTCTCCAGGGATGGTAAATCGAAGACCAGCCACGGTGTTCCCTTTTTAATGTAAAAATTCATGTGACGGAAAAACGAAGGCCAAAAAACTTCAAGGACCCGATTGAGGTTCGGATAGCTTTTTTTTGGGTATGAAACTATCCGTTGACGGCTTACAGCCGTCAAAGCCGTAGAACTCACTGAGACCTTTGTTTTGACTGGTTATGGCTCCCGTAACTCTAAACGAGGCAACAGTTATGGCCGTCCGAAGAATCGATATCCAAAGGGTGCAACATCTGCGGTGCAAGGTGCAACATTCATCCAAAAAGACGAAACGGCGCCTTGCGACTTTTAGAAATGGGTGCAGGGATTTGAAATGGACCAGTACCATGGTGCACCACTCTCCAGGGATGGTAAATCGAAGACCAGCCACGGTGTTCCCTTTTTAACGTAAAAATTTATGTGACGGAAAAACGAAGGCCAAAAAACTTCAGAGACCCGATTGAGGTTCGGATAGCTTTTTTTTGGGTATGAAACTATCCGTTGACGGCTTACAGCCGTCAAAGCTGTAGAACTCACTGAGACCTTCGTTTTGACTGGTTATGGCTCCCGTAACTCTAAACGAGGCAACAGTTATGGCCGTCCGAAGAATCGATGTCCACAGGGTGCAACATTTGCGGTGCAAGGTGCAACATTCGTCCAAAAAGACGAAACGGCGCCTTGCGACTTTTAGAAATGGGTGCAGGGATTTGAAATGGACCAGTACCATGGTGCACCACTCTCCAGGGATGGTAAATCGAAGACCAACCACGATGTTCCCTTTTTAACGTAAAAATTCATGTGACGGAAAAATGAAGGCCAAAAACTTCAGAGACCCGATTGAGGTTCGGATAGCTTTTTTTGGGTATGAAACTATCTGTTGACGGCTTACAGCAGTCAAAGACGTAGAACTCACTGAGACCTTCGTTTTGACTAGTTATGGCTCCCGTAACTCTAAACGAGGCAATAGTTATGGCTGTCCGAAGAATCGATGTCCATAGGGTGCAACATCTGCGGTGCAAGGTGCAACATTCGTCCAAATAGACGAAACGGCGCCTTGCGACTTTTAGAAATGGGTGCAGGGATTTGAAATGGACCAGTACCATGGTGCACCACTCTCCTGGGATGGTAAATCGAAGACCAGCCACGGTGTTCCCTTTTTAATGTAAAAATTCATGTGACAGAAAAACGAAGGCCAAAAAACTTCAAAGACCCGATTGAGGTTCGGATAGCTTTTTTTTGGGTATGAAACTATCCGTTGACGGCTTACAGCCGTCAAAGCCGTAGAACTCACTGAGACCTTCGTTTTGACTGGTTATGGCTCCCGTAACTCTAAACGAGGCAACAGTTAGGGCCGTCCGAAGAATCGATGTCCACAGGATGCAACATCTGCGGTGCAAGGTGCAACATTCGTCCAAAAAGACGAAACGGCGCCTTGCGACTTTTAGAAGTGGGTGTAGGGATTTGAAATGGACCAGTACCATGGTGCACCACTCTCCAGGGATGGTAAATCGAAGACCAGCCACGGTGTTCCCTTTTTAACGTAAAAATTCATGTGACGGAAAAACGAAGGCCAGAAAACTTCAGAGACCCGATTGAGGTTCGGATAGCTTTTTTTTGGGTATGAAACTATCCGTTGACGGCTTACAGCGATCAAAGTCGTAGAACTCACTGAGACCTTCGTTTTGACTGGTTATGGCTCCCATAACTCTAAACGAGGCAACAGTTATGGCCGTCCGAAGAATCGATATCCACAGGGTGCAACATCTGCGGTGCAAGATGCAACATTTGTCAAAAAAGACGAAACGGCGCCTTGCGACTTTTAGAAATGGGTGCAGGGATTTGAAATGGACCAGTACCCTGGTGCACCACTCTCCAGGGATGGTAAATCGAAGACTGCCATGGTGTTCCCTTTTTAACGTAAAAATTCATGTGACGGAAAAACGAAGGCCAAAAAACTTCAGAGACCCAATTGATGTTCGGATAGCTTTTTTTGGGTATGAAACTATCCGTTGACGGCTTACAGCGGTCAAAGTCATAGAACTCACTGATAATTTCGTTTTGACTGGTTATGGCTCCCGTAACTCTAAACGAGGCAACAGTTATGGCCGTCCGAAGAATCGATATCCACAGGGTGCAACATCTGCGGTGCAAGGTGCAACATTCGTCCAAAAAGACGAAACGTCGCCTTGCGACTTTTAGAAATGGGTGCAGGGATTTGAAATGGACCAGTACCATGGTGCACCACTCTCCAGGGATGGTAAATCGAAGACCAGCCACGGTGTTCCCTTTTTAATGTAAAAATTCATGTGATGGAAAAACGAAGGCCAAAAAACTTCAAAGACCCGATTAAGGTTCGGATAGGTTTTTTTTGGGTATGAAACTATCCGTTGACGGCTTACAGCAGTCAAAGCCGTAGAACTCACTGAGACCTTCGTTTTGACTGGTTATGGCTCCCGTAACTCTAAACAAGGCAACAGTTATGGCCGTCCGAAGAATCGATATCCACAGAGTGCAACATCTGCGGTGCAAGGTACAACATTCGTCTAAAAAGACGAAACGGCGCCTTGCGACTTTTAGAAATGGGTGCAGGGATTTGAAATGGACCAGTACCATGGTGCACCACTCTCCAGGGATGGTAAATCGAAGACCAGCCACGGTGTTCCCTTTTTAACATAAAAATTTATGTGACGGAAAAACGAAGGCCAAAAAACTTCAGAGACCCGATTGAGGTTCGGATAGCTTTTTTTTAGGTATGAAACTATCCGTTGACGGCTTACTGCCGTCAAAGCCGTAGAACTCACTGAGGCCTTTGTTTTGACTGGTTATGGCTCCCGTAACTTTAAACGAGGCAACAGTGATGGCCGTCTGAAGAATCGATATCCACAGGGTGCAACATCTGCGGTGCAAGGTGCAACATTCGTCCAAAAAGACGAAACGGCGCCTTGCGACTTTTAGAAATGGGTGCAGGGATTTGAAATGGACCAGTACCATGGTGCAACACTCTCCAGCGATGGTAAATCGAAGACCAGCCACGGTGTTCCCTTTTTAATGTAAAAATTCATGTGACGGAAAAACGAAGGCCAAAAAACTTCAGAGACCCGATTGAGGTTCGGATAGCTTTTTTTGGGTATGAAACTATCCGTTGACGGCTTACAGCGGTCAAAGACGTAGAACTCACTGAGACCTTCGTTTTGACTGGTTATGGCTCCCGTAACTCTAAACGAGGAAACAGTTATGGCCGTCCGAAGAATCGATGTCCACAGGGTGCAACATCTGCGGTGCAAGGTGCAACATTCGTCCAAAAAGACGAAACGGCGCCTTGCGACTTTTAGAAATGGGTGCAGGGATTTGAAATGGACCAATACCATGGTGCACCACTCTCCAGGGATGGTAAATAGAAGACCAACCACGGTGTTCCCTTTTTAACGTAAAAATTCATGTGACGGAAAAACGAAGGTCAAAAAACTTCAGAGACCCGATTGAGGTTCGGATAGCTTTTTTTGGGTATGAAACTATCCGTTGACGGCTTACAGCGGTCAAAGACGTAGAACTCACTGAGACCTTCATTTTGACTGGTTATGGCTCCCGTAACTCTAAACGAGGCAGTAGTTATGGCCGTCCGAAGAATCGATGTCCACAGGGTGCAAACATCTGCGATGCAAGGTGCAACATTCGTCCAAAAAGACGAAACGGCGCTTTGCGACTTTTAGAAATGGGTGCAGGGATTTGAAATGGACCAGTACCATGGTGCACCACTCTCCAGGGATGGTAAATCGAAGACCAGCCACGGTGTTCCCTTTTTAATGTAAAAATTCATGTGACGGAAAAACGAAGGCCAAAAAACTTCAAAGACCCGATTGAGGTTCGGATAGCTTTTTTTTGGGTATGAAACTATCCGTTGACGGCTTACAGCCGTCAAAGCCGTAGAACTCACTGAGACCTTTGTTTTGACTGGTTATGGCTCCCGTAACTCTAAACGAGGCAACAGTTATGGCCGTCCGAAGAATCGATATCCAAAGGGTGCAACATCTGCGGTGCAAGGTGCAACATTCATCCAAAAAGACGAAACGGCGCCTTGCGACTTTTAGAAATGGGTGCAGGGATTTGAAATGGACCAGTACCATGGTGCACCACTCTCCAGGGATGGTAAATCGAAGACCAGCCACGGTGTTCCCTTTTTAACGTAAAAATTTATGTGACGGAAAAACGAAGGCCAAAAAACTTCAGAGACCCGATTGAGGTTCGGATAGCTTTTTTTTGGGTATGAAACTATCCGTTGACGGCTTACAGCCGTCAAAGCTGTAGAACTCACTGAGACCTTTGTTTTGACTGGTTATGGCTCCCGTAACTCTAAACGAGGCAACAGTGATGGCCGTCTGAAGAATCGATATCCACAGGGTGCAACATCTGCGGTGCAAGGTGCAACATTCGTCCAAAAAGACGAAACGGCGTCTTGCGACTTTTAGAAATGGGTGCAGGGATTTGAAATGGACCAGTACCATGGTGTAACACTCTCCAGCGATGGTAAATCGAAGACCAGCCACGGTGTTCCCTTTTTAATGTAAAAATTCATGTGACGAAAAAACGAAGGCTAAATAACTTCAAAGACCCGATTGAGGTTCGGATAGCTTTTTTTTGGGTATGAAACTATCCGTTGACGGCTTACAGCGGTCAAAGACGTAGAACTCACTGAGACCTTTGTTTTGACTGGTTATGGCTCCCGTAACTCTAAACAAGGCAATAGTTATGGCCGTCCGAAGAATCGATGTCCACAGGGTGCAACATCTGCGGTGCAAGGTGCAACATTCGTCCAAAAAGACGAAACGGCGCCTTGCGACTTTTAGAAATGGGTGCAGGGATTTGAAATGGACCAGTACCATGGTGCACCACTCTCCAGGGATGGTAAATCGAAGACCAACCACGGTGTTCCCTTTTTAACGTAAAAATTCATGTGACGGAAAAACGAAGGCCAAAAAACTTCAGAGACCCGATTGAGGTTCGGATAGCTTTTTTTTGGGTATGAAACTATCCGTTGACGGCTTACAGCGGTCAAAGACATAGAACTCACTGAGACCTTCATTTTGACTGGTTATGGCTCCCGTAACTCTAAACGAGACAACAGTTATGGCCGTCCGAAGAATCGATGTCCACAGGGTGCAACATCTGCGGTGCAAGGTGCAACATTCGTCCAAAAAGACGAAACGGCGCCTTGCGACTTTTAGAAATGGGTGCAGGTATTTGAAATGGACCAGTACCATGGTGCACCACTCTCCTGGGATGGTAAATCGAAGACCAGCCACGGTGTTCCCTTTTTAATGTAAAAATTCATGTGACGGAAAAACGAAGGCCAAAAAACTTCAAAGACCCGATTGAGGTTCGGATAGCTTTTTTTTGGGTATGAAACTATCCGTTGACGGCTTACAGCCGTCAAAGCCGTAGAACTCACTGAGACCTTCGTTTTGACTGGTTATGGCTCCCGTAACTCTAAACGAGGCAACAGTTAGGGCCGTCCGAAGATTCGATGTCCACAGGGTGCAACATCTGCGGTGCAAGGTGCAACATTCGTCCAAAAAGACGAAACGGCGCCTTGCGACTTTTAGAAGTGGGTGTAGGGATTTGAAATGGACCAGTACCATGGTGCACCACTCTCCAGGGATGGTAAATCGAAGACCAGCCACGGTGTTCCCTTTTTAATGTAAAAATTCATGTGACGGAAAAACGAAGGCCAAAAAACTTCAGAGACCCGATTGAGGTTCGGATAGCTTTTTTTTGGGTATGAAACTATCCGTTGACGGCTTACAGCCGTCAAAGCTGTAGAACTCACTGAGACCTTTGTTTTGACTGGTTATGGCTCCCGTAACTCTAAACGAGGCAACAGTGATGGCCGTATGAAGAATCGATATCCACAGGGTGCAACATCTGCGGTGCAAGGTGCAACATTCGGCCAAAAAGACGAAACGGCGCCTTGCGACATTTAGAAATGGGTGCAGGGATTTGAAATGGACCAGTACCATGGTGTAACACTCTCCAGCGATGGTAAATCGAAGACCAGCCACGGTGTTCCCTTTTTAATGTAAAAATTCATGTGACGGAAAAACGAAGGCTAAAAAACTTCAAAGACCCGATTGAGGTTCGAATAGCTTTTTTTTTGGTATGAAACTATCCGTTGACGGCTTACAGCGGTCAAAGACGTAGAACTCACTGAGACCTTCGTTTTGACTAGTTATGGCTCCCGTAACTCTAAACGAGGCAACAGTTATGGCCGTCCGAAGAATCGATGTCCACAGGGTGCAACATCTGCGGTGCAAGGTGCAACATTCGTCCAAAAAGACGAAACGGCGCCTTGCGACTTTTAGAAATGGGTGCAGGGATTTGAAATGGACCAGTACCATGGTGCACCACTCTCCAGGTATGGTAAATCGAAGACCAACCACGGTGTTCCCTTTTTAACGTAAAAATTCATGTGACGGAAAAACGAAGGCCAAAAAACTTCAGAGACCCGATTGAGGTTCGGATAGCTTTTTTTGGGTATGAAACTATCCGTTGACGGCTTACAGCCGTCAAAGCTGTAGAACTCACTGAGACCTTTGTTTTGACTGGTTATGGCTCCCGTAACTCTAAACGAGGCAACAGTGATGGCCGTCTGAAGAATCGATATCCACAGGGTGCAACATCTGCGGTGCAAGGTGCAACATTCGTCCAAAAAGACGAAACGGCGCCTTGCGACTTTTAGAAATGGGTGCAGGGATTTGAAATGGACCAGTACCATGGTGTAACACTCTCCAGCGATGGTAAATCGAAGACCAGCCACGGTGTTCCCTTTTTAATGTAAAAATTCATGTGACGGAAAAACGAAGGCTAAAAAACTTCAAAGACCCGATTGAGGTTCGTATAGCTTTTTTTTGGGTATGAAACTATCCGTTGACGGCTTACAGCGGTCAAAGACGTAGAACTCACTGAGACCTTCGTTTTGACTGGTTATGGCTCCCGTAAATCTAAACGAGGCAACAGTTATGGCCGTCCGAAGAATCGATGTCCACAGGGTGCAACATCTGCGGTGCAAGGTGCAACATTCGTCCAAAAAGACGAAACGGCGCCTTGCGACTTTTAGAAATGGGTGCAGGGATTTGAAATGGACCAGTACCATGGTGCACCACTCTCCAGTGATGGTAAATCGAAGACCAACCAAGGTGTTCCCTTTTTAACGTAAAAATTCATGTGACGGAAAAACGAAGGCCAAAAAACTTCAGAGACCCGATTGAGGTTCGGATAGCTTTTTTTTGGGTATGAAACTATCCGTTGACGGCTTACAGCGGTCAAAGACGTAGAACTCACTGAGACCTTCATTTTGACTGGTTATGGCTCCCGTAACTCTAATCGAGACAACAGTTATGGCCGTCCGAAGAATCGTTGTCCACAGGGTGCAACATCTGCGGTGCAAGGTGCAACATTCGTCCAAAAAGACGAAACGGCGCCTTGCGACTTTTAGAAATGGGTGCAGGTATTTGAAATGGACCAGTACCATGGTGCACCATTCTCCTAGGATGGTAAATCGAAGACCAGCCACGGTGTTCCCTTTTTAATGTAAAAATTCGTGTGACGGAAAAACGAAGGCCAAAAAACTTCAAAGACCCGATTGAGGTTCGGATAGCTTTTTTTTGGGTATGAAACTATCCGTTGACGACTTACAGCCATCAAAGCCGTAGAACTCACTGAGACCTTCGTTTTGACTGGTTATGGCTCCCGTAACTCTAAACGAGGCAACAGTTAGGGCCGTCCGAAGAATCGATGTCCACAGGGTGCAACATCTGCGGTGCAAGGTGCAACATTCGTCCAAAAAGACGAAACGGCGCCTTGCGACTTTTAGAAGTGGGTGTAGGGATTTGAAATGGACCAGTACCATGGTGCACCACTCTCCAGGGATGGTAAATCGAAGACCAGCCACGGTGTTCCCTTTTTAACGTAAAAATTCATGTGATGGAAAAACGAAGGCCAGAAAACTTCAGAGACCCGATTGAGGTTCGGATAGCTTTTTTTTGGGTATGAAACTATCCGTTGACGGCTTACAGCGATCAAAGCCGTAGAACTCACTGAGACCTTCGTTTTGACTGGTTATGGCTCCCGTAACTCTAAACGAGGCAACAGTTATGGCCGTCCGAAGAATCGATATCCACAGGGTGCAACATCTGCGGTGCAAGGTGCAACATTTGTCCAAAAAGACGAAACGGCGCCTTGCGACTTTTAGAAATGGGTGCAGGGATTTGAAATGGACCAGTACCCTGGTGCACCACTCTCCAGGGATGGTAAATCGAAGACTGCCATGGTGTTCCCTTTTTAACGTAAAAATTCATGTGACGGAAAAACGAAGGCCAAAAAACTTCAGAGACCCAATTGAGGTTCGGATAGCTTTTTTTTGGGTATGAAACTATCCGTTGACGGCTAACAGCGGTCAAAGCCGTAGAACTCACTGAGAATTTCGTTTTGACTGGTTATGGCTCCCGTAACTCTAAACGAGGCAACAGTTATGGCCGTCCGAAGAATCGATATCCACAGGGTGCAACATCTGCGGTGCAAGGTGCAACATTCGTCCAAAAAGACGAAACGACGCCTTGCGACTTTTAGAAATGGGTGCAGGGATTTGAAATGGACCAGTACCATGGTGCACCACTCTCCAGGGATGGTAAATCGAAGACCAGCAACGGTGTTCCCTTTTTAATGTACAAATTCATGTGACGGAAAAACGAAGGCCAAAAAACTTCAGAGACCCAATTGAGGTTCGGATAGGTTTTTTTTGGGTATGAAACTATCCATTGACGGCTTACAGCTATCAAAGCCGTAGAACTCACTGAGACCTTTGTTTTGACTGGTTATGGCTCCCGTAACTCTAAACGAGGCAACAGTTAGGGCCGTCCGAAGAATCGATGTCCACAGGGTGCAACATCTGCGGTGCAAGGTGCAACATTCGTCCAAAAAGACGAAACGGCGCCTTGCGACTTTTAGAAGTGGGTGTAGGGATTTGAAATGGACCAGTACCATGGTGCACCACTCTCCAGGGATGGTAAATCGAAGACCAGCCACGGTGTTCCCTTTTTAACGTAAAAATTCATGTGACGGAAAAACGAAGGCCAGAAAACTTCAGAGACCCGATTGAGGTTCGGATAGCTTTTTTTTTGGGTATGAAACTATCCGTTGACGGTTTACAGCGATCAAAGCTGTAGAACTCACTGAGACCTTCGTTTTGACTGGTTATGGCTCCCGTAACTCTAAACGAGGCAACAGTTATGGCCGCCCGAAGAATCGATATCCACAGGGTGCAACATCTGCGGTGCAAGGTGCAACATTTGTCCAAAAAGACGAAACGACGCCTTGCGACTTTTAGAAATGGGTGCAGGGATTTGAAATGGACCAGTACCCTGGTGCACCACTCTCCAGGAATGGTAAATTGAAGACTGCCATGGTGTTCCCTATTTAACGTAAAAATTCATGTGACGGAAAAACGAAGGCCAAAAAACTTCAGAGACCCAATTGAGGTTCGGATAGCTTTTTTTTGGGTATGAAACTATCCGTTGACGGCTTACAGCGGTCAAAGCCGTAGAACTCACTGAGAATTTCGTTTTGACTGGTTATGGCTCCCATAACTCTAAACGAGGCAACAGTTATGGCCGTCCGAAGAATCGATATCCACAGGGTGCAACATCTGCGGTGCAAGGTGCAACATTCGTCCAAAAAGACGAAACGGCGCCTTGCGACTTTTAGAAATGGGTGCAGGGATTTGAAATGGACCAGTACCAGGGTGCACCACTCTCCAGGGATGGTAAATCGAAGACCAGCAACGGTGTTCCCTTTTTAATGTAAAAATTCAAGTGACGGAAAAACGAAGGCCAAAAAACTTCAGAGACCCGATTGTGGTTTGGATAGGTTTTTTTTGGGTATGAAACTATCCATTGACGGCTTACAGCCATCAAAGCCGTAGAACTCACTGAGACCTTCGTTTTGACTGGTTATGGCTCCCGTAACTCTAAACGAGGCAACAGTTAGGGCCGTCCGAAGAATCGATGTCCACAGGGTGCAACATCTGCGGTGCAAGGTGCAACATTCATCCAAAAAGACGAAACGGCGCCTTGCGACTTTTAGAAGTGGGTGTAGGGATTAGAAATGGACCAGTACCATGGTGCACCACTCTCCAGGGATGGTAAATCGAAGACCAGCCACGGGGTTCCCTTTTTAACGTAAAAATTCATGTGATGGAAAAACGAAGGCCAGAAAACTTCAGAGACCCGATTGAGGTTCGGATAGCTTTTTTTTTGGGTATGAAACTATCCGTTGACGGCTTACAGCGATCAAAGCCGTAGAACTCACTGAGACCTTCGTTTTGACTGGTTATGGCTCTCGTAACTCTAAACGAGGCAACAGTTATGGCCGTCCGAAGAATCGATATCCACAGGGTGCAACATCTGCGGTGCAAGGTGCAACATTTGTCCAAAAAGACGAAACGGCGCCTTGTGACTTTTAGAAATGGGTGCAGGGATTTGAAATGGACCAGTACCCTGGTGCACCACTCTCCAGGGATGGTAAATCGAAGACTGCCATGGTGTTCCCTTTTTAACGTAAAAATTCATGTGACGGAAAAACGAAGGCCAAAAAACTTAAGAGACCCAATTGAGGTTCGGATAGCTTTTTTTTGGGTATGAAACTATCCGTTGACGGCTAACAGCGGTCAAAGCCGTAGAACTCACTGAGAATTTCGTTTTGACTGGTTATGGCTCCCGTAACTCTAAACGAGGCAACAGTTATGGTCGTCCGAAGAATCGATATCCACAGGGTGCAACATCTGCGGTGCAAGGTGCAACATTCGTCCAAAAAGACGAAACGACGCCTTGCGACTTTTAGAAATGGGTGCAGGGATTTGAAATGGACCAGTACCATGGTGCACCACTCTCCAGGGATGGTAAATCGAAGACCAGCAACGGTGTTCCCTTTTTAATGTACAAATTCATGTGACGGAAAAACGAAGGCCAAAAAACTTCAGAGACCCGATTGAGGTTCGGATAGGTTTTTTTTGGGTATGAAACTATCCATTGACGGCTTACAGCTATCAAAGCCGTAGAACTCACTGAGACCTTCGTTTTGACTGGTTATGGCTCCCGTAACTCTAAACGAGGCAACAGTTAGGGCCGTCCGAAGAATCGATGTCCACAGGGTGCAACATCTGCGGTGCAAGGTGCAACATTCGTCCAAAAAGACGAAACGGCGCCTTGCGACTTTTAGAAGTGGGTGTAGGGATTTGAAATGGACCAGTACCATGGTGCACCACTCTCCAGGGATGGTAAATCGAAGACCAGCCACGGTGTTCCCTTTTTAACGTAAAAATTCATGTGACGGAAAAACGAAGGCCAGAAAACTTCAGAGACCCGATTGAGGTTCGGATAGCTTTTTTTTTGGGTATGAAACTATCCGTTGACGGTTTACAGCGATCAAAGCTGTAGAACTCACTGAGACCTTCGTTTTGACTGGTTATGGCTCCCGTAACTCTAAACGAGGCAACAGTTATGGCCGCCCGAAGAATCGATATCCACAGGGTGCAACATCTGCGGTGCAAGGTGCAACATTTGTCCAAAAAGACGAAACGACGCCTTGCGACTTTTAGAAATGGGTGCAGGGATTTGAAATGGACCAGTACCCTGGTGCACCACTCTCCAGGAATGGTAAATTGAAGACTGCCATGGTGTTCCCTATTTAACGTAAAAATTCATGTGACGGAAAAACGAAGGCCAAAAAACTTCAGAGACCCAATTGAGGTTCGGATAGCTTTTTTTTGGGTATGAAACTATCCGTTGACGGCTTACAGCGGTCAAAGCCGTAGAACTCACTGAGAATTTCGTTTTGACTGGTTATGGCTCCCATAACTCTAAACGAGGCAACAGTTATGGCCGTCCGAAGAATCGATATCCACAGGGTGCAACATCTGCGGTGCAAGGTGAAACATTCGTCCAAAAAGACGAAACGGCGCCTTGCGACTTTTAGAAATGGGTGCAGGGATTTGAAATGGACCAGTACCAGGGTGCACCACTCTCCAGGGATGGTAAATCGAAGACCAGCAACGGTGTTCCCTTTTTAATGTAAAAATTCATGTGACGGAAAAACGAAGGCCAAAAAACTTCAGAGACCCGATTGAGGTTTGGATAGGTTTTTTTTGGGTATGAAACTATCCATTGACGGCTTACAGCTATCAAAGCCGTAGAACTCACTGAGACCTTCATTTTGACTGGTTTTGGCTCCCGTAACTCTAAACAAGGCAACAGTTATGGCCGTCCGAAGAATCGATATCCACAGAGTGCAACATCTGCGGTGCAAGGTGCAACATTCGTCCAAAAAGACGAAACGGCGTCTTGCGACTTTTAGAAATGGTTGCAAGGATTTGAAATGGACCAGTACCATGGTGCACCACCCTCCAGGGATGGTAAATCGAAGACCAGCCACGGTGTTCCCTTTTTAACGTAAAAATTTATGTGACGGAAAAACGAAGGCCAAAAAACTTCAGAGACCCGATTGAGGTTCGGATAGCTTTTTTTTGGGTATGAAACTATCCGTTGACGGCTTACTGCCATCAAAGCCATAGAACTCACTGAGACCTTTGTTTTGACTGGTTATGGCTCCCGTAACTCTAAACGAGGCAACAGTGATGGCCGTCTGAAGAATCGATATCCACAGGGTGCAACATCTGCGGTGCAAGGTGCAACATTCGTCCAAAAAGACGAAACGGCGCCTTTCGACTTTTAGAAATGGGTGCAGGGATTTGAAATGGACCAGTACCATGGTGCAACACTCTCCAGCGATGGTAAATCAAAGACCAGCCACGGTGTTCCCTTTTTAATGTAAAAATTCATGTGACGGAAAAACGAAGGCCAAAAAACTTAAGAGACCCGATTGAGGTTCGGATAGCTTTTTTTTGGGTATGAAACTATCCGTTGACCGATTACAGCGGTCAAAGACGTAGAACTCACTGAGACCTTCGTTTTGACTGGTTATGGCTCCCGTAACTCTAAACGAGGCAACAGTTATGGCCGTCCGAAGAATCGATGTCCACAGGGTGCAACATCTG
Organism: Allium fistulosum; assembly: GCA_030737815.1. Lineage (NCBI taxonomy): Eukaryota > Viridiplantae > Streptophyta > Magnoliopsida > Asparagales > Amaryllidaceae > Allium > Allium fistulosum. The sequence goes on from CM060905.1 coordinate 1,285,487,058, forward strand.
CGGTGCAAGGTGCAACATTCGTCCAAAAAGACGAAACGGCGCTTTGCGACTTTTAGAAATGGGTGCAGGGATTTGAAATGGACCAGTACCATGGTGCACCACTCTCCAGGGATGGTAAATCGAAGACCAACCACGGTGTTCCCTTTTTAACGTAAAAATTCATGTGACGGAAAAACGAAGGCCAAAAAACATCAGAGACCCGATTGAGGTTCGGATAGCTTTTTTTGGGTATGAAACTATCCGTTGACGGCTTACAGCGGTCAAAGACGTAGAACTCACTGAGACCTTCATTTTGACTGGTTATGGCTCCCGTAACTCTAAACGAGGCAGTAGTTATGGCCATCCGAAGAATCGATGTCCACAGGGTGCAACATCTGCGGTGCAAGGTGCAACATTCGTCCAAAAAGACGAAACGGCGCCTTGCGACTTTTAGAAATGGGTGCAGGGATTTGAAATGGACCAGTACCATGGTGCACCACTCTCCAGGGATGGTAAATCGAAGACCAGCCACGGTGTTCCCTTTTTAATGTAAAAATTCATGTGACGGAAAAACGAAGGGCAAAAAACTTCAAAGACCCGATTGAGGTTCGGATAGCTTTTTTTTTGGTATGAAACTATCCGTTGACGGCTTACAGCTGTCAAAGCCGTAGAACTCACTGAGAATTTCGTTTTGACTGGTTATGGCTCCCGTAACTCTAAACGAGGCAACAGTTATGGCCGTCCGAAGAATCGATATCCACAGGGTGCAACATCTGCGGTGCAAGGTGCAACATTCGTCCAAAAAGACGAAACAGCGCCTTGCGACTTTTAGAAATGGGTGCAGGGATTTGAAATGGACCAGTACCATGGTGCACCACTCTCCAGGGATGGTAAATCGAAGACCAGCAACGGTGTTCCCTTTTTAATGTAAAAATTCATGTGACGGAAAAACGAAGGCCAAAAAACTTCAGAGACCCGATTGAGGTTCGGATAGGTTTTTTTTGGGTATGAAACTATCCATTGACGGCTTACAGCTATCAAAGCCGTAGAACTCACTGAGACCTTCGTTTTGACTGGTTATCGCTCCCGTAACTCTAAACGAGGCAACAGTTAGGGCCGTCCGAAGAATCGATGTCCACAGGGTGCAACATCTGCGGTGCAAGGTGCAACATTCGTCCAAAAAGACGAAACGGTGCCTTGCGACTTTTAGAAGTGGGTGTAGGGATTTGAAATGGACCAGTACCATGGTGCACCACTCTCCAGAGATGGTAAATCGAAGACCAGCCACGGTGTTCCCTTTTTAACGTAAAAATTCATGTGATGGAAAAACGAAGGCCAAAAAACTTCAGAGACCCTATTGAGGTTCGGATAGGTTTTTTTTGGGTATGAAACTATCCGTTGATGGCTTACAGTGGTCAAAGCCATAGAAATCACTGAGACTTTCGTTTTGACTGGTTATGGCTCCCGTAACTCTAAACAAGGCAACAGTTATGGCCGTCCGAAGAATCGATATCCACAGAGTGCAACATCTGCGGTGCAAGGTGCAACATTCGTCCAAAAAGACGAAACGGCGTCTTGCGACTTTTAGAAATGGTTGCAAGGATTTGAAATGGACCAGTACCATGGTGCACCACCCTCCAGGGATGGTAAATCGAAGACCAGCCACGGTGTTCCCTTTTTAACGTAAAAATTTATGTGACGGAAAAACGAAGGCCAAAAAACTTCAGAGACCCGATTGAGGTTCGGATAGCTTTTTTTTGGGTATGAAACTATCCGTTGACGGCTTACTGCCATCAAAGCCATAGAACTCACTGAGACCTTTGTTTTGACTGGTTATGGCTCCCGTAACTCTAAACGAGGCAACAGTGATGGCCGTCTGAAGAATCGATATCCACAGGGTGCAACATCTGCGGTGCAAGGTGCAACATTCGTCCAAAAAGACGAAACGGCGCCTTTCGACTTTTAGAAATGGGTGCAGGGATTTGAAATGGACCAGTACCATGGTGCAACACTCTCCAGCGATGGTAAATCAAAGACCAGCCACGGTGTTCCCTTTTTAATGTAAAAATTCATGTGACGGAAAAACGAAGGCCAAAAAACTTAAGAGACCCGATTGAGGTTCGGATAGCTTTTTTTTGGGTATGAAACTATCCGTTGACCGATTACAGCGGTCAAAGACGTAGAACTCACTGAGACCTTCGTTTTGACTGGTTATGGCTCCCGTAACTCTAAACGAGGCAACAGTTATGGCCGTCCGAAGAATCGATGTCCACAGGGTGCAACATCTGCGGTGCAAGGTGCAACATTCGTCCAAAAAGACGAAACGGCGCTTTGCGACTTTTAGAAATGGGTGCAGGGATTTGAAATGGACCAGTACCATGGTGCACCACTCTCCAGGGATGGTAAATCGAAGACCAACCACGGTGTTCCCTTTTTAACGTAAAAATTCATGTGACGGAAAAACGAAGGCCAAAAAACATCAGAGACCCGATTGAGGTTCGGATAGCTTTTTTTGGGTATGAAACTATCCGTTGACGGCTTACAGCGGTCAAAGACGTAGAACTCACTGAGACCTTCATTTTGACTGGTTATGGCTCCCGTAACTCTAAACGAGGCAGTAGTTATGGCCATCCGAAGAATCGATGTCCACAGGGTGCAACATCTGCGGTGCAAGGTGCAACATTCGTCCAAAAAGACGAAACGGCGCCTTGCGACTTTTAGAAATGGGTGCAGGGATTTGAAATGGACCAGTACCATGGTGCACCACTCTCCAGGGATGGTAAATCGAAGACCAGCCACGGTGTTCCCTTTTTAATGTAAAAATTCATGTGACGGAAAAACGAAGGGCAAAAAACTTCAAAGACCCGATTGAGGTTCGGATAGCTTTTTTTTTGGTATGAAACTATCCGTTGACGGCTTACAGCTGTCAAAGCCGTAGAACTCACTGAGAATTTCGTTTTGACTGGTTATGGCTCCCGTAACTCTAAACGAGGCAACAGTTATGGCCGTCCGAAGAATCGATATCCACAGGGTGCAACATCTGCGGTGCAAGGTGCAACATTCGTCCAAAAAGACGAAACAGCGCCTTGCGACTTTTAGAAATGGGTGCAGGGATTTGAAATGGACCAGTACCATGGTGCACCACTCTCCAGGGATGGTAAATCGAAGACCAGCAACGGTGTTCCCTTTTTAATGTAAAAATTCATGTGACGGAAAAACGAAGGCCAAAAAACTTCAGAGACCCGATTGAGGTTCGGATAGGTTTTTTTTGGGTATGAAACTATCCATTGACGGCTTACAGCTATCAAAGCCGTAGAACTCACTGAGACCTTCGTTTTGACTGGTTATCGCTCCCGTAACTCTAAACGAGGCAACAGTTAGGGCCGTCCGAAGAATCGATGTCCACAGGGTGCAACATCTGCGGTGCAAGGTGCAACATTCGTCCAAAAAGACGAAACGGTGCCTTGCGACTTTTAGAAGTGGGTGTAGGGATTTGAAATGGACCAGTACCATGGTGCACCACTCTCCAGAGATGGTAAATCGAAGACCAGCCACGGTGTTCCCTTTTTAACGTAAAAATTCATGTGATGGAAAAACGAAGGCCAAAAAACTTCAGAGACCCTATTGAGGTTCGGATAGGTTTTTTTTGGGTATGAAACTATCCGTTGATGGCTTACAGTGGTCAAAGCCATAGAAATCACTGAGACTTTCGTTTTGACTGGTTATGGCTCCCGTAACTCTAAACGAGGCAACAGTTATGGCCGTCCGAAGAATCGATATCCACAGGGTGCAACATCTGCGGTGCAAGGTGCAACATTTGTCCAAAAAGACGAAACGGCGCCTTGCGACTTTTAGAAATGGGTGTAGGGATTTGAAATGGACCAGTACCCTGGTGCACCACTCTCCAGGGATGGTAAATCGAAGACTACCATGGTGTTCCCTTTTTAACGTAAAAATTCATGTGACGGAAAAACGAAGGCCAAAAAACTTCAGAGACCCAATTGAGGTTCGGATAGCTTTTTTTTTGGTATGAAACTATCCGTTGACGGCTTACAGCGGTCAAAGCCGTAGAACTCACTGAGAATTTCGTTTTGACTGGTTATGGCTCCCGTAACTCTAAACGAGGCAACAGTTATGGCCGTCCGAAGAATCGATATCCACAGGGTGCAACATCTGCGGTGCAAGGTGCAACATTCGTCCAAAAAGACGAAACAGCGCCTTGCGACTTTTAGAAATGGGTGCAGGGATTTGAAATGGACCAGTACCATGGTGCACCACTCTCCAGGGATGGTAAATCGAAGACCAGCAACGGTGTTCCCTTTTTAATGTAAAAATTCATGTGACGGAAAAACGAAGGCCAAAAAACTTCAGAGACCCGATTGAGGTTCGGATAGGTTTTTTTTGGGTATGAAACTATCCATTGACGGCTTACAGCTATCAAAGCCGTAGAACTCACTGAGACCTTCGTTTTGACTGGTTATCGCTCCCGTAACTCTAAACGAGGCAACAGTTAGGGCCGTCCGAAGAATCGATGTCCACAGGGTGCAACATCTGCGGTGCAAGGTGCAACATTCGTCCAAAAAGACGAAACGGTGCCTTGCGACTTTTAGAAGTGGGTGTAGGGATTTGAAATGGACCAGTACCATGGTGCACCACTCTCCAGAGATGGTAAATCGAAGACCAGCCACGGTGTTCCCTTTTTAACGTAAAAATTCATGTGACGGAAAAACGAAGGCCAGAAAACTTCAGAGACCCGATTGAGGTTCGGATAGCTTTTTTTTGGGTATGAAACTATCCGTTGACGGCTTACAGCGATCAAAGCCGTAGAACTCACTGAGACCTTCGTTTTGACTGGTTATGGCTCCCGTAACTCTAAACGAGGCAACAGTTATGGCCGCCCGAAGAATCGATATCCACAGGGTGCAACATCTGCGGTGCAAGGTGCAACATTCGTCCAAAAAGACGAAACGGCGCCTTTCGACTTTTAGAAATGGTTGCAAGGATTTGAAATGGACCAGTACCATGGTGCACCACTCTCCAGGGATGGTAAATCGAAGACCAGCCACGGTGTTCCCTTTTTAACGTAAAAATTTATGTGACGGAAAAACGAAGGCCAAAAAACTTCAGAGACCCGATTGAGGTTCGGATAGCTTTTTTTTGGGTATGAAACTATCCGTTGACGGCTTACTGCCGTCAAAGCCATAGAACTCACTGAGACCTTTGTTTTGACTGGTTATGGCTCCCGTAACTCTAAACGAGGCAACAGTGATGGCCGTCTGAAGAATCGATATCCACAGGGTGCAACATCTGCGGTGCAAGGTGCAACATTCGTCCAAAAAGACGAAACGGCGCCTTTCGACTTTTAAAAATGGGTGCAGGGATTTGAAATGGACCAGTACCATGGTGCAACACTCTCCAGCGATGGTAAATCGAAGACCAGCCACGGTGTTCCCTTTTTAATGTAAAAATTCATGTGACGGAAAAACGAAGGCCAAAAAACTTCAAAGACCCGATTGAGGTTCGGATAGCTTTTTTTTGGGTATGAAACTATCCGTTGACGGATTACAGCGGTCAAAGACGTAGAACTCACTGAGACCTTCGTTTTGACTGGTTATGGCTCCCGTAACTCTAAACGAGGCAACAGTTATGGCCGTCCGAAGAATCGATGTCCACAGGGTGCAACATCTGCGGTGCAAGGTGCAACATTCGTCCAAAAAGACGAAACGGCGCCTTGCGACTTTTAGAAATGGGTGCAGGGATTTGAAATGGACCAGTACCATGGTGCACCACTCTCCAGGGATGGTAAATCGAAGACCAGCAACGGTGTTCCCTTTTTAATGTAAAAATTCATGTGACGGAAAAACGAAGGCCAAAAAACTTCAGAGACCCGATTGAGGTTCGGATAGGTTTTTTAGGGTATGAAACTATCCATTGACGGCTTACAGCTACCAAAGCCGTAGAACTCACTGAGACCTTCGTTTTGACTGGTTATGGCTCCCGTAACTCTAAACGAGGCAACAGTTAGGGCCGTCCGAAGAATCGATGTCCACAGGGTGCAACATCTGCGGTGCAAGGTGCAACATTCGTCCAAAAAGACGAAACGGCGCCTTGCGACTTTTAGAAGTGGGTGTAGGGATTTGAAATGGACCAGTACCATGGTGCACCACTCTCCAGAGATGGTAAATCGAAGACCAGCCACGGTGTTCCCTTTTTAACGTAAAAATTCATGTGACGGAAAAACGAAGGCCAGAAAACTTCAAAGACCCGATTGAGGTTCGGATAGCTTTTTTTTTGGGTATGAAACTATCCGTTGACGGCTTACAGCGATCAAAGCCGTAGAACTCACTGAGACCTTCGTTTTGACTGGTTATGGCTCCCGTAACTCTAAACGAGGCAACAGTTATGGCCGCCCGAAGAATCGATATCCACAGGGTGCAACATCTGCGGTGCAAGGTGCAACATTTGTCCAAAAAGACGAAACGACGCCTTGCGACTTTTAGAAATGGGTGCAGGGATTTGAAATGGACCAGTACCCTGGTGCACCACTCTCCAGGGATGGTAAATCGAAGACTGCCATGGTGTTCCCTTTTTAACGTAAAAATTCATGTGACGGAAAAACGAAGGCCAAAAAACTTCAGAGACCCAATTGAGGTTCGGATAGCTTTTTTTTGGGTATGAAACTATCCGTTGACGGCTTACAGCGGTCAAAGCCGTAGAACTCACTGAGAATTTCGTTTTGACTGGTTATGGCTCCCGTAACTCTAAACGAGGCAACAGTTATGGCCGTCCGAAGAATCGATATCCACAGGGTGCAACATCTGCGGTGCAAGGTGCAACATTCGTCCAAAAAGACGAAACGGCGCCTTGCGACTTTTAGAAATGGGTGCAGGGATTTGAAATGGACCAGTACCATGGTGCACCACTCTCCAGGGATGGTAAATCGAAGACCAGCAACGGTGTTCCCTTTTTAATGTAAAAATTCATGTGACGGAAAAACGAAGGCCAAAAAACTTCAGAGACCCGATTGAGGTTCGGATAGGTTTTTTTTGGGTATGAAACTATCCATTGACGGCTTACAGCTATCAAAGCCGTAGAACTCACTGAGACCTTCGTTTTGACTGGTTATGGCTCCCGTAACTCTAAACAAGGCAACAGTTATGGCCGTCCGAAGAATCGATATCCACAGAGTGCAACATCTGCGGTGCAAGGTGCAACATTCGTCCAAAAAGACGAAACGGCGTCTTGCGACTTTTAGAAATGGTTGCAAGGATTTGAAATGGACCAGTACCATGGTGCACCACTCTCCAGGGATGGTAAATCGAAGACCAGCCACGGTGTTTCCTTTTTAACGTAAAAATTTATGTGACGGAAAAACGAAGGCCAAAAAATTTCAGAGACCCGATTGAGGTTCGGATAGCTTTTTTTTTGGGTATGAAACTATCCGTTGACGGCTTACTGCCGTCAAAGCCATAGAACTCACTGAGACCTTTGTTTTGACTGGTTATGGCTCCCGTAACTCTAAACGAGGCAACAGTGATGGCCGTCTGAAGAATCGATATCCACAGGGTGCAACATCTGCGGTGCAAGGTGCAACATTCGTCCAAAAAGACGAAACGGCGCCTTTCGACTTTTAAAAATGGGTGCAGGGATTTGAAATGGACCAGTACCATGGTGCAACACTCTCCAGCGATGGTAAATCGAAGACCAGCCACGGTGTTCCCTTTTTAATGTAAAAATTCATGTGACGGAAAAACGAAGGCCAAAAAACTTCAAAGACCCGATTGAGGTTCGGATAGCTTTTTTTTGGGTATGAAACTATCCGTTGACGGATTACAGCGGTCAAAGACGTAGAACTCACTGAGACCTTCGTTTTGACTGGTTATGGCTCCCGTAACTCTAAACGAGGCAACAGTTATGGCCATCCGAAGAATCGATGTCCACAGGGTGCAACATCTGCGGTGCAAGGTGCAACATTCGTCCAAAAAGACGAAACGGCGCCTTGCGACTTTTAGAAATGGGTGCAGGGATTTGAAATGGACCAGTACCATGGTCCACCACTCTCCAGGGATGGTAAATCGAAGACCAACCACGGTGTTCCCTTTTTAACGTAAAAATTCATGTGACGGAAAAACGAAGGCCAAAAAACATCAGAGACCCGATTGAGGTTCGGATAGCTTTTTTTGGGTATGAAACTATCCGTTGACGGCTTACAGCGGTCAAAGACGTAGAACTCACTGAGACCTTCATTTTGACTGGTTATGGCTCCCGTAACTCTAAACGAGGCAGTAGTTATGGCCATCCGAAGAATCGATGTCCACAGGGTGCAACATCTGCGGTTCAAGGTGCAACATTCGTCCAAAAAGACGAAACGGCGCCTTGCGACTTTTAGAAATGGGTGCAGGGATTTGAAATGGACCAGTACCATGGTGCACCACTCTCCAGGGATGGTAAATCGAAGACCAGCCACGGTGTTCCCTTTTTAACGTAAAAATTCATGTGATGGAAAAACGAAGGCCAAAAAACTTCAAAGACCCGATTGAGGTTCGGATAGCTTTTTTTTGGGTATGAAACTATCCGTTGACGGCTTACAGTGGTCAAAGCCATAGAAATCACTGAGACTTTCGTTTTGACTGGTTATGGCTCCCGTAACTCTAAACGAGGCAACAGTTATGGCCGTCCGAAGAATCGATATCCACAGGGTGCAACATCTGCAGTGCAAGGTGCAACATTCGTCCAAAAAGACGAAACGGCGCCTTGCGACTTTTAGAAATGGGTGCAGGGATTTGAAATGGACCAGTACCATGATGCACCACTCTCCAGGGATGGTAAATCGAAGACCAGCCATAGTGTTCCCTTTTTAACGTAAAAATTTATGTGACGGAAAAACGAAGGCCAAAAAACTTCAAAGACCCGATTGAGGTTCGGATAGCTTTTTTTTGGGTATGAAACTATCCGTTGACGGCTTATAGCGATCAAAGCCATAGAACTCACTGAGACCTTCGTTTTGACTGGTTATGGCTCACGTAACTCTAAACGAGGCAACAGTTATGGCCGTCCGAAGAATCGATGTCCACAGGGTGCAACATCTGCGGTGCAAGGTGCAACATTCGTCCAAAAAGACGAAACGGCGCCATGCGACTTTTAGAAATGGGTGCAGGGATTTGAAATGGACCAGTACCATGGTGCACCACTCTCCAGGGATGGTAAATCGAAGACCAACCACGGTGTTCCCTTTTTAACGTAAAAATTCATGTGACGGAAAAACGAAGGCCAAAAAACTTCAGAGACCCGATTGAGGTTCGCATAGGTTTTTTTTTTGGGTATGAAACTATCCGTTGACGGCTTACACCGGTCAAAGCCGTAGAACTCACTGAGACTTTCGTTTTGACTGGTTATGGCTCGCGTAACTCTAAACGAGGCAACAGTTATGGCCGTCCGAAGAATCGATATCCATAGGGTGCAACATCTGCGGTGCAAGGTGCAACATTCGTCCAAAAAGACGAAACGGCGCCTTGCGACTTTTAGAAATGGGTGCTGGGATTTTAAATGGAACAGTACCATGGTGCACCACTCTCCAGGGATGGTAAATCGAAGACCAGCCACGGTGTTCCCTTTTTAACGTAAAAATTTATGTGACGGAAAAACGAAGGCCAAAAAACTTCAGAGACCCGATTGAGGTTCGGATAGCTTTTTTTTGGGTATGAAACTATCCGTTGACGGCTTACAGCAATCAAAGCCATAGAACTCACTGAGACCTTCGTTTTGACTGGTTATGGCTCCCGTAACTCTAAACGAGGCAACAGTTATGGCCATCCGAAGAATCGATGTCCACAGGGTGCAACATCTGCGGTGCAAGGTGCAACATTCGTCCAAAAAGACGAAACCGCGCCTTGCGACTTTTAGAAATGAGTGCAGGGATTTGAAATGGACCAGTACCATGGTGCACCACTCTCCAGGGATGGTAAATCGAAGACCAACCACGGTGTTCCCTTTTTAACGTAAAAATTCATGTGATGGAAAAACGAAGGCCAAAAAACTTCAGAGACCCGATTGAGGTTCGGATAGGTTTTTATTTGGGTATGAAACTATCCGTTGACGGCTTACACCGGTCAAAGCCGTAGAACTCACTGAGACTTTCGTTTTGACTGGTTATGGCTCCCGTAACTCTAAACGAGGCAACAGTTATGGCCGTCCGAAGAATCGATATCCACAGGGTGCAACATCTGCGGTGCAAGGTGCAACATTCGTCCGAAAAGACGAAACGGCGCCTTGCGACTTTTAGAAATGGGTGCTGGGATTTGAAATGGACCAGTACCATGGTACACCACTCTCCAGGGATGGTAAATCGAAGACCAGCCACGGTGTTCCCTTTTTAACGTAAAAATTTATGTGACGGAAAAACGAAGGCCAAAAAACTTCAGAGACCCGATTGAGGTTCGGATAGCTTTTTTTTGGGTATGAAACTATCCGTTGACGGCTTACAGCGATCAAAGCCATAGAACTTACCGAGACCTTCGTTTTGACTGGTTATGGCTCCCGTAACTCTAAACGAGGCAACAGTTATGGCCGTCCGAAGAATCGATGTCCACAGGGTGCAACATCTGCGGTGCAAGGTGCAACATTCGTCCAAAAAGACGAAACGGTGCCTTGCGACTTTTAGAAATGGGTGCAGGGATTTGAAATGGACCGGTACCATGGTGCACCACTCTCCAGGGATGGTAAATCGAAGACCAACCACGGTGTTCCCTTTTTAACGTAAAAATTCATGTGACGGAAAAACGAAGGCCAAAAAACTTCAAAGACCCGATTGAGGTTCGGATAGCTTTTTTTTTGGTATGAAACTATCCGTTGACGGCTTACAGCGGTCAAAGACGTAGAACTCACTGAGACCTTCGTTTTGACTGGTTATGGCTCCCGTAACTCTAAACGAGGCAACAGTTATGGTCGTCCGAAGAATCGATGTCCACAGGGTGCAACATCTGCGGTGCAAGGTGCAACATTCGTCCAAAAAGACGAAACGGCACCTTGCGACTTTTAGAAATGGGTGCAGGGATTTGAAATGGACCAGTACCATGGTGCACCACTCTCCAGGGATGGTAAATCGAAGACCAGCCACGGTGTTCCCTTTTTAACGTAAAAATTCATGTGACGGAAAAACGAAGGCCAAAAAACTTCAGAGACCCAATTGAGGTTCGGATAGCTTTTTTTTGGGTATGAAACTATCCGTTGACGGCTTACAGTGGTCAAAGCCATAGAACTCACTGAGAATTTCGTTTTGACTGGTTATGGCCCCCGTAACTCTAAACGAGGCAACAGTTATGGCCGTCCGAAGAATCGATATCCACAGGGTGCAACATCTGCGGTGCAAGGTGCAACATTCGTCCAAAAAGACGAAACGGCGCCTTGCGACTTTTAGAAATGGGTGCAGGGATTTGAAATGGACCAGTACCATGGTGCACCACTCTCCAGGGATGGTAAATCGAAGACCAGCCACGGTGTTCCCTTTTTAATGTAAAAATTCATGTGACGGAAAAACGAAGGCCAAAAAACTTCAAAGACCCGATTGAGGTTCAGATAGCTTTTTTTTGGGTATGAAACTATCCGTTAATGGCTTACAGCCGTTAAAGCCGTAGAACTCACTGAGACCTTCGTTTTGACTGGTTATGGCTCCCGTAACTCTAAACGAGGCAACAGTTAGGGCCGTCCGAAGAATCGATGTCCACAGGGTGCAACACCTGCGGTGCAAGGTGCAACATTCGTCCAAAAAGACGAAACGGCGCCTTGCGACTTTTAGAAGTGGGTGTAGGGATTTGAAATGGACCAGTACCATGGTGCACCACTCTCCAAGGATGGTAAATCGAAGACCAGCCACGGTGTTCCCTTTTTAACGTAAAAATTCATGTGACGGAAAAACGAAGGCCAGAAAACTTCAGAGACCCGATTGAGGTTCGGATAGCTTTTTTTTGGGTATGAAACTATCCGTTGACGGCTTACAGCCGTCAAAGCCGTAGAACTCACTGAGACCTTCGTTTTAACTGGTTATGGCTCCCGTAACTCTAAACGAGACAACAGTTATGGCCGTCCGAAGAATCGATATCCAAAGGGTGCAACATCTGCGGTGCAAGGTGCAACATTCATCCAAAAAGACGAAACGGCGCCTTGCGACTTTTAGAAATGGATGTAGGGATTTGAAATGGACCAGTACCATGGTGCACCACTCTCCAGGGATGGTAAATCGAAGACCAGCCACGGTGTTCCCTTTTTAACATAAAAATTCATGTGAGGGAAAAACGATGGCCAAAAAACTTTAGGGACCCGATTGAGGTTCGGATAGCTTTTTTTTGGGTATGAAACTATCCGTTGATGGCTTACAGCCGTCAAAGCCGTAGAACTCACTGAGACCTTCGTTTTGACTGGTTATGGCTTCCGTAACTCTAAACGAGGCAACAGTTATGGCCGTCCGAAGAATCGATATCCACAGGGTGCAACATCTGCGGTGCAAGGTGCAACATTTGTCCAAAAAGACGAAACGGCGAATTGCGACTTTTACAAATGGGTGCAGGGATTTGAAATGGACCAGTACCCTGGTGCACCACTCTCCAGGGATGGTAAATCGAAGACTGCCATGGTGTTCCCTTTTTAACGTAAAAATTCATGTGACGGAAAAACGAAGGCCAAAAAACTTCAGAGACCCAATTGAGGTTCGGATAGCTTTTTTTTGCGTATGAAACTATCCGTTGACGGCTTACAGTGGTCAAAGCCGTAGAACTCACTGAGAATTTCGTTTTGACTGGTTATGGCCCCCGTAACTCTAAACGAGGCAACAGTTATGGCCGTCCGAAGAATCGATATCCACAGGGTGCAACATCTGCGGTGCAAGGTGCAACATTCGTCCAAAAAGACGAAACGGCGCCTTGCGACTTTTAGAAATGGGTGCAGGGATTTGAAATGGACCAGTACCATGGTGCACCACTCTCCAGGGATGGTAAATCGAAGACCAGCCACGGTGTTCCCTTTTTAATGTAAAAATTCATGTGACGGAAAAACGAAGACCAAAAAACTTCAGAGACCCGATTGAGGTTCGGATAGGTTTTTTTTGGGTATGAAACTATCCGTTGACGGCTTACAGCGGTCAAAGCCGTAGAACTCACTGAGACCTTCGTTTTGACTGGTTATGGCTCCCGTAACTCTAAACAAGGCAACAGTTATGGCCGTCCGAAGAATCGATATCCACAGAGTGCAACATCTGCGGTGCAAGGTGCAACATTCGTCCAAAAAGACGAAACGGCGCCTTGCGACTTTTAGAAATGGGTGCAGGGATTTGAAATGGACCAGTACCATGGTGCACCACTCTCCAGGGATGGTAAATCGAAGACCAGCCACGGTGTTCCCTTTTTAACGTAAAAATTTATGTGACGGAAAAACGAAGGCCAAAAAACTTCAGAGACCCGATTGAGGTTCGGATAGCTTTTTTTGGGTATGAAACTATCCGTTGACGGCTTACTACCGTCAAAGCCGTAGAACTCACTGAGACCTTTGTTTTGACTGGTTATGGCTCCCGTAACTCTAAACGAGGCAACAGTGATGGCCGTCTGAAGAATCGATATCCACAGGGTGCAACATCTGCGGTGCAAGGTGCAACATTCGTCCAAAAAGACGAAACGGCGCCTTGCGACTTTTAGAAATGGGTGCAGAGATTTGAAATGGACCAGTACCATGGTGCAACACTCTCCAGCGATGGTAAATCGAAGACCAGCCACGGTGTTCCCTTTTTAATCTAAAAATTCATGTGACGGAAAAACGAAGGCCAAAAAACTTCAGAGACCCGATTGAGGTTCGGATAGCTTTTTTTTGGGTATGAAACTATCCGTTGACGGCTTACAGCGGTCAAAGACGTAGAACTCACTGAGACCTTCGTTTTGACTGGTTATGGCTCCCGTAACTCTAAACGAGGCAACAGTTATGGCCGTCCGAAGAATCGATGTCCACAGGGTGCAACATCTGCGGTGCAAGGTGCAACATTCGTCCAAAAAGACGAAACGGCGCCTTGCGACTTTTAGAAATGGGTGCAGGGATTTGAAATGGACCAATACCATGGTGCACCACTCTCCAGGGATGGTAAATCGAAGACCAACCATGGTGTTCCCTTTTTAACCTAAAAATTCATGTGACGGAAAAACGAAGGCCAAAAAACTTCAGAGACCCGATTGAGGTTCAGATAGCTTTTTTTGGGTATGAAACTATCCGTTGACGGCTTACAGCGGTCAAAGACGTAGAACTCACTGAGACCTTCATTTTGACTGGTTATGGCTCCCGTAACTCTAAACGAGGCAGTAGTTATGGCCGTCCGAAGAATCGATGTCCAGAGGGTGCAACATCTGCGGTGCAAGGTGCAACATTCGTCCAAAAAGGCGAAACTGCGCCTTGCGACTTTTAGAAATGGGTGCAGGGATTTGAAATGGACCAGTACCATGGTGCACCACTCTCCAGGGATGGTAAATCGAAGACCAGCCACGGTGTTCCCTTTTTAATGTAAAAATTCATGTGACGGAAAAACGAAGGCCAAAAAACTTCAAAGACCCGATTGAGGTTCGGATAGCTTTTTTTTGGGTATGAAACTATCCGTTGACGGCTTATAGCCGTCAAAGCCGTAGAACTCATTGAGACCTTTATTTTGACTGGTTATGGCTCCCGTAACTCTAAACGAGACAACAGTTATGGCCGTCCGAAGAATCGATATCCAAAGGGTGCAACATCTGCGGTGCAAGGTGCAACATTCATCCAAAAAGACGAAACGGCGCCTTGCGACTTTTAGAAATGGGTGTAGGGATTTGAAATGGACCAGTACCATGGTGCACCACTCTCTAGGGATGGTAAATCGAAGACCAGCCACGGTGTTCCCTTTTTAACGTAAAAATTCATGTGACGGAAAAACGAAGGCCAAAAAACTTCAGAGACCCGATTGCGGTTCGGATAGGTTTTTTTTGGCTATGAAACTATCCGTTGACGGCTTACAGCGGTCAAAGCCGTAGAACTCACTGAGACTTTCATTTTGACTGGTTATGGCTCCCGTAACTCTAAACGAGGCAACAGTTATGGCCGTCCGAAGAATCGATATCCACAGGGTGCAACATCTGCGGTGCAAGGTGCAACCTTCGTTCCAAAAGACGAAACGGTGCCTTACGACTTTTAGCAGTGGGTGTAGGGATTTGAAATGGACCAGTACCATGGTGCACCACTCTCCAGGGATGGTAAATCGAAGACCAGCCACGGTGTTCCCTTTTTAACGTAAAAATTCATGTGACGGAAAAACGAAGGCCAGAAAACTTCAGAGACCCGATTGAGGTTCGGATAGCTTTTTTTTGGGTATGAATCTATCCGTTTACGGCTTACAACGATCAAAGCCATAGAACTCACTGAGACCTTCATTTTGACTGGTTATGGCTTCCGTAACTCTAAACGAGGCAACAGTTATGGCCGTCCGAAGAATCGATATCCACAGGGTGCAACATCTGCGGTGCAAGGTGCAACATTTGTCCAAAAAGACGAAATGGCACCTTGTGACTTTTAGAAATGGATGCAGGGATTTGAAATGGACCAGTACCCTGGTGCACCACTCTCCAGGGACGGTAAATCGAAGACTGCCATGGTGTTCCCTTTTTAACGTAAAAATTCATGTGACGGAAAAACGAAGGCCAAAAAACTTCAAAGACCCAATTGAGGTTCGGATAGCTTTTTTTTGGGTATGAAACTATCCGTTGAGGGCTTACAGCGGTCAAAGCCGTAGAACTCACTGAGAATTTCGTTTTGACTGGTTATGGCTCCCGTAACTCTAAACGAGGCAACAGTTATGGCCGTTCGAAGAATCGATATCCACAGGGTGCAACATCTGCGGTGCAAGGTGCAACATTCGTCCAAAGAGACGAAACTGCGCCTTGCGACTTTTAGAAATGGGTGCAGGGATTTGAAATGGACTAGTACCATGGTGCACCACTCTCCAGGGATGGTAAATCGAAGACCAGCCACGGTGTTCCCTTTTTAACGTAAAAATTCATGTGACGGAAAAACGAAGGCCAAAAAACATCAGAGACCCGATTGAGGTTCGGATAGGTTTTTTTTGGCTATGAAACTATCCGTTGATGGCTTACAGCGGTCTAAGCCGTAGAACTCACTGAGACTTTCGTTTTGACTGGTTATGGCTCCCGTAACTCTAAACGAGGCAACGGTTATGGCCGTCCGAAGAATCGATATCCACAGGGTGCAACATCTGCGGTGCAAGGTGCAACATTCGTCCAAAAAGACGAAACGGCGCCTTGCGACTTTTAGAAATGGGTGTAGGGATTTGAAATTGACCAGTACCATGGTGCACCACTCTCCAGGGATGGTAAATCGAAGACCAGCAATGGTGTTCCCTTTTTAACGTAAAAATTCATGTGACGGAAAAACGAAGGCGAGAAAACTTCAGAGACCCGATTGAGGTTCGGATAGCTTTTTTTTTGGTATGAAACTATCCGTTGATGGCTTACAGCGGTCAAAGCCGTAGAACTCACTGAGACCTTCGTTTTGACTGGTTATGGCTCCCGTAACTCTAAACGAGGCAACAGTGATGGCCGTCCGAAGAATCGATATCCACAGGATGCAACATCTGCGGTGCAAGGTGCAACATTCGTCCAAAAAGATGAAACGGCGCCTTGCGACTTTTAGAAATGGGTGCAGGGATTTGAAATGGACCAGTACCATGGTGCACCACTCTCCAGGGATGGTAAATCGAAGACCAGCCACGGTGTTCCCTTTTTAACGTAAAAATTCATGTGACGGAAAAACGAAGGCCAAAAAACTTCAGAGACCCGATTGAGGTTCGGATAGCTTTTTTTTGGGTATGAAACTATCCGTTGACGGCTTACAGCGGTCAAAGCAATAGAACTCACTGGGACCTTTGTTTTGACTGGTTATGGCTCCCGTAACTCTAAACGAGGCAACAGTTATGGCCGTCCGAAGAATCGATATCCACAGGGTGCAACATCTGCGGTGCAAGGTGCAACATTCGTCTAAAAAGACGAAACAGCGCCTTGCGACTTTTAGAAATGGGTGTAGGGATTTGAAATGGACCAGTACCATGGTACACCACTCTCCAGGGATGGTAAATCGAAGACCAGCCACGGTGTTCCCTTTTTAACGTAAAAATTCATGTGACAGAAAAACGAAGGCCAAAAAACTTCAAAGACCCGATTGAGGTTCGGATTGCTTTTTTTTGGGTATGAAACTATCCGTTGATGGCTTACAGCCGTCAAAGCCGTAGAACTCACTGAGACCTTTGTTTTGACTGGTTATGGCTCCCGTAACTCTAAAAGAGGCAACAGTGATGGCCGTCTGAAGAATCGATATCCACAGGGTGCAACATCTGCGGTGCAAGGTGCAACATTCGTCCAAAAAGACGAAACGGCGCCTTGCGACTTTTAGAAATGGGTGCAGGGATTTGAAATGGACCAGTACCATGGTGCAACACTCTCCAGGGATGTTAAATCGAAGACCAGCCATGGTGTTCCCTTTTTAACGTAAAAATTCATGTGACGGAAAAACGAAGGCCAAAAAACTTCAGAGACCCGATTGAGGTTCGGATAGCTTTTTTTTTGGGTATGAAACTATCCGTTGACGGCTTACAGCGGTCAAAGACGTAGAACTCACTGAGACCTTCGTTTTGACTGGTTATGGCTTCCGTAACTCTAAACGAGGCAACAGTTATGGCTGTCCGAAGAATCGATGTCCACAGGGTGCAACATCTGCGGTGCAAGGTGCAACATTCGTCCAAAAAGACGAAACGGCGCCTTGCGACTTTTAGAAATGGGTGTAGGGATTTGAAATGGACCAGTACCATGGTGCACTACTATCCAGGGATGGTAAATCGAAGACCAGCCACGGTGTTCCCTTTTTAATGTAAAAATTCATGTGACGGAAAAACGAAGGCCAAAAAACTTCAAAGACCCGATTGAGGTTCGGATAGCTTTTTTTTGGGTATGAAACTATCCGTTGATGGCTTACAGCCGTCAAAGCCGTAGAACTCACTGAGACCTTCGTTTTGACTGGTTATGGCTCCCGTAACTCTAAACGAGACAACAGTTATGGCCGTCCGAAGAATCGATATCCAAAGGGTGCAACATCTGCGGTGCAAGGTGCAACATTCATCCAAAAAGATGAAACGGCGCCTTGCGACTTTTAGAAATGGGTGTAGGGATTTGAAATGGACCAGTACCATGGTGCAAAACTCTCCAGGGATGGTAAATCGAAGACCAGCCACGGTGTTCCCTTTTTAACGTAAAAATTCGTGTGACGGAAAAACGAAGGCCAAAAAACTTCAGAGACCCGATTGAGGTTCGGATAGGTTTTTTTTGGGTATGAAACTATCCGTTGACGACTTACAGCGGTCAAAGCCGTAGAACTCACTGAGACTTTCGTTTTGACTGGTTATGGCTCCCGTAACTCTAAACGAGGCAACAGTTATGGCCGTCCGAAGAATCGATATCCACAGGGTGCAACATCTGCGGTGCAAGGTGCAACATTCGTCCAAAAAGACGAAACGGCGCCTTGCGACTTTTAGAAGTGGGTGTAGGGATTTGAAATGGACCAGTACCATGGTGCACCACTCTCCAGGGATGGTAAATCGAAGACCAGCCACGTTGTTCCCTTTTTAACGTAAAAATTCATGTGACGGAAAAACGAAGGCCAGAAAACTTCAGAGACCCGATTGAGGTTCGGATAGCTTTTTTTTGGGTTTGAAACTATCCGTTGATGGCTTACAGCCGTCAAAGCCGTAGAACTCACTGAGACCTTTGTTTTGACTGGTTATGGCTCCCGTAACTCTAAAAGAGGCAACAGTGATGGCCGTCTGAAGAATCGATATCCACAGGGTGCAACATCTGCGGTGCAAGGTGCAACATTCGTCCAAAAAGACGAAACGGCGCCTTGCGACTTTTAGAAATGGGTGCAGGGATTTGAAATGGACCAGTACCATGGTGCAACACTCTCCAGGGATGTTAAATCGAAGACCAGCCACGGTGTTCCCTTTTTAACGTAAAAATTCATGTGACGGAAAAACGAAGGCCAAAAAACTTCAGAGACCCGATTGAGGTTCGGATAGCTTTTTTTTGGGTATGAAACTATTCGTTGACGGCTTACAACGGTCAAAGCCGTAGAACTCACTGAGACTTTCATTTTGACTGGTTATGGCTCCCGTAACTCTAAACGAGGCAATAGTTATGGTCGTCCGAAGAATCGATATCCACAGGGTGCAACATCTGCGGTGCAAGGTGCAACATTCTTCCAAAAAGACGAAACGGCGCCTTGCGACTTTTAGAAGTGGGTGTAGGGATTTGAAATGGACCAGTACCATGGTGCACCACTCTCCAGGGATGGTAAATCGAAGACCAGCCACGGTGTTCCCTTTTTAACGTAAAAATTCATGTGACGGAAAAACGAAGGCCAGAAAACTTCAGAGACCCGATTGAGGTTCGGATAGCTTTTTTTGGGTATGAAACTATCCGTTGACGGCTTACAGTGATCAAAGCCGTAGAACTCACTGAGACCTTCGTTTTGACTGGTTATGGCTCCCGTAACTCTAAACGAGGCAACAGTTATGGCCGTCCGAAGAATCGATATCCACAGGGTGCAACATCTGCGGTGCAAGGTGCAACATTTGTCCAAAAAGACGAAACGGCGCCTTGCGACTTTTAGAAATGGGTGCAGGGATTTGAAATGGACCAGTACCCTGGTGCACCACTCTCCAGGGATGGTAAATCGAAGACTGCCATGGTGTTCCCTTTTTAACGTAAAAATTCATGTGACGGAAAAACGAAGGCCAAAAAACATCAGAGACCCAATTGAGGTTCGGATAGCTTTTTTTTGGGTATGAAACTATCCGTTGACGGCTTACAGCGGTCAAAGCCGTAGAACTCACTGAGAATTTCGTTTTGACTGGTTATGGCTCCCGTAACTCTTAACGAGGCAACAGTTATGGCCGTCCGAAGAATCGATATCCACAGGGTGCAACATCTGCGGTGCAAGGTGCAACATTCGTCCAAAAAGATGAAACGGCGCCTTGCGACTTTTAGAAATTGGTGCAGGGATTTGAAATGGACTTGTACCATGGTGCACCACTCTCCAGGGATGGTAAATCGAAGACCAGCCACGGTGTTCCCTTTTTAACGTAAAAATTCATGTGACGGAAAAACGAAGGCAAAAAAACTTCAGAGACCCGATTGAGGTTCGGATAGGTTTTTTTTGGGTATGAAACTATCCGTTGACGGCTTACAGCGGTCAAAGCCGTAGAACTCACTGAGACTTTCGTTTTGACTGGTTATGGCTCCCGTAACTCTAAACGAGGCAAAAGTTATGGCCGTCTGAAGAATCGATATCCACAGGGTGCAACATCTGCGGTGCAAGGTGCCACATTCGTCCAAAAAGACGATACGGCGCCTTGCGACTTTTAGAAATGGGTGTAGGGATTTGAAATGGACCAGTACCATGGTGCACCACTCTCCAGGGATGGTAAATCGAAGACCAGCCACGGTGTTCCCTTTTTAACGTAAAAATTCATGTGATGGAAAAAAGAAGGCCAGAAAACTTCAGAGACCCGATTGAGGTTCGGATAGCTTTTTTTTGGGTATGAAACTATCCGTTGATGGCTTACAGCGGTCAAAGCCATAGAACTCACTGAGACCTTCGTTTTGACTGGTTATGGCTCCTGTAACTCTAAACGAGGCAACAGTGATGGCCGTCCGAAGAATCGATATCCACAGGGTGCAACATCTGCGGTGCAAGGTGCAACATTCGTCCAAAAAGACGAAACGGCGCCTTGCGACTTTTAGAAATGGGTACAGGGATTTGAAATGGACCAGTACCATGGTGCACCACTCTCCAGGGATGGTAAATCGAAGACCAGCCACGGTGTTCCCTTTTTAACGTAAAAATTCATGTGACGGAAAAACGAAGGCCAAAAAACTTCAAAGACCCGATTGAGGTTCGGATAGCTTTTTTTTGGGTATGAAACTATCTGTTGATGGCTTACAGCCGTCAAAGCCGTAGAACTCACTGAGACCTTTGTTTTGACTGGTTATGGCTCCCGTAACTCTAAACGAGGCAACAGTGATGGTCGTCCGAAGAATCGATATCCACAGGGTGCAACATCTGCGGTGCAAGGTGCAACATTCGTCCAAAAAGACGAAACGACGCCTTGCGACTTTTAGAAGTGGGTGTAGGGATTTGAAATGGACCAGTTCCATGGTGCACCACTATCCAGGGATGGTAAATCGAAGACCAGCCACGTTGTTCCCTTTTTAACGTAAAAATTCATGTGACGGAAAAACGAAGGCCAGAAAACTTCAGAGACCCGATTGAGGTTCGGATAGCTTTTTTTTGGGTTTGAAACTATCCGTTGATGGCTTATAGCGGTCAAAGCCGTAGAACTCACTGAGACCTTTGTTTTGACTGGTTATGGCTCCCGTAACTCTAAAAGAGGCAACAGTGATGGCCGTCTGAAGAATCGATATCCACAGGGTGCAACATCTGCGGTGCAAGGTGCAACATTCGTCCAAAAAGACGAAACGGCGCCTTGCGACTTTTAGAAATGGGTGCAGGGATATGAAATGGACCAGTACCATGGTGCAACACTCTCCAGGGATGTTAAATCGAAGACCAGCCACGGTGTTCCCTTTTTAACGTAAAAATTCATGTGACGGAAAAACGAAGGCCAAAAAACTTCAGAGACCCGATTGAGGTTCGGATAGCTTTTTTTGGGTATGAAACTATTCGTTGACGGCTTATAGCGGTCAAAGCCGTAGAACTCACTGAGACTTTCGTTTTGACTGGTTATGGCTCCCGTAACTCTAAACGAGGCAACAGTTATGGCCGTCCGAAGAATCGATATCCACAGGGTGCAACATCTGCGGTGCAAGGTGCAACATTCGTCCAAAAAGACGAAACGGCGCCTTGCGACTTTTAGAAGTGGGTGCAGGGATTTGAAATGGACCAGTACCATGGTGCAACACTCTCCAGGGATGTTAAATCGAAGACCAGCCACGGTGTTCCCTTTTTAACGTAAAAATTCATGTGACGGAAAAACGAAGGCCAGAAAACTTCAGAGACCCGATTGAGGTTCGGATAGCTTTTTTTTGGGTATGAAACTATTCGTTGACGGCTTACAGCTGTCAAAGCCGTAGAACTCACTGAGACCTTCGTTTTGACTGGTTATGGCTCCCGTAACTCTAAACGAGACAACAGTTATGGCCGTCCGAAGATTCGATATCCAAAGGGTGCAACATCTTTGGTGCAAGGTGCAACATTCATCCAAAAAGATGAAACGGCGCCTTGCGACTTTTAGAAATGGGTGTAGGGATTTGAAATGGACCAGTACCATGGTGCACCACTCTCCAGGGATGGTAAATCGAAGACCAGCCACGGTGTTCCCTTTTTAACGTAAAAATTCATGTGACGGAAAAACGAAGGCCAAAAAACTATAGAGACCCGATTGAGGTTCGGATAGGTTTTTTTTGGGTATGAAACTATCCGTTGACGACTTACAGCGGTCAAAGCCGTAGAACTCACTGAGAATTTTGTTTTGACTGGTTATGGCTCCTGTAACTCTAAACGAGGCAACAGTGATGGCCGTCCGAAGAATCGATATCCATAGGGTGCAACATCTGCGGTGCAAGGTGCAACATTCGTCCAAAAAGACGAAACGGCGCCTTGCGACTTTTAGAAATGGGTGCAGGGATTTGAAATGGACCAGTACCATGGTGCACCACTCTCCAGGGATGGTAAATCGAAGACCAGCCACGGTGTTCCCTTTTTAACGTAAAAATTCATGTGACGGAAAAACGAAGGCCAAAAAACTTCAAAGACCCGATTGAGGTTCGGATAGCTTTTTTTGGGTATGAAACTATCCGTTGATGGCTTACAGCCGTCAAAGCCGTAGAACTCACTGAGACCTTTGTTTTGACTGGTTATGGCTCCCGTAACTCTAAACGAGGCAACAGTGATGGCCGTCCGAAGAATCGATATCCACAGGGTGCAACATCTGCGGTGCAAGGTGCAACATTCGTCCAAAAAGACGAAACGGCGCCTTGCGACTTTTAGAAGTGGGTGTAGGGATTTGAAATGGACCAGTACCATGGTGCACCACTATCCAGGGATGGTAAATCGAAGACCAGCCACGTTGTTCCCTTTTTAACGTAAAAATTCATGTGACGGAAAAACGAAGGCCAGAAAACTTCAGAGACCCGATTGAGGTTCGGATAGCTTTTTTTTGGGTTTGAAACTATCCGTTGATGGCTTACAGCCGTCAAAGCCGTAGAACTCACTGAGACCTTTGTTTTGACTGGTTATGGCTCCCGTAACTCTAAAAGAGGCAACAGTGATGGCCGTCTGAAGAATCGATATCCACAGGGTGCAACATCTGCGGTGCAAGGTGCAACATTCGTCCAAAAAGACGAAACGGCGCCTTGCGACTTTTAGAAATGGGTGCAGGGATTTGAAATGGACCAGTACCATGGTGCAACACTCTCCAGGGATGTTAAATCGAAGACCAGCCACGGTGTTCCCTTTTTAACGTAAAAATTCATGTGACGGAAAAACGAAGGCCAAAAAACTTCAAAGACCCGATTGAGGTTCGGATAGCTTTTTTTTGGGTATGAAACTATTCGTTGACGGCTTACAGTGGTCAAAGCCGTAGAACTCACTGAGACTTTCGTTTTTACTGGTTATGGCTCCCGTAACTCTAAACGAGGCAACAGTTATGGCCGTCCGAAGAATCGATATCCACAGGGTGCAACATCTGCGGTGCAAGGTGCAACATTCGTCCAAAAAGACGAAAAGGCGCCTTGCGACTTTTAGAAGTGGGTGTAGGGATTTGAAATGGACCAGTACCATGGTGCACCACTCTCCAGGGATGGTAAATCGAAGACCAGCCACGGTGTTCCCTTTTTAACGTAAAAATTCATGTGACGGAAAAACGAAGGCCAGAAAACTTCAGAGACCCGATTGAGGTTCGGATAGCTTTTTTTGGGTATGAAACTATCCGTTGACGGCTTACAGTGATCAAAGCCGTAGAACTCACTGAGACCTTCGTTTTGACTGGTTATGGCTCCCGTAACTCTAAACGAGGCAACAGTTATGGCCGTCCGAAGAATCGATATCCACAGGGTGCAACATCTGCGGTGCAAGGTGCAACATTTGTCCAAAAAGACGAAACGGTGCCTTGCGACTTTTAGAATGGGTACAGGGATTTGAAATGGACCAGTACCCTGGTGCACCACTCTCCAGGGATGGTAAATCGAAGACTGCCATGGTGTTCCCTTTTTAACGTAAAAATTCATGTGACGGAAAAACGAAGGCCAAAAAACTTCAGAGACCCAATTGAGGTTCGGATAGCTTTTTTTTGGTATTGAAACTATCCGTTAACGGCTTACAGCGGTCAAAGCCGTAGAACTCACTGAGAATTTCGTTTTGACTAGTTATGGCTCCCGTAACTCTTAACGAGGCAACAGTTATGGCCGTCCGAAGAATCGATATCCACAGGGTGCAACATCTACGGTGCAAGGTGCAACATTCGTCCAAAAAGATGAAACGGTGCCTTGCGACTTTTAGAAATGGGTGCAGGGATTTGAAATGGACTTGTACCATGGTGCACCACTCTCCAGGGATGGTAAATCAAAGACCAGCCACGGTGTTCCCTTTTTAACGTAAAAATTCATGTGATGGAAAAACGAAGGCAAAAAAACTTCAGAGACCCGATTGAGGTTCGGATAGGTTTTTTTGGGTATGAAACTATCCATTGACGGCTTATAGCGGTCAAAGCCGTAGAACTCACTGAGTCTTTCGTTTTGACTGGTTATGGCTCCCGTAACTCTAAACGAGGCAAAAGTTATGGCCGTCCGAAGAATCGATATCCACAGGGTGCAACATCTGCGGTGCAAGGTGCCACATTCGTCCAAAAAGATGAAACGGCGCCTTGCGACTTTTAGAAATGGGTGTAGGGATTTGAAATGGACCAGTACCATGGTGCACCACTCTCCAGGGATGGTAAATCGAAGACCAGCCACGGTGTTCCCTTTTTAACGTAAAAATTCATGTGATGGAAAAACGAAGGCCAGAAAACTTCAGAGACCCGATTGAGGTTCGGATAGCTTTTTTTTGGGTATGAAACTATCCGTTGATGGCTTACAGCGGTCAAAGCCGTAGAACTCACTGAGACCTTCGTTTTGACTGGTTATGGCTCCTGTAACTCTAAACGAGGCAACAGTGATGGCCGTCCGAAGAATCGATATCCACAGGGTGAAACATCTGCGGTGCAAGGTGCAACATTCGTCCAAAAAGACGAAACGGCGCCTTGCGACATTTAGAAATGGGTGCAGGGATTTGAAATGGACCAGTACCATGGTGCAACACTCTCCAGGGATGTTAAATCGAAGACCAGCCAAGGTGTTCCCTTTTTAACGTAAAAATTCATGTGACGGAAAAACGAAGGCCAAAAAACTTCAGAGACCCGATTGAGGTTCGGATAGCTTTTTTTTGGGTATGAAACTATCCGTTGACGGCTTACATCGGTCAAAGCCGTAGGACTCACTGAGACCTTCGTTTTGACTGGTTATGGCTCCCGTAACTCTAAACGAGGCAACAGTTATGGCCGTCCGTAGAATCGATATCCACAGGGTGCAACATCTGCAGTGCAAGGTGCAACATTCGTCCAAAAAGACGAAACGGCGCCTAGCGACTTTTAGAAATGGGTGCAGGGATTTGAAATGGACCAGTACCATGGTGCATCACTCTCCAAGGATGGTAAATCGAAGACCAGCCACGGTTTTCCCTTTTTAATGTAAAAATTCATGTGACGGAAAAACGAAGGCCAAAAAACTTCAGAGACCCGATTGAGGTTCGGATAGCTTTTTTTTGGGTATGAAACTATCCGTTGATGGCTTATAGCGGTCAAAGCCGTAGAACTCACTAAGACCTTCGTTTTGACTGGTTATGGCTCCCGTAACTCTAAACGAGGCAACAGTGATGGCCGTCTGAAGAATCGATATCCAGAGGGTGCAACATCTGCGGTGCAAGGTGCAACATTCGTCCAAAAAGACGAAACGGCGCCTTGCGACTTTTAGAAATGGGTGCAGGGATTTGAAATGGACCAGTACCATGGTGCACCACTCTCCAGGGATGGTAAATCGAAGACCAGCCACGGTGTTCCCTTTTTAACGTAAAAATTCATGTGACGGAAAAACGAAGGCCAAAAAACTTCAGAGACCCGATTGAGGTTCAGATAGCTTTTTTGGGGTATGAAACTATCCGTTGATGGCTTACAGCGGTCAAAGCAATAGAACTCACTGAGACCTTTGTTTTGACTGGTTATGGCTCCCGTAACTCTTAACGAGGCAACATTTATGGCCGTCCGAAGAATCGATATCCACAGGGTGCAACATCTGCGGTGCAAGGTGCAACATTCGTCTAAAAAGACGAAACAGCGCCTTGCGACTTTTAAAAATGGGTGTAGGGATTTGAAATGGACCAGTACCATGGTGCACCACTCTCCAGGGATGGTAAATCGAAGACCAGCCACGGTGTTCCCTTTTTAACGTAAAAATTCATGTGACGGAAAAACGAAGGCCAAAAAACTTCAAAGACCCGACTGAGGTTCGGATAGCTTTTTTTTGGGTATGAAACTATCCGTTGACGGCTTACAACGGTCAAAGCTGTAGAACTCACTGATACCTTCGTTTTGACTAGTTATGGCTTCCGTAACTCTAAACGAGGCAACAGTGATGGCCGTCCGAAGAATCGATATCCACAGGGTGCAACATGTGCGGTGCAAGGCGCAACATTCGTCCAAAAAGACGAAACGGCGACTTGCGACTTTTAGAAATGGGTGCAGGGATTTGAAATGGACCAGTACCATGATGCACCACTCTCCAGGGATGGTAAATTGAAGACCAGCCATGGTGTTCCCTTTTTAACGTAAAAATTCATGTGACGGAAAAACAAAGGACAAAAAACTTCAGAGACCCGATTGAGGTTCGGATAGCTTTTTTTGGGTATGAAACTATCCGTTGACGGCTTACAGCGGTCAAAGCTGTAGAACTCACTGAGACCTTCGTTTTGACTGGTTATGGCTCCCATAACTCTAAACAAGGCAACAGTGATGGCCGTCCGAAGAATCGATATCCACAGGGTGCAACATCTGCGGTGCAAGGTGCAACATTCGTCCAAAAAGACGAAACGGTGCCTTGCGACTTTTAGAAATGGGTGCAGGGATTTGAAATGGACCAGTACCATGGTGCACCACTCTCCAGGGATGGTAAATCGAAGACCAGCCACAATGTTCCCTTTTTAATGTAAAAATTCATGTGACGGAAAAACGAAGGCCAAAAAACTCCAGAGACCCGATTGAGGTTCAGATAGCTTTTTTTTGGGTATGAAACTATCCATTGATGGCTTACAGCCGTCAAAGCCGTAGAACTCACTGAGACCTTTGTTTTGACTGGTTATGGCTCCCGTAACTCTAAAAGAGGCAACAGTGATGGCCGTCTGAAGAATCGATATCCACAGGGTGCAACATCTACGGTGCAAGGTGCTACATTCGTCCAAAAAGACGAAACGGCGCCTTGCGACTTTTAGAAATGGGTGCAGGGATTTGAAATGGACCAGTACCATGGTGCAACACTCTCCAGGGATGTTAAATCGAAGACCAGCCATGGTGTTCCCTTTTTAACGTAAAAATTCATGTGAGGGAAAAACGAAGGCCAAAAAACTTCAGAGACCCGATTGAGGTTCGGATAGTTTTTTTTGGGTATGAAACTATCCGTTGACGGCTTACAGCGGTCAAAGCCGTAGAACTCACTGAGACCTTCGTTTTGACTGGTTATGGCTCCCGTAACACTAAACGAGGCAACTGTTATGGTCGTCCGAAGAATCGATATCCACAGGGTGCAACATCTGCGGTGCAAGGTGCAACATTCGTCCAAAAAGACGAAACGGCGCCTAGCGACTTTTAGAAATGGGTGCAGGGATTTGAAATGGACCAGTACCATGGTGCACCACTCTCCAGGGATGGTAAATCGAAGACCAGCCAAGGTGTTCCCTTTTTAATGTAAAAATTCATGTGACGGAAAAACGAAGGCCAAAAAACTTCAGAGACCCGATTGAGGTTCAGATAGCTTTTTTTGGGTATGAAACTATCCGTTGATGGCTTATAGCGGTCAAATCCGTAGAACTCACTGAGACCTTCGTTTTGACTGGTTATGGCTCCCGTAACTCTAAACGAGGCAACAGTGATGGCCGTCCGAATAATCGATCTCCACAGGGTGCAACATCTGCGGTGCAAGGTGCAACATTCGTCCAAAAAGACGAAATGACGCCTTGCGACTTTTAGAAATGGGTGCAGGGATTTGAAATGGACCAGTACCATGGTGCACCACTCTCCAGGGATGGTAAATCGAAGACCAGCCACGGTGTTCCCTTTTTAACGTAAAAATTCATGTGACAGAAAAACGAAGGCCAAAAAACTTCAGAGACCCGATTGAGGTTCAGATAGCTTTTTTTGGGTATGAAACTATCCGTTGATGGCTTACAGCGGTCATAGCAGTAGAACTCACTGAGACCTTTGTTTTGACTGGTTATGGCTCCCGTAACTCTAAACGAGGCAACAGTTATGGCCGTCCGAAGAATCGATATCCATAGGGTGCAACATCTGCGGTGCAAGGTGCAACATTCGTCTAAAAAGGCGAAACGGCGCCTTGCGACTTTTAGAAATGGGTGTAGGGATTTGAAATGGACCAGTACCATGGTGCACCACTCTCCAGGGATGGTAAATCGAAGACCAGCCACGGTGTTCCCTTTTTAACGTAAAAATTCATGTGACGGAAAAACGAAGGCCAAAAAACTTCAGAGACCCGATTGAGGTTCGGATAGCTTTTTTTGGGTATGAAACTATCCGTTGATGTCTTACAGCGGTCAAAGCCGTAGAACTCACTAAGACCTTCGTTTTGACTGGTTATGGCTCCCGTAACTCTAAACGAGGCAACAGTGATGGCCGTCCGAAGAATCGATATCCACAGGGTGCAACATCTGCGGTGCAAGGTGCAACATTCGTCCAAAAAGACGAAACGTCGCCTTGCGACTTTTAGAAATGGGTGCAGGGATTTGAAATGGACCAGTACCATGGTGCACCACTCTCCAGGGATGGTAAATCGAAGACCAGCCACGGTGTTCCCTTTTTAATGTAAAAATTCATGTGACGGAAAAACGAAGGACAAAAAACTTCAGAGACCCGATTGAGGTTCGGATAGCTTTTTTTTGGGTATGAAACTATCCGTTGACGGCTTACAACGGTCAAAGCTGTAGAACTCACTGAGACCTTCGTTTTGACTGGTTATT
This sequence comes from Allium fistulosum, assembly GCA_030737815.1. Taxonomy (NCBI): domain Eukaryota; kingdom Viridiplantae; phylum Streptophyta; class Magnoliopsida; order Asparagales; family Amaryllidaceae; genus Allium; species Allium fistulosum. Next base: position 1,285,516,452 of record CM060905.1, read on the forward strand.
GCTCCCGTAACTCTAAACGAGGCAACAGTGATGGCCGTTCGAAGAATCGATATCCACAGGGTGCAACATCTGCGGTGCAAGGTGCAACATTCGTCCAAAAAGACGAAACGGTGCCTTGCGACTTTTAGAAATGGGTGAAGGGATTTGAAATAGACCAGTACCATGGTGCACCACTCTCCTGGGATGGTAAATCGAAGACCAGCCACGGTGTTCCCATTTTAACGTAAAAATTCATGTGACGGAAAAATGAAGGCCAAAAAACTTCAGAGACCCGATTGAGGTTCAGATAGCTTTTTTTTGGGTATGAAACTATCCGTTGACGGCTTACAGCCGTCAAAGCCGTAGAACTCACTGAGACCTTTGTTTTGACAGGTTATGGCTCCCGTAACTCTAAATGAGGCAACAGTTATGGCCGTCCGAAGAATCGATATCCACAGGGTGCAACATCTGCGGTGCAAGGTGCAACATTCGTCCAAAAAGACGAAACGGCGCCTTGCGACTTTTAGAAATGGGTGCAGGGATTTGAAATTGACCAGTACCATGGTGCACCACTCTCCAGGGATGGTAAATCGAAGACCAGCCACGGTGTTCCCTTTTTAATGTAAAAATTCATGTGACGGAAAAACGAAGGCCAAAAAACTTCAGAGACCCGATTGAGGTTCGGATAGCTTTTTTTTGGGTATGAAACTATCCGTTGACGGCTTACAGCCGTCAAAGCCGTAGAACTCATTGAGACCTTCATTTTGACTGGTTATGGATCCCGTAACTCTAAACGAGAAAACAGTTATGGCCGTCCGAAGAATAGATATCCAAAGGGTGCAACATCTGCGGTGCAAGGTGCAACATTCATCCAAAAAGACGAAACGGCGCCTTGCGACTTTTAAAAATGGGTGCAGGGATTTGAAATGGACCAGTACCATGATGCACCACTCTCCAAGGATGGTAAATCGAAAACCAGCCACGGTGTTCCCTTTTTAACGTAAAAATTCATGTGACGGAAAAACGAAGGACAAAAAACTTCAAAGACCCGATTGAGGTTCGGATAGCTTTTTTTTGGGTATGAAACTATCCGTTGACGGCTTACAGCGATCAAAGCCGTAGAACTCACTGAGACCTTCGTTTTGACTGGTTATGGCTCCCGTAACTCTAAACGAGGCAACAGTTATGGCCGTCCGAAGAATTGATATCCACAGGGTGCAACATCTGCGGTGCAAGGTGCAACATTCGTCCAAAAAGACGAAACGGCGACTTGCGACTTTTAGAAATGGGTGCAGGGATTTGAAATGGACCAGTACCATGATGCACCACTCTCCAGGGATGGTAAATTGAAGACCAGCCACGGTGTTCCCTTTTTAACGTAAAAATTCATGTGACGGAAAAACGAAGGCCAAAAAATTTCAAAGACCCAATTGAGGTTCGGATAGCTTTTTTTTGGGTATGAATCTATCCACTGACTGCTTACAGCGGTCAAAGCTGTAGAACTCACTATGACCTTCGTTTTGATTGGTTATGGCTCCCGTAACTCTAAACGAGGCAACAGTGATGGTCGTCCGAAGAATCGATATCCACAGGGTGCAACGTCTACGGTGCAAGGTGCAACATTCGTCCAAAAAGATGAAACGGCGCCTTGCGACTTTTAGAAATGGGTGTAGGGATTTGAAATAGACCAGTACCATGGCGCACCACTCTCCAGGGATGGTAAATCGAAGACCAGCCACGGTGTTCCCTTTTTAACGTAAAAATTCATGTGACGGAAAAACGAAGGCCAAAAAACTTCAGAGACCAGATTAAGGTTCAGATAGCTTTTTTTGGATATGAAACTATCTGTGGACGGCTTACAGCGGTCAAAGCCGTAGAACTCACTGAGACCTTCGTTTTGACTGATTATGGCTCTCGTAACTCTAAACGAGGCAACAGTGATGGCCGTCCGAAGAATCGATATCCACAGGGTGCAACATCTGCGGTGCAAGGTGCAAAATTCATCCAAAAAGACGAAAAGGCGCCTTGCGACTTTTAGAAATGGGTGCAGGGATTTGAAATGGACCAGTACCATGGTGCACCACTCTTCAGGGATGGTAAATCGAAGACCAGCCACGGTGTTCCCTTTTTAACGTAAAAATTCATGTGACGGAAAAACGAAGGCCAAAAAACTTCAGAGACCCGATTGAGGTTCGAATAGCTTTTTTTTGGGTATGAAACTATCCGTTGACGGCTTACAGCGGTCAAAGCTGTAGAACTCACTAAGACCTTCGTTCTGATTGGTTATGGCTTCCGTAACTCTAAACGAGGCAACAGTGATGGTCGTCCGAAGAATCGATATCCACAGGGTGCAACGTCTGCGGTGCAAGGTGCAACATTTGTCCAAAAAGATGAAACGGCGCCTTGCGACTTTTAGAAATGGGTGCAGGGATTTGAAATGGAACCGTACCCTGGTGCACCACTCTCCAGTGATGGTAAATCGAAGACTTCCATGGTGTTCCCTTTTTAACGTAAAAATTCATGTGACGGAAAAACGAAGGCCAAAAAACTTCAGAGACCCAATTGAGGTTCGGATAGCTTTTTTACGGGTATGAAACTATCCGTTGATGGCTTACAGCAGTCAAACCCGTAGAACTCACTGAGACCTTCGTTTTGACTTGTTATGGCTCCCATAACTCTAAACGAGGCAACAGTTATGGCCGTCCGAAGAATCGATATCCACAGGGTGCAACATCTACGGTGCAAGGTGCAACATTCGTCCAAAAAGATGAAACGGCGCCTTGCGACTTTTAGAAATGGGTGCAGGGATTTGAAATGGACCAGTACCATGGTGCACCACTCTCCAGGGATGGTAAATCGAAGACCAGCAACGGTGTTCCCTTTTTAATGTAAAAATTCTTGTGACGGAAAAACGAAGGCCAAAAAACTTCAGAGACCCGATTGAGGTTCGGATAGCTTTTTTTTGGGTATGAAACTATCCGTTGACGGCTTACAACGGTCAAAGCCGTAGAACTCACTGAGACCTTCGTTTTGACTGGTTATGGCTCCCGTAACTCTAAACGAGGCAACAGTTATGGCCGTCCGAAGAATCGATATCCATAGGGTGCAACATCTGCGGTGCAAGGTGCAACATTCGTCCAAAAAGACGAAACGGCGCCTAGCGACTTTTAGAAATGGGTGCAGGGATTTGAAATGGACCAGTACCATGGTGCACCACTCTCCAAGGATGGTAAATCGAAAACCAGCCACGGTGTTCCCTTTTTAACGTAAAAATTCATGTGACGGAAAAACGAAGGACAAAAAACTTCAAAGACCCGATTGAGGTTCGGATAGCTTTTTTTTGGGTATGAAACTATCCGTTGACGGCTTACAGCGATCAAAGCCGTAGAAATCACTGAGACCTTCGTTTTGACTGGTTATGGCTCCCGTAACTCTAAACGAGGCAACAGTTATGGCCGTCCGAAGAATTGAGATCCATAGGGTGCAACATCTGCGGTGCAAGGTGCAACATTCGTCCAAAAAGACGAAACGGCGACTTGCGACTTTTAGAAATGGGTGCAGGGATTTGAAATGGACCAGTACCATGATGCACCACTCTCCAGGGATGGTAAATTGAAGACCAGCCACGGTGTTCCCTTTTTAACGTAAAAATTCATGTGACGGAAAAACGAAGGCCAAAAAACTTCAAAGACCCAATTGAGGTTCGGATAGCTTTTTTTTGGGTATGAAACTATCCACTGACTGCTTACAGCGGTCAAAGCTGTAGAACTCACTAAGACCTTCGTTTTGATTGGTTATGGCTCCCGTAACTCTAAACGAGGCAACAGTGATGGTCGTCCGAAGAATCGATATCCACAGGGTGCAACGTCAGCGGTGCAAGGTGCAACATTCGTCCAAAAAGATGAAACGGCGCCTTGCGACTTTTAGAAATGGGTGTAGGGATTTGAAATAGACCAGTACCATGGCGCACCACTCTCCAGGGATGGTAAATCGAAGACCAGCCACGGTGTTCCCTTTTTAACGTAAAAATTCATGTGACGGAAAAACGAAGGCCAAAAAACTTCAGAGACCCGATTGAGGTTCAGATAGCTTTTTTTTGGATATGAAACTATCTGTTGACGGCTTACAGTGGTCAAAGCCGTAGAACTCACTGAGACCTTCGTTTTGACTGATTATGGCTCTCGTAACTCTAAACGAGGCAACAGTGATGGCCGTCCGAAGAATCGATATCTACAGGGTGCAACATCTGCGGTGCAAGGTGCAAAATTCATCCAAAAAGACGAAAAGGCGCCTTGCGACTTTTAGAAATGGGTGCAGGGATTTGAAATGGACCAGTACCATGGTGCACCACTCTTCAGGGATGGTAAATCGAAGACCAGCCACGGTGTTCCCTTTTTAACGTAAAAATTCATGTGACGGAAAAACGAAGGCCAAAAAACTTCAGAGACCCGATTGAGGTTCGGATAGCTTTTTTTTGGGTATGAAACTATCCGTTGACGGCTTACAGCGGTCAAAGCTGTAGAACTCACTAAGACCTTCGTTTTGATTGGTTATGGCTTCCGTAACTCTAAACGAGGCAACAGTGATGGCCGTCCGAAGAATCGATATCCACAGGGTGTAACGTCTGCGGTGCAAGGTGCAACATTTGTCCAAAAAGATGAAACGGCGCCTTGCGACTTTTAGAAATGGGTGCAGGGATTTGAAATGGAACAGTACCCTGGTGCACCACTCTCCAGGGATGGTAAATCGAAGACTTCCATGGTGTTCCCTTTTTAACGTAAAAATTCATGTGACGGAAAAACGAAGGCCAAAAAACTTCAGAGACCCAATTGAGGTTCGGATAGCTTTTTTACGGGTATGAAACTATCCGTTGATGGCTTACAGCGGTCAAACCCGTAGAACTCACTGAGACCTTCGTTTTGACTTGTTATGGCTCCCGTAACTCTAAACGAGGCAACAGTTATGGCCGTCCGAAGAATCGATATCCACAGGGTGCAACATCTGCGGTGCAAGGTGCAACATTCGTCCAAAAAGATGAAACAGCGCCTTGCGACTTTTAGAAATGGGTGCAGGGATTTGAAATGGACCAGTACCATGGTGCACCACTCTCCAGGGATGGTAAATCGAAGACCAGCAACGGTGTTCCCTTTTTAATGTAAAAATTCTTGTGACGGAAAAACGAAGGCCAAAAAACTTTAGAGACCCGATTGAGGTTCGGATAGCTTTTTTTTGGTTATGAAACTATCCGTTGACGGCTTACAACGGTCAAAGCCGTAGAACTCACTGAGACCTTCATTTTGACTGGTTATGGCTCCCGTAACTCTAAACGAGGCAACAGTTATGGCCGTCCGAAGAATCGATATCCACAGGGTGCAACATCTGCGGTGCAAGGTGCAACATTCGTCCAAAAAGACGAAACGGGCCAAACGGCGCCTAGCGACTTTTAGAAATGGGTGCAGTGATTTGAAATGGACCAGTACCATGGTGCACCACTCTCCAGGGATGGTAAATCGAAGACCAGCCACGGTGTTCCCTTTTTAACGTAAAAATTCATGTGACGGAAAAACGAAGGCCAAAAAACTTCAGAGACCCGATTGAGGTTCAGATAGCTTTTTTTTGGGTATGAAACTATCCGTCGACGGCTTACAGCGGTCAAAGCAGTAGAACTCACTGAGACCTTTGTTTTGACTGGTTATGGCTCCCGTAACTCTAAACGAGGCAACAGTTATGGCTGTCCGAAGAATCGATATCCACAGGGTGCAACATCTGCGGTGCAAGGTGCAACATTCGTCTAAAAAGACGAAACGGCGCCTTGCGACTTTTAGAAATGGGTGTAGGGATTTGAAATGGACCAGTACCATGGTGCACCACTCTCCAGGGATGGTAAATCGAAGACCAGCCACGGTGTTCCCTTTTTAACGTAAAAATTCATGTGACGGAAAAACGAAGGCCAAAAAACTTCAAAGACCCGATTGAGGTTCGGATAGCTTTTTTTTGGGTATGAAACTATCCGTTGATGGCTTACAGCAGTCAAAGCCGTAGAACTCACTAAAACCTTTGTTTTGACTGGTTATGGCTCCCGTAACTCTAAACGAGGCAACAGTGATGGCCGTCCGAAGAATCGATATCCACAGGGTGCAACATCTGCGGTGCAAGGTGCAACATTCGTCCAAAAAGAAGAAACGGCGCCTTGCGACTTTTAGAAATGGGTGCAGGGATTTGAAATGGACCAGTACCATGATGCACCACTCTCCAGGGATGGTAAATTGAAGACCAGCCACGGTGTTCCCTTTTTAACGTAAAAATTCATGTGACGGAAAAACGAAGGACAAAAAACTTCAGAGACCTGATTGAGGTTCTGATAGCTTTTTTTTGGGTATGAAACTATCCGTTGACGGCTTACAGCGGTCAAAGCTGTAGAACTCACTGAGACCTTCGTTTTGACAGATTATGGCTCCCGTAACTCTAAACGAGGCAACAGTGATGGCCGTCCGAAGAATCGATATCCACAGGGTGCAACATCTGCGGTGCAAGGTGCAACATTCGTCCAAAAAGACGAAACGACGCCTTGCGACTTTTAGAAATGGGTGCAGGGATTTGAAATGGACCAGTACCATGGTGCACCACTCTCCAGGGATGGTAAATCGAAGACCAGCAACGGTGTTCCCTTTTTAATGTAAAAATTCTTGTGACGGAAAAACGAAGGCCAAAAAACTTCAGAGACCCGATTGAGGTTCGGATATCTTTTTTTTGGTTATGAAACTATCCGTTGACGGCTTACAACGGTCAAAGCCGTAGAACTCACTGAGACCTTCATTTTGACTGGTTATGGCTCCCGTAACTCTAAACGAGGCAACAGTTATGGCCGTCCGAAGAATCGATATCCACAGGGTGCAACATCTGCGGTGCAAGGTGCAACATTCGTCCAAAAAGACGAAACGGCGCCTAGCGACTTTTAGAAATGGGTGCAGGGATTTGAAATGGACCAGTACCATGGTGCACCACTCTCCAGGGATGGTAAATCGAAGACCAGCCACGGTGTTCCCTTTTTAACGTAAAAATTCATGTGACGGAAAAACGAAGGCCAAAAAACTTCAGAGACCCGATTGAGGTTCAGATAGCTTTTTTTTGGGTATGAAACTATCCGTCGATGGCTTACAGCGGTCAAAGCAGTAGAACTCACTGAGACCTTTGTTTTGACTGGTTATGGCTCCCGTAACTCTAAACGAGGCAACAGTTATGGCTGTCCGAAGAATCGATATCCACAGGGTGCAACATCTGCGGTGCAAGGTGCAACATTCGTCTAAAAAGACGAAACGACGCCTTGCGACTTTTAGAAATGGGTGTAGGGATTTGAAATGGACCAGTACCATGGTGCACCACTCTCCAGGAATGGTAAATCGAAGACCAGCCACGGTGTTCCCTTTTTAACGTAAAAATTCATGTGACGGAAAAACGAAGGCCAAAAAACTTCAAAGACCCGATTGAGGTTCGGATAGCTTTTTTTTGGGTATGAAACTATCCGTTGATGGCTTACAGCAGTCAAAGCCGTAGAACTCACTAAAACCTTTGTTTTGACTGGTTATGGCTCCCGTAACTCTAAACGAGGCAACAGTGATGGCCGTCCGAAGAATCGATATCCACAGGGTGCAACATCTGCGGTGCAAGGTGCAACATTCGTCCAAAAAGAAGAAACGGCGCCTTGCGACTTTTAGAAATGGGTGCAGGGATTTGAAATGGACCAGTACCATGATGCACCACTCTCCAGGGATGGTAAATTGAAGACCAGCCACGGTGTTCCCTTTTTAACGTAAAAATTCATGTGACGGAAAAACGAAGGACAAAAAACTTCAGAGACCTGATTGAGGTTCTGATAGCTTTTTTTTGGGTATGAAACTATCCGTTGACGGCTTACAGCGGTCAAAGCTGTAGAACTCACTGAGACCTTCGTTTTGACTGATTATGGCTTCCGTAACTCTAAACGAGGCAACAGTGATGGCCGTCCGAAGAATCGATATCCACAGGGTGCAACATCTGCGGTGCAATGTGCAACATTCGTCCAAAAAGACGAAACGGCGCCTTGCGACTTTTAGAAATGGGTGCAGGGATTTGAAATGGACCAGTACCATGGTGCACCACTCTCCAGGGATGGTAAATCGAAGACCAGCCACGGTGTTCCCATTTTAACGTAAAAATTCATGTGACGGAAAAACGAAGGCCAAAAAACTTCAGAGACCCGATTGAGGTTCGGATAGCTTTTTTTTGGGTATGAAACTATCCGTTGACGGCTTACAGCCGTCAAAGCCGTAGAACTCACTGAGACCTTTGTTTTGACTGGTTATGGCTCCTGTAACTCTAAACGAGGCAACAGTGATGGCCGTCAGAAGAATCGATATCCACAGGGTGCAACATCTGCGGTGCAAGGTGCAACATTCGTCCAAAAAAACGAAACGGCGCCTTGCGACTTTTAGAAATGGGTGCAGGGATTTGAAATGGACCAGTACCATGGTGCACCACTCTCCAGGGATGGTAAATCGAAGACCAGCCACGGTGTTCCATTTTTAACGTAAAAATTCATGTGACGGAAAAACGAAGGCCAAAAAACTTCAGAGACCCGATTGAGGTTCGGATAGCTTTTTTTGGGTATGAAACTATCCGTTGACGGCTTACAGCGACCAAAGCCGTAGAACTCACTGAGACCTTCGTTTTGACTGGTTATGGCTCCCGTAACTCTAAACGAGGCAACAGTTATGGCCGTCCGAAGAATCGATATCCACAGGGTGCAACATCTGCGGTGCATGGTGCAACATTCATCCAAAAAGACGAAACGGCGCCTTGCGACTTTTAGAAATGGGTGTAGGTATTTGAAATAGACCAGTACCATGGTGCACCACTCTCCAGGGATGGTAAATCGAAGACCAGCCACGGTGTTCCCTTTTTAACGTAAAAATTCATGTGACGGAAAAACCAAGACCAAAAAACTTCAAAGACCCGATTGAGGTTCGGATAGCTTTTTTTTGGGTATGAAACTATCTGTTGACGGCTTACAACGGTCAAAGCCGTAGAACTCACTGAGACCTTCGTTTTGACTGATTATGGCTCTCGTAACTCTAAACGAGGCAACAGTGATGGCCGTCCGAAGAATCGACATCCACAGGGTGCATCATCTGCGGTGCAAGGTGCAACATTCATCCAAAAAGATGAAACAGCGCCTTGCGACTTTTAGAAATGGGTGCAGGGATTTGAAATGGACCAGTACCATGGTGCACCACTCTCCAGGGATGGTAAATCGAAGACCAGCCACGGTGTTCCCTTTTTAACGTAAAAATTCATGTGACGGAAAAACGTAGGCCAAAAAACTTCAAAGACCCGAATGAGGTTCGGATAGCTTTTTTTTGGGTATGAAACTATCCGTTGACGGCTTACATCGGTCAAAGCTGTAGAACTCACTACGACCTTCATTTTGATTGGTTATGGCTCCCGTAACTCTAAACGAGGCAACAGTGATGGCCGTCCGAAGAATCGATATCCACAGGGTGCAACGTCTGCGGTGCAAGGTGCAACATTCGTCCAAAAAGAAGAAACGGCGCCTTGCGACTTTTAGAAATGGGTGCAGGGATTTGAAATGGACCAGTACCATGATGCACCACTCTCCAGGGATGGTAAATTGAAGACCAGCCACGGTGTTCCCTTTTTAACGTAAAAATTCATGTGACGGAAAAACGAAGGACAAAAAACTTCAGAGACCTGATTGAGGTTCTGATAGCTTTTTTTTGGGTATGAAACTATCCGTTGACGGCTTACAGCGGTCAAAGCTGTAGAACTCACTAAGACCTTCGTTTTGACTGATTATGGCTCCCGTAACTCTAAACGAGGCAACAGTGATGGCCGTCCGAAGAATCGATATCCACAGGGTGCAACATCTGCGGTGCAAGGTGCAACATTCGTCCAAAAAGACGAAACGGCGCCTTGCGACTTTTAGAAATGGGTGCAGGGATTTGAAATGGACCAGTACCATGGTGCACCACTCTCCAGGGATGGTAAATCGAAGACCAGCCACGGTGTTCCCATTTTAACGTAAAAATTCATGTGACGGAAAAACGAAGGCCAAAAAACTTCAGAGACCCGATTGAGGTTCGGATAGCTTTTTTTTGGGTATGAAACTATCCGTTGACGGCTTACAGCGGTCAAAGCCGTAGAACTCACTGAGACCTTCGTTTTGACTGGTTATGGCTCCCATAACTCTAAACGAGGCAACCGTTATGGCCGTCCGAAGAATCGATATCCACAGGGTGCAACATCTGCGGTGCAAGGTGCAACATTCGTCCAAAAAGACGAAACGGCGCCTAGTGACTTTTAGAAATGGGTGCAAGGATTTGAAATGGACCAGTACCATGGTGCACCACTCTCCAGGGATGGTAAATCGAAGACCAGCCACGGTGTTCCCTTTTTAATGTAAAAATTCATGTGACGGAAAAATGAAGGCCAAAAACTTCAGAGACCCGATTGAGGTTCGGATAGCTTTTTTTTGGGTATGAAACTATCCGTTGATGGCTTATAGCGGTCAAAGCCGTAGAACTCACTGAGACCTTCATTTTGACTGGTTATGGCTCCCGTAACTCTAAACGAGGCAACAGTGATGGCCGTCCGAAGAATCGATATCCACAGGGTGCAACATCTGTGGTGCAAGGTGCAACATTCGTCCAAAAAGAATAAATGGCGCCTGGCGACTTTTAGAAATGGGTGCAGGGATTTGAAATGGACCAGTACCATGGTGCACCACTCACCAGGGATGGTAAATCGAAGACCAGCCACGGTGTTCCCTTTTTAACGTAAAAATTAATGTGACAGAAAAACAAAGGCCAAAAAACTTCAAAGACCCGATTGAGGTTCGGATAGCTTTTTTTTGGGTATGAAACTATCCGTTGACGGCTTACAACGGTCAAAGCAGTAGAACTCACTGAGACCTTTGTTTTGACTGGTTATGGCTCCCGTAACTCTAAACGAGGCAACAGTTATGGCCGTCCGAAGAATCGATATCCACAGGGTGCAACATCTGCGGTGCAAGGTGCAACATTCGTCCAAAAAGACGAAACGGCGCCTTGCGACTTTTAGAAATGGGTGTAGGGATTTGAAATGGACCAGTACCATGGTGCACCACTCTCCAGGGATGGTAAATTGAAGACCAGCCACGGTGTTCCATTTTTAACGTAAAAATTCATGTGACGGAAAAACGAAGGACAAAAAACTTCAGAGACCCGATTGAGGTTCGGATAGCTTTTTTTGGGTATGAAACTATCCGTTGACGGCTTACAGCGGTCAAAGCTGTAGAACTCACTAAGACCTTCGTTTTGACTGGTTATGGCTCCCGTAACTCTAAACGAGGCAACAGTGATGGCCGTCCGAAGAATCGATATCCACAGGGTGCAACATCTGCGGTGCAAGGTGCAACATTCGTCCAAAAAGATGAAACGGCGCCTTGCGTCTTTTAGAAATGGGTGCAGGGATTTGAAATGGACCAGTACCATGGTGCACCACTCTCCAGGGATGGTAAATCGAAGACCAGCCACGGTGTTCCCATTTTAACGTAAAAATTCATGTGACGGAAAAACGAAGGCCAAAAAACTTCAGAGACCCGATTGAGGTTCGGATAGCTTTTTTTGGGTATGAAACTATTCATTGACGGCTTACAGCCGTCAAAGCTGTAGAACTCACATAGACCTTTGTTTTGACTGGTTATGGCTCCTGTAACTCTAAACGAGGCAACAGTGATGGCCGTAAGAAGAATCGATATCCACAGGGTGCAACATCTGCGGTGCAAGGTGCAACATTCGTCCAAAAAGACGAAACGGCGCCTTGCGACTTTTAGAAATGGGTGCAGGGATTTGAAATGGACCAGTACCATGGTGCACCACTCTCCAGGGATGGTAAATCGAAGACCAGCCACGGTGTTCCCTTTTTAACGTAAAAATTCATGTGACGGAAAAACGAAGACCAAAAAACTTCAGAGACCCGATTGAGGTTCGGATAGCTTTTTTTTGAATATGAAACTATCCGTTGACGGCTTACAGTGGTCAAAGCCGTAGAACTCACTGAGACCTTCGTTTTGACAGGTTATGGCTCCCATAACTCTAAATGAGGCAACAGTTATGGCCGTCCGAAGAATCGATATCCACAGGGTGCAACATCTGCGGTGCAAGGTGCAACATTCGTCCAAAAAGACGAAACGGCGCCTTGCGACTTTTAGAAATGGGTGCAGGGATTTGAAATGGACCAGTACCATGGTGCACCACTCTCCAAGGATGGTAAATAAAAAACCAGCCACGGTGTTCCCTTTTTAACGTAAAAATTCATGTGACGGAAAAACGAAGGCCAAAAAACTTCAGAGACCCGATTGAGGTTCGGATAGCTTTTTTTTGGGTATGAAACTATCCGTTGACGGCTTACAGCGACCAAAGCCGTAGAACTCACTAAGACCTTCGTTTTGACTGGTTATGGCTCCCGTAACTCTAAACGAGGCAACAGTTATGGCCGTCCGAAGAATCGATATCCACAGGGTGCAACATCTGCGGTGCATGGTGCAACATTCGTCCAAAAAGACGAAACGGCGCCTTGTGACTTTTAGAAATGGGTGTAGGGATTTGAAATAGACCAGTACCATGGTGCACCACTCTCCAGGGATGGTAAATCGAAGACCAGCCACGGTGTTCCCTTTTTAACGTAAAAATTCATGTGACGGAAAAACGAAGGCCAAAAAACTTCAGAGACCCGATTGAGGTTCGGATAGCTTTTTTTTGGGTATGAAACTATCCGTTGACGGCTTACAGCGGTCAAAGCAGTAGAAATCACTGAGACCTTTGTTTTGACTGGTTATGGCTCCTGTAACTCTAAACGAGGCAATAGTGATGGCCGTTAGAAGAATCGATATCCATAGGGTGCAACATCTGCGGTGCAAGGTGCAACATTCGTCCAAAAAGACGAAACGGCGCCTTGCGACTATTAGAAATGGGTGCAAGGATTTGAAATGGACCAGTACCATGGTGTTCCCTTTTTAATGTAAAAATTCATGTGACGGAAAAACGAAGGCCAAAAAACTTCAGAGACCCGATTGAGGTTCGGATAGCTTTTTTTTGGGTATGAAACTATCCGTTGATGGCTTACAGCGGTCAAAGCCGTAGAACTCACTGAGACCTTTGTTTTGACTGGTTATGGCTCCTGTAACTCTAAACGAGGCAACAGTGATGGCCGTCAGAAGAATCGATATCCACAGGGTGCAACATCTGCGGTGCAAGGTGCAACATTCGTCCAAAAAGACGAAACGGCGCCTTGCGACTTTTAGAAATGGGTGCAAGGATTTGAAATGGACCAGTACCATGGTGCACCACTCTCCAAGGATGGTAAATAAAAAACCAGCCACGGTGTTCCCTTTTTAACGTAAAAATTCATGTGACGGAAAAACGAAGGCCAAAAAACTTCAGAGACCCGATTGAGGTTCGGATAGCTTTTTTTTGGGTATGAAACTATCCGTTGACGGGTTACAGCGATCAAAGCCGTAGAACTCACTGAGACCTTCGTTTTGACTGGTTATGGCTCCCGTAACTCTAAACGAGGCAACAGTTATGGCCGTCCGAAGAATCGATATCCACAGGGTGCAACATCTGCGGTGCATGGTGCAACATTCGTCCAAAAAGATGAAACGGCGCCTTGTGACTTTTAGAAATGGGTGTAGGGATTTGAAATAGACCAGTACCATGGTGCACCACTCTCCAGGGATGGTAAATCGAAGACCAGCCACGGTGTTCCCTTTTTAACGTAAAAATTCATGTGACGGAAAAACGAAGGCCAAAAAACTTCAAAGACCCGATTGAGGTTCGGATAGCTTTTTTTTTGGTATGAAACTATCCGTTGACGGCTTACAGCGGTCAAAGCAGTAGAACTCACTGAGACCTTTGTTTTGACTGGTTATGGCTCCCGTAACTCTAAACGAGGCAACAGTTATGGCCGTCCGAAGAATCGATATTCACTGGGTGCAACATCTGCGGTGCAAGGTGCAACATTCGTCCAAAAAGACGAAACGGCGCCTTGCGACTTTTAGAAATGGGTGTAGGGATTTGAAATGGACCAGTACCATGGTGCACCACTCTCCAGGGATGGTAAATTGAAGACCAGCCACGGTGTTCCCTTTTTAACGTAAAAATTCATGTGACGGAAAAACGAAGGACAAAAAACTTCAGAGACCCGATTGAGGTTCGGATAGCTTTTTTATGGGTATGAAACTATCCTTTGACGACTTACAGCGGTCAAAGCTGTAGAACTCACTGAGACCTTCGTTTTGACTGGTTATGGCTGCCGTAACTCTAAACGAGGCAACAGTGATGGCCGTCCGAAGAATCGATATCCATAGGGTGCAACATCTGCGGTGCAAGTTGCAACATTCGTCCAAAAAGACGAAACGGCGCCTTGCGACTTTTAGAAATGGGTGCAGGGATTTTAAATGGACCAGTACCATGGTGCACCACTCTCCAGGGATGGTAAATCGAAGACCAGCCATGGTATTCCCATTTTAACGTAAAAATTCATGTGACGGAAAAACGAAGGCCAAAAAACTTCAGAGACCCGATTGAGGTTCGGATAGCTTTTTTTTGGGTATGAAACTATCCGTTGACGGCTTACAGCCGTCTAAGCCGTAGAACTCACTGAGACCTTTGTTTTGACTGGTTATGGCTCCTGTAACTCTAAACGAGGCAACAGTGATGGCCGTAAGAAGAATCGATATCCACAGGGTGCAACATCTGCGGTGCAAGGTGCAACATTCGTCCAAAAAGACGAAACGGCGCCTTGCGACTTTTAGAAATGGGTGCAGGGATTTGAAATGGACCAGTACCATGGTGCACCACTCTCCAGGGATGGTAAATCGAAGACCAGCCACGGTGTTCCCTTTTTAACGTAAAAATTCATGTGACGGAAAAACGAAGGCCAAAAAACTTCAGAGACCCGATTGAGGTTCGGATAGCTTTTTTTTGGATATGAAACTATCCGTTGACGGCTTACAACGGTCAAAGCCGTAGAACTCACTGAGACCTTCGTTTTGACAGGTTATGGCTCCCGTAACTCTAAATGAGGCAACAGTTATGGCCGTCCGAAGAATCGATATCCACAGGGTGCAACATCTGCGGTGCAAGGTGCAACATTCGTCCAAAAAGACGAAACGGCGCCTTGCGACTTTTAGAAATGGGTGCAGGGATTTGAAATGGACCAGTACCATGGTGCACCACTGTCCAGGAATGGTAAATCGAAGACCAGCCACGGTGTTCCCTTTTTTATGTAAAAATTCATGTGACGGAAAAACAAAGGCAAAAAAACTTCAGAGACCCGATTGAGGTTCGGATAGCTTTTTTTGGGTATGAAACTATCCGTTGACGGCTTATAGCCGTCAAAGCCGTAGAACTCACTGAGACCTTTGTTTTGACTGGTTATGGCTCCTGTAACTCTAAACGAGGCAACAGTGATGGCCGTCAGAAGAATCGATATCCACAGGGTGCAACATCTGCGGTGCAAGGTGCAACATTCGTCCAAAAAGACGAAACGGCGCCTTGCGACTTTTAGAAATGGGTGCAGGGATTTGAAATGGACCAGTACCATGGTGCACCACTCTCCAAGGATGGTAAATCAAAAACCAGCCACGGTGTTCCCTTTTTAACGTAAAAATTCATGTGACGGAAAAACGAAGGCCAAAAAACTTCAGAGACCCGATTGAGGTTCGGATAGCTTTTTTTTGGATATGATACTATCCGTTGACGGCTTACAGCGATCAAAGCCGTAGAACTCACTGAGACCTTCGTTTTGACTGGTTATGGCTCCCGTAACTCTAAACGAGGCAACAGTTATGGTCGTCCGAAGAATCGATATCCATAGGGTGCAACATCTGCGGTGCATGGTGCAACATTCGTCCAAAAAGACGAAACGGCGCCTTGTGACTTTTAGAAATGGGTGTAGGGATTTGAAATAGACCAGTACCATGGTGCACCACTCTCCAGGGATGGTAAATCGAAGACCCACCACGGTGTTCCCTTTTTAACGTAAAAATTCATGTGACGGAAAAACGAAGGCCAAAAAATTTCAGAGACCCGATTGAGGTTCGGATAGCTTTTTTTTGGGTATGAAACTATCTGTTGACGGCTTACAGCGGTCAAAGCCGCAGAACTCACTGAGACCTTCGTTTTGACTGATTATGGCTCTCGTAACTCTAAACGAGGCAACAGTGATGGCCGTCCGAAGAATCGATATCCACAGGGTGCAACATCTGCGGTGCAAGGTGCAACATTCGTCCAAAAAGACGAAACGGCGCCTTGCGACTTTTAGAAATGGGTGCAGGGATTTGAAATGGACCAGTACCATGGTGCACCACTCTCCAGGGATGGTAAATCGAAGACCAGCCACGGTGTTCCCTTTTTAACGTAAAAATTCATGTGACGGAAAAACGAAGGCCAAAAAACTTCAGAGACCCGATTGAGGTTCGGATAGCTTTTTTTTGGATATGAAACTATCCGTTGATGGCTTACAGCGATCAAAGCCGTATAACTCACTGAGACCTTCGTTTTGACTGGTTATGGCTCCCGTAACTCTAAACGAGGCAACAGTTATGGCCGTCCGAAGAATCGATATCCACAGGGTGCAACATCTGCGGTGCATGGTGCAACATTCGTCCAAAAAGATGAAACGGCGCCTTGTTACTTTTAGAAATGGGTGTAGGGATTTGAAATAGACCAGTACCATGGTGCACCACTCTCCAGGGATGGTAAATCGAAGACCCGCCACGGTGTTCCCTTTTTAACGTAAAAATTCATGTGACGGAAAAACGAAGGCCAAAAAACTTCAGAGACCCGATTGAGGTTCGTATAGCTTTTTTTGGGTATAAAACTATCTGTTGACGGCTTACAGCGGTCAAATCCGTAGAACTCACTGAGACCTTCGTTTTGACTGATTATGGCTCTCGTAACTCTAAACGAGGCAACAGTGATGGCCGTCCGAAGAATCGATATCCACAGGGTGCAACATCTGCGGTGCAAGGTGCAACATTCGTCCAAAAAGACGAAACGGCGCCTTGCGACTTTTAGAAATGGGTGTAGGGATTTGAAATGGACCAGTACCATGGTGCACCACTCTCCAGGGATGGTAAATCGAAGACCAGCCACGGTGTTCCCTTTTTAACGTAAAAATTCATGTGACGGAAAAACGAAGGCCAAAAATCTTCAGAGACCCGATTGAGGTTCGGATAGCTTTTTTTGGGTATGAAACTATCCGTTGACGGCTTACAGCGGTCAAAGCTGTAGAACTCACTAAGACCTTCGTTTTGATTGGTTATGGCTCTCGTAACTCTAAACGAGGCAATAGTGATGGCCGTCCGAAGAATCGTTATACACAGGGTGCAACGTCTGCGGTGCAAGGTGCAACATTTGTCCAAAAAGACGAAACGGCGCCTTGCGACTTTTAGAAATGGGTGCAGGGATTTGAAATGGACCAGTACCCTGGTGCACCACTCTCCAGGGATGGTAAATCGAAGACTGCCATGGTGTTCCCTTTTTAACGTAAAAATTCATGTGACGGAAAAACGAAGGCCAAAAAACTTCAGAGATCCAATTGAGGTTCGGATAGCTTTCTTACGGGTATGAAACTATCCGTTGACAGCTTACAGCGGTCAAAGCCGTAGAAATCACTGAGACCTTCGTTTTGACTTGTTATGGCTCTCGTAACTCTAAACGAGGCAACAGTTATGGTCGTCCGAAGAATCGATATCCACAGGGTGCAACATCTGCGGTGCAAGGTGCAACATTCGTCCAAGAAGATGAAACGGCGCATTGCGACTTTTAGAAATGGGTGCAGGGATTTGAAATGGACCAGTACCATGGTGCACCACTCTCCAGGGATGGTAAATCGAAGACCAGCCACGGTGTTCCCTTTTTAATGTAAAAATTCATGTGACGGAAAAACGAAGGCCAAAAAACTTCAGAGACCCGATTAAGGTTCGGATAGATTTTTTTTGGGTATGAAACTATCCGTTGATGGCTTACAGCGGTCAAAGCCGTAGAACTCACTGAGACCTTCGTTTTGACTGGTTATGGCTCCCCTAACTCTAAACGAGGCAACAGTTATGGCCGTCTGAAGAATCGATATCCACAGGGTGCAACATCTTCGGTGCAAGGTGCAACATTCGTCCAAAAAGACGAAACGACGCCTAGCGACTTTTAGAGATGGGTGCAGGGATTTGAAATGGACCAGTACCATGGTGCACCACTCTCCAGGGATGGTAAATCGAAGACCAGCCACGGTGTTCCCTTTTTAATGTAAAAATTCATGTGACGGAAAAACGAAGGCCAAAAAACTTCAGAGACCCGATTGAGGTTCGGATAGCTTTTTTTTGGGTATGAAACTATCCGTTGATGGCTTATAGCGGTCAAAGCCGTAGAACTCACTGAGACCTTCGTTTTGACTGGTTATGGCTCCCGTAACTCTAAATGAGGCAACAGTGATGGCCGTCCGAAGAATCGATATCCACAGGGTGCAACATCTGCGGTGCAAGGTGCAACATTCGTCCAAAAAGACGAAACGGCGCCTTGCGACTTTTATAAATGGGTGCAGGGATTTGAAATGGACCAGTAACATGGTGCACCACTCTCCAGGGATGGTAAATCGAAGACCAGCCACGGTGTTCCCTTTTTAACGTAAAAATTCATGTGACGGAAAAACGAAGGCCAAAAAACTTCAGAGACCCGATTGAGGTTCGGATAGCTTTTTTTTGGGTATGAAACTATCCGTTGACAGCTTACAGCGGTCAAAGCAGTAGAACTCACTGAGACCTTTGTTTTGACTGGTTATGGCTCCCGTAACTCTAAACGAGGCAACAGTTATAGCCGTCCGAAGAATCGATATCCACAGGGTGCAACATCTGCGGTGCTAGGTGCAACATTCGTCTAAAAAGACGAAACGGCGCCTTACGACTTTTAGAAATGGGTGTATGGATTTGAAATGGACCAGTACCATGGTGCACCACTCTCCAGGGATGGTAAATCGAAGATCAGCCACGGTGTTCCCTTTTTAACGTAAAAATTCATGTGACGGAAAAACGAAGGCCAAAAAACTTCAGAGACCCGATTGAGGTTCGGATAGCTTTTTTTTGGGTATGAAACTATCCATTGATGGCTTACAGCGGTCAAAGCCGTAGAACTCACTAAGACCTTCGTTTTGACTGGTTATGGCTCCCGTAACTCTAAACGAGGCAACAGTGATGGCCGTCCGAAGAATCGATATCCACAGGGTGCAACATCTGCGGTGCAAGGTGCAACATTCGTCCAAAAAGACGAAACGGCGCCTTGCGACTTTTAGAAATGGGTGCAGGGATTTGAAATGGACCAGTACCATGATGCACCACTCTCCAGGGATGGTAAATTGAAGACCAGCCACGGTGTTCCCTTTTTAACGTAAAAATTCATGTGACGGAAAAACGAAGGACAAAAAACTTCAGAGACCCGATTGAGGTTCGAATAGCTTTTTTTTGGGTATGAAACTATCCGTTGACGGCTTACAGCGGTCAAAGCTGTAGAACTCACTGAGACCTTCGTTTTGACTGGTTATGGCTCCCGTAACTCTAAACGAGGCAACAGTTATGGCCGTCCGAAGAATCGATATCCACAGGGTGCAACATCCGCGGTGCAAGGTGCAACATTCGTCCAAAAAGACGAAACGGCGCCTAGCGACTTTTAGAGATGGGTGCAGGGATTTGAAATGGACCAGTACCATGGTGCAACACTCTCCAGGGATGGTAAATTGAAGACCAGCCACGGTGTTCCCTTTTTAACGTAAAAATTCATGTGACGGAAAAACGAAGGACAAAAAACTTCAGAGACCCGATTGTGGTTCGGATAGCTTTTTTTTGGGTATGAAACTATCCGTTGATGGCTTACAGCCGTCAAAGCCGTAGAACTCACTGAGACCTTCGTTTTGACTGGTTATGGCTCCCGTAACTCTAAACGAGGCAACAGTGATGGCCGTCAGAAGAATCGATATCCACAGGGTGCAACATCTGAGGTGCAAGGTGCAACATTCGTCCAAAAAGACGAAACGGCGCCTTGCGACTTTTAGAAATGGGTGCAGGGATTTGAAATGGACCAGTACCATGGTGCACCACTCTCCAAGGATGGTAAATCGAAAACCAGCCACGGTGTTCCCTACTTAACGTAAAAATTCATGTGACGGAAAAACGAAGGCCAAAAAACTTGAGAGACCCGATTGAGGTTCGGATAGCTTTTTTTTGGGTATGAAACTATCCGTTGACGGCTTACAGCGATCAAAGCCGTAGAACTCACTGAGACCTTCGTTTTGACTGGTTATGGCTCCCGTAACTCTAAACGAGGCAACAGTTATGGCCGTCCGAAGAATCGATATCCACAGGGTGCAACATCTGCGGTGCATTGTGCAACATTCGTCCAAAAAGACGAAACGGCGCCTTGCGACTTTTAGAAATGGGTGTAGGGATTTGAAATAGACCAGTACCATGGTGCACCACTCTCCAGGGATGGTAAATCGAAGACCAGCCACGGTGTTCCCTTTTTAACGTAAAAATTCATGTGACGGAAAAACGAAGGCCAAAAAACTTCAGAGACCCGATTGAGGTTCGGATAGCTTTTTTTTGGGTATGAAACTATCTATTGACGGCTTACAGCGGTCAAAGCCGTAGAACTTACTGAGACCTTCGTTTTGACTGGTTATGGCTCGCGTAACTCTAAACGAGGCAACAGTGATGGCCGTCCGAAGAATCGATATCCACAGGGTGCAACATCTGCGGTGCAAGGTGCAACATTCATCCAAAAAGACGAAACGGCGCCTTGCGACTTTTAGAAATGGGTGCAGGGATTTGAAATGGACCAGTACCATGGTGCACCACTCTCCAGGGATGGTAAATCGAAGACCATCCACGGTGTTCCCTTTTTAACGTAAAAATTCATGTGACGGAAAAACGAAGGCCAAAAAACTTCAAAGACCCGATTGAGGTTCGGATAGCTTTTTTTTGGGTATGAAACTATCCGTTGACGGCTTACAGCGGTCAAAGCCGTAGAACTCAATGAGAATTTCGTTTTGACTAGTTATGGCTCCCGTAACTCTAAACGAGGCAACAGTTATGGCCGTCCGAAGAATCGATATCCACAGGGTGCAACATCTGCGGTGCAAGGTGCAACATTCTTCCAAAAAGACGAAACGGCGCCTTGCAACTTTTAGAAATGGGTGTAGGGATTTGAAATGGACCAGTACCATGGTGCACCACTCTCCAGGGATGGTAAATCAAAGACCAGCCACGGTGTTCCCTTTTTAACGTAAAAATTCATGTGACGGAAAAACGAAGGCCAAAAAACTTCAGAGACCCGATTGAGGTTCGGATAGCTTTTTTTTGGGTATGAAACTATCCGTTGACGGCTTACAGCGGTCAAAGCCGTAGAACTCACTGAGACCGTCGTTTTTATTGGTTATGGCTCCCGTAACTCTAAACGAGGCAACAGTGATGGCCGTCCGAAGAATCGATATCCACAGGGTGCAACATCTGCGGTGCAAGGTGCAACATTCGTCCAAAAAGACGAAACGACGCCTTGCGACTTTTAGAAATGGTTACAGGGATTTGAAATGGACCAGTACCATGGTGCACCACTCTCCAGGGATGGTAAATCGAAGACCGCCACGGTGTTCCCTTTTTAACGTAAAAATTCATGTGATGGAAAAACGAAGGCCAAAAAACTTCAGAGACCCGATTGAGGTTCGGATAGCTTTTTTTTGGGTATGAAACTATCCGTTGACGGCTTACAGCGGTCAAAGCCGTAGAACTCACTGAGACCGTCGTTTTTATTGGTTATGGCTCCCGTAACTCTAAACGAGGCAACAGTGATGGCCGTCCGAAGAATCGATATCCACAGGGTGCAACATCTGCGGTGCAAGGTGCAACATTCTTCCAAAAAGACGAAACGGCGCCTTGCAACTTTTAGAAATGGGTGTAGGGATTTGAAATGGACCAGTACCATGGTGCACCACTCTTTAGGGATGGTAAATCGAAGACCAGCCACGGTGTTCCCTTTTTAACGTAAAAATTCATGTGACGGAAAAACGAAGGCCAAAAAACTTCAGAGACCCGATTGAGGTTCGGATAGCTTTTTTTTGGGTATGAAACTATCCGTTGACGGCTTACAGCGGTCAAAGCTGTAGAACTCACTGAGACCTTCGTTTTGACTAGTTATGGCTCCCGTAACTCTAAACGAGGGAACAGTGATGGCCGTCCGAAGAATCGATATCCACAGGGTGCAACATCTACGGTGTAAGGTGCAACATTCGTCCAAAAAGACGAAACGGCGCCTTGCGACTTTTAGAAATGGGTGCAGGGATTTGAAATGGACCAGTACCATGGTGCACCACTCTCCAGGGATGGTAAATCGAAGACTGCCACGGTGTTCCCTTTTTAACGTAAAAATTCATGTGACAGGAAAACGAAGGCCAAAAAACTTCAGAGACCCTATTGAGGTTCGGATAGCTTTTTTATGGGTATGAAACTATCCGTTGACGGCTTACATCAGTCAAAGCCGTAGAACTCACTGAGACATTCGTTTTGACTGGTTATGGCTCTCGTAACTCTAAACGAGGTAATAGTTATGGCCGTCCGAAGAATCGATATCCACAGGGTGCAACATCTGCGGTGCAGGGTGCAACATTCGTCCAAAAAGACGAAACGGTGCCTTCCGACTTTTAGAAATGGGTGTAGGGATTTGAAATGGACCAGTACCATGGTGCACCACTCTCCAGGGATGGTAAATAGAAGACCAGCCACGGTGTTCCCTTTATAACGTAAAAATTCATGTGACGGAAAAACGAAGGCCAAAAAACTTCAGAGAACCGATTGAGGTTCAGATAGCTTTTTTTTGGGTATGAAACTATCCGTTCACGGCTTACAGCGGTCAAAGCCGTAGAACTCACTAAGACCTTCGTTTTGACTTGTTATGGCTCACGTAACTCTAAACGAGGCATCAGTTATGGCCGTTCGAAGAATCGATATCCACAGGGTGCAACATCTGGGGTGCAAGGTGCAACATTCGTCCAAAAAGACGAAACGGCGCCTTGCGACTTTTAGATATGGGTGCAGGTATTTGAAATGGACTAGTACCATGGTGCACCACTCTCCAGGGATGGTAAATCGAAGACCAGCCACGGTGTTCCCTTTTTAACGTAAAAATTCATGTGACGGAAAAACGAAGGCCAAAAAACTTCAGAGACCCGATTGAGGTTCGGATAGCTTTTTTTTGGGTATGAAACTATCCGTTGACGGCTTACAGCGGTCAAAGCTGTAGAACTCACTAAGACCTTCGTTTTGATTGGTTATGGCTCCCGTAACTCTAAACGAGGCAACAGTGATGGCCGTCCAAAGAATAGATATCCACAGGGTGCAACATCTGCGGTGCAAGGTGCAACATTTGTCCAAAAAGACGAAACGGCGCCTTGCGACTTTTAGAAATGGGTGCAGGGATTTGAAATGGACCAGTACCCTGGTGCACCACTCTCCAGGGATGGTAAATCGAAGACTGCCATGGTGTTTCCTTTTTAACGTAAAAGTTCATGTGACGGAAAAACGAAGGCCAAAAAACTTCAGAGACCCAATTGAGGTTCGGATAGCTTTTTTACGGGTATGAAACTATCCGTTGACGGCTTACAGCGGTCAAAGCCGTAGAACTCACTGAGACATTCGTTTTGACTGGTTATGGCTCCCGAAACTCTAAACGAGGAAACAGTGATGGCCGTCCGAAGAATCGATATCCACAGGGTGCAACATCTGCGGTGCAAGGTGCAACATTCGTCCAAAAAGACGAAACGGCGCATTGCGACTTTTAGAAATGGGTGCAGGGATTTGAAATGGACCAGTACCATGGTGCACCACTCTCTAGGGATGGTAAATCGAAGACCAGCCACGGTGTTCCCTTTTTAACGTAAAAATTCATGTGACGGAAAAACGAAGGGCAAAAAACTTCAGAGACCCGATTGAGGTTCGGATAGCATTTTTTTGGGTATGAAACTATCCGTTGACTACTTACAGCCGTCAAAGCCGTAGAACTCATTGAGACCTTCGTTTTGACTGGTTATGGCTCCCGTAAATCTAAACGAGGCAACAGTTATGGCCGTCCGAAGAATCGATATCCACAAGGTGCAACATCTGCGGTGCAAGGTGCAACATTCGTCCAAAAAGACGAAACGGAGCCTTGCGACTTTTAGAAATGGGTGCAGGGATTTGAAATGGACCAGTACCATGGTGCACCACTCTCTAGGGATGGTAAATCGAAGACCAACCACGGTGTTCCCTTTTTAACGTAAAAATTCATGTGACGGAAAAACGAAGGCCAAAAAACTTCAAAGACCCAATTGAGGTTCGGATAGCTTTTTTTTGGGTATGAAACTATCCGTTGACGGCTTACAACGGTCAAAGCCGTAGAACTCACTGAGACCTTCGTTTTGACTAGTTATGGCTCCCGTAACTCTAAACGAGGCAACAGTTATGGCCGTCCGAAGAATCGATATCCACAGGGTGCAACATCTACGGTGCAAGGTGCAACATTCGTCCAAAAAGACGAAACGGCGCCGTGCGACTTTTAGAAATGGGTGCAGGGATTTGAAATAGACCAGTACCATGGTGCACCACTCTTCAGGGATGGTAAATCGAAGACCAGCCACGGTGTTCCCTTTTTAACGTAAAAATTCATGTGACGGAAAAACGAAGGCCAAAAAACTTCAGAGACCCGATTGAGGTTCGGATAGCGTTTTTTTGGGTATGAAACTATCCGTTGACGGCTTACAGCGGTCAAAGCCGTAGAACTCACTGAGACCTTCGTTTTGACTGGTTATGGCTCCCGTAACTCTAAACGAGGCAACAGTGATGGCCGTCCGAAGAATCGATATCCACAGGGTGCAACATCTGCGGTGCAAGGTGCAACATTCGTCCAAAAAGACGAAACGGCGCCTTGCGACTTTTAGAAATGGTTGCAGGGATTTGAAATGGACCAGTACCATGGTGCACCACTCTTTAGGGATGGTAAATCGAAGACCAGCCACGGTGTTCCCTTTTTAACGTAAAAATTCATGTGACGGAAAAACGAAGGCCAAAAAACTTCAGAGACCCGATTGAGGTTCGGATAGCCTTTTTTTGGGTATGAAACTATCCGTTGACGGCTTACAGCGGTCAAAGCCGTAGAACTCACTGAGACCTTCGTTTTGACTAGTTATGGCTCTCGTAACTGTAAACGAGGCAACAGTTATGGCCGTCCGAAGAATCGATATCCACAGGGTGCAACATCTGCGGTGCAAGGTGCAACATTCGTCCAAAAAGACGAAACAGTGCCTTGCGACTTTTAGAAATGGGTGTAGGGATTTGAAATGGATCAGTACCATGGTGCACCACTCTCCAGGGATGGTAAATCGAAGACCAGCCACGGTGTTCCCTTTATAACGTAAAAATTCATGTGAAGGAAAAACGAAGGCCAAAAAACTTCAGAGAACCGATTGAGGTTCGGATAGCTTTTTTTTGGGTATGAAACTATCCTTTGACGGCTTACAGCGGTCAAAGCCGTAGAACTCACTAAGACCTTCGTTTTGACCTTTTAAGGCTCACGTAACTCTAAACGAGGCAATAGTTATGGCCGTCCGAAGAATCGATATCCAAAGGGTGCAACATCTGCGGTGCAAGGTGCAACATTCGTCCAAAAAGACGAAACGGCGCCTTGCGACTTTTAGATATGGGTGCAGGGATTTGAAATGGACTAGTACCATGGTGCACCACTCTCCAGGGATGGTAAATCGAAGACCAGCCACGGTGTTCCCTTTTTAACGTAAAAATTCATGTGATGGAAAAACGAAGGCCAAAAAACTTCAGAGACCCGATTGAGGTTCGGATAGCTTTTTTTCGGTATGAAACTATCCGTTGACGGCTTACAGTGGTCAAAGCCGTAGAACTCACTGAGACCTTCGTTTTGACTGGTTATGGCTCCCGTAACTCTAAACGAGGCAACACTGATGGCCGTTCGAAGAATCGATATCCACAGGGTGCAACATCTACGGTGCAAGGTACAACATTCGTCCAAAAAGACGAAACGGCACCTTGCGACTTTTAGAAATGGGTGCAGGGATTTAAAATGGACCAGTACCTTGGTGCAACACTCTCTAGGGATGGTAAATCGAAGATCAGCCACGGTGTTCCCTTTTTAACGTAAAAATTCATGTGACAGAAAAACGAAGGCCAAAAAACTTCAGAGACCCGATTGAGGTTCGGATAGCTTTTTTTGGGTATGAAACTATCCGTTGACGGCTTACAGCGGTCAAAGCCGTAGAACTCACTGAGTCCTTCGTTTTGACTGGTTATGGCCCCCATAACTCTAAACGAGGCAACAGTTATGGCCGTCCGAAGAATCGATATCCACTGGGTGCAACATCTGCGGTGCAAGGTGCAACATTCGTCCAAAAAGACAAAACGGCACCGTGCGACTTTTAGAAATGGGTGCAAGGATTTGAAATGGACCAGTACCATGGTGCAGCACTCTCCAGAGATGGTAAATCGAAGACCAGCCACGGTGTTCCCTTTTTAACGTAAAAATTCATGTGACGGAAAAACGAAGGCAAAAAAACTTCAGGGACCCCATTGATGTTCGGATAGCTTTTTTTTGGGTATGATACTATCTGTTGATGGCTTACAGCCGTCAAAGCTGTAGAACTCACCGGGACCTTCGTTTTGACTGGTTATGGCTCCCGTAAATCTAAACGAGGCAACAGTTATGGCCGTCCGAAGAATCGATATCCACAAGGTGCAACATCTGCGGTGCAAGGTGCAACATTCGTCCAAAAAGACGAAACGGTGCCTTGCCAATTTTAGAAATGGGTGCAGGGATTTGAAATGGACCAGTACCATGGTGCACCACTCTCCAGGGATGGTAAATCGAAGACCAACCACGGTGTTCCCTTTTTAACGTAAAAATTCATGTGACGAAAAAACGAAGGCCAAAAAACTTCAAAGACCCGATTGAGGTTCAGATAGCTTTTTTTTGGGTATGAAACTATCCGTTGACGGCTTACAATGGTCAAAGCCGTAGAACTCACTGAGACCATCGTTTTGACTAGTTATGGATCCCGTAACTCTAAACGAGGCAACAGTTATGGCCATCCGAAGAATCGATATCCACAGGGTGCAACATCTACGGTGCAAGGTGCAACATTCGTCCAAAAAGACGAAACGGCGCCGTGCGACTTTTAGAAATGGGTGCAGGGATTTGAAATGGACCAGTACCATGGTGCACCACTCTCCAGGGATGGTAAATCGAAGACCAGCCACGGTGTTCCCTTTTTAACGTAAAAATTCATGTGATGGAAAAACGAAGGCCAAAAAACTTCAGAGACACGATTGAGGTTCGGATAGCTTTTTTTTGGGTATGAAACTATCCGTTGACGGCTTACAGCAGTCAAAGCCGTAGAACTCACTGAGACATTCGTTTTGACTTGTTATGGCTCCCGTAACTCTAAACGAGGCAACAGTGATGGCCGTCCGAAGAATCGATATCCATAGGGTGCAACATCTGCGGTGCAAGGTGCAACATTCGTCCAAAAAGACGAAACGGCGCCTTGCGACTTTTAGAAGTGGGTGTAGGGATTTGAAATGGACCAGTACCATGATGCAACACTCTCTAAGGATGGTAAATCGAAGATCAGCCACGGTGTTCCCTTTTTAACGTAAAAATTCATGTGACGGAAAAACGAAGGCCAAAAAACTTCAGAGACCCGATTGAGGTTCGGATAGCTTTTTTTTGGGTATGAAACTATACGTTGATGGCTTACAGCCGTCAAAGCCATAGAACTCACTGAGACCTTCGTTTTGACTGGTTATGGCTCCCGTAAATCTAAACGAGGCAACAGTTATGGCCGTCCGAAGAATCGATATCCACAAGGTGCAACATCTGCGGTGCAAGGTGCAACATTCGTCCAAAAAGACGAAACGGTGCCTTGCGACTTTTAGAAATGGGTGCAGGGATTTGAAATGGACCAGTACCATGGTGCACCACTCTCCAGGGATGGTAAATCGAAGACCAACCACGGTGTTCCCTTTTTAACGTAAAAATTCATGTGACGGAAAAACGAAGGCCAAAAAACTTCAAAGACCCAATTGAGGTTCGGATAGCTTTTTTTTGGGTATGAAACTATCCGTTGACGGCTTACAACGGTCAAAGCCGTAGAACTCACTGAGACCTTCGTTTTGACTAGTTATGGCTCCCGTAACTCTAAACGAGGCAACAGTTATGGCCGTCCGAAGTATCGATATCCACAGGGTGCAACATCTGCGGTGCAAGGTGCAACATTCGTCCAAAAAGACGAAACGGCGCAGTGCGACTTTTAGAAATGGGTGCAGGGATTTGAAATGGACCAGTACCATGGTGCACCACTCTTCAGGGATGGTAAATCGAAGACCAGCCACGGTGTTCCCTTTTTAACGTAAAAATTTATGTGACGGAAAAACGAAGGCCAAAAAACTTCAGAGACCCGATTGAGGTTCGGATAGCGTTTTTTTGGGTATGAAACTATCCGTTGACGGCTTACAGCGGTCAAAGTTGTAGAACTCACTGAGACCTTCGTTTTGACTGGTTATGGCTCCCGTAACTCTAAACGAGGCAACAGTGATGGCCGTCCGAAGAATCGATATCCATAGGGTGCAACATCTACGGTGCAATGTGCAACATTCGTCCAAAAAGACGAAATGGCGCCTTGCAACTTTTAGAAATGGGTGTAGGGATTTGAAATGGACCAGTACCATGGTGCACCACTCTCCAGGGATGGTAAATCAAAGACTGCCACGGTGTTCCCTTTTTAACGTAAAAATTCATGTGACAGAAAAACAAAGGCCAAAAAACTTCAGAGACCCTATTGAGGTTCGGATAGCTTTTTTATGGGTATGAAACTATCCGTTGACGGCTTACATCAGTCAAAGCCGTAGAACACACTAAGACATTCGTTTTGACTGGTTATGGCTCTCGTAACTCTAAACGAGGTAATAGTTATGGCCGTCCGAAGAATCGATATCCACAGGGTGCAACATCTGCGGTGCAAGGTGCAACATTCGTCCAAAAAGACGAAACGGTGCCTTCCGACTTTTAGAAATGGGTGTAGGGATTTGAAATGGACCAGTACCATGGTGCACCACTCTCCAGGGATGGTAAATCGAAGACCAGCCACGGTGTTCCCTTTATAACGTAAAAATTCATGTGACGGAAAAACGAAGGCCAAAAAACTTCAGAGAACCGATTGAGGTTCGGATAGCTTTTTTTTGGGTATGAAACTATCCGTTGACGGCTTACAGCGGTCAAAGCCGTAGAACTCACTAAGACCTTCGTTTTGACTTGTTATGGCTCACGTAACTCTAAACGAGGCAATAGTTATGGCCGTCCGAAGAATCGATATCCAAAGGGTGCAACATCTGCGGTGCAAGGTGCAACATTCGTCCAAAAAGACGAAACGGCGCCTTGCGACTTTTAGATATGGGTGCAGGGATTTGAAATGGACTAGTACCATGGTGCACCACTCTCCAGGGATGGTAAATCGAAGACCAGCCACGGTGTTCCCTTTTTAACGTAAAAATTCATGTGATGGAAAAACGAAGGCCAAAAAACTTCAGAGACCCGATTGAGGTTCGGATAGCTTTTTTTTTGGTATTAAACTATCCGTTGACGGCTTACCGTGGTCAAAGCCGTAGAACTCACTGAGACCTTCGTTTTGACTGGTTATGGCTCCCGTAACTCTAAACGAGGCAACAGTGATGGCCGTTCGAAGAATCGATATCCACAGGGTGCAACATCTGCGGTGCAAGGTGCAACATTCGTCCAAAAAGACGAAACGGCGCCTTGCGACTTTTAGAAATGGGTGCAGGGATTTAAAATGGACCAGTACCATGGTGCAACACTCTCTAGGGATGGTAAATCGAAGATCAGCCACGGTGTTCCCTTTTTAACGTAAAAATTCATGTGATGGAAAAACGAAGGCCAAAAAACTTCAAAGACCCGATTGAGGTTCGGATAGATTTTATTTGGGTATGAAACTATCCGTTGATGGCTTACAGCCGTCAAAGCCATAGAATTCACTGAGAACTTCGTTTTGACTGGTTATGGCTCCCGTAAATCTAAACGAGGCAACAGTTATGGCCGTCCGAAGAATCGATATCCACAAGGTGCAACATCTGCGGTGCAAGGTGCAACATTCGTCCAAAAAGACGAAACGGTGCCTTGCGACTTTTAGAAATGGGTGCAGGGATTTGAAATGGACCAGTACCATGGTGCACCACTCTCCAGGGATGGTAAATCAAAGACCAGCCACGGTGTTCCCTTTTTAACGTAAAAATTCATGTGACGGAAAAACGAAAGCCAAAAAACTTCAAAGACCCGATTGAGGTTCGGATAGGTTTTTTTGGGTATGAAACTATCCGTTGACGGCTTACAGCGGTCAAAGCCGTAGAATTCACTGAGATCTTCGTTTTGACTAGTTATGGCTCCCGTAACTCTAAACGAGGCAACAGTTATGGCCATCCGAAGAATCGATATCCACAGAGTGCAACATCTACGGTGCAAGGTGCAACATTCGTCCAAAAAGACGAAACGGCGCCGTGCGACTTTTAGAAATGGGTGCAGGGATTTGAAATGGACCAGTACCATGGTGCACCACTCTCCAGGGATGGTAAATCAAAGACCAGCCACGGTGTTCCCTTTTTAACGTAAAAATTCATGTGATGGAAAAACGAAGGCCAAAAAACTTCAGAGACATGATTGAGGTTCGGATACCTTTTTTTGGGTATGAAACTATCCGTTGACGGCTTACAGCGGTCAAAGCTGTAGAACTCACTGAGACATTCGTTTTGACTGGTTATGGCTCCCGTAAATCTAAACGAGGCAACAGTGGTGGCCGTCCGAAGAATCGATATCCACAGAGTGCAACATCTGCGGTGCAAGGTGCAACATTCGTCCAAAAAGACGAAACGGCGCCTTGCGACTTTTAGAAATGGGTGCAGGGATTTAAAATGGACCAGTACCATGGTGCAACACTCTCTAGGGATGGTAAATCAAAGATCATCCACGGTGTTCCCTTTTTAACGTAAAAATTCATGTGATGGAAAAACGAAGGCCAAAAAACATCAAAGACCCGATTGAGGTTCGGATAGCTTTTTTTTGGGTATGAAACTATCCGTTGATGGCTTACAGCCGTCAAAGCCATAGAACTCACTGAGACCTTCGTTTTGACTGGTTATGGCTCCCATAAATCTAAACGAGGCAACAATTATGGCCGTCCGAAGAATCGATATCCACAAGGTGCAACATCTGCGGTGCAAGGTGCAACATTCGTCCAAAAAGACGAAACGGTGCCTTGCGACTTTTAGAAATGGGTGCAGGGATTTGAAATGGACCAGTACCATGGTGCACCACTCTCCAGGGATGGTAAATCGAAGACCAACCACGGTGTTCCCTTTTTAACGTAAAAATTCATGTGACGGAAAAACGAAGGCCAAAAAACTTCAGAGACCCGATTGAGGTTCGGATAGCTTTTTTTGGGTATGAAACTATCCGTTGACGGCTTACAGCGGTCAAAGCTGTAGAACTCACTAAGACCTTCTTTTTGACTGCTTATGGCTCCCGTAACTCTAAACGAGGAAACAGTGATGGCCGTCCGAAGAATCGATATCCACAGGGTGCAACATCTGCGGTGCAAGGTGCAACATTCGTCCAAAAAGACGAAACGACGCCTTGCGACTTTTAGAAATGAGTGCAGGGATTTGAAATAGACCAGTACCATGGTGCACCACTCTCTAGGGATGGTAAATCGAAGACCAGCCACGGTGTTCCCTTTTTAACGTAAAAATTCATGTGACGGAAAAACGAAGGCCAAAATTCTTCAGAGACCCGATTGAGGTTCGGATAGCTTTTTTTCGGTATGAAACTATCCGTTGACGGCTTACAGCGGTCAAAGCCGTAGAACTCATTGAGACTTTCGTTTTGACTGGTTATGGCTCCCGTAACTCTAAACGAGGCAACAATGATGGCCGTCCGAAGAATCGATATCCACAGGGTGCAACATCTACGGTGCAAGGTGCAACATTCGTCCAAAAAGACGAAACGGCGCCTTGCGACATTTAGAAATGCGTGCAGGGATTTGAAATGGACCAGTACCATGGTGCAACACTCTCCAGGGATGGTAAATCGAAGACCAGCCACGGTGTTCCCTTTTTAACGTAAAAATTCATGTGACGGAAAAACGAAGGCCAAAAAACTTCAGAGACCCGATTGAAGTTCGGATAGCTTTTTTTTGGGTATGAAACTATCCGTTGACGGCTTACAGCGGTCAAAGCCGTAGAACTCACTGAGACCTTCGTTTTGACTGGTTATGGCTCCCGTAACTCTAAACGAGGCAACAGTTATGGCCGTCCGAAGAACCGATATCCACAGGGTGCAACATCTGCGGTGCAAGGTGCAACATTCGTCCAAAAAGACGAAACGGTGCCTTGCGACTTTTAGAAATGGGTGCAGGGATTTGAAATGGACCAGTACCATGGTGCACCACTCTCCAGGGATGGTAAATCGAAGACCGCCACGGTGTTCCCTTTTTAACGTAAAAATTCATGTGACGGAAAAACGAAGGCCAAAAAACTTCAGAGACTCGATTGAGGTTCGGATAGCTTTTTTGGGTATGAAACTATCCGTTGACGGCTTACAGCGGCCAAAGCCGTAGAACTCACTGAGACCTTCGTTTTGACTGGTTATGGCTCCCGTAACTCTAAACGAGGCAACAGTGATGACTGTCCGAAGAATCGATATCCACAGGGTGCAACATCTGCGGTGCAAGGTGCAACATTCGTCCAAAAAGACGAAACAGCGCCTTGCGACTTTTAGAAATGGGTGCAGGGATTTAAAATGTACCAGTACCATGGTGCAACACTCTCTAGGGATGGTAAATCGAAGATCTGCCACGGTGTTCCCTTTTTAACGTAAAAATTCATGTGACGGAAAAACGAAGGCCAAAAAACTTCAAAGACCCGATTGAGGTTCGGATAGCTTTTTTTTGGGTATGAAACTATCCGTTGATGGCTTACAGCCGTCAAAGCCATAGAACTCACTGAGACCTTCGTTTTGACTGGTTATGGCTCCCATAAATCTAAACGAGGCAACAGTTATGGCCGTCCGAAGAATCGATATCCACAAGGTGCAACATCTGCGGTGCAAGGTGCAACATTCATCCAAAAAGACGAAACGGTGCCTTGCGACTTTTAGAAATGGGTGCAGGGATTTGAAATGGACCAGTACCATGGTGCACCACTCTGCAGGGATGGTAAATCGAAGACCAACCACGGTGTTCCCTTTTTAAAGTAAAAATTCATGTGACGGAAAAACGAAGGCCAAAAAACTTCAGAGACCCGATTGAGGTTCGGATAGCTTTTTTTGGGTATGAAACTATCCGTTGACGGCTTACAGCGGTCAAAGCTGTAGAACTCACTAAGACCTTCGTTTTGACTGCTTATGGCTCCCGTAACTCTAAAGGGGGAAACAGTGATGGCCGTCCGAAGAATCGATATCCACAGGGTGCAACATCTGCGGTGCAAGGTGCAACATTCATCCAAAAATACGAAACGACGCCTTGCGACTTTTAGAAATGGGTGCAGGGATTTGAAATGGACCAGTACCATGGTGCACCACTCTCTAGGGATGGTAAATCGAAGACTAGCCACGGTGTTCCCTTTTTAACGTAAAAATTCATATGACGGAAAAACGAAGGCCAAAAAAC
The DNA here is from genome assembly GCA_030737815.1 of Allium fistulosum. Lineage (NCBI taxonomy): Eukaryota > Viridiplantae > Streptophyta > Magnoliopsida > Asparagales > Amaryllidaceae > Allium > Allium fistulosum. The sequence goes on from CM060905.1 coordinate 1,285,550,298, forward strand.
TTCAGAGACCCGATTGAGGTTCGGATAGCTTTTTTTCGGTATGAAACTATCCGTTGACGGCTTACAGCGGTCAAAGCCGTAGAACTCACTGAGACCTTCGTTTTGACTGGTTATGGCTCCCGTAACTCTAAACGAAGCAACAGTGATGGCCGTCCGAAGAATCGACATCCACAGGTTGCAACATCTGCGGTGCAAGGTGCAACATTCGTCCAAAAAGACGAAACGGCGCCTTGCGACTTTTAGAAATGGGTGCAGGGATTTGAAATGGACCAGTACCATGGTGCACCACTCTCCAGGGATGGTAAATCGAAGACCAGCCACGGTGTTCCCTTTTTAACGTAAAAATTCATGTGACAGAAAAACGAAGGCCAAAAAACTTCAGAGACCCGTTTGAAGTTCGGATAGCTTTTTTTTGGGTATGAATCTATCCGTTGACGGCTTACAGTGGTCAAAGCTGTAGAACTCACTGAGACCTTCGTTTTGACTGCTTATGGCTCCCGTAACTCTAAACGAGGAAACAGTGATGGCCGTCCGAAGAATCGATATCCACAGGGTGCAACATCTGCGGTGCAAGGTGCAACATTCGTCCAAAAAGACGAAACGGCGCATTGCGACTTTTAGAAATGGGTGCAGGGATTTGAAATGGACCAGTACCATGGTGCACCACTCTCTAGGGATGGTAAATCGAAGACCAGCCACGGTGTTCCCTTTTTAACGTAAAAATTCATGTGACGGAAAAACGAAGGCCAAAAAACTTCAAAGACCCGATTGAGGTTCGGATAGCTTTTTTTCGGTATGAAACTATCCGTTGACTACTTACAGCGGTCAAAGCCGTAGAACTCATTGAGACCTTCGTTTTGACTGGTTATGGCTCCCGTAAATCTAAACGAGGCAACAGTGATGGCCGTCCGAAGAATCGATATCCACAGGGTGCAACATCTGCGGTGCAAGATGCAACATTCATCCAAAAAGACGAAACGTCGCCTTGCGACTTTTAGAAATGGGTGTAGGGATTTGAAATGGACCAGCACCATGGTGCAACACTCTCCAAGGATGGTAAATCGAAGACCAGCCACGGTGTTCCCTTTTTAACGTAAAAATTCGTGTGACGGAAAAACGAAGGCCAAAAAACTTCAGAGACCCGATTGAGGTTCGGATAGCTTTTTTTTGGGTATGAAACTATCCGGTGATGGCTTACATCCATCAAAGCCGTAGAACTCACTGATACCTTCGTTTTGACTGGTTATGGCTCCCGTAACTTTAAACGAGGCAACAGTTATGGCCGTCCGAAGAATCGATATCCACAGGGTGCAACATATGTGGTGCAAGGTGCAACATTCGTCCAAAAAGACGAAACGGTGCCCTGCGACTATTAGAAATGGGAGCAGGGATTTGAAATAGACCAGTACCATGGTGCACCACTCTCCAGGGATGGTAAATCGAAGACCAGCCACGGTGTTCCCTTTTTAACGTAAAAATTCATGTGACGGAAATACGAAGGCCAAAAAACTTCAGAGACCCGATTGAGGTTCGGATAGCTTTTTTTTGGGTATGAATCTATCCATTGACGGCTTACAGCGGTCAAAGCCGTAGATCTCACGGAGACCTTCGTTTTGACTGGTTATGGCTCCCGTAACTCTAAACGAGGCAACAGTTATGGCCGTCCGAAGAACCGATATCCATAGGGTGCAACATCTGCGGTGCAAGGTGCAACATTCGTCCAAAAAGACGAAACGGCGCCTTGTGAATTTTAGAAATGGGTGCAGGGATTTGAAATGGACCAGTACCGTGGTGCACCACTCTCCAGGGATGTTAAATCGAAGACCGCCACAGTGTTCCCTTTTTAACGTAAAAATTCATGTGATGGAAAAACGAAGGCCAAAAAACTTCAAAGACCCGATTGAGGTTCGGATAGCTTTTTTTGGCTATGAAACTAACCGTTGACGGCTTATAGCAGTCAAAGCCGTAGAACTCACTAAGACCTTCGTTTTGACTGGTTATGGCTCCCGTAACTCTAAACGAGGCAATAGTTATGGCCGTCCAAAGAATCGATATCCACATGGTGCAACATATGCAATGCAAGGTGCAACATTCGTCCAAAAAGACGAAACGGCGCCTTGCGACTTTTAGAAATGGGTGCATGGATTTGAAATGGACCAGTACCATGGTGCACCACTCTCCAGGGATGGTAAATCGAAGACCAGCCACGGTGTTCCCTTTTTAACGTAAAAATTCATGTGACGGAAAAACGAAGGCCAAAAAACTTCAGAGACCCGATTGTGGTTCGGATAGCTTTTTTTTGGTATGAAACTATCCGTTGACGGCTTATAGTGGTCAAAGCCGTAGAACTCACTGAGACCTTCGTTTTGACTGGTTATGGCACCCGTAACTCTAAACGAGGCAATAGTGATGGCCGTCCGAAGAATCGATATCCACAGGGTGCAACATCTGCGGTGCAAGGTGCAACATTCGTCCAAAAAGACGAAACGGCGCCTTGCGACTGTTAGAAATGAGTGCAGGGATTTGAAATGGACCAGTACCATGGTGCACCACTCTCTAGGGATGGTAAATCGAAGACCAGCCACGGTGTTCCCTTTTTAACGTAAAAATTCATGTGATGGAAAAACGAAGGCCAAAAAACATCAGAGACCCGATTGAGGTTCGGATAGCTTTTTGTGGGTATGAAACTATCCATTGACGGCTTACAATGGTCAAAGCCGTAGAACTCACTGAGACCTTCGTTTTGACTTGTTATGGCTCCCGTAACTCTAAACGAGGCAACAGTGATGGCTGTCCGAAGAATCGATATCCACAGGGTGCAACATCTGCGGTGCAAGGTGCAACATTCGTCCAAAAAGACGAAACGGTGCCTTGCGAGTTTTAGAAATGGGTGCAGGGATTTGAAATAGACCAGTACCATGGTGCACCACTCTCCAGGGATGGTAAATCGAAGACCAGCCACGGTGTTGCCGTTTTAACGTAAAAATTCATGTGACGGAAAAACGAAGGCCAAAAAACTTCAAAGACCCGATTGAGGTTCGGATAACTTTTTTTTGGGTATGTAACTATCCGTTGACGGCTTACAGCGGTCAAAGCCGTAGAACTCACTGAGACCATCATTTTGACTAGTTATGGCTCCCGTAACTCTAAACGAGGCAACAATTATGGCCGTCCGAAGAATCGATATCCACAGGGTGCAACATCTGCCGTGCAAGGTGCATCATTCGTCCAAAAAGACGAAACGGTGCCTTACGACTTTTAGAAATGGGTGCAGGGATTTTAAATGGACCAGTACCATGGTGCACCACTCTCCAGGGATGGTAAATCTAAGACCGCCACGGTGTTCCCTTTTTAACGTAAAAATTCATGTGACGGAAAAACGAAGGCCAAAAAACTTCAGAGACCCGATTGAGGTTCGGATAGCTTTTTTGGGTATGAAACTATCCGTTGACGGCTTAAAGCGGTCAAAGCCGTAGAACTCACTGAGACCTTCGTTTTGACTGGTTATGGCTCCCGTAAATCTAAACAAGGCAACAGTGATGGCCGTCCGAAGAATCGATATCCACAGGGTGCAACATCTGCGGTGCAAAGTGCAACATTCGTCCAAAAAGACGAAACGGCGCCTTGCGACTTTTAGAAATGGATGCAGGGATTTGAAATGGACCAATACCATAGTGCACCACTCTCCAGGGATGGTAAATCGAAGACCAGCCACGGTGTTCCCTTTTTAACGTAAAAATTCATGTGACGGAAAAACGAAGGCCAAAAAACTTCAGAGACCCGATTGAGGTTCGGATAGCTTTTTTTGGGTATGAAACTATCCGTTGATGGCTTACAGCGGTAAAAGCTGTAGAACTCAATAAGACCTTCGTTTTGACTGCTTATGGCTCCCGTAACTCTAAACGAGGCAACAGTGATGGCCGTCCGAAGAATCGATATCCACAGGGTGCAACATCTGCGGTGCAAGGTGCAACATTCGTCCAAAAAGACGAAACGGCGCCTTGCGACTTTTAGAAATGGGTGCAGGGATTTAAAAGGGACCAGAACCATGGTGCACCACTCTCTAGGGATGGTAAATCGAAGACCAGCCACGGTGTTCCCTTTTTAACGAAAAAATTCATGTGACGGAAAAACGAAGGCCAAAAAACTTCAGAGACCCGATAGAGGTTCGGATAGCTTTTTTTCGGTATGAAACTATCCGTTGACGGCTTATAGCGGTCAAAGCCATAGAACTCATTGAGACCTCCGTTTTGACTGGTTATGGCTCCCGTAACTCTAAACGAGGCAACAGTGATGGCCGTCCGAAGAATCGATATCCACAGGGTGTAACATCTGTAGTGCAAGGTGCAACATTCGTCCAAAAAGACGAAACGGCGCCTTGCGACTTTTAGAAATGGGTGTAGGGATTTGAAATGGACCAGTACCATGGTGCAATACTCTCCAGGGATGGTAAATCGAAGACCAGCCACGGTGTTTCCTTTTTAACGTAAAAATTCATGTGATGGAAAAACGAAGGCCAAAAAACTTCAGAGACCCGATTGAGGTTCGGATAGCTTTTTTTTGGGTATGAAACTATCCGGTGATGACTTACAGCCGTCAAAGCCGTAGAAATCACTGAGACCTTCGTTTTGACTGGTTATGGCTCCCGTAACTCTAAACGAGGCAACAGTTATGGCCGTCCGAAGAATCGATATCCACAGGGTGCAACATCTGCGGTGCAAGGTGCAACATTCGTCCAAAAAGACGAAACGGGGCCCTGCGACTTTTAGAAATGGGAGCAGGGATTTGAAATGGACCAGTACCATGGTGCACCACTCTCCAGGGATGGTAAATCGAAGACCAGCCACGGAGTTCCCTTTTTAACGTAAAAATTCATGTGACGGAAAAACGAAGGCCAAAAAACTTCAAAGACCCGATTGAGGTTCGGATAGCTTTTTTTGGGTATGAAACTATCCGTTGACGGCTTACAGCGGTCAAAGCCGTAGAACTCACTGAGACCTTCATTTTGACAGGTTATGGGTCCCATAACTCTAAATGAGGCAACAGTGATCGTCGTCCGAAGAACCGATATCCACAGGGTGCAACATCTGCGGTGCACAGTGCAACATTCGTCCAAAAAGACGAAACGGCGCCTTGCGAATTTTAGAAATGGGTGCAGGGATTTGAAATGGAACAGTACCATGGTGCACCACTCTCCAGGGATGGTAAATCGAAGACCGCCACGGTGTTCCCTTTTCAACGTAAAAATTCATGTGACGGAAAAACGAAGGCCAAAAAACTTCAGAGACCCGATTGAGGTTCGGATAGCTTTTTTTGCGTATGAAACTATCCGTTGACGGCTTACAGCGGTCAAAGCCGTAGAACTTACTGAGACCTTCGTTTTGACTGGTTATGGCTTCCGTAACTCTAAACGAGGCAATAGTGATGGCCGTCCGAAAAATCGATATCCACAATGGTGCAACATCTGCGGTGAGAGGGGCAACATTCGTCCAAAAAGACGAAACGGCGCCTTGCGACTTTTAGAAATGGGTGCAGGGATTTGAAATGGACCAGTACCATGGTGCACCACTCTCTAGGGATGGTAAATCGAAGACCAGCCACGGTGTTCCCTTTTTAACGTAAAAATTCAGGTGATGGAAAAACGTAGGCCAAAAAACTTCAGAGACCCGATTGACGTTCGGATAGCTTTTTTTGGGTATGAAACTATCCGTTGACGGCTTACAATGGTCAAAGCCATAGAACTCACTGGGACCTTCATTTTGACTTGTTATGGCTCCCGTAATTCTAAACGAGGCAACAGTGATGGCCGTCCGAAGAATCGATATCCACAGGGTGCAACATCTGCGGTGCAAGGTGCAACATTCATCCAAAAAGACGAAACGGTGCCTTGCAAGTTTTAGAAATGGGTGCAGGGATTTCAAATAGACCAGTACCATGGTGCACCACTCTCCAGGGATGGTAAATCGAAGACCAGCCACGGTGTTCCCCTTTTAACGTAAAAATTCATGTGACGGAAAAACGAAGGCCAAAAAACTTTAGAGACCCGATTGAGGTTCGGATATCTTTTTTTTGGGTATGAAACTATCCGTTGACGGCTTACAGTGGTCAAAGCCGTAGAACTCACTGAGACCATCGTTTTGACTAGTTATGGCTCCCGTAACTCTAAACGAGGCTACAGTGATGGCCGTCCGAAGAATCGATATCCACAGGGTGCAACATCTGCGGTGCAAGGTGCAACATTCGTCCAAAAAGACGAAACGGCGCCGTGCGACTTTTAGAAATGGGCGCAGGGATTTGAAATGGACCAGTACCATGGTGCTCCACTCTCCAGGGATAGTAAATCGAAGACCAACCACGGTGTTCCCTTTTTAACGTAAAAATTCATGTGATGGAAAAACGAAGGCCAAAAAACTTCAGAGACCCGATTGAGGTTCGGATAGCTATTTTTTGGGTATGAAACTATCCGTTGACGGCTTACAGCGGTCAAAGCCGTAGAACTCACTGAGACCTTCGTTTTGACTGGTTATGGCTCCCGTAACTCTAAACGAGGCAACAGTGATGGCCGTCCGAAGAATCGATATCCACAGGGTGCAACATCTACGGTGCAAGGTGCAACATTCATCCAAAAAGACGAAACGGCGCCTTGCGACTTTTAGAAATGGGTGCAGGGATTTGAAATGGACCAGTACCATGGTGCAACACTCTCCAGGGATGGTAAATCGAAGACCAGCAACGGTGTTCCCTTTTTAACGTAAAAATTCATGTGACGGAAAAACGAAGGCCAAAAAACTTCAGAGACCCGATTGAGGTTCGGATAGCTTTTTTTTCGGTATGAAACTATCCGTTGACGGCTTACAGCGTTCAAAGCCGTAGAACTCACTGAGACCTTCGTTTTGACTGGTTATGGCTCCCGTAACTCTAAACGAGGCAACAGTTATGGCCGTCCGAAGAACCGATATCCACAGGGTGCAACATCTGCGGTACAAGGTGCAACATTCGTCCAAAAAGACGAAACGGTGCCTTGCGACTTTTAGAAATGGGTGCAGGGATTTGAAATGGACCAGTACCATGGTGTACCACTCTCCAGGGATGGTAAATCGAAGACCGCCACGGTGTTCCCTTTTTAACGTAAAAATTCATGTGATGGAAAAACGAAGGCCAAAAAACTTCAGAGACCCGATTGAGGTTCGGATAGCTTTTTTTGGGTATGAAACTATCCATTGACGGCTTACAGCGGTCAAAGCCGTAGAACTCACTGAGACCTTCGTTTTGACTAGTTATGGCTCCCGTAACTCTAAACGAGGCAACACTGATGACCGTCCGAAGAATCGATATCCACAGGGTGCAACATCTGCGGTGCAAGGTGCAACATTCGTCCAAAAAGACGAAACGGCGCCTTGCGACTTTTAGAAATGGGTGCAGGGATTTGAAATGGACCAGTACCATGGTGCAACACTCTCCAGGGATGGTAAATCGAAGACCAGCCACGGTGTTCCCTTTTTAACGTAAAAATTCATGTGACGGAAAAACGAAGGCCAAAAAACTTCACAGACCCGATTGAGGTTCGGATAGCTTTTTTTTGGGTATGAAACTATCCGTTGACAACTTATAGTGGTCAAAGCCGTAGAACTCATTGAGACCTTCGTTTTGACTGGTTATGGCTCCCGTAACTCTAAACGAGGCAACAGTGATGGCCGTTCGTAGAATCGATATCCACAGGGTGCGACATCTGCGGTGCAAGGTGCAACATTCGTCCAAAAAGTCGAAACGGCGCCTTGAGACTTTTAAAAATGGGTGTAGGGATTTGAAATGGACCAGTACCATGGTGCAACACTCTCCAGGGATGGTAAATCGAAGACCAGCCACGGTGTTCCCTTTTTAACGTAAAATTTCATGTGATGGAAAAACGAATGCCAAAAAACTTCAAAGACCCGATTGAGGTTCCGATAGCTTTTTTTGGGTATTAAACTATCCGGTGATGGCTTACTGCTGTCAAAGCCGTAGATCTCACTGAGACCTTCGTTTTGACTGGTTATGGCTCCCGTAACTCTAAACGAGGAAACAGTTATGGCCGTCCGAAGAATCGATATCCATAGGGTGCAACATCTGCGGTGCAAGGTGCAACATTCGTCCAAAAAGACGAAACGGTGCCCTGCGACTTTTAGAAATGGGAGCAGGGATTTGAAATGGACCAGTACCATGGTGCACCACTCTCCAGGGATGGTAAATCGAAGACCAGTCACGGTGTTCCCTTTTTAACGTAAAAATTCATGTGACGGAAAAACGAAGGCCAAAAAACTTCAGAGACCCGATTGAGGTTCGGATAGCTTTTTTTGGTATGAAACTATCCGGTGATGGCTTACTACTGTCAAAGCCGTAGAACTCACTGAGACCTTCGTTTTGACTGGTTATGGCTCCCGTAACTCTAAACGAGGCAAAAGTTATGGCCGTCCGAAGAATCGATATCCACAGGGTGCAACATTTGCGGTGCAAGGTGCAACATTCGTCCAAAAAGACGAATGACGCCTTGCGACTTTTAGAAATGGGTGCAGGGATTTGAAATGGACCAGTACCATGGTGCACCACTCTCCAGGGATGGTAAATCGAAGACCAGCCACGGTGTTCCCTTTTTAACGTAAAAATTCATGTGATGGTAAAACGAAGGCCAAAAAACTTCAGAGACCCGATTGAGGTTCGGATAGCTTTTTTTCGGTATGAAACTATCCGTTGACGGCTTACAGCGGTCAAAGCCGTAGAACTCACTGAGACCTTCGTTTTGACTAGTTATGGCTCCCGTAACTCTAAACGAGGCAACAGTGATGGCCGTCCGAAGAATCGATATCCACAGGGTGCAACATCTGCGGTGCAAGGTGCAACATTCGTCCAAAAAGACGAAACGGCGCCTTGCGACTTTTAAAATGGGTGCAGGGATTTGAAATGGACCAGTACCATGGTGCACCATTCTCTAGGGATGGTAAATCGAAGACCAGCCACGGTGTTCCCTTTTTAACGTAAAAATTCATGTGATGGAAAAACGAAGGCCAAAAAACATCAAAGACCCGATTGAGGTTCGGATAGCTTTTTTTTTGGGTATGAAACTATCCGTTGATAGCTTACAATGGTCAAAGCCTTAGAACTCACTGAGACCTTCATTTTGACTTGTTATGGCTCCCGTAATTCTAAACGAGGCAACAGTGATGGCCGTCCGAAGAATCGATATCCACAGGGTGCAACATCTACGGTGCAAGGAGCAACATTCGTCCAAAAAGACGAAACGGTGCCTTGCGAGTTTTAGAAATGGGTGCAGGGATTTGAAATAGACCAGTACCATGGTGCACCACTCTCCAGGGATGGTAAATCGAAGACCAGCCATGGTGTTCCCTTTTTAACGTAAAAATTCATGTGACAGAAAAACGAAGGCCAAAAAACTTCAGAGACCCGATTGAGGTTCAGATAGCTTTTTTGGGTATGAAACTATCCGTTGACGGCTTACAGCGGTCAAAGCCGTAGAACTCACTGAGACCTTCATTTTGACTGGTTATGGCTCCCGTAACTCTAAACAAGGCAACAGTTATGGCCGTCCGAAGAATCGATATCCACAGGGTGCAACATCTGCGGTGCAAGGTGCAACATTCGTCCAAATAGACGAAACGGCGCCTTGCGACTTTTAGAAATGTGTGCAGGGATTTGAAATGGACAAGTACCATGGTGCACCACTCTTCAGGGATGGTAAATCGAAGACCAGCCACGGTGTTCCCTTTTTAACGTAAAAATTCATGTGACGGAAAAACGAAGGCCAAAAAACTTCAGAGACCCGATTGAGGTTCGGATAGCTTTTTTTTGGGTATGAAACTATCCGTTGACGGCTTACAGCGGTCAAAGCCGTAGAACTCACTAAGACCTTCGTTTTGACTGCTTATGGCTCCCGTAACTCTAAACGAGGCAACAGTGATGGCCGTCCGAAGAATCGATATCCACAGGGTGCAACATCTGCGGTGCAAGGTGCAACATTCGTCCAAAAAGATGAAACGGCGCCTTGCGACTTTTAGAAATGGGTGCAGGGATTTGAAATGGACCAGTACCATGGTGTACCACTCTCTAGGGATGGTAAATCGAAGACCAGCCACGGTGTTCCCTTTTTAACGTAAAAATTCATGTGACGGAAAAACGAAGGCCAAAAAACTTCAGAGACCCGATAGAGGTTCGGATAGCTTTTTTTCGGTATGAAACTATCCGTTGACGGCTTATAGCGGTCAAAGCCGTAGAACTCATTGAGACCTTCGTTTTGACTGGTTATGGCTCCCGTAACTCTAAACGAGGCAACAGTGATGGCCGTCCGAAGAATCGATATCCATAGGGTGCAACATCTGCGGTGCAAGGTGCAACATTCGTCCAAAAAGACGAAACGGCGCCTTGCGACTTTTAGAAATGGGTGTAGGGATTTGAAATGGACCAGTACCATGGTGCAATACTCTCCAGGGATGGTAAATCGAAGACCAGCCACGGTGTTCCCTTTTTAACGTAAAAATTCATGTGACGGAAAAACGAAGGCCAAAAAACTTCAGAGACCCGATTGAGGTTCGGATAGCTTTTTTTGGGTATGAAACTATCCGGTGATGGCTTACAGCCATCAAAGCCGTAGAACTCACTGAGACCTTCGTTTTGACTGGTTATGGCTCCCGTAACTCTAAACGAGGCAACAGTTAGGGCCGTCCGAAGAATCGATATCCACAGGGTGCAACATCTGCGGTGCAAGGTGCAACATTCGTCCAAAAAGACGAAACGGTGCCCTGCGACTTTTAGAAATGGGAGCAGGGATTTGAAATGGACCAGTACCATGTTGCACCACTCTCCAGGGATGGTAAATCGAAGACCAGCCACGGTGTTCCCTTTTTAACGTAAAAATTCATGTGACGGAAAAACGAAGGCCAAAAAACTTCAGAGACCCGATTGAGGTTCGGATAGCTTTTTTTTGGGTATGAAACTATCCGTTGACGGCTTACAGCGGTCAAAGCCGTAGAACTCACTGAGACCTTCATTTTGACAGGTTATGGCTCCCATAACTCTAAACGAGGCAACAGTGATTGTCGTCCGAAGAACCGATATCCACAGGGTGCAACATCTGCGGTGCAAGGTGCAACATTCGTCCAAAAAGACGAAACGGCGCCTTGCGAATTTTAGAAATGGGTGCAGGGATTTGAAATGGACCAGTACCATGGTGCACCACTCTCCAGGGATGGTAAATCGAAGACCGCCACGGTGTTCCCTTTTCAACGTAAAAATTCATGTGACGGAAAAACGAAGGCCAGAAAACTTCAGAGACCCGATTGAGGTTCGGATAGCTTTTTTGGGTATGAAACTATCCGTTGACGGCTTATAGCCGTCAAAGCTGTAGAACTCACTAAGACCTTCGTTTTGAATGGTTATGTCTCCCGTAACTCTAAACGAGGCAATAGTTATGGCCATCCGAAGAATCGATATCCATAGGGTGCAACATCTGCGTTGCAAGGTGCAACATTCGTCCAAAAAGACGAAATGGCGCCTTGCGACTTTTAGAAATGGGTGCAGGGATTTGAAATGGACCAGTACCATGGTGCACCACTCTCCAGGGATGGTAAATCGAAGACCAGCCACGGTGTTCCCTTTTTAACTTAAAAATTCATGTGACGGAAAAACGAAGGCCAAAAAACTTCAGAGACCCGATTGAGGTTCGGATAGCTTTTTTTGGGTATCAAACTATCCATTGACGGCTTACAGCGGTCAAAGCCGTAGAACTCACTAAGACCTTCGTTTTGAATGGTTATGTCTCCCGTAACTCTAAACGAGGCAATAGTTATGGCCGTCCGAAGAATCGATATCCATAGGGTGCAACATCTGCGTTGCATGGTGCAACATTCGTCCAAAAAGACGAAATGGCGCCTTGCGACTTTTAGAAATGGGTGCAGGGATTTGAAATGGACCAGTACCATGGTGCACCACTCTCCAGGGATGGTAAATCGAAGACCGCCACGGTGTTCCCTTTTCAACGTAAAAATTCATGTGACGGAAAAACGAAGGCCAAAAAACTTCAGGGACCCGATTGAGGTTCGGATAGCTTTTTTGGGTATGAAACTATCTGTTGACGGCTTACAGCGGTCAAAGCCGTAGAACTCACTGAGACCTTTGTTTTGGCTGGTTATGGCTCCCGTAACTCTAAACGAGGCAATAGTTATGGCCGTCCGAAGAATCGATATCCATAGGGTGCAACATCTGCGTTGCAAGGTGCAACATTCGTCCAAAAAGACGAAATAGCGCCTTGCGACTCTTAGAAATGGGTGTAGGGATTTGAAATGGACCAGTACCATGGTGCACCACTCTCCAGGGATGGTAAATCGAAGACCAGCCACGGTGTTCCCTTTTTAACGTAAAAATTCATGTGACGGAAAAACGAAGGCCAAAAAACTTCAGAGACCCGATTGAGGTTCGGATAGCTTTTTTTGGGTATGAAACTATCCGTTGACGGCTTACAGCGGTCAAAGCCATAGAACTCACTAAGATCTTCGTTTTGAATGTTTATGTCTCCCGTAACTCTAAACGAGGCAATAGTTATGGCCGTCCGAAGAATCGATATCCATAGGGTTCAACATCTGCGTTGCAAGGTGCAACATTCGTCCAAAAAGACGAAATGGCGCCTTGCGACTTTTAGAAATGGGTGCAGGGATTTGAAATGGACCAGTACCATGGTGCACCACTCTCCAGGGATGGTAAATCGAAGACCAGCCACGGTGTTCCCTTTTAACGTAAAAATTCATGTGACGGAAAAACGAAGGCCAAAAAACTTCAAAGACCCGATAGAGGTTCGGATAGCTTTTTTTCGGTATGAAACTATCCGTTGATGGCTTATAGCGGTCAAAGCCGTAGAACTCATTGAGACCTTCATTTTGACTGGTTATGGCTCCCGTAACTCTAAACGAGGCAACAGTGATGGCCGTCCGAAGAATCGATATCCATAGGGTGCAACATCTCCGGTGAGAGGTGCAACATTCGTCCAAAAAGACGAAACGGCGCCTTGCCACTTTTAGAAGTGGGTGCAGGGATTTGAAATGGACCAGTACCATGGTGCACCACTCTCCAGGGATGGTAAATCGAATACCAGCCACGGTGTTGCCGTTTTAACGTAAAAATTCATGTGACGGAAAAACGAAGGCCAAAAAACTTCAGAGACCCGATTGAGGTTCGGATAGCTTTTTTTTGGTATGAAACTATCCGTTGACGGCTTACAGCGGTCAAAGCCGTAGAACTCACTGAGACCTTCATTTTGACTAGTTATGGCTCCCGTAACTCTAAACGAGGCAACAGTTATGGCCGTCCGAAGAATCGATATCCACAGGGTGCAACATCTGCGGTGCAAGGTGCAACATTCGTCCAAAAAGACGAAACGGCGCCTTACGACTTTTAGAAATGGGTGCAGAGATTTGAAATGGACCAGTACCATGGTGCACCACTCTCCAGGGATGGTAAATCGAAGACCGCCACGGTGTTCCCTTTTTAACGTAAAAATTCATGTGACGGAAAAACGAAGGCCAAAAAACTTCAGAGACCCGATTGAGGTTCGGATAGCTTTTTTTGGGTATCAAACTATCCATTGACGGCTTACAACGGTCAAAGCCGTAGAACTCACTAAGACCTTCGTTTTGAATGGTTATGTCTCCCGCAACTCTAAACGAGGCAATAGTTATGGCCGTCCGAAGAATCGATATCCATAGGGTGCAACATCTGCGTTGCAAGGTGCAACATTCGTCCAAAAAGACGAAATGGCGCCTTGCGACTTTTAGAAATGGGTGCAGGGATTTGAAATTGACCAGTACCATGGTGCACCACTCTCCAGGGATGGTAAATCGAAGACCGCCATGGTGTTCCCTTTTCAACGTAAAAATTAATGTGACGGAAAAACGAAGGCCAAAAAACTTCAGGGACCCGATTGAGGTTCGGATAGCTTTTTTGGGTATGCAACTATCCGTTGACGGCTTATAGCCGTCAAAGCCGTAGAACTCACTAAGACCTTCGTTTTGAATGGTTATGTCTCCCGTAACTCTAAACGAGGCAATAGTTATGGCCGTCCAAAGAATCGATATCCATAGGGTGCAACATCTGCGTTGCAAGGTGCAACATTCGTCCAAAAAGACGAAATGGCGCCTTGCGACTTTTAGAAATGGGTGCAGGGATTTGAAATGGACCAGTACCATGGTGCACCACTCTCCAGGGATGGTAAATCGAAGACCAGCCACGGTGTTCCCTTTTTAACGTAAAAATTCATGTGACGGAAAAACGAAGGCCAAAAAACTTCAGAGACCCGATTGAGGTTCGGATAGCTTTTTTTGGGTATGAAACTATCCGTTGACGGCTTACAGCGGTAAAAGCCGTAGAACTCACTAAGATCTTCGTTTTGAATGGTTATGTCTCCCGTAACTCTAAACGAGGCAATAGTTATGGCCGTCCGAAGAATCGATATCCATAGGGTGCAACATCTGCGTTGCAAGGTGCAACATTCGTCCAAAAAGACGAAATGGCGCCTTGCGACTTTTAGAAATGGGTGCAGGGATTTGAAATGGACCAGTACCACGGTGCACCACTCTCCAGGGATGGTAAATCGAAGACCAGCCACGGTGTTCCCTTTTAACGTAAAAATTCATGTGACGGAAAAACGAAGGCCAAAAAACTTCAGAGACCCGATAGAGGTTCGGATAGCTTTTTTTCGGTATGAAACTATCCGTTGATGGCTTATAGCGGTCAAAGCCGTAGAACTCATTGAGACCTTCATTTTGACTGGTTATGGCTCCCGTAACTCTAAACGAGGCAACAGTGATGGCCGTCCGAAGAATCGATATCCATAGGGTGCAACATCTCCGGTGAGAGGTGCAACATTCGTCCAAAAAGACGAAACGGCGCCTTGCCACTTTTAGAAGTGGGTGCAGGGATTTGAAATGGACCAGTACCATGGTGCACCACTCTCCAGGGATGGTAAATCGAATACCAGCCACGGTGTTGCCGTTTTAACGTAAAAATTCATGTGACGGAAAAACGAAGGCCAAAAAACTTCAGAGACCCGATTGAGGTTCGGATAGCTTTTTTTTGGTATGAAACTATCCGTTGACGGCTTACAGCGGTCAAAGCCGTAGAACTCACTGAGACCTTCATTTTGACTAGTTATGGCTCCCGTAACTCTAAACGAGGCAACAGTTATGGCCGTCCGAAGAATCGATATCCACAGGGTGCAACATCTGCGGTGCAAGGTGCAACATTCGTCCAAAAAGACGAAACGGCGCCTTACGACTTTTAGAAATGGGTGCAGAGATTTGAAATGGACCAGTACCATGGTGCACCACTCTCCAGGGATGGTAAATCGAAGACCGCCACGGTGTTCCCTTTTTAACGTAAAAATTCATGTGACGGAAAAACGAAGGCCAAAAAACTTCAGAGACCCGATTGAGGTTCGGATAGCTTTTTTTGGGTATCAAACTATCCATTGACGGCTTACAACGGTCAAAGCCGTAGAACTCACTAAGACCTTCGTTTTGAATGGTTATGTCTCCCGCAACTCTAAACGAGGCAATAGTTATGGCCGTCCGAAGAATCGATATCCATAGGGTGCAACATCTGCGTTGCAAGGTGCAACATTCGTCCAAAAAGACGAAATGGCGCCTTGCGACTTTTAGAAATGGGTGCAGGGATTTGAAATTGACCAGTACCATGGTGCACCACTCTCCAGGGATGGTAAATCGAAGACCGCCATGGTGTTCCCTTTTCAACGTAAAAATTAATGTGACGGAAAAACGAAGGCCAAAAAACTTCAGGGACCCGATTGAGGTTCGGATAGCTTTTTTGGGTATGCAACTATCCGTTGACGGCTTATAGCCGTCAAAGCCGTAGAACTCACTAAGACCTTCGTTTTGAATGGTTATGTCTCCCGTAACTCTAAACGAGGCAATAGTTATGGCCGTCCAAAGAATCGATATCCATAGGGTGCAACATCTGCGTTGCAAGGTGCAACATTCGTCCAAAAAGACGAAATGGCGCCTTGCGACTTTTAGAAATGGGTGCAGGGATTTGAAATGGACCAGTACCATGGTGCACCACTCTCCAGGGATGGTAAATCGAAGACCAGCCACGGTGTTCCCTTTTTAACGTAAAAATTCATGTGACGGAAAAACGAAGGCCAAAAAACTTCAGAGACCCGATTGAGGTTCGGATAGCTTTTTTTGGGTATGAAACTATCCGTTGACGGCTTACAGCGGTAAAAGCCGTAGAACTCACTAAGATCTTCGTTTTGAATGGTTATGTCTCCCGTAACTCTAAACGAGGCAATAGTTATGGCCGTCCGAAGAATCGATATCCATAGGGTGCAACATCTGCGTTGCAAGGTGCAACATTCGTCCAAAAAGACGAAATGGCGCCTTGCGACTTTTAGAAATGGGTGCAGGGATTTGAAATGGACCAGTACCACGGTGCACCACTCTCCAGGGATGGTAAATCGAAGACCAGCCACGGTGTTCCCTTTTAACGTAAAAATTCATGTGACGGAAAAACGAAGGCCAAAAAACTTCAGAGACCCGATAGAGGTTCGGATAGCTTTTTTTCGGTATGAAACTATCCGTTGATGGCTTATAGCGGTCAAAGCCGTAGAACTCATTGAGGCCTTCGTTTTGACTGGTTATGGCTCCCGTAACTCTAAACGAGGCAACAGTGATGGCCGTCCGAAGAATCGATATCCATAGGGTGCAACATCTCCGGTGAGAGGTGCAACATTCGTCCAAAAAGACGAAACGGCGCCTTGCCACTTTTAGAAATGGGTGCAGGGATTTGAAATGGACCAGTACCATGGTGCACCACTCTCCAGGGATGGTAAATCGAATACCAGCCACGGTGTTGCCGTTTTAACGTAAAAATTCATGTGACGGAAAAACGAAGGCCAAAAAACTTCAGAGACCCGATTGAGGTTCGGATAGCTTTTTTTTTTGGTATGAAACTATCCGTTGACGGCTTACAGCGGTCAAAGCCGTAGAACTCATTGAGACCTTCATTTTGACTAGTTATGGCTCCCGTAACTTTAAACGAGGCAACAGTTATGGCCGTCCGAAGAATCGATATCCACAGGGTGCAACATCTGTGGTGCAAGGTGCAACATTCGTCCAAAAAGACGAAACGGTGCCTTACGACTTTTAGAAATGGGTGCAGAGATTTGAAATAGACCAGTACCATGGTGCACCACTCTCCAGGGATGGTAAATCGAAGACCGCCACAGTGTTCCCTTTTTAACGTAAAAATTCATGTGACGGAAAAACGAAGGCCAAAAAACTTCAGAGACCCGATTGAGGTTCAGATAGCTTTTTTTGGGTATGAAACTATCCGTTGACGGCTTACAGCGGTCAAAGCCGTAGAACTCGCTGAGACCTTCGTTTTGACAGGTTATGGCTCCCGTAACTCTAAATGAGGCAACAGTGATTGTCGTCCGAAGAACCGATATCCACAGGGTGCAACATCTGCGGTGCAAGGTGCAACATTCGTCCAAAAAGACGAAACGGCGCCTTGCGAATTTTAGAAATGGGTGCAGGGATTTGAAATGGACCAGTACCATGGTGCACCACTCTCCAGCGTTGGTAAATCGAAGACCGCCACGGTGTTCCCTTTTCAACTTAAAAATTCATGTGACGGAAAAACGAAGGCCAAAAAACTTCAGAGACCCGATTGACGTTCGGATAGCTTTTTTTGGGTATGAAACTATCCGTTGACGGCTTACAGCGGTCAAAGCCGTAGAACTCACTGAGACCTTCATTTTGACAGGTTATGGCTCCCGTAACTCTAAACGAGGCAACAATGATGGCCGTCCGAAGAACCGATATCCACAGGGTGCAACATCTGCGGTGAGAGGTGCAACATTCGTCCAAAAAGACGAAACGGCGCCTTACGACTTTTAGAAATGGGTGCAGGGATTTGAAATGGACCAGTACCATGGTGCACCACTCTCCAGCGTTGGTAAATCGAAGACCGCCACGGTGTTCCCTTTTCAACTTAAAAATTCATGTGACGGAAAAACGAAGGCCAAAAAACTTCAGAGACCCGATTGACGTTCGGATAGCTTTTTTTGGGTATGAAACTATCCGTTGACGGCTTACAGCGGTCAAAGCCGTAGAACTCACTGAGACCTTCATTTTGATTGGTTATGGCTCCCGTAACTCTAAACGAGGCAACAATGATGGCCGTCCGAAGAATCGATATCCATAGGGTGCAACATCTGCGGTGAGAGGTGCAACATTCGTCCAAAAAGACGAAACGGCGCCTTACGACTTTTAGAAATGGGTGTAGGGATTTGAAATGGACCAGTACCATGGTGCACCACTCTCCAGGGATGGTAAATCGAAGACCAGCCACGGTGTTCCCTTTTTAACGTAAAAATTCATGTGATGGAAAAACGAAGGCCAAAAAACTTCAGAGACCCGATTGAGGTACGGATAGCTTTTTTTTGGGTATGAAACTATCCGTTGACGGCTTACAGTGGTCAAAGCCGTAGAACTCACTGAGACCTTCGTTTTTACTGGTTATGGCTCCCGTAACTCTAAACGAGGCAACAGTGATGGCCGTCCGAAGAATCGATATCCGCAGGGTGCAACATCTGCGGTGCAAGGTGCAACATTCGTCCAAAAAGACGAAACAGCGCCTTGCGACTTTTAGAAATGGGTGCAGGGATTTGAAATGGACCAGTACCATGGTGCAACACTCTCCAGGGATGGTAAATCGAAGACCAGCCACGGTGTTCCCTTTTTAACGTAAAAATTCATGTGACGGAAAAACGAAGGCCAAAAAACTTCACAGACCCGATTGAGGTTCGGATAGCTTTTTTTTGGGTATGAAACTATCCGTTGACAGCTTATAGCGGTCAAAGCCGTAGAACTCATTGAGCCCTTCGTTTTGACTGGTTATGGCTCCCGTAACTCTAAACGATGCAACAGTGATGGCCGTCCGTAGAATCGATATCCACAGGGTGCGACATCTGCGGTGCAAGGTGCAATATTCGTCCAAAAAGGCGAAACGGCGCCTTGCGACTTTTAGAAATGGGTGTAGGGATTTGAAATGGACCAGTACCATGGTGCAACACTCTCCAGGGATTGTAAATCGAAGACCAGCCACGGTGTTCCCTTTTTAACGTAAAAATTCATGTGACGGAAAAACAAATGCCAAAAAACTTCAGAGACCCGATTGAGGTTCCGATAGCTTTTTTTTGGTATGAAACTATCCGGTGATGGCTTACTGCTGTCAAAGCCGTAGAACTCACTGAGACCTTCGTTTTGACTAGTTATGGCTCCCGTAACTCTAAACGAGGAAACAATTATGGCCGTCCGAAGAATCGATATCCACAGGGTGCAACATCTGCGGTGCAAGGTGCAACATTCGTCCAAAAAGACGAAACGGTGCCCTGCGACTTTTAGAAATGGGAGCAGGGATTTGAAATGGACCAGTACCATGGTGCACCACTCTCCAGGGATGGTAAATCGAAGACCAGCCACGGTGTTCCCTTTTTAACGTAAAAATTCATGTGACGGAAAAACGAAGGCCAAAAAACTTCAGAGACCCGATTGAGGTTCGGATAGCTTTTTTTGGGTATGAAACTATCCGTTGACGGCTTACAGCGGTCAAAGCCGTAGAACTCACTGAGTCCTTCATTTTGACTGGTTATGGCTCCCGTAACTCTAAACGAGGCAATAGTTATGGCCGTCCGAAGAATCGATATCCACAGGGTGCAACATCTGCGGTGCAAGGTGCAACATTCGTCCAAAAAGACGAATGGCGCCTTGCGACTTTTAGAAATGGGTGCAGGGATTTGAAATGGACCAGTACCATGGTGCACCACTCTCCAGGGATGGTAAATCGAAGACCAGCCACGGTGTTCCCTTCTTAACGTAAAAATTCATGTGATGGAAAAACGAAGGCCAAAAAACTTCAGAGACCCGATTGAGGTTCGGATAGCTTTTTTTTGGGTATGAAACTATCCGTTGACGGCTTACAACGGTCAAAGCCGTAGATCTCACTGAGACCTTCGTTTTGACTGGTTATGGCTCCCGTAACTCTAAACGAGGCAACAGTGATGGCCGTCCGAAGAATCGATATCCACAGAGTGCAACATCTACGGTGCAAGGTGCAACATTCGTCCAAAAAGACGAAACGGTGCCTTGCGAGTTTTAGAAATGGGTGCAGGGATTTGAAATAGACCAGTACCATGGTGCACCACTCTCCAGGGATGGTAAATCGAAGACCAGCCACGGTGTTCCCCTTTTAACGTAAAAATTCATGTGACGGAAAAACGAAGGCCAAAAAACTTTAGAGACCCGATTGAGGTTCGGATATCTTTTTTTTGGGTATGAAACAATCCGTTGACGGCTTACAGTGGTCAAAACCGTAGAACTCACGGAGACCTTCATTTTGACTAGTTATGGCTCCCGTAACTCTAAACGAGGCAACAGTTATGGCCGTCCGAAGAATCGATATCCACAGGGTGCAACACCTGCGGTGCAAGGTGCAACATTCGTCCAAAAAGACGAAACGGCACCGTGCGACTTTTAGAAATGGGTGAAGGGATTTGAAATGGACCAGTACCATGGTGCACCACTCTCCAGGGATGGTAAATCGAAGACCAACCACGGTGTTCCCTTTTTAACGTAAAAATTCATGTGAAGGAAAAACGAAGGCCAAAAAACTTCAGAGACCCGATTGAGGTTCGGATAACTTTTTTTTGGGTATGAAACTATCCGTTGACGGCTAACAACGGTCAAAGCCGTAGAACTCACTGAGACCTTCGTTTTTACTGGTTATGGCTCCCGTAACTCTAAACGAGGCAACAGTGATGGCCGTCCGAAGAATCGATATCCACAGGGTGCAACATCTGCGGTGCAAGGTGCAACATTCGTCCAAAAAGACGAAAGGACACCTTGCGACTTTTAGAAATGGTGCAGGGATTTGAAATGGACCAGTACCATGGTGCACCACTCTCTAGGGATGGTAAATCGAAGACCAGCCACGGTGTTCCCTTTTTAACGTAAAAATTCAGGTGATGGAAAAACGTAGGCCAAAAAACTTCAGAGACCCGATTGAGGTTCGGATAGCTTTTTTTTGGGTATGAAACTATCCGTTGACGGATTACAGTGGTCAAAGCCGTAGAACTCATTGAGACCTTCGTTTTGACTGGTTATGGCTCCCGTAACTCTAAACGAGGCAACAGTGATGGCCGTCCGAAGACTCAATATCCACAGGGTGCAACATCTACGGTGCAAGGTGCAACATTCGTCCAAAAAGACGAAACGGTGCCTTGCGACTTTTAGAAATGGGTGCAGGGATTTGAAATGGACCAGTACCATGGTGTACCACTCTCCAGGGATGGTAAATCGAAGACCGCCACGGTGTTCCCTTTTTAACGTAAAAATTCATGTGACGGAAAAACGAAGGCCAAAAAACTTCAAAGACCCGATTGAGGTTCGGATAGCTTTTTTTGGGTATGAAACTATCCATTGACGGCTTACAGCGGTCAAAGCCGTAGAACTCACTGAGACCTTCGTTTTGACCAGTTATGGCTCCCGTAACTCTAAACGAGGCAACAGTGATGGCCGTCCGAAGAATCGATATCCACAGGGTGCAACATCTGCGGTGCAAGGTGCAACATTCGTCCAAAAAGACGAAATGGCGCCTTGCGACTTTTAGAAATGGGTGCAGGGATTTGAAATGGACCAGTACCATGGTGCAACACTCTCCAGGGATGGTAAATCGAAGACCAGCCACGGTGTTCCCTTTTTAACGTAAAAATTCATGTGATGGAAAAACGAAGGCCAAAAAACTTCACAAACCCGATTGAGGTTCGCATAGCTTTTTTTTGGGTATGAAACTATCCGTTGACAGCTTATAGTGGTCAAAGCCGTAGAACTCATTGAGACCTTCGTTTTGATTGGTTATGGCTCCCGTAACTCTAAACGAGGCAACAGTGATGGCCGTCCGTAGAATCGATATCCACAGGGTGCGACATCTGCGGTGCAAGGTGCAACATTCGTCCAAAAAGGCGAAACGGCGCCTTGCGACTTTTAGAAATGGGTGTAGGGATTTGAAATGGACCAGTACCATGGTGCAACACTCTCCAGGGATGGTAAATCGAAGACCAGCCACGGTGTTCCCTTTTTAACGTAAAAATTCATGTGACGGAAAAACGAATGCCAAAAAACTTCAGAGACCCGATTGAGGTTCCGATAGCTTTTTTTTTGGTATGAAACTATCCAGTGATGGATTACTACTATCAAAGCCGTAGAACTCACTGAGACCTTCGTTTTGACTGGTTACGGCTCCCGTAACTCTAAACGAGGAAATAGTTATGGCCGTCCGAAGAATCGATATCCACAGGGTGCAACATCTGCGGTGCAAGGTGCAACATTCGTCCAAAAAGACGAAACGGTGCCCTGCGACTTTTAGAAATGGGAGCAGGGATTTGAAATGGACCAGTACCATGGTGCACCACTCTCCAGGGATGGTAAATCGAAGAGCAGCCATGGTGTTCCCTTTTTAACGTAAAAATTCATGTGACGGAAAAACGAAGGCCAAAAAACTTCAGAGACCCGATTGAGGTTCGGATAGCTTTTTTTGGGTATGAAACTATCCGTTGACGGCTTACAGTGGTCAAAGCCGTAGAACTCACTGAGTCCTTCATTTTGACTGGTTATGGCTCCCGTAACTCTAAACGAGGCAATAGTTATGGCCGTCCGAAGAATCGATATCCACAGGGTGCAACATCTGCGGTGCAAGGTGCAACATTCGTCCAAAAAGACGAATGGCGCCTTGCGACTTTTAGAAATGGGTGCAGGGATTTGAAATGGACCAGTACCATGGTGCACCACTCTCCAGGGATGGTAAATCGAAGACCAGCCACGGTGTTCCCTTCTTAACGTAAAAATTCATGTGATGGAATAACGAAGGCCAAAAAACTTCAGAGACCCGATTGAGGTTCGGATAGCTTTTTTTTCGGTATGAAACTATCCGTTGACGGCTTACAACGGTCAAAGCCGTAGATCTCACTGAGACCTTCGTTTTGACTGGTTATGGCTCCCGTAACTCTAAACGAGGCAACAGTGATGGCCGTCCGAAGAATCGATATCCACAGGGTGCAACATCTGCGGTGCAAGGTGCAACATTCGTCCAAAAAGACGAAACGGCGCCTTGCGACTTTTAGAAATGGGTGCAGGGATTTGAAATGGACCAGTACCATGGTGCACCACTCTCTAGGGATGGTGAATCGAAGACCAGCCACGGTGTTCCCTTTTTAATGTAAAAATTCTTGTGATGGAAAAACGAAGGCCAAAAAACATCAGAGACCCGATTGAGGTTCGGATAACTTTTTTTTGGGTATGAAACTATCCATTGACGGCTTACAATGGTCAAAGCCGTAGAACTCACTGAGACCTTCGTTTTGACTTGTTATGGCTCCCGTAATTCTAAACGAGGCAACAATGATGGCCGTCCGAAGAATCGATATCCACAGGGTGCAACATCTGCGGTGCAAGGAGCAACATTCGTCCAAAAAGACGAAATGGTGCCTTGCGAGTTTTTGAAATGGGTGCAGGGATTTGAAATAGACCAGTACCATGGTGCACAACTCTCCAGGGATGGTAAATCGAAGACCAGCCATGGTGTTCCCGTTTTAACGTAAAAATTCATGTGACGGAAAAACGAAGGCCAAAAAACTTTAGAGACCCGATTGAGGTTCGGATAGCTTTTTTTTGGGTATGAAACTATCCGTTGACGGCTTACAGCGGTCAAAGCCGTAGAACTCACTGAGACCTTCATTTTGACTAGTTATTGCTCCCGTAACTCTAAACGAGGCAACAGTTATGGCCGTCCGAAGAATCGATATCCACAGGGTGCAACACCTGCGGTGCAAGGTGCAACATTCGTCCAAAAAGACGAAACGGCGCCGTGCGACTTTTAGAAATGGGTGCAGGGAGAAATGGACCAGTACCATGGTGCACCACTCTCCAGGGATGGTAAATCGAAGACCAACCACGGTGTTCCCTTTTTAACGTAAAAATTCATGTGATGGAAAAACGAAGGCCAAAAATCTTCAGAGACCCGATTGAGGTTCGGATAGCTTTTTTTTGGGTATGAAACTATCCGTTGACGGCTTACAATGGTCAAAGCTGTAGAACTCACTGAGACCTTCGTTTTGACTGGTTATGGCTCCCGAACTCTAAACGAGGCAACAGTGATGGCCGTCCGAAGAATCGATATCCACAGGGTGCAACATCTGCGGTGCAAGGTGCAACATTCGTCCAAAAAGACGAAACGGCGCCTTGCAACTTTTAGAAATGGGTGCAGGGATTTGAAATGGACCAGTACCATGGTGCAACACTCTCCAGGGATGGTAAATCGAAGACCAGCCACGGTGTTCCCTTTTTAACGTAAAAATTCATGTGACGGAAAAACAAAGGCCAGAAAACTTCAGAGACCCGATTGAGGTTCGGATAGCTTTTTTTTGGGTATGAAACTATCCGTTGATGGCTTATAGCGGTCAAAGCCGTAGAACTCACTGAGACCTTCATTTTGATTGGTTATGGCTCCCGTAACTCTAAACGAGGCAACAGTTATGGCCGTACGAAGAACCGATATCCACAGGGTGCAACATCTGCGGTGCAAGGTGCAACATTCGTCCAAAAAGACGAAACGGTGCCTTGCGACTTTTAGAAATGGGTGCAGGGATTTGAAATGGACCAGTACCATGGTGCACCAATCTCCAGGGATGGTAAATCGAAGACCGCCACGGTGTTCCCTTTTTAACGTAAAAATTCATGTGACGGAAAAACGAAGGCCAAAAAACTTCAGAGACCCGATTGAGGTTCGGATAGCTTTTTTTGGGTATGAAACTATCCATTGACTGCTTACAGCGGTCTAAGCCATAGAACTCACTGAGACCTTCGTTTTGACTGGTTATGGCTCCCGTAACTCTAAATGAGGCAACAGTGATGGTCGTCCGAAGAATCGATATCCATAGGGTGCAACATCTGCGGTGCAAGGTGCAACATTCGTCCAAAAAGACGAAACGGCGCCTTGCGACTTTTAGAAATGGGTGTAGGGATTTGAAATGGACCAGTACCATGGTGCACCACTCTCCAGGGATGGTAAATCGAAGACCAGCCACGATGTTCCCTTTTTAACGTAAAAATTCATGTGACGGAAAAACGAAGGCCAAAAAACTTCGGAGACCCGATTAAGGTTCGGATAGCTTTTTTTGGGTATGAAACTATCCATTGACGGCTTACAGCGGTCAAAGATGTAGAACTCACTAAGACCATCGTTTTGATTGCTTATGGCTCCCGTAACTCTAAACGAGGCAACAGTGATGGCCGTCCTAAGAATCGATATCCACAGGGTGCAACATCTGCGGTGCAAGGTGCAACATTCGTCCAAAAAGATGAAACGGCGCCTTGCGACTTTTAGAAATGGGTGCAGGGATTTGAAATGGACCAGTACCATGGTGCAACACTCTCCAGGGATGGTAAATCGAAGACAAGCCACGGTGTTCCCTTTTTAACGTAAAAATTCATGTGATGGAAAAACGAAGGCCAAAAAACTTCACAGACCCGATTGAGGTTCGGATAGCTTTTTTTTGGGTATGAAACTATATGTTGACGGCTTACAGCGGTCACAGCCGTAGAACTCACTGAGACCTTCGTTTTGACTAGTTATGGCTCCCGTAACTCTAACGAGGCAACAGTTATGGCCGTCCGAAGAACCGATATCCACAGGGTGCAACATCTGCGGTGCAAGGTGCAACATTCGTCCAAAAAGACGAAACGGTGCCTTGCGACTTTTAGAAATGGGTGAAGGGATTTGAAATGGACCAGTACCATGGTGCACCACTCTCCAGGGATGGTAAATCGAAGACCGCCACGGTGTTCCCTTTTTAACGTAAAAATTCATGTGACGGAAAAACGAAGGCCAAAAAACTTCAGAGACCCGATTGAGGTTCGTATAGCTTTTTTTTGGGTATGAAACTATTCGTTGACTGCTTACAGCGGGCAAAGCCGTAGAACTCACTGAGACCTTCGTTTTGATTGGTTATGGCTCCCGTAACTCTAAACGAGGCAACAGTTATGGCCGTCCGAAGAACCGATATCCACAGGGTGCAACATCTGCGATGCAAGGTGCAACATTCGTCCAAAAAGACGAAACGGTGCCTTGCGACTTTTAGAAATGGGTGCAGGGATTTGAAATGGACCAGTACCATGGTGCACCAATCTCCAGGGATGGTAAATCGAAGACCGCCACGGTGTTCCCTTTTTAACGTAAAAATTCATGTGATGGAAAAACGAAGGCCAAAAAACATCAAAGACCCGATTGCGGTTCGGATAGCATTTTTTTGGGTATGAAACTATCCGTTGACGGCTGACAATGGTCAAAGCCATAGAACTCACTGAGACCTTCGTTTTGACTGGTTATGGCTCCCGTAATTCTAAACAAGGCAACAGTGATGGCCGTCCGAAGAATCGATATCCACAGGGTGCAACATCTGCGGTGCAAGGAGCAACATTCGTCCAAAAAGACGAAATGGTGCCTTGCGAGTTTTAGAAATGGGTGCAGGGATTTGAAATAGACCAGTACCATGGTGCACAACTCTCCAGGGATGGTAAATCGAAGACCAGCCATGGTGTTCCCGTTTTAACGTAAAAATTCAAGTGACGGAAAAACGATGGCCAAAAAACTTCAGAGACCCGATTGAGGTTCGGATAGCTTTTTTTTGGGTATGAAACTATCCGTTGATGGCTTACAGCGGTCAAAGCCGTAGAACTCACTGAGACCTCCATTTTGACTAGTTATGGCTCCCGTAACTCTAAACGAGGCAACAGTTATGGCCGTCCGAAGAATCGATATCCACAGGGTGCAACACCTGCGGTGCAAGGTGCAACATTCGTCCAAAAAGACGAAACGGCGCCGTGCGACTTTTAGAAATGGGTGCAGGGATTTGAAATGGACTAGTACCATGGTGCACCACTCTCCAGGGATGGTAAATCGAAGACCAACCACGGTGTTCCCTTTTTAACGTAAAAATTCATGTGATGGAAAAACGAAGGCCAAAAAACTTCAGAGACCCGATTGAGGTTCGGATAGCTTTTTTTTGGGTATGAAACTATCCGTTGACGGCTTACAACGGTCAAAGCCGTAGAACTCACTGAGACCTTCGTTTTGACTGGTTATGGCTCCCGTAACTCTAAACGAGGCAACAGTGATGGCCGTCCGAAGAATCGATATCCACAGGGTGCAACATCTGCGGTGCAAGGTGCAACATTCGTCCAAAAAGACGAAACGGCGGCTTGCGACTTTTAGAAATGGGTGTAGGGATTTGAAATGGACCAGTACCATGGTGCAACACTCTCCAGGGATGGTAAATCGAAGACCAGCCACGGTGTTCCCTTTTTAACATAAAAATTCATGTGACGGAAAAACGAAGGCCAAAAAACTTCAGAGACCCGATTGAGGTTCGGATAGATTTTTTTTGGGTATGAAACTATCCGTTGACGGCTTACAGCGGTCAAAGCCATAGAACTCACTGAGACCTTCGTTTTGATTGGTTATGGCTCCCGTAACTCTAAACGAGGCAACAGTTATGGCCGTCCGAAGAACCGATATCCACAGGGTGCAACATCTGCGGTGCAAGGTGCAACATTCGTCCAAAAAGACGAAACGGCGCCTTGCGACTTTTAGAAATGGGTGCAGGGATTTGAAATAGGCTAGTACCATGGTGCAACACTCTCCAGAGATGGTAAATCGAAGACCAGCCACGGTGTTCCCTTTTTAACGTAAAAATTCATGTGACGGAAAAACGAAGGCCAAAAAACTTCAGAGACCCGATTGAGGTTCGGATAGCTTTTTTTTGGGTATGAAACTATCCGTTGACGGCTTACAGCGGTCAAAGCCATAGAACTCACTGAGACCTTCGTTTTGACTGGTTATGGCTCCCGTAAATCTAAACGAGGCAACAGTGATGGCCGTCCGGAGAATCGATATCCACAGGGTGCAACATCTGCGGTGCAAGGTGCAACATTCGTCCAAAAAGATGAAACGGCGCCTTACGACTTTTAGAAATGGGTGCAGGGATTTGAAATGGACCAGTACCATGGTGCAACACTCTCCAGGGATGGTTAATCGAAGACAAGCCACGGTATTCCCTTTTCAACGTAAAAATTCATGTGACGGAAAAACGAAGGCCAAAAAACTTCACAGACCCGATTGAGGTTCGGATAGCTTTTTTTTGGGTATGAAACTATATGTTGACGGCTTACATCGGTCAAAGCCGTAGAACTCACTGAGACCTTCGTTTTAACTGGTTATGGCTCCCGTAACTCTAAACGAGGCAACAGTTATGGCCGTCCGAAGAACCGATATCCACAGGGTGCAACATCTGCGGTGCAAGGTGCAACATTCGTCCAAAAAGACGAAACGGCGCCTTGCGACTTTTAGAAATGGGTGCAGGGATTGGAAATGGGCCAGTACCATGGTGCAACACTCTCCAGAGATGGTAAATCGAAGACCAGCCACGGTGTTCCCTTTTTAACGTAAAAATTCATGTGACGGAAAAACGAAGGCCAAAAAACTTCAAAGACCCGATTGAGGTTCGGATAGCTTTTTTTGGGTATGAAACTATCCGTTGATGGCTTACAGTGGTCAAAGCCGTAGAACTCACTGAGACCTTCGTTTTGACTGGTTATGGCTCCTGTAACTCTAAACGAGGCAACAGTGATGGACGTCCGAAGAATCGATATCCACAGGGTGCAACATCTGCGGTGCAAGGTGCAACATTCGTCCAAAAAGACGAAACGGCGCCTTGCGACTTTTCGAAATGGGTGCAGGGATTTGAAATGGACCAGTACCATGGTGCAACACTCTCCAGGGATGGTAAATCGAAGACAAGCCACGGTGTTCCCTTTTTAACGTAAAAATTCATGTGACGGAAAAACGAAGGCCAAAAAACTTCACAGACCCGATTGAGGTTCGGATAGCTTTTTTTTGGGTATGAAACTATCTGTTGACGGCTTACAGCGGTCAAAGCCGTAGAACTCACTGAGACCTTCGTTTTGACTGGTTATGGCTCCCGTAACTCTAAACGAGGCAACAGTTATGGCCGTCCGAAGAACCGATATCCACAGGGTGCAACATCTGCGGTGCAAGGTGCAACATTCGTCCAAAAAGACGAAACGGTGCCTTGCGACTTTTAGAAATGGGTGCAGGAATTTGAAATTGATCAGTACCATGGTGCACCACTCTCCAGGGATGGTAAATCGAACACCGCCACGGTATTCCCTTTTTAACGTAAAAATTCATGTGACGGAAAAACGAAGGCCAAAAAACTTCAAAGACCCGATTGAGGTTCAGATAGCTTTTTTTGGGTATGAAACTATCCGTTGACGGCTTACAGCGGTCAAAGCCATAGAACTCACTGGGACCTTCGTTTTGACTGGTTATGGCTCCCGTAAACCTAAACGAGGCAACAGTGATGGCCATCCAAAGAATCGATATCCACAGGGTGCAACATCTGCGGTGCAAGGTGCAACATTCGTCCAAAAAGACGAAACGGCGCCTTGCGACTTTTAGAAATGGGTGCAGGGATTTGAAATGGACCAGTACCATGGTGCACCACTCTCCAGGGATGGTAAATCGAAGACCAGCCACGGTGTTCCCTTTTTAACGTAAAAATTCATGTGACGGAAAAACGAAGGCCAAAAAACTTCAGAGACCCGATTGAGGTTCGGATAACTTTTTTTGGGTATGAAACTATCCGTTGACGGCTTATAGCGGTCAAAGCTGTAGAACTCACTAAGACCTTCGTTTTGACTGCTTATGGCTCCCGTAACTCTAAACGAGGCAACAGTGATGACCGTCCGAAGAATCGATATCCACAGGGTGCAACATCTGCGGTGCAAGGTGCAACATTCGTCCAAAAAGACGAAACGGCGCCTTGCGACTTTTAGAAATGGGTGTAGGGATTTAAAATGGACCAGTACCATGGTGCACCACTCTCTAGGGATGGTAAATCGAAGACCAGCCACGGTGTTCCATTTTTAACGTAAAAATTCATGTGACGGAAAAACGAAGGCCAAAAAACTTCAGAGACCAGATTGAGGTTCGGATAGCTTTTTTTTGGTATGAAACTATCCGTTGACGGCTTACAGTGGTCAAAGCCGTAGAACTCATTGAGACCTTCGTTTTGACTGGTTATGGCTCCCGTAACTCTAAACGAGGCAACAGTGATGGCCGTCCGAAGAATCGATATCCACATGGGGCAACATCTGCGGTGCAAGGTGCAACATTCATCCAAAAAGACGAAACGGCGCCTTGCGACTTTTAGAAATGGGTGCAGGGATTTGAAATGGACCAGTACCATGGTGCAATACTCTCCAGGGATGGTAAATCGAAGACCAGCCACGGTGTTCCCTTTTTAACGTAAAAATTCATGTGACGGAAAAACGAAGGCCAAAAAACTTCAGAGACCCGATTGAGGTTCGGATAGCTTTTTTTTGGGTATGAAACTATCCGTTGACGGCTTACAGCGATCAAAGCCGTAGAACTCACTGAGACCTTCGTTTTGACTGGTTATGGCTCCCGTAACTCTAAACGAGGCAACAGTTATGGCCGTCCGAAGAACCAATGTCCACAGGGTGCAACATCTGCGGTGCAAGGTGCAACATTCGTCCAAAAAGACGAAACGGCGCCTTGCGACTTTTAGAAATGGGTGCAGGGATTTGAAATGAACCAGTACCATGGTGCAACACTCTCCAGGGATGGTAAATCGAAGACCAGCCACGGTGTTCCCTTTTTAACGTAAAAATTCATGTGACGGAAAAACGAAGGCCAAAAAACTTCAAAGACCCGATTGAGGTTCGGATAGCTTTTTTTGGGTATGAAACTATCCGTTGACGGCTTACAGCGGTCAAAGCCGTAGAACTCACTGAGACCTTCATTTTGACTGGTTATGGCTCCCGTAACTCTAAACGAGGAAACAATTATGGCCGTCCGAAGAACCGATATCCACAGGTTGCAACATCTGCGGTGCAAGGTGCAACATTCGTCCAAAAAGACGAAACGGTGCCTTGCGACTTTTAGAAATGGGTGCAGGGATTTGAAATGGACCAGTATCATGGTGCACCACTCTCCAGGGATGGTAAATCGAAGACCGCCACGGTGTTCCCTTTTTAACGTAAAAATTCATGTGACGGAAAAACGAAGGCCAAAAAACTTCAGAGACCCGATTGAGGTTCGGATAGCTTTTTTTGGGTATGAAACTATCCATTGACGGCTTACAGCGGTAAAAGACGTAGAACTCACTGAGACCTTTGTTTTGACTGGTTATGGCTCCCGTAACTCTAAACGAGGCAACAGTGATGGCCGTCCGAAGAATCGATATCCATAGGGTGCAACATCTGCGGTGCAAGGTGCAACATTCGTCCAAAAAGACGAAACGGCGCCTTGCGACTTTTAGAAATGTGTGCAGGGATTTGAAATGGACCAGTACCATGGTGCACCACTCTCTAGGGATGGTAAATCGAAGACCAGCCACGGTGTTCCCTTTTTAACGTAAAAATTCATGTGACGGAAAAACGAAGGCCAAAAAACTTCGGAGACCCGATTAAGGTTCGGATAGCTTTTTTTTGGGTATGAAACTATCCGTTGACGGCTTACAGCGGTCAAAGCTGTAGAACTCACTAAGACCATCGTTTTGAATGCTTATGGCTCCCTTAACTCTAAACGAGGCAACAGTGATGGCCGTCCGAAGAATCGATATCCACAGGGTGCAACATTCGTCCAAAAAGACGAAACGGCGCCTTGCGACTTTTAGAAATGGGTGCAGGGATTTGAAAGGGACCAGTACCATGGTGCAACACTCTCCAGAGATGGTAAATCGAAGACCAGCCACGGTGTTCCCTTTTTAACGTAAAAATTCATGTGACGAAAAAACGAAGGCCAAAAAACTTCAGAGACCCGATTGAGGTTCGGATAGCTTTTTTTTGGGTATGAAACTATCCTTTGATGGATTACAGCGGTCAAAGCCGTAGAACTCACTGAGACCTTCGTTTTGACTGGTTATGGCTACCGTAACTCTAAACGAGGCAACAGTGATGGCCGTCCGAAGAATCGATATCCAGAGGGTGCAACATCTGCGGTGCAAGGTGCAACATTCGTCCAAAAAGACGAAACGGCGCCTTGCGACTTTTAGAAATGGGTGCAGGGATTTGAAATGGACCAGTACCATGGTGCAACACTCTCCAGGGATGGTAAATCGAAGACCGCCACGGTATTCCCTTTTTAACGTAAAAATTCATGTGACGGAAAAACGAAGGCCAAAAAACTTCAGAGACCCGATTGAGGTTCGGATAGCTTTTTTTTGGGTATGAAACTATCCGTTGACGACTTACAGCGGTCAAAGCCGTAGAACTCACTAAGACCTTCGTTTGAATGGTTATGGCTCCCGTAAACCTAAACGAGGCAACAGTGATGGCCGTCCGAAGAATCGATATCCACAGGGTGCAACATCTGCGGTGCAAGGTGCAACATTCGTCCAAAAAGACGAAACGGTGCCTTGCGACTTTTAGAAATGGGCGCAGGGATTTGAAATGGACCAGTACCATGGTGCACCACTCTCCAGGGATGGTAAATCGAAGACCGCCACGGTATTCCCTTTTTAACGTAAAAATTCATGTGACGGAAAAACGAAGGCCAAAAAACTTCAGAGACCCGATTGAGGTTCGGATAGCTTTTTTAGGGTATGAAACTATCCGTTGACGGCTTACAGTGGTCAAAGCCGTAGAACTCACTGAGACCTTTGTTTTGACTGGTTATGGCTCCCGTAAACCTAAACGAGGCAACAGTGATGGCCGTCCGAAGAATCGATATCCACAGGGTGCAACATCTGCGGTGCAAGGTGTAACATTCGTCCAAAAAGACGAAACGGCGCCTTGCGACTTTTAGAAATGGGTGCAGGGATTTGAAATGGACCAGTACCATGGTGCACCACTCTCTAGGGATGGTAAATCGAAGACCAGCCACGGTGTTCCCTTTTTAACGTAAAAATTCATGTGACGGAAAAACGAAGGCCAAAAAACTTCAGAGACCCGATTGAGGTTCGGATAGCTTTTTTTCGGTATGAAACTATCTGTTGACGGCTTACAGCGGTCAAAGCCGTAGAACTCATTGAGACCTTCGTTTTGACTGGTTATGGCTCCCGTAACTCTAAACGAGGCAACAGTGATGGCCGTCCGAAGAATCGATATCCACAGGGTGCAACATCTGCGGTGCAAGGTGCAACATTCGTCCAAAAAGACGATACGGCACCTTGCGACTATTAGAAATGGGTGTAGGGATTTGAAATGGACCAGTACCATGGTGCAACACTCTCCAGGGATGGTAAATCGAAGACCAGCCACGGTGTTCCCTTTTTAACGTAAAAATTCATGTGATGGAAAAACGAAGGCCAAAAAACATCAGAGACCCGATTGAGGTTCGGATAGCTTTTTTTTGGGTATGAAACTATCCGCTGATGGCTTGCAGCCGTCAAAGCCGTAGAACTCACTGATACCTTCGTTTTGACTGGTTATGGCTCCCGTAACTCTAAACGAGGCAACAGTTATGGTCGTCAAAAGAATCGATATCCACAGGGTGCAACATCTGCGGTGCAAGGTGCAACATTCGTCCAAAAGGACGAAACGGTGCCCTGCGACTTTTAGAAATGGGAGAAGGGATTTGAAATGGACCAGTACCGTGGTGCACCACTCTCCAGGGATGGTAAATCGAATACCAGCCACGGTGTTCCCTTTTTAACGTAAAAATTCATGTGACGGAAAAACGAAGGCCAAAAAACTTCATAGACCCGATTGAGGTTCGGATAGCTTTTTTTTGGGTATGAAACTATCCGTTGACGGCTTACAGCGGTCAAAGCCGTAGAACTCACTGAGACCTTCGTTTTGACTGGTTATGGCTCCCGTAACTCTAAACGAGGCAACAGTGATGGCCGTCTGAAGAACCGATATCCACAAGGTGCAACATCTGCGGTGCAAGGTGCAACATTCGTCCAAAAAGACGAAACGGCGCCTTGCGAATTTTAGAAATGGGTGCAGGGATTTGTAATGGACCAGTACCATGGTGCACCACTCTCCAGGGATGGTAAATCGAAGACCGCCACGGTGTTCCCTTTTTAACGTAAAAATTCATGTGACGGAAAAACGAAGGCCAAAAACTTCATAGACCCGATTGAGGTTCGGATAGCTTTTTTTTGGGTATGAAACTATCCGTTGACGGCTTACAACGGTCAAAGCCGTAGAACTCACTGAGACCTTCGTTTTGACTGGTTATGGCACCCGTAACTCTAAACGAGGCAACAGTGATGGCCGTCCGATGAACCGATATCCACAGGGTGCAACATCTGCGGTGCAAGGTGCAACATTCGTCCAAAAAGACGAAACGGCGCCTTGCGAATTTTAGAAATGGGTGCAGGGATTTGAAATGGACCAGTACCACGGTGCACCACTCTCCAGGGATGGTAAATCGAAGACCAGCCACGGTGTTCCCTTTTTAACGTAAAAATTGATGTGACGGAAAAACGAAGGCCAAAAAACTTCAGAGACCCGATTGAGGTTCGGATAGCTTTTTTTTGGGTATGAAACTATCCGTTGACGGCTTACAGCGGTCAAAGCCGTAGAACTCACTGAGACCTTTTGTTTTGACTGGTTATGGCTCCCGTAACTCTAAACGAGGCAACAGTTATGGCCGTCCGAAGAACCGATATCCACAGGGTGCAACATCTGCGCTGCAAGGTGCAACATTCGTCCAAAAAGACGAAACGGCGCCTTGCGACTTTTAGAAATGGGTGCAGGGATTTGAAATGGACCAGTACCATGGTGCAACACTCTCCAGGGATGGTAAATCGAAGACCAGCCACGGTGTTCCCTTTTTAACGTAAAAAATCATGTGACGGAAAAACGAAGGCCAATAAACTTCAGAGACCCGATTGAGGTTCGGATAGCTTTTTTTTGGGTATGAAACTATCCGTTGACGGCTTACAGTGGTCAAAGCCGTAGAACTCACTGAGACCTTCGTTTTGACTGGTTATGGCTCCCGTAACTCTAAACGAGGCAACAGTTATGGCCGTCCGAAGAACCGATATCCACAGGGTGCAACATCTGCGGTGCAAGGTGCAACATTTGTCCAAAAAGACGAAACGGTACCTTGCGACTTTTAGAAATGGGTGCAGGGATTTGAAATGGACAAGTACCATGGTGCACCACTCTCCAGGGATGGTAAATCGAAGACCGCAATGGTGTTCCCATTTTAACGTAAAAATTCATGTGACGGAAAAACGAAGGCCAAAAAACTTCAGAGACCCGATTGAGGTTCGGATAGCTCTTTTTGGGTATGAAACTATCCATTGACGGCTTACAGCGGTCAAAGCCGTAGAACTCACTGAGACCTTCGTTTTGACTGGTTATGGCTCCCGTAACTCTAAACGAGGCAACTGTGATGGCCGTCCGAAGAATCGATATCCATAGGGTGCAACATCTGCGGTGCAAGGTGCAACATTCGTCCAAAAAGACGAAACGGCGCCTTGCGACTTTTAGAAATGGGTGCATGGATTTGAAATGGACCAGTACCATGGTGCACCACTCTCCAGTGATGGTAAATCGAAGACCAGCCAGGGTGTTCCCTTTTTAACGTAAAAATTCATGTGACGGAAAAACGAAGGCCAAAAAACTTCGGAGACCCGATTAAGGTTCGGATAGCTTTTTTTTGGGTATGAAACTATCCGTTGACGGCTTACAGCGGTCAAAGCTATAGAACTCACTAAGACCATCGTTTTGACTGCTTATGGCTTCCGTAACTCTAAACGAGGCAACAGTGATGGCCGTCCGAAGAATCGATATCCACAGGGTGCAACATCTGTGGTGCAAGGTGCAACATTCGTCCAAAAAGACGAAACGGCGCCTTGCGACTTTTAGAAATGGGTGCAGGGATTTGAAATGGACCAGTACCATGGTGCACCACTCTCTAGGGATGGTAAATCGAAGACCAGCCACGGTGTTCCCTTTTTAACGTAAAAATTCATGTGACGGACAAACGAAGGCCAAAAAACTTCATAGACCCGATTGAGGTTCGGATAGCTTTTTTTGGGTATGAAACTATCCGTTGACGGCTTACAGCGGTCAAAGCCGTAGAACTCACTGAGACCTTCGTTTTGACTGGTTATGGCTCCCGTAACTCTAAACGAGGCAACAGTGATGGCCGTCTGAAGAACCGATATCCACAGGGTGCAACATCTGCGGTGCATGGTGCAACATTCGTCCAAAAAGACGAAACGGCGCCTTGCGAATTTTAGAAATGGGTGCAGGGATTTGTAATGGACCAGTACCATGGTGCACCACTCTCCAGGGATGGTAAATCGAAGACCGCCACGGTGTTCCCTTTTTAACGTAAAAATTCATGTGACGGAAAAACGAAGGCCAAAAACTTCATAGACCCGATTGAGGTTCGGATAGCTTTTTTTTGGGTATGAAACTATCCGTTGATGGCTTACAGCGGTCAAAGCCGTAGAACTCACTGAGACCTTCGTTTTGACTGGTTATGGCTCCCGTAACTCTAAACGAGGCAACAGTGATGGCCGTCCGATGAACCGATATCCACAGGGTGCAACATCTGCGGTGCAAGGTGCAACATTCGTCCAAAAAGACGAAACGGCGCCTTGCGAATTTTAGAAATGGATGCAGGGATTTGAAAGGGACCAGTACCATGGTGCAACACTCTCCAGAGATGGTAAATCGAAGACCAGCCACGGTGTTCCCTTTTTAACGAAAAAATTCATGTGACGGAAAAACGAATGCCAAAAAACTTCAAAGACCCGATTGAGGTTCGGATAGCTTTTTTTTGGGTATGAAACTATCCGTTGATGGATTACAGCGGTCAAAGCCGTAGAACTCACTAAGACCTTCGTTTTGACTGGTTATGGCTACCGTAACTCTAAACGAGGCAACATTGATGGCCGTCCGAAGAATCGATATCCACAGGGTGCAACATCTGCGGTGCAAGGTGCAACATTCGTCCAAAAAGACGAAACGGCGCCTTGCGACTTTTAGAAATGGGTGCAGGGATTTGAAATGGACCAGTACCATGGTGCAACACTCTCCAGGGATGGTAAATCGAAGACAAGCCACGGTGTTCCCTTTTTAACCTAAAAATTCATGTGACGGAAAAACGAAGGCCAAAAAACTTCACAGACCCGATTGAGGTTCGGATAGCTTTTTTTTGGGTATGAAACTATCCGTTGACGACTTACAGCGGTCAAAGCCGTAGAACTCACTAAGACCTTCGTTTGAATGGTTATGGCTCCCGTAACTCTAAACGAGGCAACAGTTATGGCCGTCCGAAGAACCGATATCCACAGGGTGCAACATCTGCGGTGCAAGGTGCAACATTCGTCCAAAAAGACGAAACGGTGCCTTGCGACTTTTAGAAATGGGCGCAGGGATTTGAAATGGACCAGTACCATGGTGCACCACTCTCCAGGGATGGTAAATCGAAGACCGCCATGGTATTCCCTTTTTAACGTAAAAATTCATGTGACGGAAAAACGAAGGCCAAAAAACTCCAGAGACCCGATTGAGGTTCGGATAGCTTTTTTAGGGTATGAAAATATCTGTTGACGGCTTACAGCGGTCAAAGCCGTAGAACTCACTGAGACCTTTGTTTTGACTGGTTATGGCTCCCGTAAACCTAAATGAGGCAACAGTGATGGCCGTCCGTAGAATCGATATCCACAGGGTGCAACATCTGCGGTGCAAGGTGCAACATTCGTCCAAAAAGACGAAACGGCGCCTTGCGACATTTAGAAATGGGTGCAGGGATTTGAAATGGACCAGTACCATTATGCACCACTCTCCAGGGATGGTAAATCGTAGACCAGCCACGGTGTTCCCTTTTTAACGTAAAAATTCATGTGACGGAAAAACGAAGGCCAAAAAACTTCGGAGACCCGATTGAGGTTCAGATAGCTTTTTTTTGGGTATGAAACTATCCGTTGAGGGCTTACAGCGGTCAAAGCCGTAGAACTCACTGAGACCTTCGTTTTGACTGGTTAGGGCTCCCGTAACTCTAAACGAGGCAACAGTGATGGTCGTCCGAAGAATCGATATCCACAGGGTGCAACATCTGCGGTGCAAGGTGCAACATTCGTCCAAAAAGACGAAACGGCGCCTTGCGACTTTTAGAAATGGATGCAGGGATTTGAAATGGACCAGTACCACGGTGCACCACTCTCTTGGGATGGTAAATCGAAGACCAGCCACGGTGTTCCCTTTTTAACGTAAAAATTCATGTGACGGAAAAACGAAGGCCAAAAAACTTCAGAGACCCGATTGAGGTTCGGATAGCTTTTTTTCGGTATGAAACTATCTGTTGACGGCTTACAGCGGTCAAAGCCGTAGAACTCATTGAGACCTTCGTTTTGACTGGTTATGGCTCCCGTAACTCTAAACGAGGCAACAGTGATGGCCGTCCGAAGAATCGATATCCACAGGGTGCAACATCTGCGGTGCAAGGTGCAACATTTGTCCAAAAAGACGAAACGGCGCCTTGCGACTATTAGAAATGGGTGTAGGGATTTGAAATGGACCAGTACCATGGTGCAACACTCTCCAGGGATGGTAAATCGAAGACCAGCCACGGTGTTCCCTTTTTAACGCAAAAATTCATGTGATGGAAAAACGAAGGCCAAAAAACATCAGAGACCCGATTGAGGTTCGGATAGCTTTTTTTTGGGTATGAAACTATCCGCTGATGGCTTGCAGCCGTCAAAGCCGTAGAACTCGCTGATACCTTCGTTTTGACTGGTTATGGCTCCCGTAACTCTAAACGAGGCAACAGTTATGGCCGTCAAAAGAATCGATATCCACAGGGTGCAACATCTGCGGTGCAAGGTGCAACATTCGTCCAAAAGGACGAAACGGTGCCCTGCGACTTTTAGAAATGGGAGCAGGGATTTGAAATGGACCAGTACCATGGTGCACCACTCTCCAGGGATGGTAAATCGAATACCAGCCACGGTGTTCCCTTTTTAACGTAAAAATTCATGTGACGGAAAAACGAAGGCCAAAAAACTTCATAGACCCGATTGAGGTTCGGATAGCTTTTTTTGGGTATGAAACTATCCGTTGACGGCTTACAGCGGTCAAAGCCGTAGAACTCACTGAGACCTTCGTTTTGACTGGTTATGGCTCCCGTAACTCTAAACGAGGCAACAGTGATGGCCGTCTGAAGAACCGATATCCACAGGGTGCAACATCTGCGGTGCATGGTGCAACATTCGTCCAAAAAGACGAAACGGCGCCTTGCGAATTTTAGAAATGGGTGCAGGGATTTGTAATGGACCAGTACCATGGTGCACCACTCTCCAGGGATGGTAAATCGAAGACCGCCATGGTGTTCCCTTTTTAACGTAAAAATTCATGTGATGGAAAAACGAAGGCCAAAAACTTCATAGACCCGATTGAGGTTCGGATAGCTTTTTTTTGGGTATGAAACTATCCATTGATGGCTTACAGCGGTCAAAGCCGTAGAACTCACTGAGACCTTCGTTTTGACTGGTTATGGCTCCCGTAACTCTAAACGAGGCAACAGTGATGGCCGTCCGATGAACCGATATCCACAGGGTGCAACATCTGCGGTGCAAGGTGCAACATTCGTCCAAAAAGACGAAACGGCGCCTTGCGAATTTTAGAAATGGATGCAGGGATTTGAAATGGACCAGTACCATGGTGCACCACTCTCCAGGGATGGTAAATCGAAGACCAGCCACGGTGTTCCCTTTTTAACGTAAAAATTGATGTGACGGAAAAACGAAGGCCAAAAAAATTCAGAGACCCGATTGAGGTTCGGATAGCTTTATTTTGGGTATGAAACTGTCCGTTGACGGCTTTCAGCGGTCAAAGCCGTAGAACTCACTGAGACCTTCGTTTTGACTGGTTATGGCTCCCGTAACTCTAAACGAGGCAACAGTTATGGCCGTCCGAAGAACCGATATCCGCAGGGTGCAACATCTGCGCTGCAAGGTGCAACATTCGTCCAAAAAGACGAAACGGCGCCTTGCGAATTTTAGAAATGGGTGCAGGGATTTGAAATGGACCAGTACCATGGTGCAACACTCTCCAGGGATGGTAAATCGAAGACCAGCCACGGTGTTCCCTTTTTAACGTAAAAAATCATGTGACGGAAAAACGAAGGCCAAAAAACTTCAGAGACCCGATTGAGGTTCGGATAGCTTTTTTTTGGGTATGAAACTATCCGTTGACGGCTTACAGTGGTCAAAGCCGTAGAACTCACTGAGACCTTCGTTTTGACTGGTTATGGCTCCCGTAACTCTAAACGAGGCAACAGTGATGGCCGTCCGATGAACCGATATCCACAGGGTGCAACATCTGCGTGCAAGGTGCAACATTCGTCCAAAAAGACGAAACGGTGCCTTGCGACTTTTAGAAATGGGTGCAGGGATTTGAAATGGACCAGTACCATGGTGCACCACTCTCCAGGGATGGTAAATCGAAGACCGCCATGGTGTTCCCATTTTAACGTAAAAATTCATGTGACGGAAAAACGAAGGCCAAAAAACTTCAGAGACCCGATTGAGGTTCGGATAGCTCTTTTTGGGTATGAAACTATCCGTTGATGGATTACAGCGGTCAAAGCCGTAGAACTCACTAAGACCTTCGTTTTGACTGGTTATGGCTACCGTAACTCTAAACGAGGCAACATTGATGGCCGTCCGAAGAATCGATATCCACAGGGTGCAACATCTGCGGTGCAAGGTGCAACATTCGTCCAAAAAGACGAAACGGCGCCTTGCGACTTTTAGAAATGGGTGCAGGGATTTGAAATGGACCAGTACCATGGTGCAACACTCTCCAGGGATGGTAAATCGAAGACAAGCCACGGTGTTCCCTTTTTAACCTAAAAATTCATGTGACGGAAAAACGAAGGCCAAAAAACTTCACAGACCCGATTGAGGTTCGGATAGCTTTTTTTTGGGTATGAAACTATCCGTTGACGACTTACAGCGGTCAAAGCCGTAGAACTCACTAAGACCTTCGTTTGAATGGTTATGGCTCCCGTAACTCTAAACGAGGCAACAGTTATGGCCGTCCGAAGAACCGATATCCACAGGGTGCAACATCTGCGGTGCAAGGTGCAACATTCGTCCAAAAAGACGAAACGGTGCCTTGCGACTTTTAGAAATGGGCGCAGGGATTTGAAATGGACCAGTACCATGGTGCACCACTCTCCAGGGATGGTAAATCGAAGACCGCCATGGTATTCCCTTTTTAACGTAAAAATTCATGTGACGGAAAAACGAAGGCCAAAAAACTCCAGAGACCCGATTGAGGTTCGGATAGCTTTTTTAGGGTATGAAAATATCTGTTGACGGCTTACAGCGGTCAAAGCCGTAGAACTCACTGAGACCTTTGTTTTGACTGGTTATGGCTCCCGTAAACCTAAATGAGGCAACAGTGATGGCCGTCCGTAGAATCGATATCCACAGGGTGCAACATCTGCGGTGCAAGGTGCAACATTCGTCCAAAAAGACGAAACGGCGCCTTGCGACATTTAGAAATGGGTGCAGGGATTTGAAATGGACCAGTACCATTATGCACCACTCTCCAGGGATGGTAAATCGTAGACCAGCCACGGTGTTCCCTTTTTAACGTAAAAATTCATGTGACGGAAAAACGAAGGCCAAAAAACTTCGGAGACCCGATTGAGGTTCAGATAGCTTTTTTTTGGGTATGAAACTATCCGTTGAGGGCTTACAGCGGTCAAAGCCGTAGAACTCACTGAGACCTTCGTTTTGACTGGTTAGGGCTCCCGTAACTCTAAACGAGGCAACAGTGATGGTCGTCCGAAGAATCGATATCCACAGGGTGCAACATCTGCGGTGCAAGGTGCAACATTCGTCCAAAAAGACGAAACGGCGCCTTGCGACTTTTAGAAATGGATGCAGGGATTTGAAATGGACCAGTACCACGGTGCACCACTCTCTTGGGATGGTAAATCGAAGACCAGCCACGGTGTTCCCTTTTTAACGTAAAAATTCATGTGACGGAAAAACGAAGGCCAAAAAACTTCAGAGACCCGATTGAGGTTCGGATAGCTTTTTTTCGGTATGAAACTATCTGTTGACGGCTTACAGCGGTCAAAGCCGTAGAACTCATTGAGACCTTCGTTTTGACTGGTTATGGCTCCCGTAACTCTAAACGAGGCAACAGTGATGGCCGTCCGAAGAATCGATATCCACAGGGTGCAACATCTGCGGTGCAAGGTGCAACATTTGTCCAAAAAGACGAAACGGCGCCTTGCGACTATTAGAAATGGGTGTAGGGATTTGAAATGGACCAGTACCATGGTGCAACACTCTCCAGGGATGGTAAATCGAAGACCAGCCACGGTGTTCCCTTTTTAACGCAAAAATTCATGTGATGGAAAAACGAAGGCCAAAAAACATCAGAGACCCGATTGAGGTTCGGATAGCTTTTTTTTGGGTATGAAACTATCCGCTGATGGCTTGCAGCCGTCAAAGCCGTAGAACTCGCTGATACCTTCGTTTTGACTGGTTATGGCTCCCGTAACTCTAAACGAGGCAACAGTTATGGCCGTCAAAAGAATCGATATCCACAGGGTGCAACATCTGCGGTGCAAGGTGCAACATTCGTCCAAAAGGACGAAACGGTGCCCTGCGACTTTTAGAAATGGGAGCAGGGATTTGAAATGGACCAGTACCATGGTGCACCACTCTCCAGGGATGGTAAATCGAATACCAGCCACGGTGTTCCCTTTTTAACGTAAAAATTCATGTGACGGAAAAACGAAGGCCAAAAAACTTCATAGACCCGATTGAGGTTCGGATAGCTTTTTTTGGGTATGAAACTATCCGTTGACGGCTTACAGCGGTCAAAGCCGTAGAACTAACTGAGACCTTCGTTTTGACTGGTTATGGCTCCCGTAACTCTAAACGAGGCAACAGTGATGGCCGTCTGAAGAACCGATATCCACAGGGTGCAACATCTGCGGTGCATGGTGCAACATTCGTCCAAAAAGACGAAACGGCGCCTTGCGAATTTTAGAAATGGGTGCAGGGATTTGTAATGGACCAGTACCATGGTGCACCACTCTCCAGGGATGGTAAATCGAAGACCGCCATGGTGTTCCCTTTTTAACGTAAAAATTCATGTGATGGAAAAACGAAGGCCAAAAACTTCATAGACCCGATTGAGGTTCGGATAGCTTTTTTTTGGGTATGAAACTATCCGTTGATGGCTTACAGCGGTCAAAGCCGTAGAACTCACTGAGACCTTCGTTTTGACTGGTTATGGCTCCCGTAACTCTAAACGAGGCAACAGTGATGGCCGTCCGATGAACCGATATCCACAGGGTGCAACATCTGCGGTGCAAG
Source organism: Allium fistulosum (assembly GCA_030737815.1). Taxonomy (NCBI): domain Eukaryota; kingdom Viridiplantae; phylum Streptophyta; class Magnoliopsida; order Asparagales; family Amaryllidaceae; genus Allium; species Allium fistulosum. The sequence continues at coordinate 1,285,593,832 of CM060905.1, forward strand.
GTGCAACATTCGTCCAAAAAGACGAAACGGCGCCTTGCGAATTTTAGAAATGGATGCAGGGATTTGAAATGGACCAGTACCATGGTGCACCACTCTCCAGGGATGGTAAATCGAAGACCAGCCACGGTGTTCCCTTTTTAACGTAAAAATTGATGTGACGGAAAAACGAAGGCCAAAAAAATTCAGAGACCCGATTGAGGTTCGGATAGCTTTATTTTGGGTATGAAATTGTCCGTTGACGGCTTTCAGCGGTCAAAGCCGTAGAACTCACTGAGACCTTCGTTTTGACTGGTTATGGCTCCCGTAACTCTAAACGAGGCAACAGTTATGGCCGTCCGAAGAACCGATATCCGCAGGGTGCAACATCTGCGCTGCAAGGTGCAACATTCGTCCAAAAAGACGAAACGGCGCCTTGCGAATTTTAGAAATGGGTGCAGGGATTTGAAATGGACCAGTACCATGGTGCAACACTCTCCAGGGATGGTAAATCGAAGACCAGCCACGGTGTTCCCTTTTTAACGTAAAAAATCATGTGACGGAAAAACGAAGGCCAAAAAACTTCAGAGACCCGATTGAGGTTCGGATAGCTTTTTTTTGGGTATGAAACTATCCGTTGACGGCTTACAGTGGTCAAAGCCGTAGAACTCACTGAGACCTTCGTTTTGACTGGTTATGGCTCCCGTAACTCTAAACGAGGCAACAGTGATGGCCGTCCGATGAACCGATATCCACAGGGTGCAACATCTGCGTGCAAGGTGCAACATTCGTCCAAAAAGACGAAACGGTGCCTTGCGACTTTTAGAAATGGGTGCAGGGATTTGAAATGGACCAGTACCATGGTGCACCACTCTCCAGGGATGGTAAATCGAAGACCGCCATGGTGTTCCCATTTTAACGTAAAAATTCATGTGACGGAAAAACGAAGGCCAAAAAACTTCAGAGACCCGATTGAGGTTCGGATAGCTCTTTTTGGGTATGAATCTATCCATTGACGGCTTACAGCGGTCAATGCCGTATAACTCACTGAGACCTTCGTTTTGACTGGTTATGGCTCCCGTAACTCTAAACGAGGCAACTGTGATGGCCGTCCGAAGAATCGATATCCATAGGGTGCAACATCTGCGGTGCAAGGTGCAACATTCGTCCAAAAAGACGAAACGGCGCCTTGCGACTTTTAGAAATGGGTGCATGGATTTGAAATGGACCAGTACCATGGTGCACCACTCTCCAGTGATGGTAAATCGAAAACCAGCCAGGGTGTTCCCTTTTTAACGTAAAAATTCATGTGACGGAAAAACGAAGGCCAAAAAACTTCGGAGACCCGATTAAGGTTCGGATAGCTTTTTTTTGGGTATGAAACTATCCGTTGACGGCTTACAGCGGTCATAGCTATAGAACTCACTAAGACCATCGTTTTGACTGCTTATGGCTCCCGTAACTCTAAACGAGGCAACAGTTATGGCCGTCCGAAGAATCGATATCCACAGGGTGCAACATCTGCGGTGCAAGGTGCAACATTCATCCAAAAAGACAAAACGGCGCCTTGCGACTTTTAGAAATGGGTGCAGGGATTTGAAATGGACTAGTACCATGGTGCAACACTCTCTAGAGATGGTAAATCGAAGACCAGCCACGGTGTTCCCTTTTTAACGTAAAAATTCATGTGACGGAAAAACGAAGGCCAAAAAACTTCAGAGACCCGATTGAGGTTCGGATAGCTTTTTTTTGGTTATGAAACTATCCGTTGAGGGCTTACAGCGGTCAAAGCCGTAGAACTCACTGAGACCTTCGTTTTGACTGGTTAGGGCTCCCGTAACTCTAAACGAGGCAACAGTGATGGCCGTCCGAAGAATCGATATCCACAGGGTGCAACATCTGCGGTGCAAGGTGCAACATTCGTCCAAAAAGACGAAACGGCGCCTTGCGACTTTTAGAAATGGGTGCAGGGATTTGAAATGGACCAGTACCATTGTGCACCACTCTCCAGGGATGGTAAATCGAAGACCAGCCACGGTGTTCCCTTTTTAACGTAAAAATTCATGTGACGGAAAAACGAAGGCCAAAAAACTTCAGAGACCCGATTGAGGTTCGGATAGCTTTTTTTCGGTATGAAACTATCCGTTGACGGCTTACAGCGGTCAAAGCCGTAGAACTCACTGAGACCTTCGTTTTGACTGGTTATGGCTCCCGTAACTCTAAACGAGGCAACAGTGATGGCCGTCCGAAGAATCGATATCCACAGGGTGCAACATCTGCGGTGCAAGGTGCAACATTCGTCCAAAAAGACGAAACGGCGCCTTGCGACTTTTAGAAATGGGTGCAGGGATTTGAAATGGACCAGTACCATGGTGCAACACTCTCCAGAGATGGTAAATCGAAGACCAGCCACGGTGTACCCTTTTTAACGTAAAAATTCATGTGACGGAAAAACGAAGGCCAAAAAACTTCAGAGACCCGATTGAGGTTCGGATAGCTTTTTTTTGGGTATGAAACTATCCGTTGATGGCTTACAGCGGTCAAAGCCGTAGAAGTCACTGAGACCTTCGTTTTGACTGGTTATGGCTCCCGTAACTCTAAACGAGGCAACAGTGATGGCCGTCCGAAGAATCGATATCCACAGGGTGCAACATCTGCGGTGCAAGGTGCAACATTCATCCAAAAAGACGAAACGGCGCCTTGCGACTTTTAGAAATGGGTGCAGGGATTTGAAATGGACCAGTACCATGGTGCAACACTCTCTAGGGATGGTAAATCGAAGAAAAGCCACGGTGTTCCCTTTTTAACCTAAAAATTCATGTGACGGAAAAACGAAGGCCAAAAAACTTCACAGACCCGATTGAGGTTCGGATAGCTTTTTTTTGGGTATGGAACTATCCGTTGACGACTTACAGCGGTCAAAGCCGTAGAACTCACTAAGACCTTCGTTTGACTGGTTATGGCTCCCGTAACTCTAAACGAGGCAACAGTTATGGCCGTCCGAAGAACCGATATCCACAGGGTGCAACATCTGCGGTGCAAGGTGCAACATTCGTCCAAAAAGACGAAACGGTGCCTTGCGACTTTTAGAAATGGGTGCAGGGATTTGAAATGGACCAGTACCATGGTGCACCACTCTCCAGGGATGGTAAATCGAAGACCGCCACGGTATTCCCTTTTTAACGTAAAAATTCATGTGACGGAAAAACGAAGGCCAAAAAACTTCAGAGACCCGATTGAGGTTGGATAGCTTTTTTAGGGTATGAAACTATCCGTTGACGGCTTACCGCGGTCAAAGCCGTAGAACTCACTGAGACCTTCGTTTTGACTGGTTATGGCTCCCGTAAACCTAAACGAGGCAACAGTGATGGCCGTCCGAAGAATCGATATCCACAGGGTGCAACATCTGCGGTGCAAGGTGCAACATTCGTCCAAAAAGACGAAACGGCGCCTTGCGACTTTTAGAAATGGGTGCAGGGATTTGAAAGGGACCAGTACCATGGTGCAACACTCTCCAGAGATGGTAAATCGAAGACCAGCCACGGTGTTCCCTTTTTAACGAAAAAATTCATGTGACGGAAAAACGAAGGCCAAAAAACTTCAAAGACCCGATTGAGGTTCGGATAGCTTTTTTTTGGGTATGAAACTATCCGTTGATGGATTACAGCGGTCAAAGCCGTAGAACTCACTAAGACCTTTGTTTTGACTGGTTATGGCTACCGTAACTCTAAACGAGGCAACAGTGATGGCCGTCCGAAGAATCGATATCCACAGGGTGCAACATCTGCGGTGCAAGGTGCAACATTCGTCCAAAAAGACGAAACGGCGCCTTGCGACTTTTAGAAATGGGTGCAGGGATTTGAAATGGACCAGTACCATGGTGAAACACTCTCCAGGGATGGTAAATCGAAGACAAGCCACGGTGTTCCCTTTTTAACCTAAAAATTCATGTGACGGAAAAACGAAGGCCAAAAAACTTCACAGACCCGATTGAGGTTCGGATAGCTTTTTTTTGGGTATGAAACTATCCGTTGACGACTTACAGCGGTCAAAGCCGTAGAACTCACTAAGACCTTCGTTTGAATGGTTATGGCTCCCGTAACTCTAAACGAGGCAACAGTTATGGCCGTCCGAAGAACCGATATCCACAGGGTGCAACATCTGCGGTGCAAGGTGCAACATTCGTCCAAAAAGACGAAACGGTGCCTTGCGACTTTTAGAAATGGGCGCAGGGATTTGAAATGGACCAGTACCATGGTGCACCACTCTCCAGGGATGGTAAATCGAAGACCAGCCACGGTGTTCCCTTTTTAACGTAAAAATTCATGTGACGGAAAAACGAAGGCCAAAAAACTTCAGAGACCCGATTGAGGTTGGATAGCTTTTTTAGGGTATGAAACTATCCGTTGACGGCTTACCGCGGTCAAAGCCGTAGAACTCACTGAGACCTTCGTTTTGACTGGTTATGGCTCCCGTAAACCTAAACGAGGCAACAGTGATGGCCGTCCGAAGAATCGATATCCATAGGGTGCAACATCTGCGGTGCAAGGTGCAACATTCGTCCAAAAAGACGAAACGACGCCTTGCGACATTTAGAAATGGGTGCAGGGATTTGAAATGGACCAGTACCATTATGCACCACTCTCCAGGGATGGTAAATCGAAGACCAGCCACGGTGTTCCCTTTTTAACGTAAAAATTCATGTGACGGAAAAACGAAGGCCAAAAAACTTCGGAGACCCGATTGAGGTTCAGATAGCTTTTTTTTGGGTATGAAACTATCCGTTGAGGGCTTACAGCGGTCAAAGCCGTAGAACTCACTGAGACCTTCGTTTTGACTGGTTAGGGCTCCCGTAACTCTAAACGAGGCAACAGTGATGGCCGTCCGAAGAATCGATATCCACAGGGTGCAACATCTGCGGTGCAAGGTGCATCATTCGTCCAAAAAGACGAAACGGCGCCTTGCGACTTTTAGAAATGGGTGCAGGGATTTGAAATGGACCAGTACCATGGTGCACCACTCTCTAAGGATGGTAAATCGAAGACCAGCCACGGTGTTCCCTTTTTAACGTAAAAATTCATGTGACAGAAAAACGAAGGCCAAAAAACTTCAAAAACCCGATTGAGGTTCGGATAGCTTTTTCTCGGTATGAAACTATCCGTTGACGGCTTACAGCGGTCAAAGCCGTAGAACTCATTGAGACCTTCGTTTTGACTGGTTATGGCTCCCGTAACTCTAAACGAGGCAACAGTGATGGCCGTCCGAAGAATCGATATCCACAGGGTGCAACATCTGCGGTGCAAGGTGCAACATTCGTCCAAAAAGACGAAACGGCGCCTTGCGACTATTAGAAATGGGTGTAGGGATTTGAAATGGACCAGTACCATTGTGCAACACTCTCCAGGGATGGTAAATCGAAGACCAGCCACGGTGTTCCCTTTTTAACGTAAAAATTCATGTGACGGAAAAACGAAGGCCAAAAAACATCAGAGACCCGATTGAGGTTCAGATAGCTTTTTTTGGGTATGAAACAATCCGCTGATGGCTTGCAGCCGTCAAAGCCGTAGAACTCACTGATACCTTCGTTTTGACTGGTTATGGCTCCCGTAACTCTAAACGAGGCAACAGTTATGGCCGTCAAAAGAATCGATATCCACAGGGTGCAACATCTGCGGTGCAAGGTGCAACATTCGTCCAAAAGGACGAAACGGTGCCCTGCGACTTTTAGAAATGGGAGCAGGGATTTGAAATGGACCAGTACCATGGTGCACCACTCTCCAGGGATGGTAAATCGAATACCAGCCACGGTGTTCCCTTTTTAACGTAAAAATTCATGTGACGGAAAAACGAAGGCCAAAAAACTTCATAGACCCGATTGAGGTTCGGATAGCTTTTTTTTGGGTATGAAACTATCCGTTGACGGCTTACAGCGGTCAAAGCCGTAGAACTCACTGAGACCTTCGTTTTGACTGGTTATGGCTCCCGTAACTCTAAACGAGGCAATAGTGATGGCCGTCCGAAGAACCGATATCCACAGGGTGCAACATCTGCGGTGCAAGGTGCAACATTCGTCCAAAAAGACGAAACGGCGCCTTGCGAATTTTAGAAATGTGTGCAGGGATTTGTAATGGACCAGTACCATGGTGCACCACTCTCCAGGGATGGTAAATCGAAGACCGCCACGGTGTTCCCTTTTTAACGTAAAAATTCATGTGACGGAAAAACGAAGGCCAAAAACTTCATAGACCCGATTGAGGTTCGGATAGCTTTTTTTTGGGTATGAAACTATCCGTTGACGGCTTACAGCGGTCAAAGCCGTAGAACTCACTGAGACCTTCGTTTTGACTGGTTATGGCTCCCGTAACTCTAAACGAGGCAACAGTGATGGCCGTCCGATGAACCGATATCCACAGGGTGCAACATCTGCGGTGCAAGGTGCAACATTCGTCCAAAAAGACGAAACGGCGCCTTGCGAATTTTAGAAATGGGTGCAGGGATTTGAAATGGACCAGTACCATGGTATACCAATCTCCAGGGATGGTAAATCGAAGACCAGCCACGGTGTTCCCTTTTTAACATAAAAATTCATGTGACGGAAAAACGAAGGCCAAAAAACTTCAGAGACCCGATTGAGGTTCGGATAGCTTTTTTTTGGGTATGAAACTATTCGTTGACGGCTTATAGCGGTCAAAGCCGTAGAACTCACTGAGACCTTCGTTTTGACTGGTTATGGCTCCCGTAACTCTAAACGAGGCAACAGTTATGGCCGTCCGAAGAACCGATATCCACAGGGTGCAACATCTGCGCTGCAAGGTGCAACATTCGTCCAAAAAGACGAAACGGCGCCTTGCGACTTTTAGAAATGGGTGCAGGGATTTGAAATGGACCAGTACCATGGTGCAACACTCTCCAGGGATGGTAAATCGAAGACCAGCCACGGTGTTCCCTTTTTAACGTAAAAAATCATGTGACGGAAAAACGAAGGCCAAAAAACTTCAGAGACCCGATTGAGGTTCGGATAGCTTTTTTTTTGGGTATGAAACTATCCGTTGACGGCTTACAGCCATCAAAGCCGTAGAACTCACTGAGACCTTCGTTTTGACTGGTTATGGCTCCCGTAACTCTAAACGAGGCAACAGTTATGGCCGTCCGAAGAACCGATATCCACAGGGTGCAACATCTGCGGTGCAAGGTGCAACATTCGTCCAAAAAGACGAAACGGTGCCCTGCGACTTTTAGAAATGGGTGCAGGGATTTGAAATGGACCAGTACCATGGTGCACCACTCTCCAGGGATGGTAAATCGAAGACCGCCACGGTGTTCCCATTTTAACGTAAAAATTCATGTGATGGAAAAACGAAGGCCAAAAAACTTCAGAGACCCGATTGAGGTTCGGATAGCTCTTTTTGGGTATGAAACTATCCATTGACGGCTTACAGCGGTCAAAGCCGTAGAACTCACTGAGACCTTCGTTTTGACTGGTTATGGCTCCCGTAACTCTAAACGAGGCAACAGTGATGGCCGTCCGAAGAAACGATATCCATAGGGTGCAACATCTGCGGTGCAAGGTGCAACATTCGTCCAAAAGACGAAACGGCGCCTTGCGACTTTTAGAAATGGGTGCATGGATTTGAAATGGACCAGTACCATGGTGCACCACTCTCTATTGATGGTAAATCGAAGACCAGCCCGGGTGTTCCCTTTTTAACGTAAAAATTCATGTGACGGAAAAACGAAGGCCAAAAAACTTCGGAGACCCGATTAAGGTTCAGATAGCTTTTTTTTGGGTATGAAACTATCCGTTGACGGCTTACAGCGGTCAAAGCCGTAGAACTCACTGAGACCTTCGTTTTGACTGGTTATGGCTCCCGTAACTCTAAACGAGGCAACAGTTATGGCCGTCCGAAGAACCGATATCCACAGGGTGCAACATCTGCGCTGCAAGGTGCAACATTCGTCCAAAAAGACGAAACGGCGCCTTGCGACTTTTAGAAATGGGTGCAGGGATTTGAAATGGACCAGTACCATGGTGCAACACTCTCCAGGGATGGTAAATCGAAGACCAGCCACGGTGTTCCCTTTTTAACGTAAAAAATCATGTGACGGAAAAACGAAGGCCAAAAAACTTCAGAGACCCGATTGAGGTTCGGATAGCTTTTTTTTGGGTATGAAACTATCCGTTGAGGGCTTATAGTGGTCAAAGCCGTAGAACTCACTGAGACCTTCGTTTTGACTGGTTAGGGCTCCCGTAACTCTAAACGAGGCAACAGTGATGGCCGTCCGAAGAATCGATATCCACAGGGTGCAACATCTGCGGTGCAAGGTGCAACATTCGTCCAAAAAGACGAAACGGCGCCTTGCGACTTTTAGAAATGGGTGGAGGGATTTGAAATGGACCAGTACCATGGTGCACCACTCTCTAAGGATGGTAAATTGAAGACCAGCCACGGTGTTCCCTTTTTAACGTAAAAATTCATGTGATGGAAAAACGAAGGCCAAAAAACTTCAGAGACCTGATTGAGGTTCGGATAGCTTTTTTTCGGTATGAAACTATCCGTTGACGGCTTACAGCGGTCAAAGCCATAGAACTCATTGAGACCTTCGTTTTGACTGCTTATGGCTCCCGTAACTCTAAACGAGGCAACAGTGATGGCCATCCGAAGAATCGATATCCACAGGGTGCAACATCTGCGGTGCAAGGTGCAACATTCGTCCAAAAAGACGAAACGGCGCCTTGCGACTATTAGAAATGGGTGTAGGGATTTGAAATGGACCAGTACCATGGTGCAACACTCTCCAGGGATGGTAAATCGAAGGCCAGCCACGGTGTTCCCTTTTTAACGTAAAAATTCATGTGACGGAAAAACGAAGGCCAAAAAACATCAGAGACCCGATTGAGGTTCGGATAGCTTTTTTTTGGTATGAAACTATCCGGTGATGGCTTGCAGCCATCAAAGCCGTAGAACTCACTGATACCTTCGTTTTTACTGGTTATGGCTCCCGTAACTCTAAACGAGGCAACAGTTATGGCCGTCAAAAGAATCGATATCCACAGGGTGCAACATCTGCGGTGCAAGGTGCAACATTCGTCCAAAAGGACGAAACGGTGCCCTGCGACTTTTAGAAATGGGAGCAGGGATTTGAAATGGACCAGTACCATGGTGCACCACTCTACAGGGATGGTAAATCGAATACCAGCCACGGTGTTCCCTTTTTAACATAAAAATTCATGTGACGGAAAAACGAAGGCCAAAAAACTTCATAGACCCGATTGAGGTTCAGATAGCTTTTTTTTGGGTATGAAACTATCCGTTGACGGCTTACAGCGGTCAAAGCCGTAGAACTTACTGGGACCTTCGTTTTGACTGGTTATGGCTCCCGTAACTCTAAACGAGGCAACAGTGATGGCCGTCCGAAGAACCGATATCCACAGGGTGCAACATCTGCGGTGCAAGGTGCAACATTCGTCCAAAAAGACGAAACGGCGCCTTGCGAATTTTAGAAATGGGTGCAGGGATTTGTAATGGACCAGTACCATGGTGCACCACTCTCCAGGGATGGTAAATCGAAGACCGCCACGGTGTTCCCTTTTTAACGTAAAAATTCATGTGACGGAAAAACGAAGGCCAAAAACTTCATAGACCCGATTGAGGTTCGGATAGCTTTTTTTTGGGTATGAAACTATCCGTTGACGGCTTACAGCGGTCAAAGCCGTAGAACTCATTGAGACCTTCGTTTTGACTGGTTATGGCTCCCGTAACTCTAAACGAGGCAACAGTGATGGCCGTCCGATGAACCGATATCCACAGGGTGCAACATCTGCGGTGCAAGGTGCAACATTCGTCCAAAAAGACGAAACAGTGCCTTGCGAATTTTAGAAATGGGTGCAGGGATTTGAAATGGACCAGTACCATGGTGCACCACTCTCCAGGGATGGTAAATCGAAGACCAGCCACGGTGTTCTCTTTTTAACGTAAAAATTCATGTGACGGAAAAACGAAGGCCAAAAAACTTTAGAGACCCGATTGAGGTTCGGATAGCTTTTTTTTGGGTATGAAACTATCCGTTGACGGCTTACAGCGGTCAAAGCCATAGAACTCACTGAGACCTTCGTTTTGACTGGTAATGGCTCCCGTAACTCTAAACGAGGCAACAGTTATGGCCGTCCGAAGAACCGATATCCATAGGGTGCAACATCTGCGGTGCAAGGTGCAACATTCGTCCAAAAAGACGAAACGGCGCCTTGCGACTTTTAGAAATGGGTGCAGGGATTTGAAATGGACTAGTACCGTGGTGCAACACTCTCCAGGGATGGTAAATCGAAGACCAGCCACGGTGTTCCCTTTTTAACGTAAAAAATCATGTGACGGAAAAACGAAGGCCAAAAAACTTCAGAGACCCGATTGAGGTTCGGATAGCTTTTTTTGGGTATGAAACTATCCGTTGACGGCTTACAGCGGTCAAAGCCGTAGAACTCATTGAGACCTTCGTTTTGACTGGTTATGGCTCCCGTAACTCTAAACGAGGCAACAGTTATGGCCGTCCGAAGAACCGATATCCATAGGGTGCAACATCTACGGTGCAAGGTGCAACATTCGTCCAAAAAGACGAAACGGTGCCTTGCGACTTTTAGAAATGGGTGCAGGGATTTGAAATGGACCAGTACCATGGTGCACCACTCTCCAGGGATGGTAAATCGAAGACCGCCACGGTGTTCCCATTTTAACGTAAAAATTCATGTGATGGAAAAACGAAGGCCAAAAAACTTCAGAGACCCGATTGAGGTTCGGATAGCTCTTTTTGGGTATGAAACTATCCATTGACGGCTTACAGTGGTCAAAGCCGTAGAACTCACTGAGACCTTTGTTTTGACTGGTTATGGCTCCCGTAACTCTAAACGAGGCAACAGTGATGGCCGTCCGAAGAATCGATATCCATAGGGTGCAACATCTGCGGTGCAAGGTGCAACATTCGTCCAAAAAGACGAAACGGCGCCTTGCGACTTTTAGAAATGGGTGCAGGGATTTGAAATGGACCAGTACCATGGTGCACCACTCTCCAGGGATGGTAAATCGAAGACCAGCCAGGGTGTTCCCTTTTTAACGTAAAAATTCATGTGACGGAAAAACGAAGGCCAAAAAACTTCGGAGACCCGATTAAGGTTCGGATAGCTTTTTTTTGGGTATGAAACTATCCGTTGACGGCTTACAGCGGTCAAAGCTATAGAACTCACTAAGACCATCGTTTTGACTGCTTATGGCTCCCGTAACTCTAAACGAGGCAACAGTTCTGGCCGTCCGAAGAATCGATATCCACAGGGTGCAACATCTGCGGTGCAAGGTGCAACATTCGTCCAAAAAGACGAAACGGCGCCTTGCGACTATTAGAAATGGGTGCAGGGATTTAAAATGGACCAGTACCATGGTGCAACACTCTCTAGAGATGGTAAATCGAAGACCAGCCACGGTGTTCCCTTTTTAACGTAAAAATTCATGTGACGGAAAAACAAAGGACAAAAAACTTCAGAGACCCGATTGAGGTTCGGATAGCTTTTTTTTGGGTATGAAACTATCCGTTGACGGCTTACAGCAGTCAAAGTCGTAGAACTCACTGAGACCTTCGTTTTGACTAGTTAGGGCTCCCGTAACTCTAAACGAGGCAACAGTGATGGCCGTCCGAAGAATCGATATCCACAGGGTGCAACATCTGCGGTGCAAGGTGCAACATTCGTCCAAAAAGACGAAACAACACCTTGCGACTTTTAGAAATGGGTGCAGGGATTTGAAATGGACCAGTACCATGGTGCAACACTCTCCAGGGATGGTAAATCGAAGACAAGCCACGGTGTTCCCTTTTTAATGTAAAAATTCATGTGATGGAAAAACGAAGGCCAAAAAACTTCAGAGACCCGATTGAGGTTCGGATAGCATTTTTTTGGGTATGAAACTATCCGTTGACAGCTTACAGTGGTCAAAGCCGTAGAACTCACTGAGACCTTCGTTTTGACTGGTTATGGCTCCCGTAACTCTAAACGAGGCAACAGTTATGGCCGTCCGAAGAACCGATATCCACAGGGTGCAACATCTGCGGTGCAAGGTGCAACATTCGTCCAAAAAGACGAAACGGTGCCTTGTGACTTTTAGAAATGGGTGCAGGGATTTGAAATGGACCAGTACCATGGTGCACCACTCTCCAGGGATGGTAAATCGAAGACCGCCACGGTGTTCCCATTTTAACGTAAAAATTCATGTGATGGAAAAACGAAGGCCAAAAAACTTCAGAGACCCGATTGAGGTTCGGATAGCTCTTTTTGGGTATGAAACTATCCATTGACGACTTATAGCGGTCAAAGCCGTAGAACTCCCTGAGACCTTCGTTTTGACTGGTTATGGCTCCCGTAACTCTAAACGAGGCAACAGTGATGGCCGTCCGAAGAATCGATATCCATAGGGTGCAACATCTGCGGTGCAAGGTGCAACATTCGTCCAAAAAGACGAAACGGCGCCTTGCGACTTTTAGAAATGGGTGTAGGGATTTGAGATGGACTAGTACCATGGTGCACCACTCTCCAGGGATGGTAAATCGAAGACCAGCCAGGGTGTTCCCTTTTTAACGTAAAAATTCATGTGACGGAAAAACGAAGGCCAAAAAACTTCGGAGACCCGATTAAGGTTCGGATAGCTTTTTTTTGGGTATGAAACTATCCGTTGATGGCTTACAGCGGTCAAAGCTATAGAACTCACTAAGACCATTGTTTTGACTGCTTATGGCTCCCGTAACTCTAAACGAGGCAACAGTTATAGCCGTCCGAAGAATCGATATCCACAGGGTGCAACATCTGCGGTGCAAGGTGCAACATTCATCCAAAAAGACGAAACGGCGCCTTGCGACTTTTAGAAATGGGTGCAGGGATTTGAAATGGACCAGTACCATGGTGCAACACTGTCTAGAGATGGTAAATCGAAGACCAGCCACGGTGTTCCCTTTTTAACGTAAAAATTCATGTGACGGAAAAACGAAGGCCAAAAAACTTCAGAGACCCGATTGAGGTTCGGATAGCTTTTTTTTGGGTATGAAACTATCCGTTGACGGCTTACAGCGGTCAAAGCCGTAGAACTCATTGAGACCTTCGTTTTGACTGGTTATGGCTCCCGTAACTCTAAACGAGGCCACAGTTATGGCCGTCCGAAGAACCGATATCCACAGGGTGCAACATCTGCGGTGCAAGGTGCAACATTCGTCTAAAAAGACGAAACGGTGCCTTGCGACTTTTAGAAATGGGTGCAGGGATTTGAAATGGACCAGTACCATGGTGCACCACTCTCCAGGGATGGTAAATCGAAGACCAGCCACGGTGTTCCCTTTTTAACGTAAAAATTCATGTGACGGAAAAACGAAGGCCAAAAAACTTTAGAGACCCGATTGAGGTTCGGATAGCTTTTTTTGGGTATGAAACTATACGTTGATGGCTTACAGCGGTCAAAGCCATAGAACTCACTGAGACCTTCGTTTTGACTGGTTATGGCTCCCGTAACTCTAAACGAGGCAATAGTTATGGCCGTCCGAAGAACCGATATCCATAGGGTGCAACATCTGCGGTGCAAGGTGCAACATTCGTCCAAAAAGACGAAACGGCGCCTTGCGACTTTTAGAAATGGGTGCAGGAATTTGAAATGGACCAGTACCGTGGTGCAACACTCTCCAGGGATGGTAAATCGAAGACCAGCCACGGTGTTGCCTTTTTAACGTAAAAAATCATGTGATGGAAAAACGAAGGCCAAAAAACTTCAGAGACCCGTTTGAGGTTCAGATAGCTTTTTTTTGGGTATGAAACTATCCGTTGACGGCTTACAGCGGTCAAAGCCGTAGAACTCATTGAGACTTCGTTTTGACTGGTTATGGCTCCCGTAACTCTAAACGAGGCAACAGTTATGGCCATCCGAAGAACCGATATCCACAGGGTGCAACATCTGCGGTGCAAGGTGCGACATTCGTCCAAAAAGACGAAACGGTGCCTTGCGACTTTTAGAAATGGTTGCAGGGATTTGAAATGGACCAGTACCATGGTGCACCACTCTCCAGGGATGGTAAATCGAAGACCGCCACGGTGTTCCCTTTTTAACGTAAAAATTCATGTGATGGAAAAACGAAGGCCAAAAAACTTCAGAGACCCGATTGAGGTTCGGATAGCTCTTTTTGGGTATGAAACTATCCATTGACGGCTTACAGCGGTCAAAGCCGTAGAACTCACTGAGACCTTCGTTTTGACTGGTTGTGGCTCCCGTAACTCTAAACGAGGCAACAGTGATGGCCGTCCGAAGAATCGATATCCATAGGGTGCAACATCTGCGGTGCAAGGTGCAACATTCGTCCAAAAAGATGAAACGGCGCCTTGCGACTTTTAGAAATGGGTGCAGGGATTTGAAATGGACCAGTACCATGGTGCACCACTCTCCAGGAATGGTAAATCGAAGACCAGCCAGGGTGTTCCCTTTTTAACGTAAAAATTCATGTGACGGAAAAACAAAGGCCAAAAAACTTCGGAGACCCGATTAAGGTTCGGATAGGTTTTTTTTGGGTATGAAACTATCCGTTGACGGCTTACAGCGGTCAAAGCTATAGAACTCACTAAGACCATCGTTTTGACTGCTTATGGCTCCCGTAACTCTAAACGAGGCAACAGTTATGGCCGTCCGAAGAATCGATATCCACAGGGTGCAACATCTGCGGTGCAAGGTGCAACATTCGTCCAAAAAGACGAAACGGCGCCTTGCGACTTTTAGAAATGGGTGCAGGGATTTGAAATGGACCAGTACCATGGTGCAACACTCTCTAGAGATGGTAAATCGAAGACCAGCCACGGTGTTCCCTTTTTAACGTAAAAATTCATGTGACGGAAAAACGAAGGCCAAAAAACTTCAAAGACCCGATTGAGGTTCGGATAGCTTTTTTTTGGGTATGAAACTATCCGTTGACGGCTTACAGCGGTCAAAGCCGTAGAACTCACTGAGACCTTCGTTTTGACTAGTTAGGGCTCCAGTAACTCTAAACGAGGCAACAGTGATGGCCGTCCGAAGAATCGATATCCACAGGGTGCAACATCTGCGGTGCAAGGTGCAACATTCGTCCAAAAAGACGAAACGGCACCTTGCGACTTTTAGAAATGGGTGCAGGGATTTGAAATGGACCAGTACCATGGTGCAACACTCTCCAGGGATGGTAAATCGAAGACAAGCCACGGTGTTCCCTTTTTAACGTAAAAATTCATGTGATGGAAAAACGAAGGCCAAAAAACTTCAGAGACCCGATTGAGGTTCGGATAGCTTTTTTTTGGGTATGAAACTATCCGTTGACGGCTTACAGTGGTCAAAGCCGTAGAACTCACTGAGACCTTCGTTTTGACTGGTTATGGCTCCCGTAACTCTAAACGAGGCAACAGTTATGGCCGTCCGAAGAACCGATATCCATAGGGTGCAACATCTGCGGTGCAAGGTGCAACATTCGTCCAAAAAGACGAAACGGTGCCTTGCGACTTTTAGAAATGGGTGCAGGGATTTGAAATGGACCAGTACCATGGTGCACCACTCTCCAGGGATGGTAAATCGAAAACCAGCCATGGTGTTCCCTTTTTAACGTAAAAATTCATGTGACGGAAAAACGAAGGCCAAAAAACTTCAGAGACCCGATTGAGGTTCGGATAGCTTTTTTTTGGGTATGAAACTATCCGTTGACGGCTTACAGCGGTCAAAGCCATAGAACTCACTGAGACCTTCGTTTTGACTGGTTATGGCTCCCGTAACTCTAAACGAGGCAACAGTTATGGCCGTCCGAAGAATCGATATCCACAGGGTGCAACATCTGCGGTGCAAGGTGCAACATTCGTCCAAAAAGACGAAACGGCGCCTTGCGACTTTTAGAAATGGGTGCAGGGATTTGAAATGGACCAGTACCATGGTGCAACACTCTCTAGAGATGGTAAATCGAAGACCAGCCACGATGTTCCCTTTTTAACGTAAAAATTCATGTGACGGAAAAACGAAGGCCAAAAAACTTCAGAGACCTAATTGAGGTTCGGATAGCTTTTTCTTGGGTATGAAACTATCTGTTGACGGCTTACAGCGGTCAAAGACGTAGAACTCAATGAGATCTTCGTTTTGACTGGTTAGGGCTCCCGTAACTCTAAACGAGGCAACAGTGATGGCCGTCCGAAGAATCGATATCCACAGGGTGCAACATCCGCGGTGCAAGGTGCAACATTCGTCCAAAAAGCCGAAACGACACCTTGCGACTTTTAGAAATGGGTGCAAGGATTTGAAATGGACCAGTACCATGGTGCAACACTCTCCAGGGATGGTAAATCGAAGACAAGCCACGGTGTTCCCTTTTTAACGTAAAAATTCATGTGATGGAAAAACGAAGGCCAAAAAACTTCAGAGACCCGATTGAGGTTCGGATAGCTTTTTTTTTGGGTATGAAACTATCCGTTGACGGCTTACAGCGGTCAAAGCCGTAGAACTCACTGAGACCTTCGTTTCGACTGGTTATGGCTCCCGTAACTCTAAACGAGGCAACAGTGATGGCCGTCCGAAGAATCGATATCCACAGGGTGCAACATCTGCGGTGCAAGGTGCAACATTCGTCGAAAAAGACGAAACGGCGCCTTGCGACTTTTAGAAATGGGTGCAGGGATTTGAAATGGACCAGTACCATGGTGCACCACTCTCCAGGGATGGTAAATCGAAGACCGCCACGGTATTCTCTTTTTAACGTAAAAATTCATGTGACGGAAAAACGAAGGCAAAAAAACTTCAGAGACCCGATTGAGGTTCGGATAGCTTTTTTTGGGTGTGAAACTATCCGTTGACGGCTTACAGCGGTCAAAGCCGTAGAACTCATTGAGACCTTCGTTTTGACTGGTTATGGCTCCCGTAAACCTAAACGAGGCAACAGTGATGGTCGTCCGAAGAATCGATATCCACAGGGTGCAACATCTGCGGTGCAAGGTGCAACATTCGTCCAAAAAGACGAAACGGCACCTTGCGACTTTTAGAAATGGGTGCAGGGATTTGAAATGGACCAGTACCATGGTGCAACACTCTCCAGGGATGGTAAATCGAAGACAAGCCACGGTGTTCCCTTTTTAACGTAAAAATTCATGTGATGGAAAAACGAAGGCCAAAAAACTTCAGAGACCCGATTGAGGTTCGGATAGCTTTTTTTTGGGTAAGAAACTATCCGTTGACGGCTTACAGCGGTCAAAGCCGTAGAACTCACTGAGACCTTCGTTTTGACTGGTTATAGCTCCCGTAACTCTAATTGAGGCAACAGTTATGGCCGTCCGAAGAACCGATATCCATAGGGTGCAACATCTGCGGTGCAAGGTGCAACATTCGTCCAAAAAGACGAAACGGTGCCTTGCGACTTTTAGAAATGGGTGCAGGGATTTGAAATGGACCAGTACCATGGTGCACCACTCTCCAGGGATGGTAAATCGAAAACCAGCCACGGTGTTCCCTTTTTAACGTAAAAATTCATGTGACGGAAAAACGAAGGCCAAAAAACTTCAGAGACCCGATTGAGGTTCGGATAGCTTTTTTTTGGGTATGAAACTATCCGTTGACAGCTTACAGCGGTCAAAGCCATAGAACTCACTGAGACCTTCGTTTTGACTGGTTATGGCTCCCGTAACTCTAAACGAGGCAACAGTTATGGCCGTCCGAAGAACCGATATCCACATGGTGCAACATCTGCGGTGCAAGGTGCAACATTCGTCTAAAAAGACGAAACGGTGCCTTGCGACTTTTAGAAATGGGTGCAGGGATTTGAAATGGACCAGTACCATGGTGCACCACTCTCCAGGGATGGTAAATCGAAGACGAGCCACAGTGTTCCCTTTTTAACGTAAAAATTCATGTGACGGAAAAACGAAGGCCAAAAAACTTCAGAGACCCGATTGAGGTTCGGATAGCTTTTTTTTGGGTATGAAACTATCCGTTGACGGCTTACAGCGGTCAAAGCCGTAGAACTCACTGAGACCTTCGTTTTGACTGGTTATGGCTCCCGTAACTCTAAACGAGGCAACAGTTATGGCCGTCCGAAGAACCGATATCCATAGGGTGCAACATCTGCGGTGCAAGGTGCAACATTCGTCCAAAAAGACGAAACGGTGCCTTGAGACTTTTAGAAATGGGTGCAGGGATTTGAAATGGACCAGTACCATGGTGCACCACTCTCCAGGGATGGTAAATCGAAAACCAGCCACGGTGTTCCCTTTTTAACGTAAAAATTCATGTGACGGAAAAACTAAGGCCAAAAAACTTCAAAGACCCGATTGAGGTTCAGATAGCTTTTTTTTGGGTATGAAACTATCCGTTGACGGCTTACAGCGGTCAAAGCCGTAGAACTCACTGAGACCTTCGTTTTGACTGGTTATGGCTCCCGTAACTCTAAACGAGGCAACAGTTATGGCCATCCGAAGAACCGATATCCACAGGGTGCAACATCTGCGGTGCAAGGTGCGACATTCGTCCAAAAAGACGAAACGGTGCCTTGCGACTTTTAGAAATGGTTGCAGGGATTTGAAATGGACCAGTACCATGGTGCACCACTCTCCAGGGATGGTAAATCGAAGACCGCCACGGTGTTCCCTTTTTAACGTAAAAATTCATGTGATGGAAAAACGAAGGCCAAAAAACTTCAGAGACCCGATTGAGGTTCGGATAGCTCTTTTTGGGTATGAAACTATCCATTGACGGCTTACAGCGGTCAAAGCCGTAGAACTCACTGAGACCTTCATTTTGACTGGTTGTGGCTCCCGTAACTCTAAACGAGGCAACAGTGATGGCCGTCCGAAGAATCGATATCCATAGGGTGCAACATCTGCGGTGCAAGGTGCAACATTCGTCCAAAAAGACGAAACGGCGCCTTGCGACTTTTAGAAATGGGTGCAGGGATTTGAAATGGACCAGTACCATGGTGCACCACTCTCCAGGAATGGTAAATCGAAGACCAGCCAGGGTGTTCCCTTTTTAACGTAAAAATTCATGTGACGGAAAAACGAAGGCCAAAAAACTTCGGAGACCCGATTAAGGTTCGGATAGCTTTTTTTTGGGTATGAAACTATCCGTTGACGGCTTACAGCGGTCAAAGCTATAGAACTCACTAAGACCATCGTTTTGACTGCTTATGGCTCCCGTAAATCTAAACGAGGCAACAGTTATGGCCGTCCGAAGAATCGATATCCACAGGGTGCAACATCTGCGGTGCAAGGTGCAACATTCGTCCAAAAAGACGAAACGGCGCCTTGCGACTTTTAGAAATGGGTGCAGGGATTTGAAATGGACTAGTACCATGGTGCAACACTCTCTAGAGATGGTAAATCGAAGACCAGCCACGGTGTTCCCTTTTTAACGTAAAAATTCATGTGACGGAAAAACGAAGGCCAAAAAACTTCAAAGACCCGATTGAGGTTCGGATAGCTTTTTTTTGGGTATGAAACTATCCGTTGACGGCTTACAGCGGTCAAAGCCGTAGAACTCACTGAGACCTTCGTTTTGACTAGTTAGGGCTCCAGTAACTCTAAACGAGGCAACAGTGATGGCCGTCCGAAGAATCGATATCCACAGGGTGCAACATCTGCGGTGCAAGGTGCAACATTCGTCCAAAAAGACGAAACGGCACCTTGCGACTTTTAGAAATGGGTGCAGGGATTTGAAATGGACCAGTACCATGGTGCAACACTCTCCAGGGATGGTAAATCGAAGACAAGCCACGGTGTTCCCTTTTTAACGTAAAAATTCATGTGATGGAAAAACGAAGGCCAAAAAACTTCAGAGACCCGATTGAGGTTCGGATAGCTTTTTTTTGGGTATGAAACTATCCGTTGACGGCTTAGAGCGGTCAAAGCCGTAGAACTCACTGAGACCTTCGTTTTGACTGGTTATGGCTCCCGTAACTCTAAACGAGGCAACAGTTATGGCCGTCCGAAGAACCGATATCCGTAGGGTGCAACATCTGCGGTGCAAGGTGCAACATTCGTCCAAAAAGACGAAACGGTGCCTTGCGACTTTTAGAAATGGGTGCAGGGATTTGAAATGGACCAGTACCATGGTGCACCACTCTCCAGGGATGGTAAATCGAAAACCAGCCACGGTGTTCCCTTTTTAACGTAAAAATTCATGTGACGGAAAAACGAAGGCCAAAAAACTTCAGAGACCCGATTGAGGTTCGGATAGCTTTTTTTTGGGTATGAAACTATCCGTTGACGGCTTACAGCGGTCAAAGCCATAGAACTCACTGAGACCTTCGTTTTGACTGGTTATGGCTCCCGTAACTCTAAACGAGGCAACAATTATGGCCGTCCGAAGAATCGATATCCACAGGGTGCAACATCTGCGGTGCAAGGTGCAACATTCGTCCAAAAAGACGAAACGGCGCCTTGCGACTTTTAGAAATGGGTGCAGGGATTTGAAATGGACCAGTACCATGGTGCAACACTCTCTAGAGATGGTAAATCGAAGACCAGCCACGATGTTCCCTTTTTAACGTAAAAATTCATGTGACGGAAAAACGAAGGCCAAAAATCTTCAGAGACCTAATTGAGGTTCGGATAGGTTTTTTTTGGGTATGAAACTATCCGTTGACGGCTTACAGCGGTCAAAGCCGTAGAACTCACTGAGATCTTCGTTTTGACTGGTTAGGGCTCCCGTAACTCTAAACGAGGCAACAGTGATGGCCGTTCGAAGAATCGATATCCACAGGGTGCAACATCTGCGGTGCAAGGTGCAACATTCGTCCAAAAAGCCGAAACGACACCTTGCGACTTTTAGAAATGGGTGCAAGGATTTGAAATGGACCAGTACCATGGTGCAACACTCTCCAGGGATGGTAAATCGAAGACAAGCCACGGTGTTCCCTTTTTAACGTAAAAATTCATGTGATGGAAAAACGAAGGCCAAAAAACTTCAGAGACCCGATTGAGGTTCGGATAGCTTTTTTTTGGGTATGAAACTATCCGTTGATGGCTTACAGCGGTCAAAGCCGTAGAACTCACTGAGACCTTCGTTTTGACTGGTTATGGCTCCCGTAACTCTAAACGAGGCAACAGTGATGGCCGTCCGAAGAATCGATATCCACAGGGTGCAACATCTGCGGTGCAAGGTGCAACATTCGTCGAAAAAGACGAAACGGCGCCTTGCGACTTTTAGAAATGGGTGCAGGGATTTGAAATGGACCAGTACCATGGTGCACCACTCTCCAGGGATGGTAAATCGAAGACCGCCACGGTATTCTCTTTTTAACGTAAAAATTCATGTGACGGAAAAACGAAGGCAAAAAAACTTCAGAGACCCGATTGAGGTTCGGATAGCTTTTTTTGGGTGTGAAACTATCCGTTGACGGCTTACAGTGGTCAAAGCCGTAGAACTCACTGAGACCTTCGTTTTGACTGGTTATGGCTCCCGTAAACCTAAACGAGGCAACAGTGATGGCCGTCCGAAGAATCGATATCCACAGGGTGCAACATCTGCGGTGCAAGGTGCAACATTCGTCCAAAAAGACGAAACGACACCTTGCGACTTTTAGAAATGGGTGCAGGGATTTGAAATGGACCAGTACCATGGCGCAACACTCTCCAGGGATGGTAAATCGAAGACAAGCCACGGTGTTCCCTTTTTAACGTAAAAATTCATGTGATGGAAAAACGAAGGCCAAAAAACTTCAGAGACCCGATTGATGTTCGGATAGCTTTTTTTTGGGTATGAAACTATCCGTTGACGGCTTACAGCGGTCAAAGCCGTAGAACTCACTGAGACCTTCGTTTTGACTGGTTATGGCTCCCGTAACTCTAAACGAGGCAACAGTTATGGCCGTCCGAAGAACCGATATCCATAGGGTGCAACATCTGCGGTGCAAGGTGCAACATTCGTCCAAAAAGACGAAACGGTGCCTTGAGACTTTTAGAAATGGGTGCAGGGATTTGAAATGGACCAGTACCATGGTGCACCACTCTCCAGGGATGGTAAATCGAAAACCAGCCACGGTGTTCCCTTTTTAACGTAAAAATTCATGTGACGGAAAAACTAAGGCCAAAAAACTTCAGAGACCCGATTGAGGTTCGGATAGCTTTTTTTTGGGTATGAAACTATCCGTTGACGGCTTACAGCGGTCAAAGCCATAGAACTCACTGAGACCTTCGTTTTGACTGGTTATGGCTCCCGTAACTCTAAACGAGGCAACAGTTATGGCCGTCCGAAGAATCGATATCCACAGGGTGCAACATCTGCGGTGCAAGGTGCAACATTCGTCCAAAAAGACGAAACGGCGCCTTGCGACTTTTAGAAATGGGTGCAGGGATTTGAAATGGACCAGTACCATGGTGCAACACTCTCTAGAGATGGTAAATCGAAGACCAGCCACGATGTTCCCTTTTTAACGTAAAAATTCATGTGACGGAAAAACGAAGGCCAAAAAACTTCAGAGACCTAATTGAGGTTCGGATAGCTTTTTTTTGGGTATGAAACTATCCGTTGACGGCTTACAGCGGTCAAAGCCGTAGAACTCACTGAGATCTTCGTTTTGACTGGTTAGGGCTCCCGTAACTCTAAACGAGGCAACAGTGATGGCCGTCCGAAGAATCGATATCCACAGGGTGCAACATCTGCGGTGCAAGGTGCAACATTCGTCCAAAAAGCCGAAACGACACCTTGCGACTTTTAGAAATGGGTGCAAGGATTTGAAATGGACCAGTACCATGGTGCAACACTCTCCAGGGATGGTAAATCGAAGACAAGCCACGGTGTTCCCTTTTTAACGTAAAAATTCATGTGATGGAAAAACGAAGGCCAAAAAACATCAGAGACCCGATTGAGGTTCGGATAGCTTTTTTTTTGGGTATGAAACTATCCGTTGACGGCTTACAGCGGTCAAAGCCGTAGAACTCACTGAGACCTTCGTTTTGACTGGTTATGGCTCCCGTAACTCTAAACGAGGCAACAGTGATGGCCGTCCGAAGAATCGATATCCACAGGGTGCAACATCTGCGGTGCAAGGTGCAACATTCGTCGAAAAAGACGAAACGGCGCCTTGCGACTTTTAGAAATGGGTGCAGGGATTTGAAATGGACCAGTACCATGGTGCACCACTCTCCAGGGATGGTAAATCGAAGACCGCCGCGGTATTCTCTTTTTAACGTAAAAATTCATGTGACGGAAAAACGAAGGCAAAAAAACTTCAGAGACCCGATTGAGGTTCGGATAGCTTTTTTTGGGTGTGAAACTATCCGTTGACGGCTTACAGCGGTCAAAGCCGTAGAACTCACTGAGACCTTCGTTTTGACTGGTTATGGCTCCCGTAAACCTAAACGAGGCAACAGTGATGGCCGTCCGAAGAATCGATATCCACAGGGTGCAACATCTGCGATGCAAGGTGCAACATTCGTCCAAAAAGACGAAACGGCGCCTTGCGACTTTTAGAAATGGGTGCAGGGATTTGAAATGGACCAGTACCATGGTGCACCACTCTCCAGGGATGGTAAATCGAAGACCAGCCACGGTGTTCCCTTTTTAACGTTAAAATTCATGTGACGGAAAAACGAAGGCCAAAAAACTTCAGAGACCCGATTGAGGTTCGGATAGCTTTTTTTTGGGTATGAAACTATCCGTTGACGGCTTGCAGCGGTCAAAGCCGTAGAACTCACTGAGAACTTCGTTTTGACTGGTTATGGCTCTCGTAGCTCTAAACGAGGCAACAGTTATGGCCGTCCGAAGAACCGATATCCACAGGGTGCAACATCTGCGGTGCAAGGTGCAACATTCGTCCAAAAAGACGAAACGGCGCCTTGCGACTTTTAGAAATGGGTGCAGGGATTTGAAATGGACCAGTACCATGGTGCAACACTCTCCAGGGATGGTAAATCGAAGACCAGCCACGGTGTTCCCTTTTTAACGTAAAAAATCATGTGACGGAAAAACGAAGGCCAAAAAACTTCAAAGACCCGATTGAGGTTCGGATAGCTTTTTTTTGGGTATGAAACTATCTGTTGACGGCTTACAGCGGTCAAAGCCGTAGAACTCACTGAGACCTTCGTTTTGACTGGTTATGGCTCCCGAAACTCTAAACGAGGCAACAGTTATGGCCGTCCGAAGAACCGATATCCACAGGGTGCAACATCTCCGGTGCATGGTTCAACATTCGTCCAAAAAGACGAAACGGTGCCTTACGACTTTTAGAAATGGGTGCAGGGATTTGAAATGGACCAGTACCATGGTGCACCACTCTCCAGGGATGGTAAATCGAAGACCGCCACGGTGTTCCCATTTTAACGTAAAAATTCATGTGATGGAAAAACGAAGGCCAAAAAACTTCAGAGACCCGATTGAGGTTCGGATAGCTCTTATTGGGTATGAAACTATCCATTGACGGCTTACAGCGGTCAAAGCCGTAGAACTCACTGAGACCTTCATTTTGACTGGTTATGGCTCCCGTAACTCTAAACGAGGCAACAGTGATGGCCGTCCGAAGAATCGATATCCATAGGGTGCAACATCTGCGGTGCAAGGTGCAACATTCGTCCAAAAAGACGAAACGGCGCCTTGCGACTTTTAGAAATGGGTGCAGGGATTTGAAATGGACCAGTACCATGGTGCACCACTCTCCAGGGATGGTAAATCGAAGACCAGCCAGGGTGTTCCCTTTTTAACGTAAAAATTCATGTGACGGAAAAACGAAGGCCAAAAAACTTCGGAGACCCGATTAAGGTTCGGATAGCTTTTTTTTGGGTATGAAACTATCCGTTGACACCTTACAACGGTCAAAGCTATAGAACTCACTAAGACCATCGTTTTGACTGCTTATGGCTCCCGTAACTCTAAACGAGGCAACAGTTATGGCCGTCCGAAGAATCGATATCCACAGGGTGCAACATCTGCGGTGCAAGGTGCAACATTCGTCCAAAAAGACGAAACGGCGCCTTGCGACTTTTAGAAATGGGTGCAGGGATTTGAAATGGACCAGTACCATGGTGAAACACTCTCTAGAGATGGTAAATCGAAGACCAGCCACGGTGTTCCCTTTTTAACGTAAAAATTCATGTGACGGAAAAACGAAGGCCAAAAAACTTCAGAGACCCGATTGAGGTTCGTGTAGCTTTTTTTTGGGTATGAAACTATCCGTTGACGGCTTACAGCGGTCAAAGCCGTAGAACTCACTGAGACCTTCGTTTTGACTGGTTAGGGCTCCCGTAACTCTAAACGAGGCAACAGTTATGGCCGTCCGAAGAACCGATATCCATAGGGTGCAACATCTGCGGTGCAAGGTGCAACATTCGTCCAAAAAGACGAAACGGTGCCTTGCGACTTTTAGAAATGGGTGCAGGGATTTGAAATGGACCAGTACCATGGTGCACCACTCTCCAGGGATGGTAAATCTAAGACCGCCACGGTGTTCCCATTTTAACGTAAAAATTCATGTGATGGAAAAACGAGGGCCAAAAAACTTCAGAGACCCGATTGAGGTTCGGATAGCTCTTTTTGGGTATGAAACTATCCATTCACGACTTACAGCGGTCAAAGCCGTAGAACTCAGTGAGACCTTCGTTTTGACTGGTTATGGCTCCCGTAACTCTAAACGAGGCAACAGTGATGGCCGTCCGAAGAATCGATATCCATAGGGTGCAACATCTGCGGTGCAAGGTGCAACATTCGTCCAAAAAGACGAAACGGCGCCTTGCGACTTTTAGAAATGGGTGTAGGGATTTGAAATGGACCAGTACCATGGTGCACCACTCTCCAGGGATGGTAAATCGAAGACCAGCCAGGGTTTTCCCTTTTTAACGTAAAAATTCATGTGATGGAAAAACGAAGGCCAAAAAACTTCGGAGACCCGATTAAGGTTCGGATAGCTTTTTTTTGGGTATGAAACTATCCGTTGACGGCTTACAGCGGTCAAAGCTATAGAACTCACTAAGACCATCGTTTTGACTGCTTATGGCTCCCGTAACTCTAAACGAGGCAATAGTTATGGCCGTCCGAAGAATCGATATCCACAGGGTGCAACATCTGCGGTGCAAGGTGCAACATTCGTCCAAAAAGACGAAACGGCGCCTTGCGAATTTTAGAAATGGGTGCAGGGATTTGAAATGGACCAGTACCATGGTTCAACACTCTCTAGAGATGGTAAATCGAAGACCAGCCACGAAGTTCCCTTTTTAACGTAAAAATTCATGTGACGGAAAAACGAAGGCCAAAAAACTTCAGAGACCTAATTGAGGTTCGGATAGCTTTTTTTTGGGTATGAAACTATCCGTTGACGGCTTACAGCGGTCAAAGCCGTAGAACTCACTGAGACCTTCGTTTTGACTGGTTAGGGCTCCCGTAACTCTAAACGAGGCAACAGTGATGGCCGTCCGAAGAATCGATATCCACAGGGTGCAACATCTACGGTGCAAGGTGCAACATTCGTCCAAAAAGACGAAACGGCACCTTGCGACTTTTAGAAATGGGTGCAAGGATTTGAAATGGACCAGTACCATGGTGCAACACTCTCCAGGGATGGTAAATCGAAGACAAGCCACGGTGTTCCCTTTTTAACGTAAAAATTCATGTGATGGAAAAACGAAGGCCAAAAAACTTCAGAGACCCGATTGAGGTTCGGATAGCTTTTTTTTTTGGGTATGAAACTATCCATTGACGGCTTACAGCGGTCAAAGCCGTAGAACTCACTGAGACCTTCGTTTTGACTGGTTATGGCTCCCGTAACTCTAAACGAGGCAACAGTGATGGCCGTCCGAAGAATCGATATCCACAGGGTGCAACATCTGCGATGCAAGGTGCAACATTCGTCGAAAAAGACGAAACGGCGCCTTGCGACTTTTAGAAATGGGTGCAGGGATTTGAAATGGACCAGTACCATGGTGCACCACTCTCCAGGGATGGTAAATCGAAGACCGCCACGGTATTCCCTTTTTAACGTAAAAATTCATGTGACGGAAAAACGAAGGCCAAAAAACTTCAGAGACCCGATTGAGGTTCGGATAGCTTTTTTTGGGTATGAAACTATCCGTTGACGGCTTACAGTGGTCAAAGCTATAGAACTCACTAATACCATCGTTTTGACTGCTTATGGCTCCCGAAACTCTAAACGAGGCAACAGTTATGGCCGTCCGAAGAACCGATATCCACAGGGTGCAACATCTCCGGTGCATGGTGCAACATTCGTCCAAAAAGACGAAACGGTGCCTTGCGACTTTTAGAAATGGGTGCAGGGATTTGAAATGGACCAGTACCATGGTGCACCACTCTCCAGGGATGGTAAATCGAAGACCGCCACGGTGTTCCCTTTTTAACGTTAAAATTCATGTGACGGAAAAACGAAGGCCAAAAAACTTCGGAGACCCGATTAAGGTTCGTATAGCTTTTTTTTGGGTATGAAACTATCCGTTGACGGCTTACAGCGGTCAAAGCTATAGAACTCACTAATACCATCGTTTTGACTGCTTATGGCTCCCAAAACTCTAAAGGAGGCAACAGTTATGGCCGTCCGAAGAACCGATATCCACAGGGTGCAACATCTCCGGTGCATGGTGCAACATTCGTCCAAAAAGACGAAACGGCGCCTTGCGACTTTTAGAAATGGGTGTAGGGATTTGAAATGGACCAGTACCATGGTGCACCACTCTCCAGGGATGGTAAATCGAAGACCAGCCACGGTGTTCCCTTTTTAACGTTAAAATTCATGTGACGGAAAAACGAAGGCCAAAAAACTTCGGAGA
Source organism: Allium fistulosum (assembly GCA_030737815.1). NCBI lineage: Eukaryota > Viridiplantae > Streptophyta > Magnoliopsida > Asparagales > Amaryllidaceae > Allium > Allium fistulosum. Next base: position 1,285,621,574 of record CM060905.1, read on the forward strand.
CCCGATTAAGGTTCAGATAGCTTTTTTTTGGGTATGAAACTATCCGTTGACGGCTTATAGTGGTCAAAGCTATAGAACTCACTAATACCATCGTTTTGACTGCTTATGGCTCCCGAAACTCTAAACGAGGCAACAGTTATGGCCGTCCGAAGAACCGATATCCACAGGGTGCAACATCTCCGGTGCATGGTGCAACATTCGTCCAAAAAGACGAAACGGTGCCTTGCGACTTTTAGAAATGGGTGCAGGGATTTGAAATGGACCAGTACCATGGTGCACCACTCTCCAGGGATGGTAAATCGAAGACCGCCACGGTGTTCCCATTTTAACGTAAAAATTCATGTGATGGAAAAACGAAGGCCAAAAAACTTCAGAGACCCGATTGAGGTTCGGATAGCTCTTTTTGGGTATGAAACTATCCATTGACGACTTACAGCGGTCAAAGCCGTAGAACTCAGTGAGACCTTCGTTTTGACTGGTTATGGCTCCCGTAACTCTAAACGAGGCAACAGTGATGGCCGTCCGAAGAATCGATATCCATAGGGTGCAACATCTGCGGTGCAAGGTGCAACATTCGTCCAAAAAGACGAAACGGCGCCTTGCGACTTTTAGAAATGGGTGTAGGAATTTGAAATGGACCAATACCATGGTGCACCACTCTCCAGGGATGGTAAATCGAAGACCAGCCAGGGTGTTCCCTTTTTAACGTAAAAATTCATGTGACGGAAAAACGAAGGCCAAAAAACTTCGGAGACCCGATTAAGGTTCGGATAGCTTTTTTTTGGGTATGAAACTATCCGTTGACGGCTTACAGCGGTCAAAGCTATAGAACTCACTAAGACCATCGTTTTGACTGCTTATGGCTCCCGTAACTCTAAACGAGGCAACAGTTATGGCCGTCCGAAGAATCGATATCCACAGGGTGCAACATCTGCGGTGCAAGGTGCAACATTCGTCCAAAAAGATGAAACGGCGCCTTGCGACTTTTAGAAATGGGTGCAAGGATTTGAAATGGACCAGTACCATGGTGCAACACTCTCCAGGGATGGTAAATCGAAGACAAGCCACGGTGTTCCCTTTTTAACGTAAAAATTCATGTGATGGAAAAACGAAGGCCAAAAAACTTCAGAGACCCGATTGAGGTTCGGATAGCTTTTTTTTTGGGTATGAAACTATCCATTGACGGCTTACAATGGTCAAAGCCGTAGAACTCACTGAGACCTTCGTTTTGACTGGTTATGGCTCCCGTAACTCTAAACGAGGCAACAGTGATGGCCGTCCGAAGAATCGATATCCACAGGGTGCAACATTTGCGATGCAAGGTGCAACATTCGTCGAAAAAGACGAAACGGCGCCTTGCGACTTTTAGAAATGGGTGCAGGGATTTGAAATGGACTAGTACCATGGTGCACCACTCTCCAGGGATGGTAAATCGAAGACCGCCACGGTATTCCCTTTTTAACGTAAAAATTCATGTGACGGAAAAACGAAGGCCAAAAAACTTCAAAGACCCGATTGAGGTTCGGATAGCTTTTTTTGGGTATGAAACTATCCGTTGACGGCTTACAGCGGTCAAAGCCGTAGAACTCACTGAGACCTTCGTTTTGACTGGTTATGGCTCCCGTAAACCTAAACGAGGCAACAATGATGGCCGTCCGAAGAATCGATATCCATAGGGTGCAACATCTGCAATGCAAGGTGCAACATTCGTCCAAAAAGACGAAACGGCGCCTTGCGACTTTTAGAAATGGGTGCAGGGATTTGAAATGGACTAGTACATTGGTGCACCACTCTCCAGGGATGGTAAATCGAAGACCGCCACGGTATTCCCTTTTTAACGTAAAAATTCATGTGACGGAAATACGAAGGCCAAAAAACTTCAGAGACCCGATTGAGGTTCGGATAGCTTTTTTTGGGTATGAAACTATCCGTTGACGGCTTACAGCGGTCAAAGCCGTAGAACTCACTGAGACCTTCGTTTTGACTGGTTATGGCTCCCGTAAACCTAAACGAGGCAACAGTGATGGCCGTCCGAAGAATCGATATCCACAGGGTGCAACATCTGCAATGCAAGGTGCAACATTCGTACAAAAAGACGAAACGGCGCCTTGCGACTTTTAGAAATGGGTGCAGGGATTTGAAATGGACCAGTACCATGGTGCACCACTCTCCAGGGATGGTAAATCGAAGACCAGCCACGGTGTTCCCTTTTTAACGTTAAAATTCATGTGACGGAAAAACGAAGGCCAAAAAACTTCGGAGACCCGATTAAGGTTCGGATAGCTTTTTTTTGGGTATGAAACTATCCGTTGACGGCTTACAGTGGTCAAAGCTATAGAACTCACTAATACCATCGTTTTGACTGCTTATGGCTCCCGAAACTCTAAACGAGACAACAGTTATGGCCGTCCGAAGAACCGATATCCACAAGGTGCAACATCTCCGGTGCATGGTGCAACATTCGTCCAAAAAGACGAAACGGTGCCTTGCGACTTTTAGAAATGGGTGCAGGGATTTGAAATGGACCAGTACCATCGTGCACCACTCTCCAGGGATGGTAAATCGAAGACCGCCACGGTGTTCCCATTTTAACGTAAAAATTCATGTGATGGAAAAACGAAGGCCAAAAAACTTCAGAGACCCGATTGAGGTTCGGATAGCTCTTTTTGGGTATGAAACTATCCATTGACGACTTACAGCGGTCAAAGCCGTAGAACTCAGTGAGACCTTCGTTTTGACTGGTTATGGCTCCCGTAACTCTAAACGAGGCAACAGTGATGGCCGTCCGAAGAATCGATATCCATAGGGTGCAACATCTGCGGTGCAAGGTGCAACATTCGTCCAAAAAGACGAAACGGCGCCTTGCGACTTTTAGAAATGGGTGTAGGGATTTGAAATGGACCAGTACCATGGTGCACCACTCTCCAGGGATGGTAAATCGAAGACCAGCCAGGGTGTTCCCTTTTTAAAGTAAAAATTCATGTGACGGAAAAACGAAGGCCAAATAACTTCGGAGACCCGATTAAGGTTCGGATAGCTTTTTTTGGGTATGAAACTATCCGTTGACGGCTTACAGCGGTCAAAGCTATAGAACTCACTAAGACCATCGTTTTGACTGCTTATGGCTCCCGTAACTCTAAACGAGGCAACAGTTATGGCCGTCCGAAGAATCGATATCCACAGGGTGCAACATCTGCGGTGCAAGGTGCAACATTCGTCCAAAAAGATGAAACGGCGCCTTGCGACTTTTAGAAATGGGTGCAGGGATTTGAAATGGACCAGTACCATGGTGCAACACTCTCTAGAGATGGTAAATCGAAGACCAGCCACGATGTTCCCTTTTTAACGTAAAAATTCATGTGACGGAAAAACGAAGGCCAAAAAACTTCAGAGACCTAATTGAGGTTCGGATAGCTTTTTTTTGGGTATGAAACTATCCGTTGACGGCTTACAGCGGTCAAAGCCGTAGAACTCACTGAGACCTTCGTTTTGACTGGTTAGGGCTCCCGTAACTCTAAACGAGGCAACAGTGATGGCCGTCCGAAGAACCGATATCCACAGGGTGCAACATCTCCGGTGCATGGTGCAACATTCGTCCAAAAAGACGAAACGGTGCCTTGCGACTTTTAGAAATGGGTGCAGGGATTTGAAATGGACCAGTACCATGGTGCACCACTCTCCAGGGATGGTAAAACGAAGACAAGCCACGGTGTTCCCTTTTTAACGTAAAAATTCATGTGATGGAAAAACGAAGGCCAAAAAACTTCAGAGACCCGATTGAGGTTCGGATAGCTTTTTTTTGGGTATGAAACTATCCGTTGACGGCTTACAGCGGTCAAAGCCGTAGAACTCACTGAGACCTTCGTTTTGACTGGTTATGGCTCCCGTAACTCTAAACGAGGCAACAGTGATGGCCGTCCGAAGAATCGATATCCACAGGGTGCAACATCTGCGATGCAAGGTGCAACATTCGTCGAAAAAGACGAAACGGCGCCTTGCGACTTTTAGAAATGGGTGCAGGGATTTGAAATGGACCAGTACCATGGTGCACCACTCTCCAGGGATGGTAAATCGAAGACCGCCACGGTATTCCCTTTTTAACGTAAAAATTCATGTGACGGAAAAACGAAGGCCAAAAAACTTCAGAGACCCGATTGAGGTTCGGATAGCTTTTTTTGGGTATGAAACTATCCGTTGACGGCTTACAGCGGTCAATGCCGTAGAACTCACTAAGACCTTCGTTTTGACTGGTTATGGCTCCCGTAAACCTAAACGAGGCAACAGTGATGGCCGTCCGAAGAATCGATATCCATAGGGTGCAACATCTGCAATGCAAGGTGCAACATTCGTCCAAAAAGACGAAACGGCGCCTTGCGACTTTTAAAAATGGGTGCAGGGATTTGAAATGGACCAGTACCATGGTGCACCACTCTCCAGGGATGGTAAATCGAAGACCAGCCACGGTGTTCCCTTTTTAACGTTAAAATTCATGTGACGGAAAAACGAAGGCCAAAAAACTTCAGAGACCCGATTGAGGTTCGGATAGCTTTTTTTTGGGTATGAATCTATCCGTTGACGGCTTACAGCGGTCAAAGCCGTAGAACTCACTGAGACCTTCGTTTTGACTGGTTATGGCTCTCGTAACTCTAAACGAGGCAACAGTTATGGCCGTCCGAAGAACCGATATCCACAGGGTGCAACATCTGCGGTGCAAGGTGCAACATTCGTCCAAAAAGACGAAACGGCGCCTTGCGACTTTTAGAAATGGGTGCAGGGATTTGAAATGGACCAGTACCATGGTGCAACACTCTCCAGGGATTGTAAATCGAAGACCAGCCACGGTGTTCCCTTTTCAACGTAAAAAATCATGTGACGGAAAAACGAAGGCCAAAAAACTTCAGAGACCCGATTGAGGTTCGGATAGCTTTTTTTTGGGTATGAAACTTTCTGTTGACGGCTTACAGCGGTCAAAGCCGTAGAACTCACTAAGACCTTCGTTTTGACTGGTTATGGCTCCCGAAACTCTAAACGAGGCAACAGTTATGGCCGTCCGAAGAACCGATATCCACAGGGTGCAACATCTCCGGTGCATGGTGCAACATTCGTCCAAAAAGACGAAACGGTGCCTTGCGACTTTTAGAAATGGGTGCAGGGATTTGAAATGGACCAGTACCATGGTGCACCACTCTGCAGGGATGGTAAATCGAAGACCGCCACGGTGTTCCCATTTTAATGTAAAAATTCATGTGATGGAAAAACGAAGGCCAAAAAACTTCAGAGACCCGATTGAGGTTCGGATAGCTCTTATTGGGTATGAAACTATCCATTGACGGCTTACAGCGGTCAAAGCCGTAGAACTCACTGAGACCTTCGTTTTGACTAGTTATGGCTCCCGTAACTCTAAACGAGGCAACAGTGATGGCCGTCCGAAGAATCGATATCCATAGGGTGCAACATCTGCGGTGCAAGGTGCAACATTCGTCCAAAAAGACGAAACGACGCCTTGCGACTTTTAGAAATGGGTGCAGGGATTTGAAATGGACCAGTACCATGGTGCACCACTCTCCAGGGATGGTAAATCGAAGACCAGCCAGGGTGTTCCCTTTTTAACGTAAAAATTCATGTGACGGAAAAACGAAGGCCAAAAAACTTCGGAGACCCGATTAAGGTTCGTATAGCTTTTTTTTGGGTATGAAACTATCCGTTGACGGCTTACAGCGGTCAAAGCTATAGAACTCACTAAGACCATCGTTTTGACTGCTTATGGCTCCCGTAACTCTAAACGAGGCAACAGTTATGGCCGTCCGAAGAATCGATATCCACAGGGTGCAACATCTGCGGTGCAAGGTGCAACATTTGTCCAAAAAGACGAAACGGCGCCTTGCGACTTTTAGAAATGGGTGCAGAGATTTGAAATGGACCAGTACCATGGTGCAACACTCTCTAGAGATGGTAAATCGAAGACCAGCCACGGTGTTCCCTTTTTAACGTAAAAATTCATGTGACGGAAAAACGAAGGCCAAAAAACTTCAAAGACCCGATTGAGGTTCGGATAGCTTTTTTTTGGGTATGAAACTATCCGTCGACGGCTTACAGCGGTCAAAGCCGTAGAACTCACTGAGACCTTCGTTTTGACTGGTTAGGGCTCCCGTAACTCTAAACGAGGCAACAGTGATGGCCGTCCGAAGAATCGATATCCACAGGGTGCAACATCTACGGTGCAAGGTGCAACATTCGTCCAAAAAGACGAAACGGCACCTTGCGACTTTTAGAAATGGGTGCAGGGATTTGAAATTGACCAGTACCATGGTGCAACACTCTCCAGGGATGGTAAATCGAAGACAAGCCACGGTGTTCCCTTTTTAACGTAAAAATTCATGTGATGGAAAAACGAAGGCCAAAAAACTTCAGAGACCCGATTGAGGTTCGGATAGCTTTTTTTTGGGTATGAAACTATCCGTTGACGGCTTACAGCGGTCAAAGCCGTAGAACTCACTGAGACCTTCGTTTTGACTGGTTATGGCTCCCGTAACTCTAAACGAGGCAACAGTTATGGCCGTCCGAAGAACCGATATCCACAGGGTGCCACATCTGCGGTGCAAGGTGCAACATTCGTCCAAAAAGACGAAACGGTGCCTTGCGACTTTTAGAAATGGGTGCAGGGATTTGAAATGGACCAGTACCATGGTGCACCACTCTCCAGGGATGGTAAATCGAAGACCGCCACGGTATTCCCTTTTTAACGTAAAAATTCATGTGACGGAAAAACGAAGGCCAAAAAACTTCGGAGACCCGATTGAGGTTCGGATAGCTTTTTTTGGGTATGAAACTATCCGTTGACGGCTTACAGCGGTCAAAGCCGTAGAACTCACTGAGACCTTTGTTTTGACTGGTTATGGCTCCCGTAAACCTAAACGAGGCAACAGTGATGGCCGTCCGAAGAATCGATATCCACAGGGTGCAACATCTGCGATGCAAGGTGCAACATTCGTCCAAAAAGACGAAACGGCGCCTTGCGACTTTTAGAAATGGGTGCAGAGATTTGAAATGGACCAGTACCATGGTGCACCACTCTCCAGGGATGGTAAATCGAAGACCAGCCACGTTGTTCCCTTTTTAACGTAAAAATTCATGTGACGGAAAAACGAAGGGCAAAAAACTTCAGAGACCCGATTGAGGTTCGGATAGCTTTTTTTGGGTATGAAACTATCCGTTGACGGCTTACAGCGGTCAAAGCCGTAGAACTCACTGAGACCTTCGTTTTGACTGGTTATGGTTCCCGTAAACCTAAACGAGGCAACAATGATGGCCGTCCGAAGAATCGATATCCATAGGGTGCAACATCTGCGATGCAAGGTGCAACATTCGTCCAAAAAGACGAAACAGTGCCTTGAGACTTTTAGAAATGGGTGCAGGGATTTGAAATGGACCAGTACCATGGTGCACCACTCTCCAGGGATGGTAAATCGAAGACCATCCACCGTGTTCCCTTTTTAACGTAAAAATTCATGTGTCGGAAAAACGAAGGCCAAAAAACTTCAGAGACCCGACTGAGGTTCGGATAGCTTTTTTTGGGTATGAAACTATCCATTGACGGCTTACAGCGGTCAAAGCTGTAGAACTCATTAAGACCTTGGTTTTGACTGCTTATGGCTCCGGTAACTCTAAACGAGGCAATAGTGATGGCCGTCCGAAGAATCGATATCCACAGGGTGCAACATCTGCGGTGCAAGGTGCAACATTCATCCAAAAAGACGAAACGGCGCCTTGCGACTTTTAGAAATGGGTGCAGGGATTTGAAATGGACAAGTACCATGGTGCACCACTCTCTAGGGATGGTAAATCGAAGACCAGCCACGGTGTTCCCTTTTTAACGTAAAAATTCATGTGACGGAAAAACGAAGGACAAAAAACTTCAGAGACCCGATTGAGGTTCGGATAGCTTTTTTTTTCGGTATGAAACTATCCGTTGACGCTTACAGCGGTCAAAGCCGTAGAACACATTGAGACCTTCGTTTTGACTGGTTATGGCTCCCGTAACTCTAAACGAGGCAACAGTGATGGCCGTCCGAAGAATCGATATCCACAGGGTGCAACATCTGCGGTGCAAGGTGCAACATTCGTCCAAAAAGACGAAACGGCGCCTTGCGACTTTTAGAAATGGGTGTAGGGATTTGAAATGGACCAGTACCGTGGTGCAACACTCTCCAGGGATGGTAAATCGAAGATCATCCACGGTGTTCCATTTTTAACGTAAAAATTCATGTGACGGAAAAACGAAGGGCAAAAAACTTCAGAGACCCGATTGAGGTTCGGATAGCTATTTTTGGGTAAGAAACTATCCGTTGACGGCTTACAGCGGTCAAAGCCGTAGAACTCACTGAGACCTTCGTTTTGACTGGTTATGGCTCCCGTAAACCTAAACGAGGCAACAGTGATGGCCGTCCGAAGAATCGATATCCACAGGGTGCAACATCTGCGATGCAAGGTGCAACATTCGTCCAAAAAGACGAAACGGTGCCTTGCGACTTTTAGAAATGGGTACAGGGATTTGAAATGGACCAGTACCATGGTGCACCACTCTCCAGGGATGGTAAATCGAAGACCAGCCATGGTGTTCCCTTTTTAACGTAAAAATTCATGTGACGGAAAAACGAAGGCCTAAAAATTTCAGAGACCCGATTGAGGTTCGGATAGCTTTTTTTGGGTATGAAACTATCCGTTGACGGCTTACAGCGGTCAAAGCTGTAGAACTCATTAAGACCTTCGTTTTGACTGCTTATGGCTCCCGTAACTCTAAACGAGGCAACATTGATGGCCGTCCGAAGAATCGATATCCACAGGGTGCAACATCTGCGGTGCAAGGTGCAACATTCATCCAAAAAGACGAAACGGCGCCTTGCGACTTTTAGAAATGGGTGCAGGGATTTGAAATGGACCAGTACCATGGTGCACCACTCTCTAGGGATGGTAAATCGAAGACCAGCCACGGTGTTCCCTTTTTAATGTAAAAATTCATGTGACGGAAAAACGAAGGCCAAAAAACTTCAGAGACCCGATTGAGGTTCGGATAGCTTTTTTTTTGGTATGAAACTATCCGTTGACGCTTACAGCGGTCAAAGCCGTAGAACACATTGAGACCTTCGTTTTGACTGGTTATGGCTCCCGTTACTCTAAACGAGGCAACAGTGATGGCCGTTCGAAGAATCGTTATCCACAGGGTGCAACATCTGCGGTGCAAGGTGCAACATTCGTCCAAAAAGACGAAACGACGCCTTGCGACTTTTAGAAATGGGTGCAGGGATTTGAAATGGACCAGTACCATGGTGCACCACTGTTCAGGGATGGTAAATCGAAGACCAGCCACGGTGTTCCCTTTTTAATGTAAAAATTCATGTGACGGAAAAACGAAGGCCAAAAAACATCAAACACCCGATTGAGGTTCGGATGGCTTTTTTTTGGGTATTAAACTATCCGGTGATGGCTTATAGCCGTCAAAGCCGTAGAACTCACTGATACATTCGTTTTGACTAGTAATGGCAACCGTAACTCTAAACGACGCAACAGTTTTGGCCGTCAAAAGAATCGATATCCACAGGGTGCAACATCTGCGGTGCAAGGTGCAACATTCGTCCAAAAGGACCAATTGGTGCCCTGCGACTTTTAGAAATGGGAGCAGGGATTTGAAATGGGCCAGTACCATGGTGCACCACTCTCCTGGTATAGTAAATCGAAGACCAGCCACGGTGTTCCCTTTTTAACGTAAAAATTCATGTGACGGAAAAACGAAGGCCAAAAAATTTCATAGACCCGATTGAGGTTCGGATAGCTTTTTTTGGGTATGAATCTATCCGTTGACGACTTACAGCGGTCAAAGCCGTAGAACTCACTGAGACCTTCGATTTGACTCGTTATGGCTCCCGTAACTCTAAACGAGGCAACAGTGATGGCCGTCCGAAGAACCGATATCCACAGGGTGTAACATCTGCGGTGCAAGGTGCAACATTCGTCAAAAAAGACGAAACGGCGCCTTGCGAATTTTAGAAATGGGTGCAGGGATTTGAAATGGACCAGTACCATTGTGCACCACTCTCCAGGGATGGTAAATCGAAGACCGCCACAGTGTTCCCTTTTTAACGTAAAAATTCATGTGACGGAAAAACATAGGCCAAAAAACTTCAGAGACCCGATTGAGGTACGTATAGCTTTTTTTGGGTATGAAACTATCCGTTGACGGCTTACAGCAGTCAAAGCCGTAGAACTCACTGAGACCTTCGTTTTGACAGGTTATGGCTCCCGTAACTCTAAACGAGGCAATAATTATGGCCGTCCGAAGAATCGATATCCACATGGTGCAACATCTGCAATGCAAGGTGGAACATTCGTCCAAAAAGACGAAACGACGCCTTGCGACTTTTAGAAATGGGTGCAGGGATTTGAAATGGACCAGTACCATGGTGCACCACTCTCCAGGGATGGTAAATCGAAGACCAGCCACGGTGTTCCCTTTTTAACGTAAAAATTCATGTGACGGAAAAACGAAGGCCAAAAAACTTCAGAGACCCGATTGAGGTTCGGATAGCTTTTTTTTCGGTACGAAACTATCCGTTGACGGCTTGCAGCGGTCAAAGCCGTAGAACTCACTGAGACCTTTGTTTTGACTGGTAATGGCTCCCGTAACTCTAAACGACGCAACAGTGATGGCCGTCCGAAGAATCGATATCCACAGGGTGCAACATCTGCGGTGCAAGGTGCAACATTCGTCCAAAAAGACGAAACGGTGCCTTGCGAGTTTTAGAAATGGGTGCAGGGATTTGAAATAGACCAGTACCATGGTGCACCACTCTCCAGGGAAGGTAAATCGAAGACCAGCCACGGTGTTCCCGTTTTAACGTAAAAATTCATGTGACGGAAAAACGAAGGCCAAAAAACTTCAGAGACCCGATTGAGGTTCGGATAGCTATTTTTGGGTATGAAACTATCCGTTGACGGCTTACAGCGGTCAAAGCGGTAGAACTCACTGAGACCTTCATTTTCACTAGTTATGGCTCCCGTAACTCTAAACGAGGCAACAGTTATGGCCGTCCGAAGAATTGATATCTACAGGGTGCAACATTTTCGGTGCAAGGTGCAACATTCGTCCAAAAAGACGAAACGGTGCCTTACGACTTTTAGAAATGGGTGCAGGGATTTGAAATGGACCAGTACCATGGTGCACCACTCTCCAGGGATGGTAAATCGAAGACCGCCACGGTGTTCCCTTTTTAACGTAAAAATTCATGTGACGGAAAAACGAAAGCCAAAAAACTTCAGAGACCCGATTGAGGTTCGGATAGCTTTTTTTTCGGTACGAAACTATCCGTTGACGGCTTGCAGCGGTCAAAGCCGTAGAACTCACTGAGACCTTTGTTTTGACTGGTAATGGCTCCCGTAACTCTAAACGACGCAACAGTGATGGCCGTCCGAAGAATCGATATCCATAGGGTGCAACATCTGCGGTGCAAGGTGCAACATTCGTCCAAAAAGACGAAACGGTGCCTTGCGAGTTTTAGAAATGGGTGCAGGGATTTGAAATAGACTAGTACCATGGTGCACCACTCTCCAGGGAAGGTAAATCGAAGACCAGCCACGGTGTTCCCGTTTTAACGTAAAAATTCATGTGACGGAAAAACGAAGGCCAAAAAACTTCAGAGACCCGATTGAGGTTCGGATAGCTATTTTTGGGTATGAAACTATCCGTTGACGGCTTACAGCGGTCAAAGCGGTAGAACTCACTGAGACCTTCATTTTCACTAGTTATGGCTCCCGTAACTCTAAACGAGGCAACAGTTATGGCCGTCCGAAGAATTGATATCTACAGGGTGCAACATCTTCGGTGCAAGGTGCAATATTCGTCCAAAAAGACGAAACGGTGCCTTACGACTTTTAGAAATGGGTGCAGGGATTTGAAATGGACCAGTACCATGGTGCACCACTCTCCAGGGATGGTAAATCGAAGACCGCCACGGTGTTCCCTTTTTAACGTAAAAATTCATGTGACGGAAAAACGAAGGCCAAAAAACTTCAGAGACCCGATTGAGGTTCGGATAGCTTTTTTTGGGTATGAAACTATCCGTTGACGGCTTACAGCGGTCAAAGCCGTAGAACTCACTGAGACCTTCGTTTTGACTGGTTATGGCTCCCGTAACTCTAAACGAGGCAACAGTGATGGCCGTCCGAAGAATCGATATCCACAGGGTGCAACATCTGCTGTGCAAGGTGCAACATTCGTCGAAAAAGACGAAACGGCGCCTTGCGACTTTTAGAAATGGGTGCAGGGATTTGAAATGGACCAGTACCATGGTGCACCACTCTCCAGGGATGGTAAATCGAAGACCAGCCACGGTGTTCCCTTTTTAACGTAAAAATTCATGTGATGGAAAAACGAAGGCCAAAAAAATTCAGAGACCCGATTGAGGTTCGGATAACTTTTTTTGGGTATGAAACTATCCGTTGACGGCTTACAGCGGTCAAAGCTGTAGAACTCACTAAGACCTTCGTTTTGACTGCTTATGGCTCCCGTAACTCTAAACGAGGCAACAGTGATGGTCGTCCGAAGAATCGATATCCACTGGGTGCAACATTTGCGGTGCACGGTGCAATATTCGTCCAAAAAGACGAAACGGTGCCTTGCGACTTTTAGAAATGGGTGCAGGGATTTGAAATAGACCAGTACCATGGTGCACCACTCTCTAGGGATGGTAAATCAAAGACCAGCCACGGTGTTCCCTTTTTAACATAAAAATTCATGTGACGGAAAAACGAAGGCCAAAAAACGTCAAAGACCCGATTGAGGTTCGGGTAGCTTTTTTTTCGGTATGAAACTATCCGTTGACTGCTTATAGCGGTCAAAACCGTAGAACTCATTGAGACCTTCGTTTTTACTGGTTATGGCTCCCGTAACTCTAAACGAGGCAACAGTGATGGCCGTCCGAAGAATCGATATCCACAGGGTGCAACATCTGCGGTGCAAGGTGCAAAATTCGTCCAAAAAGACGAAACGGCGCCTTGTGACTTTTAGAAATGTGTGTAGGGAATTGAAATGGACCAGTACCAAGGTGCAACACTCTCCAGGGATGGTAAATCGAAGACCAGCCACGGTGTTCCCTTTTTAACGTAAAAATTCATGTGACGGAAAAACGAAGGCCAAAAAACTTCAAAGACCCGATTGAGGTTCGGATAGCTTTTTTTTGGGTATGAAACTATCCGGTGATGGCTTACAACCATCAAAGCCGTAGAACTCACTGAGACCTTCGTTTTGACTGGTTATGGCTCCCGTAACTCTAAACGAGGCAACAGTTATGGCCGTCCGAAGAATCGATATCCACAGGGTGCAACATCTGCGGTGCAAGGTGCAACATTCGTCCAAAAAGACGAAACGGTGCCCTGCGACTTTTAGAAATGGGAGCATGGATTTGAAATGGACCGGTACCATGGTGCACCACTCTCCAGGGATGGTAAATCGAAGACCAGCCACGGTGTTCCCTTTTTAACGTAAAAATTCATGTGACGGAAAAACGAAGGCCAAAAAACTTCAGAGACCCGATTGAGGTTCGGATAGCTTTTTTTTTGGGTATGAAACTATCCGTTGACGGCTTACAACAGTCAAAGCTGTAGAACTCACTGAGACCTTCGTTTTGACTGGTTATGGCTCCCGTAACTCTAAATGAGGCAACAGTGATTGTCGTCCGAAGAACCGATATCCACAGTGTGCAACATCTGCGGTGCAAGGTGCAACATTCGTCCAAAAAGATGAAACGGCGCCTTGCGAATTTTAGAAATGGGTGCAGGGATTTGAAATGGACCAGTACCATGGTGCAACACTCTCCAGGGATGGTAAATCGAAGACCAGCCACGGTGTTCCCTTTTTAACGTAAAAATTCATGTGACGGAAAAACGAAGGCCAAAAAACTTCAAAGACCCGATTGAGGTTCGGATAGCTTTTTTTGGGTATGAAACTATCCAGTGATGGCTTATAGCCGTCAAAGCCGTAGAACTCACTGAGACCTTCGTTTTGACTGGTTATGGCTCCCGTAACTCTAAACGAGGCAACAGTTATGGCCGTCCGAAGAATCGATATCCACAGGGTGCAACATCTGCGGTGCAAGGTGCAACATTCGTCCAAAAAGACGAAACGGTGCCCTGCGACTTTTAGAAATGGGAGCAGAGATTTGAAATGGACCAGTACCATGGTGCACCACTCTCCAGGGATGGTAAATCGAAGACCAGCCACGGTGTTCCCTTTTTAACGTAAAAATTCATGTGACGGAAAAACGATGACCAAAAAATTCAGAGACCCGATTGAGGTTCGGATAGCTTTTTTTGGGTATGAAACTATCCGTTGACGGCTTACAACGGTCAAAGCCGTAGAACTCACTGAGACCTTCGTTTTGACTGGTTATGGCTCCCGTAACTCTAAATGAGGCAACAGTGATTGTCGTCCGAAGAACCGATATCCACAGTGTGCAACATCTGCGGTGCAAGGTGCAACATTCGTCCAAAAAGATGAAACGGCGCCTTGCGAATTTTAGAAATGGGTGCAAGGATTTGAAATGGTCCAGTACCATGGTGCACCACTCTCCAGGAATGGTAAATCTAAGACCGCCACGGTGTTCCCTTTTTAACGTAAAAATTCATGTGACGGAAAAACGAAGGCCAAAAAACTTCAGAGACCCGATTGAGGTTCGGATAGCTTTTTTTGGGTATGAAACTATCCGTTGACGGCTTACAGCCATCAAAGCCGTAGAACTCACTAAGACCTTCGTTTTGACTGGTTATGGCTCCCGTAACTCTAAACGAGGCAATAGTTATGGCCGTCCGAAGAATCGATATCCACAGGGTGCAACATCTGCGGTGCAAGGTGCAACATTCGTCCAAAAAGACGAAATGGCGCCTTGCGACTTTTAGAAATGGGTGCAGGGATTTGAAATGGACCAGTACCATGGTGCACCACTCTCCAAGGATGGTAAATCGAAGAACAGCCACGGTGTTCCCTTTTTAACGTAAAAATTCATGTGACGGAAAAACGAAGGCCAAAAAACTTCAAAGACCCGATTGAGGTTCGGATAGCTTTTTTTTCGGTATGAAACTATCCGTTGATGGCTTACAGCGGTCAATGCCATAGAACTCACTGAGACCTTCGTTTTGACTGGTTATGGCTCCCGTAACTCTAAACGAGGCAACAGTGATGGCCGTCCGAAGAATCGATATCCACAGGGTGCAACATCTGCGGTGCAAGGTGCAACATTCGTCCAAAAAGACGAAACGGCGCCTTGCGACTTTTAGAAATTGGTGCAGGGATTTGAAATGGACCAGTACCATGGTGCACCACTCTCTAGGGATGGTAAATCGAAGACCAGCCACGGTGTTCCCTTTTTAACGTAAAAATTCATGTGATGAAAAAACGAAAGCCAAAAAACTTCAGAGACCCGATTGAGGTTCAGATAGCTTTTTTTTGGGTATGAAACTATCCGTTCACGGCTTACACCGGTCAAAGCCGTAGAACTCACTGAGACCTTCGTTTTGACTTGTTATGGCTCCCGTAATTCTAAACAAGGCAACAGTGATGGCCGTCCGAAGAATCGATATCCACAGGGCGCAACATCTACGGTGCAAGGTGCAACATTCGTGCAAAAAGACGAAACGGTGCCTTGCGAGTTTTAGAAATGGGTGCAGGGATTTGAAATAGACCAGTACCATGGTCCACTACTCTCCAGAGACGGTAAATCGAAGACCAGCCACGGTGTTCCCGTTTTAACGTAAAAATTCATGTGACGGAAAAACGAAGGCCAAAAAACTTCAAAGATCCGATTGAGGTTCGGATAGCTTTTTTTGGGTATGAAACTATCCGTTGACGGCTTACAGCGGTCAAAGTCGTAGAACTCACTGAGTCCTTCATTTTGACTAGTTATGGCTCACGTAACTCTAAACGAGGCAACAGTTATGGCCGTCCGAAGAATCGATATCCACAGGGTGCAACACCTGCGGTGCAAGGTGCAACATTCGTCCAAAAAGACGAAACGGCGCCGTGCGACTTTTAGAAATGGGTGCAGGGATTTGAAATGGACCAGTACCATGGTGCACCACTCTCTAGGGATGGTAAATCGATGACCAGCCACGGTGTTCCCTTTTTAACGTAAAAATTCATGTGACGGAAAAACGAAGGCCAAAAAACTTCAGAGACCCGATTGAGGTTCGGATAGCTTTTTTTTGGGTATGAAACTATCCGGTGATGGCTTACAGCCGTCAAAGCCGTAGAACTCACTGAGACCTTCGTTTTGACTGGTTATGGCTCCCGTAACTCTAAACGAGGCAACAGTTATGGCCGTCCGAAGAATCGATATCCACAGGGTGCAACATCTGCGGTGCAAGGTGCAACATTTGTCCAAAAAGACGAAACGGTGCCCTGCGACTTTTAGAAATGGGAGCAGGGATTTGAAATGGACCAGTACCATGGTGCACCACTCTCCAGGGATGGTAAATCGAAGACCAGCCACGGTGTTCCCTTTTTAACGTAAAAATTCATGTGACGGAAAAACGAAGGCCAAAAAACTTCAGAGACCCGATTGAGGTTCGGATAGCTTTTTTTTGGGTATGAAACTATCCGTTGACGGCTTACAGCAGTCAAAGCCGTAGAACTCACTGAGACCTTCGTTTTGACTGGTTATGGCTCCCGTAACTCTAAATGAGGCAACAGTGATTGTCGTCCGAAGAACCGATATCCACAGTGTGCAACATCTGCGGTGCAAGGTGCAACATTCGTCCAAAAAGATGAATCGGCGCCTTGCGAATTTTAGAAATGGGTGCAGGGATTTGAAATGGACCAGTACCATGGTGCAACACTCTCCAGGGATGGTAAATCGAAGACCAGCCACGGTGTTCCCTTTTTAACGTAAAAATTCATGTGACGGAAAAACGAAGGCCAAAAAACTTAAGAGACCCGATTGAGGTTCGGATAGCTTTTTTTTGAGTATGAAACTATCCGGTGATGGCTTACAGCCGTCAAAGCCGTAGAACTCACTGAGACCTTCGTTTTGACTGGTTATGGCTCCCGTAACTCTAAACGAGGCAACAGTTATGGCCGTCCGAAGAATCGATATCCACAGGGTGCAACATCTGCGGTGCAAGGTGCAACATTCGTCCAAAATGACGAAACGGTGCCCTGCGACTTTTAGAAATGGGAGCAGGGATTTGAAATGGACCAGTACCATGGTGCACCACTCTCCAGGGATGGTAAATCGAAGACCAGCCACGGTGTTCCCTTTTTAACGTAAAAATTCATGTGACGGAAAAACGAAGGCCAAAAAACTTCAGAGACCCGATTGAGGTTCGGATAGCTTTTTTTTGGGTATGAAACTATCCGTTGACGGCTTACAGCGGTCAAAGCCGTAGAACTCACTGAGACCTTCGTTTTGACTGGTTATGGCTCCCGTAACTCTAAATGAGGCAACAGTGATTGTCGTCCGAAGAACCGATATCCACAGTGTGCAACATCTGCGGTGCAAGGTGCAACATTCGTCCAAAAAGATGAAACGGCGCCTTGCGAATTTTAGAAATGGGTGCAGGGATTTGAAATGGACAAGTACCATGATGCACAACTCTCCAGGGATGGTAAATCTAAGACCGCCACGGTGTTCCCTTTTTAACGTAAAAATTCTTTGATGGAAAAACGAAGGCCAAAAAACTTCAGAGACCCGATTGAGGTTCGGATAGCTTTTTTTGGGTATGAAACTATCCGTTGACGGCTTACAGCCATCAAAGCCGTAGAACTCACTAAGACCTTCGTTTTGACTGGTTATGGCTCCCGTAACTCTAAACGAGGCAATAGTTACGGCCGTCCGAAGAATCGATATCCATAGGGTGCAACATCTGCGGTGCAAGGTGCAACATTCGTCCAAAAAGACGAAATGGCGCCTTGCGACTTTTAGAAATGGGTGCAGGGATTTGAAATGGACCAGTACCATGGTGCACCACTCTCCAAGGATGGAAATCGAAGAACAGCCATGGTGTTCCCTTTTTAACGTAAAAATTCATGTGACGGAAAAACGAAGGCCAAAAAACTTCAGAGACCCGATTGAGGTTCGGATAGCTTTTTTTTCGGTATGAAACTATCCGTTGATGGCTTACAGCGGTCAATGCCATAGAACTCACTGAGACCTTCGTTTTGACTGGTTATGGCTACCGTAACTCTAAACGAGGCAACAGTGATGGCCGTCCGAAGAATCGATATCCACAGGGTGCAACATCTGCGGTGCAAGGTGCAACATTCGTCCAAAAAGACGAAACGGCGCCTTGCGACTTAGAAATTGCTGCAGGGATTTGAAATGGACCAGTACCATGGTGCACCACTCTCTAGGGATGGTAAATCGAAGACCAGCCACGGTGTTCCCTTTTTAACGTAAAAATTCATGTGATGGAAAAACGAAGGCCAAAAAACTTCAGAGACCCGATTGAGGTTCGGATAGCTTTTTTTTGGGTATGAAACTATCCGTTGACGGCTTACACCGGTCAAAGCCGTAGAACTCACTAAGACCTTCGTTTTGACTTGTTATGGCTCCCGTAATTCTAAACAAGGCAACAGTGATGGCCGTCCGAAGAATCGATATCCACAGGGCGCAACATCTGCGGTGCAAGGTGCAACATTCGTGCAAAAAGATGAAACGGTGCCTTGCGAGTTTTAGAAATGGGTGCAGGGATTTGAAATAGACCAGTACCATGGTCCACTACTCTCCAGAGATGGTAAATCGAAGACCAGCCACGGTGTTCCCGTTTTAACGTAAAAATTCATGTGACGGAAAAACGAAGGCCAAAAAACTTCAAAGATCCGATTGAGGTTCGGAAAGCTTTTTTTGGGTATGAAACTATCCGTTGACGGCTTACAGCGGTCAAAGTCGTAGAACTCACTGAGTCCTTCATTTTGACTAGTTATGGCTCCCGTAACTCTAAACGAGGCAACAGTTATGGCCGTCCGAAGAATCGATATCCACAGGGTGCAACACCTGCGGTGTAAGGTGCAACATTCGTCCAAAAAGACGAAACGGCGCCGTGCGACTTTTAGAAATGGGTGCAGGGATTTGAAATGGACCAGTACCATGGTGCACCACTCTCCAGGGATGGTAAATCGAAGACCAGCCACGGTGTTCCCTTTTTAACGTAAAAATTCATGTGACGGAAAAACGAAGGCCAAAAAACTTCAGAGACCCGATTGAGGTTCGGATAGCTTTTTTTTGGGTATGAAACTATCCGGTGATGGCTTACAGCCGTCAAAGCCGTAGAACTCACTGAGACCTTCGTTTTGACTGGTTATGACTCCCGTAACTCTAAACGTGGCAACAGTGATGGCCGTCCGAAGAATCGATATCCACAGGGTGCAACATCTGCGGTGCAAGGTGCAACATTCGTCCAAAAAGACGAAACGGCGCCTTGCGACTTTTAGAAATGGGTGCAGGGATTTGAAATGGACCAGTACCATGGTGCAACACTCTCCAGGGATGGTAAATCGAAGACCTGCCACGGTGTTCCCTTTTTAACGTAAAAATTCATGTGACGGAAAAACGAAGGCCAAAAAACTTCAGAGACCCGATTGAGGTTCGGATAGCTTTTTTTGGGTATGAAACTATCCGTTGACGGTTTACAGCGGTCAAAGCCGTAGACCTCACTGAGACCTTCGTTTTGACTTGTTATGGCTCCCGTAACTCTAAACGAGGCAACAGTTATGGCCGTCCGAAGAACCGATATCCACAGGGTGCAACATCTGCGGTGCAAGGTGCAACATTCGTCCAAAAAGACGAAACGATGCCTTGCGACTTTTAGAAATGGATGCAGGGATTTGAAATGGACCAGTACCATGGTGCACCACTCTCCAGGGATGGTAAATCGAAGACCGCCACGGTGTTCCCTTTTTAACGTAAAAATTCATGTGACGGAAAAACGAAGGCCAAAAAACTTCAGAGACCCGATTGAGGTTCGGATAGCTTTTTTGGGGTATGAAACTATCCATTGACGGCTTACAGCGGTCGAAGCCGTAGAACTCACTGAGACCTTCGTTTTGACTGGTTATGGCTCCCGTAACTCTAAACGAGGCAACAGCGATGGCCGTCCGAAGAATCGATATCCATAGGGTGCAACATCTGCGGTGCAAGGTGCAACATTCGTCCAAAAAGACGAAACGGCGCCTTGCGACTTTTAGAAATGGGTGCAGGGATTTGAAATGGACCAGTACCATGGTGCACCACTCTCCAGGGATGGTAAATCGAAGACCAGCCACGGTGTTTGTTTGTACCAAAAATGGGCACAACACTCTTCGGGAGTTATTTGAAGAGATAAAATGAAGATTATAAATGTAAAACAGAGGTTATCTAACAAAAACTCCAACAAACAGAAATGTAAAATGCACAGACAAGCAATTTAGAGTGGTTCGGCGTATGGCCTACGTCCACTATGAAGTTTTGATGATTTTATAGATTCTCTTTCAATGATTACAAGCGGTTACAGCAATGAACATCGGATTACAGTTTAGAATTCGAAATTGACAGCAAAAGTAGGATGCAGAACTCAATCCGGTAGAGTCTGGACGCTTCAGAGAAAAAAGATCCTTTTTCTGTTGATTCTGGGGCTCTATTTATAGGCATAGGAGGCTTAGATTTCGCTCAAACTCCGGGAGACTTGGTCTGGCACGTGAGGGGGCCCACTCGACCGTTTCCAGAAAGTTTGGCCTCGATCTGTGATCGATACGAATTCATTTCGTATCGATCAAGATGATGTCCGATTAAGCTGAAATTTGGTGGAGACCTCCTTTAGTGTGCATGCAAACTTCCCTTGAAATTTCATTGGATTTGGCTTAGTAGATCGCGAGATATCGTCGATACGAGATGGATTTCAACGCTGGCTGTTCTGCTCGTCTCCATTGCTTCGACTCCATCCTTTCGTGTCGATGACTGCACGCGCTCTCAAGGTGATGTGGCGCGCGCACTTCGCTTCGATCCGCCCTTCACTCCGCATTGAACGTTTCGACTCCATACATTTTGCCTCGTTTACTTCGATGGGCAACACGTCATCCTAGTTGGTTGACTCGTTGGATACGAACAAGTCACTGGGCACGTGTTCGAAGCAAGGCTTTCTAGTGGATACGAAGTGGTCATGGTCCTCTGATGGATACGAAGCGTAGCGCTTCGATGGATACGAAACGTAGCGCCTCGATGGATGCGAAGTGCAGCGCCTTGGTGGATTCGAAGCAGACGTTGGCTGAAGGATACGAAGTGCTTCAATTGCTGGTGTGTACGAAGTCCATCGATACGAGCTCGATTGATACGAGGGAGATCGAGTCGAACCTGGGAACCTCGATGGATTCGAAACTGATTGGTGTGAACCTTGATCGATTCGAACTGGGGCTTCGGTGATGGATACGAAACTATCTAGAGTGATGGATTCGAACTCATCGTTTTTCCCCTTCAATTTGATTCGATCATAACTTGATCGTACGAGCCCGGATTGACTTGAAATTTGAGGTGCTGATTTCTATGATCTTTCTCGTCATGTCCTATCAATTGTAGCTTATTCTGGGCTCGGAAAAAATTCAGTGATATCCATGGCGAGCTATCCTTGTTCTCTAGTCGGTTCCTTGGTGTCCTGGCCTTGCCAAAAGGCAGGATAACATTTGCCCCCTAAAGTACGTCTTGTGAAAACATGATGTGCTTTGAAAAGCTACAGGTCTTCTTTGAATAACTTGAAAGTCGTACTCTTTACCATCCTCTTGTATCGGTCCTCTCATGGATCGATGCTAAAAGTTGGAAAGCCTTTCTTCGTATCGATGCGGGTTGACCTTGATGGATACAAAAAATAGTCATTCGTCTCGATGGTCAAAAATCGCGGTGGATTCTGATTTGAATTGGCGATATCTGATGGATACGTAGTGTTATCCCGCCTTTTGGCAAGGCCGTGATACCAAGGACTTAACTAGAAAACGGTAACAGATCGTCTTGGAAGTCGGTTACACATAAGGATCGCTACGGATGTCGACGAAATTTGTCCGAGTCCGGATCGGGCTACAATTGATAAGATATGCTAAGCAAGGCCAGAGGAAACGACGTTCCAATTTTCAAGTCAATCCGAGTTCGTATGCTCAAGATATCACCGATGGAAAATGGAGGAAACAACCTTGTATTCGAATCCATTAAGGTCGACTCGATCATCTTCGAATCCATCCCCTTTTGTCTGCTTCGAATCCATCATGGAAGCTTACCTTCGAATCCATCCCTTTTGTCTGCTTCGAATCCATCGTGGAAGCTTCACTTCGAATCGACAAGGCCAAGCTTCGCTTCGAATCGATGAGACAGAACTTCACTTCGAATCGAGGAAACACGGCTTCACTTCGAATCGATAAGACATAGCTTCACTTCGAATCGATGAAACACAGCCTGCCCTCGACTCCATCATCTTCGAATCCAAGCCGTGGATTCGACCCAGTCAATGCGGAATGCAAAGTGGACCGATGCGAAGAAAGCGCACCACGTCACCATCTTCACGAACAGGAAGATCGATTCGAACGAATCGATTCGAGCGCATCGATTCGAACGACTCTAGAATACGAAAAACACCAACTTGAATCGATCATAACTCGAGTTCTACAAGTCCAAATCCCATGAAATTTTCACAGAAGCTCAAATACATGATGAAGAATGTACACACCAAATTTCAGCTCGATTGGATGATTTCTTGATCGATTCGAACCAAGGGTCGAATCGATCCCAAAGCGGGCCCGGATCTCCAGATTTCGGCCATGTGGGCCCCCTGACGTGCCAGAACTAGTCTCCCCTCATTTTGGGCGAAATACCAGCCTCCAACACCTATAAATAGACCCCCTGGTCATTCAGAAAAGGGGTCAGAGAATTCTAAGTACTGAAGAGCGCCCAGATTCTGCCAGATTTACTCCAGAACACCGCCGCTGCTTTAGATTGACACTTAGCATTTGAATTCAGTTGTATTACATTATCAACTACTGTAATCTTCAAGTAATCGAGCAATAAAATCATCAAACTTCATAGTGGACGTAGTCGAAACGCCGAACCACTCTAAATCGCGTGTCTTTGCAATTTACTTTCTGTTATTTGGAGTTTTTGTTAGATAACCCACAGTTTTATTTTTTATTCTTCATTTCTATCTCTTCAAAAACTTCCGAAGAGTGTTGTGCCCATTTTTGGTACAAACACTTTGGTGCTTTCACTGAGAAAAAACCAGCTTTTTTCTCCTGCTCCTTGGATCTACCATCGATACCGGATTGCACAAATCCAAGAGGAAGATCCAGATCTTCGATTCACAGTCCTTCCATTCTACTTAGATTTGCATAAAATCTAGGAAAAGGATTCATCGTTCGTCATGGTTAGCATAAGAACCACTTCTGCAGCTCCAGGACAAGAAGGTAGGGATGGACAAAATCCTGCTCAACAGCAGCCACCCAACCAAGACAACACTGCCCACTCGGACCCGTCTGGGGCAGTCACTAGACAAGAATTTCAGATGTTACTCCAAGAGTTGACTCAGAGTCGGCAACAGTTAGCCGAACAGTTGCGAGCTAATATTGAGTTGACAAATCAACTGAATCGCCAGGGCCGTAGGAGGTCCAGGAGGGATGATGTTTCCCGCTCACCCACTGAAAGTTCTGCCTCGTCTGACTATCATCGTAGATCTACCCGTCCCCGATTAGACGGAGATTATGCTCAGACTACGGGATATCAGCCCGCCCTGACTGTCGGGCAATTGAGGGTAGGACCATCAACCAGCTTCCAGGCTGGGCCATCAGCACGGGGTGGCCGCACTTCACAATATACTACGGACAATCATGTCACAGCTGCAACAGCGGAAACAAGGGTCGATACCCGATATCTTCCAGATTCGGGTAATCAACAGCAAGGGCGTACTTCTGAACCATACGTCCAGGAAGACGCTGAGCCAAGGAGGCGAAACTTGGACCGTCGACAGCGCCCGGTCCAAACTCGCATTGTGGAACCCGACCACACCTTAGCTCAGCAGGCTCAAAATGTGGCAATGCCAGACATCTCGACTATGATACGTCAGATGATCCGTGAAAGCCAAGGGCTTACCAATGACGATTGGGGAATTTCTCGAAGCCATACTCCTTTCACGGACGAAATACTATACGCTGAACCTCCTCGGCGATTCAGAATGCCAACTCTCCCTATGTACGAAGGAAGTTCTGATCCCAATCAGCACATACTGAAATACGAATGGTCAATGAGCGCCGCAAGGGCCGACGATGCAGTGAAATGTCGCAGCTTCCCCATTTCACTGGGAGGAATTGCAACAATGTGGTTTACCAGACTACCTCCAAGATCTATTTCGTCATTCGATCAGTTGGCTAAGAAATTTGTTGAACAGTTCCGTATGCATGTTGCCAGACCCAAAGATGTTAACACCCTGTCCAATGTTACCCAGGCTCGTGGGGAAACATTAAGGCGTTACTTGGAGAGGTTCCATGCGGCATGCGTGGAAATTAGTAATCCCAATGACAACTCAATTTTAATGGCATTGACAAAGGGAATTGATCCCGATTCTGAATTTGGAAACTGGTTAGTCGGAAAACCCCCCGCATCGTTGGACCGTTTCTACTCCAAAGCCGCTCAATTCTTACGGCAAGAGGACGCGAAACAGTCTAGGAAGCATGACGATGCAAAACCCGGAAGTGAGGGAATACAAAGCAATGTCGCAGTTAAACAGTCCGGTGACAATTCCGGAAAAGTCCAGTTAAACATACAGAACAAACAAACTCAGCCAAGGGGTGGTAACGGTCAGAATAAGAAAAGAGACTCGAATCCAGGCCCACGGCGTAGGGCTCCGATGTTTGAAAGTTATACACCGTTAAACACATCACTGGAAAATGTGTACCTACAAACTTGCAACACAGAACAGTATAAGAAACCCGCTCCGAAGCGGTCGTCAGAAAGACAGATTCAGACGGGAAAGTTTTGTAGGTTTCATGAGAGCTATGGCCACAATACTAATGACTGTCGCCATTTGCAAGATCTCATAGAAAAGTTGATCAGGGAGAGGAAGTTAGATCAATTCGTGCGGGCGCCGCAGTCTGGTGGTGCGGGCCCATCGAATCCAAACCGTGCGCAAGACCAGGATAGGCAAGAGGAACCCGCTCGTACAGGCGGGAGGCTAGTTATCAATACCATAAGTGGTGGTCCTCATCCAGCGGACAGGAGCTGGAGGGAAATGGAGTCGTATGCTAGCTCTATCAGGCATGCGAGCTTCGAATGCTGCAGTAATTGTGAGGATGGAACCCCGGCTAAGCAACAAAAAACGATGTCTGACGATATCATATTCAGAAGCAGAGATGCTGACAAAATCGAAGCTCCAACGATTGATCCACTGGTCATATCTGCCCAGGTAGGTCCTGCTTGGATGAAGAGGATCCTGGTTGACAGTGGGAGTTCTGTAAACATTCTATTCAAGCGAGCTTACGATTTAATGAAGATGGAAGCAAAGGACCTAAAACCCTGCCAATCCCGGGTTCATGGCTTCAATGGCAGTGCAACAATACCTACTGGAATAGTAGAACTACCAGTGGAACTGGGGATCGGAGAGCGCAGGAGAGTCCGACTACTGCAATTTGTTGTTCTTGACATTGCTTCGCCGTACAATGCATTCCTGGGTCGACCAGCTCTTGCTGAATTCAGGGCAGCCATTGCCCCGTGGTGTTTGACTTTAAAATTCCCAACCGATCATGGTATAGGAATCGTTCAAGGAGATCAGGCAGCAGGAAGAGCCTGTTATGTTGCTGAATTGCGAGAAGCACAGAAGAAGGAGAAAGGAAAGGGCGTAGAGGAATCTCTCTGCGTCCGTTTTTCTGATAATTGACAGCTAACGCCTGGGCCCCGGCCCGGGCACCACTACCAATTCCTTAGAGATCTTGACCCTAGAGATAGCGAAGATAAAGATGAAGTAGAAGAGAATCAAGCGTCTCCAGCCGAACTGACTGTGGACGTCCCGGTCAGTGAAGATGACGACTCGAAAGTACTGAGAGTTGGATCTCAACTGGGAAAACAGATACAACAGGAATTGGTTGAATTTCTTCAGGCGAATCTTGATGTCTTTGCCTGGACGCATTCCGACATGTGCAGAATTTCACCGAACATTGCAAGTCACTCTTTAAATATTGACCCGCGACATGTTCCGGTCAAGCAAAAGAGGCGTGGTATGGATCCAGAGAGATCTGCCGCCCTTAAAGAAGAAATTGACAAATTACATTCGAATGGTTTCATCCGAGATGCTCTATACCCAGAATGGGTGTCAAATCCGGTAATGGTTCAGAAACCGAATGGGAAATGGAGAACTTGTGTCGATTATTCTGATTTAAACAAAGCCTGTCCAAAAGATAGTTTTCCACTTCCCCGAATTGACCAACTCGTTGACTCAACTGCAGGTCACGAATTGTTATCCTTTATGGATGCTTATTCAGGTTATAATCAGATACCCATGCATCTACCCGATCAAGAACATACTAGTTTCGTAACCGATCTGGGACTCTACTGTTACAGAGTCATGCCCTTTGGTTTAAAGAATGCCGGAGCAACTTACCAACGCTTGGTTAATCGAATGTTCGCTGATCAGATCGGGAAGACCATGGAAGTCTATGTGGATGACATGTTAGTTAAGTCCCGATTTTCCACAGATCACGTCAAGGATTTAAATTCAATGTTCTGTATCTTGCGTGAGTATGGAATGAAGCTTAACCCGCTAAAATGCCACTTCGGCGTCGCATCCGGAAAGTTTCTAGGGTTCATTGTTAACGCTCGTGGGATAGAGGCAAACCCCGAGAAGATCTGGGCGATAAGGAATTTGCAAACTCCAAAGACCATCAAGCAAGTCCAGAGTCTCAACGGGAAGGTAGCAGCGCTAAGCAGGTTCATCTCGAAATCCACTGATAAATGTATTCCTTTCTTTGATCTAATCCGGAAAGGGAAACGAAACTTTGAATGGACCACGGAATGTGAAGGCGCATTCCGATCGCTGGTTCAGCATCTCTCTACGCCACCGATTTTGTCGAAACCAATTGATCACGAACAATTATACCTTTATCTGGCAGTATCAGAGCATGCGATCAGTGCTGCTTTGGTCCGGGAAGAAGATCGAGTGCAGAAACCGGTCTATTATGTCAGTAAACGATTGACCGGAGCTGAGAGAAATTACCCCAGGTTGGAGAAACTGGCTTACTGCTTGGTCATTGCCTCGAGAAAGCTTCGTCCTTATTTTCAAGCACATCCGCTTACTGTGTATACCGATCAGCCGTTACGACAGGTCCTCACGCGGCCTGAGACGTCTGGAAGGTTACTCAAGTGGAATATTGAACTGAGCCAATTTGACATTACTTATGCTCCGCGGAGAGCCATTCAAGGGCAAGTCCTAGCTGACTTCATAGCTGAATTTACTGTTCCTGACGAATTACCTGAAACCAGCGAGTCTCCTGAATATGTATGGAAACTTTATACAGATGGTGCATCAAACGATCGATGTTCGGGCGCTGGAGTTGTACTAGAAACCCCCGAAGGTCGATCCATATGCTATGCTTTGAAGTTTGATTTTCACGCAACCAACAACGAGGCCGAGTATGAAGCCCTGTTGGCTGGGTTAAAGCTTGCCAGAGATCTAAAAATTATCGCTATAGAAGTTTATTGTGATTCACAGTTGGTTGTGTGTCAAGTACGAGGAGAATATCAAGCGAGAGATCGAAGGTTAGCTGCTTATCTAGCCCGAGTTCAGGAAGCGCTGGATCAGTTTGATTATTATGCTATTTACTACATACCACGAGATCGCAATCAAAAGGCCGATTCATTGGCGAAGTTGGCCAGCACAGGTGAAGCACAGCTAATGGGACTCGTCCCGGTCGAAACTTTGCCTTCCCCGAGCATCGATCAAATCAAAACAACTGATGTGTTAGAGACCTTTCCCAGCAGAGAATCATGGATGACTCCGTATCGAAATTATATTGAGAATGGAATATTGCCTGAACACCGAAATGAGAAAAGGCAAATTCTACGAAAAGCTTCGCGGTTTATCATTCAGGACGGGATCATGTATAGAAAAGGTTATTCTGTTCCACTCCTCCGGTGTATCGCTCACGACGAAGTCAAACGAGTGTTACATGATGTACATGAGGGAGAATGCGGCGATCACACCGGTGGACAAGCGCTTGCTAAGAAGATACTCAGATATGGATATTACTGGCCGACCGTAAATCGAGATGCTGCCAATTACGCCAGGAAGTGCGACAAGTGCCAAAAACACGCCCGAATTCCAAGAGCGGCCGCATACCGAAGTCGAGTCGCCTGATTATATAACACCAAAGTTCGCCCCCGAACCTTTGATCTCGGTGATCTGGTCCTCAAGAGAGTATACCCGGTTCCTTCACACATGAAACCAAATTGGGAGGGACCGTACGTGATTACGCAACGACTTGGAGATGGCACATTCAAACTATCAACCGTGGACGGTCTAGTTTTACCGAGAGCCTGGAACAGCGAGAGTCTCCGTCGCTATTACATATGACAAGCTTTATTTATTTCATTATGTTTTTTATTCAGCAATTTACTTTTGCATTTCGAAATTAGAATTTGTAATAAGGCAGCTGATTTGCCATATTTTTCTTATTTCAGCAATAAAATGCCATCTCTTCGAGCCAGAGCTGTGATTCATTAAATACAATGTACAACATCACGATGCACGAAGAGCTAAGTTCCATCACACAGTGGAATTTATTCAAGTAGGGAGTGGCTATGAAGCAATCAACCACTCGCTAAATGAAACCCGAGCTCGGGGGCAAGCCATCCCATCAGGCCACGAAATGGGTTGATACACGACAACCCTTCATTCAACTCCGTACTCCCAGAGTGCGAGGCGGAGTATAAACATTTTACTAAACTCCGTACTCCCAGAGTGCGAGGCGGAGTATAAACATTTTACTAAACTCCGTGCTCCCAGAGCGCGAGGCGGAGTATAAACATTTTACTAAACTCCGTGCTCCCAGAGCGCGAGGCGGAGTATAAACTCACATCTAACTCCGTACTCCCAGAGTGCGAGGCGCAGTATAAACATTCTTTGAACTCCGTACTCCCAGAGTGCGAGGCGGAGTATAAACATTCTTTCAACTCCGTACTCCCAGAGTGCGAGGCGGAGTATAAACATTTTGCTTAACTCCGTGCTCCCAGAGCACGAGGCGGAGTATAAACATCCTTCGAACTCCGTACTCCCAGAGTGCGAGGCGGGGTATAAACATTCTCCTAAAAACCCCAGGGTACTCCGAGAGCGCGAGCTGGGTATAAACACTAACAAACTCCAGCTTCCGAGAGCGCGAACTGGAGTATAAACATTAACGAACTCCAACTTCCGAGAGCGCGAACTGGAGTGCAAACATTAACTAACTCCGTGCTTCCAGTACGCAAGACAGAGTATAAACATACGTCCACTCTACACTTCTCCCCAATACAGGGGGCAGAACCATAACACATAAACAAGTTGAAGACAGAAAGGGAATAGATTTTCATTTCCATTATCAACAAAAAGAATCTGATTACAAAGTGTTTATGAAAAATTCTGCTAGTGGGAGCCGAATCCACATCTATACACGGCTATAGAAAAATCGACAAAATGCTACCCTACGCAACAAAGGTTTAGGGAAAGAAGTTCATTCTTTCTTCTTCCTTATCTTCTTCTTTGGAGTAGCTCCACCTGACCCGCTGCCCGACTTCTTCCTCAATCGCTTGCTCTTTTCAGGCTTGCCCTCCGGCAGCGATATAATGTCGACATCTTCCTCAGAGCTGGAAGCGACGGAAGTCCTTCTAGGAGGACGAGCTGAAGGCACAGGAGCGGTAGCAGGAGGAGGGACAGGAGTGGTCTCAATCAATACAGTACCACCCGGCGAAATCACCATTAACGGGGCGGGCCCGGGCGGACTAGAACCAACATTCCCTGCTGTTATCTCGGCAGCAATCTCAGCTAAAACGTCGTCCTCACGAGATGCTTGGGCCGCATCAGATGTGCCGATGGCTGGCATAGATAAACTAGCGGCCGGAGCAGCCTCATTCACAACATCGGACGGGTTGGCAGAGGGATCGATGGGTTCATTGAGAAGCTCCTCAATCATCTGAGCGCTGAAAGAAAACATATTTGCATCTCCCTCCTCGCCAATCAAAGTCGAAGTCGTGATGGCTTCAGAAAAAACTACCCCTTGTGTTTGATGAGGAACTGATAAAGCAAGGGGCGCAGAAACTATAACTTCGGTCACTGAAATACGACAAAGCGAAGATTGTTAGGCAAGTATGTTGCTTAAAGTCCTTCACAACTGAACTACGAGAAGCGTTCAAATACCTTCCTTAGTCTGGGCCGAAACATGGGTGGAATCATCGGCGGAAGATAATAGCGGTTGGTCAGGATTATATGCAGGAACAGATTGGGGGTCTACCGCACCGGTGGTTTCGGGCAATGTTGGGAGTACAGCTCCAACACTTGCCTCGTGATACGCGGTCCCCGAACCTTCGCCTGTCTCTAGAGATGGAACACCAAGCTTTTCTTTCGCCATAGAGATTACCACCTCATGAAGGGTCTTCCTCTCATCCTCAGTAAGCAGACGCATCTCCAGTTCGAAATCGTCAAGTGCTCCATCTGGATGCGCTGCTCTCTTCTCATTCACCAGCCGGGTCCAGGCATTATACAAGATCATGGAGTCATCTCCCAGCCATGCTAGATTTCTGTGTTCCAGCACATTAGCGTTATACGTGACTAAGAGATCGTCAAACTCAGCATCTAGCCTAGACCTCTCCTCCAAGACTTTTTCCTGAATCTCCGCTTCCACAGACTTAGCCTTGACCGCCGCCGCAGCAAGTTCGGCCCTGAGGGATACTGCTTGGTCGCAAGCCTCTTGAGCAGTAGCGTTCGCATCGTCCTTCTCCTTCACCATTTCAGCGAATTTGGCCTTGAGCTGGTTCAGCTCTTTAACGGCTAAATCTCGCTCAGCTGCAACGGTGGTATTGCGATGGCCCATCTCTTCCACTGTGGCACAGTGTTCTTGCTGCATCCTCGCTAATTTGGCCACGACACCTTCGTGTTTCTTAAGTGTTTCAAGCTCTGACTTTCGGGACGTTTCCACTTCGGATTGAAGAACTTGAATGATGCGTTTCTGCTTCGCAATGTCAACGTCACGTTCGGCAATGACTTTCGCCCTGTCGAAAGCCACTCTAGAAGCCTTCACGGCTGCCTTATACCACTCCTTGTACTGAGCATAGAAGTCATGGATGTAATTATGAGCGGTGGTCTCAGCTTCCGGAGGGATTCTTTTGAAGTTAGGAGGGAAGATGTAACCATCCATGCAAATTTCCGGGTAGTCGTTTTTCATTTGGGCGAGTTTAGCAGCTCCCTCGCTTGTCAACTCAGCCGGAGCTTGTTCAATTATAGCGGCTACCGTTGGTTCCACTCTTGGCCGTTGAGCGTCAGGCCGAGAAGATTGAGAAGGCAATTGTTGTTGATGGGATGGTCCTGGGAGGTCTACTGGAGCCCTGGGAGGCGGAGGAGAACGAGATCGGGGTCGATGCTGGTATCCCCGGTCTCTATCAGAGTAATCATAACCAGAACGGTTACGCGAGTAATCCCTGTCTCTGTCATAACGTTCCTGACTCGAGTAGCCTCGCCCATGGTCCCTATCTGTCTCTCTCCTACGGGAGTCATAAAATGGAGAAGATTGGCGCACATTCCGAAGCCTATCTAAAGTGGAGCCACGCCCTGACATCTCACCTGCGATAAGAAAGAATTACGGGTTAAAATCCCATAAAGCAATGTTTACTATGCAGAAGTCATGAAGTGCCGTGGAAGTGTGTGTAAATGTGTAAACCCCCAAACCGACCGGAAGTGTTGACCGCACTTAAAGGAAATGGCTCGTTCATATTTAAGACATCTTGTAATTCCTCCAACCCAGGATTATGAGAGATTGATATATAATCTGGGATAGGAATATCGTCAAGCCCTTTGAGAGAATCTCTCGAACGAGAAGGGGCGGCCTCAGAAATCATAACTCCGGAAGCGGGAAGAAACACATCTACATATTTTCCCCCTTTTGACTTAAGTTTTTTGGAAACGGCGGCCTTGCCTTTCCGTTTTTCTCCCGATTCCTCCACGTTTCCCGAAAGGTCAGCCATTGGCTCTGAATCCGTCTGAGTTCTTTCTTCGTCACTCGCCTCGATTATTCTGATCCCGAGTGACCTCTTCGCTTTTCTCTTCTTGGGTTTCTTCTTACTTTCCTTCTTGGAGACGGACTTTGAAAACCCCTCAACAACTATGCTTTGATTAATGTCGATCAAACCCAGAACTCTTAAGTTGTAGTCGTTCAGCACCGAGTCAATATGCCTCAGCTCGCTCGGAACTTCTTGAAGACTTCGGACGGTACCCTTGAAACGCCCTCCATCGGGCCTAGAGATAATAGCTGTAAAAGGAATGGAATGTCAATTTTAATACCGAAGAGATAACGGTCAAAGACACAGGTTAAGGCGCTTACGTCTAGACAACCATCGCCTAGCGAAACCCGGAGGGCATCGAACGTAGAACCATTCGTTCTTGAAGTAGCTCAGTCGCGTCCAAGCTCCAACTACAACTTGGCAATTTCTAACCGCCTCCAAAAATGTAAACGACCGGCTATCACCCCTGCTCTTGAAGTTAAATATGTGTCTGATCTCGGAGGGCCTCGGCGGGCGGAAGAGACAGTCCATAAATATTACGAAGACACTATTCAGCAACGCGTGCCCGTTGGGATGAAGTTGTGAAGGAGCGATCCCTAAATATGATAGCATCCTTCTGATATATTGATTGAAGGGAGGAAGAGTTCCAACCGCACAAGCATGACGGTAGAATGCTGTATATCCTTCAGGCGGATTGTGCGGTCTATCGGAGGTGCTGGGCAATAGAACGTCACCAAGAGATATGTTATGCTTTAAGCATATTCGTCCCAGTAAGGATTCAGAAATGTTGGACTGAACCGAGTCGACAGGGTCCTCAATAAATATCGCCTCCGGCAATTCATCTGGAGCTGGATCGATTATATCAGCAGGGATATCGAGAATCTCCAGCACCGGAGGAGTCGAGCTCTGTACCTCTTGTTGTTGAGAGCTCGAAGATTCCATAATTAGCTAACTCATCAGAAAGCAACGTTAAGTTCATAACCAGCCCGTGCATGCCCCGGTATAGTGTGTGTGTGAACGTGTCGTGCAGTATAAGTAATATGCATCACTTAAGCAAATTTAACAGAATAAAACAAGTTGTTCGTACAACATATCTTGGGAATTTGAGAATGGAAATGACCGTCATCGCTGACCGTCACTTCCGCAACATCCAAAAGCTACGAACCAACCTCGTATATAAGTCAGTTATGTTGTTGGTTAAGTCACAGTTCCATCGACGAGCTTCAAAAAGGAGGTCAAATCTTTCGGTCAAGTTCGACTATGCAAGGCCGAAGCTCGTCGGAGTCAAGTATGCTAAAGTTCGTTATGTTCGTCGAAATTCAACGTGAAACTGGTCGTAGTTCAGATGTTGGAGTAAATCAGAAGAGCAGAAGTTTCAAAAGTCAGGACGTTCGAATCGATTGACTCGAATCGATATGAGTCGAGTCAATAAAGTTCGAATCCATTGGCTTGAATCGATGTGAATCGATTCGATAAAGCTCAAGTCCAAATACTTCGAATCCATATGGTACGACTCGATGAAAACTGGAGAAGGGAAAATGCTTCGAATCCATGAGCATGACATAGCTTCGAATCGATCAGAAGTTTATGTCTTCGAATCGATCAGGGCAACATTGCTTCGAATCGATCGTTTTGATCTATATTTTTTCTTTCATGATCATCGATTCGAAGCCTGACACTTAAGACTGATTCGAATTGCACGTTCCCGGATCGATGCAGAGCAGTAAAGAGGAACGATGTCCATCCATAACAGGTTTCTTTCCCTAGATTCATCGATTCGACCCATCCCAGATCTACTGATCCTTCATGATTTTCAGAAGAAAAAATGGAATCGCTGCCAAGAATTCCAAGTTTTAATGTTCTACACTCGAATCGGTTCCATGTTTACCTGATTGTATTCGACTATAGTCAAAAGCTTGGGAAAATTTGATCGATTCGTACGAAGACACGAAGGTTTCCTGCTCTGAAGGATCGAGTCGAAGAGATAGCTACAGTGGACAGTAAAAAGTAAAAAAGGAAAGTGAACAGGACCCCGGTATATATAGGGGAAACGAGACCATTCGTCTCCCGGTCAAGCGCAACCGGGAATAACGGGTCTAGCCCATCGATTCGAAGCAGTGTCTTCGAATCGATCACTACAAGTCTAAATCGATTCGAAGCTGACCAGGTGACCTCGTCGACTCGGACTCGAATATCTACACCAGACGACTTCGAAACTTTTCCTTCGAATCCACAGCATCAACTCGAAGCACAGCGTCGATCAACCAGTTCGAATCCCTCCTTTAGTTCGAATCCATCCGGTTTCGAATCCTTTGCCACATCGAATCCATTCCAGCAGCATCGAAACAAAGCAACATTGATTCGAGCACTCACAACTTCGACTCCATCAACTCAGAAACTTCGAATCCACAAAATATCAATTCGAAGAAGCACGGCTTCGAATCCATCGCCAACCACTGATGAAAATGGACGAATAGTCTCAATGTTTAAAATTGCTTGTCTACTCTTGTACCGATTCAGGAGAGGATCAGTACGAGAGGATGATCATAGATAATCATAAAAGCAGTTTTTTAACTCAAATCTCAAATTGGTCCAAGAGAGGACCGATGCAGATTTCGATAGTAAACCGAACTGACAACGACTTGAGATCACGCAACGTTAATCAAAGTCAAGATAATACACGTATGCACGTATTTCTGACTAATGCTTGATCTTTATCATTTACAGGGATCGAATGTTCATCTCGTCATGACTCAAAAAACTGACAGCCAGTCACTATTGTACGACGGTCGATTACGGCGATACGGAATGCAACTTACGGTAAAGCATGTCATAGCTGTCCAGTGAGAGACTGCAACTTTTCAAAGCACGTCATGTTTACACAAGACGTACTTTGGAGGGCAAATGTTATCCCGCCTTTTGGCAAGGCCGTGATACCAAGGACTTAACTAGAAAACGGTAACAGATCGTCTTGGAAGTCGGTTACACATAAGGATCGCTACGGATGTCGATGAAATTTGTCCGAGTCCGGATCGGGCTACAATTGATAAGATATGCTAAGCAAGGCCAGAGGAAACGACGTTCCAATTTTCAAGTCAATCCGAGTTCGTATGCTCAAGATATCACCGATGGAAAATGGAGGAAACAACCTTGTATTCGAATCCATTAAGGTCGACTCGATCATCTTCGAATCCATCCCCTTTTGTCTGCTTCGAATCCATCGTGGAAGCTTACCTTCGAATCCATCCCTTTTGTCTGCTTCGAATCCATCGTGGAAGCTTCACTTCGAATCGACAAGGCCAAGCTTCGCTTCGAATCGATGAGACAGAACTTCACTTCGAATCGAGGAAACACGGCTTCACTTCGAATCGATAAGACATAGCTTCACTTCGAATCGATGAAACACAGCCTGCCCTCGACTCCACCATCTTCGAATCCAAGCTGTGGATTCGACCCAGTCAATGCGGAATGCAAAGTGGACCGATGCGAAGAAAGCGCACCACGTCACCATCTTCACGAACAGGAAGATCGATTCGAACGAATCGATTCGAGCGCATCGATTCGAACGACTCCAGAATACGAAAAACACCAACTTGAATCGATCATAACTCGAGTTCTACAAGTCCAAATCCCATGAAATTTTCACAGAAGCTCAAATACATGATGAAGAATGTACACACCAAATTTCAGCTCGATTGGATGATTTCTTGATCGATTCGAACCAAGGGTCGAATCGATCCCAAAGCGGGCCCGGATCTCCAGATTTCGGCCATGTGGGCCCCCTGACGTGCCAGAACTGGTCTCCCCTCATTTTGGGCGAAATACCAGCCTCCAACACCTATAAATAGACCCCCTGGTCATTCAGAAAAGGGGTCAGAGAATTCTAAGTACTGAAGAGCGCCCAGATTCTGCCAGATTTACTCCAGAACACCGCCGCTGCTTTAGATTGACACTTAGCATTTGAATTCAGTTGTATTACATTATCAACTACTGTAATCTTCAAGTAATCGAGCAATAAAATCATCAAACTTCATAGTGGACGTAGGCAAAACGCCGAACCACTCTAAATCGCGTGTCTTTGCAATTTACTTTCTGTTATTTGGAGTTTTTGTTAGATAACCCACAGTTTTAATTTTTATTCTTCATTTCTATCTCTTCAAAAACTTCCGAAGAGTGTTGTGCCCATTTTTGGTACAAACACGTAGTGACTGCTCGTATCGATAGGTTTGCTCTGTTGTGAGTCGATGGATCATAAAGTGGACATTTCGAACCGATGGAGTCTGTTACCTTCAGGTGGCTTCCCTGTGTGCTTCGAAACGATGGAGGCTAGTGGGCTCGAAACGAATGTTCGCATCGATGCGCCGCTTGACTGGCTGCGACCGGTTATGTTGACTAGGAGATGAATCGACCCAGTTCGCCTCCAGGCTTCATATAAATACCGGGGACTTGGCTCGATATCACTTTTTTACCTTTTACTTCTACTGTTGCTCTCTGTTCTCCTCTTTACCTTCGTATCGATAGACTGAGAGACACAACTGTCTTCGAAGCGAACCAAACTTCCGATCCTCTGAGTGTTGATCGCTAAAATCAGGTGATTAATGGGTCGATTCTTGTTAATAATGACGAAACTCGAGATCTTCATCATTCCTTTTGCTTCTACGACCAGTTTCGACAAACTAGAGATTCTAGATCTGGACGAGAAAAAACGAGATAGGGGGAATAGAGTGTGGCCATGGAGTTGTGATCTTTTGGGGAAGGAGGAGACAAGGAGGAGATCATTTCAAACTCACTTCTTATCGTCCTGGTCTGGGAGTATTCGTTTCGATTCAGATTGCATATGCTCGCATCGATATAGAGACGAGGGCGGCGGTCGACACGAAGCCACTGTCTTTAGATCGATGCGAAATCAGCGCCCTCGACCGATACGAAGCGATCTCGTTCCAGCCTGATTGATACGAACGTATCGAGTCGAACTTGATCGATACGAAGCGTTCCCACTGTAGCTTGATCGACACGGAACACTCCTTCGCCAAGGCGATCGATACAAAAGTATTGATTCGAACGTGGCCATACTGAAATACGTGATCCCCCTGTCTCGATACGAAAACAAAGTGCAGCGATCGACATTCTCGACTTAAATTTCGATTAACTTGGAGAATTTCTGAGCATCTGAACACTTAATTCCGACGAGCTTCTGCCTCGCATACCTGAACTTGGCCACAGAACTGCATTATTTGACTGACTTTCGAAGCTCGTCGACGGAACTGTCACCTAACGAACATATAATGGACTTACACTTGAATCAACCACCTAACGTCTGGATTACGTGGTCGTGACGGTCAGCGATGACGGTCATATCCATGCCAACTTTCAAAGCTTCGCCGTTTATACCTTTCGGCTTATTTCGTAGGATTTGCTTAAGTCATGCACAACACTTGCACTGCACAACACACACTCTACACGGGGGAATGCACGGGCTTTTTATCGTCTAACGATGATTTCTCGTGAGTTAGCTAGTTATGGAACCATCAAGTTCACAGCAGCAAGAAACTCCCAGACTTGAGATTCCAGACATCGAGGCTGAAGTCATCGGCCCAGCTCCGGACGAGTTACCTGACGCATCTTTCATCAGTAACCCACCCGATTCTGTCCCGTCCAATATCTCTGAAGACATGCTAGGGAGAATATGTTTAAGGCATGGCTTATCTTTGGATGACGTACTGTTGCCTGGACTGGACGACATACCACATAATCCCCCGGAGGGGTATACTGCTTTTAATCGACATGCGTGCGCAGCCGACACACTTCCTCCGTTCAATGATTACATAAGAGAAGTGTTGGCCTACCTGGACATTGCCCCGTCTCAATTGCATCCAAATGGATATGCTTCACTCAACAGCTTGTTCATTGTATTCATGGAGTACCTCCATCGTCCTCCCCGGATGACCGACATAAGATGCTTGTTTAATTTCAAGAGTCGGACTGACAGCCCATCTTATACATTCTTGGAGTCTATAAGGAACTGCCAAGTTGTCGCGGGGTCGTGGACTAGGCTAAGCTACTTCAAGTCGGAGTGGTTCTATGTCCGATGTCCTCCGGGGTTTGCTAGAAGATGGTTGTTTAGACGTAAGCATTATATTTTTCCCAAGTAATTGACGGGGCATTTTTTTGAATGAAACTGAACTCATATCTTCTATTCTCTTTCTTTCAGCGATAATCCAGCGACCTGAAGGCGGCTACTATAAAGAGATAGTTCGTGTCCTTCAAGAAGTCCCTAGCGAAGAAAGGAATATCGAGTTGCTACTGATGGACCAGAACCTTAGAGTTCTTGGGTTGATCGGGCGGAGGCAGAGCATAAGGCTCGATGGTGCATTAAAGACCGTCTCCAGAGAAAAGGTCAAACGGAAGAAACCCAGGGTGGTGATAATTGAAGAACCCGACTCTGAAAGGACTCATACCGACGAGGAACCGTTGGTCGGACCCGTTGATGCAACCCCGGATTCCGATGCCAAGAGGAAAGGCAAAGCAGTGGCCTCAAAACAGCCTAAGTCCGGGAGGCGGAAGTCTGTGGTTTTGCACCGTCCCTTGCCAGGAGTTAGGATTACGGAAGCATCCTCCCTGCAAGCTGAAAATCGATTCGAAGGGCCTTCCGACCCTCCAATCCCGGACATCGAGCCTGAGCAACACGACGTTGAATCGGGTGGACCGCGACATATCGTCGACGTTAGCGAGTCTCTTCCCGCCAGTGCGATTGACACTTCTGGTTGGTCCGGGGGGTTACACATTCACACACTCTTCACGGCACAACACATTTTCCTGACCATAAACAACATATTGCAAACGGTTACTGATTCTTCGTGGTTTGCTTTTCAGGTACGATGTCTGGGCAAAGTTCTGTGCTTGGTAGTTTGCGCAACAAGCGCCGTTATCATGAGCCACGTAGGAGAGAGGGCGAGAGGGATTACGACTCCGGACATTCTGGTCAGGAGAGGTCTGATAGAGACAGGGGGTACGTTCACCGATCCCGATCTCGCTCTCCTCCTCCCAGGACCTCTGCACCTCTTACGGTAGCAGTTGTTCGTCCTCCTGAAGCTTCACGGCCTAGGCCACCTTCTCAAGCTTCGAGGTCCGATCCTCCGCGCAGGACTGAAATAGCCACCTCCTCGGCTACTGTACCGGTCCCGACTAAAGCGTCTAGTGAAGGAGCGCTTAAATTGGCACAGATGAGGAAGGAATTTCCCGACATCTTTTTTGATGGTTATGTCTTCCCTCCACACTTGAAGAGAATTCCACCAACCGCTGAAACCACTATCCATGATTATGTTGCGGACATCTTTTTCCAGTACAGGGAATGGGGACGGGCCGCGAGGAAGGCGTCCAAAGTGGCATTCGATCGGGGCGTCACTATTGAGAAGCTTGAGAAGGAGTTGGGTCACAACGACCGAATCATAAAAGCACTCAACTCGGAGGCTGAGTCTTCCCGTAAATCTGAAATGGAGGCTCTAAAGAAGGTTGATGAAGTGAACGCTGCCATGACCAGGATGA
The DNA here is from genome assembly GCA_030737815.1 of Allium fistulosum. Taxonomy (NCBI): domain Eukaryota; kingdom Viridiplantae; phylum Streptophyta; class Magnoliopsida; order Asparagales; family Amaryllidaceae; genus Allium; species Allium fistulosum. The sequence goes on from CM060905.1 coordinate 1,285,661,398, forward strand.
AGCAAGAGCATTATACCGCCATCGAGGACATGGGTCATAGGAACACTACCATTACCGTCGAGAGGGATGAAGCTCTCAAGGAGCTTAATGAGCTGAAATCAAAGTTTTCTGAGATGGCGAAGGAAAAAGACGCAGCTAATGTCTCTGCGCAGGAGGCCTGTGATCAGGCAGTGACGCTCCGAAAGGAGAAGGAAGCGGCTATGCAACAAGCTCGTGAAGCTGAGGCTGGGGTTGACGAGAAGGTACGGCAGGCGGAGGCCAGGATGGAGGCCGAGGTGGAAGAGCTACTCGTCACTTATAATGCCAATGTGCTAAGGCACCGAGATTTGTCATGGCTCGATGATTACCCCACGCATCTCTACAACGCTTGGAACTTGCTGGTTGATGAGGAGAAGTCTGGGCAACCTGATGAAGCTCTTGATGAATTCGAGCTGGAGAACCGCATCCTTAATGATGACGAAAAGAAGGTTCTCCATGACTCCATGATTTCCCACGATAAGGAGAGGCTTGGTGCCCAGACTCAGGAAGTCGGAGAAAGTTCTGGTGCAGAGCACCATGTTATGAGTTCTGAGATAGTCGTGTCATCTCAATCTGAGCCAACTCCGATGATCGACTCGCAGCACATCCCGGCATATGATCCAGACCGACCACATCTATCTCCTGTTAAGGAGCATCCTTCCGAAGTTGTTCAGGCGACCTCGAGCCAAACCGAGGAAGGTACTCTGAACTAACTTCTTGTATATTTGGATTGAAGAGTCTGTGTTGAAATGTTGCTAATGACATGTCCTTTTCCTTTGATCAGTGACAGAAGTTGCACCAGCCGTGCCTCTTACCACCCAAGAATCAGGCCAAGCGCCAGGAGCCATCATCTCTGAGGCGACCTCCGTCGCGGCAATGGAACCAGTTGGAGTAACGTAGGGGAGCTCACTTTCTTTCAATGAACAGATGATAAACGAGCTCCTTGGCCGTCAGAGTGATCCTTTTGCGGACTTGCCATTCGGCTTGGGTGGATTCACGACTACTTCTGACACCTCATCTCAGACTGCTATGGCTCCTAGCGAAGCCAGAGCACAGCGGGAAGCGGCGATGTTGGCGAGATTAATGCCGAGATGGCGGCCGCGGCGCATGGCGGCGATGTAGATGGCGGAGCAGCAGCACGGTGCCCTACTCCTCTTATGATTGTGTCTCCTGGGGGCACACTTACTGATACTAATGTGCCAGTCCCTCCTCCGGCTGCGGAGTCGGTTCCTCCAACTCCTCCCGTGGGAAGCATCCCTATAGAGTCCAGCTCAGACGAGGACGTTGACATTATGCCTTCACCCGAAGGGAGCCTGCCTAAGGAGAAAGGCTCCAAGCGAAAGGGTACTGGTGGTTCCAGTAGCTCCTCGAGGAAGAAGAAGTTGAGGAAGCAGAAAGATTAGACACTCTCTCATAGGCAGTCAGGGATTTTTGTTATTTTCTCTGTTTTTCCCTTTTGTAGGCCGTGTTTAGATGTGGGTTCGGCCCCTGCTAGTAGGAATATTTTGGAAAAAACTCATGTATGACCCATTGTTTTTGAGTTAGTTGAAATAAAATTTTGTTTTCTAGTTTCAGCTCATGTTCCTTTCTATGCTTGAATGTTGCAGTGTTCGGACTTTGGTCCAGTGTACTTGCATTATCTGATTGTTTCAAGAATAGCTCATTTTACTTGTTAAGTATGGAAATCTCGGACTTGAGTTGTGATAGGGGATCGCATCGGAGCTGAGCATCGCATAGTCTCGGGTAATGACTAACATTTGCCTCTGCCCCCAGTTCCAGGGTTAAGTTGTGATGATCAACTTGTGATTGCATCAAGCGAGGACCGAGTGGCCGAACTACCCTTGTTCTCTTATGAATCGTTTCATCCACACTCCGGGGATATATGTCATCTCGTAAGCGGTTGTTCGCACTCTGGGAACACGGAGTTGACTGATGTTCGTACTCCGTCTCGCACTCTTGGAGCACGGAGTTGGTCGTTTATACTCCGCTTCGCACTCTGGGAACACGGAGTTAGTTGTTTATACTCCGCTTCGCACTCTGGGAATGCGGAGTCAATTGATGTTTATACTCCGTCTCGCACTCTGGGAATATGGAGTTGAATGTTTATACTCCGCTTCGCACTCTGGGAATGTGGAGTTGAATGTTTATACTCCGTCTCGCACTCTGGGAGCACGGAGTCGAATGTTTATACTCCACTTGGCACTCTGGGAATATGGAGTTGAATGTTTATACTTCACTTCGCACTCTGGGAATATGGAGTTGAATGTTTATACTCCGCTTCGCACTCTGGGAATGCGGAGTTGAATGTTTATACTCCACTTCGCACTCTGGGAATATGGAGTTCAATGTTTATACTCCGTCTCGCACTCTGGGAATACGGAGTCGAATGTTTATACTCCACTTCGCACTCTGGGAATATGGAGTTAAATGTTTATACTCTGTCTCGCACTCTGGGAATACGGAGTAGAATGTTTATACTCCACTTCGCACTTTGGGAATATGGAGTTAAATGTTTATACTCCACTTCGCACTCTGGGAATATGGAGTTGAATGTTTATACTCCACTTCGCACTATGGGAATATGGAGTTAAATGTTTATACTCCGTCTCGCACTCTGGGAATACGGAGTTAATTGCAGGATTGTCGTGTGTCAACCCTATCAATATCGGCGTCATGGCTTGTCCCCAAGCTCGGGTTTCACCTAGTGAGTGGCCGGTCGTATCACAGCCACTCTCCATTTGAATAAGTCCCATTGCATGATGGGATTTAGCTCTTCGTGCATCGTGATGTTGTATATCGTACATAATGAATCACAGCTCTGGCTCGAAGAAGTGGCATTTTATTGCTGAAATAAGAAAATGCGGCAAAGTCAGTTGCCTTATTACAAAATTCAAATTTCGAAATGCAGAAACAAATTGCTAAATAGAATGAAATAAATAAAGCCTGTCATATGTAATAGCGGTGGAGACTTTCGCTGTTCCAAGCCCTTGGTAAATCGAGACCGTCAACAGTCGACAGCTTGAATGTACCATCTCCGAGCTTTCGTGTAATTACATACGGTCCTCCCCAGTTTGGTTTCATGTGTGAAGGAACTGGGTAGATTCTCTTGAGCACGAGGTCGCCGAGTTCAAAGGTTCGAGGTCGAACTTTGGTGTTGTACAGCCGGGCGACCCGACTTCGATGTGCGGCTGCTCTCAAATCAGCCTCTTCCCGTTTTTCATCCAATAGATCCAAAGATTCGGCCAGGAGTATAGCGTTTGTTTTTGGATCGTAATAAGTCACGCGATGAGAGAGCACTTCTGTCTCGACCGGAATAACGGCCTCCGAGCCATAAGATAGGGAAAACGGAGTGTGTCCGGTCGCGGTTTTGTGGGTCGTTCGATAGGCCCATAACGCCATAGGAAGTTCATCGACCCACTTGCCCCCAGCCTTCTCCAATCGTTTCTTCAGGATCGATTTTATAACTTTGTTGACAGCTTCAACCTGTCCATTCGCTTGGGGGTGTGCGACAGCCGAGAACTTTTTGCGGATATGAAACCGTTGACAAAAATTCTTGAATTCTGCACTCTCGAATTGGGCTTCGTTATTAGTGATGATAGTATGCGGGAGTCCAAATCGACAGATGATGTTGCGAACCACGAAATTTATCACTTTCTTTGTCGTAATGGTTGCAAGGGCTTCGGCCTCAGCCCACTTTGTGAAGTAGTCAACGGCGACGATGGCGTATTTCGCACCGCCTTTTGCTAAAGGTAAAGCGCCGATGATGTCGATGCCCCACATTGCGAATGGCCAGGGACTGACCATTTTGGTTATTTCAGTTGGCGGAGCTCTCAGAATTCGGGCATGTATCTGGCATTTATCGCACTTCCGGGCATAGTTTGCCGCATCTCGGTTCACTGTCGGCCAGTAGTACCCATATCGGAGTATCTTCTTAGCGAGAGCTTGTCCTTCGGTATGATCGCCACACTCTCCTTCGTGCACGTCATGTAACACTCGTTTGATTTCCTCGTGGGCGATACACCTGAGGAGAGGAACGTAATAACCTCTCCTGTACATGACTGCGTTTTGGATGACGAACCGCGAAGCTTTTCGCTGAATTTGTCTCTTCTCATTTCTAGGTTCAGGCAGCGCCCCATTCTCAATGTAATTCCGATACGGAGTCATCCAAGATTCTCTATTGGGAGCGGTTTCAAATACAGAGTTCATTTCTATCCGATCAATGCTCGGGGAGGCCAAAGTTTCAATGGGGACAAGTCCCATTTGTTGCGCTTCACCTGTGCTAGCTAACTTTGCCAGTGAATCGGCTTTCTGATTGTGCTCCCGAGGCACATAATAGATGGCATAATAATCAAACTGGTTTAGTATTTCCTGAACTCGAGCCAAGTAAGCAGCCAGTCTTCGGTCTCTTGCCTGATATTCTCCTCGTACTTGACATACTACTAATTGAAAATCGCAATAAATTTCCACAGCGATAATCCTCAAGTCTTTGGCAAGTCTTAAGCCAGTTAGGAGGGCTTCATATTCGGCTTCATTATTAGTTGCACGAAAGTCGAATTTAAGAGCATAACATATGGACCGGCCCTCGGGAGTCTCAAGTACAACCCCAGCGCCCGAACATCGGTCATTTGACGCACCGTCAGTATACAGCTTCCAGATGTATTCGGGAGATTTACTGGTCTCAGGAAAGTCTTCTGGAACGGTGAATTCACCTATGAAATCTGCCAGGACTTGTCCTTGAATGGCTCTCCGCGGAGCGTATGCGATATCAAATTGGCTTAGCTCAATGTTCCACTTGAGTAACCTACCGGACGTCTCAGGCCGCGTGAGGACCTGTCGTAACGGCTGGTCGGTGTACACAGTAAGCGGATGGGCTTGGAAGTAGGGACGGAGCTTCCTTGAGGCAATGACCAAGCAATAGGCCAGTTTCTCCAGTCTCGGATAATTTCTTTCGGCTCCTGTTAGTCGCTTACTAACATAGTAGACCGGGTTTTGCACTTTGTCTTCTTCCCGAACTAGAGCAACGCTGATCGCATGTTCTGATACTGCCAGGTAGAGATATAGCTGCTCGTGGTCGACCGGTTTCGACAAGATCGGAGGTGTGGAGAGATGTTGAACTAATGATCGGAACGCGCCTTCACACTCCGTGGTCCATTCAAAGTTCCGTTTGCCCTTCCGGATCAGGTCGAAGAAAGGAATGCATTTATCGGTGGACTTTGAGATGAACCTGCTCAATGCTGCGACCTTCCCGTTAAGACTCTGGACTTGCTTTATAGTTCTAGGGGTTTGCAAATTTCTAATAGCCCAGATCTTCTCAGGATTCGCCTCTATTCCTCGAGCGTTGACGATGAACCCAAGGAATTTTCCGGATGCAACGCCAAAGTGACACTTGAGTGGGTTGAGCTTCATTCCGTACTCACGGAGGATGCTGAACATCGAATCCAAATCTCTGACGTGATCTGTGGAGAATCGGGACTTCACCAGCATGTCATCCACGTAAACCTCCATGGTCTTCCCGATCTGATCAGCGAACATTCGGTTGACTAAGCGTTGGTATGTTGCTCCAGCGTTCTTTAGACCAAACGGCATGACTTTGTAACAATAGAGTCCCAGATCGGTCACGAAGCTGGTATGTTCCTGATCGGGTAAATGCATGGGTATTTGGTTGTAGCCGGAATAAGCGTCCATAAAGGATAGTAGTTCATGTCCGGCCGTTGAATCCACGAGCTGATCGATTCGCGGAAGTGGGAAGCTATCTTTTGGACAGGCCTTGTTTAGGTCAGAGTAATCAACGCAGGTTCTCCACTTCCCGTTTGGTTTCCGAACTAGCACAGGGTTGGACACCCATTCTGGATACAAGGCATCTCGAATGAACCCATTCGATTGTAGTTTATCAACTTCCTCCTTAAGGGCGGCAGATCTCTCTGGATCCATACCGCGCCTTTTCTGCTTTACTGGGACATGTCGCGGATCTATATTCAGGGAGTGACTTGCAATGCTCGGCGAGATTCCGCACATGTCAGAGTGTGTCCAGGCGAAGACGTCGCGATTCGCCCGAAGGAATTCGACCAATTCCTGCTGTGTCTGCTCGTTCAGTTGAGACCCAACTTTCAGCATCTTTGAATCATCATCCTCACTGATTGGGACGTCCACAGTCAGATCGGCTGGAGAAGCTTGACTCTCCGTTGATTCATCTTTATCCTCGTTGTCCCTAGGGTCCAGATCTTTCAAGAACTGGTCGTGGTGCCCGGGCCGAGACCCAGGCATCAATTGTCAATTATCAATAGAGCGGACGCAGAGAGATTCCTCTACGCCCTTTCCCTTCTCTTTACGCTGTGCCCCGCGCAGCTCAGCAACATAACAGGCCCTTCCTGTGGCCTGATCTCCTTGAACAACTCCAATCCCATGATCAGTGGGAAATTTCAAAGTCAGACACCATGGGGCGATCGCCGCCATGAACTCAGCTAGGGCTGGTCGACCCAGAAACGCATTATATGGCGAATCAATTTCTAGCACAACAAATTGTAACATTCGGACCCTCCGGCGTTCTCCAACGCCTAACTCGACTGGGAGTTCAGTTATTCCGATGGGTATCGTGGCGCTTCCGTTGAAACCATGGATTCTGGATAAACAGGGTTTCAAATCCTTTGTCTCCATCTTCATTAGATTGTAAGCCTGTTTAAGCAAGATATTCACAGAGCTCCCACTGTCAACCAGGATCCTCTTCATCCAAGCAGGACCTACCTGGGCAGATATGACTAGTGGATCAATAGTTGGGGCTTCGACCTTATCGGCGTCTCGGCTCCTGAACACGATATCATCAGACATTATCTTTTGTTGTTTCGCCGGGGTTCCGTCCTTGCAATTACTACAACACTTGAAGTCCGCATGCCTGATAGAACTGGCATACGACTCCATTTCCCCCCAGCTTCTGTCTGTCGGATGGGGACCACCACTTATTGTGTTGAGAACTAATCTCCCGCCCGCACGGGCGGGTTCCTCCTCTCTTTCCTGATTTTGAGAACGATTTTGATTCGAGGGGCCTGCTCCGCCAGACTGCGGCGCCCGTACAAACTAATCTAGCTTCCTCTCTCTAATCAGCTTCTCGATGAGGTCCTGTAAGTGCCGACACTCATTGGTATTGTGCCCATAGCTTTCATGGAACCTACAGAATTTCCCTGTCTGAACCTGCCTCTCCGACGAGGGCTTCGGAGCAGGCTTCTTATACTGTACAGTGTTACAAGTCTGTAAGTATACGTTTTCCAATGATGTGTTTAGCGGTGTATAACTGTCGAACATCTGAGCTCTACGTCGTGGACCTCGGTTCTCATCTCTCTTCTTATTCTGGCCATTGTTTCCTCTCTGCTGGGTTTGCTTGTTTTGTATATTCAGTTGAACTTTCCCGGAACTCTCGCCGGACTGTTTAACTGCCACATTGCTCTGTATTCCCTCAATGCTGGGCCTCGCATCGTCCTGCTTCCTAGACTATTTTGCGTCCTCCTGCCGCAGGAATTGAGCGGCCTTGGAGTAAAAACGGTCCAACGATGCGGGCGGTTTTCCAGCTAGCCAGTTTCCGAATTCAGAATCAGGATCAATCCCCTTGGTCAGAGCCATCAAGATTGAATTATCGTTAGGGTTGGTGATTTCGACGCATGTTGCGTGGAACCTCTCCAGGTAACGCCTGAGCGTTTCTCCAGGAGCTTGAGTGACGCTGGACAGGGTGTTGACGTCTTTTGGCCTAGCAACATGCATACGGAATTGCTCCACAAACCTCTTGGCCAATTGATCGAACGAAGAAATTGATCTAGGTGGTAGGCGGGTAAACCACATTGTCGCGATTGTTATCCCACCTTTTGGCAAGGCCAGGACATCAAGGAGTTGGGTTCCGAATGTCGTTTGTCATGGATATCGATGAATTTTGACCAAGTCCGGATCAAGCCCCAATCGATGGGACATGATCGGGAAAACTAAAGCAAACCAACGCTCCAAGTCTCAGATCGAACCGACTTCGTAAGCTCAAGTTACGATGGATGCAAGGCAAGGGGAAGAGCGCATTTTCGTATCCATCAATGAGCGGCAGTTCGTATCGATGGATTTCGTATCCATCGATGGTCCTCGTTTTCGTATCCATCATCCAATGCCTACTTCGTATCCATCAGACAATGCCTACGTCGTATCCATCAGACAGTGCATACGTCGTATCCATCAGCCAGTGCATACGTCGTATCCATCAGACAGTGCATACGTCGTATCCATCAGATAGTGTTTGCTTCGTATCCATCAGCCAGTGTCAACTTCGTATCCATCAGACAGTGTTTGCCTCGTATCCCAGGATGAAGTCCTACTCGAATCCATCGGGTCAACCAGCTTGGATAACGTGTCATTTCTCGAAGTGAACGAGGCGAAATACATGGAGACGATGCAGTCAACGCGGAGCGAATATCGGATCGAGGCGAAGCGCATGCACCACGTCTTCTCCTGATGCGAATGCGCCGAGATGTATGGAGTCGACGCGGTCGATTCGGAGTGAAGACCGGATCGAGGCGAAGTGTGCGTTCCACGTCTTCACAGAGGCGCGTGATACCATCGAGTCGAAGCTCAAAGCGCAGGGAAATGGATACGAACCAGACAGCCTATGAGGAATTCCAGTTCGTATCGACCATATCTCATAATCCACTGATCCAAACATGATGAAATTTTAACTGAAGGTTGCACACATAACAAGGAATGTCTCCACCAATTTTGAGCTCAATTGGAAGTAATCCTGATCGATACGAAATGATTTCGTATCGATCACAGATTGGCTTGAAACTCTCTGGAAGTGGTCGAATGGGTCCCCTCACGTGTCAGGCCAAGTCTCCCGGGGTTTGAGCGAAATCCAAGCCTCCTACGCCTATAAATAGAGCCCCAGAATCAACGGAAAAAGGATCTTTCTCTGAAGCGTCCAGACTCTGCCGGATTGAGATTTGCACCATACTTTTGCTGTCAATTTCGAATTCTAAACTGTAATCCGCTGTTCATCGCTGTAAACGCTTGTAATCATTGAAAGAGAATCAATAAAATCATCAAAACTTCATAGTGGACGTAGGCTATACGCCGAACCACTCTAAACTGCTTGTCTGTGCACTTTACATTCATATTTGTTGGAGTTTTTGTTAGATAATCTCTGTTTTACATTTATAATCTTCATTTTATCTCTTCAAACAACTCCCGAAGAGTGTTGTGCCCATTTTTGGTACAAACACTTTGGTGCTTTCACTGAGAAAACCAGCTTTTTCTCCTGCTCATTGGATCTGTCGTCGATACCGGATTGCACAAATCCAAGAGGAAGATCCAGATATCCAGTCCGGAATCCTTCCATTCTATTCAGATTTGCTCAAAATCTAGGAAAGGACTCCACCACCGACAATGGTCAGCACAAGAACTGGCGCCACCGCTACAGAGCAAGAAGGCCGAGACAGGCAAAATCCAACACAGCCGCCTTCTTCCAATCAAGACAATGCCACTCAGTCAGACTCAACGGGGCTAGTCACCCGACAGGAGTTTCAAGTATTGCTCCAGGAGCTGACCCAAAGCCGTCAGCAGTTGGCAGAACAGTTACGCGCCAATATCGAGCTGACCAACCAGCTAAACCGCCGGGGGCACAGAAGGTCTAGGAGAGATGATGTCTCCAGAGCGTCTACCGAAAGCTCAGCTTCATCTGATTACCACCGCCAAACTACCCGTCCTCGACTAGAGGGGAATCGCGCTCAGGCTGCTGAATATCAGCCTGCCTTAACTGTTGGGCAACTAAGGGTAGGACCGTCGACCAGTTTCCAAACCGGTCCCTCAACACGAGGAGGTACTGCCCCACAGTACACCACCGATAACCGCGCCACAACCGCCGCAGCAGAGACAAGGGTCGATACCCGAAATCAATCTGAGCCGATCAATCAACAGCGAGGACATACTCCTGAACCTTATGTCCCAGAGGACGTTGAGCCAAGGAGGCGAGATACGGGTCATCGACAACGCCCGATCCCTACTCGCGCCGTGGAACCCGACCACGCCTTAGCTCGTCACGCTCCGAATCCGCCTGTTTCGGATATATCAACCATGATACGTCAAATGATCCGCGAGAGTCAGGGGCTCACTAATGATGACTGGGGAATTTCCCGTAGTCATACCCCTTTCACAGACGAAGTGTTGCATGCCGAACCCCCTAGGCGATTCAGAATGCCGACTCTCCCGATGTATGAAGGGAATAGTGACCCCAACCAGCATATTCTGAAGTATGAATGGTCGATGAGCGCTGCGAGGGCCGACGACGCAGTGAAGTGTCGGAGTTTCCCCATCTCTCTGGGAGGAATCGCAACAATGTGGTTTACCCGCCTACCGCCTAGATCAATTTCTTCGTTCGATCAATTGACCAAGAGGTTTGTGGAACAATTCCGGATGCATGTTGCTAGGCCAAAGGACGTCAACACCTTGTCCAGCGTCACTCAAGCTCCTGGAGAAACACTCAGACGTTACTTGGAGAGGTTCCACGCAGCATGCGTCGAGATCACCAATCCCAACGATAATTCAATCTTAATGGCTCTGACCAAGGGGATTGATCCTGATTCTGAATTCGGAAACTGGCTGGCTGGAAAACCGCCCGCGTCGTTGTACCGTTTTTACTCCAAGGCCGCTCAATTCCTGCGGCAGGAGGATGCAAAACAGTCTAGGAAGCAGGACGATGCGAGGCCCAGCATTGAAGGAATACAGAGCAATGTGGCAGTTAAACAGTCCGGCGAAAGTTCCGGAAAAGTTCAGCTGAATATACAAAACAAGCAAACCCAGCAGAGAGGAAACAATGGCCAGAATAAGAAGAGAGACGAGAACCGAGGTCCACGACGTAGAGCTCAGATGTTTGACAGTTATACACCGCTGAACACGTCATTGGAAAACGTATACTTACAGACTTGCAACACTGTACAGTATAAGAAGCCTGCTCCGAAGCCCTCATCGGAGAGACAGATTCAGACAGGGAAGTTCTGTAGGTTCCATGAGAGCTATGGACATAATACCAACGAGTGTCGACACTTACAGGACCTCATCGAAAAGCTGATTAGAGAGAGGAAGCTAGATCAGTTTGTACGGGCGCCGCAGCCTGGCGGAGCGGGCCCCTCGAATCAAAACCGTTCACAAAATCAGGAAAGAGAGGATGAACCCGCTCGTGCGGGCGGGAGATTAGTGATCAACACAATAAGTGGTGGCCCCCATCCGGCAGACAGAAGCTGGGGGGAAATGGAGTCGTATGCCAGTTCTATCAGGCATGCGGACTTCGAGTGTTATAGTAATTGCGAGGATGGGACCCCGGCAAAGCAACAAAAGATAATGTCCGATGATATCGTGTTCAGGAGCCGAGACGCCGATAAAGTCGAAGCCCCTACTATCGACCCACTAGTCATATCCGCCCAGGTAGGTCCTGCTTGGATGAAGAGGATCCTGGTTGACAGTGGGAGCTCTGTAAACATCTTGCTCAAACGGGCTTACGATCTGATGAAGATGGAGACAAAGGATTTGAAACCCTATTTATCCAGAATCCATGGTTTCAACGGAAGTGCCACGATACCCATCGGAATAACTGAACTCCCAGTCGAGTTAGGCGTTGGAGAGCGCCGGAGGGTCCGCATGTTACAATTTGTTGTGTTAGAGATAGATTCGCCATACAATGCGTTTCTGGGTCGACCAGCTTTAGCCGAGTTCAGGGCGGCGATCGCCCCATGGTGTCTGACTCTGAAATTTCCCACTGATCATGGGATTGGAGTTGTTCAAGGAGATCAGGCCTCGGGAAGGGCCTGTTATGTTGCTGAGCTGCGCGGGGCGCAACGTAAAGAGAAGGGTAAGGGCGTAGAGGAATCTCTCTGCGTCCGTTCTATCGACAATTGACAATTGACGCCTGGGCCTCGGCCCGGGCACCACGACCAATTCCTGAAAGACCTGGACCCCAGGGACAACGAAGATAAAGACGAATCAACGGAGAGTCAAGCCTCTCCAGCCGAACTGACTATGGATGTCCCAATCAGTGAGGATGATGATTCAAAAATGCTGAAAGTTGGGTCCCAACTAAACAAGCAGACACAGCAGGAGTTGGTCGAATTTCTTCGGGCGAATCTCGACGTCTTCGCCTGGACACACTCTGACATGTGCGGGATCTCGCCGAGCATTGCAAGTCACTCCCTGAATATAGATCCACGACATGTCCCGGTGAAACAGAAAAGGCGCGGTATGGATCCAGAGAGATCTGCCGCCCTTAAGGAGGAAGTTGATAAACTGCAATCGAATGGGTTCATTCGAGATGCCTTATATCCAGAATGGGTGTCCAACCCTGTACTGGTTCGGAAACCAAACGGGAAGTGGAGAACTTGTGTTGATTACTCTGACCTAAACAAGGCTTGTCCAAAAGATAGCTTCCCACTTCCACGAATCGATCAGCTCGTAGATTCGACGGCCGGGCATGAACTACTATCCTTTATGGACGCTTATTCCGGCTACAATCAGATACCCATGCATCTGCCTGATCAGGAACATACCAGCTTCGTGATCGACCTGGGACTCTATTGTTACAAAGTCATGCCGTTTGGTCTAAAGAACGCTGGAGCAACATACCAACGCTTAGTCAACCGAATGTTCGCTGATCAGATTGGGAAAACTATGGAGGTTTACGTGGATGACATGCTGGTAAAGTCCCGATTCTCCACAGATCACGTCAGAGATTTGAATTCAATGTTCAGCATCCTCCGGGAGTACGGGATGAAGCTCAACCCACTCAAATGTCACTTTGGCGTTGCATCCGGAAAATTCCTTGGGTTCATTGTCAACGCTCGAGGAATAGAGGCGAATCCTGAGAAGATCTGGGCTATTAGAAATTTGCAAACCCCTAGAACTATAAAGCAAGTCCAGAGTCTTAACGGGAAGGTCGCAGCATTGAGCAGGTTCATTTCAAAGTCCACCGACAAATGCATTCCTTTCTTCGACCTGATTTGGAAGGGTAAACGAAACTTTGAATGGACCACGGAGTGTGAAGGCGCGTTCCGATCTTTGGTTCAACATCTCTCCACACCTCCGATCTTGTCAAAACCGGTTGACCACGAACAACTATATCTCTACCTGGCAGTATCAGAGCATGCGATCAGTGCTGCTCTAGTCCGGGAAGAAGACAAAGTGCAAAACCCGGTCTACTATGTTAGTAAGCGACTAACAGGAGCTGAAAGAAATTATCCAAGGCTGGAGAAACTGGCTTATTGTTTGGTCATTGCCTCGAGGAAGCTCCGTCCCTACTTCCAGGCTCATCCGCTTACTGTGTACACCGACCAGCCGTTACGACAGGTCCTTACGCGGCCTGAGACGTCCGGTAGGTTACTCAAGTGGAACATTGAGCTAAGCCAATTTGATATCGCATACGCTCCGCGGAGGGCCATTCAAGGACAAGTCCTGGCTGATTTCATAGCCGAATTCACCGTCCCGGAAGACTTACCCGAAACCAGTGAATCTCCCGAATACATCTGGAAGCTGTATACTGATGGTGCGTCAAATGACCGGTGTTCGGGCGCGGGGGTTGTACTTGAGACTCCCGAGGGCCGATCCATATGTTATGCTCTTAAATTCGACTTTCGTGCAACTAATAATGAAGCCGAATATGAAGCCCTCCTGACCGGCCTAAGGCTTGCCAGAGATTTGAGAATTATTGCTGTAGAAATTTATTGCGATTCGCAGTTAGTGGTATGCCAGGTGCGAGGAGAATACCAGGCGAGAGACCGAAGACTGGCCGCTTACTTGGCACGAGTTCAGGAAGTCCTAAACCAGTTTGATTATTATGCCATCAATTATGTGCCTCGGGAACACAATCAGAAAGCCGATTCACTGGCGAAGTTAGCCAGCACAGGCGAAGCACAACAAATGGGACTTGTCCCCGTTGAAACCTTGGCCACTCCGAGCATCGATCGGATAGAAGTGAACTCTGTATTTGAAACCACTCCCGGTAGAGAATCCTGGATGACTCCGTATCGGAATTACATTGAGAATGGGGTGCTACCTGAACCTAGAAATGAGAAGAGACAGATTCAGCGAAAAGCCTCGCGGTTCGTCATCCAAAACGGAGTCATGTACAGGAGGGGTTATTCCGTTCCTCTCCTCAGATGTGTCGCCCACGAGGAAATCAAGCGAGTGCTACATGACGTGCACGAAGGAGAGTGTGGTGATCATACCGGCGGGCAAGCTCTCGCTAAAAAGATACTCCGATATGGGTACTACTGGCCGACGGTGAACCGAGATGCGACAAACTATGCCCGGAAATGCGATAAATGCCAAATACATGCCCGAATTCCGAGAGCTCCGCCAACTGAGATAACCCAAATGGTCAGTCCCTGGCCATTCGCAATGTGGGGCATTGACATCATCGGCGCTTTACCTTTAGCAAAAGGCAGTGCGAAATACGCCATTGTCGCAGTTGATTACTTCACAAAATGGGCTGAGGCCGAAGCCCTAGCAACCATTACGACAAAGAAGGTGATAAATTTCGTAGTTCGCAACATCATCTGTCGATTTGGACTCCTGCATACTATCATCACTGATAACGGAGCCCAATTCGAAAGTGCAGAATTCAAGAATTTCTGTCAACGGTTTCATATCCGCAAAAAGTTCTCGGCTGTCGCACACCCCCAAGCGAATGGACAGGTTGAAGCTGTCAACAAAGTTATAAAATCGATCCTGAAGAAACGATTAGAGAAGGCTGGAGGCAAGTGGGTCGATGAACTTCCTATGGCATTATGGGCCTATCGAACGACCCACAAAACCGCGACCGGACACACTCCGTTTTCCCTATCTTATGGCTCAGAGGCCGTTATTCCGGTCGAGACAGAAGTGCTCTCTCATCGCGTGACTTATTATGATCCAAAAACAACGCTATACTCCTAGCCGAGTCTTTGGATCTATTGGATGAAAAACGGGAAGAGGCTGATTTGAGAGCAGCCGCACATCGAAGTCGGGTCGCCCGATTGTACAACACCAGAGTTCGACCTCGAACCTTTGAACTCGGCGACCTCGTGCTCAAGAGAATTTACCCAGTTCCTTCACACATGAAACCGAATTGGGGAGGGCCGTATGTAATTACACGAAAGCTCGGAGATGGTACATTCAAGCTGTCGACTGTTGACGGTCTCGATTTACCGAGGGCTTGGAACAGCGAAAGTCTCCGCCGCTACTACATATGACAGGCTTCATTTATTTCATTCTATTTAGCAATTTGTTTCTGCATTTCGAAATTTGAATTTTGTAATAAGGCAACTGACTTTGCCGCATTTTCTTATTTCAGCAATAAAATGCCACTTCTTCGAGCCAGAGCTGTGATTCATTATGTACGATATACAACATCACGATGCACGAAGAGCTAAATCCCATCATGCAATGGGACTTATTCAAATGGAGAGTGGCTGTGATACGACCGGCCACTCACTAGGTGAAACCCGAGCTCGGGGACAAGCCATGACACCGATATTAATAGGATTGACACACGACAATCCTACAATTAACTCCATATTCCCAGAGTGCGAAATGGAGTATAAACATCCAACTCCGTATTCCCAGAGTGCGAAGCGGAGTATAAACACTTAACTCCATATTCCTAGAGTGCGAAATGGAGTATAAACATCCAACTCCGTATTCCCAGAGTGCGAAGCGGAGTATAAACACTTAACTCCATATTCCCAGAGTGCGAAATGGAGTATAAACATCCAACTCCGTATTCCCAGAGTGCGAAGCGGAGTATAAACACTTAACTCCATATTCCCAGAGTGCGAAATGGAGTATAAACATCCGACTCCGTATTCCCAGAGTGCGAAGCGGAGTATAAACACTTGACTCCATGTTCCCGGAGTGCGAAATGGAGTATAAACATTCAACTCCGTATTCCCAGAGTGCGAAGCGGAGTATACACACTTAACTCCATATTCCCGGAGTGCGAAATGGAGTATAGACATTCAGCTCTGCATTCCCAGAGTGCGAAGCGGAGTATAAACAGTCAACTCCATGTTCCCAGAGTGCGAACAACCGCTTACGAGATGACGCATATCCCCGGAGTGTGGATGGAACGATTCATAAGAGAAGGAGCGTAGTTCGACCACTCGGTCCTCGCTCGGTGCCATCGCAAGCTGATCATCACACCTTGACCCCGAAGCTGGGGGCAGAAGCAAATGTTAGTCATTGCCCGAAACTATACGATGTTCAGCTCCGATGCGATTCCCTATCACAACTCGAGTCCGAAAGTTCCATACTTAACAAGTAAAAATGAGCTATTCTTGAAGCAATCAAAAAATGCAAATACACTGGACCAAAGTCCGAACACTGCAATATTCAAGCATAGAAAGGAACGCAAGCTGAAGCTAAAAGACAAAATTTTATTCCAACTAAACTCAAAAACAATGCTTCATACATGAGATCTTTTCTAAAATGTTCCTACTAGCAGGGGCCGAACCCGCATCTAAACACGGCCTACAAAAGGGAAAAGACAAAAAAAAAATGACAAAAGTCCCTAACTGCCTATGAAAAGGATGTCTAATCCTTCTGCTTCCTCAGCTTCTTCTTCTTCTTTGAGGAACTACTGGAGCCGCCAGTACCCTTTCGCTTGGAGCCTTTCTCCCTAGGCAAGCTCCCCCCGGGTGAAGGCATAATGTCAACGTCCTCGTCTGAGCTGGACTCTATAGGGATGCTTCCCGCGGGAGGAGTGGGAGGAACAGACTCCGCAGCCGGAGGAGGGGCTGGTACATCAGTATCAGTAAGTGTGCCCTCAGGAGACACAGTCATAAGAGGAATGGGGCACTGTGCTGCCGCTCCGTCATCTACATCACCGCCGTGCGCCGCAGCCGCCATCTCGGCATTGATCTCGGCTAACATCGCCGCTTCCCGCCGTGCCCTGGCCTCGCTAGGAGCCGTAGTAGTTTGGGACAAGGTGTCAGATGTAGCCGTGAATCCACCCAAGCCAAATGGCAAGTCCGCAAAAGGATCACTCTGACGGCCAAGAATCTCGTTTATCATCTGCTCGTCGAAAGAGAGTGAGCTCCCCTCCGTCACTCCAACTGGTGCCATTGTTGCGACGGAGGTCGCCTCAGAAACGATGGCTCTTGGCGCTTGACCTAATACTTGAGTGGTAAGAGGCGCGGCTGGTGCAGCTCCTGTCACTGATCAAAGGAAAAGACATGTCATTAGCAACATTTCAACACGGGTTCTTCAATCCAAATATATTGGAAGTTAGTTCAAAGTAACTTCCTCGGTTTGGCTCGAGGTCGTCTGAACTACTTCAGAAGGATGTTCCTTAATAGGAGATAAGTGCGGTTGATCCGGGTCATACGCTGGGATAGGCTGGGAATAGATCATTGAAGTTGGCTCAGACTGAGATGACACGACTATCTCAAAACTCATAACATGGTGTTCTGCACCAGAGCTCTCTCCGACCTCCTGGATCTGAGCACCAAGCCTCACCTTGTCGTGGGAAATCATGGAGTCATGGAGAACCTTCTTTTCGTCATCATTAAGGATGCGGTTCTCCAGCTCGAACTCATCAGGGGCTTCATCAGGGTGCCCAGATCTCTCCTCATCAACCAGTAGGTTCCAGGCGTTATAGAGATGTGTGGGGTAATCGTCAAGCTATGTCAAGTCTCGGTGCCTTAGCACGTTGGTGTTGTAAGTGACGAGTAGCTCCTCCACCTCGGCCTCAATCCTGGCCTCCGCCTGCCGTACTCTCTCATCAACTCCAGCCTCAGCCTCACGGGCTTGTTGTACAGCCGCTTCCTTCTCCTTTTGGAGTGTCACTGCCTGGTCACAGGCTTCCTGCGCAGAGACGTTAGCTGCGTCTTTTTCCTTAGCCATCTCTGAAAACTTTGACTTCAGCTCATTAAGCTCCTTGAGAGCAGCATCCCTCTCGGCAGTAATGGAAGTGTTCCTGTGACCCATGTCCTCAATTGCGGTGTAATGTTCTTGCTTCATCCTGGCCATGGCAGCGGTCACTTCATCAACTTTCTTTAAAGCCTCCATTTCAGACTTACGAGAAGACTCGGCCTCTGAGTTGAGCGCTTTTATGATTTGGTCGTTGCGACCCAACTCCTTCTCAAGTTTCTCGATGGTGACGCCCCGCTCAAACGCCACTTTGGATGCCTTCCTCGCGGCCCGTCCCCACTCCCTATATTGGAAAAAGATGTCCGCGACATAATCGTGGATAGTGGTTTCCGCGGTTGGCGGGATTCTCTTCAGGTGCGGGGGAAAGACATATCCATCAAAACAGATGTCAGGAAATTCCTTCCTCATCTGTGCCAATTTGAGCGCTCCTTCGCTAGACGCCTCGGTTGGGACCGACACAGTAGCCGAAGAGGTGGCTATTTCGGTCCTGCGCGGAGGGTCGGACCTCAAAGCTTGAGAAGGCGGCCTAGACCGTGAAGTTTCGGGAGGATGATTAACGGCGACCACAGGAGGTGCAGAGGTCCTGGGGGGAGGAGAACGAGATCGGGATCGGTGAACATGTCCCCTATCTCTGTCAGACTTCTCCTGACCAGAGTGTCCCGTGTCATAATCTCTCTCGCCCTCTCTCCTGCGTGGCTCGTGATAACGGCGCTTACGCAAACTACCAAGCACGGAACCTTTCCCAGACATCGTACCTGAAAAGAAAACAACAAAGAATCAGTAACCGTTTGCGATGTGTTGTTTATGGTTAAGAAAGTGTGTTGTGCCGTGAGGAGTGTGTGAATGTGTAACCCCCCGGACCAACCAGAAGTGTCAGTCGCATTGGCGAGCTCAGACTCGCTAACATCGTCGATATGTCGCGGTCCACCTGACCCAACATCGTGTTGCTCCAGCTCGGTGTCAGGGACTGGAGGGTCAGTAGGCCCTTCGAATTGATCTCCAGCTTGCGGGGAGGACGCCTCCGTAATCTTAACTCCTGACGAAGGGCGGTGCAAAACCACAGACTTCCGCCTCCCAGACTTAGGCTGTTTCGAAGCCACAGCTTTGCCTTTCCTCTTAGCATCGGACTCTGGGGTTGCATTAGCAGGTCCGGCCAACGGTTCTTCGTCAGTGTGGGTTTTCTCGGAGTCGGGTTCCTCGATTATCACGACCCTGGGCTTCATCTGCTTGACCTTTTTCCTGGAGACGGTCTTTAATGCGCCGTCGAGTCTTATGCTCTGCTTCCGACCAATCAGCCCAAGGACTCTGAGATTCCGATCTGTCAATAACAGTTCAATATTCCTTTCTTCGCTAGGAATCTCTTGGAGGACCCGAACTATCTCTTTGTAATAGCCACCCTCAGGCCGCTGGATGATAGCTGAAAGAAAAAGAGAAGAAGACGTAAGTTTAATTTCACTCCGAAAATTGCCCTGTCAATTACTTGGGAAAAGAGACGATACTCACGTCTGAATAGCCATCTTCTGGCAAACCCCGGAGGACATCGGACATAGAACCACTCCGACTTAAAATAGCTTAGCCTAGTCCACGACCCCATGACAACTTGGCAGTTCCTTACAGACTCCAAGAACGTATAAGATGGGCTGTCAGTCCGACTCTTGAAGTTAAACAAGTATCTTATGTCGGTCATACGGGGAGGACGATGGAGGTACTCCATGAATACAACGAACAAGCTGTTGAGTGAGGCATATCCGTTTGGATGCAATTGAGACGGAGCGATGTCCAGATAAGCCAACACTTCTCTTATATAGTCATTGAATGGAGGAAGTGTGCCGGCTGCGCACGCATGCCGATTGAAAGCAGTATACCCCTCCGGGGGATTATGTGGCCTATCATCCGGTCCAGGCAACAATACCTCATCCAAAGATAAACCGTGCCTTAAGCATATCCTACCCAGCATGTCTTTGGAGATATTGGATGAGACGGAATCAGGTGGACTGTTAATGAAGGACGCGTTGGGCAACTCGTCCGGAGCCGGGCCAATAGCTTCGGTCTCGATGACCGGAATCTCAATTCTGGGAAGGATAGGGTTCTGAGTTTCTTGCTGCTGCGAACTTGACGGTTCCATCACTAGCTAACTCACGAGAAACCATCATTAGGTGACAAAAAGCCCGTGCATTCCCCAGTGTAAAGTGCGTGAATGTGTTGTGTAGTGCGAGTGCTGTGCGTGACTTGAGCAAATTCTGCAGAATTAAAGAAAACGTGCAAGCGACGAGATTCTGGAAGACAGACAAACATGACCGTCATCGCTGACCGTCATGACTGCGCCATCCAGATGATAACGATCGATTCAAGATTAAAGGGTTCGTTGTACTTTTCTGTTAAAAGGCAGTTCCATCGACGAGCTTCGAAAGTCAGTCAAATATGCAATCCTGTAATCAAGTCCAATTATGCAAGGCAGAAGCTCGTCGGAGTCGAATATAAGGACATGCAAAAGTTCGCTGAGTTCGTCAAATTTCAGCATGGAATCGATCGTAGTTCAAGTTCAAATTCATTCGGAGGCGTGATGTCTTTTGTATCGATCCAGTTCGAATCGATACTTTCGTATCTATCAGGTCAACTCGCTACCTTTCGTATCGATGTTAGTTCGTATCGACCGGAGGAGGAGATTTCGTATCGATCAGGTAGGCTTACTTCGCATCGGCCAAGGGTTAACGGCTGTGAGACAACCAAGTGCAATAACTTCGCATCGATCTGGGGCTATCGATATGAGACCGATGAGATCTCTTGGTCTTCGTATCGATCAAGAGAGATAGATTTTCGCATCGATCACGCCGGCCAAGCGCTTACATCGATCATCTCAGTTCAACACAAGCCCCGACCACCTTAGATCGATGCGAACCTCTGCATCCCCTTTAACCCATCAATCGATGCGAAATCATGAAATCTGGATCGAGTCGAATCCTCCTGTCCCAGATCGACACGAACTAGTGGTGAAACAATCACTCCAGAACTCTTTCTTCTCCGATTGAAGCGAGCATGGCCATGGCCATCCTCGACCAAGCTCTGGTCCAGATCTGGCCTTGGCACCACCAAAATCGATAATCGGCAAAGGCACGATGGATCTGAGATCTGAACTTCGTCGCTCAAATTTAGCCGTGATTGCTTATTTACCTGAATCGAATTGGAGTTTGGGGAAATTATAAGATGATGTTTGATCGATTCGAAGATTGGAATAATTCTTCTCTCCTGCTTGTCTGTGGATCGATACGAGAAGGCAGAAGACAACAGTAAAAGTAAAAGGTAAAAAAGTGAGAAATGGCAAAGTCCCAGATATTTATATGAAGCCTAGGGCGGAACCGAGTCGATTCGACTCCCAGTCAATCTGACCGGTTGCAACCAGTCAAGCAGCGCATCGATGCGAGCATTCGTATCGAACCCACTAACCTTTATCGGTTCGAAGCACACAGGGAGGCCACGTGAATACGATGGGTAGGTGCACGCGCTTTCCTCGCATCCATCAAGCTGTGCATTCATCGAGGCGAAATGTTCACCAGACACCATCGTTTCGAAGCATCCAGGTTTTGAGCCATCGATTCGAAACAGAGCAGACCTGTTAATACGAGCGTCAATTTCGTATCCATCAGTATCTATCGATGCGAACATCCATTTCGTATCCACCAGATATCATCAATTCGAACCAGAATTCACCACCATTTGTGACCATCGATACGAATGATTGTTTTCGTATCCATCAAGTCAACCCACATCGATACGAAAGAAGGCTTTTTGACTTTGAGCATCGACTCGTAAGCGGACCGATACGAGAATGGCTAAGGGGTACGAATTCCAAAGTTATTCGAAGAAGGCCTGTAGCTTTTCAAAGCACGTCATGTTTTCACAAGACGTACTTTGGGGGGCAAATGTTATCCCGCCTTTTGGCAAGGCCAGGACATCAAGGAGTTGGGTTCCGAATGTCGTTTGTCATGGATATCGATGAATTTTGACCAAGTCCGGATCAAGCCCCAATCGATGGGACATGATCGGGAAAACTAAAGCAAACCAACGCTCCAAGTCTCAGATCGAACCGACTTCGTAAGCTCAAGTTACGATGGATGCAAGGCAAGGGGAAGAGCGCATTTTCGTATCCATCAATGAGCGGCAGTTCGTATCGATGGATTTCGTATCCATCGATGGTCCTCGTTTTCGTATCCATCATCCAATGCCTACTTCGTATCCATCAGACAATGCCTACGTCGTATCCATCAGACAGTGCATACGTCGTATCCATCAGCCAGTGCATACGTCGTATCCATCAGACAGTGCATACGTCGTATCCATCAGATAGTGTTTGCTTCGTATCCATCAGCCAGTGTCAACTTCGTATCCATCAGACAGTGTTTGCCTCGTATCCCAGGATGAAGTCCTACTCGAATCCATCGGGTCAACCAGCTTGGATAACGTGTCATTTCTCGAAGTGAACGAGGCGAAATACATGGAGACGATGCAGTCAACGCGGAGCGAATATCGGATCGAGGCGAAGCGCATGCACCACGTCTTCTCCTGATGCGAATGCGCCGAGATGTATGGAGTCGACGCGGTCGATTCGGAGTGAAGACCGGATCGAGGCGAAGTGTGCGTTCCACGTCTTCACAGAGGCGCGTGATACCATCGAGTCGAAGCTCAAAGCGCAGGGAAATGGATACGAACCAGACAGCCTATGAGGAATTCCAGTTCGTATCGACCATATCTCATAATCCACTGATCCAAACATGATGAAATTTTAACTGAAGGTTGCACACATAACAAGGAATGTCTCCACCAATTTTGAGCTCAATTGGAAGTAATCCTGATCGATACGAAATGATTTCGTATCGATCACAGATTGGCTTGAAACTCTCTGGAAGTGGTCGAATGGGTCCCCTCACGTGTCAGGCCAAGTCTCCCTGGGTTTGAGCGAAATCCAAGCCTCCTACGCCTATAAATAGAGCCCCAGAATCAACGGAAAAAGGATCTTTCTCTGAAGCGTCCAGACTCTGCCGGATTGAGATTTGCACCATACTTTTGCTGTCAATTTCGAATTCTAAACTGTAATCCGCTGTTCATCGCTGTAAACGCTTGTAATCATTGAAAGAGAATCAATAAAATCATCAAAACTTCATAGTGGACGTAGGCTATACGCCGAACCACTCTAAACTGCTTGTCTGTGCACTTTACATTCATATTTGTTGGAGTTTTTGTTAGATAATCTCTGTTTTACATTTATAATCTTCATTTTATCTCTTCAAACAACTCCCGAAGAGTGTTGTGCCCATTTTTGGTACAATTCCCCCCAGAGAGATGGGGAAACTCCGACACTTCACTGCATCGTCGGCCCTTGCAGCGCTCATCGACCATTCATATTTCAGAATATGCCGGTTGGGGTCACTATTCCCTTCATACATCGGGAGAGTCGGCATTTTGAATCGCCTAGGGGGTTCAGCATGTAACACTTCATCTGTGAAAGGGGTATGACTACGGGAAATCCCCCAATCATCATTAGTGAGCCCCTGACTCTCGAGGATCATCTGACGTATCATGGTTGATATATCCGACACGGGCAGGTTCTGAGCTTGATGAGCTAAGGCGTGGTCGGGTTCCACGGTGCGAGTTTGGATCGGGAGCTGTCGACGATCCATATCTCGCCTCCTTGGCTCAGCATCTTCTGGGACATAAGGTTCAGGAGTATGTCCACGCTGTTGATTGATCGGCTCTGATTGATTTCGGGTATCAACCCTTGTTTCTGCTGCGGCGGTTGTGGCGCGGTTATCCGTGGTGTACTGTGGGGCAGTAGTGTACTGTGGGGCAATAGCTCCTCGTGTTGAGGGACCCGTTTGGAAGCTGGTCGATGGTCCTACCCTTAGTTGCCCAACAGTTAAGGCGGGCTGATATTCAGCAGCTTGAGCGCGACTCCCCTCTAGCCGAGGACGAGTAGTTCGGTGGTGATAATCAGATGAAGCTGAGCTTTCGGTAGACGCTCTGGAGGCATCATCTCTCCTGGACCTTCTATGCCCCCAGCGGTTTAGCGGGTTGGTCAGCTCGATATTGGCGCGCAATTGTTCCGCCAACTGCTGGCGGCTTTGAGTCAGTTCCTGGAGCAATACTCGAAACTCATGTCGGGTGACTAGCCCCGTTGAGTCTGAGTGAGTGGTATTGTCTTGGTTGGAAGAAGGCGGCTGTGTGGGATTCTGCCTATCTCGGCCTTCTTGCTCTGCAGCGGTAGCGCCAGTTCTTGTGCTGACCATTCTCGGTGGTGGAGTCCTCTCCTAGATTTTGAGCAAATCTGAATAGAATGGAAGGATTCCAGACTGGATATCTGGATCTTCCTCTTGGATTTGTGCAATCCGGTATCGACGGCAGATCCAATGAGCAGGAGAAAAAGCCGGTTTTCTCAGTGAAAGCACCAAAGTGTTTGTACCAAAAATGGGCACAACACTCTTCGGGAGTTATTTGAAGAGATAAAATGAAGATTATAAATGTAAAACAGAGGTTATCTAACAAAAACTCCAACAAACAGAAATGTAAAATGCACAGACAAGCAATTTAGAGTGGTTCGGCGTATGGCCTACGTCCACTATGAAGTTTTGATGATTTTATTGATTCTCTTTCAATGATTACAAGCGGTTACAGCAATGAACAACGGATTACAGTTTAGAATTCGAAATTGAAAGCAAAAGTAGGATGCAAAACTCAATCCGGCAGAGTCTGGACGCTTCAGAGAAAAAAGATCCTTTTTCTGTTGATTCTGGGGCTCTATTTATAGGCGTAGGAGGCTTAGATTTCGTTCAAACTCCGGGAGACTTGGTCTGGCATGTGAGGGGGCCCACTCGACCGTTTCCAGAAAGTTTGGCCTCGATCTGTGATCGATACGAATTCATTTCGTATCGATCAAGATGATGTCCAATTAAGCTGAAATTTGGTGGAGACCTCCTTTAGTGTGCATGCAAACTTCCCTTGAAATTTCATTGGATTTGGCTTAGTAGATCGCGAGATATCGTCGATACGAGATGGATTTCAACACTGGCTGTTCTGCTCGTCTCCATTGCTTTGACTCCATCCTTTCGTGTCGATGACTGCACGTGCTCTCAAGGTGATGTGGCGCGCGCACTTCGCTTCGATCCGCCCTTCACTCCGCATTGACCGTTTAGACTACATACATTTCGCCTCGTTTACTTCGATGGGCAACACATCATCCTAGTTGGTTGACTCGTTGGATACGAACAAGTCACTGGGCACGTGTTCGAAGCAAGGCTTTCTAGTGGATACGAAGTGGTCATGGTCCTCTGATGGATACGAAGCGTAGCGCTTCGATGGATACGAAACGTAGCGCATCGATGGATGCGAAGTGCAGCGCCTCGGTGGATTCGAAGCAGACGTTGGCTGAAGGATACGAAGTGCTTCAATTGCTGGTGTGTACGAAGTCCATCGATACGAGCTCGATGGATACGAGGGAAATCGAGTCGAACTTGGGAACCTCGATGGATTCGAAACTGATTGGTGCGAACCTTGATCGATTCGAACTGGGGCTTCGGTGATGGATACGAAACTATCTAGAGTGATGGATTCGAACTCATCGTTTTTCCCCTTCAATTTGATTCGATCATTACTAGAGCGTACGAGCCCGAATTGACTTGAAATTTGAGGTGCTGATTTCTATGATCTTTCTCGTCATGTCCTATCAATTGTAGCTTATTCTGGGCTCGGAAAAAATTCAGTGATATCCATGGCGAGCTATCCTTGTTCTCTAGTCCGTTCCTTGGTGTCCTGGCCTTGCCAAAAGGCAGGATAACAGTGTTCCCTTTTTAACGTAAAAATTCATGTGACGAAAAAACGAAGGCCAAAAAACTTCAGAGACCCAATTAAGGTTCGGATAGCTTTTTTTTGGGTATGAAACTATCCGTTGACGGCTTACAGCGGTCAAAGCTGTAGAACTCACTAAGACCATCGTTTTGACTGCTTATGGCTCCCGTAACTCTAAACGAGGAACCAGTGATGGCCGTTCGAAGAATCGATATCCACAGTGTGCAACATCTGCGGTGCAAGGTGCAACATTCGTCCAAAAGGACGAAACGGCTCCTTGCGACTTTTAGAAATGGGTGTAGGGATTTGAAATGGACCAATACCATGGTGCACCACTCTCTAGGGATGGTAAATCGATGACCAGCCACGGTGTTCCCTTTTCAACGTAAAAATTCATGTGACGAAAAAACGAAGGCCAAAAAACTTCATAGACCCGATTGATGTTCGAATAGCTTTTTTTCGGCATGAAACTATCCGTTGAGGGCTTACAGCGGTCAAAGCCGTAGAACTCACTAAGACCTTCATTTTGACTGGTTATGGCTCTCGTAACTCTAAACGAGGCAACAGTGATGGCCGTCCGAAGAATCGATATCCACAGGGTGCAACATCTACGGTGCAAGGTGCAACATTCGTCCAAAAAGACGAAACGGCGCCTTGCGACTTTTAGAAATGGATGTAGGGATTTGAAATGGACCGGTACCATGGTGCAACACTCTCCAGGGATGGTAAATCGAAGACCAGCCACGGTGTTCCCTTTTTAACGTAAAAATTCATGTGACGGAAAAACGAAGGCCAAAAAACTTCAAAGACCCGATTAAGGTTCGGATATCTTTTTTTTGGGTATGAAACTATCCGGTGATGGCTTATAGCCGTTAAAGCCGTAGAACTCACTGAGACGTTCGTTTTGACAGGTTATGGCTCCCGTAACTCTAAACGAGGCAACAGTTATGGCCGTCCGAAGAATCGATATCCACCGGGTGCAACATCTGCGGTGCAAGGTGCAACATTCGTCCAAAAAGACGAAACGGTGCATTGCGACTTTTAGAAATGGGTGCAGGGATTTGAAATGGACCAGTACCATGTTGCACCACTCTCAAGGGATGGTAAATTGAAGACCAGCCACGGTGTTCCCTTTTTAACGTAAAAATTCATGTGACGGAAAAACGAAGGCCAAAAAACTTCAGAGACACGATTGAGGTTCGGATAGCTTTTTTTTGGGTATGAAACTATCCGTTGACGGCTTACAGCGGTCAAAGCCGTAGAACTCACTGAGACCTTCGTTTTGACTGGTTATGGCTCCCGTAACTCTAAACGAGGCAACAGTGATGGCCGTCCTAAGAATCGATATCCACATGGTGCAACATCTGCGGTGCAAGGTACAACATTCGTCCAAAAAGACGAAACGGCGCCTTGCGAATTTTAGAAATGGGTGCAGAGATTTGAAATGGACCAGTACCATGGTGCAACACTCTCCAGGGATGGTAAATCGAAGACCAGCCATGGTGTTCCCTTTTTAACGTAAAAATTCATGTGACGGAAAAACGAAGGCCAAAAAACTTCAGAGACCCGATTGAGGTTCAGATAGCTTTTTTTGGGTATGAAACTATCCGTTGATGGCTTACAGCGGTCAAAGCCGTAGAACTCACTAAGACCTTCGTTCTGACTGGTTATGGCTCCCGTAACTCTAAACGAGGAAACAGTGATGGCCGTCCGAAGAATCGATATCCACAGGGTGCAACATCTACTGTGCAAGGTGCAACATTCGTCCAAAAAGACGAAACGGCGCCTTGCGACTTTTAGAAATGGGTGCAGGGATTTGAAATGGAACAGTACCATGGTGCAACACTCTCCAGGGTTGGTAAATCGAAGACCAGCCACGGTGTTCCCTTTTTAACTTAAAAATTCATGTGACGGAAAAACGAAGGCCAAAAAACTTCACAGACCCGATTGAGGTTCAGATAGCTTTTTTTTGGGTATGAAAATATCCGTTGACGGCTTACAGCGGTCAAAGCCGTAGAACTCACCGAGACCTTCGTTTTGACTGGTTATGGCTCCCGTAACTCTAAACGATGCAACAGTTATGGCCGTCCGAAGAACCAATATCCATAGGGTGCAACATCTGCGGTGCAAGGTGCAACATTCGTCCAAAAAGACGAAACGGTGCCTTGCGACTTTTAGAAATGGGTGCAGGGATTTGAAATGGACCAGTACCATGGTGCACCACTCTCCAGGGATAGTAAATCGAAGACCGCCACGGTGTTCCCTTTTTAATGTAAAAATTCATGTGATGGAAAAACAAAGGCCAAAAAACTTCAAAGACCCGATTGAGGTTCGGATAGCTTTTTTTGGGTATGAAACTATCCGTTGACGGCTTACTGCGGTCAAAGCCGTAGAACTCACTGAGACCTTCGTTTTGACTGGTTATGGCTCCCGTAAACCTAAACGAGGCAACAGTGATGGCCGTCCGAAGAATCGATATCCACAAGGTGCAACATCTGCGGTGCAAGGTGCAACATTCGTCCAAAAAGACGAAACGGCGCCTTGCGACTTTTAGAAATGGGTGCAGGGATTTGAAATGGACCAGTACCATGGTGCACCACTCTCCAGGGATGGTAAATCGAAGACCAGCCACGGTGTTCCCTTTTTAACGTAAAAATTCATGTGACGGAAAAACGAAGGCTAAAAAACTTCATAGACCCGATTGAGGTTCGGATAGCTTTTTTTTGGGTATGAAACTATCCGTTGACGGCTTACAGCGGTCAAAGCCGTAGAACTCACTAAGACCTTCGTTTTGACTGGTTATGGCTCCCGTAACTCTAAACGAGGCAACAGTGATGGCCGTCCGAAGAATCGATATCCACAGGGTGCAACATCTACGGTGCAAGGTGCAACATTCGTCCAAAAAGACGAAACGGCGCCTTGCGACTTTTAGAAATGGGTGTAGGGATTTGAAATGGACCGGTACCATGGTGCAACACTCTCTAGAGATGGTAAATGGAAGACCATCCATGGTGTTCCCTTTTTAACGTAAAAATTCATGTGACGGAAAAACGAAGGCCAAAAAACTTCAGAGACCCGATTGAGGTTCGGATAGCTTTTTTTTGGGTATGAAACTATCCGTTGACCGCTTACAGTGGTCAAAGCCGTAGAACTCACTGAGACCTTCGTTTTGACTGGTTATGGCTCCCGTAACTCTAAACGAGGCAACAGTGATGGCCGCCCGAAGAATCGATATCCACAGGGTGCAACATCTACGATGCAAGGTGCAACATTCGTCCAAAAAGACGAAACGGTGCCTTGCGACTTTTAGAAATGGGTGCAGGGATTTGAAATGGACCAGTACCATGGTGCACCACACTCCAGGGATAGTAAATCGAAGACCGCCACGGTGTTCCCTTTTTAACGTAAAAATTCATGTGATGGAAAAACGAAGGCCAAAAAACTTCAGAGACCCGATTGAGGTTCGGATAGCTTTTTTTGGGTATGAAACTATCCGTTGACGGCTTACTGCGGTCAAAGCCGTAGAACTCACTGAGACCTTCGTTTTGACTGGTTATGGCTCCCGTAAACCTAAACGAGGCAACAGTGATGGCCGTCCGAAGAATCGATATCCACAAGGTGCAACATCTGCGGTGCAAGGTGCAACATTCGTCCAAAAAGACGAAACGGCGCCTTGCGAATTTTAGAAATGGGTGCAGGGATTTGAAATGGACCAGTACCATGATGCAACACTCTCCAGAGATGGTAAATCGAAGACCAGCCACGGTGTTCCCTTTTTAACGTAAAAATTCATGTGACGGAAAAACGAAGGCCAAAAAACTTCAGAGACCCGATTGAGGTTCGGATAGCTTTTTTTGGGTATGAAACTATCCGTTGACGGCTTACAGCAGTCAAAGCCGTAGAACTCACTGGGACCTTCATTTTGACTGGTTATGGATATCATAAACCTAAACGAGGCAACAGTGATGGCCGTCCGAAGAATCGATATCCACAGGGTGCAACATCTGCGGTGCAAGGTGCAACATTCGTCCAAAAAGACGAAACGGCGCCTTGCGACTTTTAGAAATGGGTGCAGGGATTTGAAATGGACCAGTACCATGGTGTACCACTCTCCAGGGATGGTAAATCGAAGACCGCCACGGTATTCCCTTTTTAACGTAAAAATTCATGTGACGGAAAAACGAAGGCCAAAAAACTTCAAAGACCCGATTGAGGTTCGGATAGCTTTTTTTTGGGTATGAAACTATCCGTTGACTGCTTACAGCGGTCAAAGCCGTAGAACTCACTGAGACCTTCGTTTTGACTGGTTATGGCTCCCGTAACTCTAAACGAGGCAACAGTGATGGCCGTCCGAAGAATCGATATCCACAGGGTGCAACATCTGCGGTGCAAGGTGCAACATTCGTCCAAAAAGACGAAACGGTGCCTTGCGACTTTTAGAAATGGGTGCAGGGATTTGAAATGGACCAGTACCATGGTGCACCACACTCCAGGGATAGTAAATCGAAGACCGCCACGGTGTTCCCTTTTTAACGTAAAAATTCATGTGATGGAAAAACGAAGGCCAAAAAACTTCAGAGACCAGATTGAGGTTCGGATAGCTTTTTTGGGTATGAAACTATCCGTTGACGGCTTACAGCGGTCAAAGCCGTAGAACTCACTAAGACCTTCGTTTTGACTGGTTATGGCTCCCGTAACTCTAAACGAGGAAACAGTGATGGCCGTCCGAAGAATCGATATCCACAGGGTGCAACATCTGCTGTGCAAGGTGCAACATTCGTCCAAAAAGACGAAACGGCGCCTTGCGACTTTTAGAAATGGGTGCAGGGATTTGAAATGGAACAGTACCATGGTGCAACACTCTCCAGTGTTGGTAAATCGAAGACCAGCCACGGTGTTCCCTTTTTAACGTAAAAATTCATGTGACGGAAAAACGAAGGCCAAAAAACTTCAAGGACCCGATTGAGGTTCGGATAGCTTTTTTTGGGTATGAAGCTATCCGTTGACGGCTTACAGCCGTCAAAGCCGTAGAACTCACCGAGACCTTCGTTTTGACTGGTTATGGCTCCCGTAACTCTAAACGAGGCAACAGTTATGGCCGTCCGAAGAACCGATATCCACAGGGTGCAACATCTGCGGTGCAAGGAGCAACATTCGTCCAAAAAGACGAAACGGTGCCTTGCGACTTTTAGAAATGGGTGCAGGGATTTGAAATGGACCAGTACCATGGTGCACCACTCTCCAGGGATAGTAAATCGAAGACCGCCACGGTGTTCCCTTTTTAATGTAAAAATTCATGTGATGGAAAAATGAAGGCCAAAAAACTTCAAAGACCCGATTGAGGTTCGGATAGCTTTTTTTGGGTATGAAACTATCCGTTGACGGCTTACTGCGGTCAAAGCCGTAGAACTCACTGAGACCTTCGTTTTGACTGGTTATGGCTCCCGTAAACCTAAACGAGGCAACAGTGATGGCCGTCCGAAGAATCGATATCCACAAGGTGCAACATCTGCGGTGCAAGGTGCAACATTCGTCCAAAAAGATGAAACGACGCCTTGCGACTTTTAGAAATGGGTGCAGGGATTTGAAATGGACCAGTACCATGGTGCACCACTCTCCAGGGATGGTAAATCGAAGACCAGCCACGGTGTTCCCTTTTTAACGTAAAAATTCATGTGACGGAAAAACGAAGGCCAAAAAACTTCATAGACCCGATTGAGGTTCGGATAGCTTTTTTTTGGGTATGAAACTATCCGTTGACAGCTTACAGCAGTCAAAGCCGTAGAACTCACTAAGACCTTCGTTTTGACTGGTTATGGCTCCCGTAACTCTAAACGAGGCAACAGTGATGGCCGTCCGAAGAATCGATATCCACAGGGTGCAACATCTACGGTGCAAGGTGCAACATTCGTCCAAAAAGACGAAACGACGCCTTGCGACTTTTAGAAATGGGTGTAGGGATTTGAAATGGACCGGTACCATGGTGCAACACTCTCCAGAGATGGTAAATCGAAGACCAGCCACGGTGTTCCCTTTTTAACGTAAAAATTCATGTGACGGAAAAACGAAGGCCAAAAAACTTCATAGACCCGATTGAGGTTCGGATAACTTTTTTTTGGGTATGAAACTATCCGTTGACGGCTTACAGCAGTCAAAGCCGTAGAACTCACTGAGACCTTCGTTTTGACTGGTTATGGCTCCCGTAACTCTAAACGAGGCAACAGTGATGGCCGTCCGAAGAATCGATATCCACAGGGTGCAACATCTGCGATGCAAGGTGCAACATTCGTCCAAAAAGACGAAACGACGCCTTGCGACTTTTAGAAATGGGTGTAGGGATTTGAAATGGACCGGTACCATGGTGCAACACTCTCCAGAGATGGTAAATGGAAGACCAGCCATGGTGTTCCCTTTTTAACGTAAAAATTCATGTGACGGAAAAACGAAGGCCAAAAAACTTCATAGACCCGATTGAGGTTCGGATAGCTTTTTTTTGGGTATGAAACTATCCGTTGACGGCTTACAGCGGTCAAAGCCGTAGAACTCACTAAGACCTTCGTTTTGACTGGTTATGGCTCCCGTAAACCTAAACGAGGCAACAGTGATGGCCGTCCGAAGAATCGATATCCACAAGGTGCAACATCTGCGGTGCAAGGTGCAACATTCGTCCAAAAAGACGGAACGGCGCCTTGCGACTTTTAGAAATGGGTGCAGGGATTTGAAATGGACCAGTACCATGGTGCACCACTCTCCAGGGATGGTAAATCGAAGACCAGCCACGGTGTTCCCTTTTTAACGTAAAAATTCATGTGACGGAAAAACGAAGGCAAAAAAACTTCAGAGACCCGATTGAGGTTCGGATAGGTTTTTTTTGGGTATGAAACTATCCGTCGATGGCTTACAGGGGTCAAAGCCGTAGAACTCACTGAGACCTTCGTTCTGACTGGTTATGGCTCCCGTAACTCTAAACGAGGAAACAGTGATGGCCGTCCGAAGAATCGATATCCACAGGGTGCAACATCTGCTGTGCAAGGTGCAACATTCGTCCAAAAAGATGAAACGGCGCCTTGCGACATTTAGAAATGGGTGCAGGGATTTGAAATGGAACAGTACCATGGTGCAACACTCTCCAGGGTTGGTAAATCGAAGACCAGCCACCGTGTTCCCTTTTTAACGTAAAAATTCATGTGACGGAAAAACGAAGGCCAAAAAACTTCAAAGACCCGATTGAGGTTCAGATAGCTTTTTTTGGGTATGAAACTATCCGTTGACGGCTTACAGCAGTCAAAGCCGTAGAACTCACTGGGACCTTCGTTTTGACTAGTTATGGATCCCATAAACCTAAACGAGGCAACAGTGATGGCCGTCCGAAGAATTGATATCCACAGGGTGCAACATCTGCGGTGCAAGGTGCAACATTCGTCCAAAAAGACGAAACGGCGCCTTGCGACTTTTAGAAATGGGTGCAGGGATTTGAAATGGACCAGTACCATGGTGCAACACTCTCCAGGGATGGTAAATCGAAGACCAGCCACGGTGTTCCCTTTTTAACGTAAAAATTCATGTGACGGAAAAACGAAGGCCAAAAAACTTCAGAGACCCGATTGAGGTTCGGATAGCTTTTTTTTGGGTATGAAACTATCCGTTGACGGCTTACAGCGGTCAAAGCCGTAGAACTCACTGAGACCTTCGTTCTGACTGGTTATGGCTCCCGTAACTCAAAACGAGGAAACAGTGATGGCCGTCCGAAGAATCGATATCCACAGGGTGCAACATCTGCTGTGCAAGGTGCAACATTCGTCCAAAAAGACGAAACGGCGCCTTGCGACATTTAGAAATGGGTGCAGGGATTTGAAATGGAACAGTACCATGGTGCAACACTCTCCAGGGTTGGTAAATCGAAGACCAGCCACGGTGTTCCCTTTTTAACGTAAAAATTCATGTGACGGAAAAACGAAGGCCAAAAAACTTCACAGACCCGATTGAGGTTCGGATAGCTTTTTTTTGGGTATGAAACTATCCGTTGATGGCTTACAGCGGTCAAAGCCGTAGAACTCACCGAGGCCTTCGTTTTGACTGGTTATGGCTCCCGTAACTCTAAACGAGGCAACAGTTATGGCCGTCCGAAGAACCAATATCCACATGGTGCAACATCTGCGGTGCAAGGTGCAACATTCGTCCAAAAAGACGAAACGGTGCCTTGCGACTTTTAGAAATGGGTGCAGGGATTTGAAATGGACCAGTACCATGGTGCACCACTCTCCAGGGATAGTAAATCGAAGACCGCCACGGTGTTCCCTTTTTAACGTAAAAATTCATGTGATGGAAAAACGAAGGCCAAAAAACTTCAGAGACCCGATTGAGGTTCGGATAGCTTTTTTTGGGTATGAAACTATCCGTTGACGGCTTACTGCGGTCAAAGCCGTAGAACTCACTGAGACCTTCGTTTTGACTGGTTATGGCTCCCGTAAACCTAAACGAGGCAACAGTGATGGCCGTCCGAAGAATCGATATCCACAAGGTGCAACATCTACGGTGCAAGGTGCAACATTCGTCCAAAAAGACGAAACGGCGCCTTGCGACTTTTAGAAATGGGTGCAGGGATTTGAAATGGACCAGTACCATGGTGCACCACTCTCCAGGGATGGTAAATCGAAGACCAGCCACGGTGTTCCCTTTTTAACGTAAAAATTCATGTGACGGAAAAACGAAGGCCAAAAAACTTCAGAGACCCGATTGAGGTTCGGATAGTTTTTTTTTGGGTATGAAACTATCCGTCGATGGCTTACAGGGGTCAAAGCTGTAGAACTCACTAAGACCTTCGTTTTGACTGCTTATGGCTCGCGTAACTCTAAACGAGGCAACAGTGATGGCTGTCCGAAGAATCGATATCCACAGGGTGCAACATCTGCGGTGCAAGGTGCAACATTCGTCCAAAAAGACGAAACGGCGCCTTGCAACTTTTAGAAATGGGTGCAGGGATTTGAAATGGACCAGTACCATGGTGCAACACTCTCCAGGGATGGTAAATCGAAGACCAGCCACAGTGTTCCCTTTTTAACGTAAAAATTCATGTGATGGAAAAACGTAGGCCAAAAAACTTCAGAGACCCGATTGAGGTTCGGATAGCTTTTTTTTGGGTATGAAACTATCCGTTGACGGCTTACTGCGGTCAAAGCCGTAGAACTCACTGAGACCTTCGTTTTGACTGGTTATGGCTCCCGTAACTCTAAACGAGGCAACAGTGATGGCCGTCCGAAGAACCAATATCCACAGGGTGCAACATCTGCGGTGCAAGGTGCAACATTCGTCCAAAAAGACGAAACGGCGCCTTGTGACTTTTAGAAATGGGTGCAGGGATTTGAAATGGACCAGTACCATGGTGCAACACTCTCCAGGGATGGTAAATCGAAGACCAGCCACAGTGTTCCCTTTTTAACGTAAAAATTCATGTGATGGAAAAACGAAGGCCAAAAAACTTCAGAGACCCGATTAAGGTTCGGATAGCTTTTTTTGGGTATGAAACTATCCGTTGACGACTTACAGCGGTCAAAGCCGTAGAACTCACTGAGACCTTCGTTCTGACTGGTTATGGCTCCCGTAACTCTAAACGAGGAAACAGTGATTGCCGTCCGAAGAATCGATATCCACAGGGTGCAACATCTGCTGTGCAAGGTGCAACATTCGTCCAAAAAGACGAAACGACGCCTTGCGACATTTAGAAATGGGTGCAGGGATTTGAAATGGAACAGTACCATGGTGCAACACTCTCCAGGGTTGGTAAATCGAAGACCAGCCACGGTGTTCCCTTTTTAACGTAAAAATTCATGTGACGGAAAAACGAAGGCCAAAAAACTTCAGAGACCCGATTGAGGTTCGGATAGCTTTTTTTTGGGTATGAAACTATCCGTTGACGGCTTACAGCTGTCAAAGCCGTAGAACTCACCGAGACCTTCGTTTTGACTGGTTATGGCTCCCGTAACTCTAAACGAGGCAACAGTTATGGCCGCCCGAAGAACCAATATCCACAGGGTGCAACATCTGCGGTGCAAGGTGCAACATTCGTCCAAAAAGACGAAACGGTGCCTTGCGACTTTTAGAAATGGGTGCAGGGATTTGAAATGGACCAGTACCATGGTGCACCACTCTCCAGGGATAGTAAATCGAAGACCGCCACGGTGTTCCCTTTTTAACGTAAAAATTCATGTGATGGAAAAACGAAGGCCAAAAAACTTCAGAGACCCGATTGAGGTTCGGATAGCTTTTTTTGGGTATGAAACTATCCGTTGACGGCTTACTACGGTAAAAGCCGTAGAACTCACTGAGACCTTGGTTTTGACTGGTTATGGCTCCCGTAAACCTAAACGAGGCAACAGTGATGGCCGTCCGAAGAATCGATATCCACAAGGTGCAACATCTGCGGTGCAAGGTGCAACATTCGTCCAAAAAGACGAAACGGCGCCTTGCGAATTTTAGAAATGGGTGCAGGGATTTGAAATGGACCAGTACCATGGTGCAACACTCTCCAGAGATGGTAAATCAAAGACCAGCCACGGTGTTCCCTTTTTAACGTAAAAATTCATGTGACGGAAAAACGAAGGCCAAAAAACTTCAGAGACCCGATTGAGGTTCGGATAGCTTTTTTTTGGGTATGAAACTATCCGTTGATGGCTTACAGCAGTTAAAGCCGTAGAACTCACTGAGACCTTCGTTTTGACTGGTTATGGCTCCCGTAACTCTAAACGAGGCAACAGTGATGGCCGTCCGAAGAATCGATATCCACAGGGTGCAACATCTGCGGTGCAAGGTGCAACATTCGTCCAAAAAGACGAAACGGCGCCTTGTGACTTTTAGAAATGGGTGCAGGGATTTGAAATGGACCAGTACCATGGTGCAACACTCTCCAGGGATGGTAAATCGAAGACAAGCCACGGTGTTCCCTTTTCAACGTAAAAATTCATGTGATGGAAAAACGAAGGCCAAAAAACTTCACAGACCCGATTGAGGTTCGGATAGCTTTTTTTTGGGTATGAAACTATCCGTTGACGGCTTACAGCAGTCAAAGCCGTAAAACTCACTGAGACCTTCGTTTTGACTGGTTATGGCTCCCGTAAATCTAAACGAGGCAACAGTTATGGCCGTCCGAATAACCGATATCCACAGGGTGCAACATCTGCGGTGCAAGGTGCAACATTCGTCCAAAAAGACGAAACGGTGCCTTGCGACTTTTAGAAATGGGTGCAGGGATTTGAAATGGACCAGTACCATGGTGCACCACTCTCCAGGGATGGTAAATCGAAGACCGCCACGGTATTCCCTTTTTAACGTAAAAATTCATGTGACGGAAAAACGAAGGCCAAAAAACTTCAGAGACCCGATTGAGGTTCGGATAGCTTTTTTTGGGTATGAAACTATCCGTTGACGGCTTACAGCAGTCAAAGCCGTAGAACTCATTGGGACCTTCGTTTTGACTGGTTAGGGATCCCATAAACCTAAACGAGGCAACAGTGATGGCCGTCCGAAGAATCGATATCCACAGGGTTCAACATCTGCGGTGCAAGGTGCAACATTCGTCCAAAAAGACGAAACGGCGCCTTGCAACTTTTAGAAATGGGTGCAGGGATTTGAAATGGACCCGTACCATGGTGCAACACTCTCCAGGGATGGTAAATCGAAGACCAGCTACAGTGTTCCCTTTTTAACGTAAAAATTCATGTGATGGAAAAACGAAGGCCAAAAAACTTCAGAGACCCGATTGAGGTTCGGATAGCTTTTTTTGGGTATGAAACTATCCGTTGATGGCTTACAGCAGTCAAAGCCGTAGAACTCATTGGGACCTTCGTTTTGACTGGTTATGGATCCCATAAACCTAAACGAGGCAACAGTGATGGCCGTCCGAAGAATCGATATCCACAGGGTGCAACATCTGCGGTGCAAGGTGCAACATTCGTCCAAAAAGACGAAACGGCGCCTTGCAACTTTTAGAAATGGGTGCAGGGATTTGAAATGGACCAGTACCATGGTGCAACACTCTCCAGGGATGGTAAATCGAAGACCAGCTACAGTGTTCCCTTTTTAACGTAAAAATTCATGTGATGGAAAAACGAAGGCCAAAAAACTTCAGAGACCCGATTGAGGTTCGGATAGCTTTTTTTTGGGTATGAAACTATCCGTTGACGGATTACAGCGGTCAAAGCCGTAGAACTCACTGAGACCTTCGTTCTGACTGGTTATGGCTCCCGTAACTCTAAACGAGGAAACAGTGATGGCCGTCCGAAGAATCGATATCCACAGGGTGCAACATCTGCTGTGCAAGGTGCAACATTCGTCCAAAAAGACGAAACGGCGCCTTGCGACATTTAGAAATGGGTGCAGGGATTTGAAATGGAACAGTACCATGGTGCAACACTCTCCAGGGTTGGTAAATCGAAGACCAGCCACAGTGTTCCCATTTTAACGTAAAAATTCATGTGACGGAAAAACGAAGGCCAAAAAACTTCACAGACCCGATTGAGGTTCGGATAGCTTTTTTTTGGGTATGAAACTATCCGTTGACGGCTTACAGCGGTCAAAGCCGTAGAACTCACCGAGACCTTCGTTTTGACTGGTTATGGCTCCCGTAACTCTAAACGAGGCAACAGTTATGGCCGTCCGAAGAACCAATATCCACAGGGTGCAACATCTGCGGTGCAAGGTGCAACATTCGTCCAAAAAGACGAAACGGTGTCTTGCGACTTTTAGAAATGGGTGCAGGGATTTGAAATGGACCAGTACCATGGTGCACCACTCTCCAGGGATAGTAAATCGAAGACCGCCACGGTGTTCCCTTTTTAACGTAGAAATTCATGTGATGGAAAAACGAAGGCCAAAAAACTTCAGAGACCCGATTGAGGTTCGGATAGCTTTTTTTGGGTATGAAACTATCCGTTGACGGCTTACTGCGGTCAAAGCCGTAGAACTCACTGAGACCTTCGTTTTGACTGGTTATGGCTCCCGTAACTCTAAACGAGGCAACAATTATGGCCGTCCGAAGAACCGATATCCACAGGGTGCAACATCTGCGGTGCAAGGTGCAACATTCGTCCAAAAAGACGAAACTGTGACTTGCGACTTTTAGAAATGGGTGCAGGGATTTGAAATGGACCAGTACCATGGTGCACCACTCTCCAGGGATTGTAAATTGAAGACCGCCACGGTATTCCCTTTTTAACGTAAAAATTCATGTGACGGAAAAACGAAGGCCAAAAACTTCAGAGACCCGATTGAGGTTCGGATAGCTTTTTTTGGGTATGAAACTATCCGTTGACGGCTTACAGCAGTCAAAGCCGTAGAACTCATTGGGACCTTCGTTTTG
Organism: Allium fistulosum; assembly: GCA_030737815.1. Taxonomy (NCBI): domain Eukaryota; kingdom Viridiplantae; phylum Streptophyta; class Magnoliopsida; order Asparagales; family Amaryllidaceae; genus Allium; species Allium fistulosum. The sequence continues at coordinate 1,285,700,516 of CM060905.1, forward strand.
ACTGGTTAGGGATCCCATAAACCTAAACGAGGCAACAGTGATGGCCGTCCGAAGAATCGATATCCACAGGGTTCAACATCTGCGGTGCAAGGTGCAACATTCGTCCAAAAAGACGAAACGGCGCCTTGCAACTTTTAGAAATGGGTGCAGGGATTTGAAATGGACCAGTACCATGGTGCAACACTCTCCAGGGATGGTAAATCGAAGACCAGCTACAGTGTTCCCTTTTTAACGTAAAAATTCATGTGATGGAAAAACGAAGGCCAAAAAACTTCAGAGACCCGATTGAGGTTCGGATAGCTTTTTTTTGGGTATGAAACTATCCGTTGACGGATTACAGCGGTCAAAGCCGTAGAACTCACTGAGACCTTCGTTCTGACTGGTTATGGCTCCCGTAACTCTAAACGAGGAAACAGTGATGGCCGTCCGAAGAATCGATATCCACAGGGTGCAACATCTACTTTGCAAGGTGCAACATTCGTCCAAAAAGACGAAACGGCGCCTTGCGACATTTAGAAATGGGTGCAGGGATTTGAAATGGAACAGTACCATGGTGCAACACTCTCTAGGGTTGGTAAATCGAAGACCAGCCACGGTGTTCCCATTTTAACGTAAAAATTCATGTGACGGAAAAACGAAGGCCAAAAAACTTCACAGACCCGATTGAGGTTCGGATAGCTTTTTTTTGGGTATGAAACTATCCGTTGATGGCTTACAGCGGTCAAAGCCGTAGAACTCACCGAGACCTTCGTTTTGACTGGTTATGGCTCCCGTAAATCTAAACGAGGCAACAGTTATGGCCGTCCGAAGAACCAATATCCACAGGGTGCAACATCTGCAGTGCAAGGTGCAACATTCGTCCAAAAAGACGAAACGGTGTTTTGCGACTTTTAGAAATGGGTGCAGGGATTTGAAATGGACCAGTACCATGGTGCACCACTCTCCAGGGATAGTAAATCGAAGACCGCCACGGTGTTCCCTTTTTAACGTTGAAATTCATGTGATGGAAAAACGAAGGCCAAAAAACTTCAGAGACCCGATTGAGGTTCGGATAGCTTTTTTCGGGTATGAAACTATCCGTTGACGGCTTACTGCGGTCAAAGCCGTAGAACTCACTGAGACCTTCGTTTTGACTGGTTATGGCTCCCGTAACTCTAAACGAGGCAACAGTTATGGCCGTCCGAAGAACCGATATCCACAGGGTGCAACATCTGTGGTGCAAGGTGCAACATTCGTCCAAAAAGACGAAACGGTGACTAGCGACTTTTAGAAATGGGTGCAGGGATTTGAAATGGACCAGTACCATGGTGCACCACTCTCCAGGGATTGTAAATCGAAGACCACCACGCTATTCCCTTTTTAACGTAAAAATTCATGTGACGGAAAAACGAAGGCCAAAAAACTTCAGAGACCCGTTTGAGGTTCGGATAGCTTTTTTTGGGTATGAAACTATCCGTTGACGGCTTACAGCAGTCAAAGTCGTAGAACTCATTGGGACCTTCGTTTTGACTGGTTATGGATCCCATAAACCTAAACGAGGCAACAGTGATGGCCGTCCGAAGAATCGATATCCACAGGGTGCAACATCTGCGGTGCAAGGTGCAACATTCGTCCAAAAAGACGAAACGGCGCCTTGCAACTTATAGAAATGGGTGCAGGGATTTGAAATGGACCAGTACCATGGTGCAACACTCTCCAGGGATGGTAAATCGAAGACCAGCTACAGTGTTCCCTTTTTAACGTAAAAATTCATGTGATGGAAAAACGAAGGCCAAAAAACTTCAGAGACCCGATTGAGGTTCGGATAGCTTTTTTTTGGGTATGAAACTATCCGTTGACGGATTACAGCGGTCAAAGCCGTAGAACTCACTGAGACCTTCATTCTGACTGGTTATGGCTCCCGTAACTCTAAACGAGAAAACAGTGATGGCCGTCCGAAGAATCGATATCCACAGGGTGCAACATCTGCTGTGCAAGGTGCAACATTCGTCCAAAAAGACGAAACGGCGCCTTGCGACATTTAGAAATGGGTGCAGGGATTTGAAATGGAACAGTACCATGGTGCAACACTCTCCAGGGTTGGTAAATCGAAGACCAGCCACGGTGTTCCCATTTTAACGTAAAAATTCATGTGACGGAAAAACGAAGGCCAAAAAACTTCACAGACCCGATTGAGGTTCACATAGCTTTTTTTGGGTATGAAACTATCCGTTGACGGCTTACAGCGGTCAAAGCCGTAGAACTCACCGAGACCTTCGTTTTGACTGGTTATGGCTCCCGTAACTCTAAACGAGGCAACAGTTATGGCCGTCCGAAGAACCAATATCCACAGGGTGCAACATCTGCGGTGCAAGGTGCAACATTCGTCCAAAAAGACGAAACGGTGTCTTGTGACTTTTAGAAATGGGTGCAGGGATTTGAAATGGACCAGTACCATGGTGCACCACTCTCCAGGGATAGTAAGTCGAAGACCGCCACGGTGTTCCCTTTTTAACGTAGAAATTCATGTGATGGAAAAACGAAGGCCAAAAAACTTCAGAGACTCGATTGAGGTTCGGATAGCTTTTTTTGGGTATGAAACTATCCGTTGACGGCTTACTGCGGTCAAAGCCGTAGAACTCACTGAGACCTTCGTTTTGACTGGTTATGGCTCCCGTAAACCTAAACGAGGCAACAGTGATGGCCGTCCGAAGAATCGATATCCACAAGGTGCAACATCTACGGTGCAAGGTGCAGCATTCGTCCAAAAAGACGAAACGGCGCCTTGCGACTTTTAGAAATGGGTGCAGGGATTTGAAATGGACCAGTACCATGGTGCACCACTCTCCAGGGATGGTAAATCGAAGACCAGCTGTTATCCCAACTTTTGGCAAAGTCGAGATACCCAAAGATTAACTGAAAATCAATGATTATTAGTCATGAACATCGGTTGTGCATCGCAGGTTCACCATGGATATCGATGAATTTTGTCCGAGTCCGGATCGGACTGCAATTAATAAGACAAGCCAAGCAGGGTCAGATGAAGCAACATTCCAAATTTTGAGACAATCCGAGTTCGTATGCTCAAGTTATCGCCGATATAAAATGGAAGAGGTATGCTATGGTTCGAATCGGTCAGAACCAAGCCCTAGGTTCGAATCGATCATCCCTACATCACTTCGAATCCACGGGAAGCACCCTTGCTTCGACTCCATCAGCGCATAGTACTTCGAATCCATCTAGCCACTTCGCCTCGCAACCTTCAGGTTGAACACCTTCGTATCCATCTGGGCTCGATGGTTCGAACCCAACACTCGAACCCATGAAGACCTCTCGCTTCATACCCCTCAGATACTTGCTTCGAATCGAACAACAAGTATAGGCCATGACCGATTCGAACATACCTTGCCTCGAATCCATTCCCATCTTCGAATCGATACATCTCGAATCCACCACAGCTAAAAACCAAGGATTTGACTCAGTAAAGCTAGGAGAAAAAGGAGGATCGACTCGAAGGAAGCGCTCCACGTCATCCCAGAAGCACGCGCTGGATCGATTCGAACGAATCGATTCGAACTGGATCGATTCGAACCAGGCTAGTCAACCAGAAATGCAACCTTGAATCGATCATAACTTGAGATCTACACATCCAAATGCTATGAAATTTTCACAGAAGCTTCAACACATGATGAAGAATGTTCACACCAAATTTCAGCTTGATTGGACAATTTCTTGATCGATTCGAACCAAGGGTCGAATCGATCCTAAAGTGGGCCCGGGACTCCAGATTTCGGCCATGTGGGCCACCTCACGTGCCGGAACTGGTCTTCAATCATTTTAGGCGAAATATCAGCCTCCTACACCTATAAATAGAGCCCCTGGTCATTCAGAAAAGGGGTCGGATAATTCTCAGAGCTAAGGAGCGCCCAGATTCTGCCAGATTTACTCCAGATCACCATTGCTGCCTTAGATCCTGACTTAATTCAGCAAATCAGTTGTAATAGAACATACGAAATTGTAATCTTCAAGCATCGAGCAATAAAATCATAAAAACCTTGAAGTGGACGTAGGCCGGAGATAGCCGAACCACTATAAATTGCGTGTCACTGTTCATCATTTCTTGATTGTTGTTTGTTACTTACTTAAGATCTGTGATTTGTGTGTGAATACTGTTGATTCGTATTCATACGCTGGTGCTTTCACTACACTTGGGGTTTGTGACCATTTTTGGTGCAAACACTTTGGTGCTTTCACTGAGAAGGACTAGCACCCGCTACACCAAATTCAAAATTTAGATTTGGAATTTTAAAGATTCAGATCTGACTCTACAATGACTCGACAAACTAGACAAAGAACTGAGAGGAGCCAACAGGCAGGAAGTCAAGAGGCATCCTCTGGCGCTGGAGAAGGACAAGCTTCGATCTACATTACTAGAGATGAGATGGAGGCTATGAATAACTTAATGCAGGAAATAATGATGAAAAGCCAACAAGAGATGCTGCAGAACTTCTTCGAACAGATGAGAGCTGCAGGAACACAGAACCTTGGACCAGCTACAGCGGCTGTGAATGTGGAACAAGGAGCTAGGGCTATGGAACCCAACGGAGGACAGAATACAGAACCAGAAGGCAATCAACAAGGGCTTGGGGGCAGGCCCACAGGTTCCAACGCAGAAGGACCTTTGGAAGGAGCTCAACCGGCTAGGGCCAACACAAATGCTAACGAGCCACCCGAAGAGTACGTACCAGAATTCCCTACAAGGCTCGGAGGGCAAGACAGAGACGTGACAAGGGGGCAACCCCTGGATGGAGATGAAAGAATGATCGGCCTAGTGAGACGACTCATGAGAGGAGGGTTTTCAGGAGGAGGATTGGAAGAAGTTAGTCGGAGTCCGTTCGCTCCAAATATCAGGAATGCAAGGAACCCTCCGAAGTTCAAACTACCAACGCTGAATCCTTATGACGGAAAGTCAGACCCGACCATGCATATTACCAGATATATCAGACACATGGAAGTGCTGGGAGCATCCGAGGAAGTGATGGCACGATATTTCCCCTTATTCCTATCAGATTTGGCTGCGCTTTGGTTTAGGCAGCTAGAAACCGGATCAATCAGGACATGGGGCGAGCTTGTGGATTGCTTCATGAAGCAGTTTAGGGTCCACGTGACGCGACCTAAGAGCGTGATGACTTTGGCATCGATAAAACAAAGGACCGGAGAGTCCATAAAAGATTTTTTGTTACGATTTAATGCGACGGTGACTTCTGTAGATCGCCCGGACCCATCGATGATTTTGATGGCGGCAGTAGCAGGAGTTGGAGAAGGCACCGAATTCAAAGACTCTTTAACTAAAGATCCACCGCAAGATCTTGGAGAGTTTTTCCATGAAGCTGAGAAATTCATTCGATTGGAGGAATCACGAGCCGAGAGGCAGGAAATAAATGTTGCACAAGGCGAAGGAACCGCCAGGGAACAGTCCAGAGCAGATAAAGGAAAGAGAAAGCAGGATGACACACATGATGGTCCTGATAAACGGAAGAAATTCCGAGAACCCAGATTCAGGCAATACACAGATTTGGTGGCAGGACTGGAACGAATTTACACCGAAACTCGGGGGCAACTCCCCTATCGAAAACCACCCAGGAGAGATCCCACGGAGCGGGAACGTAGGACTGGAAAGTACTGCCTATTCCATGAGCTGGATGGGCATACTACCGATGAATGCCGCCACCTGAAGGATGAGGTGGAAGAACATGCAAGGAGTGGTAGATTGCCACAGTATGTCAGAGAACGTACGACGGCGGTTAGACCCGAACAACAACCGCATCAACCAAACAGGAATGATCCTGGATCGGGATCACGACTCGTCATCAACTGATTGTGATGGCAAGGGCCAAGTTCAAGATTTGGACTCTGGTCGATTAGTTTTCTTAGATTTGATTTCCAAAATAAAACGGCTATCCCACTTACTCATGTACGGGAACCGGAGAGATCCCTAGGCATGCTCTGAGATGGAAATAGACCGCTCCGCCCGGAGAGGCATTATCTTGTTTTTCCTGGTGTTTGAGATTGAACATCTAGGATTTGAATTTAATAAAGAAACACTTATTAAAATAAACCTTTGACCGGAGAGTTAAAGGATAAACATTGAAATATCAATATAAACATGATCGCTTTATGATCCTACCCGGAGAGGCAGGGTCCGGAGTGCAAGAAGTGAGTTGCTTCGCCGGAGAGCGACAGGATCAACTCACTTAAGCATCGTTTCCTGTTCACCGGAGAGTGATTGGATCAGGATTCGATAAGAGCCCGGAGAGGCTATGATCGGCCCACGATTTAGGCCATGACATCGCTTAATGTTCAGATACACTGAACCGGAGTGCAGGAGGTGAGTCGCTTCGCCGGAGAGCGACAGGATTGACTCACTTAACGTTGTTTCCCCTTCACCGGAGAGTGACAGGATGGGATCCAGCATGAGCCCGGAGAGGCTGTGATTGACCGACGATTCAGGTCATGACATCGCTTAATGTTCAGATACGCTGAACCGGAGTGCAGGAGGTGAGTCGCTTCGCCGGAGAGCGACAGGATTGACTCACTTAACGTTGTTTCCCCTTCACCGGAGAGTGACAGGATGGGATCCAGCATGAGCCCGGAGAGGCTATGATCGGTTGAGAACGACCAAGACATCGCTATACGCCCTAGCTGGGGCCAAGGTGCAAGGGATGGAAAGCAACGCCGGAGTGCAATAGGATCTCTCTATTCAATCGCTAAATCTAGAATGGGTTTGACAAAGGTCCAGAGTGACCATCAATAGTACGGAGAGACCGTAGAATTTCATTCTTAACTTCCACTGGAAAAAATTGATAACGATTCGGCTTCGAACAGCCATGGACTTGATTGAAAATGCTATAACCTATGAGTAAAACATGAACTCACTGCATCTAACTTAAGACTGATCAAAACACGCCTTTTACCAAAAAGGCATGTTTTGGGGGGCAAAATGTTATCCCAACTTTTGGCAAAGTCGAGATACCCAAAGATTAACTGAAAATCAATGATTATTAGTCATGAACATCGGTTGTGCATCGCAGGTTCACCATGGATATCGATGAATTTTGTCCGAGTCCGGATCGGACTGCAATTAATAAGACAAGCCAAGCAGGGTCAGATGAAGCAACATTCCAAATTTTGAGACAATCCGAGTTCGTATGCTCAAGTTATCGCCGATATAAAATGGAAGAGGTATGCTATGGTTCGAATCGGTCAGAACCAAGCCCTAGGTTCGAATCGATCATCCCTACATCACTTCGAATCCACGGGAAGCACCCTTGCTTCGACTCCATCAGCGCATAGTACTTCGAATCCATCTAGCCACTTCGCCTCGCAACCTTCAGGTTGAACACCTTCGTATCCATCTGGGCTCGATGGTTCGAACCCAACACTCGAACCCATGAAGACCTCTCGCTTCATACCCCTCAGATACTTGCTTCGAATCGATGCAAGGTTGGCGTGTTCGAATCGATTAAGTGCCTAGCATCGAATCCATACGGTTTGAACGACTTCGAATCGAACAACAAGTATAGGCCATGACCGATTCGAACATACCTTGCCTCGAATCCATTCCCATCTTCGAATCGATACATCTCGAATCCACCACAGCTAAAAACCAAGGATTTGACTCAGTAAAGCTAGGAGAAAAAGGAGGATCGACTCGAAGGAAGCGCTCCACGTCATCCCAGAAGCACGCGCTGGATCGATTCGAACGAATCGATTCGAACTGGATCGATTCGAACCAGGCTAGTCAACCAGAAATGCAACCTTGAATCGATCATAACTTGAGATCTACACATCCAAATGCTATGAAATTTTCACAGAAGCTTCAACACATGATGAAGAATGTTCACACCAAATTTCAGCTTGATTGGACAATTTCTTGATCGATTCGAACCAAGGGTCGAATCGATCCTAAAGTGGGCCCGGGACTCCAGATTTCGGCCATGTGGGCCACCTCACGTGCCGGAACTGGTCTTCCCTCATTTTAGGCAAAATATCAGCCTCCTACACCTATAAATAGAGCCCCTGGTCATTCAGAAAAGGGGTCGGATAATTCTCAGAGCTAAGGAGCGCCCAGATTCTGCCAGATTTACTCCAGATCACCATTGCTGCCTTAGATCCTGACTTAATTCAGCAAATCAGTTGTAATAGAACATACGAAATTGTAATCTTCAAGCATCGAGCAATAAAATCATAAAAACCTTGAAGTGGACGTAGGCCGGAGATAGCCGAACCACTATAAATTGCGTGTCACTGTTCATCATTTCTTGATTGTTGTTTGTTACTTACTTAAGATCTGTGATTTGTGTGTGAATACTGTTGATTCGTATTCATACGCTGGTGCTTTCACTACACTTGGGGTTTGTGACCATTTTTGGTGCAAACACCAGCCACGGTGTTCCCTTTTTAACGTAAAAATTCATGTGACGGAAAAACGAAGGCCAAAAAACTTCAGAGACCCGATTGAGGTTCGGATAGTTTTTTTTTTGGGTATGGAACTATCCGTTGACGGCTTACAGTGGTCAAAGCTGTAGAACTCACTAAGACCTTCGTTTTGACTGCTTATGGCTCGCGTAACTCTAAACGAGGCAACAGTGATGGCCGTCCGAAGAATCGATATCCACAAGGTGCAACATCTGCGGTGCAAGGAGCAACATTCGTCCAAAAAGACGAAACGGCGCCTTGCGAATTTTAGAAATGGGTGCAGGGATTTGAAATGGACCAGTACCATGGTGCAACACTCTCCAGAGATGGTAAATCGAAGACCAGCCACGGTGTTCCCTTTTTAACGTAAAAATTCATGTGACGGAAAAACGAACGCCAAAAAACTTCAAAGACCCGATTGAGGTTCGGATAGCTTTTTTTTGGGTATGAAACTATCCATTGACGGCTTACAGCGGTCAAAGCCGTAGAACTCACTGAGACCTTCGCTTTGACTGGTTATGGCTCCCATAACTCTAAACGAGGCAACAGTGATGGCCGTCCGAAGAATCGATATCCACAGGGTGCAACATCTGCGGTGCAAGGTGCAACATTCGTCCAAAAAGACGAAACGGCGCCTTGCGACTTTTAGAAATGGGTGCAGGGATTTGAAATGGACCAGTACCATGGTGCAACACTCTCCAGGGATGGTAAATCGAAGACCAGCCACAGTGTTCCCTTTTTAACGTAAAAATTCATGTGACGGAAAAACGAAGGCCAAAAAACTTCAGAGACCCGATTGAGGTTCGGATAGTTTTTTTTTGGGTATGAAACTATCCGTCGACGGCTTACAGCGGTCAAAGCCGTAGAACTCACCGAGACCTTCGTTTTGACTGGTTATGGCTCCCGTAACTCTAAACGAGGCAACAGTTATGGCCGTCCGAAGAACCAATATCCACAGGGTGCAACATATGCGGTGCAAGGTGCAACATTCGTCCAAAAAGACGAAACGGCGTCTTGCGACATTTAGAAATGGGTGCAGGGATTTGAAATGGAACAGTACCATGGTGCAACACTCTCCAGGGTTGGTAAATCGAAGACCAGCTACGGTGTTCCCTTTTTAACGTAAAAATTCATGTGACGGAAAAACGAAGGCCAAAAAACTTCACAGACCCGATTGAGGTTCGGATAGCTTTTTTTTGGGTATGAAACTATCCGTTGACGGCTTACAGCGGTCAAAGCCGTAGAACTCACCGAGACCTTCGTTTTGACTGGTTATGGCTCCCGTAACTCTAAACGAGGCAACAGTTATGGCCGCCCGAAGAACCAATATCCACAGGGTGCAACATCTGCGGTGCAAGGTGCAACATTCGTCCAAAAAGACGAAACGGTGCCTTGCGACTTTTAGAAATGGGTGCAGGGATTTGAAATGGACCAGTACCATGGTGCACCACTCTCCAGGGATAGTAAATCGAAGACCGCCACGGTGTTCCCTTTTTAACGTAAAAATTCATGTGATGGAAAAACGAAGGCCAAAAAACTTCAGAGACCCGATTGAGGTTCGGATAGCTTTTTTTGGGTATGAAACTATCCATTGACGGCTTACTGCGGTCAAAGCCGTAGAACTCACTGAGACCTTGGTTTTGACTGGTTATGGCTCCCGTAAACCTAAACGAGGCAACAGTGATGGCCGTCCGAAGAATCGATATCCACAAGGTGCAACATCTGCGGTGCAAGGTGCAACATTCGTCCAAAAAGACGAAACGGCGCCTTGCGAATTTTAGAAATGGGTGAAGGGATTTGAAATGGACCAGTACCATGGTGCAGCACTCTCCAGGGATGGTCAATCGAAGACCAGCCACGGTGTTCCCTTTTTAACGTAAAAATTCATGTGACGGAAAAACGAAGGCCAAAAAACTTCAAGGACCCGATTGTGGTTCGGATAGCTTTTTTTGGGTATGAAACTATCCGTTGACGGCTTACAGGGGTCAAAGCCATAGAACTCATTGAGACCTTCGTTTTGACTGGTTATGGCTCGCGTAACTCTAAACGAGGCAACAGTGATGGCCGTCCGAAGAACCGATATCCACAGGGTGCAACTTCTGCGGCGCAAGGTGCAACATTCGTCCAAAAAGACGAAACGGTGACTTGCGACTTTTAGAAATGGGTGCAAGGATTTGAAATGGACCAGTACCATGGTGCACCACTCTCCAGGGATTGTAAATCGAAGACCGCCACGGTATTCCCTTTTTAACGTAAAAATTCATGTGACGGAAAAACGAAGGCCAAAAAACTTTAGAGACCCGATTGAGGTTCGGATAGCTTTTTTTGGGTATGAAACTATCTGTTGACGGCTTACAGCAGTCAAAGCCGTAGAACTCATTGGGACCTTCGTTTTGACTGGTTATGGATCTCATAAACCTAAACGAGGCAACAGTGATGGCCGTCCGAAGAATCGATATCCACAGGGTGCAACATCTGCGGTGCAAGGTGCAACATTCGTCCAAAAAGACGAAACGGCGCCTTGCAACTTTTAGAAATGGGTGCAGGGATTTGAAATGGACCAGTACCATGGTGCAAAACTCTCCAGGGATGGTAAATCGAAGACCAGCCACAGTTTTCCCTTTTTAACGTAAAAATTCATGTGATGGAAAAACGAAGGCCAAAAAACTTCAAAGACCCGATTGAGGTTCGGATAGCTTTTTTTTGGGTATGAAACTATCCGTTGACGGCTTACAGCGGTCAAAGCCGTAGAACTCACTGATACCTTCGTTCTGACTGGTTATGGCTCCCGTAACTCTAAACGAGGAAATAGTGATGGCCGTCCGAAGAATCGATATCCACAGGGTGCAACATCTGCTGTGCAAGGTGCAACATTCGTCCAAAAAGACGAAACGGCGCCTTGCGACATTTAGAAATGGGTGCAGGGATTTGAAATGGAACAGTACCATGGTGCAACACTCTCCAGGGTTGGTAAATCGAAGACCAGCCACGGTGTTCCCTTTTTAACGTAAAAATTCAAGTGACGGAAAAACGAAGGCCAAAAAACTTCACAGACCCGATTGAGGTTCGGATAGCTTTTTTTTGGGTATGAAACTATCCGTTGACAGCTTACAGCGGTCAAAGCCGTAGAACTCACCGAGACCTTCGTTTTGACTGGTTATGGCTCCCGTAACTCTAAACGAGGCAAAAGTTATGGCCGTCCGAAGAACCAATATCCACAGGGTGCAACATCTGCGGTGCAAGGTGCAACATTCGTCCAAAAAGACGAAACGGTGCCTTGCGACTTTTAGAAATGGGTGCAGGGATTTGAAATGGACCAGTACCATGGTGCACCACTCTCCAGGGATAGTAAATCGAAGACCGCCACGGTGTTCCCTTTTTAACGTAAAAATTCATGTGATGGAAAAACGAAGGCCAAAAAACTTCAAAGACCCGATTGAGGTTCGGATAGCTTTTTTTGGGTATGAAACTATCCGTTGACGGCTTACTGCGGTCAAAGCCGTAGAACTCACTAAGACCTTCGTTTTGACTGGTTATGGCTCCCGTAAACCTAAACGAGGCAACAGTGATGGCCGTCCGAAGAATCGATATCCA